>CM076187.1:11250000-12500000 GCA_038277355.1 Encarsia formosa | reverse complement strand
TACAGCGATTCTGTTACTAAAGAATTGTTCTGCATCTCATAAATCTACCCTTGCGTTTTCATTAAGACACCAGCTCGACTTAGCTATCAACAGTCAGATGATCGCTTTATATGAAAATCTCTACCTATTTTTGTTTTAATTATTTATTGTGATTTAGTTCAATAAAGCTCCTCCTGAACAGGTTGGCAAACCCTGGCCAATGAAACGTTGAGGAAATATTTAGATGATTTGATTTTTTTGAAAAATTTTTTTTTTTTAACACAATACCTCTACCTTCAAGTGGTCCATACATTAATAATAAATTTAGCAACCAAGTTTTTAATTTTTAAAAGTTTTTAATAATTCTATTTGTATTTTACTTGAGTTGGTATTATACAGGTAACTATCAAACAATTTGAAAGAACTGGAAAAAAAAATTTTTTTGAACCACCATTTATATATAATAAATATAATTTAATATACACTACAATTGTATTACAAGCATTAAAGATTTTTATTTTAATTAGTAAAATATTCTTGCTAAGTTCGAAGAAAAAAAAGTTTTTGTACTCGTTACTTTCAGTTTCATTTCATACAATTCGATCCGTTTCTTGAACAATAAAATTTGATATGATGTGGTGTGCATATGAAAATTAATTTTTTTTTTTTTTAAACGTACAAAAATACTGAGAAAAAATTATAACACGTAAACTTGTTTTTTAGATTATTAAGTAGTCGTTTTTTGTCAGGATAATTTCTTTAATTTATTTATTTTAACTTATCTAATAATAATTACAACCATAAATGATTCACAACTGCTACAAAATAATAGTGATGCCAGCTCTAGATTTATGACTAGTAGTTTGCTTTTTTAGAGGAACCACTCGTAAATGCAAAGTAACATAACATTAAAATTAAGGTTTAATGACAATGTATAAAACGATGCGCTTTAACACAGACATCGGTTGGCAGACTGCCAAGTGCTGGCTGTTTCTAGCGCCAAAATATTTAAAAAATTAAATAAAGAGTAAATAAATAAAAGGATAAAAAATTAAATATTTAAACAAGTTCTATTTCGATTAAAAAAAAAAAAAAAAGAAAACTAATGTTTTTTTGAAAGAATAAGTTCACCTCGTATTTTACTACACTTATCAAATTATATAGCCTAAAATTACTGATATTGATCGAAATCTAATCTTAACTTATAACGTATAGTTAGATCAGTTTAAAGTTGCATTTTCGGGGCCTGCGCAATGAAAAACATAACACACATCGCTGGAAAAGAATTAGACAACCCTTACTTTTCCAACGCCTGGTGCGTAATATACTATTATTTTCTAAAATTTGATTGCAGACTTTATAGATGCGTTTGAATTTAGTTTTTTTTTTTTTTTTCTTTTTTCAAAAAGATAAAGTCAATGGTTTGACGTAATAAATTCAATCCTAAACGGTCAATGCAATAATGTACGTTAAGGAAAAGCTTAGCAATAAGATACGCTACTGAAACGCCTGAGTAATAAGATACGTTATTAAGATATTGATTTAACGTTGCTTTATTATTAAATTGTATTACGCATCTGTGAATCACTTTTATCGAATTTTCAATGGTCTTAAGTTACATTTATGACTTATTTATTAACTTTTTAAAAACTGAAGTATAAGGAATAATTTTTCCTTAAACATTATGAATCAGAACGATATTTTCTTATGGTTTTATCTGTAATTAAAAAAAAAAATTTCAAGCATTACCATAAGCATCGACTTTAAAAATTATCGTAGACTAAAAGGTTATGAAAAAAATGTGCATTGTAAAGTTTTTAAACGATTTTAAGTATTTTACATGACTAATTTTTTGGTGACTCCGGAGTGCATAGCTCCTCGGTATCATATTGCACATGCAAATGTCGATGTTATTGCACTAAATGGTTAGGATTGACCTTGTCGCATTGAACCGTCGAAGTACAAAGTATAACATAACTGGATTACGTTACATTTAATTGGAACGTTTAAAGAAGCTTAATCTGAAATAAGTTAAATTTTTAAAGTACAATAAAAATAATTAACCAGATATCAAAAAGAAAAAGAAAATTCAAAGGTTGTTTTTACAATTATTTTTAAAAACTATTTCCGCTTCTTGAATGGTTTACTCGTAGTATATGAGCTCATTATAAAATATGCTATTAGTTTTTTAGACATAGTTGATGTACAATTCACTGAAATAATTCTTTCCGGAATCGGAAAAATGAATGCTTGGAGTTGTCTAAGTGACCTTGGTTGTTTCGCTTATACTTAGGGTGAGCTTGCAAGCTTTCCGAATGCTCGCACGATTCAGAGCAGAGTGCGTAAAACTATAGGTATACTCGTACTATTTTGAGCTTCCCTACGCGGCTCGTTTAACGGCCTCGGTCATGTCTATGAGACACATTTATTTTTGGGTCCACGAACCGTATTATGTGTGCAACTCGTAGGCCTGGGAAAAATATTTACTCGCGCTTTCTGACCCATGGCTTACATTATAGGCTCGTTAACGAGAGACCCGAGGTGTAAAAAAAATGCGGAGCTTGCATAGCAAATTCTAGAAACACGACCTGGCATATTTAATTCAATGAGTAACGCGATGAGATAACCAACGAAGCTGATATCAATTATCTATCACTGTGCTCGGATAAAGATATTAGAAAAATGTAAGCACGTGTAGTTAATGACTCGAACTTGAACCTTATAAGGAAGCAAGCAAATGGTTTGCTTCGGCTTAATCGAACAGCTGCCTCTCAGAGTCGCTGCGATGATGCAAAAAGTTTAGTCTCTAAACTGAGCTGATCGCACACGCACCAATCGCATTACTTACTTTTTTTTTTTATTCTTCTTAGAAATGGGAATTGAAATGACAAATAAACGTTGATTATCCCTTAGGTTAGAATGAAAATAATTGTTTATTTTTATTTTTATTGGTAATATTATTATTATTATTATTATTATTATTATTATTATTATTATTATTATTATTATTTAACTTTATAAACACTACTTTTTAAAATATTTTTTATTGCTAATCATTAGTGATAGATGATGATAATAATTAATGATCCCAACTCTGTCTTCACGAGTATATTTGATGCTAAAAATTGATTCTTAGAAAACAAACTGGAACTTTTTTTTTTTTTTTATAACCAAACTATGAATTTTAAAAATTTAACTTTTCACAACTTAAGTAGTTGCTTATTTGAGATTCACAAATGGTTATTGATCGAAGCTTCAATCGGTTCTAAAATATAAAAAGCAACGTTTATATATTTAACGTCAAAAAATTTGTAACAATGATAATATTTAAAATTTTACATCAAACAACAAAGTCTTTTTTCTTAATTTTAATTTTTTCTTTTTTTTTTTTTTTATTGTTATTAATGTAAAATTTTTAATTTAAACTAACACTTACAAAACTTAAAATTCAGATATAAAATTTTTAGTTCATGAGATTATTTTGAGTATTTTAGAATAGATTTGGAAAATACTCGTTATTTAAAAATAGACGTTTGACACAAAAAAAAAAGTAAAAAAAAAAAACCTTTTATCTCTAAACTTGAAAATTTCATCAAAACAATAGAATATATGTAGTTTTTTGTTAAGTATAAATTTTTCACTTTATGATTTTACTTACTTATAAAGCTGCATTTAATGGTTTCATTTACTTTTTATAAGTAAAAAATAAATGAAGGAATGAATAGAAGTAAAAATAATTTATAGAAAAGTCAACTTTTAACAAGCTGCAAAAACAGTTTGAATAGATGTAAAGTTTAAAATTGTAAACTACAAACATGGAATCTTTACCCTCGTTTCAAATAAATTTAAATCAAATAACGGACTACCTACTATACTTAACTTAATGTCGCTAGTTACTTGATAAGCTCCACTTTGGGTTACATTCAAGTAAACAAGCAAAGTACGTGCATGTTGTGTTTTAACAGCAGCTTTATATCGCGCTCAGGGAGGCGTGCTGTACCCATAGACGCTCGATTAAATTTAAAAAGCGTTTAATTATATAAGTGCAAGTTCGACAACTCATTTTGCTTTTTTTTTTTTTTTTTTCAAGGCCTAGCTTAGCATAAGAGCTTTATTTTTATGTGTATTATTCGTGCCCAATTATAATTTATTAGTTACGATTAACACTCCTTTGTTCACTTTTATTTATTTCATAATAAAATAGGAATGATTTTTAAAAAAATAACCAGAGAAAAAGAATAAGTACTATAGTGTGTAAAGTATGTAGAGTAGCTCTAGTGAACGATGATTATTGATTTTTCTGTAATTAAATTAAAGTTTAAATGTAAAATACAGTCGCTCTTGAGAATAGTGACTTTTCTATAATTAAATGAAACTTAAAAATTTAAAGCTCAAGGCAATACAAAAAAGAATCCTGTAACTTTCAGATCATGCAGCAGAAACAATTGTACAGCGGTCGTGTGCAACGCGCGGACAAGATCACGGTCACTTCCTCCGTGTCAATCAGCTGCATGTCAGGAGTCCACTGGACTCCAGCAGCGGCGGCATCTCCACGAGCTCCAGGGTGACATCATACCGCACAACATGGTGCAAGGTATAGCTCACCTCAGGGATCCTCGATTAAACAAGGTGATTATTTTTATAAAATTTTTACATACATTCATAAAACTAGGATGTCCCCCGGACAGAAATTTTTTCTTATAATTCATAAAAAAAATATTTAAAGAAGTCTTTTGATTCAAGAAGAACTTTTTTTTTGAAAAATATATTGTTTGCTTCTGCAGCATCATTTAAAATAGTATATTACACATCGGGCGCTGGAAAAGTATTCGCCAGCCCTAGTAAACCCAATTTCAAAGGTTGGCTAGGGATTGGCTAATTCTTTTCCTACGTCGTGTGTAATGTTTTTTTCATTACGACGTGAAAATTCATTCAACACTTTCGGAGGAAATGTGTTTCCAAGTCGGTTAGGGGGGAGAGGGCGGGGGGGGGGGATTCGCCTCAAAAAATCTGTAGACTTCTGAAAAACTATAAGGAGAAAATTTTGTTGGAAAATGTAATAAAAAAGTTATATTTTCTGTAGTGTACAGAATTAAACTCATTTTATCCGACAAGTGTCTTTCGCGTAACTTATATCAAGGCCAAGTACTTTATCTTTTCATATCTAAAAGTAAGTTATCTTGATTAGCTAATGATCGAGTGAAAAATTTATCAAGATTATCATCAATTTTTGTTCCTTAGAGTTATCAAGATTTGAAAAGTGTTTGAAAAAACATTCAAGTAGCTCGTAGAACGTACTAATTTTAAATCAAGTAAAAGTTTTTTTATTCAGAGCAAACTGATTATTGAATTTTCTCCTAATGAAAGTATAATGTAATTGTCTTGAATTCACAAGTACTCTTATATTTATTCATTATCATCTAAAAATTAACGAAAAAAAAAATACTTTCCATTTTTTTCTTGAAATCTAGGTCCTGGATAATTTTATTTTAAGTATTTACAAATAGTAGGAGCTGGTTCATGAGAGAAGTTTGAAATTCATAGTTTGTTAATCATAGGGTACTCATATGACTTTCAGTCATACGTTTGGCGATGATTTATATAATTATTGATGAGACGTCGAACAATAAATAATAAAGTGAAAATTTTAAAATTTCAAAAGGGATTAGCTTTCACATTGGAGGAGAGAATGGCTCTGGGAATTCACGGTCTCCAGCCACCGAGATTTAAAACCCAAGAGGAACAACTAGCCCTCTGCAAAGCTTCGGTAATGAAGTACGAGCAAAATCTTAACCGTTACGTCTACCTCGTCGAGCTTCAGGTGAATGAATTATTGATACTTAACGAATACATACGCTTCTTGCACTGGTCGTGGAAATATTCTATGTGCGAACTTTACTTTCCTCGCATGAACCTCCTCAATAGTGCAAAAGTCTGCTAATGCTATTCACCTTTTTTTTTTAATATTATATTTCTCGCAAGCTCATACACGGACAGAAAAAAAACAGGAATTTACTGTGGTAAGCTAACACGAAAAAATCGTGTGTGAACCTTACGCACAAAAAATCCTAAGCGCTACTGTAAGAGAGCCAATCAAAATCACTCTGGTCACACCTGATTGCCTGATTGGTTCGGCTACAGTAACGCTTAGGATTTTTTCTGCGTAAGGTTAACACACGATTTTTTCGTGTTAGCTTACCACAGTAAATTCCTGTTTTTTTTCTGTCCGTGTATTCATACACATTTCGAGTTTCCGACACAAATTTTCAGTAAAAATTATCAGATATTTCATTTTAAAAAACTCTAAATAATATTGTAAATTTTTTTTAGGAAAGAAACGAGAGATTATTTTTTCGGTTATTAAGAGAAAATATTGAACAAATGATGCCTATTGTATACACACCAACTGTTGGTCTTGCATGCGAAAAATTCGGCGTAATTTATCGAAGACCAAGAGGATTATTCATTACACATTACGACAAAGGACATATCTATGAAATTATGACCAACTGGTAAGAACAAATTTTCATTTATTTAAAAGAAAAACTAGAACAAAATAAAATTAAAAAAAATCATACCATCAAAAATATGTACATGCGAATGGAAAATCTTATATTTATCAAAAAATATTATTTATCGTATTATTTATACCTGAACTGATATGTATTAACATAAATTTAAACGTTAAATATAGGCCAGAAGCATCTGTCCGTGCGATATGCGTGACGGACGGTGAACGCATCCTGGGTCTTGGTGATCTCGGTGCCTGCGGCATGGGTATTCCGGTCGGCAAGCTAGCTCTTTACACAGCCCTGGCTGGAATAAAGCCTCACCAGTGTTTACCGATAACGATAGATGTGGGTACAAATAACGAGAAATTACGAAATGATCCCAGCTACATAGGTTTGAACAAGCCACGTACTACAGGCGCCGAATACGACGAGCTTCTCGACGAGTTCATGTGGGCCTGCGTCAAAAAGTACGGTCAGAATGTCCTTATTCAGTTCGAAGACTTCGGTAATCATAATGCCTTCCGACTCTTGGACAAGTATCGGGATAAGTATTGCACTTTTAACGACGACATTCAAGGAACGGCGGCAGTAGCGGTTGCTGGAATTCTCGCCGCTCAAAGACTCACCAAAAAGCCTTTCCGTGAAAACAAAATCGTCTTCCTAGGGGCTGGAGAGGTAATTTTTCTGGCTTTCTTTTAAATATTTTATTAACTATAGTGAAAATTTCTTTTTTTTTGTTTGAAGGCTGCTATAGGTATTGCAGACTTGTGCGTCAAAGCGCTGGAAGCTGAGGGATGCGGTACAAAAGAGGCACGTTCCAATATCTGGATGTTGGATATCGACGGATTACTGACGACCACCCGAAAAGAGGGTGATCTGCATGGTCACAAAGCTTATTATGCCAAAGACCACCAACCCATGAAGACTCTTTTAGAAGTTGTCAAAGAAGTCAAACCGTCTATACTTATAGGTAATTTTTTTTTATCTTTCCTACGTTCAGCCAGACGCGAGTAGATATAATCTTTTAATTTTAAATGGAAAAATTACTTTAATTTTCCATACTGGCAAGCATCTAAATTTGTTTCTTGCGCCGAGTGCTAAGAAAAATATTTATTCCATCGTTTAAGACTATTGGATATGAAAATTATTTAACACCTATTAATTATATCATAAAAATTCATTAAAATTATCCTATTTTTACAGGTGCTTCAGCCGCTGCTAAAACATTTACACCTGAAATTTTGAAAGAGATGGCTAAGAATAATGAAAGACCTGTAATCTTTGCTTTAAGTAACCCCACGAGTAAAGCAGAATGCACTGCTGCAGAAGCCTACGAACATACTGAGGTACACATACGTATTGTTTTTATAATTCATTAAAATTTCCACAACTAAATCATAGCTTATCGGAATAATTTTTTGATGGTAGCTTTAGTATCTGTTGTTAGTTAAAAAATTTTATAGAACTCTAATCTCATAAACGGATGGTCAATTATCATTTTTCGGTTATTGTACTATAAATTAGTACATGGTACGGGTGCAGTATCATGGCCAGAGCTTACTTAAAAATATTGCGTCGCTTCGTGTACACGTACCATAACATACTACACATTATTCGTACTATTTTAGTTATTCAATTTATATACTTCTTCAAAATTTTCTTATAAAAGAAAAAATTAACAAATTTTTTTTATCTTTAACAGGGTAGATGCATATTTGCGTCAGGTTCTCCATTCGGTGATGTCACGTACAAAGGCAAGGTTTATAAGCCTGGTCAGGGAAACAACGCTTACATATTTCCAGGTATCGCTCTAGGGGTTATTGCAACTGGTTGCCATCATATAACTGACGATATGTTTCTACTATCTGCTCAAGAAGTTGCAAAAAGTGTGACTGAAAAGGATTTAGAATTGGGGAGCGTATATCCACCTTTGAGTCTCATCACAGATGTTTCCGTTAACATAGCTGTTAAACTTGCTGATTATGCTTACGAAAAAGGTAAATTAAAGTTTTTTTTTTTTTTCAAAATCTTTTTTTTAATGTACGTACTAAAAATCTTTTTTTATCATCGCTATTTTTTTTTTTTTTTTCATTATTTTCTCAAAATAAAGGTAATCTTGCTAGTGAATATCCGGAACCTAAGAACAAACGAGAGTTCATTTTAAATCAAATGTACGACTGTAATTATGACAACCCCTTACCAAAAATGTATGAATGGCCAGATGAATTTAGTAATCCACGCATCGCTCCAGAAGAGTAAGTATTGACTCACGCTTAAAATTTATTATTAAAAAAAAAAAAAAAAGTTACAATTTCTTAGTAAAATTTTTTTATTTTTTCATCAAAATTCAAAATTTTTACCGGAGCTAGTTCTTTTTGATTGTATTATAAAAATATAAACATAACTTTTCATGAAAATTATATATATAGGACTGCGAGTTGATAAGGATTTAATGGTCTTCAGCTCATATTTTAAAAAAATGTGGACTATTGAAGTCGTTTTTTCAAGATGAAAATTCTAAAAAACAAAATAAAGTAAGATCAAAGAGTTAAAGTTAAAATTAACTATTAAAATGTTTCAATCTTTTTAAATTCTTTCGCTAGTTGAAAATCTCTAAAAATAGAAAACTTTAATTTTTAAGTACTGTTTTCATGCCGAATCTTTTGAGTCATATGAAGATTATATCATTTTTGCAAATTCGTATTCAACAAATTTGCAAAAATATAATTCTTTGATAGGGAAAAAATTATCTTTCTGAAGTGCCCACACTGGGAAAAAATCGAGTGGCAGCGCCCCCATTTGTCCGGTACTATAGTACGCAACATTTTGAGAAAAATATTTCTCGTGGTGGGGAATATATTACCCACCACGAGAAATATTTTTCTCAAACTTGGGTGTAGCGCCTCTTACGGCAGACTCGATAACTTGTTTTCGTTGCGTTTCTCTCGTATCTGGGCAGAATATTACCCATGGCGGTCGGGAGCAGCGTTCCCCAACTTTTGGGACAGCAGACGCTCAACTTTCTCCCAGTGCAGGAGTTGCTAAGCTTTACTAAACAAGAGAGAAGCCGCACCCTGCGGGTCGCCGATCTTAAAGAAACTATGAGAATAATTTTCTTATACATATACCAAAAGATTCCGTCTGATGAGTCGTTTGAAGTAGTCTACCATATAGTTTTTATGGTGTTTATAGGACTTTTTTAACCTATTGTTAAAAAATTCGTACTCTAAGCTTACTCGGGCTGGCCACCCGTCAGGGAAAGCTGGAAAGTCAGAGAGCCAGGGAATTTGCAAAGGGTCAGAGAAAGTCATGGAAAGTTAGGAAATTCGATCTTGTTTTCTGAAAAGTCAGGGAAATCTATATTTGTCCCCATAAACTAGAAAAAAAAAATATATAAAAATAAGCCTTTGAGTCGGTATATCAGTTAGTTCAGTCAATGAGGCCAATAACGTTGGACACAGCAATAAATCAATTCCTTTTAAATAAGGTAGTTTTTTACACGGATAGAAAAATTGAGTAAAAATTACAGAACTCTTCTGAAATATCCGAGCGGCGAGCGGTTCGTCAAATTTTACAGAACTCTCCGTAAAAATTACAGAACTCGCTGTAAAAATTTTGGTACTAAATTTAACTTCGAGGTACGGTAAAAAATTATTTTTGTATAAATCTACATTATTATACGCAGCATCCGTATTTTTTGTCCGTCCATCCGTCCGGGATCAACTTTAAAAATTTGATTACAACGCTCCTAATCATCGGATTCAATTCCAATTTGGTACACGGATATTTTCGAAGATGTAGATTATGAATCTAATTTCCGTTTTCTTGTTTCTATTTTTTTTTTTTTTTTAAATGACAAGCATTTCTATTTTATAGATTTTTGTCATCAGTTTTATTTTAAAAATTTAACATGGCTCTTCCAATACATCTGATTTTTAAAAAATTATGTATACGTAAATATCACTTCGAATTTTCAATTTGTCTTAAATAAAGTGCACTTAAATAAGGTGAAATTATAATTCTCTCCTAATATATTGGATTTGTTCGAAAATTTATATTCTTTGGATTTTGAGGGCCCAGATTGTGAATCTGACCTTCAATTTGAATCTAATGACTCTAACAAGGACTATACTCAAATAAAGTTAATTTGAAATTTTTGCTCCATAAATCGAACCGTAATAAGTTTTTTGTACTGGGATGTCTAAGGCTGCTCATTTTGGGTATAAATGTATCTATATTCGAATAAGCCCAGACATTTGGAAGACTTTTTTTGTTTTTTTCATCAGTAATATGGTTGTAGATTTTTGTTTTAAAATATATTTGACTAGGGGGGGTACCCCCCTGCTCGCTCCGCTCGCCAACCCCCTAATTATAATTGATGAATATAAAAATTAATCGAAACAATACGTAAGCACTATGTTTGGTAAAATAATCAAAAGACTATAGCGCTCAAAATCAATAAAAATTAGACACGAGATTTCAGTTTGAACTTTCCTTACTCATCATAACTTGATTCATAAAATCAGACTCATAGAGAAAAGTTTTTAATTATTTAGGCAAAATCATAAGGTATAGAATTTTATTTCTTTTTTTAATAATTTTTAGTCAAAATCTATCCAGGGCTAAAATAGATCTAAAATTGACAAAGGAAGATATAAATCAATTTTAAAATAGTTAGAGTGTTCATGTAAGGTACATACATAAATTTTTGATGACTCATAAGGAATATTTTAGTAAGCCCACTGGTATTTTGAACCATTTCATTAGATCTTACACACACAAAAATATTTTTTAGAGCTTCTTTTGCTTATGGCGGGCATATTAAATAGATTCATTTCAGATCGATATTACAAACTTTATTATATTTGCCGGTCCACAAGTGTCACTCACCTAATCACATTAACTATCTAACCTACTTCACTATCTCACCCATTTGGAGAACCCTACTAACCTTACTTAATCTTTCATCTTTAACCACCTGACCTATTTTAATCTTAGCCCCATTACTGACCTTACTAATTTTACTTACTTCAAATACCGTAAATAATTCCCAACTCATTTCTCACTCACTCTACCAACAAACCCTACTCACCTTATTCATTCTTGATCTGACTCATCTTAGATCTCTAGCTTATACTCACCATCCTGAAAACTACTCTAGTAATTTGCCGAATGATAAAAAAAATCAAGATTTTTTTCAAATTTCGCAATATCGTACAAACGAACCTTGATTTTCTTCAAAATTATTTTACAGATTCTTCATGAGATGAACGTATTTCCTTTATAGTAAGAGCTTGCTAAGTTGCGTTTGAACCGACTAATTGATAAACGGCTTTGTTCAGCACCCTCTCATGAGAGTCATGACAACAAAAAGTATTTTCTGCACTCCGGCCGGGAAGTAGCAAAGACTGGCGCGCTCAGAGACCAGAAAATGCGTCGAGCAGAAAAATAGTAGTATGTATACCACACGTGGCCACGAAAATAAGAAATGTCTCAGATCACATGTAACTTTTGGCCGAGGCGCAGCCGATTGTAGTAATCTACTAATTAATAAAAATTTGAATGACATAATTAGAAAGCTGAGCTCAAGCCCTTTTTTATCATACATAATTTTATATAAAAATTTTCATTGGAGCCAAAGTTATAATTTTAATATGTCCATACCAGCCCACAACCACACAACCATCACTCACCCTATCTAAGTCTCTTTACTATTCTCACCCATATTAAGGCAAAGTCAGAAGGGTCATTTTAACAAAAAATTGAAGATTCAGTAAAATTAAAAATGAAAATGAAAAAAGGGCTCTGTAGCGCTGGAGCTACTATCTTAATATATCTTTTAAGCCGAACCCCATCAAAATCGGATCAAAATTAACGTCAGAATATGGGAAACAGTTTTGTAAATTTTTGTATCTTAATAGCATTTGCTATACATCTTTAGGAAGTTTTTTTATTTTCATTTTTGTTTGATTTTGAATGATTTTTTCGCAAATTCTGCAACTCCCCTTAAGACTTCGAATTTTTTTATCTTCAACTACATGACCTAGTTTAATCTTAGCCACATTACTGACCTCACTAATTTAATTTACTTCAAATACCGTATTTTATCCCTACCCTTAAAATCCAGCTGGATTTCCAGCAGGATTTCCAGCTGGCTATCCAGCTGGGTTTTGGTTTCAATATGACGGCTGGATTTCCAGCTGGATTTCAAAAAAGAAATTTTTTGGTGAAAATCATTATTGCTTGAAATCTAGTTATGATTCATTTTTCAATGATTTTGAAAAAATTTATCTTAGTTTTTTTTTTTTAATTTTCCAGCCGGATCTGTCCAGCTAGAAATCCAGCTGGACAAATTGAAAAATGAACAATAACTTGATTTTAAGCGATATTAACCAAAAATTTTTTTTTTGAAGTCCAGCTGGATTTAAGGGGTAGGGATCTCCCAAACTTATTTCACCCAATCTACCAACGAATCCTACTCACCGTATTCATCAACTCAGTCACTAACTTTCAAGTTTTGTTGAAGTACTTTAAATTTTGAAAAAGCTCATTAATATTTTTAAGTAAAATAACAAACCCTTCCTCACCTCATCTCCCCTTCCACCCTCCTCCCGCATAACCTCCGCCTAACCAACCTTATCTACCTTACTAACCTGAATCGACTTAAATTATTAGCTCTCACTAAACTAACGTATCTCGCTTATCTAACCAGCTGGCTTGGGATTGCGTAAATCTGCCCACTTAAGTGTCCCTTGATTACCCGTAAAAATTTCTAGTACCGCACAAATTTGTATTCCTAAGTAAATGTTTTTTATCAAAAAGTAAACATTGGTATTAAGTTAGGTATGGGTTATATAAATTAATATAAATAATATAAATTAGTAATTAATATAAATAATATCAATTAGTAATTAATATATATAATATAAATTAAAATCCAATCGTTCGTTGATCTTAAATCGGTATATAAATATACATAAATAATTGTGGGGTTAGGTGCGCCGGGTTTTGGTGAAATAATAACTCGAAGTTTAATATTTTTAGACTAGAAAATTTATTTGAACAAGCTCGATGCGAACAGCTCGCAGAGCAAAACTAGACTGTTGTTCTTGGCCTGCCGGCTCGTTACCGCAGGTCAAAAGGGCCCTGAGGTACTTAGTGAATCATCACACTGAAGTATTTCAGGTATAATTAAGGCATCGGGTGTTGGAGCCTTCGTTCGGCTCTGCAGGAATCGTACCTGCGTCAAAATAGAGCCTGAACGGAAAATTCCATCACTCGATCGCCACATACTCCCTTACCAGTGATAACGTTAAAGTAAAAAAATTATATGACATAATTACAAATTGGAGTATTGAAAAAAATAGTACTTGATAATTTAATTGATATTAATTATAACAAATTACATATTAAAAAAATTTTTCAATGACATTCGGTCGTTTGCTTAAGAAAATTTGAGAAAGAAAATTTGTAAAAAAATAATCATACACATTTTATCGAAGATATTCGGTAGTCGATTCATTCGTTGTTTCAAAACATACAATTTCACAAAATACAATTTTGCATTCAATATGTCACTGAAACTTTTATTTAAAAAAAATCACAACACTGCACTACACTATGAAAAACCAGCCTGAAGACGATCGGCAAAGCGTACTCGCCTGCCAGATCGCGTTTTGAACCGCGATTCTTCAGCTGTGCCGGTCAGCTCGCGTGCGTTGTCATTTTCATCGTTGTTTGGAGTAGTGCTAACTGGTGGACAGTTGTCCTCGCTGCTGTTTTCGTTGTTGTTATTGTTGTTTGCCTGTGATAGTTGCTCATCGGTGTCGTTTAATACAAAAGCAGGCTTGAGTCTATCGATCGTGACTCTTGTATTCTTGCCACTTTTCAAAATAACGAAAGTTTTGTCGTTTCTTTCGATTACTTCGAAAGGGCCGTCATACGGGTTTTGCAGCGGTCTTTTTACAGTGTCGTTTCGTAAAAACACATGCGAACATGTTGCCAAATCTTTGAAAACGAATGGCTTTGTTGTACCGTGGCGAGTCGCTGCCACAGGCTTTAAATTCTCGATGGTTTTGCGAAGTCTTGCCACGAAATCTGTGTGAATTTGCGTTGCACTTGGTGCGAAAAATTCTCCAGGCAAGCGAATTGATTCTCCGTACGTGAGTTCAGCAGGTGTTGACTTCAGATCTTCTTTAAAAGCAGTTCGCATGCCCAACAGTACGATAGGAAGTACGTCGCTCCAAGATACTGTCTCGTGGCATTTTATTGATGCTTTTAATTGCCGATGAACTCGCTCAACCATACCATTTGCTTGAGCGTGAAAAGATGTTGTACGGAGATGAGTGATGCCAAGAAGTTTTCTGAGCTCGTTGAACAGGTCCGATTCGAACTGGCGTCCTTGGTCCGTCGTGACCTTGAGTGGAACACCAAATCGCGAGATCCAGTCCAAGAGTGCTCTCGCCACAGTCTCAGCAGTCATGTCGACCAGTGGTGTGGCCTCAATCCATCTTGTGTATCGGTCGATGCAGGTCAGGATGTACCGGAAATCTCGTGACGGTTCCAGCGGTCCGACCAAGTCGCAGTGAACGTGAAGAAATCTTTCGCTGACACCTTCAAATTCACCAAGAGGAGAGTGTACGTGCCTTGAAGTCTTTGCTCGCTGACACGGTAAACAAGTTCTGGCCCAAGATTTACAATCTTTCACAATGGACGGCCAAATGAACCTTTGCGTAATGAGTTTCTGAGTAGCTCGTACACCTGGATGAGATAAATTATGAAGATTATTGAATACTCTCCGTCGAAGAGATTTTGGCACAAAAGGTCGGATGTTTTTCGTCGAAACATCACAATAGATGCCTAATTGCGTCTCGGGCAATCGAACCATCTTCAATTGCAGGGAGTGGTCGTTGTTATTCAGCATCTGCACTAATTCTTCATCATTAGACTGTGCAGCTGCAATTTCTTCGGTGTTTACTGTCAAACTTACCTCACCGATTCTCGACAGGAGGTCGGCGACGACATTGTCTTTGCCTGCAATGTGCCTAATATCGGTCGTAAATTGTCCGATATAATCCAGGTGTCGGGTTGCTCGTGGTGTGCTTTTGTCCAGGCCTTGCTCGAATGCGTAAGTTAAAGCGGCATGATCGGTGAAGATAATAAAATATCTGCCCTCGACGGCCCACCTGAACTTTTTTACTGCTGCGTATGCACCGTACAATTCGCGATCGTATGCACTGTACTTACGCTGTGCTGGATTTAGCGCCTTGTTGAAGAATGCCAATGGTTGCCAAATTTTGTTGACAAACTGTTGCAACGTTCCACCAACAGCGAAATCCGAAGCATCGACGGTGATTGAAAGTAACGCGCCCGGGACAGGGTGAACCAGCAGCGTGGCGCTCGAGAGTGCGTTCTTTATTTCCTCGAATGCATTTTTGTCTTCGTCAGTCCACTCGATAGGCGTGCTGCCCTTCTTTCTACCTTTCAAAAGATCGTTGAGCGGTTGTTGCAGATGAGCGGCACGAGGGATGAATCTGCGATAAAAATTTATCGCACCGTTGAAACTGCGCAGGTCTTTCGCGGTCGCCGGAAGGGGGATCTTTTTGATCGCCTCTACACGCTCCTCGAGCGGGCGTATTCCCTCGGCGTTGACCTTGTAGCCGAGGTACTCCACTTCCGGTTGACCAAACACACACTTCGCGGGATTTATCACCACACCGTATTTGCTCAATCTTTCGAACAGGAGCCTTAAATGTTGCAAATGTTGCTCCGCGTTTTCACTCGCGACTAGATAATCATCCGTATAAGGGAATACAAAGTCAAGACCTTCAGTTATTTCATCGCTGAATGCCTGAAAGGTTTGACCCGCGCCCCGTAAACCAAACGGAGTGCGCAAAAACTCGAAGAGTCCGAACGGCGTAGTCACTGTTGTCTTGTGAATATCCTCCTCGGCGACGGGGATTTGATGATAAGCTCGGACTAAATCGATCTTCGAGAAAACACGTTTTCCGCTGAGGTTATGCGTGAAATCTTCGATGTGACGCATTGGATATCGGTTCGGTTTAGTGCGTTTATTAACGTGCCTGTAGTCTCCGACCGGGCGTATCCCGTTATCTTTCTTGAAGACAACGTGTATCGGGGAGGCCCACTGGCTGTTTTTTACGCGTCGCACTATTCCGAGTCGCTCCATTTCTTCAAATTCGGCCTTTACGATTTTCAGCCGATCTTCGGTTAAGCGACGAGGACGGCTGAACACTGGTGGTCCGGGTGTAGTTTCGATGTAGTGCCTTACGTTGTGTTTTACATCGTGGCCAATCTCAGCTACAGGGCGAACGATGTCCGGGAACTCAGCTAGCAGTCGATGGTAAGGTGAGTCGCCGTGGATTGCGCGTACTGTCGGGAAGTCGTCACCAACGGCATGTCCTGCAGCACATAGTTCGGTCGCGTTGTCGATCAGTCGATTATTGCGTGGATCAACAAGTAATCCGTAGTGGGCGAGAAAATCATAGCCAATAATCGGTTGTTCAACGTCTGCGATAATAAATCGCCAGGTGAACTGCCGTCGTAGGCCAAAATCGAGCATTATAAGTTCACTACCGTATGTACTTATCGGCGTACCGTTCGCCGCGAATAACGTGCACTTTGATTTTTCGCGTTGGCCACGGAACAACACTCGCGGAAAAACACACAACTCGGCACCTGTGTCCACCATAAAGGTCTTTTTCGAGTAATTGTCTTTCACATACAAACGGCGAACACTGGGGTCGTTTTTAATTGCCGCAATTAAAGACGCCCCAACTAGTTTTTTTTAAACTTGCACGGATCACGACACTTGGTAGCCTTTTCGGCATAATTTTCGTGGTACCAGCAGAGATCTGGGTTTCGAGGAGCTGATGGACTTCGCCCACGCGAACTGCCGCGCGATTGTGAACGGCCGCGGTACTTTTGCTGTTTCTCAAGACGACTGAGACGCGAAGTCACCTCGTCTAACTTCTTTAATACCGCCTGCAGCTCGCTGCCATCACTTTTGCTTACTGCAGCTATCTTGGCGGGTTCGTGTGCCACTGCTGCTATCCTCGGTCCACGGGCTGCATCGATTACATGGATCGAGTCCGCTGTTTCTGCAAGCTGCTCCAGCGACTTCTCTTTTATTGTCGCCAGGATCCGTTGGGTGTCCACTGGCAGTCGTTTTAGCCAGAAATTTCGGAGTAAGTCGTCCGTTACTGGCAAATCTTTGGCCAACGTTTTCATCTTGCGCAGCATCTGCACAGGAGTGTAGTCGCCCAGTTGCACGGGTTCGAGCAGTTTGCCTAACCGTGTCTCAGTCGAATCCGATGTCCTCTCAATTATTTTATTTTTCACATCGGTATATTTTCCGTCATACACCGGGTCGTCGAGCACATCGTCCATCATGCTCGAGTACTTCTGGTCAAGCGCGCTAACCAGGTACGTGAACTTCGAAGCTTCCGAAGTAACACGCGACGACTTGAAATTCGCTTCAAGCCTCCTGAACCACCCCCTCGGATTTTCAGGCCAAAAGGGTGGTGCGCTCATTCCGATGCCATTTACACTCCCTTCGGCTGCAGCAGCCAAAGCTGCTGCGGCAGCCTTGATTGCGTCATCCGTGACTTGGGTAGTCCCAGAGCCGGATTCGTTGACGCTGACAATTCCGTCCTCGTTCACCATTTTTCACCAACAAAATCGCACAAATATATGCCCACAAACACAAAACACTAATCACGTCGGGGTCACCAATTTGTGGGGTTAGGTGCGCCGGGTTTTGGTGAAATAATAACTCGAAGTTTAATATTTTTAGACTAGAAAATTTATTTGAACAAGCTCGATGCGAACAGCTCGCAGAGCAAAACTAGACTGTTGTTCTTGGCCTGCCGGCTCGTTACCGCAGGTCAAAAGGGCCCTGAGGTACTTAGTGAATCATCACACTGAAGTATTTCAGGTATAATTAAGGCATCGGGTGTTGGAGCCTTCGTTCGGCTCTGCAGGAATCGTACCTGCGTCAAAATAGAGCCTGAACGGAAAATTCCATCACTCGATCGCCACATAATTATTGGATTTTAGATTATATTATACTTTCAACGAAGAATTAAAAGGGATCTTTGAAAAGGGGATTTTTGAAAAAAAGGGGATCCAACTGAGGGGATCCAATACTTTCGACGAAGATCCAATTTAGGGGATCCAATTTAGGGGATCAGAAAAGTGCGATATTTAACTGTGTTTTGACCGTGTTTTTAAGAATTTCAGATTTTCGAAGATCCAATTTAGGGGATCCAATTTAGGGGATCAGAATCAAAAACGGAAATATAATATAGGGAGATTAAAGTTATACTCTAAATAAAATTTAATCATTTACGTAATATCATAATATCATAATATCATAATATTTGATATTATTGAATATATTTGTCTATGCGCGAGCGAGCGAAGCGAGCGAGCGTTTTATGCTAGTACTTAAATAACAGTGAACAAAAAATAATTACATAATTATTTCAATTAAAAATTATAGTCTCTATTTTTTACGATTATTAGAAACGGAAACCTCTAACTAAATTTAAAAATTATTGCGTTACATCTTGATCGTAATGCGCATACACGATAATCAAACAAATGTCATGAATTCTTAGATTTGACTCAACCAATGCAACGTCAGCTTCATTGTATTCTTCATTGCTCTCTTTTTCAAGAGAAGATAGGCTAAAAAATTGAAAAGTGCTAAAAATGCCTTATGGGCCATTTATAGTACCCATTAGACGGAACGATTTGTGACTTGATTCATCTTTTGGTATTAGAAAATTGTGTTCGAAGCTTTGTTAACATCGGTGACGCTGTGGGTGTAGGTTTATTTATTTAACAATATTAAATTAGTTTAAGTAAATTTTATTACTATTTATGATTCGTTACAGTTGGTTCTTATACAAAAGTAAAATTTCGTTTTAATGCTAAAGCATAACACTTTTAAAGAGAAGTTTTGATTTAATCTCTGCCAAAAAAAACAGTACTTTTATAGTTATTTATTTTTTTTTTAAGTATTATTATAAAAACATTGATCATTGCTTTCATTTTGTTATAGTTATGAGAAAACTTATTTTGGAACTGGATCAACCAACGAGGATCTATATAACAAATCTTAGATGATTTATATAGATAGACATTTTTTTATAACTTCTAAAAAGGTAATTATCATTTTTATATATTTACTTGATTACTTAATAATTTTATTTTCGATAATTTTTAATTGTTGAAATTCATAGAGTTTTCCTGTTTTTCAAAAAATGCTATAAAGTAAAAGAGTATACATAAATTTCATACGAAGTGATCAATACATTACAATAAATATGAAAAAAGAAAGAGTGACCGCAAAAATCGACAAACTTTAGGCCACCGGGAATTTCAATGAATTTTTACGAAAAATCAGTTAGATAAATAAAAAAAAAAAAAAAAAAAACCAAGTATATTTTCTTCTTAGAATTTTACTCAGAATACGATAGTATTTTTTGTTTTATAAAAATTAAACTTTTTAAAATTATCCCATTAAACGTCTGTACAAAAATACTTTTTTGACATGCCATATCTTGTAAATAAAAAAGCTTCCCCTCTTGAAACTATATGGGGAGTTATTTTATACCGTTGACTCCCAAATGGGTTATTTTTGTGGTCACTCTTTCAAGACTTATTCATTTTTTAAAAAGCTAAATTAAAAAAAAAAAAAATTAGTTAATCTTAAATTAGTTGAAACCTCTCGAGTGTCCAGATCGAACCTTCTCGCCTGCGGGAGAACAATACTAAACTTACATATAATAAATAAAATAGACCGGTGTTAAGTAGTTATCGTGCTACTCTCGTAGCCATCACTGTTCAAGGGTTGTCGCAGATTCGAATCCCGACAAAAAGACTGAATTATATTTGAATTTTTTCGGCGGGATAAGTACTCAACGCTAACCCCGGCTGCTTTGGGGTCCGCTTTTCCATCAGAGAATTCTTTGGTTTTATTTACAAGGATAGGATCTATTAGTGTTAGTGATATTAGGTATGATGCGAAGCAGTTTAAGGCATGGTGGACAAAAATGTATTGTTGGGAGGTAGGATTTGCAGCGCCCCCAATTTGTGGGATTTTTTTCGTGTTAATTTTTATGGAAATGTATGGATACCATTCTATTTAAACACAGTTTCACAAAAGTGCCAATGTGCCTGGCCCTGTACATGCAGCCAGTTCACAGACCGTTAAGGGGAGAAACGCGGCTAGAGTCGGGGCCCTTATTCATCCCGGACGAAATTGTCGAAAATGTGGAAGCATCAAAGACGCCGTCTCACATGAACATACAATATTAATGTTTATTTCTATTAATTAAATGAATAATTTTCCTCGTAACCAGTGTAAGAGATCTAGAGAAAGGTTTAAAAACCTACAGTTATTTCTAAGTACTTACGTATACCTATGGGTAAATTGTAATTATGTGATACAATATTACATATGCGCAGGCCCGGATTATCCATGGGGCTAGGGTGGGCTAAAGCCCCGGGCCCGGTGGTTTGGGGGGCCTCGCTGGTCATTGAAATTTTTTTTTTTTTTTTAACATATGGTAAAAAAAATTTTTGGTAGTTGCATCTTACTAGCGCATAGAGTTTTTGCATGTCTTATGAAGGAATAATTTTTTCAAAACAATTTAAGTAAATGAGTTTTTTATTTTTTCGTCTCATGTAATCTGATTAAAGGGAATAATTCATTAAAATATTGTAAATAAAATTAAATTTTTTTTCTTCCAATATCAATTTTTGTTTACAAAACACGAAAAGGCTCTCTTTCATCTTTGATATGAATCACTTAAGGTCCAGCCGGCCGGCGCCGCGATTTTGCTTGTTTTGACTTGCATTAAAAATTTTACTAAGAACAAAACGTGTACAGTAAAATTAAGTCGTCTGCAGTGAGCAGTCGTCTGGATAAGATCGTAAGCGACACACGTATGAAATGAAACGTTGATGAAACGCGTGTTTTTTCTGGTGCTATTTTATATTAATATCAATTAAAATTAAAATTTTAGCTAAAAGCTTTTAAGCTGTTGGCAGTTTTAAAAAGCAGTTTGTGCGTAGTGAAAAATTTAAGTTTTTATTTTGCGAATAAGCATGGCAGAAGATACGTCAAAAAGTTTATGGAAAAACATTATTAGTGACTCGTCTAAAAATCCAAAAAAATTTCCAAGTTTGACCCCAAGCGGACATGCTAAAAGAGTGCAACGTCAAAAAGTCCTCAAGTCAGTAGGAAAACTCCAGAAAATAAGCCGTAGTTTTGATCATAGTACCAATAAGACTTTGGATGAAAGTGAAACTAATAATTTTGCAGATTCTGCTGCACACCTCAATGACTCAGGTGCAGTGGCCTTAGAAGAAAGTAGTGCTATTCATGAAAACTTGTCAAATTTAATGATTGAAAGTGCTACTGTCGAAAATGGAAATGTGGTAAACAGTACTTCAGGAGTTCGAGACGAAGCAAATAAAATTTTTAAGACCTTCGATGTGACAGCAGAAAATTTTAATAAAAAAGCAATTGATAGCGCAGGTAAGATTTAAAGTTTAATTAATGATTAATGTAAAAATTGAAGAAATCGTGTAGAAAAAATTATTTTTACGAATTAAATATTATTTATGTTATTCACAAGAATAAAAATTAAAATGAAGTTTTTAATTTACGATTTAAATTGTTATTGGTATTTTTAGCACAAGTATAATTTTTCTGTATTTATGAACAATTTTTCAAAATTTCAATCGGATTTTTACTTTTATAGTTAACGCTGAGGTATTATAGTAATACTGAAAACAACTTTTTTAGCTAATACCAAATTAGTCAAAAATTATTTTAAGTTTTGAATTTGATTTTATTACATTAGTTTAAAGTAAGAACTGAATTAATATTTTTACGACTACCACATTTTAATGAGCTCAATATGCCAACTTATATTTAAAAACACCTATGTAATTTGTTATTTATTTACTTTTATCCTTGTTTTTTCCCAAAAAGAGTTACCTTCTGATGTTTTACATACTGAAGAACTAGATAAAAACAAAGTTTCTGAAGCAGAGAGTAGCACTATTTCAGGTAAGTTCAGTCAAAAAAATAAAATAAATTGAATAAAAATAATAGTTAATAAAAAATCAATGAAAATTTCGTGAAATTAAAAAATGTATTAATTTGCACAGAATTAATAAGCAACTGTTTTACAGATGTTGTTCAAGATCCTTGGTTATGGCCTTTGAAGTTGAATGAAAAGTATATTGAGCGCGAAAAATATTTGGAGAAAGGACCAACATTTTTTCAAAATAAAGACTCCACATTCGAGACATCTAAACGAAAAATTTCGAAACAAAATAGGTTTTTCTCTCCAAAGTACTTTAAAGGAACTTTACCGAATGGAGAGAAATGCGAAAGAATATGGTTACTTTTTTCTGAAAAGGCTGGGTCAGTTTTTTGTTATTTTTGTAAGCTGTTCTCAGATGATCAATCCAATCCATTTGTGATTAATGGATTTTCAAACTGGAAAAAACCCGAAGCGATTCCCGCTCATGAAAATACCGAAGAGCATAAAAAATGTTTACGGGAATATATTGATAATATAAATTACAAAAAGTCTAGTGTAAAAATTCACTTGGTAACTTTAATTGAACGTGAAACAAATTATTGGATTGAAGTCTTGCAGAGAGTTGTCAGTGTTACTCGATTTTTAGCTGAGAGAGGTCTCGCGTTTCGAGGAACAGACGAAACAATTGGATCAAAAAAGAATGGTAATTTTCTTGGCATCATAGAATTACTAGCAGAGTATGATCCGTTTCTTTCAAAGCATATTAAATTGTATGCAAATAAAGGCAAAGGTACGGTATCGTACTTATCAAAAACCGTTTATGAGGAACTAATAATATTAATGGCAAAAAAAGTTAGAGAAATCATCTTAAATGAAATTAAAAAAGCTAAATACTGGGGTCTTGTTGTAGATTCCACTCCAGATGTTTCTCATGTTGACCAGTTGTCAGTTATTATTCGTTACTATTTTCAGAGTCATGTTTACGAACGGTTTCTTTGTTTTCTACACATTAAGAGTCACAAGGGTGTGTCTCTATCTGAAGAAGTATTAGAGTACATAAAATCATGTGAATTAAACATTAAAGATTGTCGTGCCCAAACCTACGACAATGCTGCAAACATGTCCGGTACTTATTCCGGTCTTCAAGCTTATATAAAGCGCAAGAACAAATTAGCGTTTTACGTTCCCTGCGCAGGACATTCTCTAAACTTGGTTGGAGAGTGCGCTGTTAGCGAATGTATTACTGCTGTAAACTTCTTTGGTGTTCTACAACCATTATATGTATTTTTTAGCTCTTCCACTAGACGATGGGAAGTACTAAATGAAGAAAATTCTAAAATAACGAGTTTATCCATAACAAGATGGTCTTGCAGAGTAGACGCCACCAAAGCTTTGAATAAAAACTTCGAAGGTATATCCAAAGCTTTAGATAAAATAAGTAATGACCAAGAGCATAAACCTGAAGCACGTCACGAGGCCAGCGTTTTATTGAAACACATTTTTAAATTAGAAAATGCTTTTATGCTTGTATTTTGGAATCGTATCTTGAACAGATTTGATAGTACAAGTCAGTATTTACAAAAAGTTGATGTAGATTTGATTTCTGCAAGTGGCTTGTTTCTTTCTTTAGTAGATTTCGTTCAAGAATTTCGAGAAACGGAATTTTTGAAAATCGAACAGCAGGCTAAGCTGTTTAAATCAGTTGAACAAAATTATTCTGATTTTGATAAAAGAATCATAAAAAGAAAATTAAATAACAATGAAACGGTAACTGAATCTTTGAGGGGTCAAGACAAGTTTAAAGTAGACGTTTTTTATGTATTGTGTGACAAACTTATTACCGAGTTAAAACATCGACAAGCAGCTTACGATCACATTGCTCAGTTATTTGGTTTTCTATGCAGATTATTAACTGTAGATGCCATAGAATTAGAAAATTGTGTGAAAAATCTCACGGAAGTATACAATGAAGATATAAATTATGACTTGTTGAATGAACTTAAGCAGTTTATACCTCGTCTCAAAAAACAACCAGTGGGATTCTTTTCGAATCGGTCTGATGAAAAAGAAAAAGCTACTTCTAATTATCTTGCTCCAATAAATGTATTGAATTGGATGGTTGACTCTGAAATGCCACTTGCCTTTCCAAATATTTTTATATAGCTTATAGGATACTTGTTACGATTCCAGTAGCAAATTGCGAGTCAGAAAGATCTTTTAATGTTCTTAAAAGAACAAAAAGTAATTTAAGATCAACAATGATGGATGAAAGACTTTCTTCATTATCTTTGTTAACTATTGAATATGAAATTTTCGAACAAATCGATTTTACTGATTTGATAAAAAGTTTCGCTGCAGCAAAGGCAAGAAAAAAACATTTTTGAATTTTTTTAAATTAGTTCTAAGTTTGTATTTAAAATTTTTATAAGTATTATTTATATTATTTATATGATTATAGAAATTATTTGTAATACAAATTTTTTATAATTAACATGCGTAAGTATCATTTATATTTTTCCAAGAACTCAGCCTTCAGAGGGGCCTCAAGCTAAGCTTAGCCCCGGGCCCCGGGGCCACCTAATCCGGGCCTGCATATGCGTCTATATTTATACGAGGCGTTGGATGCAACAGGGCTCCTATAGGATTCCAATCTATTTAGGTCGTTGTGTTATATATATATATATATATATAAAGACAAACCGGCGAGACCGTACGGGGCCCCTGCAGGCTATCGCTGCCTTTATTATTTGCAGTTTTTTGAAGTTCAACCTGGCCATTCCCCGTACGGGCTCAGGCTAAAGCCCACACAGCAATTCCTGTCGGGCGCTAGTGCGCTACCAGGCTAAAAAAAGGCTGTAGAAGTTAATGAAATATATATATATATAAATTATAATTAAACTGATTTGAACCAGCTTCTATCTAAGGTGGTGGACCCCATTTGGGATCATGTACCTATTTGGGATCACTCTGTACAAACTGCACGGGAGATGCAACTATATACATAGTTATACAAATCCATGACTATGATCCCAAATAGGTACGTGATCCCACCTTGTCCGAGGTACGGGTCCACCACCTTATAAGGTTTTGTAGAGGAATTCTTACGTTCAGTAGTTTATTATAGTATGTATTTATTCGGTCAGGTTCGATTATGGGGGTTATAATATACGGACGGATGTCTCTGGGCGATGCCGAAGGCTGGTTGGGGAGTGCGAGTCTCGCACTGCGAGAAGCGCGCAGCATCGCCCAGGAATACAAATCGAACTCAATCGAATATATGCTTATTCAGGCCCCGATTAATTTTAGGTACCTGAAAAGTGTGGTTTTCTGAAAAAATGGCAGCAAGTTCAATAATAAAATGTGTTTCCACATTCTAGCATCAATAGCTATCTTTTAGTCGTTTTACTCGTTGAGTAAGTTTTTTTGATACTCCGTTAGATGGCAAATGCATAGCTGACCAAATATAGAAAGTTATTTGGTCAGAAAAAAGTACAAATGACGCACTAATAATTTAGTCCAGTCGTACTACGTCAAAAATGGGGTAATTTTGAAAAAAATTCCTGACAGCGATTTTATGATTGAAATGGGAAGAAAAGATCACAAAAGAAAGGAAAAATCAAGCGAACACTTTTCGAGTCCCTGGGGTGGAACAGGGTGGATTTTTAGGGGTTGAAAGCAGTTTTTCGCGATATCCGGGAAAAGTACAAGTTTTATCGAAAAAAGTTGAATACAAAAGTTGTAGATAATTGAAAGATCTACAACTTTTGTTCCATACATTTTTTTACATAACCTCAAAATTAACGAGATAAATGCAAAAAATGAGTTTTTTTCTTTTTTATTTTTCCTGGCCATAAAAATGAATGTATCTTAATGAAACTTGGTCAAAGTGAAGCTATTGTCATGACTTTTATTTATTAAATTTTTTTATAATTTAATAAAACTATTTTAAGTCTATTTTACAATAAAACTAAAAATTTATGTAACTAAAATTCTTTTATAGATTTCAACAAAAATTTTTCTAAATTATTGATTTTAGGGCGAACACTTTGTAATGCTTATAATTTTAAGTAGTAATTTTATATTAAAAAATATTAATTAAACAATGACAATTACAATAATCTTGATTGTAAAATAAATATAATACCAATAAAATAAGAGATACTCCAATTATACGTATATTTTCATACTGTTTCTATGTTATCATAATTTATAATTTAATAAATTTTAATTATTACTTGATTTTTTAATCATGAAAAATTAGTTAAAAATATCGAATATTATTGTGGAATGATGTAGTGATGGTTTTGAGACAATTTAACCAAAAATTTTAATAAATAATTTAAAATTTATAACTTTATATACAAAAATAAAGGAAAAAAATTGAAAAAATCGGTTTTTTTGAATTTTTTATGACTTTTCCTCTAATAACATGCCAAATTTTTTTTTTTCTAAACTTCATGTCAAAACAAAAAGAATGAGACCCGAACGAACATCGTAGAGCGTTTTAAACTAAGAAACTTTTCTCGTGAAGTAGACACCTTTTTTCACTTTAGCCACCCGTATTTTTTAAACGGTTTAATATTTTTATACAAAAAAATTATGGCCAATTTTACATAAAAAAAGCTTCACTTTGGCCAAGTTTCATTAAGATACATTCATTTTTGTGGCCAGGAAAAATAAAAAAGAAAAAAACTCATTTTTTGCATTTATCTCGTTAATTTTGAGGTTATGTAAAAAAATGTATAGAACAAAAGTTGTAGATCTTTCAATTATCTACAACTTTTGTGTTCAACTTTTTTCGATAAAACTTATACTTTTTCCGGAAATCGCGAAAAACTGCTTTCAACCCCTAAAAATCCACCTTGTTCCACCCCAGGGACTCGAAAAGTGTTAGCTTGGTTTTTCCTTTTTTTTTTGTGATCTTTTCTTCCCATTTCAATCATAAAATCGCTGTCAGGAATTTTTTTGTTTCAAAAATTTAGTACGACTGGACTAATTGGTTGGTGCCCGAAAAATTCAATATTTTAAGACTAACTTAAGACTAATTTATTTAATTAAATTTTTTTTTTTCAGTTGCTGCTATTGCGCTACCATCACTCTTTTCCTCGAGAAGAATAAAATGTTTATAAAGAATTTAAAGTTAAGCTACAATAGTAAAAATATAAATAAAAGAGATCGTAAATGTTTATCAGATTCGAAAACAGATTGATGGTTTTAAAATTTTTTAAAATAAAATAAAGATTTCAGCAATTCAATGAAAGTAAATAAATAAATAAATGAAAATGAATTGAAATTGACCGTGTTTGCAAGTAGCCCGAATTATGTATGTATACTTCATTTTATTGATGTTTTCATGCTTGAAAAATATTGATACTTTAGTATTAAAACTATTATTACGTAGATGTTATGTAATATGCTGTTTTTTTATGCGTGAAGAAATCTTCCAATTTTTGCATATCGTGTTTACTAATAATTACTTTGATTCTTGTTGAATTTTTTAAACTAACTGTTTATTGATGTGAATTGAAGCTTGACATTATTATCTATTATTTTTTATACAAAAAAGCTATTTAAAAAAATATATACGTATGTATATCTTTTAAGATTTTGCTGATGCTTTTTCTGATTTTTATAAAAATTTACACTTCAGACGTGAAACGTTTTGTTACCAAATAAATTCTACTAAACATTTGATCTAAGAAAAGTTTACATACATACAAGTAAGTGCAAATTTTTGTCATTCGACAGTTCTCACATAAACTTAGTACATTAAACATTAAATATTTCTAGTTCTGATAAAAATGGATGACGAGCCTACCAATTTGTAATTTAATCATCTATTACCATTAAAAATAAAAAAAAAAACAAAAAACAAAAAAAAAGTTGGGAATTAAAAAATTTCTTGTTAATTTAATTCTTCATTCTGAAATATTATAATGTTGAAAAAAAAGTTCTTCTCCGAAAATGTTTGTTGTCGTGCTTCAATTAAATTAATCTATGTGCATACACACAGATATAACATCGTGTCTGGTCGTTCAAAGCTTTTGCAAAATACAAAGTAAAAATGTTCGTATTTGATTACTTTTTTATTTTTACCGATGGTAAGTGTGTTGAAAATTGCACGAGAGCTGAAATTGTGATTTAAAAAATAAATCAGTGAAACACTCGATTTACTATAACAGTATTTTTTGTATATATATGTCTAACAAAAAAGACTAAAATTTAAGTGATGTATCATCATTTATGTATTTAATCTTACAAAAGATATAAATGCAAATGCAAAAGCTTACATTCATTATGTTGATGAGTGGTTCCTATAAATGAAATAAATGTTAAAAAATATAGAAAATTATGTTAAATGATTAATATGTAAAAAAAAAAAGTTTGTTAAATTTTTACTTGCGTCGACTTTTTGAAAAAAATCAAAAAAATAACATTGATCATGTTAAATAATGGCAGAGTTACTGTGAATGAAAAATAAAATATAAGTATTCACAACAATCGAAATAAGAGTTTTATTTTTGTTTTCATGATTTAAAAATTGCTGTTTTCCTGAAGAGATGAAAAAAATTAATGTAAAAGAAAAAAAAATGTTAAACTATATTAGAAAAATTTGTTTAATTCATCCGCAATCACTTTATACATATTTTACATGGAAGACTACATACAGCTATTTTTTTATTTTACAAATAAAATTTTTTTTTTTTTTTTAAATTAAAGTTTAATTTTATATTTACTTAATCGGTATAAAATTACATCTCATTTTATAATAATTATATCACATGAATTGGAACGCTATACTGTTGATCTAGACCCATATAACAGTCAGAAATGATGTACAGCTGCAACTTTGTGCGGCCTGGAAAATACGAAATAGATAGGTCACACTTAATATCAGTATAAATAAAAATTCATTACTAATTGAGTTTCGAGATTTTTTAAAATTCTTTTATCATGCAACGATACAAATATTGATGTTTATAATCTTTTTATCCTGTAGTAAAGTAAAAAAAATTTTGAAAAAAAATGTAAAAGTATACTTACATGGATTTGGTGGAGCCGTAAATTGAAGATAAAAAATTTTTCGGGGTCCATTGATTCCGGCCGTTCGTTTTAAAGCTAATAATTCCCGTCTGTCAACATCGCCGAGAATCAAGAACCAGCCTTCATCTTTCGTGCGATGAAATTTCGGACAGTGTGCTCTTAATGATTTGGAGTAGTTTTTTCTTTTAATACCTACAGTTAAGGTATATTGTTGGTCCCTTTGTAGTTCTAAAAAGTCGGGAGTCGCATCAGGAGATATGTCAATTTTTTTTCCTTCGCCTGATTCCACGTCGCTTTGTAAACTAAGATCCATGCACAATACTGGCATATCTTTGCAGACTTGGCGAATCTATTGAATATGTGAGAAAAAAATAATATATGTAAGTAAATATAGATTAAAATTTTTTTTTTTACCAAATTAAACAAGTTTTAAGTTGTTTATAAATACATATAAACTGTTTTATTAATTTACTTACTCTATTGACTTGATCATCGATAAACTCTTTTAGTAGCACTTCCGTCAATCGACGATAATTGTTAGACATAGTTACACAAAACCATGGTAGACACTTCGGAAATTCAGAAAATAAAAATAGATGCTCTTTTTCGACATGTGGTAAAGTAAGTAGGGCTGATTCATCAATCCACCTTGCTTGAAGAATCATTTGAAGAAGCTGCATTATTTGAAGCGTGGAGGAAATATATCCTCGCTCGGCAACAACGTCAATCATTGCCTAAAAAGAAATAAATATATTTATAATACATTATTATTTTATGAATTTATTAAGTAAAAAAATTTTGAGTAAAATGAAAATATTAATTTTGTTGAAACGCCCTTCTTTTCAAACGAAAAAAGAGCAATTCAAAACTTTTTCGGTTTTTGTGAGTACAGTAAAATAATTTCTACAACTGACCTTAATGTTGTCATCATTAAAGTTTATTTGTCTTAATATACGCAGAAAAATGGAAAAATTAATTATAAACTCTTACCTGTAAAATCCTGATTGACTGATCAAGAACAGATTTCAAGTCAGTGTAATAATCTGCGCATGGTAGAGGTAATCTTGAAAAATGAGCTTGTAAAAGTAAAAAAGCTTTAGTATTTGATGAATCGTAAGATAATCGTTCCACTTGATATCTACACATTTTTGCTAGTTCCCTGAAATTTTATTTGTAAATGTTACATTATTCGTAATTTAATTGCCTCATAGTTAAAAAATAAATAAGAATATACTCGTTAAGTAAATCTTCATTGTGTCTAACTGGAAGTTCATCATATTCGTGAGCATTGCACATTATTCTTAGAGCTTTTTCTAAAGAAATATTATCTTTCAAATTTTCGTTAAACATAGCTATAGTTTGATGGGATAAATAGTAGTACGAGGCTATTCTTCCCAAAGGTAGCGGTCCTATACATGGTATTTCCTGAATTAAAGTTTTTTGATCAATTTCATTTCACAGATATCTAATTAGGTGATATGTGTTACAGTTATCACTCAACATAGATAACTGTAGCACATATCATTTAATTAGATATTTATTATAACTAGATATTTATTATGTATAAGATAATAAAATAAAAATTATTTAAAAAAATACCTCATCATTAAAAATACACTGCGAATCAAGAAGGACGGTTAGCGTATTATCGACTAAATTTGACAGATACGAATTAACTTCTTCTGGTTCCATATTATCGAGATTATAATATCGAGGATTCTTCATAAGGCGCCTAAAGAAATAGGTCCAAGTCAAATAATCCAAAAACTCCTGCTTGGTTTTAATTGTACCCGCTACAATTTCCGCATTTATATGATCAGGTAACACTTCCAGTAAGCTCGATTCGACAGGGAAAGGCTCATACAAGAATTGTTTATAGAAATTCTTCTTCAGATCATGAACAAGAACAACAGCAACACCTGAGTCATCGAATTGAGGTCTGCCTGCACGACCCATCATCTGCAGAACATCCGTAATAGGCATATCCACGTACCTTTTAGTTTTACCGTCATAGTATTCGGTACCCTTAATTACAACCAGATGAGCAGGAAAATTTACACCCCACGCTAAAGTTGCAGTCGTAACTAGTACCTAATAATTTAAAAAGTAAAATAGTAATAAAAAATAAGTAATTCGAAATTTTTTGAGAAACAAAAGTATCAATGTGAAAACATATTTGAAAGAAAACCTAAAATACAATTTGTTTCTAAAAAATTTTGATAAGCTTGTTAACTAACTTTACTTCACCTTTCGGCTTCACCTTATTACATTGTAACAATAATTATGTAGTTTTTAAAAATGAGTTTAGTAATACAATAGCGGATTCACTTAATTATAAAATTATAATTAAATCTAACAAAAATTTTTTATTTCATGGATTTTTTTTTTTTTTTTTTAATATTTTTCAAAATTATGTTGTAAAGTAATTATCAACTCAATTATATGGTTAAATAACTGATTGAAACATAAATTAAATTAAAAAAATTTGATGTAAATGTACCTGTATTTTATTGTTAACAAATAATTCCTCAACAGTCTGTCTATCCCGCTCCTCTAATCCAGCATGATGAAGCCCTATTCCGAAAGCCAACGTTAGCTTTAAATTAACGTCTTTAATATTGTCCAAAATATTATCCATTTCTTCTTCGGGCATATGTAGCCACTGCTTAGGATTATCTTCAGCTGCAAGGTAAGCTATTAAGTCAAGTGCAGTTAATCTTGTTTGACGACGAGAAGAGACAAATATTAGGGATGGACTCGTAGGCGCGTGTTGTCGTATGGCTGCGAATGTCGGTTTATTCATAGTAGCCATGCGAGGACAGTAATGTTTTCCCGGAAATCCAGATATGTGCACTTCAAGAGGAACCGGTCGTACCGATGGTCGAAAATTATAAAGACCCATCTAAAAATATTTGATTTCATGAAAAGGGTTTAAAAACTCTTATTTAATTTAAACTTGTTTTTTTTTCATAAATTCATCATTAATTAAAAAAAAAACAAAAAAAAAAAACAATTTAATTAACTAACTTTTTTTATTCCAAGCCAGTGTCCTAAATCCACAGCATTGGCCAAAGCTGTAGAAAGTCCGATTATTCTCAAAGTCTTAGATGTATGGGACGCAATAAAATTTGTTCTGGACACGATTACTTCAAGCACAGGGCCTCGATCTTCTCCCAAAAGGTGGATTTCATCAATTATTATTAGTGCAACTTTCTGAACATAATTTCTAGTTTGCCAACTTCTGCTTATACCATCCCATTTTTCTGGCGTTGTTACGATCACATCAGAAGTAGATATTACTTTTATATCGGGAGTTACATCTCCTGTTAATTCTACTACACTTTTTCCTAGAGTACCTCCTAAGCGTTTCGTCCAATCTTTCATTCGTTCTCGAACTAATGCTTTCAAAGGTGCTATGTAAACCACCTGAAAATTTCGTTTATGAATGATATGAATTACAATGTACATTAATCTTTTCAGTCACAGCTCAAAGTTTTTAAGTTTTAGGAATCCCCAATTATAATAAAATAAATATTTACATAAATTATTATAAGTACGTAATAAGATTCCTCGGCAGTCGTTTGTACATTCAAAGAATAACTACCGAATAACTTTATTAAAAAAAATAAAATAAAAAAACTTTAAAAAATATCGCTTAAGACGATAATTAATTGAAGTCTTAGCAATCGCTAGTCTAATACTGAAAAAAGTAACAGTTTAAAGTAAATTATTTTGAGATTATCGCTTGAGGCCGAAAAAATACTAAGGTATGTTAATTACACGGGACTAAAAGACGTGTCTTGCGGAAAAAAACAGTATCCAAAATTACTACAATAATAAAACAAGATACGACGATATAATCAAGGTTCATCATACCTTTCGGTCAGGTTCTGTTTTAAAAACTCTCATCATAGCTATTTCAGCAGCAATAGTTTTGCCTGAGCCAGTTGGAGCTCCCAAAAGAACGTTATTATCTGTGTGATACAAACAGTGAAATATCTGTGTTTGAATAGGATTAAAATGAGTAAATCCATAAAGTTTTTGAAACTCTGTTTCTTTTAATGCTGTAACAGGTAACGGTTGCAACTCCAAAAGGTCTATCAAGAAAAAAAAAAAAAAAACTCAAATGAAGATTTAAAACTAATTTTTACAGATTTCGAAAAAACTGTTATTCATAATCAATACCAGTGTGAGGAGGATGTGATTCGGGTAAAATCAACCCGGAAAGTCTTAAAGGTTCAATAAATTCACAACCTAACCAACGATCACTAATTGCCTTAACAAAGTATTGATTAGGTAAAGGTTCGCTCAAGGGAATCGTCATTACTAGTTCTTGGCCAGACATAGTGACCACCTAAAAATAATGAAAAATCTTAATCATTAATATTCCAAAGAAAAAAAAAAATTATAAAGTTACTGAATTAATATACACGTACTTGTTTTTTAGTCATTTGAACATACTCGTAATGGTAAATATAATTATTATCAATATCTTCTATCCATAACCAAAAACATTCCGAATTTTTACCATGAATCTTATCGTTCCATTTAAAATTAGGAATTATTTTCAAACGTATTCTAAGTACAGTACGAGTTATAGGCTGTAAAGTGGCATCAAAATCAAGACTAGGAAATTCTTCGCAACACTTTTTAACGAGAGTTGCAGCTTTTTGATGACGTAGCAAATTTCCTAGTGGGAAGAAGAAAAAAATCTAGCTGAAGAAAAGTTGCTTTTGATGTAAAATAAATTAAATTTTTTTTTTTTTACCAATTTCAGGTACACTCATTTCTCTAAGCTTTATCACTGTGAGATCACGATCTTCAATTTTACTTATAACTTCAAAAGGTAAACAATAAAATTGACGCAAGGGACTCATATGATCCCATTGCTGTAATTCTAGCATTTTAGCCATTCCGAGAACTCGATTAGCCATGATAGCGTTATTTTTACGCAACATCATTTCAAATAAAGCTCGACAAATTCGAACTGCATTCTGTATTAAATAATAAAAAATTCACTTAGTGAATAAAAAAAAAATCAGCTTTTTTAAAATCTTAAATGAAAAAAATTATGACTTACTTGCGTGATGTATGCTTGATCTGACAGTAACGAAAATGATTGAACTCTTCCTTTTGAAAGGTAAGTTTGAATTAAAATATTAACTTTTCCGTGAATATTTTCTTTACCACCTTGAGGAACGACTTCACAATAATCCGCTTGTAAATTTTCTAATTCATCCATTTCATCATCTCTAACCTTTAGTTGTTCAAATTCTTGTGATCGCGATATCATCCCTAATATATCGGCTTCGGTCATTATTGGTTTCATCAATTCGTTGAAGATCTCAATAGTATCATACTTTAAATAGAAATAACTAGCGGTTCTACCTAAATCTAAAAAAAAAAAAAATTTTAATAAATAAATAAAATTAACTACTTATTATTCACTACTATTCTTAAAAAAAATTTCTAAAACTGAAACAATGAAATATATGATAATATTTTTATGAGTTTTCGTGAATAGCAGAATATTAATAAAAAAAGTGGAAGAAGAAAAAAAATTCAAAAAATTTTTTTAAATCGGAAATTGCAAAAAATACAATATTACCTACGTAGGTTGATCATAATTATTAATAGATTCATTAAACAAGAAAAGATTTTACAACTGTACTGGTAAAAATTATAAAAACAAATATTGATGCTTGCGGTCGTTGGGTCAGTGGTTAGCGTGCTCGCTTCTGAAACAACGTCGTTCGAGGGGTCTTGGGTTCGATTCTCCGCGCAACTAACTTGGAATTATTTTCTTCGTTCGTTGCGTCAGTTATGTCGATCCCTACGTTCACCCCGACTGCTTTGGAGTCGGTTTTACCGGGGGCCATCATTTCAGCGCTGGTCGTAAGTTTATCTCGACCGGGGGCAATATTTGGGGCAAAATTTCCCAATGAGCTAAACTCACTTCGGCACTGGTCTAATCCAAGACTATCTGATTGGGGGCGATATGTGGGATAAAAAGTCCCAATGAGCCTGCCGGTTCAGCGCTGGTCTTACGATTAACTCGAATGAGGCACATACCCTGGGTTTCCCGTACTCCACATGGTCCATATGGGCCATGGGCTAATGCGAAGCAGTGTAGGGACAAAGTCGTCAATAAGCCCATACGGAGCATAAAAAGTCGCGACTATAAATAAGTATAAAAAAAAAAAAAAAAAAATATTGATGCTTTAGACGTTGCCTAAAATTGACTTACCCAGAATATTAATAATTTTTTATATAAATGAAAAAAATTAAATTAATTGTTTAAAAGCTGATAAGTAGGGTGAGTGAACTCAATAAAAGCTATTAGTTTGTTGCTGGTTAAAAAAATAATCAAACCTGTTGCGTTTAAATCTCCAGTAGCTGTATTATACCGAATCATTTTTGCTTTATCAAGCCCCATTGCTGCGTTATGTATTAGTTCTTTCCGTTTTCGTTCTAACATAGGGTCATCAGCAACCGTTTGATATTCTATACCGTACACGTGATGATTGAGTCTCATTCGTACGAAGAGATAAGTATAACTCAACCATTCTACAGCTTCTTCAACATTTGATATAGTACCCAGAACTACCTGTTCGATGTATTTGTTATTAAATATTAAAGATGATTCCACATTAAAATTATTCATCAAAATATGTTTTTAAAAAATCAATACCTCCGCATTAAGATTATCGGCAAGATGAGTAATAAAACTGCTCTCAATAGGGAATTGATTGGTAAGAAGTGTTAAATAATGTGACAATTTTTCATGAGACGTAATAATTACTGCGTGCCCTGATGTATCAAACTGTGGTCGACCTGCTCGACCAAAAATTTGCAAAACATCTAGAATTCCTAAATCGATGAAGGATCCATGTTTTGAATCATAAATTTCAGTACCCTGTAATATTTATAAAAATATAAAAGTAAATGTTTTTACGTGGTTTACTTTTTTTTTTTTTTTTTTTTTTTGAGAAATTCAAATCAATTCTTACACGAATGATTACAGCGTGTGCTGGTAAATTAACTCCCCATGCAAGAGTTGAGGTGCACACTAACACTTTAATCATCCCGTCAGCAAAGTATTTTTCAACTAAATTTCTATAAATAAAATGATTTTCAAAATTGTATATGTATGTATGTATGTATGTATGTATGCTATTTATAGGAATCAATATTAAAATTATAAAATTTTTAAAAAATCCATTCATATTATTATATATTTACCTGTCGGTGCGAAGCATTCCAGCGTGGTGGACGGATAGTCCATGCTCAAAAAGTTCACCTAAATATTTATTCGGCGATCTAGTAAAAGCTCTTTGAGCTAATTTTGTAGTTTCTTCGGATAAAAATAATTTTTGTGTTCCATTTTGCAAAGCCATTTCTTTTAAGACGTTAGCTGTCCTAATTGTTGCATTTCTAGCATGAACAAAAACCATGACCTTTATAAAAATAGATTAAAATTTTTATAAAACTTAGATTTTTAATTTTTTTTTTTTTTTTTTTTTATATTAAATTAAAAAATTAATTTTTTTTTCATTATTTATTTACCTGATGACCTTTCTGAACCATATCAATAACTTGATTGTAACAGACGATGTCCATATCATTTGATTGCTGCATAGGCTTTGTAGCTTTAACACCGATGAATGTTTGACTAAGAGGTACTGGACGAAATCGATGATCGAAGTAAAACAAACCTTTGTACGGATTTACTCTCAGAAATCTCGCCACATCAACATAGTTTGGTAAAGTCGCAGATAAGCCGACGATTCTTATCATGCTTTGAGATGATTCAACCTATATAAATAGTAATAATAATATATTTAATTCAACGTACATTGCGCGTAAAAAAGTCCAGATCAACCGCACTAACTGCAATATAATCATTGCGCTGACTGCAGATATCATAAAAATATAAGAATCAAAATTGGAAGTTTGAAATATATTTGAGGCTCAGAATACATAAAAAAAACATAACAATCGAAAATATATATCTGGTATGTATGTACATTATATGTAAAAATTCTGTCTAGCAGCTCTTGGACTTGAAAAAATTAAATTTTTCAATATTATAACCGTGTAATGTAATCTGTTTGTGTACGAACTTTTGGACTAAAAAAGTATTTATCTTTTGCATTACTACCTTAGTAGAGCTTTAGATAAAAGGAAAATTATTAAATCCCTCTAATTTTTTTTAAGTTAAATTTATTTGTTATTTTCCGTTTCGTTAAAAAAAATGATTTGTATATCTCAGATTCATAAAAAAATTAATATGGCGGGGTTTTCAAGGTCGCTCATCATGAATAAAATCTTCATTCTTGAATTTGACCTATGTAAATCCTACTGTAGTAGATTATCATTCCTCGAATCTTCAAACCCCTCGAAAATGGGCCCGAATGATCAATCCCCAGAAAATTATTTTCCCGATTCCTAAATTCGAACTCGAAAAAATAATTCAATTGTTTACAACTTCATAGAGTTTGTACATTATTTTGATTCAACGTATGTGAATGGTACCCCAGCGAGAGGGAAACGAAGAGCGCGATTGCCAAGGTATCTTTTGTCAAATTTTGCGGCACACGTATGCGCGCAACTATACTTTATATTCCAACCATTTTTTTAATTATAAATAATCGTTTTAACTATTAAAAATCAGTATGACATGAGGAAACGTGAGACAGAAATGTGAATAATTTTTTGAGCGCAACCCATATATCATTCGAAAGGGCATAAAAAAGAAAATTTTTGGCACAAACCGCAGCTCTCTATTCTCTCCCTAGGGACTCTAGGGTCCAAAATAGTGATTTTTCAACTATTATTCATATCTAAGAACCTAAAAGGGCTAGAGATTTTCGAATTTTCGCTAGAAAAAAAAGGTAACGTATTTTAACAAAAATTAGCTGCTCTAATTTTTTCTTACATCCTCTCCACTAATTATTGCACATAAAAGCAAAAACTTGTTTACTTACTTGTCTGAGAGTTCGTGCAACTAGAGCTTCAACTACGGGTCCACGATCTCCGTGCAATAAATGAACTTCATCAATAATAAGTAGTCTTACTATTCTTGTTAATGCAACATCTCCGGTACCTTTTCGAGTTACAACGTCCCATTTTTCGGGAGTCGTCACTATCATCTGTGTTTGTTGTATTTCAGCTTTAGTCAATTGCATGTCTCCAGTCAATTCTCTTACTGCAATTCCCAAATTTCCTAATCTAATAAAAAAATAATAATAATAATAAATAAATAATTTTCAATCTTGCACCACAATTTTGGCCCAGAGACTATTCAAAAAGTATGTTACGCTACACAATTAGTATATTACAGTCCTGAGGGAGTCAAAAATGAGTTAGCCTTTAGCAAACCCAAATTGATGTCCGAGCCGAAGGCGAGGTCATCAAATGTTTGCTAAAGGTTAGCTCATTTTTACACTCCCAAGGGCTGTATACTATTTTTCACGCTAGTAGTCAGAAAGTACAATATTCGTTTCCGGTATGAGCCCGAAAATTGTACTTTCGGGCTACTAGCGTGAAAAAGTAATTTTTATTTTTTATTTTTTAATTATGATGCAGTGTGACGCTTTATATATTTTTTATGACCAAATGTAACACAGGGGATGAGAGTTAAACATTTTCAAAATAAATATCAAATGAACCATCTCTAATCCTGTTTTTTAATCAATCGTGACCCACAATTATTTTTATGAGTTTGAAATGTAAGTATATCGTCGAGTCTTACGAAAAAAAAACAGTATTGGACATTTCCCCACGTAAAACTCTAATCAAAATTTTGGATACTGTTTCGTAAGGTCCGTCGATATATAATAAATAGTACCCGATTGAAAAAATTTTTTTTATTAAAACAATAGTATTTTTTGTAACAAAAGTATAAAAAAATGTTTCACGCACCGAATTGTGATCGTCGCACCCGAGGGTCGGCGAAACCGGCCTAATTTTTTACACACGTGTGACGAGATTTTTTTTTTCATTTTTGCTGCTCCGCGATACCGCCAAGGCTTTCAAGCAGCCTAATCAGCTTTAAAACTACTATTATTTACATTTTTTACATTTTTTAAAGTGTTTGTTAAACAATCATTTCGCGCTATAAAAACTCGCATCGTAAAAAATAACTTTACTATAATCAAGAATTTCTTTTAAAAAGCAGCAATTATTATTTTTTTTATTTTTTTTTATTTTGTTTAATTCAGTTTTAAATACAATATAATAATCAAAAGTCAAAAGTATTGATAAATTTTATATAATAAAAAGCTTACCTTTTGCTAAAATTAGCGGTCATTTCAGCAGCTAAAGCTTTCATTGGAGCAATGTATACAATTTTGAATTCATTTGTTTTTAAAATACCATTATCTATGTGTAACTTTATTTGATGGATAATTGTTAAAAGAGCTACATTAGTTTTTCCTGCTCCAGTTGGTGCACAAATAAGTAAATTTTCATTAGTATAATAAGCTGCATCAAAAACTATACTTTGTATTCTATTCAATGATTCTACTCCTTTGAAAGCCATTTGTCCTACCTGAAAATTTTGATTTTTATAAAATGCACAGTTGTAAGTTTTTTGTAGAAAATTATAACTTATACTGACTTCATCTAAGTTTGAAATCAAGACGCGGTCATTTCCAACAGTTAAAGGATCTATTTCTGGAATAGGAATATCTACTTGTTCACAGAGTTGAGTGTCAGTTCTTTTAACATTTTCTGGTAAAATTATCTTATGCCCACTTACAAAACCTACAACATTTTAAAGAATAAATCACTGAAAATGTAATTAATTGTTTGCAAAAAAATTTTTTACCTGCAGCTGCTTTTACATTTAACTTTGAATCAAAAACGAATGGGAAGTTTTCACGAACAGCTGTAGGTGCAATGATTCTATTTTTTTTAAAAAGAGGTTCTGCTTTGGCGGATAAAGCTTCTTGTCTTTTTAAACGCAACTCTATTGGGTTAAAAATTTCTTCATTGTCATCATCTATATTTCTTCCATAATCTAACTTGCTAGCAACTTTTTGTAATTTTTTTTCTTCCTTACGTACTTGCTTCAATAGTTGCTTTTCTTTCTCGGATTGAACAATTACTTGTGAAGCTATTTGAGGCTGTTTTTCCATTGCTGATTAATTTAAAAAAAGTATTGAAGATAATGACTAACTCAATAAAAACAGTAGAATAAAAAATCTTACAAGAAAAAGTTTTTGCCAATTTTTGATTAGTATACCATGCTACTACTTGTTTACTAAGCTCAATAATATATTCAATAAAATTTATGTTTTCATATCCCAACAAATCAAATAATTCACTTGAAGCAACTGTTGAGGAGCCCTTAAGCTTTTCAACTATCATATTTACAAATTCATCATATGTCATATTTGTACAAAACTTTTCATATGCTTTTTTCATGCCTTTCACCATTACCTGTTTGTCAAACTAAAAGAAAATGAAATAAATAAATTTTTAATTGAACAGAAGCTAAAACAATAAATTAAATGCAATAAAATAAAAATAAAAAATTACAAACTTCTGCTTTTTTTAATGTAACAGTTCCTAGTTCTGGTTGATGAACCTTAATAAGTTCTTCAAAATTTGCTGAAATACAATTGATATTTTCAGAATTCATATCATGGAGCATATCAGTTTGAGGCCACACAACTTTAGCCTCCTTATACGGGATTTTTGTACCGAATGCTTCAGTTGCAAGATCATTTTGATCAAAACTTTTACAATGATTGGTGATAGTATTCAATTGCTCTTCAGATATTTTCTCACTTATGTCTGATACAATCTGCAAATTAAAAAATTATATTTTTATCATAAAATTTAAATATTATAACTTTAAAAATTAAAATATAATAATTACACTAATTAAATATTACCTGGATTAAGTCCTTTAAAACTTTTTGATCAACTGTACCAAGCAATTGTTTTAATTCTTTCATAGTTCTTTGACTTGCTACTTTTTCTTGAATTAACATTTGTAAAACATAAAGAGATAACTCATTAATCATTTCAGGAGATTGACCCTCTACAAAAAAATACAACTTATTAGTAGGTTCAGTATTTGATGATTTCAAAAAGTTTATTAATCAAATTTTTAGCATTACCACATGACTGAGATACAATATGATGAATTTTATTTAATAGATTTACTATATCTTTTGGTAGTTGTTTGCAAATTTCACTCCAGTTTAGATTTCTAAGACAAATTAAAATAAAAACTCATGAGTTACAGCTATAAATATTTTCAGAACTGTCAAACATATAAAACATTAAAATAAACTTATAAAAGAAAAAGTAAAATTACTAAATTACTAAAGAATATCCAAAAAAAATAGCTTCATGTTCTGATCTTAATATTAATATTTGAATATTAAATATTAACAACTCAAATGTATTTCATAACATTTGATTCTTAGACTATAAATTACATGTCATTTTGAAAAATATTAGATCTAATCATATTCCTCCTTTTAAACTAACCTTAAGGCAAGATATTTACCTTTTTACTTTAGCTGTCACCTCTTGTTTTTTTTTTGCTAAATCATTAGGTTGTTGCAAATTTATTTCTCGTCCCAAATCAGTGAAAGCACGCAATGCACGGGTAATGCGAGGTAACTTACGCATTATAAAATATGAACAACAAAATTGTTGATAGCATGCAAAAGTATTAAAAAAAAAAGAAAATTAAAAAAAATTTTAAACTCCTGTGTACACCACACTACACAGAGAGATAAGAGTAATTTTTAACCTGTTACTTTTTTGACATACACTACACAAAACACGTGGATTAAAAAGCGCATGCGTTAATTAAATAATACCAAAAGTCAAAACCAAATATACATTTTAGCTGGTTTGACTAGTTTTTAAATACAGTGCCCGTTCATTGTTTTAACCTATACTAATCCTATTAGGAGTAGATGATCACTGATCGCTATTCGCTATCAAACACTATCAAAACTAAACTTGGTCAGTGTTTTTTCAACACTGTACCATGGTATAACTATGGGTATACCTAACGTTATACCATGACACCCGTGACTCGTCCCGTCAGGTAGCATTACCTACATTATAGGTATATGATATACATTTCTCATTCCATCATTGCTCACTTTTTTCTCTGTCTCGCTCTTACACTCATTAAAAGAAAGAAGTGTTCTTTGGTTTTCTATTTACATCAAAATTATTCAAATTTAAATTAATAAACCTTTAAGAATGTAAAACATTTTTTTAAAGTTTAGAGATTAAAGTATCTTTTACTGTTAACAAAAAATTTTAAATTTACAAAATGATTTCTGGCTAACGCACGCGCACAACACTTGTAAAATCAGCTGTTCTGCTAGCGCTAGCCGCTGAAGCAGGTCTGCCTCCGTTAAAAAATTTACCTACCGGATTTGTATTGCTATTTATTAACGTGCAACAAGACCACAGTGTATTAAAGACAAGACCAAACTACTTACCATATTCAATATTTAATAATAATAAACTACAATAATTCAAAATTTATCATTGATTAATTTGGCTCAGTCAATCAAAAATTCACACAAATTTTTAAGAGATTAAAAGTAAGTATACTTTGATGAAGTAACCTCTACTCTTTTAACTAAGTATGAACATGTACGCTACGTTTTTTCAGTGTTGTGGATTTACAGTGGATCCAAAACTGTATGTTTTTCATCATAATAGTAACTACTTGATTATATTAATTTCTTTTAAAAAATTTGGATGACCATGTCGCTATCTGCAAAAGACTTATCTAAGTTGTTAGATATATTAGATGAGGAAAATGCAAATTCAACACTGGAAAATTTGTCAAGTCAGTTACATTTGGCTTTTCCTAAAGAAGAGCATTTCAAAGTGGGAATGACATTGTTATTATTATTACAACATGTTGATTTATTGTCCAAAGAATTGCAACGAATTATAGCTGTTGCAGTCCTTTTTGATTTATATAAAGGTGAACCTTTAGCCTCTACGCCATTTGCACCGGTAATTATCATTTATCTCTTCAACCTTTTATTCTTATTGAGTATTTTATTCTGTTAAATATTTAGAACATGTATTTTCTAAAAATGTTATTAATTTTTAACAATTTGCAAATATATTTTTCTCAAATTCTTTTAAAATCAAATTTTATTTTAAAACTGTTGTTACAATTAAGATTTTCAAACTTCTAATTCTTATGTTTCAAAAGCTAAAAATTTTTTCAATTGTAAAAATTTAATTTTGATTTTTATTATTGTAGGTGTTTGTACAAATTTTAAAAACACCTGGTGACAATGTAGAGAAAAGTCATTTTTCTGGACATATCCCAGTTTTATCACGTTGTGAAAAATATCTGATAGCCAGCTTAGTGGGTTACAATTATAAAGAAATGATGAGAAAAACTCCAAGACAAATTATTGAAGAACTGTACCCTCTTTCTAGTCCACCTCCATGTGATACTACAGAATTACAATTACAATTAGTTGAACGTAAATCTGAACTTCCAGCTGTTGAAAGATATGGTAACCCAGTTATTTTGTCAGACAACACTGAAAGACCTAAGACTGGCGTTTCAAATGAGATAGAAACAAAAAGTATTGCAAAAAGTATCTTAGAATCTCTAATTATTGGTGATCCCCCTCCTTATGTTCAGAGTTATCAACCAGAATTTTTAAGACCATCTCCACCAATTCATAGATCAATACTTGATGAAGTACCCTGGATGAACATGACCGAGCCAAGTCAATTTAATTTAGAATATGATATAAGCATGTGTGTTTCAAATTGTGCTGGAGCAGAAGCAAAAAGATTAATGGGAAGAGCATTTAAAAGTGTTTTAACTCTACAACAGCAACAACATCTTGTAACTGAATTGCACAAAGACCCAAAACTTGTTTATCACATAGGATTAACACCAGGAAAATTGCCTGATTTAGTAGAAAATAATCCACTTATTGCCATTGAAGTGCTTTTAAAATTAATGCAATCCAGTCAGATTACAGAATATTTTAGTGTCCTTGTTAATATGGAAATGTCTCTTCATTCCATGGAAGTCGTTAACCGATTGACGACCACTGTTGATTTGCCTACAGAGTTTGTTCATCTATACATAAGTAATTGTATATCTACTTGTGAAACAATCAAAGATCGCTACATGCAAAATCGTTTAGTGCGTTTAGTGTGTGTTTTTCTGCAATCTCTAATAAGGAATAAAATAATTAATGTGCAAGAACTTTTTATAGAGGTCCAAGCATTTTGTATAGAATTCAGTAGAATAAGAGAAGCTGCAGCTCTGTTCCGTCTTCTTAAACAACTTGAATCAGGCGATACAGCTGGCTTGAATGCAGTACCAACTTCCAAAAATAACAAAATAGATGTGTAATTATTTGGTTCAAAAAAAGATTTAATGTAATCATTTGAGAAAAGCCAGAACTTTCTTTTTTTAAGACTTTAATCATAAAGTGAGTTGCTAATCATTTGCTTATTCTTTTTTCTTATCAGTAACACCAAAATCTTAGGATGGTACTAGTTATAATAAGAGAAAATATTTAATAACGACTTCTATTAAAAAGTTACTTTTTGTGAAACAGTTATTAGTTAACATTTTTTATTTCAAATATAAGTAAGTTGTAAAAAAAGATGATTGTAAATATTGAAAAAACAATTTTCAAACTCAAATAGTTTAACAACAAATTTAATAAAATGCCATTTAAAATTTTTTTTTTTTTTACTTATATTTTGTTAATTTTAAGTTAGCAATTAAAAAATAAGTTAACAAAAATTTAGAAACTATTTTTTGAAAATGAAAAAATTTTTAATTGGTAATCTAAAAACCATATGATAAGTACAAATAATTACAAACGAGAGTGTATTTTAAAAAATAAAAAAGGTTAAAAAATATTTTTAACAATCATACAATCTAATCGTATAAGTCTAATAGAATTATTCAACTCAATTTTTGGACCTGCGCTACGAATTAAGCGCGGACCAGCCAAAATGTGAATCGGACGGGTGTTTTTTTGGCGAGGAGTTAACTCTTATAGTTAGCTATAAGAGTTATTTGGTGTCGAAGGGGAAACAAACGCGCATTCGATTCAAATTTTTGGTTGGTTGGAAACTTGGATTAATGCATACCAGATTTAAAAGTTGAAATCTATTATGCCATGAATATTGCAATGTATAAGTGTTTAATTAATCACACAATAAAAATTTAATTTTTGTTGTAAATTTGTAATCTTATACAGTACAATTATCGTTAATGTGGTAATGAAATTTCGATATACAATTTTTTTTAAGAATAAAATTTTAAAGCTTCCAAGTATTTTTATTTTTAAATTCATCATCCATAACAATGATTTTTATAATAAGATAGAATCTTTTAAACATTCATAATCAGTTTTAAGAAAACGAAACCATCTTTTACAAGCATAAATTTATAAGTAGTAAATTTTTTTAAGCAACAGTATAAATAAAAAATTGTTTAACTCAGTTGATACATTATATGTTCAACTTTTTTGTAAAAATACTCAGGCTGATAGAATTTACATATGCATTTTCATAAAAAATTATCTTTTTTAGCATCATCATTCAAATGAAACAAACCTTTAACTTCACTTTTGTTATCTACAGTTAAAAACAAATTTTTGCAATAATATATCGCAAAATTTTTTAGATTTTTATATTACATAAAATTTTTTACAAATATTTATAAATACATAGTAGCTTACTAGAAGGGCCTTATAAATGATATTAATAATTAAAAGATTAAATTTGTTTTTGATTAAAAAAATACAACTGAAGTTTCAATACGAAAAAATATTAAAATATTTTACTTTATTATTCTCAGCATTCAATTTTCAATTTTTATTATCTATTTGGTTTTATTCTATTTAAATATAAGATGGTAACAGTAGAGATAAAAAAATCCCATTTTAATTTTATGAAAATAGATTGTATAAATGATTTTATCAGTGCTTATTAAATATTTTTTGAAATAGATTAATCAATATGTTAGCTTCGTTAAAAAATTAAATAAAAAAAAATTTTTTTTTAATAAACTTTACAAAATATAATTAAATTTTTGACTGCCGACTTGACATGCATCTTACTATATGTATGTATGTATGTACATGAATAAGAAATGTATATAATAGATTACTATCATATTTATGTACATTAATTCCTTAATTTGCCAAGTTTATGAAAACTATAAGCGGAAAAAAAATACATAAAGATTCCATTGTATAGCCTATATATATATATAAGTATAGGTATAAATATATATGTACAACTAATTTTACAATTGACAAATAATTACATAAATTGAAAGTGAAAGTTCAAACTTTTCAATTTCTAACTGATTTATATGTACAATGATTTTATCATTTGATAATTGTGGATATAACTATTGCAGTTCACATTATCAAATTCAACACAATTACACTTGGACGATTTTTTGATTAAAAAAACTGCGATGTTTTCTATTAATTTCTTCCTTTTTACATACTTTTTTAACTTCTGATAAATTATGCAATTCTTTGATTTTTTTTTTGTTTCATAATTTTGGGGTTTTTAAATTTATTCACATTTTCTGACTTAACTTTTGCTACTACAGTCGAATAATTTAGCTGAATAGTTAATTCACCTAATTTGCACTAAGCAGCATTCTTCTTTTTCCGTTTTTTCTTTTTTTTGTCATGATACTGCTCTTGCTTTTTTGAGATACAGATTCGACAGTACCAATCTTCATTTGAAGCAGGTGCTACTTGGATTCCAACACAAACCCTACATCATAAGGTAGATTATATTAAAAATTTTTTCCATAAATAAAAAAAAGTAAGCGAAATAAAATATTACCAATGATACCAAGCATCACATTCATCACAGCCAATCATAGCAGAGCCGTCGTCTTGCTTTCCACAAGCAGGACATATCCACACAGTACGTCCAGCTTGATCCTGTAAAATACTCATATAGTTGAATTTTTGAAACAAAAAAATTAATAATTAACAGCTTAATCCATCCTCAGGAAAAAGGACAGTTTGGACGATAATAATTTACAATATTATTTAATGTAACGTGAGATAAATGAAGGCAAAACAATTATTTGGAGAAAAAGAACGTCGAAATGATGATTAAATATGATTCCATCCCTTATTTTGATGTGAGAAGAATGAAAAATGAACTGATTTTGTTAGTAACAAAAAATTTATACAAATATAAGATAAATTTTTTGTATAAATATACTGAATATTATTGTATTGAAATTAAAAAAAACGATCGGATGAATGAATCAATCAAACTTTTTATACACTCAACCTCGAATGAATTTAAAAAAATTTTTTAATTTAAAAAACCGTTATAAGTATTGCTTAGAGCCATGCAGTAAATTTGGAAGCCCTGATTACTCACCACGTAGCTGATAGTCGGCACTGAAGATAGTGAATTCCCACCATTCTCTTTATCTTCTTTTTTATCTTCTTTTTTTGTTTCAATTTCTGCTTTTGTTTCTGCACCATTAAATGAGATTATTAAAAACTAATTGATTCTAATAGTCCTAATGAACTTTGTGTTTACAAAATTAAGCTTTTCGTGCAGTTGTCATGCAAAATAATTATGTAGTATATAATAAGTGCTTAGAAACTTTCAAGATATTTTTTATAACTAATTTTTTTTAGTACTTTTCAAATTCTCGTATATTTTCTTTTTCAAATCATTGAATCATAAAAATAACGTTTAATTTCAAAAATTTCATTACCCAACCTTGAAGCTATAATAATAATAATATGTACCGCTTTGTATTGTACTCAAAAATAATATATTACACACCGGGCGCTGGAAAAGTATTGGCCAGCTCTAGCAAACCCAAATTGTCAAAGGTTTGCTAGGGACTGGCTAATTATTTTCCTGCGTCGTGTGTAATGTTCTTTTTTATACCTCCGGGACTAGCCTTCTAGGGCTCGACAATACTTTTCCAGCGCCCGGTGTGTAATATACTATTTCTTACTATTCGTCCCCCAGGGATTTTAAAAATCAAATTTTACAAAGAATTCTGAACAAATTGCTTTTATGGGTAAATTAAATTCGATGTCGAGACTATGGATCATCTTTAGACGACTTAAAAAGATCGTTCCCTTTCTCGAAACGAAGTATGTAAATACACTAATTTAAATTACGTAAAACAGTATTTTCTTTTCTTAGTGACGCACCAGGTGTAAATAATTTTATTCCTCTCAACCATGTAATTGGCACTTTTCGATGTGTCAGTTCTATGGAGAAACTTTTATTTTCCTACTACGTTAAACAATAATATGTCAAAATTTCACCACAATCGATAGATTTTGTCATACTGCTGCTCCTTTTTTTGTTCGTCGGTGGTAGTTTTTTTTTTAAATTTAGTAACCATCTCTTTTATCATCAACAGTGTGAAACCAAGTATAGAGTTTTTGTATCAAATGTCTCGGATAATTCAAAACAGTAAGTTAACATTGCCGAATTAGAGACAAGTTATTTTTTACCTTAAAAATAAATAAAAAATAAGTGAAATTTTTCTTTTTTCAAGCAATATTTAAATTTAAAATTTTATTTTTATTATATATCTAGAAAGTAATTTAATTCCAACCATGTTATATTTTTTGATCTACCATATATTAATAATGTTTTTTGTGATGAAAAATGACTTTTTTTTTTAACCTTCTTAAAAGTTAGAATACTTTAAATAAAATGTATTTTTACAAGAAATTTTATGATTAACCATAATTTTTTTTTTTTTCCATTTAAATTTACAGGTAAATGATATTATAATTTATTTATAAAAAGACCACTATTGATTTGGTTATCTCTAAGTGCCAATTTACATGACCGAGAGGAATAAAATTTATTGTTAAACATAAGGACAAAGTTTTTCATAACAGCCATGTCAAACTTTGCCTTCTTGTTTCACAGTATATCATATATTTATTTCTATGAATTATTATTATTATTATTATTATTACTATTATTAATATTAGCCCCTAAAACTATAAAAGAATACATCCAAACACTCAATGAGAATATGATGAAAATATACATTGGGAAATCTATAATCAAACACAATCAGGCGTAGAAAAATTCTAAGGTTCCTTACAAATTTATAAAAAATTATTTATACAAATAAAGTAAATTCAATTGTTTAGAAAAAAAATTAATAATAAAAAATAATAATCAAAATTAATAAACAAAAAGATAATTTGCATTGAACTGATTAATTTAATAAATAGAATTGGAACCAACAAGTTTTAAAAAGCATAGCATAGAACAACAAACGTAAACAAAACCATCACCTTGAAAAAAAAAAAAAAAAAAAAAAAAAAAAAAAAAAAAAATTATGTTAATTAGGATGAAAAGAACAGCAACCAGAAGTCTACAAATTGTGATTTAAGGATCAATGTTGGGATTGAAAGGATTATTTTTGTCCAATTTTAAATTTTGATGCTGAAAGAGATGGATTAAGCTGATTTTATAATTTGAATTCAGACAATGGAACCAAAAATTTTAATAAATTAAAATATAATAATTAGTTAATGACGTAGAAAAAAAATTCAAACTTTATTCAAGCTGTAGATGCCAACAAATAAAAAAAAAAAAAAAAAAAATTTAATCATAAATGTTTAAAATTAAAAAATAAATTTCTTTTTCTGCTTGTAAATGAACTTTGTACAAGTTAAACTGTATGAGTCTAAATGAAAAGTTTTTAAATGAATTAATTATTTAATTATTATTTATCTTACTACAGTTCCATTGTCAAACTTTAAAGAATGCATTTGAGCTTCATACTTACAGTAAAACAATACTGCGTCTTCTGTAGTTCCAGAGAACTTTCATAAGGATTAAGGTATTGATTGTACAGATTAGGATTAGAATCTTTTTCAGGCATGGGTTTAAATACGGGTTTTTTAACCCGAGAACTAGGATTTAGTGAATTAGAGAAAGAAGCTTCCATAGGAAGCGTAGAATAAGCCTCTAATAGGCCATCTTCCAATTTCTTACTTGACTTCTGTTTGGGTGGTCTCGTTATTAACGCTGATATCCTTGCTAATTCCGGCGTTGGCTCTCGTTTGACATCTTCGTCTGGTTTCTTTGGTGGCTTAATTGTTCTGCAAAAGTGATAGTTTAATTGTTAATGAGACAAAAAATTTTAGCCTTCAAATAAATATAAAATTATTAATTACATTTTTTTGGTCAAGGCGCTATCAGGTGTTGATGCTCTTGGTGAACCTCCTGTTGTTTCCAATTTTATAGTTAGTTTGGGAACTCCTTCAATAATTTTTTCCTCCTTCTAAAAAAAAAAATTTTTTTCACATTACAACGTTCAAGATTCATTCAAGATTGTTAATTTATTATTAAAAACTTATAAATTAAAACTTAAATACTCACAGCGATTTTCTTGATTGCCTCTTTCTCTTTTCGCTTTTCTTTTTTCTCTTTCTTTTCTCTTAATTTTTCTAATTTATCTTTTTTTTCGCTTTTATCTTTTTTTTCCTTAGTCTTTTCTCCTTTATCTCTATGCTTTTCTTTTTTTTCTTTTTTCTTTTTTAATTTATCTTTTTTATCTTTTTTATGCTCTTTCAGTTTCTGTAAAAATAAAATAATTATTTGGAGCTCAATCAAAAGAACTATCTAAACGACTAATAAAAAACTTGACTAAAATTTTCTAAAAAGGTGTACATTCAGTATGCACATTCCCATTAAAATTATTTTTTTCTTATTATAAACTTAAATAGAATAAATTACTCACTTTGAGCGCTTTATCCGCCTTTTCAGGCTTGATGGATTTATTAATAGATATTTCGGGATTAATAAAACTGTTCGGAGGCAATAGAGGCGCTGGTACTGCTGGTGAAAGGGTTGTTAGAGAAGCCATTGACTGAGATCCCCCCATATTATTAATATTTGGTAATGGATTCATCATGTCTGGTCCTTGAAAGCTGGTTGGCAGATTTGATTCTTTTTCCAGGGGTTTTATAGATTTAATTTGTTGAGGTCCTAGAAGTGGAGGCACTTGTTGCTTGGCAGAAAAACCTGGATCAGTGATAAAAGGGGGTGGCATACCAGGCTGTCTGTTGCCAGGATCAAGCTTAGTAGGGGGTCGAAATAAATGTGATGGTATTGGCATATTTGGCCTCATCATTGCAGGATTTGGTACACCCATACCAGACCCTTTTTGTAGAATATGAGAAAACAAGGGATTTGGTATCAGACCAGGAGCTGAGAATGGAAAAAGTTGAAACTGATTCATGGGAGTTGAAGGGAGATTGAAGTCTCGAGATATAGGCTGCTCTGGTGCTTGAGGTGTCTTTGGACGATCGAGTATATCTATTTCGCTTGATACTGAATCGTTTGAAAGTCGAGCCTGTAATTAAAACAAATTTTTTTTATAATTTAATTCGTGATTTTTTTTTAATTTTAGATCATCATTATTAAATTTTGTGCACTTTATAGCAAAATTTTAAATATTTATTCAATTTAAAATTAAAATAGCCATTTTCAAAAACTTCTTTTAGTTTATGACTTTATAAATCAATAAAATAAATCCATTAAATTATAAAGTAGACAGTAAATTTTTGACAATATCTCTATTATAGAATATGTTATAACTTGGAGTATAGAAAAATTTACCTTCTTTGCAGTGACGTTTTTTGGTAAATTGATTTTTTGTTCTTTTTTTTTACTGCTTTTGTCTTTTTTCTTTTTCTTCTGTTCAACTGGCAAATTTATTTCAGGAGTTTTTGGAGTGCCTGGGGTTCGAGGAGGTGACATTTCAGAATAAGAATTAATGTGGACGTCTTCAGAACCAGGGCTCAACATATTTGCTACTCCTTCCTCAGAACGCAGCACCTTACTGATCACATGATTTTGCACAATTGATTTTTTATCATCCTGTCTGATGTCATTATCATTACTACAGTGTAAATCTATTCCAATAACATTTGACACATTTTCACCAAAAGCAGATTCCTTTGATTTTTGTTGAGGACTTTCCAATGTATCTTTTGATTTTGAAGATATTTTTTTGAAAATATTAAGTTTTTGTTTGTCTAATTCAGTAGGTAGTTTATCAATTGTTTCTTCTTTTGGTTCATTCAACAAAGAGTCACCAGAATTTTGCATACCAATAATTTTTTCTGACTTTGCTTTACTGGTCACAACATTATTTTTACTCAATCTTGAATTCTCGTCATTCATTTTTCCTACACAGAAAATGTTAGATTAATGGTTACAAATATATTAAATACTCATAAAATTCAATATGCAACATTGTTTTTGAATTCATATTAAAAAATGATCTTTTTTAAAATGCAGATTATATGAATCGTTACATATTTACACTATGAAATGGCAAATATATCTCATGATTACTTCATGCAAACACATTACTTAGAATAACTTGTTTTAAAAATATGAATTTTTCAATTAACTTTACATTACCTGGTACTTCTATGCCAGAAGATGGTCCTACGAAACTACCGCCGACTTTTGGCGTTTTTTCTTTAACTCCCGAAAATTTCTTAACTTTATCAGGTTCAAAAAGTGTTTCTTTTGGAATTTTCTTCTTTTTATTTTCTTTGTTTTCTGGTTTACCTTCATCTAAAACTCCAGTTTTCTTTGGAATTTTCTTTAACTTTTTCTCAACTGGAATATCAGGTGGTGGTACAATTGGATCTTCAGGAGGCGGCGTCGGAGATCTAATACGTTCTTGATGAGGAGTTCTTGCTTCTGGAAGTTTTCCTTCTCTAGCCGTAGATAAAAAACCAGATGTGGTCATTATAACACTATGTATTTCTCTCAGTGGACGTCCATTGTCTGAGGTCTTCATACGTTTTAATGCAGTTCCTTCATTTGAAATTGGATCACCTGGTCTTTTGAATACTGCTTGAGGAACTGCTTTATTCAAATTTTCTTCAATTAAAATCTCAATTGTAGCACCTGTTAAACTATTGTTTTCACCAGAATCATCTTCAGATGAGTTTAATGGTTCATTATTTGCAGTTGAATTCATTGAGTCTTCTTGTTTTATATCAAGTGGATAATCTTCTAAATTTAAAATTAAGTTTTTAATTATTTTAAAACAAAAAAAAATGATATTGACTAAAATAAGATGGAATTTTTTATGATTCTTTACCTTCATTCTCTGGATACATAGGAGGTAAGTGTTCATAGACATGTACAGGTCTAGAAACTACTTCCCGACTTCCTGGTTTTAAAAAATTAAGATGATTTTCTCTGGGTATAGGCAACTTTGGTACTGCCACAACACAAGGCACTGGATCAACATTTTTCACATATTCAGCAATTTCATTCAAGTCAATACTTAAATTTTGAAAAGCTAATCCCAAATCATCCAAATTGACTTCAGTCCTACCAACTGAAAAAGATAAATCAAAAAATTCAAATTGCAAGTAGAAGTAATATCCAAAAATTTATATGGCACATACCTACTAACATGTAAAATATTTAACATTTTTATTTAACATTTTTAGCGAATTGCATCTACCCGTTTTAAGAGAAAAAATAAAGAATGCATGATAAAAAAATTGCATGCAATGGAAATGATTTAGGAATACTAATTAAAAACCTTACAGAAAATATTTCTGCTTGCTTTAAGGCAAAGTCATAGGTGTTTATCATCAGTTTTATACTATCAATTGACTTGGCAACAATTTTTGATTAATTTCACATAATTTTTTTCAAACATTAATTTATTAATTCATTAACTTAAGTCTACTTACAATGTTCGGCATAATCATGACTAAGTTTTGAAATTCGCAAAATATATTCTTGCATAAGGTCAACCATAAATTCCAGTGGACTAGAATTGATAGCATGCCAACCAATGGTCTGACAAATTTGAGCAACTACCACTTTTAAAACTGTTCTTGTGTACTCAGAAGTCATTTTTGTAATATTGCCTGCAAAAAGATCAAACTGTGTTGAAGTTTTATGTCAAGTTGTAACTTCATAAAAAGTTGCCAAGAGTTTATTAAAATTTTGAATTACGGAATTCAAATACACATACAAATATATGTTTTTCTGCAAAAAATTCAAATTGTATAGTAGAAGAAAGTGTTTATATGAGGCTGACAAAAACGTTGAATGAAATTGATAAGAAAATATATGACAACTTAAGGTTATGTTTAAAAAATAAATAAAATGGTCGGTAAAATTGCTGAATGAAAAAAATTATTTAAAGAATAACAAAATCAGTTATTAAAATAAATTTTTACTACAAAACAGCTTGAAGCAAACTCATGTCTCATCAGAATTTATATTTCAACTCACTAATCACTAGCAACGCAGCAGTAGCTCAGAGCATTAGCTAATTAACTTCACAATAAATTTTGGCGTAATATTTTGAAAAAAAATAAAAATTTATTTATTCTCAAAGTATTAGACCTTCATAATAAAATTCTTTTTTATGATAAAAAATGAATGAATGCACATATAACTGATCTAAGCCGACGAACGATCAAGTCCGCCATTTTTACGAAGTCAGTTCCATCGTGCATGCAGCAAGTCAGCAAGTAGACTAAAATGTTGAGAGCAGTTGAGACTGTAGAGAGCTGTTTACCCCCACTACATCGATTTACATTTTACCTACAGTCCCCACTCCCCCTCTACCCTCCTCACCAGAAACGTTAACGTAAGCAAACGCGGGAATTTAAAAATTTTAAAGAATATTGTTTTATTTATTAAAATTTTAAAGTTTTTTTTAATCATTAATTTTTTATTTTATAATCTAAAAATTACACGTAGTCATATGAATGAGTTACAGGCTACTTTTTGCATAATCAGTATACTTAAATTGAAAAAAAAAAAAAATAAAAAAGATTATTAAAAATTTTTTTTTTTATTATTTCTCTCAAATATAAAGTTATTCTAAAAATGAATTATCGATGTCATAATAAATACATATTTGTGCAAACCACTTGTAAAATATTTTTTATTGAACTAAAAATTTTTTTACTTATTAAGACCCTTTTTTCTAGATACAATTATTGATCTAAATTTTTTTTTTTCAATATTCAAAAACTAACTCGCATTCTATTTCATTATCAAAATAATAACCTAAACATTCGCTTGTTCGAATCAGATATATTAAAAAAAAACGATAATAACTTTTTGATTAAAAATAATATCGACACAAGCACCCTGTGAATGTCAAAGAATGCGTCTGTCAAAGTTTCGTCAAAATTAGTTCAGTATTAAATGAGCAAAAAATCCGGGGAAGAGGGCTTCACCTAATTACTCATTTCGACCAATAATTTAGAAACACTCATTTTCAAAACTATTCGCAGTTAAAAATACATCAACCATTAAAATGTAAAGGATATTCAAAATTTAAATTTTAAAGTCACTGACTTACGTTGTTTAGCGTTCAATGTGTCTTCTGAAAGTTTCAGACTGCAACTGAGTCTTGGCATTGTCAAGTTGGGAGGTAAACCGTAGATTGTATTATGGACCGATACCTACTTTTCGAACTAATCGGACTTCTTAGAATACTAGGTCAGATTAAGGTAGGCCGGGTTTGTTAATCCCTGGCATGACATTTCCACAGTAAATTTCTGTATTTGTTTCCTCCGTGATGAGTTTTTAAGTACATATTCAAATTTTTATTACACATGAAATTCTCTTTACAAATCTCTATTTTGTACAAAAAAAAAAAAATAATAGTAATAATAAATAAATTGAAAAAACAGCTAAATAGGGAAAGAAGCATTTTAATTTATCGTTTTATAATGATAATAAATAATCCCTTTATGAAAGAGAGCTATCGCCATTTTGCGTAAACTTTTTATTCGTTAGCTGATTAGTGTAGAAGTTTTAAAATATTCGAAAAGTGCAATTCGAAGTTAGTACTCGGTACCTTAAAGGTGCCGTTTCATGGTAGAAAAAAGTGGTGCAATACACCAGGCATCAATACACACTGTACATAAGGTCCGCTTGGTTTTCTAATTATAAAGATTTAAGAAAAAAATAAAAACATAAATTGAGAAAAGAGCTCTGTAACACCCTTGCAATGAATAGCAGCAATGTCCCTATACGCAGATTTTTTTTCTAGTTATGTTATTATTTCATGTAAAATGCTGATTATCATGCTGGATGCGTTTAACCGATCCAGCTATTCAAAATAGTAGAACACTATTCTACTATTTGCGTGTCCAATTGAAAAAATCAACATTTTAAAGAAAAATTAAAACATAAATAAAAAAAGGGCTGTGCAGGTACTTTGCTGATATTTTTTGCAAGGATGTTACAAAGCTCTTCTCTCAATTTATGCTTTTATTTTTCTCTAAAATGCTTATTAGAGAACCAAGCGCGCCTTGTATATAACACACGTGTGACATACCACTTTTTCCTAGGCGCGGGCGAATACACGCGGCCCAAGTTTCTTGTTGCAAGGGTCTTTTCTCAATTTATGTTTTTATTTTTTTCTAAAATGTTTATTAGAAAACCAAGCGGACCTTGTATGGTGTGTATATGTGCCTGTACACACGTGTGTATACCACTTTTTTCTACCATGAAATGACACATTGTTGTTGTTTTCCTATGAATGCTAACGCGCATTTAGAGGGGCTATAGTGAAGGTAAATAGTTTCATCAAAACTTACAATTCATTAGAATTCAACTTTGAATTTATTTTGATGTTACCATGTAATATTTCCATCATTTTCATTACGGTATTTAGAGCTTACAAAACTTACAACTATGTAATCGAAAATTTTAATAAAATTTATTTGAAATTGATTTTGCTTTAAATTAATTTTGTTTTTTCCATCATTTACAATACAGTACTTAAAGCCAACTTTTAACTCTGCTCAAGACGAAAATCTGCCTTAACGGAAAATTATGGCCGATCCACTGGCTACCTATTTTCAGTATTTTAGTGTTTTCGATTGATAAAAAATTGATATAGATTATAGCGTTGAAATTTTTTATCCATACATTTGAATTAAAATTTATTGAATTTGGTGATTGTTCGTAATAAATTATAAAGAATTAACTTCTTGCAGATTAATTTTAACGAACATTTAACGAAATTCTTTTTACTAAAACTAAAATGATAAATAAAATCTTTTGAGACATTTTATTGGCCAAAAATACCTGCGTTACTGCTTTATTCGTAGCAAATTTTGGGCTTAAGTTTTTCTTTGCACGAGCAATCTATTAGGGTTAACTTTATATTTTAATTGTTTTTACTTAGTTGGGGTTATTCGTGGTACCGATTAAGAATTAAGTTTTTTTTTTCAACTTGACTTTTGTTAAGGTTGCACTTGATTTTTTTATGATAAAAATCTATTTATGAGTTAGGTTTTTATAAATATCAGTCTTCATGAATTGTTGACGTTACATTACTTTTTACAGTTTATAAGTTCATTTTTCGATTAGGTTTATATTAAATCTTATTCATGTAATTACATAAATTTATTTTTTCAAATTTTTCATATAAAAAAACAAATATATTTTAAAATAGAATATTTATTTATTTTGTTACTTTGAAAATGTATCATGATGTAAAATCAAATAGATCAATTTTCAAATTAAAAATTGATATTTACGGGTTTTAAAAAAATGAAATTTCTTTTCTTTTTTTTTTTTTTTTTTTTTTATTAAAATTTGGAGTACGAATTTAAATTAATTTCCGACCCAGTAAGCATCAGCACACTAAGGAAGATGTAGTCATAAATTATTAATAAACTTCTGTCTGGAAAATGTCGCAATTTAATTTCGAAATTCTTTGAAAAAATTCAACGTAGAATATTATTGACAGACAAAAAAGACAGAAGATTTATCGGATAGTCGTGAACCTTCTAATAGATAAAAAAAAAAAAAATTCAAAACTTACAAAATTTTTTTTCAAACACCCTGTTGTTTACAAAACTTTTGATGAAGTAAAATAATGAAATTCTTAGTTAAAAGCATGTGAAGCTTAATATTGAATCATAATTAAATTAATGAAAAATAACCATTTGTCCACGGTCAGCTCACCCTTTTAAATAAAAATTTTATTTTTTCACTTATGTGAGAGATAAACAAATGCCACTGTGGCTTATAACAGTTAGCTCTATGCATAAGGTAACTGTAAACCACCCCTGTGCGCCTGAAGACAGAGGTACATACATACATACATTTCAGAGTCCCGAAATTTTTGAATAAAATTAAATAAGTACTGAAGTAATCTTTAACATTATGAATTTATACAATGCTATTAAATTTTATACAAATATACATAATTATTTATTTAGTTTATTAAAAATGCTTTTAAGATTTAGAGTAATTGTTGATTTTACACACAATCATAAAATTTTAGCATCAATAAAAAGTTTATTATTTATTATACTTAAATAATCATAAATACATTTATATATTACATACAATTTCATTCAAGCTCATACATTACTAAAAATCATTTTTAGATTATAAAAAAATAATAATAATAAAATAGCAATTTTAATAAAACAAACCTTTTTAAAATAAAAATCATCATTATTTTCGTTAAAATTTTTTAATTTCCACCGTCTAGTTGTAGACATATACAGATCTGTAGGTTTTATATCTGTAGCCTCCGAGTTCCGACTCTTTCATTATAAATTTTAAAGTTAAAAGTTTGTATAGTTAATTTGAAAAAATAAAAGTATTTAAAAGTTTAAAAAGTATTTTTTTAAATATAATTGGATGAAAAAATAATATTTTTAAATTCTTGAGAAACTACCAATTTGTTTGACAAAAAATTTTTAAATGGATAGTTTTGACTTTTGAGCGCGTATCAGACGTCGACAACGGACAACATTCAAAATGATTCAAAAGCGTCTGCTGCGAAGCGAGAGCGCGACTCGCGAGGGCCGCGGTGTCGGTACTTTAAGCTACGTGTATAGTTTCGACGTGTTAATAATAATTTATAAACTAGTTTTTACAATAATGATAAAAGTATTTTTTTTCAAATAAAATTTCTTATCAAACATTAATTGATTAGTAATAATTAAAATACCACTAAAGGAACTTTTACATAACCTAATATTTAAGAAAAAAAATTTTTGTAGCTGTATCTGTTGTTAATTTTTTTTTTTTTCTAAAGATTTTGCATTGACTACATAATTTTGTTTAAAGTTTCGTCAAAATGATTTATAAAAAAGAAATTATGAGCAATTATCTTTACATCGCTCTAGTGGTTGCTTTATATTGGTATAAACCTTTTAACTATTATTGGATTTAGTCAAGAAATCAATTCAAAACTGTCATTAATTAATTAAAAATAATCATTATTATTTTCTAGGATAGTTTCAATATTAATGGTTTTTGTAAATAAAGCATTACTCTCCAGTGATTTAAATGCTCCACTATTTATTACTTGGTTTCAATGTATAACAACAGTTTTTATATGTTTATTTTTGAAATTTCTATCAAACATTTTCCCGCAACATTTTTCTTTTCCCAAAGGGAATCCATTTTCTTATCAAATTGCTGTAAAAGTAAGTTTAAAATGATTGAATCGATTTTATATTGTAAATCACATTTATTCAAAACTTTTACAGGTATTACCTCTTTCAATTTTATTCACTGGAATGATAGTTACAAATAACTTATGCTTAAAGTATGTTGGAGTAGCATTTTATTATATTGGAAGATCATTAACAACAGTTTTTAATGTTATTTTCACTCGTATAATATTAGGCAAGTTATAATATATTAAAAATATATAATGTATTATAATAACTTTTAAGTCATTTTTTCATAGGAGAAAAAACATCACCTAAAATTGTAATGTGCTGTTTGGTGATTATTTTTGGATTTTGGCTTGGAGTTGACCAAGAAAGTGTAGCTGGTTCTTTGTCTGTAACAGGAACAATTTTTGGGGTTTTAGGATCACTGTCACTTTCATTGTATTCTATGAATACAAAAAAAATACTTCCAGCTGTGAATCAAAATATATGGCTTCTATCTTATTATAACAATGTTTATACAGTTGGGATTTTTATACCATTAATTTTGATTGAAGGGGAATTTCAAACAGTATACAATTACAGTAAATTAACTCATCTTAACTTTTGGCTTGCAATGATTGTGGGTGGACTGTGTGGATTTGCCATTGGGTATGTCACAATGCTTCAAATTAAAGTGACTTCTCCTTTAACGCACAATATAAGTGGCACAGCCAAAGCTTGTGTTCAAACTATTCTTGCAACTTATTGGTTTAATGAGAACAAATCATCATTGTGGTGGTTGAGTAATGTTATAGTTTTGAGTGCTAGCGCTTCATATGCAAGAATAAAACAATTAGAAATGCATTCAAAAACTTCTATCACATCCAATTCTTATAAAAAAGTTGGTGAAATTTGATAAATAAGATCTGCGAAAGTGAAAAATTTTCTTTAAAAAAGATTTATTGTAATAATATTTTACATATAAAAATTGTAAATATGTATATATAAACGGTAAAAAATAATTTTTGTAATATACAAAATATCTACTTTAAGGACGGATTGTTAAATACAATTACAGTAATAAGAATATATTTCAAAATTAAATTATGTCAGTACTCTTTCATTATATTTACAAATAAGGCACAAGGCACCTAGTAAGCTTTTTAAAATCTGGATGCTAAAGCATCTCCTCTACTGTCAGAATGTGCATTTATTAAATTTTGACGTTTGATTATAACATTGATACTCTTCATGAGCATATTTGAATTTACTTTTGAAATTGTATCAATAGATAATAAACTATCGTATAAAAGTCTATCACCCAAGTATCTATCATCATTTTCGAGTGCAATACCATCAGAAAGAACATAAAATCTGTCAAAAAATCATATAAAAAAGTAATATACAATTGTTATTTCAATTCAAAGATAATATATAGTTAACATTTTTCATTACCTTCGGTATTCGACTGCTGCCGAAACATTCATTGATCGTAAAAGTAAATTATAAAGTATTTCTCCAACGACTATTGCATCATCGGCACCAAAAACTCCGCGTAAACCGCATAAAGCTGCCTCATCATAAAAAATAATAGGGCTCAATGATTGCAGTGCATTATTATTTTCAGCATGATCTAAGAAAAACCCGGCTTCGGTTACATTTGTAAAATTTAGTTGTGAACTTAACCCTCTAAAAATAATTAAAATTATAAAAATTAATTTTTTATTTATTTATTTTATTTTTTTCATTGATCAAGAACTAACGTTACTATAGAGACATAAATATCTTGCCAATCCACTGATGATACACCTGTATACCTTTTATTTTCTGTTGAAAAAAAAAAAAACTGTAAATTAACTTTAATAATTATTAATTAGGAACAAAATTTTTACTTACCAAAATTATGGTATGGAATTTTCATTTGACGAGCCAGTTTAATTAAAGATTCAGCAGTGGTTATCTCGGTTTCGATTGCAGATGCATTTTCCATAGATATATTTTGATTATTAATTTCATCTACTACTTGTTGAATAAAATTGTCAGTCGGTGGGTAAAAAATAGCATAATTAGAAAGTTCAGACTTTTGTGGCTTTACTATTTTTGGTTCATAATTTGCCAATTCATAAAATAATTTTTCATTTGTTGGATTCTTTTCAAATATTTTATCAGTTATTGTGCCATTATAAAATACTGTAAATCAAGCAATTCATTGATTCAAAATTAATCTTTTCAAAGGTTGATGAATTTTTATACCTTTAGTCCCTAACTTAGATACAGCTTCCAAAGTATCAGCAAGTTTAGGAAGTGTTAGAAATTGGCCAGCAGATATATGTTGAAAGGTTCCTAAGTAAATATTTTTTGTAACTTCATTAGCAAAATCTCTAGAGATTTCAAATCCCTTCCGGGCTAATATTGCAGCTGGTTCTACTATTTCTTGCCATGACAGTTTTCCATGCATAGAATGAGCATATTCTAAGCCTCGAAGCAAAGCAGGAATCCTGATTTGAATACTTTCAAACTCATCTAAATTTATAAATTTTTTTATAACTAGAAAAGATTAAATTTCAATTTAAATGAAAATGTGATTATCAACACACCTGGAATTGTATTATTTAAAAAATCAATTATTATAGGATTTTCTTGATCCTTATGATTGTAAATCATAATGTATCCGCCACTAGAAAACAAAATTTAATATTTATTATAAATTAAAAATGTCAAATAACTTCTGAAATAACTGTGAAATTTTTAAATGATTTAATTAAATAATTTTTATGTTCAAAAATATTGTATTAATACCAGTATTACCTTCCAAGTCCTGTTTTATGTGGAGAAACTACAGCCATACATAGTGTAGCAGATACAGCAGCATCCAAAGCATTTCCACCTTTTCTAAGTATTTTTGTTCCAATTTGAGAACAATTTGTATTATCTGTTGCTACTGCTCCATGAATATTTAAACTTCCCTAAAGATGAGAATGAACCATTTTAAAATTAAAATTAGTAGACTAAAAAATAATGAAAGTGTAATTAAAATCAAATACCTGAAAAGCATTGTCATCATAAACTAATTGTAAAACCAAAGCAGATGTAATAACAACTGTGAGGGCAACAAATGAACATATAATTGAGCGAAAGCCACAACAGTCACTAATTGAACACTTTTGTTTTTCTTTTGTGAGTGGACACTCTTCAGTTGGAGTTTCTTTAAATAAATAAAACTAATTTATTCATAATTTTCAGAGTACTTATAAAAAAAATTTATTCTTAAAAAATATTTATATGTAAATTTTCATAATAAGGACAGTAATTGTTTAAGACATTTTTTGTTTATGTTTATAATAAATGAATTGAAATCGAAATATTTAGAGCACACATGAAGAGACTAATTGTAATATTTGTGAAACTTACGTCGAACGTAGTTCATATTGAACACTTAATTTGAATTTATCGAAATTTATAGCAAATCATCTGAATAATTTTAATTTGTCTATCTTTTTATTTTCTTCACCGTTAATTTCAATTTTCATTCCAATCATGCTGCAGAGCTGATGACGTCAGACACTCTTTACAACGTACATACCTACCAGCTGATGTTAACGCTTTGTCGTCTACTATTCGCGTCACCTATAGCTAGTCTTGTTTTAGTGGGTAACCTGTGCAGTACGTCAGTTCAATCTACACTTAACTCCACACATTTATAGAGTACTGATGATTTTGGCAGTGGGTCATTAATAAAAATTATTTAATTTATCAAAAATATCAACTTTATAAATGAGTTTTTAATTTCAAATAAAAATATCAAAAACAGTTTTGAAATCTGTAAGATAATTTAAGCGGACGAAAACCCAAGGACTTTAATGATTGCAGCAAAATGTGGTAGTGTTGTGATCAATCATCAATAGCATCGTGTTTTGAATTATTATGAATTTACGGTCTGAGTCTAGTTGAAAATAATAATCATAAACAAGAAATTGTGTGAAATTTTTTTTCAAAAACTGTTTGTTAAAAACATTTGGAAGTATATACGTACTTTGATTCGTGAAGCACAAAGCCAGAGCCGTTTAGCGTAGATGTGAACTATAGGTAGTGGTTGTACATAGTTGATGCCATCATATTCAGGAATCAGGAAACAACTACCAGAGGATTATTGAGTACTTGTTATTTTAGGTGAGGTTCGCAATAGTTGATTAAGTCTCAAAGTTAGCTACTTAAAAAAATAGGCGATCCCCTTAATGTCTGTAAACCATTTACAATCACATATTGCGCCATTTTACACTGCTTATAAACTTTGTTAGTTGTATGGATAATTTTTTTTAAGTTTCACTCGGAGATATCGTGATTTACTTTATTGCGGAATAACTAAGAGGAGCGTTAAAAAGATAAGACATTGACCAGAACTAAGTAGACGGCGTGCTGCGTATTTGATTTTTTAAGCAACATTTGATAATTTTCAAACTCTTTAATCGCTTCTTTTTCACGTGCTCGTCTGCTGATTAAATTGATAAATGACCTTTCATTTAATTTTTTGTTCATATGTAGCTTCAATTCATTATTCCATTTATTAAAGCTTACAGAATTTATTCCTATTCTTTGATGCAGCAACAGAAGAACTGATTTTCCAATAGATTAATAATTCACCAGCAGAGTACACCATTTAAAATATGTATATCAAAATTATTATTATTTTTTTAATTCAAAACTTTGTTTCTAGTCTTTAGTTAAAAACTCTAGAAACTAATAAAAGTTTTTACAGTTCAGAGAAAAAAGGGTTATAAAATTATTTGTTCTAGTTTTACTGTTCACAATTTGTTGACAAAAATAATATATTTAGATAAATTTTTTCAGATATTGCTTTATACTTTAGTAACAAAGAAAAACTGCAAAAAAATGTTGGAGAACGAAAATGAGATTATTTCTGAAAAAAATCATAAAATCAATACTATTGATGAAAATAATCTTCGTCACCGTATACCCTGGAGTGACAGAGTTTCACTAAATAGTGATATTCCTGGTTTGAATGAAGTGAAAGAGTTATTGGAGGAAGATGATGCAAGTTGTTTGGCAGAAGAAGAAGACGAAGTTGGTTGTCCTCTACCATCTACTCCAGAAGATGACCGTCTCTTGGATTGTGAGGTAGGAATTAAAAATTATTCCAGCGATAAAAACAATTTATTATGATATTTATATTTTATATAAAAATAAGTTTCATTTAACGAAAAATATTTTATTTTTAGATGACAGAAGTATTAAAAGCTGGAGTTTTAAGCGATGAAATAGATCTTGGAGCTTTGGCTCACAATGCTGCTGAGCAAGCTGAAGAATTTGTTAGAAAGGTATTTATATCCTCTATACAATGACTCAATTTAGTCTACTTAAAAGTTTCACTGATTCTTGATTGTATCAGGTTTGGGAAGCATCTTGGAAACAATGTCACTTTAGAAATTTGCCAAAATGGTTGCAAGACAATGATTTTCTTCATGCTGGACATCGACCCCCACTACCATCTTTTTATGCATGTTTCAAAAGTATTTTTCGCATTCATACTGAAACTGGAAATATTTGGACCCATTTACTTGGTAACAAAAAAAAATTAAATTTTATTTTCAAGTTTTTAAATTTTTAATGCTTAAATATTTTTTATTAGGTTGTTTAGCATTTATTGGTATAGCATTCTACTTTTTGACTCAATCAAGTATGGATATTAGATGGGAGGAAAAACTAGTTTTTGGACTTTTCTTTGCTGGAGCTATCATATGCTTAGGCATGTCCTTTGCATTCCATACTCTTCATTGTCATAGTGAATGTGTAGGAAAATTATTTTCAAAATTAGATTACTGTGGAATAGCCATGCTTATTATGGGAAGTTTTGTTCCATGGCTGTATTATGGATTTTACTGTGATTATCAACCTAAACTGATATACTTGTCAGTAGTAGTAGTACTTGGTATAACCAGCGTTGTTGTTTCTTTATGGGATAAATTTGGAGAACCAAAGTACAGACCCCTCCGAGCATGCGTTTTTGCAGGCTTTGGTCTTAGTGGGGTAAATTTTTCTTGAAATAAATTATTTGTCTACATTATAATAATAATTATTTTGTTAAATTCCTTAAATTATTTCTTTCAAGATTGTACCTGCAGTGCATTATGCTGTTTCTGAAGGATGGTTTAAAGCATTGAGCCAGGCATCTTTGGGATGGTTGATATTGATGGGAGTTCTTTACATATTAGGAGCAGTTTTTTATGCCTTACGAGTTCCTGAAAGATTCTTCCCTGGAAAATTTGACATCTGGGTAAAAAAACTTTTTACTAAGCTTATTGAAATTAAAATTTACCGATAGGAGATATAATGGTTTAATAATAGATTTATCTTAATTTTCGATAAACTGAGAATATAATATAAAACAAAATATACAAAAACTTTATATTGCCTATTGGGTTTTAAAAAATTCCAAAAGTTGTTGAATTTATACAATAAATAAACTGCATCTGATATTTTGTTGCCTGGATTATCAACACAAAGTCAACAGCTTTTGGTATTGATAATAATAAATTCCTGATTTTTAAAAATGTACTATTTGTATCAATAATTTAAGTTTTATTATTAATATAAAACTATGATTAAGATTTTCATATAATTTTTTTTTTTTTAGTTTCAAAGCCATCAAATCTTCCATGTGTTTGTGATTGCTGCAGCTTTTGTACATTATCATGGTATTACTGAAATGGCTATTCATAGGATGAGTATTGGTGATTGTGCAGTCCCTTCTCAAATGATGGCTTTTTAAGCATTTGATAAATTTCATCTGAATGATCTAAAAAGCATATTTAAAATTTTTTTTCAATTCATTTTTCGATACACTCTTAAGAACAATTTTATTATTAATTTTGAGAGAATTTTATTATAAATAATTGGTAAATCAAAAAATTAAAACTCTAACCAGGAAAAGTTTATTAAAGATGCTGACTTTTTTTGATTAATTTCTTTTTTGTGGAATTTTCAATATTATTAATTTAATTTTTACAAAGTCAAGTAAATAATAAATTTGTTCTGGTTTTAATATAAAAATAAGCTTTTTTAAACTTTTTTAAAATTATTTTTAGTATGTTCAATGTTCATACACAGAATTTTATTTTAGCAAAGAAATTCAAGGTTATTTTTTTATAAAAAAATTTTTTAAGAAGCGCTAATATTGATAATACAAGTTAGTTTTATAATAGAAAAGATTTAGTCCAATTTTTTCTTATTTAATTGTAATTGTTAAATTATTTTATATCCTTTTACAAATTTTTTTCCTTTTTTTTTCTTCTTTTTTTGTTATTACTATAGGTTTTAATACAATACAAATTTTATTTGTGAGCAATCAAATAAGAAAAATTTCGATTTTCAAATTTTATGTTAATTCTATACGTTATAAAAAATTTGATAATAAAAAAACGCTTTCAGTTTACTCAGTTTTATGGAATCATACACTGAAACTAATAAAATTGTATTCAAAGAATCAAAAAATTTAAAAAGAAATAATTTTAATATGATATGAGTATGAAGTGAAACAGAAAATTTTAAATATACAGTTGAAATTGTGTTACACATTTAAAATTTAACTGCGATATTTCATAAACTCTGAGTAAACTTTTTAGCGCGCAAAAATCAAATTTAAATAAATTTTTTTTTTCAAGCTTATTTTTCAATTTTTATATATGGAGTATTTTGCATATATTAATAATGACTTGATAATTTGGGGTACCAATTTTATAAAATGGTTAAATAATAAAACTTATAAACTATGTTTAATCATGCACATTAATTAAATAAGAAAATTATAATAACTTTAGTTAGAAATAAGCATTGTATTTACTCACAAATTAATATGACAGTTCCAAAAAAAATATTTATATCTTTTCTATAAATTTGTATAATTAATCATTGCAGCTTTAATGATATATGTGCACAAAATTTCTTATCAGTTCTAAAGTGTATTGCTAGTGTAATAACCTGCTAATGAAATTAAAAACTGCGCGAATCTTTCACTATTCTACAAAGCATTGCTAAAGATCACTGTATATAATAAAAAAGCTGTTAAATTTTTTACATAATAAAATGGAATGTTGTTGAATATAATTGAAAATATGTTTTAAATATTTAGTTAGCCTTAAATATGTCCTTTACATAGATATATTTTTTTAATCCCGTTTTAGATTCGAGTATGCTCTCAAAGAAAACTTGTTCATGCCTTGAAGAAATTCTAAAGTCTTGAAGCTCGACTAAAAACTTAGCATTTACAAAGGTATGCTGGTCATCAATTTTCGATAAATAAATAAGGAATGGCAATTCATTTTTAACTTTGAATGCATGCACATTTTTGAAACGAATAAGCAAATTGTACAAAATATACACAGTTAATATTAAATTAATTAATAAATCAAATTATGCGGTCAAAAGACGTAAAAATTTGTTTCACGGGGTAAAAAACTTCGAATTATCATTTAGATGTTGTCAAGATCGAGCGGCATTAACTTGCCGAAAAGTATGAAAATTTCGAATTATCGAGGTAGCATACAATTTTACTTTTTATTTAATATTTTTAGATATAAACTTTTTCAAATTTTTTTCTTTCCTTCTTTAATTAATTTCATAAAACCCTTTTTTTTTCCTTTTTCAAACATTTTCATGTTTATGAACGGATTTGACCAATTAACACAAAATAAGCATTTAAAATCAATTGCTATTAGCAGCTACGAATATACGAGGTAAAAATACAAAAAAATTTGTTTCGCGCTCGGGCCAAAAACTACTTAGAATAATCGAGGTTTAGAATTACGAAATTTCGAATTAACAAGGTAATTTTCCATTAGTTACAATTATTAAAGATTCAAATGTCCGGGATCCAACTTCGAATTATCGAGGTTTCACTTTAAGTATTTTAATTTAGCAACGGATGCTATCTAGAATATTTCAATGAGTTCTTAAAATTCTTATAGATATAATTGTTAGTAAAAGAAGAATATTTATTTGTTAGCAGTTGCAAATAGTATTTCAAAATTATCACATTATTGCATTATCCATAGTAATTGAATTTATTATTTATTATTCTAGAGTTATTACATTATTCATGATGAAAGTTTAATGTTATTTCCGATGTAATTAAACTACAAAGCATTCGTTATCATATGTAAAAAAAAAAGGGGGGGGGGAATAAATACTTGTAAAAAAACCTAAATTTACAACTCAAATTATATTGTCAAATTAATGTTTTGAAATAATATAATTTTTAAAACGCAACATGGTGAATACAATGTGACAAGTGGGGTTGTTTTTTCATATACTTACACCCCTATAATACTACGATGACGTCAAGGTTCTAAATACTGTAAAATCTAGTGACGTCAGACACGCATGGTCAACGTGAAACTCGAAAGCCCACTTTTATCAAAATAACTCTAACAAAAATAGCTCCAAGTTATCAAACTCTAAAAAATTTTCAATAATATTAATGAATAATGTTTACTGTTCAGTAGATTAGTACTGAAAATTGCTTGAATATAAAAAAATGCATTTTTGATGAAAAAAAAAAAATTGATAAGTTGAGATAAAAAGAAAGAGCACGCGCATGCCATGTACACGCATACAAGTGGTTTTCTTGTGCCTTGTACATGAGCCAAGGTGATGTGATGGTAGTGGTGCTCAGCCAGAAAACCAGAAATTCTCATTGCAAGCAATCGCGGCAAGTCATGTTTACAGAGGCATCACGCTGCCCGCAGTCAGTCAGGGGCTAAACGTTCGACTGCAAAGTGCAAAGGCTGCGCCTCTGAACTCGAAAGGCGCTTTCATGCCGCGCCTCCAGCCTACAGTAGTGATGCGTGATTAATTATGGACGTGAGTTTCACATTCTTTTCATTAGCATAAGCATTTTGTATTCAAGTATTCTTTTTTGTTATAAATTTGAAAAAAATGTTTTTTATTGATTGTGTTTTACTACTTGTTTAAAAATTTTTTTTGGCCCATGTCAATAATATATTTTATTTAATCTTAACGTTTTCTTTTTTTTAATTTAAATGCTCAATAAATTTAAATCATATTTGGTCGACTCTGTTAAAAAAAATAATAATAAATAAATGAAAATGAATTGTAGAGTAATATTTTGAAATCATTTGTAAAATAGAATGATTCTATAATTTTCTATCAGTCTTGCAGCACATTTTACTCAGTTACTTAATACTGATAAGATAAAAACCAGTTATGTATAAATGTCTGAAAGCTATTTTTTGAATTAAGTTTGTTCCTTTGAAGATGCTGTCTGGTAATCTGTATCTATATTTTTGTTTTCAGAAACCTTTCATACATATAAAAGTGCCTTAGACAGCCAAATATGCTGACTCTGGTATTCTTTCAACAAATAAGGTAAAAAATTTTAAGAATATTAAATTATTTAGTTTTATTAATTGTTCTACTTTCATTTGAGTTTTAATATTTATTTTTAGGCACGCTTATTAAAAAATATATTAAAATGGCTCGAATAGATAAATCCAAAAAAATCTCAAGATGGTACTTTGGTGGTTTAGCATCTGCAGGTGCTGCCTGTGTAACTCATCCATTAGATTTACTGAAAGTAAGTAAGAAATTATAACTGCTATTGAATAACAACAAGTATTACTTTTGAAAATCTTTTTAAATTGCCAATTTTAAAAACTTTGTTAATATCAAATTTATTTTTGTGCACAAATCAAAATTAAGAAAAAAGTTGTAAGAAATACCTGAATGAAAAAGAAATTTTATTTGCTTGAATATAAAATTAAATAACCATTTAGTAGATAAGAAAATGATATAACAAGTGTAATCTTAATTTAGTTCAAAGTATTAACTTTAAAGTTGTCCTGAAAGAATTTATTTTCTAAATCTTTGTAATTACTGCAATTTACTTATTAATTTTGAAAAAAAGAAAAAAAAATTTAATTTAATTTTGTGTAGGTCCATCTGCAAACTCAACAAGAAGGAAAAATATCTTTACTGCAGATGACAACAAAAATAATTAAAACTCAAGGAATTACAGCATTTTACTCTGGACTTTCAGCTTCTTTATTGCGACAACTTACTTATTCTACCACTAGATTTGCTGTTTACGAAGTAAGGAATTTAAATAAAATTATTTTAATAAACCTTAATATTTTCCACAAAAATTTTCAAGGTTGGAAAACAAGCAATTGAATCTAATGGTCAACCCGCTCCATTTTATCAAAAATTTTTATTGGCTGGTGTATCAGGTGCTGCTGGCGGTATCCTTGGTACTCCTGGAGATTTAATAAATGTTAGGATGCAAAATGATATTAAAGTGTCAGCAGACAAAAGAAGAAAGTAAGTTTTTCAATATTTTATTCTTAATTTTTTTTTTTTTTTTAAACTTATAGCCAAACAAATTATTTTTTAAACTATTTTTCTTTTGATGATTGAAAAAAATTGTTTTATAGATAATAACTAAATGTATGTATACCGCGATTAGTGATTACGAAACGGAAAATAAAAATTACTAAAAACCACCGAAAATGTTAAATTTTTTTTTCAGAATTTAATAAGGATATCCAATAGTTATAATTTTTAATAAACTCACGTATTTATGTTCTCTTTTAATAAAAGTAAAAGTTAATTGTATTTTTTCCATTTGATTTAGAATATATTTACATTGGGTTGCAGAATGCAGTAGCACTGCATCCTGCAGGTGCAACTTGTAGCAACGAGGCGACGATCATGCCTTCAGCGCCCTCGGTTTAAAAAATTTGCATTTCATCAAAATACCTCCTCCCCTTTATCGTTTTATAGTGTACCATATACCTACGGTCCTATACTGCACTGTTTGCATTTTAAAAAAAAAAGAAAAAGGGGGTTAATTTGAATTTTTTCAAAGCAACTAAATGTTTATAATTTTTAAGAAAATATAACAAATAACATCATAAATATATAAATATAAATTAAAAATAAGAAACATAAAATCTCGAACTTTTTATAATGAGTAGTTATAATTTTTATTATTTAAAAATATATATTTTATTCATCTAAGTGTATAAAATATCTTTAGGGTCTGTCCGTATGTGACGGGTGTTACATCGTACACAGTTTTTCAAATATTTATGAACATAGAATACTAAAAAAAAAAAAAAATTGATACTAAAGGGAAGTACTTTTTTTTTAGAAAATTTTCATGTCATTCAAAAATTTTTCACATCTTTCATTTTTCTAAAAATTTAATGCAAAGTCCGTTCCGGGCGTTACTGAAAACAGAAGTGGTTCTGATGTTACCGGTAAGAATACAAGAACTCAGCGAATTATGAAATGATGCAGTTCTGAAAAAAATTCATGTTAAAGTTAAGTCTTGAAACTTTTACGCTCATATAAAAGTTTTTGTATTTTTCATTTTTTTTACTTAATAAAAATTTATCTTTATGTTCCGGGTGTTACACGAATTTGTTCCGGGTGTTACGCGTACGAATAAATTTCTTGTAGAACACTGAAAAAATGATTTCTGATACATATTTGATACTATTAAATTAAAAATCATCTATTGAAAAACTCTGAAGCAGTTTATTTAAGAAAAAATATTTTTTGAAGATTTTACATTTTTAACGGGTGTATAATATAAACATTGTTATATAATACTGCTTAAATTAAAATTTTTGATAATATAAGATCTTATAGTCAAATTGATCACCATGAATATATTTTTTAATATTTTATCTCATTTAATTCAACGGAATCTTTTTTTAAAAGTAATTTTTTCATTTTTCGTCTTTTTTTATCTCTGATTCTTTCTTTATAGTCTGGGCGCCGCGCCGTAGGGGTTTTCGTGACCCGATAGCGGTCAGCGGTCCACCCAGGCTTAAAAGATGTATTTTGACCTCCTAATGAAGAATTTCGAGGGTGGACGGAAAAATTTGTTTACAATTATTTAAACAAATAACAAAGTAAAAAGTCATTTTTTCGATGAAAAAAATTTTTTTTTATATTTTTCAGCTAAAAATAAGTTGAAAATGTAAGCGGACTTTTATTTGTAAAGTCAATAGTTTTCGAGAAAAAAATCATCAAAGTTTAAAAAAACCGTGCATCTGTAGAAAATCAGTCGAGCCTACCATGGCGGCCGGAGTATAAGTTTTTTAAAACTTTGATGATTTTTTTCTCGAAAACTATTGACTTTACGAAAAAAAGTCCACTTTCATTTTCGACTTATTTTTAGCTGAAAAATATTAAAAAAAAATTTTTTTCATCGAAAACATGAGTCCAAAAGATTGAACCGAGGCAAAAAGACCAATGCTCTAAAATACGTTTAAAAGTGAAAAAAAAAAAAAAAAAAGATATCTGTATTGTTTCTTTTTAATGCTTTAGTAATATTATACTTTTTTCTGCTTAAATAATGTATTAATTCTGAAAGATTCAAGTGCACTTTAACAGCGACGTCCGTGATATGTAACACCCGGAACGCATTTTTTCGGAAAGAGGAGTCTCAAAAATTTTTTCTACAGTAGGGGGGGATTAGTTATCTTAAGATAGCTTTGTAAACAAGAAGCTGAGTAAAAATATTAAAAACTTAAGTCACTATACAAACAATACCCTTTTTTAGCGTTCCGGGTGTTACAGAGAAATAAGAATCTTTACCACAGCACAAAATTTTCTGTAATTACCGAAACAAATTGAAACTTTGCTGAGAGCTCAATCACACTGCATTCTAAAGAGTGAAACATAACTTATAAATCTTTGTTGATATCGAACGATTTACAGTGCTACCAACTTTGCACTAGAATCACACAAGTCAGGCCGGTGGTGTTCATAGATTCATCAACAGGCTAAAAAAATTTAAATTAAAAAAAAAAGTGGTAGAACCAGTATAGTTCCAGAAACTACATATAATTTCTGACCAGAAAAAACGGTTTATATATTTTTTTTCATAATTTAATTTTTTTCTCTGAGGTTCGTTTTTATACGGACAGACCCTTTATTTTTTGCTTTAAGATATCTATATTGGTCTTCCAGTTTAATTAAACAAGCAAATCATTAGATGATCCTTTCTTAAAATCGACCTGAAAGAATTTAAAATGTTAATGATTAGTAATTAAGTTATTACATTGATTATTACATTAGTTATTAAATTATTACATCCTCCGATTAGTTGTTGGACAGTACTACAAAGTAATACAAAGATTTGTTTAATTTAACTTTTTTTTTTCTCTTTGCAGTTACACTTGGGCTGGGAACGGCTTAGTACGTGTTATTAGAGAAGAAGGAGTTATGAAACTTTTCAATGGCTGTAGTACTGCCACGCTTCGAGCCATTTTCATGACCATGGGTCAATTAAGTTTTTATGACCAAATTAAATTATCCCTTCTCAAAACTAATTATTTTGAAGACAATACTACAACGCATTTCGTTTCTAGTTTATGTGCAGTAAGTCATATTTTTGAATTCATATTTATGTATTAAAAAAATATAATATTCACTAAATTATTGTTTCTAATTTTAGGGCGGAATTGCTACTTTAATGACGCAGCCTTTAGATGTAATAAAAACTCGTGCCATGAATGCTAAGCCTGGAGAATTTAAGGTAAAACAATAAGATCTAATAAAATTCAATGGAAGTAAAATTTTTCAATATGAAGAACGATTTTTTTCATTTAATATTATTTATTAATTTATTTTTATTTATTTTATTTTTTTTACAGAATTTAATGAGCATAGTTTTATATACAGCCAAATTAGGACCACTAGGTTTCTTCAAGGTATTTTTGATATTTTACTCTATTAGTTTAGAAAGCATTATTTGTTTAATGCTTTTAGAAAGAATTAAACAAATAATTTTAGTAAACGAAAACTTTTGTTTTGAATTTTTTTAAATAAAAATACCCCATTGGAATCCTTTTGGAAAGGGGCTTTTGGTCGAGTTTTCTGAAACTTTGGAAAACGGTAGATTTTAATTAGTAGGATAAAATTTTTCACAACCACCAAGCTGAAAAGTTCATATTTTTCGAGATATCCAACTCCCAACAAAAGAGTACAAAAGTATTTTACAAAAGGTTGTCGTAAGTGGGTTTTAGGAGTCATAGTTAACGAAATGAAAGCATATAAATTATCAATTTTGTGATCATCGACCACGAAAACCCTTTGACATAGTCACCTGATGCAATTATATTAGTTCTTTTCATCTTTCATTCTCAACTTTTCTTACACCCCTAAAATCTACGTACAATAACGGACTACCTTCCACTACCTTTTAACACATTTATATTCCTTCTTCCGAAGATCCCTGCAGCCCCTTGTTAGAGTTTAGAATATCTCGAAAAATAGATACTATTTAGATTTCAGCCATAAAACTTTAATTGTTTTACTCATTTACAACTACTATTTCCCAAAGTTTCAAAAAATTCGATCAAAAATCACTTTTCATAAGAATTTTAACGAGGTCCTATTGATGCTAATTTTACTAAAAATTAAATATTAATTTGAATCTACATAAATCAGTCATAATAACTTTTATTTAATCTGAAAATAAACAATTAAAAAATATATTTTTCATCATATATCATTTCCCTTTGATTAATATTTTTGAAAATTATTATAATTACTTAAAGCTTTTCATTTTTTTATAGGGATTTATTCCAGCTTTCGTCCGACTGGCCCCGCACACAGTTTTAACGTTCCTATTTCTTGAAAGATTAAGAATGAATTTTGGAATTTACAAAGTTAACGAAGAAGTTTAAAAATTCCAAACATTAAATTGTAGCACAAAGACTTCGCTCAAGATAAAATAATGTTATACGGTAACGTCACTGTTTGACTGAATTCACTGAGTGTCGCTGGCAATTTTTTCGATGCTTTTTATACATAGACTATATTTACATATACTTATACACAGCAAAACTTGCTATAAACGTACAAATGCAGTTTTACTTTATGTTATGTTATTTTTTGTTGCATGACAAATAATTACAATTTTTATTGCCATTAATCAATACATTCCGCAGTGTATTAACTGTAAATGCTAAAAAAATATTTTTATAGTCATTGTTTTATAAATATTAGAAAGAAAAAAAAAATTAATGAACAAAGAACAAAACTTATTATGAAGGAACCAACGATTGTACAATAACTATATGTGTAACCATTATTTTAATAATGCTTTTAGCCTTAAAAATATATATAATATCGAAGTATTGTTTGATACAATATGAGACTATAAAGATTTATATTTTATCTGAAGCAAATTGTACGAATGTACTTAAAAAATTTGATAAGTACAAATTCTAAAATGTCTTAATATTTTTGAAAATTTTGTATATTAAAAAATTATCTTTCAAATTGCTGTACAGAATTAAAAAAATATTAGTATAACAATGTGAAACGTACAAAATTTTGTTTAAAAAAAAATCACATTTAAATGCATAATAATCTATGCACACTTGGAATTGTTAAACATTTTATTTGTTAGAGATTAAATAAATTTTACTATGTTTTTCGATGGCGATGCTAAATATTACATGAGTGATTATAAATGCTAAATTGTTAAAAAAAATTATATGTGTGTTGAAAAAAATCGAATTTTCAATAAAGTTTAAACCTGTTTCTATTATGATTGAAAAAGGTAAGTGATGCATATCAAAGAATAGTTTTATATATGATGACACGGATCTAAAAAATATTATTTAATATTATTATAGCCAAGCAAACATTTGAAACACAAGATTGAAATAGTAATTAGTAAGCTCCATGTTTAGGTATTAAACAATCAAAAGATTAAAGTGCTCGGAATTAATAAAAATCAGACACGGGAGTACAGCTCAAGCTTCATTTACTAATCATAATATAAAATTTTGTTTAAATACTTTAATTTTTAAGAAAGCTCTATTGATATTTTTAAGTGAAATAAAAAAACCTCTCTCACCTCATCAAACATGACCACTCTCCCAAACAACCTCATTAACAGCTGATCTACCTTACCAACCTGAACCACTTTAGTAACTTTTTTTTTTTAGCTCCTTGACTCGGGTTATTCCGCTGAGCGTATGTACCCGAACCTCACGCCAAACAGCGCGGCTGGCAAGCCTGATCAACGCTGCGGGACCTGTCTGCAATGAATATCGAACTGCAACAGAGTAAGCTCAAAAGACACACTTCATATTCACTATAAGTAAAATTGGTAGAGTCAAGTGTACATAAATAATAAATTAATAAGAAAAAAAATTTTTAAATAATAGGCAAATAAAATTAAATAATAATGTTGTTGGCCTTGATAAAGGGTCCAATAATATGGCATAACTGAAAAGGATTACTATTGGCAAATCTGAATAATGAGGCCTCATCATTGATTCCCAATCCAGCCAGACTTACCACGGTTTGAAGTCTTAAAACAGGGTATTCATCACAGTCCCAAATAACGTGCTCCAAATTCTGCTGCTGGTGCCCACAAGTACATGACTGATTGCCGACGATATTCTTCCTGAACAGGTGGGATTTCATCCTTGTATGAGATGCCTTGATACGGTTAATCACTCCCAAAAGAGACCTATCAACATGATAGCCAAGGAACCAAGGGAATTTCGGAAATTCAGAGAAAAGAGCGACGTAATTTCTTCCCCTATTGCCCTCGGAATATTCGCAACAGTAGCGCCAAGATTCCCACAAAGTTCTATCCCTGAGGGACCCCACAATATCCCTATAATATACCCCTCCAAAATCAACACCCTGAGCCAAGAAAGAATGTCGAGCGATAAAATCAGCCCTGGTGTTACCAGGAATGTCAACATGGCCTGGAATCCATGAGAGACAGATTAGAAAGCCATCCTCCAAAATGCGAACTATGAGAAATCGAATCTGTAGGACAAAAATATGTACATTGGACGACAATGTCATCCCGCATAAGCTGTGATATAAGGAAGAGAGAGTCAGTAAATATTATTGCTGCTGGAGCAGGTTTCCGAATATAGAAATCATAAAGTGCCCTGATCACAGCATAAGCTTCACAGCTAAATATAGAAGAAAAGTCATTAAGCAAGAAAGGTACTTCTGCTTCCTCAGAGGGAATATATAAACCAGCCCCAGAGTAAAAAGAGCCAACAGATCCATCCGTATAATATTGAAAAAAGGATTCATATCTGTCCCGGACAGCCTGACAAAATGCACCAGGTATATCCTGGGATTGACGAATCCAGCTGGAAATAGACAGATCACAACATTCTGATATAAAAAAAGACGAGTAAGGAATGAAAAAAATGGATATATTTCGGGTACTAACAACTTAAGCAGACTCGTTAGCTAATTCAACCCACATAAGATATAGGAGACCAAACTCCATATCTTTCACAGACCGAAAAAAAATTACCGTTATTTCTCATAGAAAGCTGGGATCTGATCAATTCAAACTTAGGTAATATACCATTGGAAACAACAGAAGCCCACTTAATAACAATATTCCTAGCCATCGACCGCCTCCTAACATGAGCAGGGGGAATCGCAGCTATATGATGTAGCGTATTAATGGGGGTGGTACAAAGACAGGCCAAGCAAGATCGGAGGGCAGAGTTCTGGAAGACCTGAATCTTACTCAATAAACCGGAAGCTGCATGATGATACAAAAATGAACCCCAATCAATACTGGGTCTTACCAAAGATAAAAATATCATTCTCATAGTCTGGGGGTGAGCACCCCAATTGAAATCACCAATAGATTTCAGCATTGACACACCCTTTTGAACCTTACTGACTAGGGACTCAATATGAGGATTCCAGCTCGCAGCATCATCAAAATAGACACCTAAATACTTAAAGGACGAAGAATTAGACACAACACCATTACCCAATGCAACAGAAACAGTATCAATACTCTGCCTAATACCGAAAACAACAAGTTTGGATTTCAAAATAGATATAGAAAGCCTGCGTTCACGAAGCCAGAGATCAATCCGACGAACTGTCTCCGACAGTCTCTCCAAAGCAATAATAAGATTGGCGTGAGCTATATATATAGTGATATCATCAGAAAACCCAAGAAGTCTAACATCCTGAGCTAAACAACCAACAATGCCTGCAATATACAAATTAAATAGAAGGGGACTAAGACAAGAGCCCTGAGGGAGACCTTTATTGGTGAAACCTTCTGCAAAAACATCGCCATTGAAATATCCAAAAACTTTCCTATCCTCTATAATACGTGCTACAAACCTAATGATCCTACCAGGAATACCAAAATCCTTAAGACAGCGGGTGAGAGACTCCAAACAGACATTATCATAAGCACTGGCTATATCTAAGCCCATAGCCGGCATAAAATTACCTCTCGCCTTCGCAAGATTGACATCAGTGTTGAATATAGCCAGGCAATCACTACAGGATCTCTCTCGTCTAAAACCATAGAAAGAAGAAGGGAGAATGTAATTAGATTCTACCCACCACTGTAAACGATCATTAATAATTCGTTCCATCACCTTGAGAAGTGTACAGGCAAGCGAAATAGGACGAAACTTTTGTGAACCAGGCTTAGGTATAAATACCACTTTGAACTCCCTCCAGGCAGAGGGACAAGAACCAAAATTCAATATCGAATCGTAAAAACTAGCGAGCCAAGAAACAGCAACTTCAGGCAAGTGTTGGAGGACACAATAGGATAGAAAATCCGGACCAGGCGCAGAATACGGACGAGCCTTGTTAATAGCAGACGCGACCTCACTATAAAGGATAGGAGAGGACAAAACAGGATCAGCAGAGTCAAAATCCAAATCATCAAGAAAATCTTGCGAGTACGAATAGGACGAAGATATATTGTGAAATGCTTCAGATAAATGAATATTATCGAGTGGATTATTAGAGTTAACAGATTTAGGAACAGGATTATAAAATCTACGCTTACATCTTTTAAAAAAACAAAAATTGTCAGCAACAGTGTTTTGAGGGTTCAGGGAAGCCGCCTTAGCATGAAAACCTTTCCTAGCCTCTTTCTTTAGAGTTCTATTAGTGTCTTTACAAGCTGAAGCATAAGCCTGAGCTAACTCATTATCAGCCGGATTTGCATCAAGCGCAGCAAGAGCATCAGCCCTGAGTTTAACAGCCTTAGCACATGTATCGTTCCACCAGATGGCATTTGGCGGGGCAGACCGACCACGACCCCTGGACTTATCTTTCCGTCCAATTACCTTTCCACCAGCAAAAACAATAGAATCAAAGAGAAGATCTATAAAAAGGTCATACGACCTAAGATAATTGAACTCATCCAAGGTCGGGAGTGTGGGAATGCCCTCAGCCACATGGGTGCAAAATCTGCCTAACGAACACAAGATAATTGAACAATAGATCCCGACCTATGACGCCAAAGAGAGGGTATAAAAAACTGAATGCCACAGGGGAAGTGGTCACTTGACAACGGGTCGTCCCATCTGGAAAATACACAATCGAACATAAAAGGAGACAAAGACAGAGAAACATCAGGACAGTTAGGCTTGGAAAAGACTAGCTCTGGTAGGCCGGCCATCATTAAGGACAGAAACATCACGGAAAGATTCAATAGCTCTAGCCAAGGCGTTCCCCTGAGGGTTTTCGAGAGAGCTTCCCTACAAAACATGTTGAGCATTGATATCACCCGAAATTATAACATTAGGGAAATCGCGAAGAGAAGAAAAAAATTTCGAAAGAACAACGTCAGATATAAGGTGGATTGTAAATTGAAACCAAAGTAAGGCTGTGAGCATCAGCAGAAATACGGACAGCAATGACCTCCAAACCCTGAGGTACAAAGGACAACTCTACTCTATTATATCTAACATGATTTTTGATATAAATTATAAGGCCCCCACCCTGACCATGAGGTCTATCCTGTCTGACATAATTAAAACCTTTAAGGAGACGTGTATCAACAGTTTCATTGAGCCATGTTTCAGACAAAGACAAAAAATCCACACCCGAACTAAAAACAAAATTCTCAACATCTCTCCATCTACTTTGTAAACCTCTATCATTCCAAAAAAAAGATAAAAAAGAATCCATAGAAAAAAGCAATAAGTTAGTCAACAAAAAGAAAATAACAGAATGAAGAAAATTAGCCAAAATAAATTACCTAAAATAAATTACAGAACTCACAGATAAATTGTAAAAATCAAGTGAAGAATAAGAATAACAGATTGTTGCAAATTAACTCAAATCCTCGAGGTGACAAGAGGAGACAACGGCCGAATTAGAAAAGCAAAAGTAGGAGAAGAAGATAAAAGTTCCCATTACAAATCAATAAGTGAATGCACTAAAAAAGGATATCACATTGGAATGTAGCAGAAAAATAAAACAATGCCCCAACACTTAGTTCGATTGAGTAAACAATCAAACAAGAGCCAGGCACTAGTACTCCACCCTCACCTAAAAAACAGATCGTTGCCTCTTAACTAGTACCTCCCACGAAGGAGGTAAGAAAGAGGAACAATCAGTTATAAATAAAATATAAATAAAATATAAAGATTAAAAAACAACAATAAAAATATGAAGATAAAAAAAGAAATGGGGGACGAGAAAATAATAATAAAATTGAAATCTAAGTTGAGTAAAAGAGTTGAGATAAATTAAAATAAAGGACACACTACAAAAAGACAAACAGAAACAAAACAAGCAACAGAAATAGACATATAACAATAAATTAGGAAGTATGGTCAGATAGTCGTCTACTTTTCCTCCAAGACAACTCCTCAGAATCTTCAGAACCCCTTTTACCAAAACCTCGCTGATGACCAGAACCAACAGAATGCCCAGTGGACAAGACCCCAGACTTCCCAGCGGAAACACGACCAAGCTTAGCAGAATGCCAATCCGGTAACAAAGGCTCATTCCTTTTCGACGGGCTTTCAACCTGATCAGACCATGGAACCTTATTCTCAGCATCACCAACAACAATCAGATGTTCCTCAGTCGATTTTTCATGCAGCTTCTGTGATAAAGCATCAAAGGCAGCATCGTCGAAAATACCAACACGGGAGTTAGCATCACCAGCCAAGCCCGGAAGAATAGGACCAATAGATTCAACAGCCACATCCAAAAGAGAGCGACCAGGACTGGAACAAACATTATCACGAGTAGATTCTGGAGCAACAACAGTAGCCGAAGAGGCCCCGTCTGAAAAGCCAGCAGGCTTATCACTAACTAGTCTATCAGTAACAGTTCTCCTATCCAAAAAGGGTTTAAGAGATCTGGGACACCATGGGCGTTATACCCAGCAGGGTTTTCAATAAATCTCTGTTGAACCGTAAAAATTGCCTCAGCCCTGGAAATGCCCATAACAGAAATAGAGGCATTAACTTCCCTGTGAAACTGAAAATAAAGGCAATCCTTATTAAAGGAGCAATGCATAAGGGAACAGTTTGCACAAGGCCCAGAAGGGTTATGCACTCCGCAATCATCCGACAAGTGGGAGCCTGGGCAGAAACAACATCTAACATCTCTATCGCATCTTGCACTACTATGACCGAAACGTTGACATCTTCTACACCGAAGGTCCGGAGGAACAAATCTATAAACAGTAACAGGAATACGAAAAATCGATACAATTCTAGGTAGCTGACCAACAGCCAAGACCTTGACATCATAAGAATCCCTAACTAGGGATCTGCCCTGAGAACCGTATGACATACTGCCAGTAATTCTAGAAAATCTAGAAATAAAAGGACGAGCCTCCTGGTTCAAGTTGTCCAACAACTCCTGTTCCGTAATATCATTTGGGATATCCCTTATGATACCGACAATGAATAGGGATTCATCCTCAATGAAAGCCCTCCAGTGTTTGTCAACAATAGAAATCTTATTATCAATAAAATCATTGGCCTCGGCAGCAGAAGGAAAACCGAGTAAAAATCTAGCCGAACTCTTTTTTGAAATACTAATAAAATTAACCCCAACCCCGCGCAATTTCTTACCCACAGTAAAACCCACCTAAATTTTCCCCAGGCCTAACATCATAAATGGAGACAACAAAGGGGGCTACAGAGTTAGCATCAAAACGGTTAGAAACCTGCTTACCAAAGCTTAACTTATCCACATCGTACTCGTCAAGCTGACTCTGGGGGCTATAACCAGAAGGCCTGTCAACACCACCTTGATTACCAGTCTCGCAGGCATTTCCAGTCGAAGCAAGAGTCATGGTTGGGCACGAGCATCAAAAAAAGAGCACCTGTGAAAAAAAAGATATCAGAAGAAAGAAAAAAAAGTGCCAAAAGACAAACCCCCAATAGTTGATCAAACTGATACTAGACAAAAACCGGGCAGGAGAGGCCAATAATGCACAAAAGAAAAGAAACACTGCAGCAATCACAAAGACCCAACAGCAATCCTCCTCAGCCAGTTAGCAGCGCAAGCCAACCTGAAATACAAAGTAATAAATATCTATCGCAAATTGAAGTCTTAAGATATGCACATAAAAACAAATCAAAAGTGTTTAAACGCAAGCAATATAAAGAAGTACAAAAATTTTTTACAAGCTTGAATTAATAACAAAGTACATTAAAGCGCATTACAATATGTTCAACAAGTTGCAAAAAAGAAATTAGTTAACTAAATTGAGCAAAAATTGAGCGTTACCCTACCCCTAAAATCCAGCTGGATTTCGGTTCCAATATGACAGCTGGATTTCCAGCTGGATTACTAGCTGGATTTCCAGCTGGATTAAAAAAAAAAAAAATTTAGTTAATATTGCTTAAAATCGAGTTATTCTTCATTTTTCAATGATTTTGAAAAATTTGAACTTAGTTTTTTTTTTTAATTTTCCAGCTGGATTTGTCCGGCCGGATTTGTCCAGCTAGAAATCCAGCTGGAAAATTTTGAAAAAAAACTAAGTTCAAAATTTTGAAATTATTGAAAAATGAATAATAACTCGATTAAAAGCAAAATTGACGAATTTTTTTTTTTTTTAATCCAGCTGGATTACCAGCTGACTATCCAGCTGGATTTCGGTTCCAATATGACGGCTGGATTTCCAGCTGGATTTCCAGCTGGATTTTAGGGGTAGGGTAGTTTAACAAAAATCAGAACATAAAATCAATAAAAACTATGTAGTAAATTAATCACTGAACAAACAATGTGCATACCTGTGGTAACAAGAGACATAAAATAGTAAAGGGCAAAAGCTTACCAGAGCAGAGAACAGAGAAACTTATTCACAGAGTCTAAATATAAGATAAAGGAATTCGGCACAGGTAAGAATTGCTTGAACCTAAAAAAAACATCAACCATGGGTTAAGAAATAAACACCATTGGAATGCGCGAACACCGACGCAAGCAATCAAAGAAACCAAGGTCAAAGCAACAAGCAAACCTAAGCCGAATTCCGATATACAAAATAAACAAAAATCTAATGTAATACTGTTCGCTACCTCACCAAAAATTATTATACTGCAGTTCGCAAAATTGAAAAATATACAATATAAAAGAAAATTGCAATAAAGATCAAAGAATTAAGTACAAAACTTGAAGGACGCTTTAAGTGAGAATTTATTAACTTCACGCTGACAATAAATCTATGAGACTAATAAAAAATGTAATGAATATACTGTTAATTAAAATATGCTCAGAAAATAAATTAAATAAGTACAATAGTAAAAAATATGCGTCGAAAATATAAAAGCCGAAAAAATCTTTGAAATGAATGAATAAAATACAAAATATAAAAGTCAGCGATTAATATACAAAAAACAATTAACCAAACGCTGAAAGTATCAATCAGTATAATATACAAAGAAATAAATTAACTTTTCTCAAAAAAAACTACGCAGAAATAAAGTTAATAAAGCGTGAGTAAAAATTGAAAAAGCAAAAGAACGCTGATAGAAAAAATTAGTCATATAACAAAATGGCCGCTTACAAAATCGAAAAAACTTGACTCTACCTGAAAATCGCCCTTCAATAAAGTCCAATTGCAGTGGAATCAAAAAAGTCCGACGAAAATAATCCAAGCTGCAATTCAAAGATGATAGTAAAGCGGCCAAAAGAAAAAGTTCCAAGCAGCGTGGCGTGAGGTTAAGAGGAAGGCTGAGTTCGAACAGAAGCGATGCGTACTCTACGACGGTTGCGAACGGAATCCCTCTTTAGTAACTTCACTTAGCTAACAGCTACCTCTTCCACCCTACAAATCTCACTTACACTCATCTTATCCATCCTACTGCTAGTTTCACTAAACTACCCTACCCCTAAAATCCAGCTGGAAATCCAGCCGTCATATTGGAACCAAAATCCAGCTGGATAGTCAGCTGGAAGTCCAGCTGGATTAAAAAAAAAAAAAATTCGTCAATTTTGCTTATAATTGAGTTATTATTCATTTTTCAATAATTTCGAAATTTTTAACTTAGTTTTTTTTCAAAATTTTCCAGCTGGATTTTTCCAGCTGGATTTCCAGCTGGATTTCTAGCTGGTCAAATCCGGCCGGACAAGTCCAGCTGTAAATTAAAAAAAAAAACTGAGTTCAATTTTTTCAAAATCATTGAAAAATGAATAATAACTTGATTTTAAGCAATATTAACTAAAATTTTTTTTTTTTCTAATCCAGCTGGAAATCCAGCTAGCAATCCAGCTGGAAATCCAGCTGTCATATTGGAACCGAAATCCAGCTGGAAATCCAGCTGGATTTTAGGGGTAGGGTAACGTATTTCGCTTATCTCACTGGCCAGCTTAAGATTGCACAAATCTGCCCACTTGAGTGTCCTTTAATTACCCTAAAAAATTTCTCGTACAGCACAAATTTTAATTACTGATCAAATTTTGTCTTAGGCGACTTTTTTATATTTGAACTTCTGTAACCGTACGCAACTTCCAGTGGTATCGATACAGACTTGGCACAATGCACTATTATTCGTCGAGGGGCGGAACTTTGCCCAGTACCAACACGATCAGCCTTGATTTGCGATGACCGAATCTTGTGATAATTACGGTGCGATGACGTCATCGTACCGGGATTACCTTAGGAGTATAACTATATATATTTAAATTTAAAAAAAATTTAAGCACTTCCAGTTCCTTCGGTTTTTTTTCGAAAAAAAAACACGTGTGTATCAGCTAAATTTTAATTTAACTTTGTTTCGATCGTGTTTTTAAAAATATTGATAAAGACGAAGATCTTTTTCCCAAAAAACAGATCATCGCCAAAGAGGGTTGATGAAACTTGTGCTTTTGAAAAAGTCATTTTTTTTTTAATAAAAACTATATGTATGTATGAACTAGATGCTATGCACTCCAGTAACAAAAGAAATGAGTCACATGAAACATAATCGATTAAAATATCCCAAGGCAGTTTTTTTTTTTTTTTTTTTTTTTTAACCTTTTAATCAAAGATATTTGTTAACGTCTATATCACTCATGACATTTTAAAAAATGAAATAAAAATCACAGAAAAATCACTGATTTTAATTCTGGAGTGCACAGCTCCTCTTGCATGAATATATACAAAGCAGCCTATTTTAAAAGATGATCCACTCAAATTACTGCTCTGGGATAGTCTAAATTGTAAATTAATTATAAGTACAACATCGCCCTAATTCAGAAACATGCTAACTCAAAAATTGCGCGTGAAACGTATTAACTCACATCCAGCTTAGGAACATGCTAACTCAGAGCCGGTTCAGAACATTGCTAACTCAATACCGGTTAGAAAACTGCTATCTCGGGCTAAATTCCATTTTTTTTTTTTTTTTTTTTTTTTTTTTTCAATCCGACTTGAACATTGTAAAAGGAATCTAATCTGAGATAGCACTTTTCCAAGCGGAATCGAATTAGCCCGTTTCTGAACCGACTCACAGTTAGCTTGTTTCTGAACTGGCTATGAGTTAGCAAGTTTCATGCGCAATTTCTGAGTGAGCGTGCGACGATAATGAAATAGCCATTTGAAATAGATTACTTAATGTTCATAAAGAATTTAGGTGATAATTTTCAGAGATTTCACCCAACATTATTAATCAACAATTTTATAGCTGATGAAATTTTCGAACGGCATCTTCGCCTCACCAGATGAAGCATCCAGGACAGATCGACTCGAACAGATATTGCAGGTCAACCAATGTAAACCTTATTGTTATAACTACCTCGTGACATAAAAAGCTGATTAATTAAATCTGTATTGTTACAAATAATAGTAGACAATTAAAGCTGACTTTTTTTTTGTAGTTATATTCTTTATTCAAATGATATCGCATATTTTGTCACACTTTCTGAGTCATATGCCTCGTCTACACTGGCGGTTAAACCGCGTTTCGGCTTAACTTTGTTTAAAGAATTTGGCAATGTTGTCATTGGAATCGAAGTTCAAGATGTAACCATCTCAATCTTATAAATTATTTCCTATTTTTAAAGTACAAATTAATCCTTCAACCGTGCGGGAACATTGTAAAATTCTTTAAACAAAGTTAAGCCGAGACGCGGTTAAACCGCCAGTGTAGACGGGGCAATACATGCATTTATATTAATAAACAATACTCGATAAGTCGAGCATTTTTATGGTTTAGTTATTATAAAATATCTAGTGCACAGTATAGATGATACTTTCATGTAAGCTGGTCAATTTTATTTTATATACAAAGTCATGGAAACAAACATTTTTTACGTAGTCCAAGAAGGCTATTTCAATAATCTCAAAATTATCCCTAGATGAAAAATATTTATCTCGCTTTTAGTGCTACATAAACTTGTTTCTTATAAAGTCTAAATTTTTGGGTCTGGTCGGGAACCGGTGGCTAACTCGAGGTAGCGCAGTGTATATACTAAATTTTTTTCTCTTAAAGCCTCGCGTATCTTCTGCTGCTGTGTTTGAATTTAACACAGATTTTGAATAAAATTAAATAAATCTAAAAATGTTCGTTCACATTTTATTTCAAAAAGAGCATACAAACAAAATTCAATCAGTTTTGTCGACTTTGAAACAAATGCGCTGTAATAAGTATCTTGTTAAAAATTTACATAAATATTAATAACGTGACAAATAATACATGTTATGATTCAATTTTAATTTTGAATATTATCATTTACTTTATTCGTAAGATATTTTTCACTTTAAATCGTTTTATATGAACAAGAATAACTAATACCCTGATACCATTGTCATTTACTATCTTAACTTTTTTTTCGATCTTATAGAAGCAATACATTCATGCATGCAGCAAAGTTAATCAAAATGGATTTCACTTTATAGATGATTTGCTACAGCAGCAGCTAAACTAGAAAAAGGGCACTGTGAAAAATTGACATTATAACAAATTGAAATAAATTGAAGAGAATTTTTTTATTTACACTTACAAGGGAGATAACCAGAAATTTGGATCACCTATTTTAATCAAACTTTTGGTATCGAATGATGAATGAAAACATCAATATTTCCTCTGAATAGGCCTTTCTACCAGTTTGCAATGCAAATATTTGTAATTCTTAGCACTTTTTACATTTTTAAGTTAATTTTAAAAAAATTCGAGTTCTAAGCTGCACTTAGAGAGATGCGAGACCTCGCGTTTTTTTTCGTCTTTCTATATAAAATTTAAGGAAAAAATGTTTTCAAATCTTAAAAATGTTTTATGGTTTCGTGCGGGCTGCAGCACCCTAGAAAACGTTCTTTTTTTCAAATCTTCAGCGCTTCGGTCCTGATTAATGAATCGTTTTAAAATTAGACTCAATATTGATGTAAATCTCTAGTTTCATTTAGTATTTATCTAAAGTTAATTTTTTTTTTTCAAAACTAGGAAAGATCCCAAAAATGGTCAATGAAGTGGCATAAAAAAATTCTTCCAAATTTCTGGTCATTTCCGTATTAGTTAAATTATACTTGCAATTTTAGTATAACTTATGTGACCTAATGAACAGCAATTTGAAATTTAATTAATTGTGATTTATATTTTTAACAACATCCGCTATTAAAATTAGGGTCATTCTTATTAAAAAAGAATACTTTAAATTGAGCCAGAAGAATCTTGAAGAGTACTTTTTGAGCTTTAATTGTTTTATGTGAGAAAACTTTAAGAATCATTTCTGTATATTCAATATTTTTTTCAGCGCACGGTTAAAAATCTGCTGGATCGTGTAACTAGAAAAAAATAAGAATAATCTGAAAATTGAATTATTATTTTTTTAATAAAATACATTAGTTCAACGTTAAAAGTTAGATATTTAATGATGAAAATAATACTAAGTTTTTGGTTTTGAACTTTAATTGAGTGAACAATTTTTATCATTTGAAAATTTATATATTGTAATAATGATACTAACTTTTAGTATTAATCAAAAAATTGAAATTTTTAGTATAAAATTTCAATTTTAAACTAGAAATTTTGAGGCGCGCCTCATAAATATAACAATTTATCTAAAAAATTTATGATTGTTTTATAACCAAATTTTCTATGAAGAATTTGATAGATTGCGACATCGTTGACCAATATAAAAACAAGTCATAAATAAGTGAATTCGAATTTGAAATTCAAGATTTTTAGAGGTATTTTTATAAGGTAACGATGAACAAATTTTATAATTGTCTATAAATGAATTACCCTTCAAAATTATGAATTTTTCACTTTTGACGAAATCGAATTTTTATAATTAATTGAGTCTTGAACTCTTTTTATGTTTGACATGATTCATTTTCTTATAGTATTCATGTTCTTATAATTGTAATACTTGACTTTACCAGTACAATGTATGATATTACTGATTCGTCAGTACTTATGCTAATCTTTGGACGGATTCTGATAAGACCTTCAGGTTTATTTCAGCGTAAAATCTGCTGATACTTAAGTAAGTTTGTTTTTGATTACCCACACATACATGTTACATAAAATGATAAGCTTACAGACTTTTTTAATCATTATAAGTACTATCATTAATGTTAATACTACTACTATTGCGCTAATGTAACAGAAATTTTATTACTGAAATTACATCAGTTACAATCATAATTTTAGATATTTTACAATTTTTAGTACCAATTTAATTTATTTAAATATATATTTACAAAAAGATACACATTGATTTTTTTCTAAAATTAATATAATAATTCACTTGTCTACCATCTTTACTTTTCATGAAAAAAGTTTCGTATTTTCCAAGATCATTTCATTTGCATTTGTAAATTGTAACTTTCTTAAAGAATTTTTAACATTGAATCAGTTTAAATATTTAAAAAATAATTACACAATAAAACTAAAAATTATGAAAAGCATACATACAGCAGTATATTTCGATAAGCGTGCTATAAATAAGCGTTTAGCCACGGCTTAAATATTGTTGTCCCGAGGACAATCAGACGCAGTCCCTAATCGCTTATTTGTATCACGAGTTATTAAGAAAGTTTTACAGCTCCGTTTTTTGCCCTAAATTTGTTTAAACAACAAATAATTACGGCATAAGATAACCTTATCAACCTAATTGAGCTGCTAATAGACGGCGTTAAGTTAGCTGCACGAGCAAAGCGAGTGCGATAAATACGTCGTCTATTCGGCACAAGTAGATTAATATGCCGTGAAGTTCGCAACATTGGGGCAAGCAGGGTATAAAATTTAATTTTGTTACCGAGAACAAGTGTTTTTTAATGTTAATGAAATAGTATATTATTCCCGCAGGCGAGATGGTTCGATTTGGCCTCCGAGAGGTTTGCGACCCGAGCCGAAGGCGAGGGTTGCAACGAGGAGGCTAAATCGAACCCTCGAGCCTGAGGGAAATATACTATTTTTCGTCCTTCTAACCGAAAACAAGGGGCGAAGTTCCGATTTTGAGGTTAGAGGGACGAAAAGTTATATAACTTTTGTAATTAGTTTCAAGACTACATGTATGATCATGAGTTTAGATGGTAAAATGAAAAATTGAAAACTTTTTGTACATAAAATTTTCTCTTTTGAAATTTATTTTGCAAAAGTTTTCTGTTTCATTTCACCAAGATTTAAAATTATTGTGTTGTCGAAAAAATTTGTTTATTTCTTAATTAGTATGTTTACAGTAAAAATATTATTCTTTTACTAAAATAATATCTACGAAAAAAGATTGCACGTCGATGTTAGATAATATCTTTAGGTTTAATTAGACTTATTTTTATTTTTTGTCTTAATTTTAAAGTATAAGTATATTATTTCGAGTTTATAAGTGTATAAATATTTGACAAATTTATTAATAAATATTAAATCATAATAAAAAAATTATTTTTACATTTCTTCAAAATAATTATTATAGATTGAATAGAGTATGATTAACTATGTTTAAGACTTTTTTATATTATAAATAAATTTTTATAAAATTAGTTACTTTAGTTATAATGCTTAGTTTAACTAAAAATAATTAGCTTTGCATATTTTTTACAATGACATTTATATCAAATAAAAATTATTAGTGGCAAATATTTATATAAGTAATACAAATACTTTATTTACAATCGATAATAACTAAACTTATTTCTACTCATTTAAAAAGAAATGAGGCTATGAAACAACCTGACGAAAACTATATTATTTTCAAATTACTATTAATTTATAAATGCTTATCTATATAAAATATGCCACATAATCCCATACTATTCGGCCTATTAAATAGTTTTTAAACTTAAAAGATTTAAAGTTTGTCGAGTAAAGAATCCAAGAGAGCTAGATGATTTTCGACTCCATCATCCCAAACCACGCTCTCAATGAGTAGATCTGTAAAGTCTTCTTCAGTGATACTCACCTGTTGACAATTAAAATTATTTTCATTCATTCATTCATTATTATTATTATTACTATTATTTTTTATAATGAATATAAAATTATTAGCAACAAGGGTATTAAAATAATGCATCATTGCAGCTTATTAATTTGCGTCTGACTATACTCAGACTTTACTACTCGTTACAATATCGTTTATTTTTAATTTTTATACTTTTCAAAACGTTTGCGATAAAAAAAAAAATGATACTGCAGAAATGAAATATAAAACTTTGTATAATCTTTCAAAGTAATGACGAATAAAAAATTTTTTTTTTAACAGCGAAAAAAAAAAAATCAACAATTTGAAAGCAATCAAAAGCTTATTAAAAATCTGATTTTACACAAAAAAACTAAAAAAAAGAGTTGAGTTATTTTTCTTTTGAATCTGTATACAATACATTCACATAAAATACGAAAAAACAAAAAAACAAATAAAAATAATAAGTACAAACCTGGGTAGACTCCGGAACTTCAGTGAGAGTGTCGGGTATGGGAGGCGATACACTACTGGGTGGTGTCTCGTAGAGGACGATGCACTTGGGTCCCGACGGCCCTTCTCTTCCTAAGATTTTGGCTACGTGATCCGCTTCTGTCGAGTCATCCTTATCATTGGTTGTTTTGGTTGCAGCCGCTTTGACCGTCTCGACTGCGGTTTTGTAAACCGTATTCTTGGCAGGGCCACGATCACGCTTGTAAACTGAAGTTCGGCGCTTGACACGTCGCCCATCCTGAAGATACTCCATATCTAGCTTCCAGAAGCCACCTTTACCAGGTTCACCTTTTGTTCTGGGCAGCTTAACGAAGCATTTGTTCAATGACAAATTGTGTCGAATCGAGTTCTGCAAGGAACAAAATAATTTACCCTCGTGTTAAATTACCTCACTCGTTGCAATTAGTTCCAGAATTTTTTATAAAAAAAATTACTACATAAATAAATACATTAAGCATTTTTAAATTCATTTATTATTATTATTTCTTTTAGAAGAATTATGGATTTGTTTTTTTAAGGCATCAAAATAAAAAAATACAAATTTTAATCAAACTAAATGCACGATTATTAATATTACCTGCCAAGTAGGATCGGCAATCTGATAGTATATGAAGTTTTCTCTGATCCACGCGTATATATTTGACAAAGTAATTTTGTTATCATTAGCAGCCATGGCCAAACATATAAGAGTGGCATATGAATAAGGTGGCTTTTTACGAGGGTTAACAGCATACTCTTGTGCATTAGCAGCCATGTCTATGAACAAAAAATGTAGTAGTTTTATATAAAAGTCATTTAAAAAAAAAAAAAGGCAATATTATCTGTACCACAGAGTACAGAAAATTTTGTTTCTTGAGAAAAAAAGTATTACGAGTAAAGCAGAGGTGGGCGTTATTCGGACGCTAAGGGTTTCAAATAAATTTTAAAAAAAATGAACTTTTTGACTAGGTTTTTATATTTATGAACAAATTTGTTTCAGAACTTTTTAACTCAACGGTATAAAAAACCCAGAAGTATTCGAAATTGTATTCGTCGAATAAAACTTCGAATAGTCCTGTTATTCGAAAATTTATTCGACGAATAATACTTTTATCCGAAAAACTATTCGTCCAATAAAATTTTTAATATTTTGAAATATTGTTTTTTTTTATTTTTAGACCTTCTTAAGTGCATCAGAATTATTAGTTTCCATAATTTTTAAAAAATTTTATCGAGCACAATCTAAATTAGATCGATTTTGGAACCACTCCAACGAGTTTTGAATAATTCCCGTATTTTTTTAAATGTAAAAATTTAAATATGTACTATTCTATGTAAAATTTAAATATGTATAACTATTTTCGAATAACAAGAGTATTTTTTCGTCGAATAAAATTTCGAATACTTCCGTTGTTTTTACACCGTTGATTGAGAAAAATTCTGAAACGAATTTATTCATAAAAGCCTAGTCAAAAAGTTCTTTTTTTAATTTATTTGAAACCCTTAGCTCCGAATAAATTTGAATAGTAAGTAAACAGAGTTTAACAAACCAATCTGAGCCTTCTGCAAAGGTGTCAATTTCTTAGGTTGCTGTCGTGGGGGAGCAGGAGTCTGTCTGATGATCGGAGGCGCCGGTGAGCAAGGTGGAGTTAGCAGTCCAGATGCGCTCATAATGTCCAGTGACTGAAGCCAGGTGAGGTTCGTCAACTCGGACTCTTCTCCGTCGGAATCGTCTTCATCTCCTCTTCTTCCGCCTTGGTAGCTGCTCCCAGCTGTTCCGTTGTCAGAAGCCGTTTCCATGGCATCGGCAGCTACCGCGGCTTCAGCGGCAGCCGTAGCCGCTGCCTCCAGCTGGTCTAGCTCGTTCAGCTCATTTAGCTCGCTCACTTTAGTTCCTTGCAGCCTCTGCTGCTCAACCAAAGCGGCTGCAGCAGCAGCCGCTGAACCGTTCCTTGTCCTAACCATTTTTCATGACAGGCTAACTCTTCATTAACCCTAAACGGAGGCTTACCTGAAAGTTAAAAATTTTAATACCTTAATTTATGTTCAAATAGTTTTTTTTTATTTTTATTTTTAATAATTTAATATTTGATTTTTTGTATTTTATTTTCACTCTTTCAAATTTCAAATTATAATTAATAGATCTTTTTTTTTTTTTTAATTAGTACCATTTTGATCTGTTTTTATAAAAAAGTAGAAAAAGAGATACATACTCATTTCAAGCAATGGATGTGCAACTATTTAGGAATAAATAAAGAATCAATTAAATTTTAAAAAATTGATTTAAGTTTTTAAACTTTATTATTTTGCTTCACAATAATAATGAACTTCACAAAATATTTTTTGTCTAAAATGTAAGGCGCGAAATTATATGACTCTCGATCTTTTTTTTACTCTAAAAACGATTTGTTGCACTCAGTAAATTAACTACGTCTAATATTGTTCAGTAAACCTTAAATTGTCACTGCACCCTAACCAAAGTAATATTTTTACTCGCTAAGGCTAATAAAAGCTTCAAGCAAGAATTGTAAAGAATGATGCTTTCGTACACTCAACTTCGCTGTAACTGAGCCCCAGCAATTTTTGAGGGGTGTAATTTTTAGAAAAAAATTGTACCCTCTTTGAAGAGTTTCTAGTACTGTAGAATAATATTTAAATTTATGATCATTCAAACGAAAAATAGTAATATTAATATTTTTTTCATTCTATGTTGATATTATTCTCATGTATTATAATTATTTTTATTATTATCCTTGAAAATGTTGTCTTGACAATGGCAACGAAATGTCGGCAAGTGAAGTTGTAAATTTATGAAATATATTATTCGTTGAGACCAAACACAAGCCTAAAAATTTATAAAACAACGAACTACCATTAGATAAATAATAAGTAATAATAATATTCAACTGAAAAATGATCTGTGAAGTTTTCAGAAGTGAAAGGCAATGTGTTTTGAAGCGGTTATTGTTTTCAAAAAATTAAATTTAGGAAAATTTTTCTAAAACGTCTTGGAAATGTTTTTTAGAAATGAACTCTTGTGTGCATCCTGCACAGTACTTAAGAAAATAATAGTGAAAGCAAACCTGTTTCATTTATAAAATTAAAAGTTTCTGAGACATTTTATGAAAGATGTAATTTTGTTTAATAAAATTCGAGGGTCATAATAAATATTTACCAGGATCTGAACTCACATGCATCGATAGAATTGATTTAAAATTTTTATTGAATGACTTGTTTAAAATAAAAAAGTATTGATCAATAAGCAAGCAAATGCATAAAACATCTATGCAAGAAATGGAGGGAAAGCGCTCGCTATACATAATGGTGTTTCATACCTACCCCCCTCCCTCACGCCATCAAAGTACCCCCAGTGCAGAACGTAGAAACTTTTTGATCGTCCATGTCAAAAGCTAAATTTAGCCTTGTTTTTTATAAAAATTTACATTTACTTGTTTTTTCCTTTTTTTTTCAATTACATAAATGCGCTTTTTTCTTTTCATACTATCATTGATTTTTTGTCTGACCCGCAATATGAAAAAGTTTTTAAACTGCGCGAGTTCTATAAAGTAAGCCCAATAAAACATAAAATAATATATGTTTTTTAATTGGACTGTAAAATTATTAAGGCTCTCAAACAATAATTTGTGTTCGATTCGATGTTCCGTGCAAAAAATTTCCAGTCTGAAAAAGCTGTTGAAAAAAGCGGAGAAGCACTTTTCAAAAAATAAATGTAATTGAATTCAAAACAATTTCAAATCACAACGTTATTAATAAAAAAAAAAAAATTATATTACAGCAACGAGTTTAGCAGAAAAATTCATGATAATTAATTTAAAATAAATACCTGACTCTACGTCGACGAAATTTTTTGTAAGTTATAACGACATTTGATTTGGGTCAAAAAAGTGGTGGTCTCGTTCTGAAGGGTACGTAATAGTAATGTTTATTATTGCGATTAAAGAGACAGTCGAGTAGCCGACGCAGCGCGTTCAGTAGGAGAGACGCGAGCCTCGTCATGTTCCAGGACAAACTACCACCGAGCACTTGGCTCTGGCTGTGGACTCATGGGTCCGGTACATGCAGCTGGCAGGTGCTACGGGCGGCGCGGGCGCAGGTGAACCCTGACGTATACCGACAAACCCCATGTGTCGCAATCGCCTCGCGCGCGCGCGCGCCCGTTTTTTTTTCTGCAGCGTGTGCTTCCCTCCAAACCTTCTTGACCCGCTCAGCCTTTAGTTTCATATTTTTAACACTATTTACAAAGGTTTTTACAGTCTTATAGTCTTGTCAATTGCATTGAAAGTATTTATACCTTATAAAATAAATCTTAGATTTACAACGCATCATGGCATGGTTCAGTGAATTCAAAAATAAACAATTTGAAAAGCTATGAGATCCGCACGCGTGTACAGATAAGAGAGAAGAAGCATGGTGATAGTGTATGAGGCTAGTTTTTAGAGAGCTCATTATTCTTGTTTATAATTTGGAATTATTTTTTGAATCTAATATGTATAAATAAACATTTAAAATGATTTTTTTATTTATTGATATATAAAGCAATTTGGTGAATTCATATAGTTTAATATAAAGCTATGTATTTTACCACTTTTATAATGAAATCTCAATTAAAAACAAAAATTATTAAAATTGATGTAATGTAGTTAGTATACGCAAAACGCATCAAACTTTTCCGATTCTGCTAGGTAGATTGCTTCTGCCTAACATAGAAAATTTTTCAAATACCTGTTTATTTACCAAAAGTGTCGTCTGTTTTGAGATTTCTATATTTATTACGTGACACAGTAAAAATATAAAAACAGTTTACGAATGCGAATCTAGATTATCATGATCATGATTGTCATTGCAGTAATCTGTTGGGTCAAAATCGATTGTCTTACTTTAGATTGTAGTGGCCCTAATTTAGTTCACCCCTCCGTCTTTAACGTCACTTAAAGTCTCTTGTTCAGATAATCCATTAATTATTTACTTGCTTGTGTTATTATGGGTTATTAACTAAACAAAATGTAAAGCTTAAACTAAAATTGACCTTTCTTAAAAAATTTATGGATAACTTTATTTATGGAATGCAAAAAGAAACAATAGCTATCAGCATTGGTTCTGAGTCGCGTTGGACATTCGCAGAGCTTCAATACACTAAAAATAATCGAATCAAGTGCTGATAATTCAAGTAAATTTTGTAAAGATTATGTGAAGATTACTTTCGGCAAGCTATCATTTTTAAAATAAAAAATGCACTTTTGAGTCCATTACCACTGCGGCTGTTGCTACTGCAGTATAGCAATAGCAGTATAATTTTGTCGTCATCCAGGTGTTGCAGGGGGTGTAGCGAGGGCGCGTGCCGCGAAAACCGGAAGCGGCGAGGGCAACGCTTTTACTTTCCATTCATGTGCATACAAAAGGAATAACGAATTTTTTCTTTCTTCTTAATCACAGCCCCTAGTCACAGAAAGAAGTAGCTTAGATCGAAGAGATGATATCGTTTATAATCAAATATTTTCTTTGTTCAAAAAACGCATCCAACAAAAATAGTATGGAAAAAAAGAAAACGTTCAATTATTTTTGTCGAATGAATAGTATTATTTCAAAAACGATTTATCATCAAAATCTACTAGTTTTTAAATCAAAAGTACGATAGAAGGTTTTTATGAAGGTAATATAGGAGACCAGGAGGCCGGAGTTTAAATCCGAAATTATCCTGCAGGTAGCCAGCTTCACCGGGGGTGGCTGCGGATCGGCGCGTGCGCGGATAGTTTTCGTCCGCCTCCATTGATCGTCCCCCTCCTGCAAGCCGCCAATGAAAGCGAGTCCTCCCGCAGACAAGACGCGGACGCAAGCCATTCGTCCGCGATGGCCACCCTCGAGCTCTCATGATGATGGCGCTTGGTCATCATGCTAGATCTGGAGAATTCAAAATTCTGCGTACATCTCCTCACTATCATATTCAATGAATTTTTTTTTTTTTAATTTTAAGGGTTTTAGAATTGAAGGTTTCTAAACATTCAAAAATATATAACTTTGATGTGAATTTTCTTTTTAGTTTTTGAAAAAATTTCAGTTTAAAACGTAATTTAAGAAAAAGTTTATTGAGTATGAGCTGTGGAAAAATAACTTTTTTTTTATATATAAGAATGATATCTCCATTAATCATTAATGTCTGTTAGTAATATGTATAAAAAATGCGATAATTTTCTTGAAATAATTGATACAGGCCAGTTTCACTAAATTTTTTATTTTAAAACCAGAAATAAACAATAAATATTAATCTTTAAAATTATGAATGATGGCAAATACTTTTTTAACATGAAACCGTTAGTAAGTATTGTGTGACGTGAAATTTTTAATCATGTACATTTAGATATAGAAACGAAACGAATGAAAACGTTTTTTCTGCTCACAAATATACGCCAGAAATGAGAAAAGTTTGGTACATTCATTATGAGATTTTTAATCAAGTTAGCAAAAAGATAGATGGATAAATAAATAAACAAATAAAGGGGGTTTTAGGAATGTACTTTTGGGAACTGGTACTGACCCTTTCGGGGCTGTGCAAAGGCCAGCTCACAAGTGGGCCGCGATTAGGGACTCCAGCCTTTAACTGATCACAGGTGCCTTTGTGCATCTCTGCAGGATGCAATGTTTAACACACATTGTATTTAAGGTATTTGAAAAGACAATAATAATAAAATTTTTTTAAAAATTAGAAAACGTACATTTTTTTAATTATTCTTACTAACTAGGGATAGTTTCAATTTGGATTTTGGTCTTACTATATTTGAGAATCTGAAAGTTTAGTTTTTGAGTTGACTCAATCTAAAACTCGTCAGGCTTTAAGCAGCTTTTAGGAGAAGTAACTTTCTTATTCATACAAAAATGCTTATAATGATAACAGGAAAGACTATTTCATCCCAAGAATTTTATTGTAATGATTTTTTTTTAAATGCGACATTTATAGAAAGTAATGTTATAAACTATTAGGGTTGTATATTTTGAAATTAAATTGAAAAAGCAGATTTTTAAGATTTTTTAAAAAGAAAAAAAAAGAATATCTTTCAACTTAGCGTAACTTTTTTTACTATCTATAACTATTTGGTTGTGTTTTTTGAGCCGCAAAGGTGTGTATGTAATAAATATTATCTGATTTCAAAACTCAGTAGTTCCTTTTTAAATTCACCTTCTACTTTTCTAAGCCCTAATTTTTTCTGTTTTCTATTCCATAGTATTTTTCAACTATTTTTAGAATTTTAAAGTAGTTATTAGATAAGAAGCAAGGACTTTTTTCTAAAAATATTTGCTCACTGAATTATTTACAAAGATTATTTAAGCTAAGGGCGTAAGGCTTTAAAACAGAATATTTTTCGTTAGAAAAAATCTATTTTTTGAAATATTCTAAGTGAAACAAGATCACAAAACTCATATATGTATGTTTGTTATGTTTGAATCATTTAACATGTCAGCAGAAACAAGATCTAAATTTATAAATTTATTTCAACAACTATCTAATTAGAGTATATTTAACTATATTTAATTGCAGCAGATTAAACTTTTTTAAAGTTAATAAGAATAAAATTTATTTTTTATTTTTTTATCTTTAATATTAATATATTTTTTTTCAATGTTTGATACTTCAATTTATAAACCAGTACATCATCAGATATTTCATAAATAATTTTTCGAGGCTAAAAATTTAGATATAAAAGTCTTAATTGTAAATAATTTAAATTTACTTTATTTGATGAAATATTCTACATAGTTTTTCAATGTTTGACAATTTTGAGTATCTGGAAGGTTTTGTGGATGGTTGTTATTGAAAAGAGTCACATAAAATGTAACAAATTCTTTCAATGAATAGAGAAAGTTTGAAATATCAAAGTTTGAAAGTATCGACGTCAGTTATCGTCAAAGTTGCGCGGCCAAGAAAAAGGGGAAAAACAAAAAGCTCTATCTGTTCCCGATCAATAATCTCTAGTCGGAACACTGCAGAGCAGGTTTGCTATAGGGGTCGCGTCAGGTAAAACTGAAGCTGAGGGTAGCCGCACCAAACCCACCCACTACTTTCGATGTCTACGCCACGATATCTCGAGCTTTCATTGGTCGTGCTCTCTTGCTCCTCCGCAATTGAAAGTCACACCCACGACTACAGGCTTCGACACCATTTTTTTCTTTCGTTCTTGAATTACTAAAATAGTTTTTTTCAGCTCATGCATTTGAGAATTATTATCATATGCTGTTGATTACGAAAGCTTGGATAAAAATGTTTGATAGAAAATTATCCTTGGATAACAATAACAGTGTAATTTCGTCGTTGAAAAAAAAAAAAAAAAAGTAGTCATAAATTTATTTTTAAACTCAAGAAAAAAATTAATTCGACTTATAACAGCAACCTACTAGTCGAACTGAAGTATATTTACAACTGTTCGGAGATGGAATGTTTTATTTTTATCTCTTATGACATAAGATATAATTTTTTATCTTATACTGACAAGGAGATAACCTGTACATTGGGAAGCAGGTCCTTACGAAACTTTGGGGATAGTTTTATTGGTGCCAAATGATGAGCGAAACCATCAATATTTCCTCAGAATGGACTTTTCTACCAGTTTGCCTTGCAAATAAATATATGTTATTTAACATTTTAATCATTATTTAGCTAGTTTTCAAAAAATTTCTGCTCAAAGCCTATTTTACCTATAAAGTTTTGCAACCACGCATTTTTTTCGCTTTATAATGTATTTTCAGGGAAAAATATTTTTAGGCCTTACTTTGAAAAATTACCATAAAAAATTAAGATTTTTAAAACCAACAAAACCCCTAATAGTATTTTTGAAAATCTCAATTTTTCATGATCAGTTTTTAAAAAGTAAGGCTTAAAAATATTTTTCTCTAAAAATTCATCATGAAAAAAAAAAAAAATGTTGGGTTGTAGAACTAAGTGCAACAAGCTTTGAGCAGGAATTTTTAAAAAATGGGCTTAAAAACTTTTTTTTAGAAAAATGGACTAAAACTGTTGCTTTGGCAATAGAGTAAACCATTGTAATAAGGCCCATTAGCAAGAAATATTAGTGATTTGATTCATCATGTTTCAAAAGAAAACGATCCGCAAAGTTTCGTCAATATCGGCGTTCCACATGTCATAAAGCCTTCTTGTAGATCGTTTGATGCAAGCTCTCTTCAATTATCAGTTCGATTGGAATTAATAAACAAAATACAAACATAATATCGGTAAGATACAACGTGGGTGACGTTTAGTATAGACTATTTTTACGAACCGCAATAAACAAGCGAGTACCAGCAGCTATGAAAGCTCGACGAGCAGATACGGAAAAATCTTCTGTGTAATTTAGATATGTAAAAAACAAAGAGGGAAATTGCAGTCACGCTGTAGTTAGCGGGTAAATAATCGCTCGTGCAGTAGCAGTGGGACATGACATTGAATTTGAAAAACGATAAAACGGCTGAAGCGAGCAAACAGCACGTGTGCAGCACGCGTGGCGCGTGCGCGCCCAAGCGTAAAGCTAAGATAGGAAGAGGAGGTACAAGACCTCATGCTACTTAGGTTTTACCTACCACCATAATATTGTAACATCTGCACCACCCTACTGTTTCCTCGATCCATTGTAATATAGATATATATTTTTACGTATACTATAACGGATGGTTTTTACCTGTGAGTTCACTTCCATCTGTATCTGTCGCATCACATGTTGCTTTTGCAAGCGTGAGAATTTTTTTCTGTTTCCCGAATGGAATTTAATAAGGGTCCTGTACATGTGACCAGACGACATATTGTAAAATGTTTTTAAATTCCCATCTCATTGTTTTGAGGACATTTCTCATTTGAAAAAGATCTTGTCCTGCATAAATTCGGATCTTAGCATTTTTTAATTCTGCACCATTTCCACATATGAGGACTCGGATCTAAAAACAACCTAACTCCTGTTGGATTCCTATCTAGTTAGGTTGTTTTTAGATCCAAGTCCACATACATGGTTCACGGCAGAGTTGTTTTTCACAATAGTAAAATTTAATTTAACTTAAAATTATATTGATTAAAATAGTCTTTATAAAAGTGAGACCAATGATTTTGAAGTGTTGAAAATTGCAAAAAATTTCCCCACTTAGAAAACATGACATTTTTTTTAAAAGAAAGTAATATACAGAATTATTAAGAGACGCAGTCGATTAAAAAAAAAATAGAGAGAGAGAGAGAAACGAAAGAGGGGAAATGAGGAAGTATAAGTTGAACTACCCCCCTGGTAAGCAAAGAACGTGGGGTTCGGTGGCATTGGTACCACCAGCGGTAGAGCAGAGCAGAGGGTGAGTGAGGGTGCACGAACAAACGCACGCATGTAGGTAAGCAGCACCTGCCACCCGGCCGCCTGGCAGCGTCAGGTTGTGACTCAGCTCGTTTCGCTACTGCCTATCTCAGTGCTGTTAACCTGCAGCTCTCTTTGTGAGCCTACTATCGCTCGCGCGCCAAATTGTCTGTAACTTCGATTATTTTTTTCTTTATTTGTTTTTTTTTTTTCTTTTAACAGGATGTTGTTTTGATGCGGCTTGTATACAGCTGGGTTGTAAGGGTACCAGACCCTCTGATAAATTTAATACCTTATTTTCATTACTTGTATCTCATTACGAACATTTCCGGTCATGGACTTTTTCAACATCATTGAGGTTCTTAAAATTACAATCTTTAATGATGATCAATAATTTTCAACTTTTTTTTGCAATGGTCGAGTGGATACTGAAACTCACATCTTTTTTAAACCAGAAAACTATAGTTAACGAGAATAGTATGTTCCTATACAAGTAGGGGAAACGCGTCGTTACCCCGAGAGCTGGATGTTTCAGTACGAGACAGATTTACTTTAACTAAAGTCTACATTTATGAAGCAGATTTATTTCCAAGAAACTAAGTTGTCAAGACCCTTTCACCTCCGCTCCGAATGACTTAATTTTTAAGAAATCGTTTAGACTGTGTCTAATTCAATAAAATCTACATCTAACTTATCTGCCAGGATCTCGATCTACCATATTGTGTTCAAATTTACGCGAACGGTAGTATTGTAATCATTTTTTTATTTAGAACCTCGATTTCGGTAAAACTATTACCAGGGCTATCCCTGAAAATAACGGCCTATAACTCGGAAGTGGATCCCTGCAGTTACACCAGTCTTTCAATGACCTCACTGTTCAAAATCTTGAAGGTTCTCAAGTGTTAATCAAGAGTTATCATCGGTAACCGGTAATTTCAGAAAATTCAAATTAAATATACATAACTTCGAAGCTTTCAAAGGGAAATTCAACTTAGTCCTTGAAAAATTATTTCAATACAAAATCAACGTTGACCTGAGACACTGTGGTCGTGTTCTAATTTTACGTTATCTGTCTATTGTTAAAAATTGATTTAAGGTCATCTTAGGGCATCTTAATATTAAAAAAGATCTGCCCAGCTAAGAAAAGGTATCAAAGGAAGAGTGCGAAGATGAATAATTAAGTAAAGAAATATTAGTGCCATGTCTAAGCATAAGTCCAATAAAGTAAGGCGGAGATGCGTGAGTTACAGAAATTTTTACTCACCACCAGAGTAAAACAAGTAGCTCGGTTATAAAAAATTCACGAGAATTGATCCTCGACAGCGAGGGTAAGAGTGCCGCGGTGTCTACTATAACCTGACCTGCTGCTGCTACTGCTGCTGTAGAGAGTCAGAAATAAAATACTTTCTTTTTTCTTTTTCTTTTCATCGGTATTCTCATCACCCACATTATTCAATCTTTATTTATTTAATCATTTCCTTAATTTTTTTTTAATTCTTCAATGCAATACAACTAATCGCAGAAAAATGTTAGATGTTAACACTTTTTTGAATAATTCTTACAATACCGAATATTCACCCACTAGAATCTCAAGACTTTTCTATGAGTTAACTAGTTATAAGTTTGATAGATGATAAATGATAACCGCTTCTCTAAAGAAACATTTTAAAGCCGCAACGAAACATTTTAAATGTACCTAAAAGATGCATGCAGAAATGTAGAATTTGAAACGGAAATGCATTTAATATAAGCTGTAATTATATATTCGGATTTAGTACCAGTAATTTTCCTGACACTAATGTTGACACTTTAATGTTGATAAAATTGTACCATCATCTATAAGTCAATTATAAATTGAATAAATAATAATAAATTAAAAAATAATAAATTAGAATTTTTAAAATAACCGCTAAATATTTAAAACAGTTCTTAATAAATTATTATATTGATGCACAATACATTCAATTAGCTAACAATGCACTGAGAGAAGGATTTGGTTCAAGGAACCAAATATATTTGGTTGAAAAGAAATCGGATAATTTGGTTGTGGGAACCAAATGTTGAGTCCACACTCCAGGCGTAAAAATCGAGCTTTTATTTTTTATTTTAAAAACAAATTTTATTTATTATTGTATTATTTTATTGTTTATTGTTGTAATAATTTGCTTAAATCAATTACCTTTATTCTTGTTAAATGTATAAGAATATATTTTAATTTCAAATTTCAGCAGTAAATTTCGAAAAATTAATTAAGTTTATTTAAATATGAGTTTTCTCTTGACAACAAAATTATTTTTCTCTACGAAGTTAAATCAATTACTAATCGTTTTCAATCTAATATAGCACCGATCATTTTAATAAATTTTTCGTGAGTTCGTAATTTTCTGAATTACTGCAAAAAAATTTTTGAGGTTATAACAGCGAACTGTTTGACATGACTGTGATCTATACATTTGGTTCCTGTAACCAAATCATTGGTCGCACGAACCATAGCTTGGGAGAAACTAAAAATAACCAAATCTTGGTTCACACAACCAAATTTGGTTGCGTGAACCAAATCCTTCTCTCAGTGTGGGTGTACTGATTGAAATAATATATTTTTAAAACTTAAAGAAATATTGTAATAATATTAATAATCTAGCTCTCGTGTATTTTTTTTTAATATCTGTAACGGACATGACACTTCGACACTTTAAAAGGTTGCTCTGCAGATACAAAGCTCAAAATTATAATATTCTAACTCCTACATAAAGATTATATTGTTTTTCTTAAGTTTTAAGTCAATTAAAATTCTTTTGAGAAATTGAGACTCAAAAAGCTGTGACAGACATTACAAGAAAAAGATCGCCTTTTTGAGGAGCCTCAAACTGCAAAAGTTTTCTCAAAAACTATTAACATCCCAGGTTTGGAACTCTGCAGATCTTTTTAAGACAACTAAAGGCGAATGCATGCACAATTCAATGAAAGAAAAAAGTAATAGATTTTGAGTTTTACAGTTTTTTGAGTGTAACGGACATTACATTTGACGTAGTCAACTTTGAGATAAGAAATTTTAATGAAATTACCAAAAAATCATTTGAGAAATACTTATTTAATAAGAATACTTATAAGTGATTCTCTAAAAGATTTCATACCTTAAAATACTAAAAATCATATTGTAAACGTTTTTTTATAGCTCTACTTGACATCTTTTTTTCTACTTTTTTCTAAAATTTTTCGTACAAATAAGGTTTTCACTAAAAAAAATTTTTTTGTCTCCATTATTCAAAAATTAACAAATTGTGAAACCTTCTTCAGTGTCAGTTCATTTTAATCTATAATTTTTTTTAATAAAATGGCAGCAGACAAACTGATTTCATAAAAATTATTGTTCCTGCCGAGCACGCTCTATAGTTATATTATATACTTTAGTCAGAGGAATATTTTAATCTAAAAATAATTGTTCTATTTTATAAACCACATCTTACAATAAGAAATAAAAGTATAAATTCACAGAAAAAACTTCAATTGTCTTAAACTTACCACTTTTAGATGGTCAGACGAACACAAAACTTTGAAGGCTGGTCAAGCATTAGTCTTTTTTTTTATCGTTAGAGAAACGGAAAAAAGTTTTTTTCTTCCAAAATCAAAAGTAATTAGTTCACTTGATTATAAGCTCTTCAAGCTCTAAAATGACACCGAAGATTATTCTCCGACAAAATGTCCTCAGAGCATCCACTAGGAGGGAGAAAGAGAGCTTGCACCTGCAAGCGCAACTCGGACACTACTGCGCACTATTTAGTTTTAACAAAAGATTCTGAGACAATATGAAAAAAGTCATCCATTCACTTTAAATTTACTCAAAAGAAAAAAAAAAGAAAAGAAAAAAAAAGATAATCCAGTTGACGGAGGAACACAATAAAAAAAAGTCGCAAGCTCAGCAGTAGTAGAAGCAGGTTACTTTCCTGCCGAATGGACGATCGCCAATGGCCAGTGATGCCAAAGCTCTATACTTACTTACCCTACAATGTGTAAGTGTGGGTTGCAGGCACCGGTACAGAGGGGTCGTGGGTGGTGGCTAGCGGCGAACCGCCATCTTCTCGGCTCCCCCATTCAACTTCGTAGTCCCTACCCTCTGTGTATTAGACGACAGGTGAACCCAGCGATGCCGGTGGAATTATCGATCCAGGTCGGTATTTTGCGCCGTGAGCCTCCCTACCTCCTGCCGCGACGACCGGGGAGGATAATCATGGCCAGGCACCCTTCTGTCAGGCATTCTGCTGCTGGAAGCTTTTTTATTTATTTTCAAAATATAATCGTAACTTCAATAAGTGTTTATAATCTAGTCACTCAGTTGAGGACATTTTTTATTTAATTGTAAAAAATTAGGTCCAGTGACCTTATTTGAAGTATAGATAGAAAGAAGCATCACAGATAGATTTGATGGATGTAAGAATCAGCATTAAACTTTAAGGTAGTTAACCTGGTAACAAAATTAACATTGAGATTTTGTTAAAAAATCCAAATGTGATTTTATTTGTGAGAAAAATGTACTGTGAAAATTTCAAATCACCTATTTGGTTCTGATCTGAAAAAAAAAAACAAAAGAAAATTTATTAAAACTGATTCCCTCATTAGAGCCCATATTAAATTGGCTATTTTTATTTTAGCTCAGAACCAACCAGGTAAAATGCCGTATCGAATTGTTACAAATTAGTATGAAGTGATACTCGATCATCATAAGGTCGATGGACTAACTATTGTAAAGTTGAGTTCGAGCTACAGTAACTGTAATAATTTACTTTAAATCATTTTGCGAGAGCTTTACATATAAATTTTACTTTATGTCGATAAGCCACACATTAGTAGAACAAGAAATTTTATTTTATAGATTTAAAATTTTGCACTCTGTGGATAACGCTGTTTCAAACGTAAAATTTGATATAAAAAATAAGATGTGGTTTACTTCTTTTATCGAAGTTCCGGTAAAATAACTGAGCTTAAAAAATTAAATATATTTAAAATTCAAATATAAAAGCAAGTTGTCTCATTTTTACCGATCTTTTTAGTAATTTCTCTTCTTTTATAATTTATTAACGCCTATTATTGGAATCAGTCGTAAGGTGATTTCGACGGTACCAGCGAAAAGAAATATAGCCGATAATGGGCCGATTCAAAATTAATAACAAGAGGCTGAAATGAATTGAAAAATTGAAAAAAATCCGATTCATTAGGTACCAACTTATTAATATTTTTTATTTTTTCTGATTTTTTTTACTAATTTTAGTCTCTTACAGGTAATTTTAAGTCAGCAGATTTTCGGCTAAGGTTTATCTTTACTGGGACCATCGAAATGACCTATTGTAGATTCAAGGCTATAGTTCCATGTGATTAATTGTTAAAAATTGAATTTTTATGATTGAAGCTTTAAGTTTATGTAATTAAATGATAGATAAATATTCCGATAATGAGATAAAATGGTCAAAATAGGAATCATTTTATTGACCCAGGAAATCATTAAATTAATAATTAAAATTGTGGAAAAAAAATTGTCCCTATTTAGATCAGAGCTTATTTCTGATCATTCGGATCCCTTTTTTTGTAGATCATCATTGAGGTCTTTAAATTGATAATAGGTATTGAATTTTTATTTTTCGTTAAAGATGATTCAGTACTCAACTAAAAAATCAATTTAAAAAAATTAAACTTAAAAAGTTTTTGACAGTTTTTTTAAAGATCAAAAATGAGGTTTCGAAAACCGGAAATTCGCCACGGGCTGCATGTATAAGGATAGCCGGTTTGCCGGTGTCACATTAATTTGACATTTTTCATACTCAATGAATTTCCAAGGCTAATTTCAATCATCTACTCTATCATATTCAATACTTAGGATAACATCTACTAAAAAATCAATTTTTTTTATTCGTGGTCGATTTTGGAATTGTTACATTCTTTTTGCTCTCCCAAAAATACCTATAAGGCTCCAAGATACCAAGCTCGTAAAGAACGGTTATACCTACTTAAAAAATAAAACTTAAATGTAGAAAACCAAGTTGCCGTCGACAGTTCCACCAAGTAGAAATTGCCTACAAAATTAAATCATTTTTAGTGATTCAATTTATTATTTATTTACTCGAGTCTATAGTCGTCATCCACCTCGCTCCAGCTCGTCCTACCTCGAGGCACCTGCGAGGTAAACTTGCCCGAGTCTTAACGAGTGTTTTTTCACGCGTTAAAATTGTCAGGAATGAATTAACCAAGACTCAGGTGAGGTAGGATGCTCTTACATCACTTGATCCAAGTTGGTCATTCTTAGAAGACTGACTAAATTCTTTCCGAAAACATAGACCAGCTGCAAGTCCAAATCGGAATAAAATCGATTGATGCCAGACCGAAAAAAATATGTATGGTTGACTACTTTACAAAGGGCCGGAGTATCCCGATGCGCTTATGGCAACTAGGGTCGAGTGAGCTTCTGAAAACCATGAGCAAGCTTCGCTCGAGAAATTCGCTTAATTTACGGTTTTTTAAGGGGGATTTTTATATAGGGACACAAAAACGAGAATTGGGCAGAAACCACGTTAAAAAGCACGAGAGATGCAAACACAGGAAACCGTATAAAACAACTTAGAGTGATGGCGTGGGGTCCATCAAGGTCAGTGGCGGATCCAAGGGGGGGCGGCGGGGGCGATCGCCCCCCCCAAAAAAATTTTTTGGAAGGTATTTTAGATGCAAGTTCAACAAAAAAACTTATCGGCTATCCCCCAAATACCCTGGGCGTCCAAAATCAACAAGAAAACTTATTGGCTATCCTCCAAATACCCTGGGCGCCCGAGTTCAACAAAAAAACTGATCAGCTATCCCCCAAGCTCTAAACCCCCAAATACCCTGGGCGCCTGAGTTCAACAAAAAAACCGATCAGCTATCCAACAAGATGTAATCATCCAAATCCCCTAGACACCCGAGTTCAATAAATAAACTGATCAGCTATCCCCCAAGCTTTAACCCCCAAATATCCTGGGCGCCCGAGTTCCACAAAAAAACTGATCAGCTAGCCCCCAAGCTCTAAACCCCCAATACTGTCGGGGTGTTTTTTTTTTTTTTTTTTTTTTTCAATTTTTACATTTTTACCAGCAGTTTGAAAATTTTTACCTCAAAATGACGCCATTTAGTTAAAAATAAAAAATTTAAAAGAGTGGCTCGACAGCGCCTAGAAAAACTTATCCTTTAACTAAATCTTCTTTCAAATTGTGTTTCAGATAAGCCAGTGCCAAGTACGAGTGGCCACCGCAAAAAACTTTTTTCGAAAGGTCTCGCCGTAAATTCCCTGCCAGAGACTCAAATCTTAATATTTTTACCTCAAAATTGGACAAAAGCTTCTTTAAATGTTACTTAATAAAGTACTATATTTTACAATAAACTTGGGTTTGCTTGATTTCATTTCAATAATCTTCAAAAAAAGCATTTTTTTTCGCTCGTTTGACCATACTATCTCCTTAAAGCTTGGGGGATAGCTGATCGATCATTTATCGAACTCGGCGCCCAGGGCTTGGGGGGTTTCAGGCTTGAGGGATAACTGACCGATTATTTATTGAACTCGACGCCCAGGGTTTTGGGGGCTTAGAGCTTGGGGGATAGCTGATAAGTTTTTTTGTTGAATTCGGGTGCCCAGGGTATTTGGGGGCTTACAGCTTGGGGGATAGCTGATCAGTTTTTTTGTTGAACTCGGGCGCCCAGGGTTTTGGGGGCTTAGAGCTTGGGGGATAGCTAATCAGTTTTTTTGTTGAACTCGGGTGCCCAGGGTATTTGGGGGCTTACAGCTTGGGGGATAGCTGATCAGTTTTTTTGTTGTACTCGGGTGCCCAGGGTTTTGGGGGCTTAGAACTTGGGGGATAGCTGATAAGTTTTTTTGTTGAACTCGGGGGCCCAGGGTTTTAGGGGGCTTACAGCTTGGGGGATAGCTGATCAGTTTTTTTGTTGAACTCGGGCGCCCAGGGTTTTAAGGGTTTAGAGCTTGGGGGATAGCTGATCAGTTTTTTTGTTGAACTCGGGTGCCCAGGGTATTTGGGGGATAGCCGATAAGTTTTTTTGATGAACTCGGACGCGCAGAGTATTTGGGGATTCCGAGCTTGGGGGATAGCTGATCAGTTTTTTCGTAGACCTCGGGCGCCCAGGGTATTTGGGGGTTTAGAGCTTGGGGGATAGCTGATCAGTTTTTTTGTTGAACTCGGGCGCCCAGGGTGTGTATATATATATATATATATATATATATATACATGTAGTAAAGCGCCCCCCCAAAATGGTTACTGGATCCGCGCCTGATCAAGGTATAGGTGTTACCCAATGTGTCCACCCCTGATATTTTGAATATGCTCGATCCACGACATCTGTACAGAGTAGGAAGAAGTAAAAAACAATAAATTATAAAGTTTTGAGTAGTTTGAAACATTTAAAATGGGTACCCCAGTATAATAGTAATAATTTCAAACAAAACTTTTCAAAATATATATGAAAAAATTATAGCATAGAGCCCAATTGACGATCGGTCGGCCTTTCCGCTTGATTTAGTTCATTGTGTTCCGAATACTTTTACTTAAAAATACGAAAAAATAAACTAAAATAGACGTCAAAAGTGAGAAATCACTGATTCAACTCGGATCAACTTATTTTATGCTTGTCATAATCGATTCCTAAAAGTAAAACTTTTTGCGCTCCCATGAGGAACTATTTATATGAAAATCTGGAATCTCTAAAAAAATTAATCGTGTAAAATATTTGTGTTGGTTGAAAAATTTACAAAGCAGGTTTTTTTACAAAAACTATAAAGTTAAGATGACTTATAAGGTCTACCTACTTTACAATAATAAACTGTTTGGTTTTTGGTCAATAAATCGACAATAAATTTATATTTATGAGTCAAAATAAACAGTTCATTAGATCATTACAAGAATATCACTGATTGATTCTGGAGTGCACAGCTCCTTATACTCCCAAAAGTATGTCTCTCCGACGTTCGGAGTCGGTCGGCCTAATGGAGAATTTTTTACAGAATGAAGCATGAAGAGAAATTGCAGAACATATAAATTTGTAAAGATTTATTGTTTCAATTACAATTCTCAATTTTTTATTTTCAAAATTTTTACTATACTTTAATGGTGTTGAAACTAATAAATTCGCCAGTACGAACAACCGCAAAACTCTATTTTGCTTTAGCGAGTCTACGATATCAAATTATAAATGATTTTGTTTGCATCTTTTGAAGGGCTACAATGTTGTTATGAGTTTAAGATTGTAGGCTTCAAATAAAAAAATAGATAAATAAATAAAAAATAGCATACGTCTGCGAGATAATAATTTAACTCTCGAATTCTTCGAAGTCGACAAGGCAACTTTTTGATTTAAAAAAGATAATCATAATAAAATATTACTTGATCAATTCTTTGAATTTGAAAAAATGGATTTCATAAAAATGCTCCAGTATTTAACACCTTCTCTAAATACGGTATGATCACATGATAGTTTTGATTTATCAAAAAAATATACTTAACTATTTTTCATTAAACACTACAATTTTGCCGGTTACGACTTTGGCTTTCACAATTTTAAAATTTGAATTATTAAAATGAACGTTGTATAATTCACAAAACAATCCCGCAGTGATTTTTTCACTAAAAAAATTCAATATGTTATATTGAGTAATTATTAAATTAGTGACAGGTAATTTTTGCCATTAAAGTGTACATAAAATACTCTTGATGAGTTTTTTTGTTTTTTTCTTCCTATAAAATCATTCGAAAAATTTAAATTTAATTAATTTTTTTAAATATAAATAAATTTTAATACTTCTTTTCGTGATTTAGATAAATTTTTGCTTGAAAAGATGAGAGCATAGTAGAATTTAAACTTTTACTTTTCTTTATTATCATCATTTTTTAAATTACCTATTGGTCTGTTTACTATTTAAAACATTGTGGACAAAGACCTCTAGTTTATTTTCTCTATACACTTGAGTTTATACACTACGGTAGTGCTCTGAGAATACCATGTGTCGATTTATTATAATTACACTAGATTGGAGCATTTATACTCTTACTACATATTATGTACTACACACTATGTAGTAAGTATGGGAAACGTAAGATCGCAATAACAAAGGAACAGTTGATTCTCTCTCTTATTCTTTTTCTCTCTCACTCACTCTATTTTTGTACAATACAATGTATAATGAATAAAAATTCAAAATCAAATCACTCTCATTTTTTTCGATTGCTTTCGCACTTTTTTGCACGGTTTTAACTTATCTAAGTATGTTTTAAAAGTTTAAGGCTGATTTGTGGTGAATGGAGTGACACCATTTTTAGCCATATTGTCTAAAACGCTACTGATGTAAGTAGCAACATCTATCGAAGCTTCCTCCGAGTTTCTGATAAATGGATGCTCTAAAAGTTTATTGTATTTTGGACGTTGAGTTTCTTCTTTGATTAAGCTAAAAAATAATTTTTATTAAAATTTAATATTTTTGTTCTCAAACATATAAGTAGAAAAATAAAATTTATTTACCAAGTATTTACAAAGTTTACAAAATCCTTTGAATAATGACTTCCGTTCATATTTGATGATAATCTGGGAGGGTCGCCCTGAACAACCTGATATAATTGTTCAAAAACGGAATTCCATTTGGGATAAGGAAAGTACCCGGTAGCAATTTCCATTAAAGTTATGCCAAGTGACCATACATCACTTCTTACATCATAACCACGAGCGCGTTGAGGATCTATTCTTTCAGGCTGACCATATGATATTATGAAATGTCAACAAGTTATTAATGATACTAGTAAATTCAAAAAAATTTTTGATTGAAGTTGTATAAATACTTACAGCCATATATGGTCTACAGCCAGCGTCACGTGTTCTAGCTATTGAATCAACTAATTGTCCTGAAATTCCAAAATCACATAATTTTATATTGCCTCTTATATCAAGCAAAATGTTGCTTGGTTTTACATCTCTATGAATAATTGTTAATTCTTCTTTTAAATAATTTAAAGCTTTTACAGTGGCTAATGTGATTTTTCCTATTATACACTCAGGTATACTATCATGAAGTCTTTCATAAATAAATTTGTAAAATTTGTCTAACGATGTGTCCATTAATTCCATGCATATCCAACAGTCCCCCTGTAATGTCATTAAGAATGTTAAATTGAATAATTTGACAAAATTGCTAAAAAATTATATTAAAACTCACTTCCTTAAATAAAGCTCCATAGAATTGTACTATATAAGGACACTCATTGGATTTCATAACAACTTCCAAATCCATCAATAATTGTTTCTGTTCTTTTTCATCAACAGTGGATCGAATTCTCTAAAAAATTATAGTTTCAATTTATTATAATTCCTTCAGTAAATAAAAAGAGGAATAAAAACGTCAAATTTATTATTAGAAAGTTCATATTAGTTAAAAAATAAATAATCAAAAACAAACTACCACATAAATAATATTCAATTTTTCTTTGATGATAAGAATTTGATAAATACAATCACAACTAAAATTGAAGAAAAATATTTGCTGCAGATATTAGGCATTTATCTTACAACTTTGTACAATTAATTTGATGGACATAAGTTACAAGTTTTTTAATTATAAATTAATATTTTTTTGGTATTGTGCACATAATATTCAAAAAGTTAGTTGGGAATAAATATAATTTTGATACCGTTTCTTAAATCTACTCAGAGTGCCTTGTTTCAGACTTAGTTCATAACATATCCCTTTATATTACTTTTGTTTTTTTTTTATTTATTATAAAATAGTACTCTGTATTTTTTTAATAAGCGTTGGGAGTAGAAAAGTAAAAAAAAAACCAAATCAAATAGTGACAATACCTTCACAGCCATAACAGTGTTGCTTATTCTATGAATCATTTTATTTACAGTTCCAAAACCTCCTCGACCAATTTCTCCTACATCTTGAAGATCTTCACTAGTAAAATCATACACTTTGCCTGAAGAAAGTTGCAGCTTTCCTGTGCTTTGAATAGAATGACACATTCTTAGTTTATCTCTGTAAATTTTATAAATATTAAAATCACATTAAGATGTCAACACAAAAATATATTAAAGTTTGATGCTGATCTACCGAGTTTTGTCTGGCAAAATTTCTTGTGTAGGTTTAGGAGGAATTTTTGATAAACTCAAACCCAGACTTGGACGTGGTATCCTGAAAAAATTCATTGTAAATTCAAATTGTTACATAACAATTAAAATTTAAAAAATGAACTTACGAAATTGCTGGACATGCTGATGAAGATGTCAAATTTGCCATGGTTGAGCTTGTAGAATTAGAAAATGTAGGATTTCCTCCTTGAAAACTGAATTTCAATTGTCTTCTTTTTTCTGCTATAATCATATTAATAAAATCATTCCATACATATTCTCATAATAATTATTTGTTACAGATGAATATGTGAGTACTTTACCAGTTATATCATTCTGTACTTCAGAGTTAGCTCTAAAGTCAAACCGTGAAAAATTAAATGCCTTACTGCTAGAATCTGAGAAAAAAAAAATATTTAATCAGTAAATATTGAATAGCTACTTTAAATGTTAAAATAATAAATGTTACAAATACTAAAAATTAAAAAATTGATATAATTTTTTTTTATATTAAATGTTTGATACATAAGTTTAAAAACATATTTTTTATTCTAATAAATTAAAAATACAATCTAACTATGAGTTTTTTGAGCATACTTAAAGTAAAGCATAAATTAGGGATCAAATTTTTAATATTATGTAAAGTGGTCAGAATTCTAAAAAATCAAAAGATCCAAGATATAATAAATTTATTAGATTATAAAATTTTTTCATTTTTTCATATTTTATTAAAGTAGTATGAATGATAAATTATCTAATACAACCCTAAGTTTCAAAATTACTTAAAAAAATATTCTCAATCTATTTAATAAATTATAATGATTCACATACTTGAAAAGAATTATAAAAAATACTATTTTTGTTAAGATTTTGATTAAAATCTAGTAAGTTATATTAATGCTGAAAAATATATTCGGCAATACTCAATAGTTAAATAAAATTTTTGGAGAAAATTGAAGGTAAATTATGGAATGATGCTTCTATATTACTAATGTCCACATAAATAACACAGGCTAGAAGGATCAGATAAGTTCTTCATTCTTCCAAATCAGTTCAAAGCAAAAATACTTGATAAAATAATAACAAAAATAAAACATAACTACCTTGCTTCATCTGCCCTGAAGTGTTAGAAAAGTGATGGTCTTGGTTCTCGGCCATGTTCTCCAAAGTATTTTAAAGACAGCAGCAGTTAGTAGGGGTTAAAGGGCACGCGGTAATGAAACCTTCTTCGAGGAGAAAATTACCGAGCCGGCAAGAACGGCCTTAGGATCCTCTGCCCCGGCAACTGACAGAAACGTTATGCTTCGAAATCATTTCTTTCTTTTTTAACTTTTTTCTTCGTAAACTTCGTTTTTTTTTCCACCTTCCTTTTGGTCTGTATGCGCGCGCGGTGCCTCTCTTCTTGAACTTTGCAAAGAATATTGCCTACCTATATATTCCGTTTTTTAGTATTCGTTTTTAAAGGCTATCTACAGTTTTTTGAGGACAAGATTACGCCATTTTAATTAAATGCGTGGGATCGCGGAAAATTTGATGATTCTGGACTAGGCTTATGTTGATAAGAAACTCTTGAACTACTTGAGTTTTCCACAACACATGAACATACCTACTAAACGTGTTCGCAGTCAAATGTGTAAGTAAATAAATCTAAAATAGAGCGCACGCGTGAATTTAATTTTACCGTCTTCTGCTCATTCTGCTACATTTTTATTTAAAGTTCTGCAAACTAAAAATCAGCTTGAAACTTAATTTACTGATGTTAACGTATTAATACAAAATTATTATGATTATTGAAGTTTTAATTTATTATTTTAGAATAGTCTAGTACACTTTTTTCAAGAGTAAAATAATTTTAAAAATTTCTATTTATTATCTCTTACTTACTAAAACTTACTAAACGAGTTTATATTTATAATAAAAAAATCGAGAATGACAAGTATCTATTAACAATAACGTATCAAATTGAATCGTCAAATCAAAACGTGATTTAAATTATTACTTTCACGACTTTTGTTTATTTATTTGTGATTACTCTCGGTTAACCATTTATTATAAGCTCAGTAATCAAAATTAAAAAAAATGGTTATTGATCAAGTTTTTATTAAATAATGTAAGTTCACATTAAGAATTATTATAATGATAATTTAATATTTATTTTGTTGTTTATATGGATACACGATTCACGACTCACATGTACACCGATGCAGTAGCCAACGACATGGCGTCAATACCGAAACTTGTTTTAAAGTTCGGGAATGTAAACACTTTGCTTAATTGTCGGTAAGTAATATATTTTATTTTAATTTCATGGATCAAAATATAGTATATCTCTGGTAAAGATTATATTTTTGAGTGATAACTCACATTTATTTTAAATAAATGTTTTTTTTTCAAGATTCGAATCATAACCTTAAACTTTAGTTTCACAATAGAATTTAAATTATTTGCAGGTCAAAAATAAATGGCAACAGATTTTACAGTGTTTTTCCAAAATATTACATAAAACCCGTTTTTAATAAAGATGTTCAAAAAGAATTGGAAGCTAGTGGAGAGTCTCACGAAATGTCTCATTCACTAATCAAGCCAGCTTTCTCCAATGAAACTTCATCTGAATTTTACGATTCTGAAGTCAGGTTTGAAAGCATTAATTTAATTTATTTACATTAAAATTTTATTTTATGATTTGCAAACTTTTTTTGGTTTAATTAATAAATTTTTTGCAGTAAATTTATAAATTACCTAACCAGAGAAGGTAATAAAGAACGTGCAAGAAACATAATGGAAAAAACTTTTGAAAATATAAAAAGAATTCAGTTGGAGCGATATCATAAATCAAAACCTGAAGAAAAAGAAAATATTGAATTAGATCCCAAAATAATATTACATAAAGCTGTTGAAAATAGTTCTCCTGTGTTAGAGTTATTGAAAATGAAGAGAGGAGGACAAACTTACCAGGTAATAATATATTAAAGCAGAAAAAAAAAAATTTTAATCTAGCACCAAAAAAAACATTATTCCTTAAAAATATTATTAACTTAAAGAATTAATAGTGTTATTAAAAAAAATTATGAATTCTATACTATTGAAATTTGAAATTATTTTTAGGTTCCTGTACCTCTTACTGGTAAAAGATCAAGATTTTTAGCCATGAACTGGTTGATTGCTGCTGGAAAAGAAAAAGATAAACTTGTTCGCCTCTATGAAAGATTAGCATATGAGCTAATTGATGCTTCTAACAATACAGTATGTAATTTTTTATAGAATTTTTGTTTATTTTTTATTTCATTATTATTTATTTAATTATAATTTTTAGGGACGAGTAATCAAAAAGAAACAAGAATTGTACAGACAGTGTGAAGCAAACAGATCTTATGCACATTTCCGATGGATCTAATGAATTTTTATGTTAATAACTTGTATATATTTCAAAAAATTTTATTAAAAACTTATTTCTATTAATTTTTTGTATTTATTTATTTTTTTCAATAATAACTTAAGCATAGTAGTTGAATCTTAAAGTTACGTTTCTACGAAAGCGACATAACCATAAAAGTGTGTCGCAACTTGCGTAGAGTTGCGTTGTCAGAAGCAGAAGAGTCAAGAGGCAATCTCTCAAAAAGTCTCAACTAAACATCTGTAGGTACTCTTCCACAACACTGACGTGGAGAATAAACATATTGATTATAATGTATTTTAATTAGATATTGGATAAAGTTTTTAAAACTACAAAATACCGTTATAATTTTTTAATAAACTTTAATTACAAATATTGTTTTATTAATAATTTGTTTTAAATAAATAAGCAAAAATGATGACTGCAGATTGGGAAGAAGTGAAAAGGCTTGCTGCCGACTTTCAAAAAGCACAACTAAGCTACACTTTGCAAAAGTATGTCTAATTTTTTTACTCAAAAATATGTTATTCAATATGATTTTAATAATTTTTTAAACAAATCCCTCTTTTTAATAATTTATATTACTCAAGCTTTCAAAAAAAAATTTTATTGTTTTTATTATTTATTCATTGAAAAATGTTCGTTTTTATTTTTTTACGATTTTATATATTTTTTTTTTGCATCTATTGCTGATTGCTTAATTTAAAAAAGTTATAATAAAATTAATATTTTAAAAATATTTTAGACTATCAGAGCGAAATTGTGTAGAAATTATGATGAAACTCACAGAAGAAAAACTTTTGGATGTTTTTTTTACAAATGATGGTAAAGAATATGTAACCCCACAGCATTTGTCCAAAGAGATCAAGGATGAGCTTTACATACATGGGGGACGAATTAATTTAACTGATCTGGCAAATATTTTAAATGTAGATTTATCTCAAGTAACTAAAATAGCTTCAGACATTGAAAAACATGATAAAGGAGTTAAAATAATATTAGGGCAGCTAATTAATAAAAGTTATATTACCAAACTTGCTGAAGAAATTAATGATAAACTAAATCAAAATGGTTTGGTGAACATAGCTGAATTAACATTACATTATGATTTGCCAGCCGATTTTTTACAATCATTAATTGAAAAAGAATTAGGCAAATCCATTTTTGGAAAACAAGATTCACAAGATCCTCATATTTTTTATAATCAAGGATATATCGCAAGGAATGAAGCAAAAATTAGAGGTGCTCTTGCAGCAATTACCAAGCCTACGCCAATTTCTGCAATTTTGGGACAATGTTCAGTTCAAGAGAGATTATTTTTTGGTTTGTTAATTTTTTTTCTTTTCAAAGTTATGAAATATTTGTACTAATTGTAAATTACACTATTATTGTAGCTATTATAGAAAATCTTCAAGGTAAGAAACAAATTCCTGGAGTAGTTACTGGAAAACAAAGTAGTAATAGTATTTATGTGCCTACAATATACTCCAAAAGTCAAAGCGAATGGGTTGATAATTTCTATAAACAAAATGGATATCTTGGTTAGTAATACTCCTATTAGTTTTTTTTTAAATATAATTGTTGTTCTCAATTTTTTATTAAAATTTTTCAGAGTATGACTCTTTGTCAAGACTGGGTATATCAGATTCAAAAAATTTTATCAAACGTCACTTTCCTAACGAGAGTTTGATTTTTCTCGATACAGTAGCTGTTGGTTCTGTTCTCATTGATCAAGTTGAAGCTAATATTGAAGAAGTTGCAGCAACTGGATCTTTTACTGATATTTATCCTCTTTTACCCTCAGTTTTTAGTCCTCAAGATATTGAAAGGTTATTAAAAGAATCTTCTTCCAAATTAAAATCAAGTGTACACATTTTTGCCACGACGGTTATTGTTTCTGATTCATATTTGCAAAATTTATATCAGCAGCTACAGCCATTAGCCGAAAAAAAAGCAAAAGAGGCAGTTGAAAGCGGAAAGTGGCTTCAGTCAATTGTTGAAAGTAAATTAAAATCTAGAACAAATGATATTTCTGAAATGAAATTTGATAAGAAAGCTGAAAGGAGAAAAAAAGCAGCAGGTGGTAAAGCTGGTGGTGGAAGTCAAGGCAGAGAAACAAAAACAAAATCTACAAAAAAGAAGTATCATCAGGGTAAAAATCAAGATTTTGATTCAGATGATGAACAAATTGGATCAACACAAGGAAAAGTTGAAATGGACTTACTAACTGTAGAAGATATAAAAAAAGTGTTAAGCCAAGATGAAAGTTTGTCTGAGCTTGATGAATTTATTGATGAGTTGTCAGCTCATTCCCATATATTGTTAAATAAATATGTTTCGGAAGTAGCGGAACAGTTATTACAAAAACATAAAACAACAAATTTGAATGAAATTGATACTAAAATAAATACATTGATTACTAACATAAGAGTTTTTGATAAAGGAATAAAATGCTTAGACAAATCTTTACAAGATACAATGGCTAAATATCTTTTAAAGACACTAGCTTCCGACTTTACAACGGAAATTTTCAAATTAGCAGCTCACCAAAATGTTATTCAGTGTGTACCCAATATAACAACTGAAATAAGACAAAAAATGCTTCAGGATTTACCCAAGGAGGTAAAAGAACCATTAACAAATTTGCATAAAGCAATTGCGGGAAATTCGTTAGAGGATTTTTTCAATACCGTTGAGCCAGCTTTAACAGCGTGTAGTTTAGTTTTAAAAAAGTATGATAAAAAAAAGGATAGACCAATAATTGTTGGGCACAGAGAAGCTTTATTAGAACAGTTAAATAACTCTTCAGATCCTGCAATTACATTGCATTTAACGTCCGCAATATTATTCACAGCCGCCACTCAAAATGCCCTTCACATGTCTGGAAGACACGTATCAGCTATTCTTAATTATCTACAGCCTTTCCTGGTAGAGTCAACCGTATCTACTTTGACAAAATACCACGGTAATTAAATATTTTGCAGCTTTAATAATAATGAATCCTTTTTTTTTCCAAATAAAATTTCATTTTCAAATTTTTATTTCAGATTTGGTGCTTAAGTATTTAAGTTCTTCTGACATCACAAAAAAAGAAGACTTACAAAAACAACTGGAAAATGAATTGCAAGAAATTAAAACAATCGCCAGTGAATATAAAAAACAAATAAAAGGAGACAAAGTAGTACAAGATTTTTGAATATTAGAATTATTGCCATTTTATCAATGAACTCGTTAAATCTTACTACTTTTCAGTAAAATCTGTTAATCAATTTGATATTGTCAAATTTATTTACAATTACATGAGGTGCTTTTTACAAATTATTGTAGTTATTTTACATCAACAGTCCGTACGATTTAGACATTATTTGTCGTTTCTTGTGCATAAATATAAATTTTTGCTATTTTTACAAAAAAGGTTTAGTAAAACTTAACTGAAAAATGGATTAAGGGTCATTTCAGGCTAAAGAGATTAACTTCAGTGAAAAACATTTTACTAAAAATACCGTAAATATATTTAATATTTTATACCAATCGTCTAGTATAAATCAAAGACAAAAGTAAAATACATCGTTTGACCCTAAACTGTTTAAAAAAGTTAAAAAAGTTGATATTTTAGAACTTTTGTGGTTTTCGGTCACATTTTGGAGGAGAAAAATGTCTTGTAAAAAGATTATGAAAGCAGTGTCAATATTCATTTTACGCAGAAAAATAAATTAGAAAAGGCTTTTTAAAAGTTGCATTAAAATTTAACAGCATGTCAAATAATACGTCTTAAATTAGAAAATTACATACCTAAAACCTACGATAACTTGTAAACTATGCAGATTCAATTATGTAATACTATATAGATCCTTCAAAAATTTCAAAAACTCGTAAAATTTTCTTGTCCAAGATTGTGGCCTTATTATAATTTTTTAAAACATTTTTAAAAACAAAAAGCATTTGCAGCTTCTGTATGTACGCGCAACATTTAACGAAATTTAGTTGATAATTACTCTTATTCTTGGTATGTACTTCAATCACAATCGTATGTAAAAGTAGTATATCGAAAAGAAAATTTTAGGTCTAATTTTTTTTTTTAATTAACGAACTTAATCGACACGAATGAAATTTTTCTTTCATTATTTTATTTTTATAATCTAAAGAAATTTTTAGTTTTTCTCAACGGTTTATAAAATGAGATACTATGGAATACATCACCTACTGGTTTAAAAAATTACAATACAATATTGTTTTATTTAAGAAATTATGTAGTTTATTTACTTTTCTTTGTAACTAATTCAAATATGAAAATTAAGAAAAATTTATTTGCAATTGAATTTAAAATTAAATTTATAGTTTAAATATATAATCTGTTATTATGCATATTGTTAGTATTACTGTATTATATTTTTTATAAAGGGTTTTTGCCCGTTTATGATGATATAATTAAATAAAAAATAAATAGTTTTTGAATTACTGAACAATAATTTTAAAATTTTTAACCTGTGTTTTGAAATATTCAAATTCGAAGTTTCAAAGAAATGGTTTAATAAAAGCTCATACCATTTAAATGATACATAAGGAGCTCTAAGATAAAAATCTTTCATTTTTTGTGCAACGCATTCGATTTTACAATATTCCCATGGAAAAATTTAATTTCAGATTATTTACAAGCTTATAGGGATTTTAAATTAAATTTTTTAAAATAATTTTTTACCGATTTATCAACTGCAAGCGTGTTATTTATGACGTTCAAAGTTAAAAAAAAAAATTAAAAAGTTTTTTGAAAAAATGTACTTACAATCATTCATAAAGTTTTACAGATTTTTTAGAAAAAAATTAGGAAATCCCTGTTGTTTCCGCACGTATATACCATCACGAGTGTTGCGCGTAATTTTTAAAAATTTTTTATGAAAAATTATGTTTCAGTTCATAGTTGTATATAACTATTAACGGCATTAAGTATATCATTATCTGATTACAGGGTCAAACAAACTCAAAAAGTCAAACATAATTGAAATAACTTTTTTTGTTTTTTGCTAAATAAAAAACTCCTTGTATAGTAAAAACCAAATTAACAGCTTCGTTACAACATTTTAGATAGTAAATCTGCAAACAGCTAACCTAAAGCGACTAATTTTTAAAAGAATAATAATTTACTGTTTTATGCACGAAAAAAAAAAAAAAAAAAATTTAAGCACCTTGAGTTTGTATTTTCAAAACTTAATTAAGTAAAATATACATTAATATAAGACAAATTCTTTTGATTTAGTTTAAATAAGCTGAATCTGTTCACATATCAAATAATATTCTCTTTTTACTTCAAGGATTGACTTTTTTAAAACTATCTGGTACTACATTGTTTTTCTTATTCTCTCTCTACGTGAAGCATTAAATTTTTTTTTTTTTTTTACTTTTTGGAAAATTACTTTCAAGGCTTTTTAAAATAATTTTCAAAAATTTGATTAAAAATAATTTCTCAAAAAGTTAATTTTCATGTTCTTTTCGAAAAAGTATTTTCAAAAGCGCAAAAATTTAATGATTATGATTAAATTATCAAACAACGTGGTAAAATATATTTTCATCAAATCACTATAAGTTTATCAAAGACATTGTCAATGTCAACATTTATGGAACGTTACGCAATCCATAAACATGTTTGTTTTATAAACAACATAGAAGATTATAAGTACGTGTGGTTCTACGTTAGTACGTTGTAATGAAACTGCGTCCGCAATCCGCATACTTCCATACATGTATGTGCGCGACTTCATGATCATAAGCTGATTGATAACTTTTTCCTTCGTAATCGAATCTTAGTAGCACGACTCACTGCACGAGTTGATTTCCAAAACATCGGCGAACTTTTGCCAACTTCAAGTTTTAAAAACGCTTTCTAAGGAAATAGTTCAAAATAAGTTGCAATTAAATATGGCAGGAAAAAACTTAATTAATTCCCCCGATGATGCTGTAAATGAATCTTTGACTGGTTGCGTTTTAACATATCCTCATCTTGAATTACATGTGAACAAAAGAGTTGTTTTAAAACCACGGGTAAGTTTAATTTTTTTCTAACCATTTTCTTCAAAGTCATTTTTTTAAATTAAACAAACTAGGATAAAATTTAAGAATCTATCATTAATCAATATTAATTCGCGTACGTAACAATGTTGAAAAAAAAGACAATATTAGTTTTTTTTTTTTTTTATTAATAAAATTTAAGGGGCAATTAATTTATGATTGATCAATTTTTTTAGTGGAATGAATCGAACACTAAAGTGTCGATCATCAGTGGAGGTGGTAGCGGACACGAACCCTTTGCAGCAGGTATTTAGAAAGTATTAATTTATTTTATTTTTTTCAATAACTTTTAATTTGTCAAATTTTGTGCGGTAGGTTTCGTTGGTGATGGTATGTTAACGGCATCTGTTGCTGGTTCAGTATTCGCTTCCCCTCCTTCTGGCCATGTGTTGCATGCTATACAGCGTGCTACAAAAATGAATAATAATGGTATTAACAAAAATTTTTTGCAAAAAGTTGAAAAAAAATTCATATAATAAATTAATAATATTGTGTAGACTTTTGAAAATGTAACTACTTAGACTTTAACTTTATTTTTGTTTTGTCTTGTTTTTCCAGCCGGATGTCTTTTGATTACTCCTAATTACACTGGTGATGTTTTGAATTTTGGTCTGGCGATGGAGCATGCAAAACATTTGGGTTGCAAAGTAAATAATAATATCCTTTTACATCAAAATTTATAATTATATAATGTTTTAATGAATATATTCTAATAATAGTCATAATAAGTATATATAGTAAGAAAGAAGTTTCACCCCGGAGTTACAAAGAACCAGCTCCGCAATTGAAACAGGAAAGTATACCTAGTTAAACAACTGGTTTTCTGATCTACCAAAAATCTTGAGGTGAAACGGTATTATTTGTTTGTTATTTAATTTCGAAAAAAAAAAAAATAATATATTATTATGCAAGTGCGTAGTCATATATAATTACACAACTTAGGGACTAAAAAACGATTTAGCCCGTAGCAAACCCAAATCGATGCCCGAGGCGAAGGGGAGGTCGTTTAGGATTTGCTTGTTCTTTACTCCCTAGGTGTGTACAATATTTTTTTCAATAGGAGCATTTCATTACTCAAGCCTCGTAGTGCAATGTCACGCCATCTAAGCAAGCGGGAATGTTGCTCTTACCTCACGGAGTGAAAAAAACATGATCCTTCTCGTGTGGCCGTTTTTGCACGAGCGAAGTGAGTATGTACAATACTAGATTTTATTGTTCTAAATGCGCGGAGATCGATTTTACGTTCGCCGTTTGAGGTTAGAGTGCGTAAAATCGAGTCTTTACGCATTAGTGCATTAAATTTTTTTAATACGGCACCAGCTGATAAAGCAAGTGGTATATGCAGTGTTGGGCATGTCGAAAATAGGTTGTATTAAATGACATTTTTGACATGTCGAAAATGTAGTTTAAGACAGTCGTAAATTTTTTTGACATAAATATTTGTCAAAAACTCCAACGCAATTTTTTTTTTTTTTTTTTAATTTGTTAAAACTATCATATAAATGCGCACAGAGACTCCATATTATGAAAAAACAATTATTAAAAATTTTTATTACAATCAAATTTTAAATAAAAATCTGACAAGTAAATAACAGTGTATAATGTTCAAAAAATAATAATAAATAAATAAAAATGAAATTTATAGACAATATTTTTGAAAAATTAAAAATAATTTTTTAAACTTAAACCTGCTATACAAGACAGTTTGGAAAATAGGAGAATAATCAAGATTTAATAATCTAACAAACTCCAGAAAAAAACTGGACTCCACAGTAAGAAACGAGATGTTGCAACAAAAAAAAAATTTGCATAAATCATCATCAAGTTACTGTTTTCTGAGAAATTAATAAATAAAATATAAAAGAAAGAAAGTAATTAACTGTATAAAACACTTTATACCACTAGTGCGTAGGTACTCGATTTTACGCACGCTTCGAAATTTAAAAACTCGCCCTACGCACCAGTGGTATAAAATAGTATATGCAACGGGTGCAGCACGTCACCAGGGCGTCTTAAAGTCACTCGTGCTACGCTTCGCTTCGCACTCGGGGCCTTTAAAACCGCCCTGGCGACGATACTGCAACCCGTTGCATAATATACTATTTTTATAAATTAAACATTATGAAATAAGACGTTATAACCAGGGACGTAGCGAGGGGGGGGGGGGTGGCCACACCCCCCCTGGCTTTTCGTCGTCGGCAAAATCAACAAACAGGCCGTCGCCAGGAGAAATATTAAACCCGGCCGTAAGGCCGGGATCAAAAAATTTTTGATAAGTTATCCCCAAGCCTCAAACCCCCAAAACCCTGGGCGCCCGAGGTCAACAAAAAAACTGATCAGCTATCCCCCAAGCTCTAAACCCCCAAAACCCTGGGCGCCCGAGGTCAATAAAAAAACAGGTCGGCTATCCCCCAAGCTTTAAACCCCCAAAACCCTGGATGCCCGAGTTCCAAAAATATGAGTGCATTTTAGTTAACGAAATAATTTTGTAACGATACCTAATTATGCTGCACTGGTGCAATCACATCATAAAGTTGTAAATCTGAAACTTTTAACTCCAAAATGGCGTGGTTAATTAGAAAAACGCTATAAGTTTTTACTTATTGTTTAACTCTTCATTTGCAACATTATCATCAAATTTTTTTTTTTTATTAACCAGAAATGAAATGCTTCTAAGAATGAGACATATTTCGAGAAGAGTGTAAAAATTTTTGTTTGTTTATTGGTTATTTTTTTTTTTTATGTTATACATTTTTTCTTATCATTTTGTAATATTTTCAAGTGATGTAAATAAAAGTACACCACAACCTTTTTGTGGAACAAAATTAAAAAACATTTTTTTATGGACTTGATATTCAAATATAAAGTACGCTTAACTTCTAAAATTATTCCACTCGGTAACCAGAGTTTGATGAGGTTTAGAGCTTGGGGGATAACTACCCAGCTGAAAAAATCCATATGGAAATCCATATAGAAATCCATGCAGTACCCCATACGGAAATCCATATCGAAATCCATATGGAATTCCATACCGATTTCTATATGGATTTCCATATGAATTTTCAAAAGCAATGAATTTTTTTTTTTAAATAATTTTTTTTTTCTAAACTTTTTTATTATTTAATAATAATTAAAAAAAATTGATTAGCATAATTATTTTTATGCCTTTTTCCAAAATAATATTTATTGTACATCTTTTCTCCTTATCCAAATTTTTTTTTTTTAATTCAATTCTTTTCATTTTGATTTTATTAATATTTTAAAAATTAATATTTTACTATCTTCATATTTTATTTTGATTTTGATAATTATTGATAGTTATATAATTTAATGTGACCAAACAGTATAATTAACTGTGATTTTTTTTCAATTTGATTAATTATTTTTTTGAAGTATAATATACTGAAAAAATTAATAATTTACACAAGTTTTTCAAGTAAAAAAATTTATTTTATTTTTCAACATGTGATTTCTAATATGTGATATAGTAATTTTATCAATGGATGACAAAAAGATTTAAGTACATGAGTATATATACAGTTAGTCGCAGAAAATTTCTAACAAAACAATATTTGCTTTTTTCTGTTTTTAGTGAATCCAGAGTAACCAAATTTATTCTATTAATTTTTGAAGTAGTTTATTATGCTATTGCTACTATTTATTTTACTAATGAACACAACTTTTGACTAAATAAACAAAATTATAATTTTTTAGATAATCAACAACACAACATAATAATATTGTAAATATAGATGTCAGGACAATATTAAGAGAATAAGCTACGAAAGAGCCAAAAAAAAATTAATTTCCCAGCTCTTAGACTCTGAATCATTTCAGAATTTTAACAGAGTATTTTTAAGTTCATATCTAACTGTCCGTAAATTTTCAGAATTTTCTCAGCATGATTAATTTTTAGAGTGAGATGTCCTAAAGCAATATGAACATGTGATTTATTGATTCAGATTTTTAACAAGTATCTCACAACAGAAAAACTAAGAAATTATATTATTGTAATTTAAGAAAAAAAAATTAACGTTTGCAATTAGTTATGTAATATATCTCATCCATACTTTGTCTATACTTACAAGATATGATTATGAAAAAATTAGGTAAAAACCATGCTAACCTGGAATTATGTTCTAGGTTTGAAATTTCATGATCATACAAATTGCACACTTTTTTACACTTACTAATTCAAATTTCTTCACTTTTCAACTTAAAATTTGCAAGTTAAATTTGAAACTACACTTTGAAAAGAAATTTGTGGTAAAGCGTCAACAGCAAACACTCCCATCTTTTTCATATTGATCTTTAATAATAGTCTTCAGAATATTCAGCAAAGGAATTGTAGCGTTGACCCAAGTCCACTCCCAACACCAAGTGTTATCGGCCAAGACTGAAAAAAGAATTAAAAATTGCACAAAGTTTAAGGTCTTATATTTTACCACTGAATGAATTGAAGCAAATAGTAAGGTGAGCATGAACTTATCTAATGATGATGAATTCATTAGTAATTATCAATAATTTCTTCATTGGTGCAATTGAGTTTCATACTATATCACTTTAAATTATGCTTAGTTTCAATTTTGTAAATATTTATTGACTAGAATAGAATAAATTTGGTTACTCTGGATTCACTAAAAACAGAAAAAAGCAAATATTGTTTTGTTAGAAACTTTCTGCGACTAACTGTATATATACTCATGTACTAAATCTTTTTGTCATCCATTGATAAAATTACTATATCACATATTAGAAATCACATGTTGAAAAATAAAATAAATTTTTTTACTTGAAAAACTTGTGTAAATTATTAATTTTTTCAGTATATTATACTTCAAAAAAATAATTAATCAAATTGAAAAAAAATCACAATTAATTATACTGTTTGGTTACATTAAATTATATAACTATCAATAATTATCAATAATCAAAATAAAATATGAAGATAGTAAAATATTAATTTTTAAAATATTAATAAAATCAAAATGAAAAGAATTGAATTAAAAAAAAAAAATTTGGATAAGGAGAAAAGATGTACAATAAATATTATTTTGGAAAAAGGCATAAAAATAATTATGCTAATCAATTTTTTTTAATTATTATTAAATAATAAAAAAGTTTAGAAAAAAAAAATTATTTAAAAAAAAAAATTCATTGCTTTTGAAAATCCATATGGATTTCCATATGGAAATCGGTTTCAATTCACCATATGGAATTCCATATGGATTTCGATATGGATTTTTTCAGCTGGGTAATCAGTTTTTTCGTTGACCTAGGGCGCCCAGGGTTTTGGAGGTCTAGAGCTTGGGGGATAGCTGATCAGTTCATTTATTGAACGCGACGCCCAGGGTATTTGGAGGTTTAGAGCTTGGGGGATAGCTGATCAGTTTTTTCGTTGACCTCGGGCGCCCAGGGTTTTCGGGGTTTAGAGCTTGGGGGATAACTGATCAGTTTTTTCGTTGACCTCGGGCGCCCAGGGTTTCGGAGGTTTAGAGCTTGGGGGATAATTAACCAGTCTATTTAAACCAGTCTATTAAACTCAACGTTTTTTTTTTTTTTTTTAGATGCCAGTTTTGTTGGGAGTTTTTTTTCGTCGGCAATTTCAAAATTTTTGTCGGCAAATTCTCATGACACCCCCCCACGAAATTCGAGCTCGCTACATCCCTACCATGGTTATAACGATTTAAATTCAAGAGGCTTTATAGACTACCTGAGAGCGTCCATTTTCAAACTAATTTGAATAAATTGTAATTAAAAATAAAATCACTTTTTCTTTGCTAAACTTAAAAGTTTTTTCACCATTGTGAGCTGCATTGAGTTTAAATATTTAAACACTATTAAGTAAAAAATTGCAATAAAGTTTTTTCAACCTAGAAAATTTTTATGAAAAGTAGGAATAATTGCTTTTATTAACTAATAAAAAACTGAAAAACCAATTATAAACATTTATTGTTAACATATTTAATTTTCAACAATAGTTTAAATAATTTTTACTAAAAATTCATTAATATCTTGAAATTAAAATACAAGTAATGTAAACAAACAAATTAATTGAGAAAAAATCTAGGTTATGAGCTGAAATAAATCGTTTTTGAATTTTTTACAATTCATACATTAACGACAAACTTTTATACATTTGATACATTTACGACATTTTCGACTTTACGACATGTCGAAAACTTCCAGAATTGTCATTTACCCAACACTGGGTATATGTAAGTGTGCATATATGTAAGATATGTAAACATCTGGCGAATCGGCTTTTGTATCAGCTGGTACACTATTTATTAAATCAGCCGGAGTAGCAGCTTGTTTTTTTATTTATGAAAATAAATTTTGAGGTAACATTGGATTCCCAGTTTGTTGTTTAATTTCGAAAAAAATCTAAAATTATTTTTAAAATGGTATCAGCTGGCAAACTGGTTTCCTGTTTCAATTTCTGAGCTGATTTGTATAGGCCAGAAAAGTTTTTGAATAATTTTAAAACTGTGAATCATCCCGTCATTTTTAATGCTTTTCAAATGATTATGGTGGATTAATAAAAATAATTATTTACTTAATTATTTCATTTAGAAATTCGTTAATTTTTCAAAAAAGTTTTTTTTACAAAACAAACCCTATAAATATGAGATTATTTAAACCAATACAGGTTGCTCAAATCGAAGTTGGAGAAGACTGCAGTATTCCAGACGAAGAGATTGGTATAGCAGGCAAGAGATGTTTGCCTGGCATAGTACTGGTTATCAAAGTTGCTGGCGCTTTATCAGAGCTGGGTCGAAATCTCGATGAAATAAAAAATTATGCACAATTGATTGCGGATAATACTGCTTCCTGTTCAATTGGTTTGACAGCTTGCACCATTCCAAGTACTTTTATTTAAAAGAAAGTTATATAGTATCTTATATTAAAATAACTTATATGTTATTAATTCTTTTTCAAGAACAAGGACGTATGTTTGAAGTTGCGGAAGATGAATTTATATTTGGCCAAGGGATTCATGGAGAGGCTGGCTACGAAAAACTAAAATCTATGAGTGCCAATTCTGCTGCAGCGTTTCTGATCCGAAAAATTGAAAAAGTTTTAAAACTTACTGCAGGTAGTTCAGTTGTTGTTTTAGTCAATAATTTTGGTGGGTTGAGCCAATTGGAACAAGGGATTTTTGTAAAAGAAGCAGTCACTCAACTCAGTAAGTTAATTTTTTTTTAATTTAAAACAGATATGACAAATTGTATGGTAAAAATTAAAATTTTCAAATGTTTTTGTATTTTCATTTTTTTTTAACTTGAATTTTTCTCTTCTAATCGATTTTCTTTTGTCATTACTTGCTTCAGCTGAAATGAAAATCTCAGTTCACCGTGTCTACTCTGGTCTGCTTATGACATCTTTAGATGGCGTTGGTATACACTTGACGATTCTAAAACTTCCAGAAAATAAAAAAATGGAAATTCTCAGTCTTTTAGATGCTAAAACTGATGCCCCGAAATGGCCTGGATGTTCTTACAGTATTCTTTCTGAAAGTAAGAACGTTTCTGATCAAGATGTAAGAGTCAGTAAAACATTGAGTGGGCCTACTTTAAATGCTGATAAACAAAAAATTCTGAAACTGTCTTTGGAAAAAGCTTGTGCAGCTATTATCGAAAAAGAGCAATTCATTAATGATTTAGATCGAGGTTGTGGTGATGCAGACTGCGGAACTACTTTAAAACATCTTGCAGACGGTAAAATAAGATTAATTTCATTCAAAGTGTCTATAGAGGCAAATCGTCGCGCTCCGTTGTACCATGATCGCGCACTCTGAAACTCCTTGCTTACGAAAAGCCCATACGAAAGAAGATTATTTTGGATTTTCGAAGAAATATTATTTCTTCAATCAAGAAGGATTATTTGGGAATTAGAAAAAAAAGCTAAATTTTGCGTTGGAATCCGCTTACACGAGGTAGTTTTAGAGTGCGTGATCATGCTTTGACCCTAGAATCCCCCCTAATTATTAGATATAACATAATAATCTATATATCTCGACGTATGTATATTCACATTTTACCGTTACTTACTTAAATAAAATAATTTTACTAAAAATAAATAATTTTTAGGTATAATGTCGGGGATGGCACAACTACCTTTGTCGCATCCAGCTTCATTGTTGTTTGATTTCGCATCCATTGCCGAAGATCGCATGGGAGGCACGTCCGGAGCTTTGTACAGCTTGATGTTCACAACTGCGGCTACTAAAATGTCACAAATATCTCATACACAAAACTGGATTGAAGTTTGGGCGAAAACTTGGCGAGCCGGGCTGGACGGTATTTTAAAATACAGCAGGGCCAGAGTAGGAGATAAATCAATGGTAAGTTGAAAAATTTGTTTATTTAGATTAAAATTGACTTTTTCTTTAATTTTTTAATGAAAAAATTCATAATTTTCAATCATTTTACTTTTTTTATTCATTTGTTTTTATTAAATATTGGTCTAAAAAAATTTTCATATTATTTTATTTTTATTTTTAAAATAAGTTAGTCAATTTTGCAACCAGTAAAAAAAATTAAAAAAATAAAAACTAAAACGCAAATAAAAATTAAGAATATATGATTTTTTTCTACAAAAAATTTTACAATCGCACAACGTTGAGAGGTAGGACTGACCTTAAATGGCGTATAAGAATGGCCTCGCTTCGCTCGGGCGCTAAACCAAACCATTCACTGATTGCTTATTTATCGCTGATGAACATTTCTAAAAAATTTAATTTACCTTTCGTAAAAATCGAAAATTTTGATAAATTTTTAAATAATTACATGTGATAGATTGATGTATTGGAACCTTGTCTGATAGAATTGGAAAATAGTTTGACTCTTCCACTTAAGGAAATCGTTGCAAAAGTTTCAGCAAAAGCTACGATGTCTTCGGAAGCAACAAAAAATATGATTCCAAGGTGACTATAAACATTTTTTAAAGTGGAAAGTGCTTTTAGAAAATTTTTTTAATGTTAAACTTTTTTTTAAAGAGCTGGAAGAGCAAGTTATGTAAAACAAAAAGAATACTTGGACAAAATTGATGCAGGAGCTTATGCAGTTGCAACTTGGATCAATGCGATATCTAATACTTTAATGTAACATTTTTTAATTTTTGGATTTGTTGGGTTTTAAAAAAATAATTGCATTTTATTTTTGATTTAAATAATAATTATTTATTTACTAAAATTCTAAGTACGTTCAAATAATATGATACATACACAGTGTATTAAACGAATTCCATTTTCTCTGTTTAATTTTATAATTACAATTGTAAGAAAATTAAATTGTTTAATACTTAATTTTGAAGAAAACATATACACACAATTGATTCATAGCTGCAGTCACTGAACCTAACTCAGAAAGTTTTTGTTATTTTTACATTTTCCAAAACAATTCTAATAATACATGGATTATTCCTAGTACAGAAAATTCATAAGCGTTTGTAAACGGAACAAAAATCCGTGATATTGTCGCGATATCAAGCTGCGACATCATTCGAAACGATGGTTGTTATAAGCCACGTTTTATAAACCTATGCATACATACAATGTACATTTACATATTAAATATCACAATCTATGATGAGAAGTCTTATTTTACGATTAAGATCATTTTTTTTTTTTCCTTTTTAATGATTTACTAGACTTTTTTTTACACAAAATTTCAAAGTGTCTCATCAAAACAATTTGTTTGAAAAAATCAAAGTATAAATTATACTGAAAAAGAAGTGCACAATTTTTATTTATTTATTATTATTAATTTTTTTTACCGTTTGGTATTTGAGAAAATACCAAACGTTAAAATACGTTAAATTAAATGAAAAAGAAAATATGAAATTTTTTTTCAAGTTTCGTTTTCAAACGGCTGGGTGTTAATACTGATTAATAAGAATCTCACAGAATGTTGCCTCATCAATTTTCTTTCATATTTATTTCATTCCTGATAAAATAATGATATTCAATTCTTGAAAAAAAATCAATTAATATTTTTTATGGTAAAACGGCTTCATTTTTAGTACGTATTTTTTTTCAAACAATCATTCTATTTCAATCAATTGTTATAATATAAACGTATACGTTTATAATTTTCAGACTATAAATATTTTTCAAATGAAATACTTCCTTATAGAAAGGTACATATTACCTGATATTGAATGACTGAATCTTGATTTCAAGAACTTGGATAGTTTCCCTTATTGCGAATATTGTCTTAATATATGCACTCAATATTTTATACAAAGCATTTAATATTTATTTGTTTGTTATATTTCCAAGTATTCATAGGTATTTACCATTTTCCGTTTTTTTTTTTTTTTATTTATTTATTTTTATTATTTTTTTTTTTAATTTTATTATTTATTATTTTTTTTCAATAAGTTGTACGACAATATTTTTTGATAAAAAAAAAGATCATTATTGTTTTAAATGATTTTTAACTCAAACATTAATACTTAATAGGCATTTTATCGTAAAAATTTAGATAGTAGATTAATAACTATTTATTCAGAATAAAAACTGTAAAAATTAAAGTTAAGTGTAACAGTATAAAAACGTATTTATATTGTTCACGTCTTAAAGCAATGTATTTTTTATGATATACATCATATGACTTGAAAATAAATGTATAAAAGTTTTTTTCCTTTATAAAACAACTACAATCTCTAAATTTGCTTATAAAATATGACTGTAAGTGTAACAAGTATCTTAAAAATGCAAAATATCAATTCATAAAAAAAAAAAATAATAACTAAATTTAATTTATTTCATTTGTTCATTAATTTAAATGTCAAGTAAATTTTTTATCATACTTGGCTATACATTAAATTTTTTGTTATGATGGTGAAAATTAAAAAAAAAATCACCTTAAAAATAATTGGTAATATTATTTTAATTTGTCTAAAATCATAATTCAATTAATTAAAAAAAAAATACATTTTTTTTTAAATAAATGAATAAAAAATATATGAAAAAATAAGCTTTTTTTAAAGCTATTTATTTTGACAGTCACAAAGATAAAATTTCATTAAAACAAAAAAATAACTTTAAAATGCATTGTTTAACTCAGAAATGAGATCATTGTTAACACTAACAGAAAAATCAATATCAAATAGACATAAATTTATGATTCCGATGAAAATACTCATTTATTTTTTGAACTGAGGGTAAATATTTTACGTTAATTTTCAATCAATAATGCAATATTATTCAGACTTAAAAATGTCAGTTCTTGAACACGTTTTGCATGTTCTAATATTTTGAATCAACTGCTTTATTTGATACTAGTACAGTAAAAATATTAAAATTGAGAAATAGTATAAAATGAATATTTACATAGATTTCATTTAAATATAGGGCACATTGTAAAGTAAAAAATTATGTTTCAGATCTGGTGCCTCAGTCAAAAGTAGGAATCTGTTTGGTGAGGCAATCGGGGTAAAAGCGACCACGATCTGACAAGACTGCTCCGATCTTTATGAAAATTGGCCAAAAGTTAGTATTTGGCATTTATATGAATATGCTAAAGTGATTTTCTGAAATTCGGAAAATTTTCAAAATGGCAGCCAAATGAAAATTTTACTTTTTTAAAAATGCTTATTTTTTAAAAATCTGTAAGTTCTGTGTGTTTCAACCGATTTAGATGAAAATTTAATGGTAGTTGCTAAAAAGTATGAACTTTTTGGAAACAAAATAAAAATAAAAAAATTTTAGTTTTTTTGCATAAAATTTTCTTTTTATTTGTTCAAACAAATTTTAAACTGAGCACCAGCAATTATTAATTTAACGTTTTTATGTATTTTGCATACACAAACAGAGTGCGTTCCTTTTCCTCCTGCTAGGATACACTCTGCTGCTTTCAGCTCAGCAAATTTAGAACTGCTGATTTTGCAATTGGGATGCTTTTTTAAAAAAGCAACGCATAATTCTTTTAAGTTGCATAAAAGTAAGTTTTAAAGGTTACTATTTAAGCAAAAGTTACATATTTTTTTATCTATTACTTACTCTGATTACGGTAAGTGTTTTTAAGCCTTGGTCTTTAAATTTTGAAACAAGTATTATTTGGTCAAAATTAGCCAAGGTACAGAGTTAAGAAAGACTCAAAAAATTAGATTTGCTGACTCTAATTTTCGATTCATGAATCCAAAAGACCGAGTCATAAGATTTTAAAATCTTTCGATACATACATGAATTCAAGTCTCGGGTATTTGCTCGGCTCTGCAAGGTGGAATTTCTAAGAGAAGTTGTGACGAATATTAAGACTTACTTCAAACTAAGTTAAACATAAAGATCAGATCATTAAATTTCACTATACTATGTTATAAAAATTAGACGTGTCCGTGATTTTCGATTTATTATTCAAAAATCATTAAAATTTCTGAAATTTTCAAATACACAACATAAAACCTCGATAATTTGAAGTATATAGGGAGTCAGAAAAAACTTCGAATTACCGAGGTTCGACTGTAATACAATTAGAAATTAGCTTGATAAAAATAAAATATACTTAAATTTTTTACTCGGGTAGTAGTGAGTACTCGAGTTCTCGAGTTCGAGTAGTTTCAAGTTTTTGTCCGAGTTCGAGTAACTCGAGTTTTTCGAGTACTCAGTTTTAATCGAGTTACTCGAATTCTACGAGTGTTCGGCGATGTCGAGCTACTCGAGTTACTCGAGTTATAAAATCGTAAAGCATCTTAAAAATTAATAAAAATTTATGTATAACTATTTATTAACTATTAAGATGCTTTATGCGGTGAAACATTTTGGAAAAATCTATAAATTTCATCAAAAAATCATGAGAAAGTCGGTTATAGATTATTTAAATTTTTTAACCAATTAGTCAAGTTCTTATTTTTATCAATAGTTGAATTAATTATGAAAATTTTAATTTTTACCAGCTCAGAAAAATATTTTAAGCACTCGAGTTTATTTTATAACTCGAGTAGCTTGATATCTCCGAAATTCAATAAGATCTGAGTACTCGAAGAACTGAAGTTCTCGGCTCAAACTTGGTCAAGTAACTCGAAAAGACGAGCACTCACTCATCCCTATTTTTTACCGATATACTATTGGAAGTTATAAAGGTCATCCATAAGACATCACCCAGACTACTCAGGTCGAGTTCTCATTCTGAAACTATTTTTTTCGTAACCAGCGGTTGATTTTAAGTGGAAAAACCAATTTTTTGAATTTTTTTATCACTTTTTCACCACTTTTTACCACTCAAAATTAACTACTGATTACGAAAAAAATAGTTTCAGAGTGATCTGAGAACTCGACTTGAGTGGTTTGGGTGGTGTCTTTTGGAATGACCCATTGGTCAATATATCAAAAATATCATTGAGGCAGTTATATTAACAGTCAATAGAGACTGATGAGAACTCAGTAAAATTTTTTGAAAACTTTTTTACTCTAGCTTTTATACAAACACATTTTTTAAGATAATTTTTTCAAACTAGTTTAGCAAGTATTAACTAAGCAATTACAAGTTTAATTCTTTTATTTTAAAGTAGATATTCAAGAATAGAAAACTTAAATTCAATAGTTTTCTAAATTAATTTTTATAGCTAGAACGGAAATTTTGAACTTTGGGAGCGTGTTACGCTCTAGTAATAAAAAATAGAGTATCGACATGGTGCTAAATCTCTTGCGGGAGCACAAAAAAACCTCGGACTTTTAATTAATATAAAAAAATATGTATATAAATATTAAATCACAAAAAGACGAAAAAATCTTTATTCATAACTGAGGCTCAGAAACTTATTAAAAATTTTTTTTTTATTTTTAGGATAAAATTTTAGAAGGGATAGTTTTTTTTTTTTAACCCTTAAATGACACACTGGGTCAAATTGACCCCTCATAACTGTCAGTGTGGCAGTGCTGGATTTGGGTGTGACATTTAAGGGTTAAATTTGTGAAAAATTAATCTTAAAAAATCTAGTCATACTTTTACTTTAAAATTTATAGAAAATACTTTCTAAAAGTTAATTTTTTATAAATATTCTACCACAATTTATTTGTATTCAAACTAATTTGTACAACACACTGTAAAATAAGTAAGAATTTGAATTCATGATAAAGTTGTTATATTGATGATTCTGAATAAATTTTAATCAAGAAAGAAAATGTCAAAAAATCCAGTATGTTTTCAACTATAATTTAAGTACTTAGGCTAATTTAAAATAGTTTTAAAAGATTTTTTTTTTTTAAATTAAAAGTAATAATATTAATAATGTTAGAGGTTCGATGGCTCAATGAGTAGAACGTGACTCGTACGCCGGCGGTCACGGATTAGAGCTCCGCTTCGACACTAAACGACTTGGACTTCCAGTTTAAATCCACTAACTATAAACTTTTTTATGCAAATATGCCTGTTGATTTATGTTATGATAAAAAAAAATATATACAATAATAGTTTTTTATAATAAAGTAATAATATTCATGAATTTGAATATTATTAAATTATTTAATAATGAATAACTTGAAAAACTTTTTTAATGGCCTAAATAAAAATTATAAATTATTTGTTTTTGAATAGTCAATCATCTATTAATCCCAAAGATTTTAATGACTCAAAATGATAAAAATGTCTACAGAATTTAAAATTTATTCAAGCTTCTGTTTGCTCAGCTGTAACTAAGTTTTTGTAACTGAAGCACAGTAATAAGCAATTATCTGAGTTTAATTGTTTCGATAATCGTTTATAGTATTCTAACATTGCAAAAAAATACTATTTTTTTGTTTTCAAACAATCATTATTTTCGGCCACATTATTTTCTTTATTTAATTGAAAAGAATATTAATAGGAAAACACTCATCTTTTAGATCTCCATGAACAACAATCATTTAAAATTAATTTAAAAAAAATTGAGGATCATGTAAAAATTTTTATCGCTTTAAAATGAAAAAATAATCCTAACTTATGTGAGAAAAATCATACGATTATAAAGCTTGGTAAACAATTTTGTTTGTTCTGGTGAATAACATGAAACGCATTGTCCTCAGCCTGGAGTGGGCAAAGCGTTATGTCAGTGAATATTGAAATTATATTGCTTACGGCTTGAAGTTATCCGCAACCATCTGCTAACAGCCAATGGTTCTGGATGACATGATGACCAAGATATATCGTCAAAAGTTGTGAATGGAGTTGCGACAGCCGTGGTAGCCTCTAACTGTAAGGCTGTAGAGTAATCTTGTGTAGGGTAATCAGACCTAACTCTACCAGCTTGTTGAACATTCTGTATATTTGAGTGATGATTGCTCAGACGTTTACCATTGGTCATTACATGACCCGAGCTTCTTCCAGCAGCATCCATTGTAGCATGATCCATTGTCATTGTATCAAACAGATTACTGTAGCTTCTTGACGGTACTTGATTTACAATATTTGTACGTGAAATTTGTACTGTGACCTGCGACTTGCTAGTTTCTTTATATAAAGGTGAAGAAGTATACATCGTTATGTTTTGACTACTATCAATATCCATTGGAGCAGTTTTAGCTTCAAGGGCTATTGTGGTTGAAGAAGTAGGCTGATTATTTATTGGCAAAACAGTTGGCGTTACTGCTACTGATGCAGGAGATTGTTTGTTTATTATTTGATCAACGCCAATGGGGGAGTTGCGAGTAAACTGCAATAGTGGTGTTTGAGGTGACATGCTGCCTGTTGGTATAGGGGAAAGCGAAGGAAGAACCACGGAGCCTGACACAGATGGATTGTTGCTAATCTTGGTACCGGCTGAGATTACATTACTGTTGCTATTTACCGTTGACGACTCGATTCTTCGACTGGCATCCAAATCCGAGGTAAAATTCTCTTCCAATTTTGTCTGTAAGGAAATAATAACTTTAATTTCTATTGTTACAAAAGATTTTTATCTAAAGCAGACTGCAAAAACTTTAAAAAATCATGCCTTACAGGTTTATTAGGGCCATGCGGAGGGTCCAGACATCGATAAAGCAAATCAACAGCCTGAAATAATAAAAAAGAAAAAAAAAAAAAAAAAACTATATCAACCAAAAAATTTTCTTCAATCTTTATTTAATTTTTTTTTTAAATTAATTAATATTTTTATCACAAATTGATTAATAAGTATGAGGTGATCTCTCCATATAATGATCAATATATTTATGAGTTAATAAGTTTATGCTTGTTGAAGTGAGTTTAGTTATAAAAAGGTTTTATTTGAATGATTACTGAAATTTTTATATATACAAAACTTAAACATGTTTTTCCAGAAGTTGACTTCAAGACTAAATTCTAGAGGTTATTTTAATTAAAAAAATAAAATAAAATAAAACGCAATATAACCATTACAGTAAACAAAAGTGTGTAAACAACCAAGTATTTTTTAAATTATAGATAAAATAAAATTATACTTTTTATAAGAAAAAAGAATACATATACATATATATATACATATATATATATATAGAAATTAAATCTAATTTTATATGAAACTTAAAAAAAAAAATTTCTTAAACTTTTGCAGGTAGTTTTATAAAATAAGTAAAAATTAATAAAATTTTAAAAAATAACTAATAAAAATAATACATAAAATAATAGTTTGCAGCTTTAAATAATCATGCTTTTGACAATAAATTTAAAATCAATAAAAATATCAAGCATTACTCTAAATAGTTCTAATACAACGTACAATAAAAACACTTTTCTTACTGCTTCAATATGTACAATTGAATTCATGGCTTCTTCAAATGGACAAAGCTAAATAGAAAGATATCAAATCAAGACTACATGAAACTTTGACTATGAAATTATTTTTCATAAATTTTAAAAGAGTTTATTTGAAATTTATGAATATTAAATACTTTCATAAATAAGGGAAAAAAGGAGTTTAAATGAAGATTCGACGATTATCAAGAGGATTATTAAGAAGATTATTATTAATAAGAGGTGGCCACTATTAAAACTTTTTTAAACATTTTTTTGGTGAATAAGTACAGTATTTTTGCATCAACCAGGAGGATATTTCTTTTTATTTTTAAAGTATAATTTTAATATTCCTCGCGAGAATACACTTGAAAATGTATATTACGCGGTCTAAAAGATTCAGAATGATCTTGAATAAGGGTTATTTGAGGTATAAGTACCTTGAAGGATTAACAAAGATGTTAGATTTTAAAATACAGCTTTAATTATTCAAAGTAAAATATTTAAAAAAGAAAGTAAATAGAAAATAAAAGGCAGTAAGGACTTATTTAAACACTTTAAAATACTGGTGATTTATGACTACCAGAGCAACAACAGTGGCCACCACACAAACTCAATAATGTAAGATTTATTTATTTTGCAACTTATTATTGTTACCTGTGGCAGATGCGGGTAAGTATCAGGCAGTGACAAGACTGGTGGCGAACTTGGAGTCTCCAGTTCTGGTAAAGAAGCTACCGACGTAGCTACTGGATTGATCACGGGTGTGCTTGGAGTCAAAGCTGCGGCAGTATTCAATTCAGGCAATGATACGCTTATAGTTCCTATGACCGTCGTTGTCGGCATACTTGTCGACGACGTGACAGAAGCAGAAGTGGCTGCGACGGCTGTGGTGCTCGTTATCTTGGTTTGCGCCCTCGTATTCGGTAACTCTTTCGAAGCTCTGTGATCTGCAAGGAGCTTGTCGAAGCTTTTGCTTCGACCGGTAACGTGCCTGCGCAACGAGACCGTGTGAGCCTTGCAGGTAAGGGAGCGGGTACAAGGTTTTCCCGTCTCTTCATTCCAGACCCCGCAATGTCGGTCTGGATCGTACTCTCGGTCTTTGAGGAGTGATCGTTCTGGTTTGAGCCTTTTTCGCTTCGGCTGGTTACCAGGACTTTTGACCGGACTGTTGCCGCTGCCGCCAACCGCGTTCGCGACGAGACTGGGGGATTGGCCGCTGGAGAGGGAGTTCTCGTGAGGAGATCTTGGTGATGCACTTGGAATGCCTGTACTGTTGGGCTGCTGCTCTGCTGCAGTAGTCCGCTGTTTGACTGGAGTGTGGTTATTGCTGGTCTTGTTAATGTTTGTACTGTTGTTACTTGCACTGGTGCCGTTGTTTGTGATCGATATTTGTCCCGAAGATTGACTTTTCTTCAACTTTGATAATTTACAATAGGGCGTTTTCATCAAAGATTTACTGGTTGCATTGTTTGTCGGAGGGGGAAGATTTGGTGTGCCAGAGGGATGTCGACTTTCTGCAAGATTTTTTATTTATTGAAAAAACAATCTTTACTTTTATTCATTTATCAATTTTTAATATAGTATCCCTGGGCCAGATAATGTCATTCCAGAGATTTCTAAAGGTTTCTATTAACAAATAAAGTTAAAATTTTTTCTCTTCAATTTTGATTTAACTGTAAGTAACTATTTTTTTAAAAATATTTTTACAATTGGAAGGTAACAAATTTTATTTAATTTAAAGTTAAAACAAATGCTTAATTTCAAAACTAAACCAAACCAATTTTTATTAAGTTAATACATTTATTGTAATGTGAAGAGCTTTAGTGTACAAACTTTGAAACATATATTACACACATGCTTTCCTTTGTTTAAAAACCAGTACAATACCTCTTAGATCTGAATAGATTTAGTTCGTTATTACATATTTTTATTAATTAAAACATGTATCATATTATTATCATCTTATTATTATCATATGTATCTTTTGGTACTGCAAGCAACAATACAATTATGTTAGGGTTAATTGAGAGTCTTACCCATGTGCTGAATTAAAGCTTGTGGTTTTACAATAGAATTGCATTTTTCACACACAACGCCGTAAAATGAATCTCTTTCAGGACAAAACCCATACAAATCAATGTCTGAAAATCAAATGAGAAATTGGAATAATTTTTTGTAATGTTCAAGTTCATATTGTTCAAAAAAGAACTTTAAAAATAAAAATTTACCATCAACAGAAAGACGCATGACTGAACTTGCAGGTTCGGTGTCCGGTTCTTCATCACCTGAAAAATTTGGTTAGTTTTAGTCAAAAAAATATTTATCTGAACTAAATCTATAACAATTTTTAATTATAAATACTGCTGATGTTTTAAAAAATATATTTTGTTTTTTCAAAAAATAAAGTCATATATATATATTTATTTGTAGTTAAGCATGTAAATAAATAGAGTACAATAATCTAAAAGTTTTTATTTGTACAGAGTATTATGAGTATATATAAGCAAATATTGAATTAAAGAAACAAAGCTCTTAAAAAATCGGGACCTTGGCAAAAAAAAAATCAATGATTTCCCAAGTCCCCTACCGGATTCTGCGCTACCTATAGTCTCGAAAGTCGTGATGTCGGGCTAAAATGAAAATGAGTAAAACACATTTAATGGGATAGAAGTCACTTTTTGCGCATACGAGCATGACCAAAAAATTTGTCAAAAAAAAAATTACATAAGTACATACAAATAAAAAAATAAAAAGGGGGTGACTTTAGTTAAACTGCACGGTCTTTGGTACAGCCTTAATCGATTAAGCCAGAGAAAAAAATATATATACGTATACGTAAAAGATTTTGAGATTTTGGGTATAATCGGAAAGAAGGGAATCTCTCAACCCTCATATAAAATCAATCTACAAAAGTACCCAAAGCCCGGCGAATTAGATGCACAATCGTGAAGCTTGAGTAAAAAAAGCGAGGAAGGTACACCCTGTGAACAGGTGAAATGATCCTGTTCACGGTCTACATTATGCCGATCATACCGTCTCGAGGAAATAAAGAAGTTGAATGCAGCAATTGAAAAATAAACAAAACAAGAAGATATGGCTACTCACTCAAAGGCTTGTCTCGGCCGATTTTCTCGATCCAGCTGGACCAAGGCTGACCGTGGAAGAAGGTTGGGCTGTCGCTTCCCGACATTTTAAATAAATAAATTGACTACTGTCTGATATACAACGTAAGTCGTATCCAAGGCTGACCTGTCTGATTCCTCTTCTCCGAGACTGGACACAGTGGCAGCAGGCAGTCTCGCCAGTCTCGCCTCTGCTCGCCTCTGTGTAGTAACTAACTAGTAACTAGTATATAGTCAGGTTTTGTCGCCTTTTGATATTCTTGATAGTCAAGGAACCTACCCTATCATCTCGGAGACCTTGGGGCTCGGACTTCAGCGAGACTCGTCACTCGCTGAGCGAGTTGCGATTTCTCGAGCGTGCGCACTTAGGTCTTAGAGAGTAGAGCCGGCGTTTTGGCTTTTGCCTGTAGCGCCCCCATTTTGTAGGCTCTCTCCAGCTCTCTCTCTAGTGACTAGTCTCAGCTATGAAGAATAGAGTCTCAGTCTATATACGTGCCAAAGTATTGAAAATTTTAGTTTGAGCCTTGAGCCTACACTACCGCTGGAGGGGAAGTCTTTCCCATAGGTTTGCATGTACTTCCCTCCCCTCATGCAACTCGCAAAATGAAAACTACTTACTCTATTATTTATTTAATAAAATAAAACTTTTGAGGCAAATTTGTACTAACGCCTCATTGTACAATAAGTAATATTCAACTGCTGAAAAAGCAATAATTAAAACTTTTTGTTGCCACCCCTGTTGGAGCTTGCTGTGTACATCGAGGCATGCCATCGCCCCCAATCGCCCCGTCCCAAAATAATTTTTAGAAAAAAAATTTTTGACAAAATTATTTCTAATGAAAATTTTTTGTTGTTTTTTAAATTATATTTCAATAAAGGTATACTTATAGTTGTGGAATTTCAACTGACTTAAATAATCTTTATTTAAAAATATATGATGTAAAAATTTACATACATTTTATTTTTTATTTTTGAGTTTTAAATTATAAGACTTTTAAAAGCACATATTAAGAGATGTAAATTTAATCGTAAATAATTTCAACAGCGAATATAGGGGACCTACCTATATGATGAGAAAATTTTGTTTTACAACATTCTCATCTCAAGTCTGTTTTTTCCAATTTTTTTTAGTAATTATAACGGATTATTAATTAAAATACAATAGTTTAAGTACCGAATAAAAGAACCATTTTTTTTCTGCACCAGGTGGATGGGGCTGGCGTATGGACTGTTGCAGCGCCTGATGATGCCGTGGTGTTCAAGTAGCTTGAACTCTCGCTTCGCAGCTTCCAGTTTTTCGCCAGTCAGTCGCCGGGCTCGTTGAAAAACTGGTGGTCCCTTAGTTTCAATGTGGTGCATGGTGTCCGAGTTGAAAGCCATGTTGGGTGCTGCTCTGGGAAGAGAAAGGTGTTCGAATTCCCTGAGAAGGCTGTGGTACTGCTTGGGTGCGTCCGTAACGTAGGAAGCTGCAACCACTGAGAATCCGTGGAGGTTAGTTGGTTTTGTGAAGCCTCCAGACGAAACCGTGGTTTCTGGGTCCTGTAGTCGTTGTTGTTTCAGATCTATGACCAGACCGTAGTGGGTCAGTAGATCTGCGCCAATGATGGGTCTGTCAACGTCAGCAACGGTGAAGGCCCACCTGATCGGCCTTCGGATGCCCAGGTTAAGCTCCAGGTACTGCTGACCGTAGGTGTTGATGGTGGTCCCGTTTGCGGCGTGCAGCTTGAGACCAGCGGGCTGTGGAGTGTTTTTTAGAGCTGTAACAGGTAATATAGATAAAACTGAGCCGGAATCCACTAAGAAGGTGTTGTTTGAGTTCCGGTCCCAGATGAAGAGGCGGCTTTCTTGAGGTGTTTTAACTGGTTGCCTGTCGTCTACCGCCGAAACAGACGACAGTGGCCTTAGTTTTCCCTCTGCTGCAGAGGCTGGCCGTTATTGAAGTTGCAGGGCTGCAGGCATCTGTTGGCAGCCGAGCCAAATTTTGAATGGTAAAAGCATACTCCCGGTATGCCAGGTCCAGGGCTGTGAGGACGGCTGCGGCTGCGGCTGCGGCCACGTGGTGCACCACCGTTGTTGTTGAAGTTGTTGTTGTGGCGCTGCTGACCTGCAACCAGCGCGCGTACCTCAGCTAAAAGTTGAAGATTTGCAGCAAGCATTTGACCCATTGTATTGGCGATGGCGTTAAGCTGGCTGTTGTCCTGGTGACTTGCTGCAGCTACAGAAGAGCCTCGAGGAAGTTGTGGCTCAGGCTGGACGGCGAAAACTCCCGCTGAGGGGCTGCTGCGGATGAGTACCAGTAGTTCATCGGCCGCCTCGGTGAGCTCGTCTATGCTGCTTTTTTTAAGTGGCTGAAGTATCATCTGAGCCTTGCTTGGGAGGGCCTTGAACCACTTCACTCGTAGCGCCTTGTCGTCCAATGTACCCTGAGCTAATTCCCTCATACGTTTCATCAGAGTGGACGGTTTGTCATCTCCAAGGGTGAGGTCACCAAAAAGTTTTTCCAGTTTTTGGTCAGGAGGATCTGAAAAGTTTGCGATTAATTTCTCCTTCAAATTTTTATACTTATCCTGGGTTGGTGGGTTCGCCAGGATGTCGGAAACCTCCATCAATGCTTTCGGGTCAATGTGTGTCAGCACTGCGTTATAAAGTTCTAAGTCATCGGTGATGCCAGCGGCCGACAGGATGGCTTCGACCGTTTTGAACCAGATTTCTGGCATCGCGGATATGAATTGAGGCAGTTTGACGTCTTTGTTCGTTGACATTTTGAGATTGGTTCGTGGAGATAGAACGTTGTCGAGGACGTGCAGCTCCAAGCCAGAAGAAGAGTCTGTGGGCGACTGCTCAGAAAAGTTTGGCGATGATGGAGGTGACGCTGGAGGAGAGATTGACTCCACCGTGTCGTTGGTAGCAGGGAAGTCGTCGTCTGGAGTAGGAGTGACAGCGTCAACGGCCACAAAAAAGGTAGTAGATTTCTTACTGGTTGTTTGTACGGCAAGCTCTTCCTCTGGAGCAGGTGGAGGCGTACCGGCTGGTTGTTCTCCCTGCAGCTCGCTGGTGTCACGGTGTTCCTCTTCCACTTGGCGCTTAGCAGCAGCACGTGTTTGTCGGGGTGTATGGTACATGACACATCATGTGCCACATTTATGCAACCAAAACCCAAAGTTATTTTTAAAAAATGTACAGCACAGTTAAAATTTTGCACTGTTTGTTAAATGTTCACGCGCGTACTTCAGTAAGCGTAGCCAAGCCACTTTGAGCGCGTCGGTGCAGTGGCGGGAAACTGAAGTGGGGGCGGTAGCGTCTTGTGGGGGAGGGAGAGAGACGCTCTAATGGCGTGGAAAATTCCAGAAAACCGACGCCGTAATGGCGGCAACTGACGCGGCGTCACTTTCACTTTCGAATTTTCACAAAGTTTATTGTTTTTTAAAATCACGCTTTTTTCACTCACAAAATGTTTCAAAACTCGGGGTCACCAATGTGGTATTTTAGGGTTCAGGCACGTCAAGTTACCAGCTTGACGGGCGGTTGAATTTGACTTAGGCGTGTTCTATATCAGTGAGTGAGAAAAGGGATTGATAAATAATAAAAGCACTTGTATGGTTAACTGTATTTTAATTATAAATAAAAATCACTATTGACAATGTTAAGAAAGAATTTAGTTTAAATGAATATAATAATTATGTTGACAAAGCTACTCGGTTGAGTGTGGCTTGAGATGTGCACGGTGTGGTTGACGGTGCAAGACTGACTAGGGGGGCCCCCTGCGAACAGGGACGCTCAGGCCCAAAAGGGCCGCCTTGCTGCATCGGTGTTGGTGTGTGCGCTGTCCATGAGCGCCGCACAGTACACAGCGCGCGGTGCCAGGTTCTGCTTGCGCGGTTGCCGCTGTGCTTGTTGTGGCGGGTTTCCACGGGTCGCCACAGCATCGCTGCAGGAGCACGTGCCGTTTGAAAATAAACCGGATGCGGCAGTGAGTTTCAGTGCAGTCCTTAATTATTTTTGATTTTCTATTGAATTTATAAAGTTGTCACTAGTTCAAAAAATTAAAAAAATGAAGTCGAAAAATAATTTGGTTATAAATCCTTTAAGCCGTGCTAAACAAAAAAGAAATAAGGATGAAAAAGAGGAAGAAACTATCAAAGAGGTTATATTGCCCCGTGAAACCAGTGTTAATCACATTAAATGTAAAGCTGTTAGGCTGAAGAAAAATGAACAATTGCAAAGGGAGAAGAAAAAAGCTAAAAAAGAAAGAAGAAAAGCAAGAGCGCAAGCTAATGAGCCTAAGCAAGTTCCACAAACAATTGAAAGTCTTAGAGAAAAAGATGAAACTATGATATATGGTACTATTGATGATGAAGAAAATGAAGAAATCAAAGTTGATATGGAACATGATGAATTTGCATCTTACTATAAACAAGAATATGAGCCTAAAGTTTTGATAACATACTCAGATAATCCTCATACAAAAACTAGAATTTTTGGCCGAGAACTGACAAGAGTAATACCAAATTCATTTTCACTGTACAGAAATCGTTCTGGAGTAAAAAAAATGGTTAAAAGTTGCATTGCAAAAGGATTTACAGATATCATTGTTGTTAATGAAAATCAATGCAAGCCAAGTATGTTATTCTTATTTTTTAAATACTTTATATTTGTATTTCATAAAAGTAAAAATTTTTTTCTTGAAACAATCACATAAATGCTTCATTATTACATATTTACAACAATCATTCTTATATTATAAATGTCTTTATAATTACGTATTTGAAAAAAAAAATTAATTAATAAAATTCATTATTTCTGGTATTATATGATAGTTAACTAGTGCTTTTCTGAATAATACTTTAAATTTCTTAATTCAATAATTTTTTAGATGGTCTTTTAATTGTACATCTACCTGATGGTCCAACCATGCAATGTAAATTGAGTAATGTTAAAATAACTCCAGAATTAAAGCGGAATCATAAAGAAATCTCTGAACATCGACCCGAAGTAATTTTAAATAATTTTACAACTCGGCTTGGTCATACAGTTGCAAGAATGTTGGGAGCATTGTTTCATCATGATCCGGAATTTAAAGGAAGACGCGCAGTAACATTTCACAATCAAAGAGATTACATTTTCTTCAGACATCACAGGTAAACATAATATTTTAAATATCATTGACTTTTTTCAGTGGTAGAAATTAATTTCTTGGACTGAAAAAAGAAACATTTATAAGAATAATATAAGTAAAGAAATTAATTTTATTTAATGAATGATCAAAAATGCATGAAGAAACCAGTAATCCCATATCTTTCAGATCTGGTAATTTTAAGTAAAGGAACAAATAAAAGCAGTTTCACAAAAACAGTTTTCTTACAAGACTTCTTTATATGTCAGTTCTAAAATATCTAACTGACTTAAAATTTATTTCTTAAAACCAAATAATATTTCCGCAATTAAAAAACAAATAAATGTTTAACCAACAAAACAAGTCTAATTATTAAATATTTTTTTCTACAGATATGAATTTAATCAAAAAACTGGAAAACCCCGATTAAGAGAGCTTGGTCCAAGGTTCACTTTGAGATTGAAGTCCATACAACATGGAACATTTGATAGCAAGTATGGTAATTATGAATGGATTATTGAAGGAAGACGACATCAATTGGAAACTAGTCGAAGAAAGTTCTTCCTATAAGTTAATTTAGGGTAATTAATTTAAGTTATTTTAGTCTTTTTTAATATTAAAAAAAATGTTATGATATGAATTATAGTGAAAAAAAATTTATAAAATTAATATTTTTATAAATTGATCATCTAGAAACCTGAAAATTCATTATATTTAATTACTTGGATCTATTAACCTATTGAGGCAGTAAATTTCCTTTTTTAGATTTCCCAATATAATTTTTAAGTAAAATTAAGAAATATTAATTAATTTATGTATATATATTTAATGGTGTTGTTATATACTACATTTACTCACTTAAAACATGATAGACTGAATAGTTTTTCTTTTTCGTTATTTTTTGTTTATTTTTTATTTTTTTATTATTATTCTTGGTTATTTAAAGATTCTTATATTAGTTTTATTTAATATTAAGATTCTTAATTGTCATTAAAATATTTTATGAGTTCTTATATTATCAAGTATAAATAAAATTAATCATAAGTGTCCTTCAAGAATCATCACGAAATTCAGCTTTGAGTACATTAAAAATATATAATTTAGCTATTAAGTTTTCCGCATACAGGACCTGTCGCGGCTAATGTGCCATTATAGTGTAATACTCTTGAATTAGTAAGACATCCGGAAAAGATTTATGTACAAAATGAGATTTTACTTTTATATTATTTTGTAAAAGTAAAATTTAATTTAATTTTTATGACATTTTTTTTTTTTTTTTTAAATTAAAAATGCGTTATTTGAGCAACTGTTAATAACCAGTTGCTATTATATATTATTCGACGCTATTCGACGGATCTTACGAAAAAAAAAAAAACAGAATCCAAAATTTTGAATGCAGTTTTACAAAGGGAAATGTTAAGTACATGTTTTTTTTCAAGACCCGTCATATTGTAGATGATTTTTAGTAATTTTTTTTTTATTTTCCACCTTTTTTGCTAACTTTTCAACGGTCTAGTAACTTGTAACGTTCAGATTGAAAGTTTTTCTTTAATCATTTCTTTTTTGATTATCGTAACAGGTAAACTTATTAAGTCATCGTCGTGAACCAAAACGGAGAAAAAAAAAATTTATAATTATTATTTACTTATTAAACATCTTTTAATTAAGGTAAGAGAATTACTCGCGATTGTTACAACCAACGGCTTTTATACGCTGGACGTGGTAATATATGCGTGATTTATCAGACAGTCCTGCAAAAGTCAGTAGATCTGCGAGATACAGGTTCGCACTTATCTCTGGTGTGTCACTTGGATTTGCATATCGCATGTTGGCTTGCGCTCACTGTACTTAGTATGTCGTCTTTGTTTTTTCTCCAGACTAGTACCATATACTTAGCAAATACTGTAAGATTACTACAATGTATATTGGATAGTAAATATGTTACTGTGTAACATATTTAGTATAAATAATTTTTTTTTTTTTTTTAATTTAGAAATAAAATTTTCATTTAAACGATTTGATTTAACTGTTGCTGCCGTTGGGTTTGTATTTGACTCGATGGAGTCTAGGATTTAAGATGGATGTTTCTCTCCATAGTTTCACTGGCTTGTCGATACTTTGAAAAACAAAATTCGTACCCAATGTTGCACTTGCATTAAAAATACATCAACCAGGTATTATTTCCTATCCTGTCTTCGTAGCTCCCTAATTCACCCTTGACTTAACTCCAACACGTTTTCAAACTCAACAAACTTTTGCCTCCAAACTCTTGGAGGTGCTTTTCTTTGATTAAATTTATCATCATCTTACTAATCAAAGCGGCTCCTCTTGGGGCACTGCGAACGCACAAGTCGTTTTCTTCAAAGGAGCTCCTATCGGGTGTATAAACTCTCTCTCTCTCTCTCTCTCTCTCTCTCTCTCTCTCTCTCTCTCTCTCTCTCTCTCTCTCTCTCTCTCTCTTCTGAAGCACTACCGCAAGCTGCACCGGAGAAATTCGCGGCGCGACCCACCAGCGCCGAGGATTAATCAGGAGGCTGGGCTGTGGAAGACGTGCCCAGGTGACACCATATAAGCTCCTCAGCTCCAGCTCTTGGATCGATATACACCAATGTTGTTGTGTGTATGTATTTACGTGTGCAGACGCTATACTGCGTACGATGGAATTTCGCGGTGGCAAGAGACCAAGAGAGATAGAGATAATACCGTTGGACGCACAGGAGCTTTGGTTACTGTTTCAGGAGGTGGGCTCAAATTTACTGGCAGCAGATGGAATTTATGACTTTGCTCAAGCCAGCGGAAAAGAGGAAAGATAATTAACTTGTATTTTGCACGGAACTGTTTATGCTCAAGCTTGCTCACAGAAAAATACTTTAACTGGATTTGAAAAATTTAATTGATTTTTTAATTTTTAATGCATGGTTTTTATACGAGTTATTGCCACAGAAATGTTAAAAAAAATCTAGGCTGCTTAGGCAAAAATGCCAAGAATTATTATACAGCCATTTGATGAATAACTGATGAATAAAATCTTTGTACACAATTTCTGACTCATTTTTTTAGCATCCTATGAAAAAATTATAGATTTTCATGCAGTAATACTGTAATTATCGAGCGTAAACCGAAGATCCCTCCTTGAAAAGTATCCAATAATCCCGGACATTTACCTTATTACCACCTACTAGAAGTTCGGAAAAAAGCTTAAATTAATTAAAAAAAAATTCTTAAAATTAAAGAAAAGTGTGAAACTAATTTATAATTAGTAATCAAATGATCCGTACGTTTTGTAACTCGAGTATTAATAGTAAAATGAGATTGCGCCAAACGAAGCTCCTCCCTACCCATATACATCATTCGAAAGCTGAAATCGTCAGCTGCATTACTGACGGGGACTGAAGTATTAAAGTTTTGACCCTCGGGCGAATTTGGACTGCACTGTAGGAACTTGACCCCGAAGCGAATTGCATCCCTTCCATCAGGACTTTGTTGAGTAGGCCGCGACGTCGTTGCGTTATCAGCCAGAACCAAGGCCAATAATGCAATTGTCGCCTGGTACGCACGACAATCAAAGGGACGACAAGCTGCTGACGCTGCTAGCCTAATGCTCATGCAAATACGGACGGAGTGCATTAATCCGCTAATGCAATGGCCAGAGAGCCGAACTTAAATTAGATTTCGATTTCGTTCGAATGGATTCGTGCGCTCGACCAGTATAAACGCTTTATCCTGAAGATAAGTTCGTGAAGTGAAGATCTTTCTAATGCTGAAAACGAGTAAATTCTTAATTCAATTGAAAGTTTGTTTAAAGGATTGTAATGAATGTAACATTAAAAATTCTTGATTTTTTGATTTCATTGCCTGGAAAGCTAGCATTAGTATTTCATTGTTAAAATGAAAAAAAAAAAAGAAAAAAAGGAAACAAAGCGAATTCGCAAACAAGCATGGTGATAGTATAACCAACGGCTTAAGCCCAGTCATCTCTCATCGCGATGTCATTTCTCTTTGTTTCTAAAAAAAAAAAAAAAAGCCCATCGAGGCTTTTTGCAAACAAAAAAAGCAAAAAAAATCAAAAGCCTTGAAATTCCACAGTCCTTTTCTCAATTGAAACATCGAAGTTTTGACGAGCTAGAATAAAAGGAGATTTAAAGTTTAAAGCTGGACGTTGGGTTTTTTTTTTTTTTTTTTTTTTATTTGCGAAACAATACGGCTGCCGGACCTCGCGACGGATTACTCGCGTCCAATTAAATTTAACGAATTTTGAGCGAGACTGGTGTCCCGGGAGAAGGCGGCTTTATTGGTTTCATTAATTACGGATGCACGCACGTTCCTATCTACTGTCCAGTTCGGATCTACTTTTGCGCGCCTGCACGTAGGCCACCGGACGTTACCGCACGAGAATAGCTGTGGGCGGTTGCGACGTTTGCGGCGGGTTGGGTACGAGTCGTATGTACGTGGCTAGAGGCGTGTTAGGGATGTTCTTCTAATTTGATTAAATCTTTTACAAATTTAAACATGTTTTCACGATAACCTCGACGATAGCACTTGATTGGGTTTTCAGTTTTTGTTTGAAAATATTAACATGTACATTAAGAATACTTTTTATTTCTGTATTAAAATAACTTTTTGGCTTGAATTTTTGAACAATTTTTATTTCATTGTGTTTGAACATTCTTTCTGACAACAGTAAACACATAAAGTTTCTTGAATACATTTCCTGCAAAAAATTCAAAAGTAGAGATTATGAAAAAAAATTTTAACTCGAGCTTTTTAAACTTATTCAAACTTTTACATGTCTTCAATAATAGGATAATCCAAATTGCTTGATTAACTGTGAAGCTAAAGATGTTTTAAAACCACATTCTAGAGCTCAGCATAAGATAGAATCTCATGTCTATTGTAGAGTGCATGAAGGGATAGATAAATGCCCCGCGGGTCCGTCCAGCAACGAATGAAAGTCCAACGCGCTAACGTGCCGATACGTTGGATTTGGCAATTAAATCGTTTGCCCGACGACCGCCTCTACTTCGCACCTCGCTCATACTTTTTTTTAAATCCATTTCGTTTCGTTTTGGTCCACTACTGCTGCCTTTGGTTAGCCCCAGGGGCTGTTGAATTGTGCGAGGGTAGACGCTTTTGTTTCAGAGTGAAATATTTTAATTGAATTTTCATGTGTGGTGATTCTTCGTGGCTCTGGTAATTATATTCATGCTTATATTATATGACTGGATATTTCCATGATTACTTTATTTAAGACGTGTTCTCGTTTGTCACCCATCGAGTAGAATTTTATGTGATCTTTGATTTATCATAGATTTTGTTCAAATTTTGTTAACTTAACTTATTACATTAATTCATTTATATCAGTTCATCTGTGTAACTATTTTTTATTGTAAAGCTCAACAAAGTGCAAAGAAGTCGAAATCAACAATAATTAAAATTTACCGTAGACGCTTAACAACGACAAAATATTTTTTAACCTCGCGCGGATAGCATAGCAGAACAGCGAAGGTCTCCCCGAGCCCCAAATATTTCGGTTGCCCAAAGTTTTTTTATACATGAATGCATTCAAGGAAGTTTTATTTATTCAAAATAATTACTTAGAAGTTTAAAAGTTAGAAATGAACTTTTTAGGACTACTTTGATACCTTTTTAAAACTAATTTTTAATTTTTTAGTAGTAAGCTCTCAAAAAACTCATATGTTTTTACGCAGTTAAGGAGGCTTGGCAGTTTTTCAAAATCCAAAAGTAAGAACCCAAAAAATTCCTGTAGATTCCTTGAAGTAAGACAAACAACTTTCCTTTTTAACACAACAATGGTTGTCGGACTCGTTTTCGAGAAAAAAATCAGTTTAGAATTTTTTTTTTAACATGGGCTCTTATGGAAAAAAACATTTAAAAATTTGGCAAATCATCAAAATCCATAAGTTTGCTACGAGTCAGGTGTCATTTTAAAGATAAAAATTTGAAGATTATTTTAAAATTATAAAAATTTAAGATTATCGGACTAATTTACAAGAAAAATAGAAAATTGCGGTACATAACCTTCAAAACATGCAATTTTTCAACGTTTTTAAAAATTTTTTATCTTAAATTTTGTTTTAATATGTTTAAAAATGATAAATAATCACTTACTAATAAAAATAAATAAAAAAAATACTTTTTTTCTTATTTTCAATTTCATGCACCCGCAAGGACCCCCGCTAGGTACGACTCCTACGCTGCCAAGCCTCCTTAATAAATTTCCAAGCAATAGTATAGAAAAAGTTTATACATACAAAATACCAGGGGGTGTACTCTATGTTGTCAATTAAAGGACAAAAGCAAAGTTGTAACCGCATCGAACCATAGGGACAGTGGGTAAGAATCATTTATTAACAAATTGGACCGCAAAAATTTCTTGGGTAGAAAAGAGGGATATATATTTTGATGAGATTTTTTTCACAGGCTATAATTGTAACTTTTTTTGCTGCTCACGATTATAGAAAATTTGCGGTTGTCAACGGTTAAATGATAATTGATACCTGAAAAAAATTATTGATTTTGGTTTGGTCAAGTGTTCTAATTTGTAAGCTCCTTTTTGTTTTATAAATTCTGCTTTGAAAAAAGCAAAGTTCATAAATTGTTTTTAAATAATTTAAAGTATTTTTTGTAGTTATTCGTCAAATTTAACAAAAATTATCACTTATTAAGTGATTGATTGCAACGAACTCGTAAAAATTGTAATGATACTAGCGTTAACTAGCTTTGATTCTCGTTTTGCTGACGTTATAAGTGAAAAATGTAAAAGTCATTATAATTAATGTTCATTACGATCGAATACTTAATAAATAATTAATTTTTGTGAAAGTCGCAAACAGAAAACAATTTAATTAACTTTAAATTAAACTGTTATGCAAAACGACTTGTTGTAAATAAATTAAGCGCTAGCATTTGTAACAAAACTAAGCAAAATTAAGTTAATTTTATTAACGAATAAAAGAAAAATTATTTTGTAAAGTCAATTGACATTTAACAGTGAATCTCTGCTACCGTGCGAATACCCTTTTTGAAAAATTAAATGTAAGGTTGCAATGGCAAATAGGAGCCTAACTGTACATGCCTAATAAGGTCCTCGGAAGGCTCCCTTACGAAGGCCACTACGCTCATAAGAATATTTCTGTTCGGGATACTATTTTGCGAGCAATTCAGTAAAAACTTTGTTAAACTGAAAAAAATGCCCTAAACAGTAAAAAAATAAATTTCTAATATTCATATTGATAAAAATTTTGAATAAAAAAACTTTGAAGGATTCAATATGAAATTGAGCATTCATTACACTTAAGACTGAAAAGAAATAAGTATGATGAAATACTGCCTAACAGAATTCTAGGTGTTAAGTTTAAAAAAAATAATTTTTCAAAATATTTTAGATAAAGTACTGAATTGTGTCGCTTATGTTTCGGCTTGCTTCTCGTATTATGAATATTTTTGATTCACACAAATTTAAATAACGGCAGCATTATAGGGTATTGGATAACGAAAGGGGTATCCACCGGGCAATAATCATTTTTCCATAAAACGCTCGAGTTTTGCGGGATAGTACTGGGCGGACGTTGAAATATGCTAATAACTTGTCGGGAGCGTGCCGCGACGGCAGGGCAGTGCATTAGTTATGCTAATAATCCCTATGATTCACCATACTAGCTGTGTGGAACATATGCTGTCGTTGTATTGTCCTATACCTATACGTTTTATTCTCACCACCTGTCTCGGCTGCACCTCGCGTATAGGTGCATTTCTAATTGAACGATTAATAAAACCACGTACCTCTCCTCAACTTGCCGTGTCAAGTTCTGCGCGGCGATATTACCGTGCTTGTTTGTCGTGATAACGTGCTCAAGAATTTTCAGAATAACCAATTTTTGTTAAGAGAACATTAATTATTTTTTTTGCAGTTTATGATTGATGGTCCAAATTTAATATATTACTGAACTCTTGTTTATAATTTCAACCCCAAAATCTATGTATATGAGCCGTTCGTTTGAAGGAGTCCCTGAGTCGAGTTAGGGGATTTTTCTAGCGGTCGCTTCAACGGGTTCAGAATTTATCTACAATTAGTGTCCTCACCAAATTTTATGAAAATCAAATTTTTTCATCAAATTTTCAAAGCACACTCTTGAAATTTTGGCAAAAATTCTTTAAAATGATAAGAAATAGAAAAATGTAGTGTGAATCGACATAAGGTAAAGATGCCAATTATGATTACAAAAATCGCTACTTTTCAGCATTTTGAATTTTATTGAAAAAACAAAGCATATTAGACTAAATCTTTTTTTACATACTTAAATTTTAGGTTCTTAGGAACTTAAATAAATTTTTTTTATATGATAATTGTATTTATTTATTGAATAATTAATGTTTAAAGTCAAGACCTTTTATGCCTCCGTTTAAAGTCAAGGCCCCAGTTTATTAGACAACTTCAGCTTTGGCCCCAGTTTATGGAACACTTTTACACGTGAAATCCCGTCTGTGACTTAAGTGCCCCAGTTGATGGAACGGAATCGTCAAAACTCGAGGGTTTCATCACACTCAAACACGAACAAATTAAAAATCTAACATGAAAATTAGATAAACCGTTCCATCAACTGGGGTATGTAAATCACAGACTGAATTTTACGTGTAAAAGTGTTTCATAAACTGGGGCCAAAGCTGAAGTTGTCTCATAAACTGGGGTCAAAAGGTCTTGTCTTTAAACATTAATTATTCAATAAATAAATACAATTTTCATATAAAAAAAATTTATTTAAGTTCATAAGACCCTAAAATTTAAGTATGTAAAAAAAGATTTACCCTAACATGCTTTGTTTTTTCAATAAAATTCAAAATGCTGAAAAGTAGCGATTTTCGTGATCATAATTGGCATCTTTACCTTAATAAGTTGCCTGAAATAGTTATTTAAAAAATTAAATTATTTTTAAAAAATGAAAATCTGTCCATGCCAATCGGTTTTTTATGAAAGAAATAAAAGGGCAGATGATGTTGCAAATTTTTTATAGATAGGGGAGAGCCTGGTAATTCGGGCAGTCGGGGTATTCGGGCAGTTGTTAATATTTCAAAGAAATCATACAAACTAGCTTAAAAAAAATAGTAAGTGATAAGATTTATTTACTTTATCGTTTTGCAAAAAAACCAAATTAAAATTATAAGTTTTATTCTTAATAAAAATGGAAACTTGTCAAACTGCCCGAATAGCCCAGAATTCCTTACTGCCCGAACAGCCCGCTCTCTTCTACAATTTTAAGAAGAGAAAAATTCGACAAATACACGTCTAAAAAGTTCACTACTGATGGATTTTATTATTTTCTCGATTATTTTAATACATAATAGTATATTATTCCCGCAGGCGAGATGGTTCGATTTGGCCTCCGAGAGGTTTGCGACCCGAGCCGAAGGCGAGGGTTGCAACGAGGAGGCTAAATCGAACCCTCGAGCCTAAGGGAAATATACTATTTTTCGTCCTTCTAACCGAAAACAAGGGACGAAGTTCCGATTTTGAGGTTAGAGGGACGAAAAGATTGATTTGTTAACACAAAAAAGTCTGTTACACAAGTTTTAATGTAAAATTATCAAAATGCCCGAATAGCTCGCGTCAGTGCCCGAATAGCCTGGCTGACATAATCTCAGTTTTTATCATTTATTAATTATTCTATCATCATTTAAGGAGGCTTGGCAGTTTTTTAAAAATCCAAAAGTAAGAACCCAAAAAATTCCTGTAGATTCCTTGAAGTAAGACAAACAACTTTACTATTTAACACAACAATGGTTGTCGGACTCGTTTTCGAGAAAAAAATCAGTTTAGAATTTTTTTTTTAACATGGGCTCTCATGGAAAAAAACATTTAAAAATTTGGCAAATCATTAAGATCCACAAGTTTACTACGAGTCAGGTGTCATTTTAAAGATAAAAATTTGATGATTATTTTAAAATTATAAAAATTTAAGATTATCGGACTAATTTACAAGAAAAATAGAAAATTGCGGTACATAACCTTCAAAACATGCAATTTTTCAACGTTTTTAAAAAATTTTTATCTTAAATTTTGTTTTAATATGTTTAAAAATGATAAATAATCACTTACTAATAAAAATAAATGAAAAAAACCCTGCGAGAAATTTCCGCCAGAATATTGCCAGACAGTGGGCAGATTTAGCGAAATTGGGCAGAAATTTAGTAGGGTTAATCGCCAGATTCTTGACAGAAGGCCAATGCTTTACGCATAGGGATTCTGGCGAGCTATTACGTAAACCTTTTTATTTTAAATTGTAACATTTATTACTTACAAAAAAATGTTCAGTATCATAACTTGACTCTCAAATTTTTCTTTTTTTTTTTCCTTATGTTGAACATTTTTCTCATCCATTTTGATGTAATTTTAAAATATTATTCACACAATACCAGCCCTGCTGTATAGCCACACGTGTGGACCACACGTATGTGACACACGTGTGGCATACGTGTGCCACACGTACAATGGACTTGAACAAATTTTTTTTCTTCTGCTAAATATTTTAACACCTATGGAGTCAGGGCGGAGACCTAGTGCATAGGATAGCGATTACAACCTGGACATGATTTCCCCAGGAAGTTTTGACTCCGGAGGGGCCAGGGCGGATACCTGGTGCACCTGGTGATACTGACGCCTTGGAGATGATTTCCCCAGGAAGTTTGGACTCCGGAGGGGTCAGGCTGAACACATGGTGCACCTGGTGATACTTACGCCTTGGAGATGATTTCCTCAGGAAGTTTGGACTTCGGAGGGGCCAGGGCGGATACCTGGTGCACCTGGTTATACTGAGGCCTTGGAGATGATTTCCCCAGGAAGTTTGGACTCCGGAGGGGTCAGGCTGAACACCTGGTGCACCTGGTGATACTTACGCCTTGGAGATGATTTCCTCAGGAAGTTTGGACTCCGGAGGGGTTAGGGCGTACACCCAGTGCACCTGGTATTAATTACGCCTTGGAGATAATTTCCCCAGGAAGTAAGGACTCCGGGGGGGGTCAGGGCGGACACCTGGTGCACCTGGTGATACTTACGCCTTGGAGATGATTTTTTCAGAAAGTTTTGATCCCAGTGGGTTCACATCATCAAGTTTACTATTAGGATAGCATCTTCAGAGTGTGGTTATTACCGGGTACACCAAGTATTTTCCCTGGCCCATCCAGGGTCAAAATTTCTTGATAAAATCATCTCCAAGGCGTAAGTATCACCAGGTGCACCAGGTGTCCGCCCTGGTTCTCCGGAGTCAAAACTTTCTAGGGAAATCATCTCCAAGGCCTCAGTATAACTAGGTGCACCAAGCACCCGCCCTGGCCCCTCTGGAGTCGAAACTTCCTGCGGAAATTATCTCCAAGGCGTAAGTATTACCAGGTGCACCAGGTATCCGCCCTGGCCCCTCCGGAGTCAAAAGTTCTAAGGGAAATCATCTCCAAGGCGTAAGTATCACCAGGTTCACCAGGTGTCCACCCTGGCCCCTCCGAGGTCCAAACTTCCTGAGGAAATCATCTCCAAGGCGTAAATATCACCAGGTGCACCATGTGTTCAGCCTGACCCCTCCGGAGTCCAAACTTCCTGGGGAAATCATCTCCAAGGCCTCAGTATAACCAGGTGCACTAGGTATCCGCCCTGGCCCCTCCGAGGTCCAAACTTCCTGAGGAAATCATCTCCAAGGCGTAAGTATCACCAGGTGCACCAGGTATCCGCCCTGGCCTCTCCGGAGTCAAAACTTCCTGGGGAAATCATCTCCAGGTTGTAATCGCTATCCTATGCGCTAGGTCACTGCCCTGACTCCATAGATGTTAAAATATTTAGCAAAAGAAAAAAAATTTGTTCAAGTCCATTGTACGTGTGGCTATACAGCAGGGAGAGGTTAGGATTTTCAAAAAGCAAGCATGATTTATCGATTAAAATTATATTTCTATAAAATTATTTGATTATTTTTTATTAATTTTGTAACATCGGAGCTGCATGCTGCTGCTCCGATTTGTAAACTAACCTCTCATCAACGCATCTAGGTACATATACATATATGTATATATTTATAGACATATACATAAAATAATAAGCTTGACAGAATTTTCTGCCCACTTTCTGGCGGGCACCCCAGACGTTCTGTTGAAACTTCTAGCAGGGAATACTTTTTTTCTTATTTTCAATTTCATGCACCCGCAAGGGCCCCCGCTAGGTACGACCCCTACGCTGCCAAGCCTCCTTAAGTGCTAAGCTTTGTAAACTTATTCTCAAACAGTTCGTTTACAAAAATAAACCTTTTCTAAGTGCAAAAATTAATAAAATTCATTTTTATAAAGTAGAATTTGTAGAGCTCGCTTAAACTGCCCGAATTACCCGGCTCTCCCCTACTGTTTGCAATTTTTTTTTTATCTTTCAATTCTTTTTTTTTAAAGTATACAAAATTTTAATTTTTCATTTTTTTGCAGTTAGATGGCCGAAACAACACGACATATTTGCTTCTCTTTCTATCACATGCATGCCATCTTGCATAGAAAACGTATTTCAGAAAAACCAGGGTAAGTTTTTACTAACAATAAATTTCGGAAGTTTATCATTTACTTCTTAGCGGATTTAAGTACTGGGGTAATTAACTTTATAGTTATTAATGCAGCTGAACCAACCTGCTTTTGCATGGGTCGTGATTTATAATCAAATCGTTGAGTTTAAGTCACGAACTTCATACTATATAATTTTAAAGGCCTAAAATTAATTCGAAATCATTACAAAATCAAAATCTTATGATTTGCAGAAGAATTTCAAAGGTACTGTACTTTAGAAATCTGTTAAATTATAGTTTAATAATATTTTATGTTGATACCTATGAAAAATGATATTTTCTTGGAAACACTTTTATTAATTTTTTTACACTTCATTAATTTGGGAATGAACCTACTTAGACCACAATTCTTTCGTTTTGTTTAAACTCACTCTAATAAATTTACGTAAATTTTCCCTCAATTTCTCCTCTCAGTTCATCTTGAGGCTTACTACAATTTAGAGTTGTGGAATAATTCAAACATTCCGAGTCCAAAAATTAGCCTGAAAAAATAATAAAAAAAATACAATTTCAATTTTCCTACTCGGGATTCATTTTCTTCAGCCATCTGCATTCCCTTTTTTTTATTTTGACGATTCAACGTGGTAGACGCGAGCGATGCCGTCATCCTAGTAAAGATCTTTGTTCTACAAGAAAAAACTGTCTTACATACACAACCGTGCAGCTAGTTCTGTTTCCCTCCTTTTTTGCGAGCGTGCCGAATTTTATTTCTTTCGTAAATTGAGATTTCCTCGTGAGTTTTTTTTCTTTCGCCTCATTTTTTGAAATCATCCACTGAGAGTCAGAGACTCGCCATCTAGAAGAATATAATGCCGTGGTTATTGGAAAATGGGATGAAGCTCAGAAGCGTCGGGGTTAATTTGAGACAAGTTATGAAATAGCTTGTAGGGGAGAACTGATTTTTCGCTTTTTCTTTTTTTGCTGATCCATATAACCCTGCATGGATATTGGGCTGCACTAATAAAAAATAAAAGTTTTTTTTTTTTTTTTTTTTTTTTTTGCTATGTTATGAAATTATTTGCTAATTTAATAAATTTCATAAAATTTTTTCTGATTCTTAAAAAATACATTCATTATAAAATTTAAAATTGCTTTGAGCTTGATCTATCTACTCTGTACTCTGTATGTGTATAATTTTTTTATTTTAAATTTGATTGTATTTGATAGTATGATTATACATTTTTTGTGATTATATTACATATTACGTAGCAAATGTTTTTAAGCATTCAAAACTAATTTATTCGTCTAACTTTACTTAATTTTATCTAATTGTACTGTTAAGTTTAAATAACCTTGCTTGAAAATAACTTAAATCATTTCAATTGCATGCAAAACCTGGAGCGCTGAAAAGGTACGCTACTCTTGGTTTGGGCTGACGCACTTTTTAAAAATGAAGAGTGAGCTTGAGTCCTTCTGATTTCAAAGAGTGTTTTTAAATATTATTTTTATTTATGTACTTGCTAAAAAAATTTATAACATTTTATAAAATATGACCAAGCTGTACCCCTAAATAACGTAGATGGTATAACCGTATACTACCGAAAAAGAAGTAATTTAGAAAGTATGAAACAGGGTCGCTCGAGAGTATGTTTTTTTAATATTATTACTAAAAATGTTATTAGTAGCGAAAGTAATTACGAAGAAGGGTCAGATAGAAATCGCGCTAACACACGGGTCAAAATGGCGTTTATAAAATTAGCAGTCCCTGCGCTCCTGAGCGTAATGCAAAAGAGTAAAAAAGAAAATTGGCCGTCAAGCGAGGCGTAAAATGAGGTGCGCGTCCATCGGTACGATTACATTTTTTTCCGCGCCTCAGCTGCCGTATAAGTGGCGGGAAGCATTTTTATTGGTAATTAAAATCCAGCGGCTCGTGTGATTGAAATTAATATGGTCAAATGGTCAACGTGTTCCCTTTGGCGTAGGCAAAAAACCCATTCCTCTCGAGCTTGAAATAAAAAAAAATACGGTCCGGTGTTCTTGCCGTTGGAGAATTTACGCGTGAAACGATTTTTTTTTTTTCTCTGCGGAGGAAAATATTTGCTCTCGCCCTTCGGTTAAGTGTAACAGGAAAGGGGTAGCCGCCCACGGGTGGTGAGTACCCCCTCAGCCTGGAACTTTACTTTTCGATTACGCTCCTCAATCACGTTTCACAACTCATTTCGTCGCGTCGATGAATTAATTAAGCGCGCGAATGGTGTAATTCAACCTTCCTTTTTTTTTACACCACTGCTGGTTGGAGTGTTGAAGCTATCTCACGACAACGTGAAAGCTCTCTCTTTTTTTTAGAATTATACGACGTTTGGAAAAGTTATTCTTACTTGCGTTGACTTTTTTTTGTAGGGGCGCGAGAGGGTTGAAGCACCCCACTGGGATTTCTTTTTTCAAGGGTAGCAGGTGTCCTGAGAATTAAATATTGGTTTATGAGCTTGAAAGTGAAGCTATCTGGGAAAGAAGGCGCTAATTTAAAACTTTCATTTCGTTCGGGGCTTGAATTTTTTCCGTGATGTACATAAAGTACACTAAAGAAATAATTTTTTGAAACTGATCGTAAAAATCATGAACTTCTAACTCGAGCTACGACCCTGTTTTATGAAAGTACCTGTCGAAATCAATCATCGCATAAACGATTCGACCTGTACGCAACCCCGCGCAATTGCATATTGATTAGGCGAATCCCGAAACGGTGAACGGTGGAAAATACCGCATCACCTCGATCGTGTCTTCGAAGGAATCCAACTTAATCCCTCCCGAAAGTACGCCGGGCAAGGAGATTATCGTACGGGGGTTGGGCTTGCTCGTCGCGTGTAAAGCCGCGGCTCTAATCCTCGCGTGTGCACTTCAACGCGGCCGCGTCTTGAGCAGGCTTCTATTAAAACAACGCCTCTGATCTTGAGCCAACAATCCGGCTACCCCTTTTGTTTTGTCATCAGCTAAGTTTTGGAAGCCCTAACCGACGACTTGTTTTCTTTCGATCGGCTTTTTCCTTACTTTGCGGTTCGTCTTCATTAATGAGCGATTTAATTTTCTTGAGATTTGGAAGGCTTTGGAACTACGTTTAATTATCCACACAAAACTTTGAATATTCTTGTTGGATCAAATTAATAATTTTAAATTCAATGAAGTGCGCATTTAAAAAATCAATCTTGACTCTATCGAGTTCAATGAGATGCATTATAATTACAAGCCGTAGTAGTCATGGGACGGAGTGTTGAATCGTGGCTGCTGCGGTTGATAGTCCGCGCGTGTACAACCACCCCTTGATGTTTAGTTGCGTTCTGTGTAGAGAAGCTGGACTAGGAGGATGATGACGATACCAGCCCCATAATCAGTGACGATAAGGACTACCACCAAACTCCGGCCATGCGTGGGCCTGTTCGATTACTCGCGCAGTTTGTAGCTTACTCGGCTCAACATCTACGTGTCATTATACATAGAGGAAGATTTGTGCGTCCGAACCGTTTCATACGTAATTCCCATGTGTATAGAAATCATGCAGCGATACATTGAGCTTTCATTCCCCGAAAGATCATCAGTGCAACCTGATTCATGATTTCATGAAATTGACAATTCTTTGAGCTTAGAATACTTTCTATTATAAGAAAAAGCATTATTATAATTTATGATACAAAAAATGTTGCTTGCGGAAATGTGATTTTAATTGATTACTTTGCGAACAAACGTTCTTATCTCAGCTTCATTGGCAGGCTTTGCGAATATCAGCCAGACCAGATACACACCCAAAGTCTAATTAATCTTTCCTGTCGGATGAGTTTACAATATATGCAAGATAGCGCTTGAAGTTTCGTCTCCTCGATCGTCTTGAAAGCAAGTTTGCTCAACAATTTCTCAGTAACTCGGAGCGCAATGATCGATTCAAGACGCGCTATTTTATACGCAATAAAGTCTCAATATAAATATTGAAGATTAATTAAGGTATAATGTCCTCGTTAAGGATGATTGACAAACCACCTACTCTTTGTTCTTGCAACTTGAGTTCAGTCACTGTATTCGATTAATACTAGACCCCTCTTCACGTAAATATTTTCATAATATATATATATTTTTTTTTTAATCTTTGAATTTTTTTTTAGTTTTATGTGGAGGTTCGTACAAATTTTTAGTTGCAAATTGATGGTAACAATAAAAAGTTAAAAAAAGATATTTGGCATTCTGAAAATGAAAAATCACAGTTAAATACAGGAGAGTAAAGTAAAATAATAATTATAATTATAAATAATTCCAAAAAAAAATTGTTAGTTTTGTCGACAACAACAGTAAGAACTAGTAAATGAACAAATGTAAGAGAAAGTAAAATTAGGTGTCTGCGAAGGCAAATAACAGCTGGGAGGAGGGCCGCGACTTGTATCGATATGCAAACGTGGCTTTCGCTCGTAAAACCGGAATAATATCAGGAGCGATCTATTTAACAAGATCGTCTCTTTCTCTTGGCGGTGGCACTAGCATCGAAGTTTCCCATTTCACCACAGTATTATCCCCCAAAAACCATACTTTAGTTTAAACTTTACTTATCTCAAGGAACAATCGAGTGGAACTTAACGATAATCACGGCGTAAAAGGTAAACTACAAATGCGCTCTTTACGATCCGAACGAGTAGGCTTTGAGTTTTCAGCCTCCTGGATTTTCGACTTAGAAGATTCACTGGAGGCACTTTACGATGTGGGTACTAAGACTAGCGGAATAGGTAATTGCAGACTTTATTCTAACGAACATTTTGTAAATACCAAATCGGTTTTGCAAGCTTTTAAAAAAAAAATCATCTGATGACGATTAATTGATAACATTTATTCATTCTTTTTCATTTGTATGCATTCATAAATATTTTTGCACCATTTGTGTTGCCCTTAAACAACGATTAAAACCGAAAAAATTGCTGCATGCCAATGCGAATTGCAAATTAAAATTTATTCTCTTTTTAAACTCCGAGCATACTCTAGTGTGCTGCATTATAGAGAGCGTCTTTTTTTTTCCCTAAATTACTTTTCCTCATCACATTTTTTTCAAAAAATAAATCAAGAAAATTAATTTTTAAAATTAAATTAATTCTCGAATGAGCATGATTTTTGTTCTAAAATTGTATTTATAACTAACGGATATTAGCAATTGTAACTACCGGTTTGATATTTTCAGTACCCGAGTAAGGTCTGTTGCAATTAGTTTAAGCTGCAGATGCAATAATTTTGGTATTGGAATTTTGTACAAATTTTTTATCAAATTATGCTTTTTTTTGTTTTTTATTTTTTATTTGAGGGCTAGCTTTTTTGAATCTTCTCTTCTTGTTTTATAATTTCTTTTTCAAGTGACCAAATTTGTATACAAATTTTTTAAAAGGATACTACTATCAATCAATGACTAAATATTCACTGAAAAAAAGTACTCGCTTTTACAGAATAATTCATGAGCGATTCCGTGGGAATCTTCCAGTAAGCTTAAGTAAAAAATTGTTTATGTCTTTGCTTTCATAATCGTAATCGCAATTATTCTTTCAAGAAAGCAAGTCGAATCATGATCACGAGATCACGTTTGATGCATTGCTTGTAATAAAATCCTTTGGCCAATAAAGTCATCGGAAGAACTTAATTGAAGAAAAAAAATTTTTTTTTTTATGTTACTGAATAACGCATTGAATTTAAATCATTCTTCAATAACTGCATCAGTTGTTATTCATTTGAGTTAACTATTGCTTGATTTGAAGCAACGTTGTAAATGGGTTTTCATCAATGAAATATAAATGATCCGGGGTAATGTAATTTTTAACAAAACCAGTTCATAAATCCTCACCAGAAGAGAAAAAATTATCCGTTTTCATCGGACATATGAATTTTTATTTGCGCAAATACAATATGACACTTCTTTTTATTTGACTATGATTGCATAATTCAACGACTAAACTCGTGCATCCGAGAAAACGAAAACAAAATCAAAACCACCGGGACCGTTCGGCCAGAGTTAAATTCGCGTTACACGCTGTGCTTGACAGAGTCGTAAAAACGCGAAAAAAAACGAGTATACAGAAGAAAAGAGCTAAACGCACGCGAAGAAATCTCATACATCGACGATGCGATGATTCGATAAAAATATATGAGCGTCCGTGTGTCCACCACGGTCCGCAAAAAATGCTCTCCGACACGCATATTCCACAGATTCTCACAATTACAATGCAAATGAATTCTCATGCGTCGCGTATCGCGCGCACATATCGGCTGTTAATTCGCCCGGAGGAAAAAAAAAACTTGTCCAACGCTGTTTTTAGGTGCGGTCCGACTCATGTAAATTTGTCCGCAATTGTCACGTCGTTACAACAACGGGGGGCTTTTTTTGGGGGATCCCTGCTTGAGGCGTTTTGTATCGACGAATTTACAACGTTTGCAAATACTTTGGTTAGAAAAAAATGTATAACAGCCGAAAAAGCTAAAAAAAGAGTCCGAGACAAAATGTTATATGGGTGCTTAATAGTGTGGAGACGTGCCAAAAAAATAAATAAAGCGAAGATAATGCGAGTGAAGAGTAAATGAGACGCGTCGGGAACAAAAGGCATTCCCAACACGCATGAAGAATGAAAGAAAGAAAAGAAAAAAAAAGAGAGAGTGCGATAATGGGACAAGAGGGAGAAGTTCGGTGCAAAGGCTCTTTGCATATATTGACGAATTTACGAGTCAGGTCGTTCTAGTTTCGTCTCCGCGCGAACATTAATACACTTTACGATATTGACGAGAAGTTTGTTAGTCATTACTTGCAGCCCGCGCTGAGATGAAAGAAGATGAGCTCGACACAAAGAAAGTCTTGGTGTTTTAAAGAGATACTTGCGCACGCGTGTAGTGTACTTGCGACTGGCAGTCAAGGGGTTGATTTTGCTACTCAGGTCTCGTAAAAAGGGCCCGTGACTAAATTATGTAAAATAATACAATAAATTTTTTTTTAACTTTTAAGAGAACTGAATGGAAAATTTTTATTTTATTTATTTTGTTTCTCTCGTTTTCTTCATGAAAAGCTACCAAGACAGTATTCTTGAGTTGCCATCTTTTCGCAGATCTGTCAATAACACTCTTTAGTTTAGAAAAATTCTAATGTTTTATCCTTTCTCAATCTAGTGATGAATAAAGGTATCGCGTTAGAAAACGTGTTCATCATTGTTACAAACTGATGTAAAAAATCTAAAAGCACTTAATAAACTCAATAGCACATTGCTTTTAGCAAAAAAATAATAATAATAATAATAATAATAATAATAAAACTGCTTGCAAGTTATTTCATACGAAAAAAAAGAAAGTAGTCAGCTACGACGTAGCAGGGATAAAGAAAAAAGGTCATTTTCACAGACGACTCGGTGGGTACAGTTCGGCCATTCCCATATCGAAAAATTTATCTCATAGCCAAGCAACCCCTATTGTCACGACGGCGGCGGTGGGCCGGTGGCGATGTTTACGATATTGACTCTTCCTCCTTTATGTTAATTTGCGTCCGAGTGAACGTGGGTACGTCCATTGTCGCCCTGCTCGCCTCGCTCCCCGCGTGATCTATGTAATCGACTCTTTTTTCTATTTCTTTCTCTACCTCCCTTCCTCCTGCACACTAAGTACACGATATTTTAAAATTTACGAGGGTAATATATACGCGTAGCAGATTTTGCAGAAGCATTTAAAACAGACAATACAAGGTGTAGTGTACCCAAGGACCTGTCCGCGGTGCACGTGTGTGTCGACTTTATGCTAATTGCAGAGCACCGAGCGTCAATTAGCATAGGAAGCATCGACATTTCGGCAGCTCTGTTTTAAAGAGGGTTCGCAAAGTCTTACCAAACGGCTTATGCGCTGCTGCTGCTTTTTAGACCGCAATCACACCCCAAGAAGGGTTTGGTTTTTCTCTAAGCCTTTGTCTTTTTTTTTTTTTTATTTCTTGTCATACATAAGAATTTTACATTGTTTCTTTTTTTAACTTTCGCCGTGGATTAATTTTTTTTTGCATTCATACTGCGCGTATCTAATAATATAATCTGCTAGACTTTAACTTTTTGAATGATATCAGCAAACCCGATGATGAAGGTCTCTTTAGTCAAGACTTTTTTATGCCATAAATGACTCATCTTTTCTCGTTTCAATTTTTTTAGTTCCTAGTGAGTATATACATACATAATATGCACTGCATAATCTTTTTTTATAGTTTTCAACGTACATAAAGTAAAAACGAGTAAAGATTTTCAAATTATAATGCGGAAAAAGAAGTTTCCTTTCCCTTGAAAGCATCCCTAAGAAATCTCGATCCTTTGCTCATCTGCAATCAGACCCATAATTAAGGCTCAATTATACTTATTAACTGAAAGTTCTTTGAGTAAGCGTTGTGGCAACCCTCTTTTTGACCCCTTCGAGGAAAGGCCCTCCCTATACCGCTTCATAATAGATACTCGTGTCAAAGCCGTGCGTCGACCAAACAGTAATAATATATATGTATACGTATAATACGTGACTGCAGTCCTCATCAGACGGGATTGTCAGAAGTCAGCGAAGGCAAGGTAATTGTCCCGGTGATCCGCAGCCGCGACAGTCTCCAGATCTACTACCTCTTGCTCTGATTTGTCTTAATTGGCACTGGGTAAGGGGAATATAATTAGCACGGCGTGGGCTCTTACTCCCTCGCTCAATTCCTGAAGATGCTTCTGTTTTAACCTCACCCCAGCTCGAGCAAATTAGACATTCCTATGTAAACTTTAGCACTGTCTGACCCCTTCGGTGCGGTCGGAGCCTGCGACTTATGTGCAGCCTGGACGAATGGCTTTGATGTATAATAAAGCGCCGGTCTGTTGTTCAGGAGCTGGACAGTTTTGCACTGGATTTTCAGCGCACCCGTTTTTTGGGGAAGAGGTTTGCAAAAAATTGGCCGTTTATACTATAGCCATTCCAATGCAGAGATACGTTTTGGGTGGAGAAGGAGGAGTCAGCTTGGTGATCTCGACAATTTTTCCTTCCCCTTTCAAAATTATGATCTTGAATAATTTCAAACTCATTTGAATATTTGAAGAAATGTACCATCGGAAATTATTGAAATTTAAATAAGCCGTTCTTTAGGAAAAAAAAAGATCATTTTTTTTTTTGTTTCTAAAATAATAAAAAAGATTGTGAAGAAAGTTAAGTTGATTTGAAAATGATTTTACAACACAAAAGTTATAACAGCACTATATCCACTATAAACTTATATCGTTAAAAAATTTATTTTTATATTAATACAGCTATTAAGCACGTATTAGTAGTTTTTATATACAATGCAAAATTTTTCAATGTTTTCGATTTATGGCTTTTAAATTTTCAAGAAATTTATAATACAGTGGGCAACATTCATTTTAACAGAATAAAATTAGCAAATATGAATATAAAATTTTCATAGGGTCAATGCTATGTAGTTAAGTCATTCGCAAGGATTTACAAATCCGACACGGATGCTTGTTCCGCTCCCTTACCGTAGTAAGGTAGGCACGCGTGCGCACGTGAGAAACAAAGGGATGATCCTTTTTTTCCTTAGTACTACCCGTATTATAGAGTTTATTTTTAACTGGTTTTTCACCCTCGTAGTAAATCCTGTTTGCCGCAGTCATGCTTGTCAGTTGTCGTAGCTGTCTTACTTGACAGTCAGACCAGCAATAGTCTGGGAAACAACATTTAATATTCAATTGAAACTTCTTTATTTGTATAGGTAATTTTTGCATCCGCTATAAAACTCTATTAAAAGGATACTATTTAATCAAACTCATTGAGTTATCTTTAAATTAACCATGGAAGAATTGTTTTGTTTTTTTTTTTTTTCAATTGTTTTTATGACTATTTTGTAGTTGAGATCTTGTCTTTGAAGCAATGATTGGCATTGTTTACAAGGATAAATTAAAAAAAATATATTTATTTTTGAAAGTATTATCTTTACTGTAATAAGAAAAAGTGGAAAAGGAGGATGAGGTCCAAGGGAAATGATTTTATGAGTTTTCCAAACAGCTTTAAAGGAGGATGAGGTCCAAGGAGAATGATATTGGCTAGTTTTCCAAACAGCTTTAAAGGAGGATGAGGTCCAAGCAAAATGATTTTGGCTAGTTTTCCAAACAGCTTTAAAGGAGGATGAGGTCCAAGGAGAATGATTTTGGCTAGTTTTCCAAACAGCTTTAAAGGAGGATGAGGTCCAAGGAGAATGATTTTGGCTAGTTTTCCAAACAGCTTTAAAGGAGGATGAGGTTCAAGGAGAATGATTTTGGCTAGTTTTCCAAACAGCTTTAAAGGAGGATGAGGTCCAAGGAGAATGATTTTGGCTAGTTTTCCAAACAGTTTGAAAGGTGGATGAGGTCCAAGGAAAATGATTTTGGCAAGTTTTCCAAATAGCTTGAAAGGAGGATGAGGTCTAAGGAGAATGATTTTGGCAAGTTTTCCAAATAGCTTGAAAGGAGGATGAGGTCCAAGGAAAATGATTTTTGCTAGTTTTTCAAACAGCTTTAAAGGAAGATGAGGTCTAAGGAGAATGATTTTGGCTAGTTTTCCAAACAGCTTTAAAGGAGGATGAGGTTCAAGGAGAATGATTTTGGCTAGTTTTCCAAACAGCTTTAAAAGAGGATGAGGTCCAAGCAAAATGATTTTGGCTAGTTTTCCAAACAGCTTTAAAGGAGCATGAGGTCTAAGGAAAAAATTTTTGTAAGTTTTCCAAACAGCTTTAAAGCATACTATTTTACTTGGAATATCTTTATGTTTAATTAAAAATTTGTCCAACGATGTAAAAATAGACAAAGAATTAGTTGAAAAAAAAATAAAAAATCACTTAAAAGGGGGAGGGGGAGCAGTGCCCTACTTGAACAGAATATAACTGGCTCATAGCACCCGAGGGGTTGAAAATTGTACAGCCTGCGGACTAGCTTTTACTGTAAGCGTGCCCTTTGGAGAATGAGTGCATTCACTGGTTTCCCGGCGGCTACAGGGCTAGAGGGCTATTATGCATACGGATTGCATTCGGCGTGGGTGCACCAGCCTCACCCTCGTTAATGGCTTGTCGTTCATTTTTTCTTCGCACGATGCATTTATTTTCTGCCACTGTATAGCGTTGTCAAAAGTAGGCTTCTCCGAGTTCCCTGCAGGGGTGCACCCTTTGACAGGGAAAGTGCGAAGCCTCGTCGTCCTGCGGGCCTCACTCTAATTGATTTCGAGTAATTCGTCAGCGTTACAGGCTTACTTTCCGGTTTAATTAATTTCACCAAAAAAAGCTGCAGTGATCAAGAGAGGGTAGAGAATTTCGATTTCGGTGCCAAACAATGTACCGATATATGGTTATGCAAAAATCCCTCACCAAAATTTATTCGTTTTTTTTTTTTTTTTGAAGGAAATTTCTAAATGGAAAAAATTTATAAAAATTAAAAAATTACATAAGATATATTCTTATTCCACATACTCCCTTTTGTCAAAAATTAATCCACAAAAACCTGAATTGGACATAAACTGGTGTGAAATGAAAGTAGCATCGAGTAAAAACTCATCGAATCGTGCATGCAATTAACGAGCTGCAGCCGAAGTTAATACACTCCGGTCTGGTCCAAAAAAAAGTGAAGTTGCAACTGCACTGATGATAAATTCGTAACTGGAAACTGTATTGCATTTCGTCACTGACGACCGTGGACAGTTTACAGATGGATTGGTAAAGGGACTGCCAAGCGATATTGCGCTAGGTGCAATTTGAACTCGCGGTTGTAAGGGTGACGAGATGCCACCGCTGGCTGTCCAACAATGTAACTCTCCCCTTTCCCTTTCGCTTGTTGCAGGATGCCCAGGCTATTATTCAGATGTAATTGCGTGCCAGAGCTTGCGTTGACGCATCGGCTGCTGCGTAAATTGAGACGATGAACAACTTTGCCGGTAAAATTTTGAACCGCGATCCGGTGGCCTCCAGAACTCGATTGGTTTACCCTGAATCCGTAAACCACTAGTTTAACACAACAATCGAGAGCTACTCTTGTCGCAGATAAATACAAACTACCAGAGGAAATTCTATTCGGATCTTGATCGAAGAAAATTAGTAACTAATGTATCCCATAAGGCGTTTAAATAGCAGATTACAAAATTAATTACCTATTAGTTACCTGTTAGTATACCTATTTCGATTTAAACAAAAAACATCGGGTTAGTAAGTAAAAAGATTCTTGTCATAGAAAACTTTTTCCTGGAACCTCTGAAAAATAAACGAAAAGAGTCACATTACTGTCTAAAACCGAGGAAATTTATTAAGAAATCAGCTTAAAAACTCATTGTTTTCCGCCAAGAAACGTTTGGATGTAAGCTTAGAAATTGTTGGATTTATTCAATGCTGACTGTAATATTTATGTAAGAAAATTCGGTGAATAATTTTGTGAACTGTGTGTTTGGAATTTGGAAATTTGAAGTTTCAGGTCATATTGTAAAAGTGTGCAAGCAAGGGAACTTCGACCCCTGCGGTGCGAAGAAAGGTTGAGGGTCTACATCTGCTGCCTGCACTCGCTTCAGTACAGGTCAGGCCAGGGAAGGTTAAAGACGTATTTTCTTGTATTTTCCAGTTTTTGTAACTTATTGTAATAAAACTTAATTTTAACCCAATTTTATTTATTTCACTTATTTTTATCAACCACGCATAATTAAAGAAAACCCCAACAGAAATGAATCTAAATTATTTGCGAATCTTACTAATTAAAGCAATTTTTCAGTTAAAAAAAAAAAAAAAAAAAAAAGTTATAATCATCCTCCGATGAATGCCGAATCAAAGTTATGAATTCGTCGGATGCATTTAACAACTTGAAGCAATCGCATTAGCGTGATGCGATATTTGGCGGTCTATCATTTAATTTTATCACCCAAGTTTGGCGCACATCGATGGAAACGCCAATCATACATACATCCCGTTCCACCCCGATGTAAATTGCATCTCGTAACCAAATGAGTGTGGTACCCCCCTGCCCTTCCTAATTCCGCAATCAGGCCTATACACAAGCCCTTCCCGAAAAAAGTAAAAAAGATATCTCGCGACATCAGAGGACCAATATTCCACTCGTTCGCGCAATTAACGTCCCATAGAGCGCGCTCGGGTTATAGAATAATTGCACAGACCGTGGATTAAATCACACGGGTGAGGCTGGGGGGAAGTGCATTACTGCAGTGTATGTCGCTGCTGCCAATTTGATTGCAAAGATCGCGGTGATTATGGTACGAGATATCTTTTATCGGTGCGTCGAACGAGGGATCAGTCTTTGTGCCCTGTGTGTTACATTTGGGAGGGAGGCTGCAGTTTGAATTTTCGAAATTATGGGTATTGTGTGACGCGACGTCCAACATCCTATTTGGGATGCAAAAGGACTTATCAAATTGCGGTATGATGAAGTTATTCACGACGAATTCTATCAGGCTCCCCATTTTCATTTTTCAAAGCTTCTGTAATTTCTGGTTTATGCACTAATTACCCTTTTTTTCAGAAACCTGAACATTCTTTGATACGTTCTTAAATTTAATTGCATATTCTTCACATTTGATTTCTTTGTATTTTTCTTGTTAATTATTAAAATTTTAGTTACAAAATTTTTTAACAGAACTTGAATAAATTAAAAACGATTCGACAAGTACTTGATGCAGACACTACAAAAAAAATTTAAAGAGCCAGCAACAAGTGTCGTATTTTTAGGAACCACGATTTACATCGTACAACGTGGATCCTAAATTTACAAAGCTCTAAAACTTTTAGCATGTTTCACCCCAAAGTGGTGGTATCCGTCTTTGGGAATGGCCTCGGCGACAGCCCAGCGGGCATCCCTTTCGAGGAAAAAAAATGCAAATCTCACAAATATAAATATTCGCGAGAATTCGACGTTAAGGCGAGGAAGGGGAGCATTATACCCTGCAGCGACTCTCTCGAGTGCGCTAGGATTACCATATTACCCCATAAATTTTCCAGGAACCCATTTTCTGTTGTAAGGTTTTTTATTTCAAAACATCTTTGAAGGTTTTAAATCATTCATAAGATGTTTTTTTAATCCAAGAAAAGAGCTAATGGTGTTTTGTGAGTTATTGTTGTAAAATATATTTTTAGGATATAATTATTGATCAAATTGAGTTAAAGTAAATTACTTGGATTATCTGTAATTTATCTGCCCAATTATAGGTTTAATGGTTGATTTCCATATTAACAAGTACTTACGCGTCTAAAATTTTCAAATTTCCATTTTTTGAAGCGTAAGAATATTAGTCATTACCGTAGATAATCACGCGTATCGAAGTTTATTATCGAACTCCCAAATCTGAAAAATCTTTGATAATCTAAAGATTATTTCCGGTGCATGTACCTGCTCAAAAGAATTTCAAAAAGTAGCCTCACTCCAGCTGTTGTGATCCATTTTCACGATCCTTGCGTGCATTTACACGATGAATTAAGGCAGTCAAGCAGAGAACAACGATGATAAAAAATGGCTCCCTACGTACACAACTGTAATTACGTATGTTGAATGCATAAACAAACACTTCAGCTGTTGCGTGAATTTTCAGTACCAAGGGACAATTTGCAAACTGTAAACCCCAAGTGCATTATAATGACAAAATTATATATGTGTATAAATGTGAAAAATAAAAAAGTGATTCTCAAATGTGGGGACTCTCTCTCTTTTTCATTTTTTTCTTTCTTTTTATCTGTTTATCATTGTTTTATTATTTTTTTTTTAAGGTAATTTTTTTTTATAAGCTTTCTGCTGATATCGGTGTCGAAAAAAGTTCAAATTAAAGTACTCAACCACAAAATATTACAGTACCGAAAGTCTCAAAATAATGACTGGTCATGAACAATAACTGCAATCTAATAGTTGAGACAAGATTAAATTGTAAAAAGATAAGAGATCATAATGAGGACGATTTCATCCATTAAAGCCGAACTACTCGGATTATGCATTATGCAGCAGAGGGGGGGGGGGCAAGGGGATGGTGCTCGCGCGATGCCCAAGCGCGATATAGCGTCCGGACCGGCGGGGCATATTATGCGGCCGAACGACAGATGTAGCCGCACGCGCGCCTCAAACTTCGTATGCTCCGCGTGCACAGCACGTCCAACAGCCCCTGGAATGCCGAAACGTGATTGCGATTCCTCGTCCTTTTTTATTTTCACTCCCTCGGCTGACCCTAATTTCCGGGGCCTCTAATCGCACACCGCCCTGGTATTGCTCTGATCAGATTAGGATATGTAGTACCGTTTTTGGGATAAGTGGCCCTACAACAGGTCGTTCACAGCCGTTCAATTTTTAGAGATTTTTTCAGATTTTTTTTTTGTTTTTTTAGAACTTTGTCAATGAAAAAAATTATTTTGATTTACCTGTTACATTGAGTTTTTTGTTCGGTGGTTGATTCGAAATAAAATTATTTGTTTCGAAGAATTTTGAAAAAATTTCAAACCCGTTGAGTAATTACTGGTTGGGTATGACTAATTTAATCATTGAAACATAAACCTTTAATAAATAACGTTTTCATCAAATTTTAATGCCATCAAAGCGGTTTTTGAGTAACCTTCAAATTCGATTGTCCGTTGCGCAACGTGCCCAAACAAAATTTGCATAAGCTTTTAGATTCGTTAATGGAATCAGCCTTAATCAAGCAAAACAAAATCGATGCTTGTGGATTTAAATCAACAGCAGCATGTCAACATTAAGTGAAAAAAAAGCTTATTACTGTTACTTATGTTTACAGTCTGAAGTACATTTTTCACCCTCTCTAAATATTCTGTTCGTAAGTAAAATCTTGTAACCGAACAAAAATATGTACTCTCCTTACGTAGTTATAGAAGCATCACCTTACCCCCAGGTTTTGCCCTTTAAAACAATCGCCCTTGAGATAAAACGTAGCCTTGAGGTATTTTGACTGATCCAAGATGGGATCTCACTGTCGTCGCGAGCTCCTTCCAAATTTGCATTAAGCGCGTCACGCCTCAGATATCACGATAATGCGTGACTTGTTCTCGATGAATATATAATGGATTATGCGTGGATTGTTCCTACATTGATAAAAACACATTACATCTTTTTTTTTCAATTAGGTTGTATAGAAAAATTTCCCAAATTTCATTTTATTCACAGAAGAATTTCTGAAGTATATAAATTACAACTCAATTATAAGAGATTTCTGATTTCTAGACTCTGAATGGTTATGACACTGATTCTTAAAGAGAGTGAGCTTGAGGTAATCTTGTAATACGAAGTATACTTCATTACTTCTTTTTGACGTCTTAAATTATACTTCTTATCAACAAAAAGTTTAAAACTGAATTTTTTGGCTGTGAAACAAATTTCCGGTATTCAAAAACATATCCTGATAATCATGTAAACAAAACCTCAGAGTTGTGATTCTAAATTTTTTAGATTTTTTATAGATGTTTGGTTGCAACATGATCCATCCTCTTTAATTTTACATTTACGTATTAAATTGAGTCATGTTCAACAAATGTAAATTTGCGGAATGCTAAACATGAAATACAATCTGTACAATTGAAATCCTGATCGATTTTATCAAACTAGTTTAGGCTACATTGTTCAAAAGAACCGAATATAGAGTACGATTTATCTATTTTTTGTATAAATTCTAAACGTAATCAGATTCTTGATCTCCAAACACTGTAGATAACGCAAATGATCAAAAATTGTAGTATACGAAGTTGTAAATAATTTCATCTAAACTAAAACAATACTTGTAATCCAGGAGTTTCAGGATGTTCAATATATTTGCTGGTTAGTTATCGTCGTTTCCTGGACATGGTTGGCGTCTGGCGCATGATCGCCCTATATGTGCATAACGATTATATGCCTATTAGAAGCACAGTCGGTTTGCTGGACCGTCGTACCTGTGCGTGGTAGAGCAGCCTTGCTTCACGGACGCGGCGTTTATAATGAGAGAGCGAGCAAGACGGCCTGTAGCGTGCACGTTTGGGGGTTGCGTACGCTAGATACTCAGTATTGATGAGCAGCTGACCAGAGGAATTGGTTCAGAAACGTGTGATCGATATGAGCTAATCTCCTTTTGCAGCTCCTGCCTCCAACGCGTATTACCAGATGCTAATCTTGAGAGAGGAATGCTTCTCATCCCCCCTTGCCCCCTTTCCTATATTATATTCCATCTATATAGATCATATTATTCATGTGATTATTCTGCCGGGAGCGAATTCTGGTTTCGCATAGCTGAGGACACATGGGAAACGACTGCATTAGCGATCGCCGCTGAGATCGTCGTTTTACCACTGCAGGGCAGCCTCTGGCTACCGTTCGAGATGATGCGTTTTCACAACACCCGTTAAGAACTGCAATCGCTAATCAAAGCACTCCCGAGATTGATACCGCAAGAGCAAGTTCTCTCGGTTGAATTTTTTAATTGTTTCTGCCTTACTCTAAAGAAATATGTATCTGTAACAGCACTAACGGTCACTTGAAAGAGATGACCGAGTATTACGACTTCCCGTACGTTTAGTGCCATTAAATTTTATTTTCCCGCTGGCGATCAACGCTTCTTTCATGAAAACTATCAATCAGTCTAATAAATATAAATCGAATCAGTAGGCTATAGATGTTGAAATTATGTTTATTTTTAAAATTATTAGTGTGTTTGATTTAATGAGTTATTTACACATTTATTTCGATGACTGATAATGCTGGAATAAAGTTTATTGAGTCTACGGTTACTTGTAGACTCAATTCGTAATAACCATCAAATATTTGTTTATTACTTTTATCATTTTTCAATCAATCTTTTCAACTTAAATGAAGGATTGAAAAGGCCGGAAAAATGGGATTGCAGATGATTGATTGGTTTTCACGACCACCTCCTAGAATCAGTTCACTTAACTCGTGAAATTTCAGTTTGGATAAGTTTTTTTTAGAGATGCCACATTTATTTCAAATAGAAAAATGAATATTTTTTTTTAACTCTACAACTTCTATGAATATTTTACATTCAAATTTGGTCTAATAAAATAGTCTACTTTTTTGTGAAAATTTTTTGTATAGAAAAACTTCGAGCCCCAACTAGAGAGGGCAGAAATTTATATTTAGTTTGCGGTTTTAGTAAAAAATGACACGACAGAGAATAAAGCACAGTTCCGGTAACTTGTAGGGTTAAATATATTCTATGACGACACTAATTGTGGATTGTCAAAAAACTCATTGATACCCGCTCTTTAGTTTTAGACCCAAAACCCACAAACCGTGCATATTAATGTGCATCTGTGGTAAGCATATGTCCTCAATGGTACCCCTCGATACCTCCTTTAATAACAATTCGGCTCGATCCACGAATTCAAATCGAATCAAACACGCCGCTCGCAAAGTCAATTTAAAGTGTAATAACACACCCTTTTCTTTTCTTCGAATGGTTGCGCTAAGCAGTCACTACCCACGGACAGTAATAAAAGAGCAGCGCTTGCACTTATCCTGCCCCCCTGCGTCCCCAAGAAAAGTCCAACCGTCTTGCAGCTCGGTCAATGAGTAATAACAGTCAAATACACCTGGATGTATCGCACGCTCTCATGCGGGCTCGTAATAAAAGCATTCCGAGGACGCGAATTAAAACGCGCGCGCGCGCAAAAAAAAAGAAAACAAGGACTCGATTACCTTTGGAGCGATGCACCGGGCGCGTGCCTCGCCGAAGGGGTCCGTCGGCTCACCTGGCCTCCTGCAGCAACATTATGCAGGCGTTGCAGGAGGTTCGCGCACCCTTGAATTTTTTACGGCATCGCGGGGGGAGGAGCAGAAGCGCGGCTCACTTGGCTAAATTAAAACGAGTGCACGCGATTATTTTTGCACTGCACGCGTACCCCGAAAGAGGGGGGAAGAGGTAAGACGCGCGCGCATCAACCGTAATAATGTCGCGATAATTTCACTTGAAAAAATTTTTTTTTTTTTTTTCAACTCTACCCTCATTATTTACTTACCCTACTTTAATTACATTCATACATTACCGTAATTTATGTTTGCCTTTTTTTTCCTTGTGACTCATTGAAACTGGCAATTTTTATTTAGAGTTTAGCTGTAACGGACTTTAGGTTGATTCTCGGCTCTTTCCATTAATTTAATTGCTTTTTTTTTTAACAATTAACTGATGATTTATCTTATCAATTTTTCATAAATCTTAGACTAAATGCCTGAATGAGCGAGCAAGAGTACAAATTGCTCGATAAACTGCAAATTAAAAAAAGACTAAACGTAAGGTGACAAAGAATCTGTCAACTATGTGGGATAAAACGCATGAAAAGAGAGACAGCACTAATTGATGCAGTAAATTAAGCAGCTACTTTTTGAATTCCCGATCATATTTAATATTATTTCGAGCGTGACCGCGCAGCGCCCGACGTGGCATGAAGCATCGCGAGGATTCCTCGGGTTGGTTAATTAAGCCAGATGGGTATCTCGAACACTCAGCGTTTTGTATTCTTATGCCCTCCACTTACGAGTATTTAACTTGGGGGGTACAAAGCGTTTCTGGTTCCAAGGTCGCGAGTTTAAATTTTACGCGCAAGAGTCACCCGAGTTTTTCCACTTTTTGCTCGTGCGAGGGGACTTAAGTTGCATCTGCCTCGGGGTTAAAATAACTCGTGAGACTTGCGGAGAATAATTGCCCTCAAAGTGTCATTTATCAAGAAACGAAGAAGTAGTTTACTCGAAATAAGTCTTTCGAAGTTTAAAATTCAAAATTAGCCAATAGAAATTTCAAAGGAAAACAGAAGGACAAAGGGAGCGGAGTAGAAAAAAAGACTGCATTCACGAGTTCGGTACGTTGTTCTTTTGGGAAGTCGGGTGCATTGACGGGCAGGCCAACAATTGCAGCGGCTTCGCGGGACCTCTGGAAACGAAGTTTTAATTACACGTGTCAAAGCGATAAAGAATGCACAAAATGAAATTCCTGGCCGCGAAGCAGCACAATGCGTCCGAACTGCAGCCGGCCGGGCAAACAAACACAATCGATGCAGCAAATTGGTCCGAGCGTGGGTAAAATAGGAGGAAGAAAAAAGGCTTAAAACATGAAAATAATATAAAATTGATTGGCGTGTGTGCTTTACGTAATGAATGCATCGCTAATTAAAGGCACTGAATGGGACTCTTCGATGGGCTTTATCGCTGTCTAATGCAACGTGTAATTGTCGCGTCACAGGCGCCAGCCGCTGCACGGTTCTGCTTTGCATTTACCCCGCTTCGGCTCTTACTTGTTCGAAGTTTCGTGAATGAAACCAGAACGCCCGAGGGGAAGGCAGAAGGGCCGCGCGTGATAAATTATTTCATTATGCACCTTTGCACTTCCGCGGGCTATCGGGCGCCATCGGACACGCGAGGAACTTTATTTGAGCGTAAACTCGATGACTGAGGCTTCCCACTTTTCCATGTGGATTTTTTACTCAGGTTGATTGAGAAAGCTCATCATTTTACATTTTTGAATTTCTTAACGCGTTTTTTAGAGATTATCGCTAGTTTTTGTTTTGTATATTATATGTTTTTTTTTTTAATTTTTGTTAAATTTTAATTGCTTTAAATTAAAAAATTACTTAATTTTTATGTAATATAAAATCCGAACCAACCATTGGAAATGCCAGTAAAAAAAAAAAAATATCCTGTAACACTCTTGTACAACTACAGAGCTTTGTCTAATTTCAAGAGACTCGTCCCAAAACGTTGGTGCATCGCGCCGTCCTCGAATGCATTCGCACGTTTCATCCCTTTGGCATCCCCGCCCGCCCAGCTGGGGGTCCAATAATCAAAAACTGGACAATGCCCCCGCGGGTGAGATGCAACGGGCGAGACAAAAAAAAAGGAGGATCCTCCAGAGAATAAAGCCCGGTTGCATCCTTCAAAAATGTCGTCTCGATTAAAATATATATTTCGATTAGGACGAGGCATATCGGGGCTGATTGTAAATTGAGCGCGTGCAAAGCCATGCTTGATTGGTTTGAAATCAGATAAGCTCCGCCGGTGCAGTCTGAGAGTGCAGCGGGAGCAGGAGCATCGAGAGGATCGAGACAAGGCCTCGAAATGAATTGCGAGAGGCTATCGGACGGCTGCGGTAATTTGGCTCTTGTGACTGGGGGTCACTTTGTACCCTCGTCTCGATTCTCTCTCTTGCACGGTGCAGTACTCGGGCTCTGGCTCTTTGGAACACTCGTAAGTGCCGAGGTAACTGCACTTCAGACAAAGCGATTTTTAAAATACTCTGCGAGTGCAACCATTGTAATCGTTATTATTTTTAATTTTTTTTTTTTTCTTAACTAAAATTATTAATTTTTTTGTTTTAGTTATCGATTTTTAGAATATGTAAACGTCCTAGTTTAGTTTAATGCCTTCAAAATTTTATCAATCAGAAATGGATTTTTAGAGAATAAATTAGTTCAATGGATTTTACCGGAAAAATATACAAGTTTTTTATTATTTTACATTAAGTTTAATTTTGGATTTAAAATTACTGGATGTACAAATTGCTTCAGCACATAATTATCAACTCGAATCCACAAATTTCATTAGCGCTAACGAACCACGGAATAACATCTTGATTAAAAAATTGAAAAATGAAATAATCGTTTCACAGGCACGAACGGCACAAATGAAAACTCGGGGAGTTTATATTCGAAAGTCATCATGCCGACTGCGAGCCTCGAGTGGATACGTACGAATCCATTGTTATTGTCAATTCGAAAAATCGAAAATATTCGATAATCCTGGGCGTAATAACAGCTTGGCCGGGCGTTTTGATGACGTTTTATTCCCCTGCCAGGCTACCGATGTTTTCGTTTTTCGCTCGTCCGTCCATTGTTATTGCTCATTTCGAGGGTCCGAATGGAAATTACCAAAGTCGTGTATCTCGCGGGTTTTACATCGGTGAGCTCGAGCCTGGTTTTTTGGTTGCACGCAGGGTTACGCGTACAGAGAGTGTGTGTGTTTGTTTTGGGGAGACCGATTGCCGTCTCTGGATTATACACTTTGAACGACCCCCCGAGTCAGTTTACTGATTCGGATGGAGTTTATTGGATTCACTTGTTTTATGAAATTAAAACGTTGATAGGACCTGACGGCTGCAAAAATCGTCTGTTTTTTCTCTCTTTTTTTGTAACGTTTAAAAAAAAGTCATTCTTTATCATTATTATTTTTTTTTATATCTAAAATGGAAAAATGAAAGTTTTGTTATTTAAATAATAAAATATTCTCAAAAAATAACTAACTTTATTATTTTTGAAGAGAAAGATATTAAATACTCGATTAAATACTTCCTTTTGTTGTAAGGTTAGTCCGGTTGAGTTGTTTTAAAATGATTAGCAAAGCTCGAGACTTCGTGTAATTTTTGCACTTCCACTATCTTGAGACAAAAATGAAGAGCACTTAATTTACGTAAATTCCTTTAATTCAATTAACATATGAAACTGGTCGACATGTTCGATGTGAGAACGAGAGCAGAATCAAAAGGGCCAGGTCCTTGAGCTTAATCATTTCTAATCAATTAAAGACCAAATGTAACTTTATTGGTTCTGAAAAGAGGGAAGAAGAGAATGGCAATCAAAGTTGTCCATTAATTTGAAGTCGGTAAAAGCTCTTTTAAATTACGAAAAAACATACGAGACTCTGGAGGTGTTCCTTTCAACGCTTTTTCCTCCCTCGTCGAGTGATCCCTCGAAAAAAAAAAAGAAAAAAGAAAAACATTCGAAATTCGGGGAGCCAAGTCTTCAAAGGGGTGACGAAATGAATTTTTTGTGTCCCTTTCGAGCCCCCGTTCCCACAACAAGCCGCGGCTGTACGTAAAAAGTCAAAAGCACACACGCCAATCCACCCACCCGAGCGGGCCGCTTCTTCTTCTTTTTTTTTCACGCTTGTAACGCGCTGATTTCTCTCTCTCTCTGTGCGCGCTTTGATATACATATACTCGATTGCTTCGCCCGGCTTTAAAGTTCTCAACCCTAAAAAGTGTTTCACGCTCGGTTTCGTCCATTGATCGAATTTTAAAGCCCGATGGCCGCCGCGCCCGCGTCGAGATATCGGATGACACGGCTTTGACACCCGGATGTTCCGATTTTACAACCCTGGCGCGCGCGTACCAACCGGAAGCGGATCTTCTCCTAGAGTTTTAGGGTTGAGGGGCCACGCGCCAAATTCGGCGATTTGTGGATTGTAAAAAAGTAATGGGAGAACGAGTTTTAGCTTGTGGAGCTCGATTTGCTTTGTGGGATTTGGATTTTTTGATCGTAAAAATAAATTTTATTGACACTTCCGGCTTGGTTCGTACTTAGGTGCCGTCTGCTGATTTTTCTCTGCTTCGAGATTAATTTTATTACACGGGGAAAAAATAGAGGGTGAATAACTGAGGGTGAACTTTTACTATCCTTGAGATTTATTTATTGATTTAGGGAAATAACAATAACCCATAGACATTAATTTCGTCCAAATATTCTGTAAAAATTTTAAATTTTAGTTTTATTAATCAATTTTATAATTAATATATGAATAAAAATAAAAATGCATTTTTTTTATCGACGACTTAAGTCGCGCATTCGAAAAGGATTAATTTGATTAACCTAACGTCTTTTTGGAGCTTATACCAAATGCATTATGCTAATGGTTCTACTTTGAACAGCGTTGAAAATCCCAAGCGCAAACATTGAATAAGACAAAAAAAGTGTCAGCCTTGAGAATTCCAAAAAAAAGAGTTTCCCTTGCGCTTCGTGTACTTATAGCTCGCTACTACGAAACGTCGTCGTGTAAACTACTGCAACTTTACGCGACTTGACGCCTTGATGAATGAATTAAATGTCGCGAAGCGGAAGGGTCTTAAGCGGTCCCGAAAAAATGCAAGTGAGTAAGTATCACTAGAATCTTACTTTAAACGGCTTTAAGATTTACGGTTAGTTGAATGATTAATCATTCATTACTAAAAAAAATAAAAGTGAGGTGTTTAAATTTATAATAATAATAATTCGATTTAATATTTAATCATTAGTATAAAATAAAAATAAAAATTAATAATAATATTTAAATATTCTAAAGTACCCAAAAGATTATTTTAAATAAATTGCAGTTTAAACAATAAAAAAAAAAAAATTCTAATATCATTATTTCTATTTTTGAGGGTTGGTTTGTTTAACAAAAATATTAAAAAATGCAAAAAGTATATCAACAAAATATAAATAATATGATTTTATAAAATTTTTTTTTCTAAAATAGTTTCATTTGTTAAAGCCATTTAAAAATACAACACTACCGGAAACTAATAAAAAAAAAAGCAAACACGACTGTGCTGGTTGAATAGATAAATAAGCAGCTGTTTAAACAATCCTTTCATTGAATAAACGAGCCAGAGTTATCTTGAAGCAATTAACACATCAGACCGTAAATCAAAAATCTTGTAGTAGAGAAGAAGCTCCTGCACCTTTTCGCAGGATTAAATAGTCGTAAGAATGAAAAACGCTCTTATTCTCTCGCTGTTTTAAGACATAAGCGGATATACTTAATGTTTCAAGATGGTAATTCTGTTCGTTAATTGCCGGCGAGTTGAGACCACCATTCGTTCTCCTTTATTCTCTTGCACCATTTTCTTGCGCTAAAGGATAAGTAAAGTGCGCATCCTGAAGTTAAATTCAGTCTTTATGAGAGCAAAAAATACCGGTTGAAATTGAATTTATACGATCGAGGCCTGAAAAGGATTAAATCCGTTAATTGTTAATCTCAAAGCTCGGATATTTGCGTTTATTATCACTCGACGAGATTTATAATCTCTCAAATTTTATTAGATCTCTTAATGATAAAATTCATCCAAAGAACCTAATTTATTTAATTTATATTTTTTACTTAGTTTAAATTTATTACCGACCTTGGGGTAGAGCTTTTATTTAAAATAAAATAAATATGATTCTAAAAATTTTAATGAAAAATTAGCCTGATTTTTCGTCATGTTCACGCGTTATTGTAAGGCATTTAAAATTGCCATTTGTAAGCCCTCAACCCTTATTTTGCAAATCATTTAGTTGAGTAAAACACGAAAGCTGCTTGGCGCTAACAAAAACCTGCACTCGAGCAATCACGTACCGCGAGCAAGTGTACGCGGTACCGCCTAAAACGATGAATCTTCATTAAAAGCAGTGCGCGGTGGACGCAGAGAGAGTCACGCCTTACACTGGTTGTAGTAGGGATGATAAAGGGGTGGGAGTGGGGAGGCGTTTGACTTTTAGCCACCCTCGTCATTCTTTGGCACGTACCGAGAGAACCGCGCATAATCGATGCGCTCTCCTGCAATTGCATCGGATGACTAGGCTGCTTTTTTTACTCCTTTTTCCATTGAGATTGTATTTAGTTAATCACCCACTGTGCAAAGCAAAGCTTAGTTTAGACGTTATATTTATGTATTATGGTATCGAGATCCTGTCTAAGCAGATATATTTTTCAATTTATTATTATTACCTAAAGGAGTATCTTAAGTACTCAAATCAATCTTTTGGGCGGTAAAATGAAGCAGATAATAAATCTCAATCCAACAACTGTAAAAAATCATTAAAAATTTATTAAAAATAACTTTAAAATTAAAAATAATAATTTAAGTAAAAAAATCATTAAAAAATATCTCTTCGAAATTACCGAGATATTCGCAAGCATAATCAGAATCTAATATTGATTAGACAATAATCTTTGAAAAACTGAAAGTTCTATAATATGAACTGTATTTTTTACATTTAAGTATATTAGTATCTATGTTCGCAAAAAACGAATAATAATAATACATACGATTGAAAATTTTTTGTTTCATTCACCCCTGGGAAAAATATTATCAGCCGTTGAGATTTTATCAATTCATGATTGCAACATAATTTTTCAATGAAGCCAAAAAAATGAAGTTTTTTTTTACAAATTGAATTCCTTTGTAAACGATAAAAAAGGGAAGAAGACCGAAAAAGTTTTTTTTTTTGCCGGTTACGCTTTCTATTGTCCAGGATAATTGAAGGTGGTCAACACGGCTCGAACTCTCAATTTGCACTGACCACTTTTTTAGTGTGAAACCTTAGAAGGTAACCTTTATAGGCAATCGTAGAATAATTTGTTTTCCGTGAAGCTGCTAGCCAACACAAAAGCGAAAGACTTTTGAACTTTAATAATTTATTTAAGTAAAGTTGATTTAAATTTTATGAAGAAAATATTTTATTTCATTTTTTATTTAAAAAGTGAAAGAGCTACCAGACATTTTGGAGTTGGAATAAAACAACCTAGCTGTGAATCACAGCCTGTGATAATAACAGCTTTGTAAAAAAATAAGAATCAGACAGCCGTGAACATATCAAAAGAAGTTGAGAAAGTAAAAAAAAGACCGACGAAAGGGTTGGCTCGGCAGTGGCGTGGCGCTCGCTCGGGTGCCTGATCGAATTTTAAAAAATGAATTGACTCTTCCTCGTTCGAGGAATACTGCTGAGTGCAGCGTAAAAAAATCAAAATCAGCGAACGATATCCGGCATAATCCATTTACTCAAAAAACTGCATCACTCTACTGAGCGTAATTCGCTCTGGTACGGATCGGTGCATCCACCAGATGCGGCTCCGGCAGGGTCGCGCGCTTATGTTGCACAAAATTCACATTTCGTTTTTTTTGTCATAATGCATTTGACTCATTGCACCATTCACAATACAAAAATCACAAAGTTTCTTTGACCCTTATTAATTTTATTGGTCTTTTTTTTCTCTGTTTCATTTTATTTTTATTTTACTCGTATCTTTTAACACGCAAGCATGCTCAAATTGCAAATCATCCTCAAATAAACTTAATAGTAATACTTTTTTTTTCTTCAATCTTAGTCCCAAACTGGAAAATTTATTGAGCGCGACCCATAAACAAACAAAAACAAGTTTAATATGGCGAAACCTATTAGTGTTGAGAATGGAATAGCTGTTTGGAAACCTAGCCGAAATCATTTTCCTTGGATCTCATCCTCCCTCAAAGCTGTTCGGGAACCTTGTCAAAATCATTTTCCTCGGACCTCATCCTCCTTAAATGCTGTTTGGAAACCTTGACAAAATCATTTTCCTTGGACCTCATTCTCCTTTAAAGCTGTTTGGAAACCTTGCCAAAATCATTTTCCATGGTCCTTATCCTCCCTCAAAGCTGTTTGGAAACCTTGTCAAAATCATTTTCCATGGTCCTCATTCTCCCTCAAAGCTGTTTAGAAACCTTGTCAAAATCATTTTCCTTGGACCTCATCTTCCCTCAAAGATGTTTGGAAACCTTGTCAAAATCATTTTCCTTGGACCTCATCTTCCCTCAAAGATGTTTGGAAACCTTGTCAAAATCATTTTCCATGGTCCTCATTCTCCCTCAAAGCTGTTTAGAAACCTTGTCAAAATCATTTTCCTTGGACCTCATCTTCCCTCAAAGATGTTTGGAAACCTTGTCAAAATCAATTTCCTCGGACCTCATTCTCCTTTAAAGCTCTTTGGAAACCTAGCCGAAATCATTTTCCTTGGACCTCATCCTCCCTCAAAGCTGTTCGGAAACCTTGTCAAAATCATTTCCTTGGACCTCATCCTCCCTCAAAACTGTTAGGAAACCTTGTCAAAATCATTTTCCATGGTCCTCATTCTCCCTCAAAGTTGTTTAGAAACCTTGTCAAAATCATTTTCCTTGGACCTCATCTTCCCTCAAAGATGTTTGGAAACCTTGTCAAAATCATTTTCCATGGTCCTCATTCTCCCTCAAAGCTGTTTAGAAACCTTGTCAAAATCATTTTCCTTGGACCTCATCTTCCCTCAAAGATGTTTGGAAACCTTGTCAAAATCATTTTCCTCGGACCTCATTCTCCTTTAAAGCTCTTTGGAAACCTAGCCGAAATCATTTTCCTTGGACCTCATCCTCCCTCAAAGCTGTTCGGAAACCTTGTCAAAATCATTTTCCATGGTCCTCATTCTCCCTCAAAACTGTTTAGAAACCTTGTCAAAATCATTTTCCTTGGACCTCATCTTCCCTCAAAGATGTTTGGAAACCTTGTCAAAATCATTTTCCTCGGACCTCATTCTCCTTTAAAGCTCTTTGGAAACCTAGCCGAAATCATTTTCCTTGGACCTCATCCTCCCTCAAAGCTGTTCGGAAACCTTGTCAAAATCATTTCCTTGGACCTCATCCTCCCTCAAAACTGTTAGGAAACCTTGTCAAAATCATTTTCCATGGTCCTCATTCTCCCTCAAAGTTGTTTAGAAACCTTGTCAAAATCATTTTCCTTGGACCTCATCTTCCCTCAAAGATGTTTGGAAACCTTGTCAAAATCATTTTCCTTGGACCTCATTCTCCTTTAAAGCTCTTTGGAAACCTAGCCGAAATCATTTTCCTTGGATCTCATCCTCCCTCAAAGCTGTTCGGAAACCTTGTCAAAATCATTTCCTTGGACCTCATCCTCCCTCAAAGCTGTTCGGAAACCTTGTCAAAATCATTTCCTTGGACCTCATCTTCCCTCAAAGCTGTTTGGAAACCTTGTCAAAATCATTTTCCTTGGACCTCATCCTCCTTTAAAGCTGTTTGGAAACCTAGCCGAAATCATTTTCCTTGGACCTCATCCTCCCTCGAAAAAAGCGAGAGAATATGGGATAGCTGCTTGGAAACCTTGCCAAAATCATTATTGCCGAAATGAGTATATTAGCCAATTTTAATGCTTTTGAACGTACTTTCGAGTCGAGAGGAAGAAAAATAGTACATTGGACACCGCTGTCAGAGTTGACGCCCATATCTGGGTGATAGGATTAAAGTCTGGGTTTTGTATCTGTCTTACTATCACAGAAAGGCACGAAAATTCAAACTCTCAGTCTAGTGAAAGATACTATTTTCAAATTTTGAATTCTATGTTCTGAACGTAGAACTTAAATAGAGGATTTTAATAATTTTCTGTTTAAAAAAATATTCTTCAATGTTTTGAAATGATGGCCGAGTTAATATGCAATACTAGGTAATTAACATATTTAATTTTAAAAATATAAAGTTCTTCTTTTGGATTTCGACATAAATAGGATCTCCCGAATTGAATGCGTATGGTAAAAGAGTCTTTAAATAGTGAGTGCAGAAGATAAGTCATGGTTAAAAAAGTTGCTACATTATCCATCTTCGCGGTGAGCCCTGTGCAAGGTGTGGGCGCGAAAACGCAAAAGGTTCGTGGGGGGTCGCGCCTTCAGCAACTGCACATGTGTTGCGTCATGGATGCGACGGGAGGGCACGGGGATTTCCCCGTCGCATGATGCATGCTACCGTCCGCGCGCCCCTGGAATTCTTTTCTGCAGCTCTTGTTTTTGTGCGACGAGGCTATGAAGCTTACTTTCTCTCTTTTCATATAGCCGTGCACACCTTTGTGCACTTGACTTGCCTGCTGCTGAAGGGTTGAATGTCTTTTGTTGGGTAAATTAAATTTTATGCACTTACTGGTTACGATGCAACTCGCCCTTTGTCCGTCACGTGCACTTTCTATTGTTCGACGTTTCAATTAAGTTTGTCTTCATACCCAAATGCGTAACTGAACCTTTTTTTTGTATTTGTAAAATGCAATGAAACAGCTATTCATTATTAGTTCATTACGTTCTGTTACGCCAGCATCAAATAATTCTATCATCTCCACTTATTAACTAATTAACTTTGTACTAGTGAGTTTTTAGTCAATTTAAAAATTTCGTTTTAAAGATTTTATTATCAATTTTCAAGTTTCCATTTTAAATGTCAGAGCAATCCTCAAACACCCCTGTCACATGTGACGAAAAAAAGAGCTCGATATTTCCTGCAGATCATCTAAGCCCGAGACATATTTACTCAGCAGAAGCTCTAATTTCAAATTCAATCATTCACCGCTCGAGCTACGTATGCGGCTGCATTGAAATAGGTCGCAAAACTCCAACCAGATTTTTATCGCGCGTCCATGAGAAATAGGCAGCCCTCGTTCATATCCGTTTCGTTTTCGTGTGCGAAAAAAGAAAAATGCTCTGAGGGGGGGTAGAAAAATTTACCGCAATATGCCCGATCCCAGCTGTCAGATGCTCCTGTCAGACGTGAATAACAAGGGACTTAAATCTCCTGATATTGTATTGCTATATGCTTACATATTACATATTAAGTCATTCATAGATATCGGATTTTTATTTAAATGTGAGTTTAATAATGTAGTTTTTTTTTTAATAAGTTTTTAACTAAAATTCACTGTTGTGGTCGTCAAAGTCTGACGAATAAGGTCTTTTATTTGATATTGATTTTTTTTATTACTTGTTGGCTTAAAGAATTCACAAATAATAAACTGTGAAAATTTTTTCTTACATCATTTGGTGGACTGAAGATCGTAAATTGAATAAAAAAAAAGTAAATAAAAAAATTGAATTTTTAGAAAATAGTCAAAATTGTTTTTCACTCCGAACTATAATTTTGTTGAATCAAAAGCGCGTTCAATCCTGCCTATTGTTTGCAGTTGTTGAAAACGAGAAATGAATAGTAAAATATAGATCAAAATCAGCTTTGAGCCGATTAATATCGAACAAAGGAAAACATCTGGCCAATCATCGATGATGACGGCCGAAATTGTGGAAAATGATTCAACGAATCGTAAAATCTCCAAAAATGAATACCAAAATACTCGAGCAAATAGAATTCACAAATGACAATTATAAGCGCAATATGATTGCAATATCCCGCGGCGCCGATGCAATTTTCGATTTTTCATTCAGTTTCATCCGAATTCCGTGTGTGAGTGAGTGCGTGCCCGCGTGTATAAAAGAGCTTGCGTACCGAAAAAAGTGATTAATTCCTAATCTAAAGCGAGTCTCGCGGCGCACATTGAATTCCGGGGCTTATAGAAATGAGCCTGCCGGGCTTGATTTATCATCGGTAATTTCGCTCTCGCGTCATTGCGATGGATGAAGAGAGACGGGGAGTTCGCGACCCTAGCACGTTACGTACACGAGTGAAATGTGTATTTTTTCTTCCTTTTTTTTTTTTTAACCGGGATAATCCAATTGAAATCCGTCCGCTTACTCCCCGCGCTTGGGGTAAAATTGTCGAAAAATCGAGTCATACGATAGCCGGGGCTGCGTGAAAATGAAATTAGAGGAGGAAATAGAGTTAGATCCCGATGATGCAGGTGATTCGTGCTTGTGATGGATGAAGAGAGAGAGAGCGAGGGAGAGAGAAAGAGAAATGTACGTACAAAAACGAATGAGAGTATAGGAGGAGGAGGATGAGGATAACAGAGAAAGATGTTATAATCGACGGGGAGACGAGAGTTCCAGCAGCATAAGGTGAGTGGGCAAGTTTTTTGGTTTTAAATTTCTGGCTAAATTGGTCTCGCGAAATTACCCTCAATTACAGTCGTCGTCGTCGTCGTCGTCGTCGTCACAAGAGTGGCAACGACTCGATGCCTCTTAAAGCTGCTGAGCCTATTTGAGTTTCTGCCAAATTTTTTTTCGGGCACTCATGTGCACTTGATGTTTGTTGATGACTATTAAAACTTTAATTTAACTACTCGTTAGAATAAAATTGTCATCAATCTTATCTTGTTTTATTTCACAATTTAATTTAAAAAAAACTTTTATAAAAGAATCATTAATTTTTTTACATACCCTGTAAAACCTTTCACAATAAGCGATATATTACTTGAAAGCTCGCAGCTGAATTCGGATTTATAAAATTGAACTGTATCTTCAAATGTCATTTGGCACTAATCCGTTGAAAATACTCTCAGACTATTGTTTGTCACGTGATTATACTTTGATTCTTCGAAATAAATGTCGGCTTCATAATAGTAGCGCATAAATAACTGCGTTTGTTATCAGTGTGCAGACTGCGGAAATTCTATGCAAGAATCAGGAGGAGAGAGGAGAGAAGAGAGAGAGAGATATTGTCCCTCGGAAATTTAGACTGATCGAAGGAACCTAATGGAAGTGCAGTAGCCGACGAACAATGATTGTCAGCGGAACGAGGAGAAGGGGGAAGAATGCATCGCCCGAGGTGAAGATAGCCCGTCGCGCCGAAAGGATGGACCGGTGCAGTTCCTCGATGCATCAATTGTCATTAGGCTGCGTCATTATCGCAGGGGCATCTGTTCGATCGAAGCTGCAGGTTTCATTACAAGGGGAGAGGCGTCGCACTATTGTCCTGCTGCAGTGATGATCTTGTTAAGAGATGGCAGTTTTAGATTCTGTAAATGGTAATCATTAGCCGAGGTATAGTTTTGATCGAAACGAATGTTTCAGGCTATTGGCTTGCTACGGGCCAAAACGAATCAGATGTCCCCGTGAACTGTGACCTGTTACCACCATCACTGGACCTGACTGACACCGACTTTTACGTGACAGCCCCTGTCATCTCCTTGGAAAAGTATATTCATTCTGGATAATAGCCGATAGTTGACCAACTGACTGGAACTTTTGATTTAATTAATTTTTCATAATGTGTTTATTTTAAACGATTAAACTCTTTCTTCTTTAATTCATTAGATCTAATTAGATCTAAATTACTTGCAATATAAAATTGAATGGGGAAAAGTAAAATAAAATATTGAGTGAATCTTATCAAGAATTCAAAGGACATATTGATAGATAATATTTGAACTAATTAAAACAGAATTGAAAATTTTTTATTTTTTCAAATCGTTTTTTTTTGGTGCAGGAATAATTTAATAAATTTTTTTTTTTTTAAGTTAAAGGATGTATACAAATTCATGGATCGAAGCATATAAATTTTTATCTCGTCGACAGCTGTGCACTGAAATATTATAAAATTAGACGGTACAGGACCGGCGAAAATTAAAGGAAAAGCCAGAGCGAAATGCCGTGTTGGCCTCGTGTATTAACGATCTCATTGAGAATTTCGTTAATGGGATATAACGCATTGTATCTGGTCAGCTGATATCCATGAGATATGTTTTAGCGGTGTCGTTTGGGAATGGGCTGCACTACGACGAGGCAGTATCGAGAGACTAGTGCAATATACATGCACCCGAGATGCCTACCCTACGGCATTTCGCTAACGAGGTATTTCGTTCGTCATGGTTAGTGATTAACGAAAAGCTCTCGTTGTATCTCGATATTTCTCTTTCGGAATTCGATCACCCATTTGGTCGAGCACGGAAAATTAACAAATAAAAAAACTGCCGGAGCGCGTTTCGCAGATATCGAGTTTTATGTTTGCCGATCCGGGGAATCATTGTTATTTTAACAGTTTTGTTGCTTTTACCTCGTCTGCAAAAAGCAGCTTTTATTTTTTCACTTTGTTTTATTTTTCTGCAAGCCAAGTATTTATTTTTTTTCAAAAGAGTTATTATCGAATGAAAATGGAGTTTCTTTATTCTTATCAATAATACGTGTCAAATTCAATCAAAAAAATTTCGGACAAGATATTTTTGATGAATTCTAACTTTCAACCCACCAGTACAGAGGATAAAAAAATTTCTAGCATGAGGACAAAGCATGATTAAAAAGAACTAACAGTACCTGACTAATTAAAGCCGCTATTTTATCGTATTTTTTTGCGCAAACTTAAAGTTAATCGAGCATTAAAAAAGAGCTCTCGGTCAACAATAGCCATGTAGAGAATGAAAAAAAATAAAAGTATGTAGTTTTTTCTAACGCACGAGACAGCAAATGAGCCACCTCGGCCAGACACTCATAAAGCGAGTTAACGAAGGGTGGCCAATAGTTTTTTTGGCTCCGCGATGATTATTTCATCCGACCTGGCTGGCACTTGGCAGTAGCAGAGACACCTGTAAATCGTGGCGCGTCACATCCACCCTCTAGCTTGTAATTAGCCGTTGCTCGACCCCCGCCGACTTTGTAACACACCTGCTGGCCATTCCCATTTCCTTGAAATGTCTGAACGGCAGAGTTCCCCTGGGATCATGTTAAAACATCACGGAGCGGGAAAAAACGAGCTTCAGTAGCAAGAGAGAAAATCCCGGAGAATAAGGGCGAAAAATATAATAAAGATTATGATATGGGAGTTGGACGAAAAAGAGCTCCGGGGGTGTATGAGAAAAATAAATGAAGGAGTTTATGAGAAAGCAAAATTAAAATAAGGCCTTGGGTAGTGGAAATGTATACCGAGCGTCCTTGCACTGAACCCCCAGCGAAGATAAGAAATTCAAGGATATAGCGAGCGCTGCAGCAGATGAAACGCGGAAAATATAATAATTAAGCGAGACGAAAAAAAAAGGTAAAGTATTTCAGTCGTTGGAGAGAGAGCTTTGGAGGGGTAAATTTGCCAGATTAAACGGGGGCTGGGATTAATAAGCCGCGTAACAGATTGCAAACACCGAGAGAAATAAAGAAATTAAAGGAAAAAGCGTCCGCACCGTGACTCGCCAGTCGAAGAACGAGATAGAAATAACGATACGACGAGTCATCGCGCCTTTCGCATGAACTATATCTGGCTGTAATAACCCGATGCCGGGGATAAAAGGGAATAAGGAATTTTCTCGCTTTTGTGCAGTGCCAGCAGGGACGAGGATCATCACGAATATACATAATAAATTCATCCGGCTAAATTGCCGCCGGCAACCGATGCTGCTGTGTATTAGGGGGCCACTTGCCCCTGCGCGTATGCAAACTCGCGCGCACCGCACGAGGGAGTGACGAGCGGATGCTGCAAGTCATCGGGATCATCTCTCGCTCTCCGACGACAATTTGCTGCTGGAAGTACCGTGATTCTGCACCTTTAGCCGACGATCTATGCTAAGCAGGTATCCCCTTGATACCCCGGAGTGGATTTGAGGTTATATTAGTATTGGGAGAGGAAAAAAAAAAGAAATTGGGGTATGGACACTTGCACAATGGGTTTTGATCGATGGCCGAAAGCCCAAGGGATTATGGAAACCTGCGTGTATTTTTCGCGAGAGCAGCTTGACATCCCGGAAGATTGATTCTTCTCTCGCTAGACTCTTTAAAAAAACTCTGGCTTTATTAAAAGCAATATTATGAAATGGGTCTTTAGCGATAAGTCGATGAGGAGCGGAAAAAAGGTTTTGTAATTCGTTAGCATCGCGTTCTGCGCAAGCGAGGGTTTCAGGATTTTAGATCAAAGTCTGTCCACAAATTATTATGATAGGTTGACTGGCAATATGCTAATTCGAGAATCTATCGTTATTAATGAGCTTCGTTCGGATAGCGCGGGGTATTACGGGCTAGAGATATGATCGATTACTCTTTGGCGTTTATTCTGATAAATCGAAATATTATGCGCGCAGCAGGTTAAATCGCAAAGTGTGTAATACTTATTAGTCAAATCATGCATATCACACATTGAATTAATCTCTGCGGAGATTTATTTTCCCAAAAGAAACCATTATTGAAATGAATGCAAAGAAGTGACTGCAGAAATTTAAATAAACCTCGGAAAAGCGAAACGATGAGCGTCGTAAAAAAAAAAAACGTCGCCCCTTACTACTCCCCATCCAGGCTGGAAATCGCATAAAAAAAAGGCCAGGGGTATTTTTATTTTCGAATGTCTTATCCCAGTGCGTATCTGTCAGATATCCGCGCAAATTTATTGATCCATCCGTGGCACGACGGCATTCACAAAATCTCCGAACTCGCGAGCGAGTGCAAGCGTCAGTTTTATGTGCGTACCCCTGGGACGGCGATAAGGCAAAATATAAGAAAAACTCGTCGCGAGCAAGGCGTTATTATGAGTTTGAATTTTTATATTCGAAGATCTTATCAAACGCTTGCTTGAAAAGAAGTTTGGGACAAGAGATGAGAGGAGCGAAAGGTACGAGCAGTCTTGAGAAAAAAAAGAAATTAAATTAAAATGAAATGAGTTTGCGGCAGTCGTAACCTGTATAGAGTGCTCTGTGCTTAACTGCTAAAGACAGTATCAATCGCAATTCCGTGCTATCTCTTTATCTTTCTTTTGATTGTATTCCTTTCATAAAAAAAATATTTTGAATTAAAAATATTTTTAATGTGGTTGTTAAGATTTAAAGTCGATATTAGTTCGAATTTACTATATTGGCTGATATTGATTTTTGTGAGATAAGACTTATTTTTTACGCAAATCTATGAAATTCTTATAATTTTTCAAATTTTAAAGATGTAAAAAATAACTGAAAGTACGGTTAAAAGTTTATAACGAGTAGAAAAATTTTTAATTCAAAGTGAAAATATTTCCGATTCAATGTGATTAGTTTAAATTATTAAAAAGTTTATTCGAATTTTACGAGTAAGTATTATGTATTCTATAACTTGTTTATAATTTTACTTTTAATTTCATGAATTTTAGAAAAACGAGTATTTTTATGCATTGAAAAGTGAATTTGGGATTATTGTACGTTGCCTCAGCTTACAACGATCTATAATCGCGATCGAGTCATCACGGCAGCGTGGCCGAGCGGTCTAAGGCGCTGGTTTTAGGCACCAGTCCGAAAGGGCGTGGGTTCGAATCCCACCGCTGTCAAATTTTTTTTTTTTTTATAAATTATTGTCAATTGTTTGATTGTCTAAAGGCTCAATTTTCAAAAAACTTTGAAATTCAACAATGAATTTGCGTCAACACTGTTATTGAAGCAATTTTTTTTTTTTTTGTCAGTTGATACCTCGCTTGATACAAATTTTTTAAACAAATAACTTGTTAATTAATACATATATTGTGTTACATTAATCAGTAGGCAGTATAAAAAAATTTTTTGCGGTAAAAAATCACTCAGAGTCAGCAAGTAGTTGCGCGAAACAGAGTTTAGTCTACGAAAGCGAAGCCGGAAACATCCGCGCGTATAAATTGTTAGTCATCGTGACGCGTACAGCCAATCAAATCAAAAAGAAAAAAAAAAAATATGGATTGCAGAAAAATGCTGAAAAAACGTTACAGAATCAAATTTTTTTCGTATATCAATCAATAATTTCAAATAAAATTTTAGAGTAATTTTTTATGTCACTACTTATACAGAACAATAAGTAGTTATAAGAGAAAACATTTTTTACAATTTTTAAAAATATTTTCGTTACAATTTCTGTCTTAAAGTAGACTGTGAAACGTTCGACACTGATGTTTATTTCACACTACTTTTACATATAAGAGTTTCAATATTTTTGTAGCCCATGGTTTATTGGTTTTACAGTTGTGATAAATGAAGACACTTTTTTTTTTCTTTTTTTTTACTCTAGTACCTATTTATTAATGGTTTTACAGTTGAAGGAATGTTGTTTGAATTCGACTGCAACGAATTCTAACTGCAACAATGTACTAAAACTCGTATCAATCTACATATTTGAGAATTTTTTTGGTTTTTTATGCACTCATTCTTTTAATTAATTTTCTTCAACTTTTTTATGTACCATATATACAATTTACTACAATCAACACATCTGCTCCTGCGCACGATAATATAATTTCCGTTTAAAAAAAACTTTTCTTATTATGCGGTGAAATCTCCCTGAATGAATGCTACTCGCAGTGCTTCAAAATAGTTCAATGATAGCTGTAGATGGCGCTAACTCCGTTTTCTGGTTGCCATTGCTCACGCCCGAGACGACCCCCCCCCCCCCCCCAAATAACTTCACTGCGAGATCGGAGAAGTTATCTCGATTCACATGGACCACGGACGCTAGCGTCCGTGACATGGACTAACTTGGTACTAGATAAGCCTCGAGATAAGCACATAAACGTCGGTAAAGTAGAATAAAGATCCATTGATATAATTTAAAATTAATTATTAAAAATTGTCTATGGACATTTAATAAAAATGAAGAATAGGTTGAGATAGGAAAATAACACAGCTGCTATTAAAGCGAGGTAAATTAAGTAGCCTAGTATTAGAATTGTGTGCAACACACAACAGGCAAGAATGGTCCCATGGTGTAATGGTTAGCACTCTAGGCTCTGAACCTAGCGATCCGAGTTCAAATCTCGGTGGGACCTAATTTACTTTTTTTTTTTTTTTTTTTTTTTATCACATTGTTATTTAATAAATAAATAAAGACATTTTAAATTGCAAAACATTTTAATTAATAAACAAATGTTTAAAAAAAAAATCTTATTTGCATTTTATAAAAAAAAACATAAGGTAGACACAAATTGTAAAATCCTCTATTATATATTAATAAAATCTGAGCAAAAATTGAAAGTACAAAAAATTTTCAAATTTTGTTTTTACTTAAGTTATAATTCTTAATTAATTACTCCATTCTACAGTTTATCTACAAAAGAAATGTTTTTTTTTTTTTTAATTTGAAGTTGAATCGGGTTTCTGCTATTGCGTAAAATGTTTTATGTACATTTTCGATACAACTTAATTTCTTTAAAATTTAACTTTTTCAGATGTTTCAATTCTTCATATTAAAATTTTTCAGATTCTCAAAAATCGATGAAGAAGAACAGCGATTAATTAATTTTTCTTTATATTTAAATTCTTTGGATACAAGCTCACTGGCAGGTATGAATTTAAAAAAAGGATTTAAAAAAATGTAATCTTTTATACACTACTTACCGTATCAAAGCTAAGGAGGCAAACTGCATCAATTGATTGATTTTGATAAATTTGTCAAAGATTCTTGAGAATTTATTTATTTTTTATCAGCTGCAAATCGTTTGGTTACTGCGAAATCATTAAATGATTTATACAATTATTATTACACTTTAAACGGAAAAAAAATTCTAGTAATTAATCTCAAATTTTTATTAAAAGCATAGTATATCATAAAAAAATATATTTGATGATTACAATATTTAGTTTATATCTTGACTTTTTGAATAATTATTAACTCTTGTCACTGAATTCTTTATTTATTTATATAATTAAACGATTTTTATTTAGAATTATTAGGTCGTGATTAATTTAATTGCTACTTTTTATGTACTTTTGACAAGTAAAAGAAATGAAAACAAGGTGTATTGAATGGGATTTTGTAAATTTTTAGCAGTAACCCGATTAAATGTAATTTGATAAAAATTAATTACATTTTTCATAAGCATTAAAAATAAGACCTCTTTATTACTTTCATTATAGCATACTTTACCATTAGTCCTTAAAGTAGTTAACCCTGTGTGGCGGGGGAAAAATTTACAACAACATTTTAGTTCGAAAAAATTTACATATTATCCTTTGCACATGTGTTTAATGTGGTAAAATTTAAGATCTACTGGTCATCTCAGAAATGAGAAATTAATTAATGAGATATTTTTTGAACATAATTTCTTACTAGAAACAAAATTTTAAAGTATAAAAGAAAGCATCATTGAGATTTGATTGAAAAAATTTATTTCTTAATTTTTTTGCAATAACATAATCTGGTGTCTCCACACATGATTTTTATATCGCTCGCAGTCTCATTAAAAATTTTCTTGTTTGACTTAGTTGTAAATATTTATATTGTTAGGTAATCTTCAATAGGGAAGATGATGGCTTTTGATAAAGTTTTTTGCTAATAACTCTCGATTTTCAAGAAATTAATTTTTTTTAATTTTTTATATTGAACTTAAATAAACAGAGGATGTAATTTATTGAAAATTAAGAATCTATTTATTTTTAAAACTTAAAGTGTTTTAGCACTAATGTAATATTATTGAAATTTTAAAATCTGTCAATCTTTTCGATTTTGTTTTATTCTATTTTTATATAAAAAACGCGTTGATACAATTTTTAATCTCCTGCGAATCCATTGGAGTGGCATTAACTAAGGAATATTTATATTCATCTTCCCTATCGTAAAAACATCTAATTTGAAGTATCTACAGAATTGTAAATATATATCATAACGTTAAACCATTTAAGGAGGTTCCCTACCAAATAGATCTAGCCCACAGATTTTGTCCAAATTAAATGAACACATAGTTTTTAGTATAAAAATAGCTCAGCTAAAATTTCAAAGCCCTGAGGAGCTTGTGAAAAAAGTTATAAACATTTCAAATTTCACAAATTTGCATGAGTTCTAATGGGAAATTTACTAAAACAGCAAATACTTAATTTCCATCCCACAGATTTTAATGTAACTACGCACAAAAATCGGAAAAAATCAGACTTTGATTATAATTGTTTCAAAACATTTATTAGGAGCCTGTAGCAATAATTATAAACAATTGATTTTATATTCTTGTAAATATGACTTCTCATTGGCTCATACAGAGGTTAGAAAGTAGCTGAGCCAATGAGCAGACGACTACTGTAGTCAAATATACATTTGACTTACGTAGATGGTAGGGAACCTCCTTAATAGTAAAAGTAGATAATTTAATGAAAGAAAATTATTTTTTCTTTTTGTTGATCTTTGGATCTTTGGTTGGCTGCCTTAAGAGTTAATCTAATGATCTTCATAAAAAAATTATTGTGCTCAATTGTAAATACAATGTGATACTTTTATGTGTGAAGCATTTAAACATGATAATAAAAGTCGCATTCACAATTTAAAAACAATATTTTTTTCAATAATTTTATGACCTACTTTTTCAAAATCCTTCTTAATTTTTATAATTCTTGTGAAAAAAAGGAGTTGCAATTTTAGCTAAATCTAATCCCAAGTTCTTAAAAAATGCATCTGTATCTCAATAATTTTAAATTTTCAAATGTTGCGATTTTAGAATTTTTTTTTTTATCTCTGACGATTCATGGTTTTTTAAAAATATTTAAAAACTAAAATTCAGCTTCTCATAAACAGACGAACGTTCCTGAAATTTTTTACAATTGTTTCTGTTTGATTTTAAATAAATGAATTGAAATTTAAGAGTTTTCTAAAGTTGCATTGTCAAAAACCTGGGATTTAATATTGCCGAATTATAAACACTTCTTTTGCAAAATTATCCTTTTATTTCCATAATTCCAGCCTCGAGATAATTCAAGCCTTCCAGACCTCGAGCACGTGGCTTCACTAGAACATTGATCTTCGGTGCCGACGAAAGCCAAGATGCTCACGACGCAAGCCGTCGGTGCAGCGCTTGCGCAACAGCCGCGGTAACGCGTGTTCGTCCGTGTGTTTAAAAATGTTTGCCAAAAAAATCAGTCTCGCAAGCTTCGTTAAAATCGCAGATGTTTAAAAAATTGCAAGCTTCCAATGATTTTTTGATAAATTAAGCTTGATTATTGTAAAATCACACTAAAGGGTATAGCCGGGTAACATAGTCGAATCGGCCCTCAGCGCGAACCCCTACAATATATTGTGGTAACTCACAAATAAAAAATAATTAATTAGTAATCACTCAAATTCAATGAAACACAATATTTAAAAAAGAACTCAAAATACTCAGCTTTTATTCTCTAATAATAAGCAATACGTTCGAACCTCAAACTTCGTATTCGAATGTACTGAGGAATAATAATAACACTTGGTAACAATAACAAAACAGCCATTCAATATTTTAATAGCAACACGCACGACATTCACAACGTTCCAAAATCACAATATATAACATTATCCCCTCCCTTCTTAATTGTCGTCCTCGACAACACACAAATTTCACATGCATTCATTCAAATCATTCTAATAATTATTTACAAAATTTAAAATACTTATCTAAAACATACTAAAACAGTTAATTACACACATTTCAAAAAAAAAAAAAATTATCAAAATTCAAATTCAAAACACTTCACTATTATATACAATAATTTTCCCACTATGACTTCCAATTTCTCTGGGTTTAAGATCTTTCTTTCTTCTTTCTTCAAATAGTGATGGGAATTACAACCATGGATCCATTCACTATTTCTGCTCTAACCGATTATACCAAGTCCTAAGCTCAAGGGAAAACCATGGTCCTAAAAACCTTGAGAAGAGCAGTCAGGAACCTTTCTTTCTGTATAAGTTGCAAGTCTGCTGACATTAACGATCTTTTGTCTGTGCCTAGAACTTTTCCTTATGCAGTATACGATGTCATTGATTTTCTTGACGATGAGATAAGGTCCTTCCCAGTTCGATTGAAGTTTTGGTGTTTTCCCTATCGTTCTCTTTAGATTGTAAAGCCAAACTTTCTGATTTTCTTCAAAATTCTTACATGTTGCCTTGCGATCATAAATTTTCTTTGTTTTATCAGATTTGATCTTCATCGATCTTCTTGCCACTTCATGGATTTCATTAAGTCTCTCTCTTAGTTTTTGGACGTAGCTCTCATGATTCTGCTCTACCCGCTCACGTGGTTTGCCTCGGACAAAATCAAGAGGAAGACGTAGATCGAACCCTGTCAACATCTCAGCCGGTGTTCTACCAGTTACAGCATGCTCAGAGGATCTGTAAGCTAACAAAAATAATGAAATCCAACGATCCCAATCTTTCTGATTATCTGATATGAATTTTGTCAAGTAATCTAATATTGTGCTATGTTGTCGTTCAACCTGTCCATTTGATTGTGGGTGTAAAGATGTTGTACGTGTCTTATGTATACCTAACAAAAGTGACAATTCTTTCATTAATCTAGAATCAAAATTTTTACCCTGATCTGTATTTATCTCTACTTTCATTGCCCTTGCCAAAGCCTGTTTTAAAGAAGTCTTCCCTTCAAGTTGTAAAGTTCTCCTAACACAAAAATTACCAATAGCGACAATGAATTGAGAACAAGCAATCTTATCTTGTATTTCAAAAGAACATTCAGGATAAATAGTCGAAACCATCCGCTCCAAATCAGAAGCCAAAGCTGGTAAATCCTCACCAGGTCTTTGTCTCCTGTTCTGAAACAAAGTATAATTTGTCGCCGACAAATGTGCATCCCCAAAACGTAACTCAAGTTTCTCTTTAAGCTTGGAAAAATCCAAATTCCTACTTGAAAAATTACCCAGAACTGCCCTTGCCTTCTCCCTCAAGTAAGACGCCAAAGCAGTAGTCTTAATCAAATCATTCCAATTATTCGCTTGAGAAATGATTTCAAATTGATTAAGATACTCTCTCAAAGGTGTTGACCCATCATAAAAATCAGGTTTCAAATTAAAACCGAGATTCAAACCAGAAGAGTGATTAGAAATTCCTGAATGTGTATTCCGATTCGTGTTAACCTGTGTATTAATTAAATTAGTTCTAACCTCACTACCCTGAAAGATCTGTCCATTCAGTGTTGGGAACGATTATTTTTATGGCCCCCCCTACCCTGCCAACTTCAGAGTATTCAAGAGAAATTTCCCCCCGAGTTACGGTGTTGCCGGACGTTCTAAAAAATGGGTCTGTTCGGATTTTTTCTGCGAGAATTCGATAGTTATTAATTAGCGACTTAATTTATTTATTTGTATCAAATATACTTTTATTAATGTTGAAATGAGTTTGAATAAATTTTTAACTCAGTCCGAAAAATAATTTTCAGGGTAAGTTATTAATTACGACAGCTGTAAAATTTCAAAAAATGTGAAATTATTTTTTTAATCATAATACAAATTGAGAAAATGCATGAATATTTAAATAATAAAATTTTAATTTATTTTTTTTAATTATAACAATGGCTTAAATTATTTATTTTAGAATAACACTTCAAATAATTATAGGATACTTCAGCAACATCGCCTAATTATTACACATGAAGAACATTAAAAAAAATGATGTTTAATCGAAATAATTCTTAATTCCAAATCTGTATTAAATAGAGATATTTGATAAGAGTATTATTAATAATTACTATTATAATTATAATAAATATAATTAAATACATTATTTGCGTAAAATATTTCCTTTTAAAGACATATTTTTCTAAAAGTGTTGCACTATCAACATTAAAGTTCCTTCGTTTTATCAGTTTTTATTTTTAATGAAAACATTTTTAACTTTATTTTAGAAATCTGCTCAGAGCAGGCGCGCAACAAGGGGGGGGGGGGGGGGAGGTGTCCTGAAACCCCCTCAGCTAGTAGAGGACACCCTTTACAATTTCTTGAGGGTGTCCAAAACCCTGGGCGGCCGAGTTCAACAAAAAAATTGATCAGCTATCGCCCAAGCTCTAAGCCCCCAAATACCCTGGGCGCCCAAGGTCAACGAAAAAAATGATCGGCTACCTCCCAAGCTCTAAGCAGGGTTGGGCAGGTGCGCCACTTTGGTAAGATACCTAGTAAGTTACCATGGTGGATTAAGTGTTTTGGTGTTTTATGTCATCGGCGAGTCATATACATGGTGCGCCCCGCTTTATTTGGGAAAATTGACCGTCACAGTTAACGCGCAAGATTGAAAGCTGAATAACAGAAACCGTTGCAAATAATTAATCAATAAATAAATAAATAAATAAACCGACAAGCTCTAAACCCCCATAACGCTGGAGAGAGCGATAAATTAATGATTTTTTATAAACAATTAAATAAACCACCAAGCTCTAAACCCCCATAACGCTGGAGAAAGCCGTAAATAAATTATTTTTTATAAACAAATAAATAAGCCAACAAGCTCTAAACCCCCATAACGCTGGGGAGAGCGATAAATTAATGATTTTTTATAAACAATTAAATAAACCGACAAGCTCTTAACCCTTGTGAAGCTGGAGAGAGCGATAAATAAATATTTTTTTATAAACAATTGAATAAACCACCAAGCTCGAAACCCCCATAACGCTGGAGGAAGCGATAAAGAAAAAAATTTTTATAAACAATTAAATAAACCGGCGAGCTCTAAACCCCCATAACGCTGGAGGAAGCGATAAAGAAAAAAATTTTTATAAACAATTAAATAAACCGGCGAGCTCTAAACCCCCATAACGCTGGGGAGAGCGATGAATTAATGATTTTTTATTAAAAATTAAATAAACTGACAAGCTCTAAACCCTCGTGAAGCTGGAGAGAGCGATAAATAAATTATTTTTTATGATTAATTAAATAAACCGCCAAGCTCGAATTCCCCATAACGCTGGGTAGAGTGATCGATAAATAATTTTTTTTAGGCAATTAAATAAACTGACAAGCTCTAAACCCTCGTAAAGCTGGAGAGAGCGATAAATAAATATTTTTTTATTAACAATTAAATAAACCGACGAGGTTATTTAGGTTCAGAGCTTGTCGGTTTATTTAATTGTTTGTAAAAAATAATTTATTTATCGCTCTCCCCAGCGTTATGGGGGTTTAGAGCTCGTCGGTTTATTTAATTGTTTATATAAAAAATTATTTATTTATTGCTTCCTCCAGCGTTATGGGGGTTTCGAGCTTGGTGGTTTATTCAATTGTTTATAAAAAAATATTTTTTTATCGCTCTCTCCAGCTTCACAAGGGTTTAGAGCTTGTCGGTTTATTTAATTGTTTATAAAAAATAATTTATTTATCGCTCTCCCCAGCGTTATGGGGGTTTTGAGCTTGGCGGTTTATTTAATTGTTTAAAAAAAATTATTTATCGATCGCTCTACTCAGCGTTATGGGGAATTCGAGCTTGGCGGTTTATTTAATTGTTTATGAAAAATAATTCATTTATCGCTCTCTCCAGCTTCACGAGGGTTTAGAGCTTGTCGGTTCATTTAATTGTTTATAAAAAATAATTTATTTATCGCTCTCCCCAGCGTTATGGGGGTTTAGAGCACGGTGGTTTTTTTAATTGTTTATAAAAAATAATTTATTTAACGCTCTCTCCAGCGTTATGGGGGTTTAGAGCTCGTCGGTTTATTTAATTGTTTATATAAAAAATTATTTATTTATTGCTTCCTCCAGCGTTATGGGGGTTTCGAGCTTGGTGGTTTATTCAATTGTTTATAAAAAAATATTTTTTTATCGCTCTCTCCAGCTTCACAAGGGTTTAGAGCTTGTCGGTTTATTTAATTGTTTATAAAAAATAATTTATTTATCGCTCTCCCCAGCGTTATGGGGGTTTTGAGCTTGGCGGTTTATTTAATTGTTTAAAAAAAATTATTTATCGATCGCTCTACTCAGCGTTATGGGGAATTCGAGCTTGGCGGTTTATTTAATTGTTTATGAAAAATAATTCATTTATCGTTCTCTCCAGCTTCACGAGGGTTTAGAGCTCGTCGGTTCATTTAATTGTTTATAAAAAATAATTTATTCATCGCTCTCCCCAGCGTTATGGGGGTTTCGAGCTTGGTGGTTTATTCAATTGTTTATAAAAAAATATTTTTTTATCGCTCTCTCCAGCTTCACAAGGGTTTAGAGCTTGTCGGTTTATTTAATTGTTTATAAAAAATAATTTATTTATCGCTCTCCCCAGCGTTATGGAGGTTTTGAGCTTGGCGGTTTATTTAATTGTTTAAAAAAAATTATTTATCGATCGCTCTACTCAGCGTTATGGGGAATTCGAGCTTGGCGGTTTATTTAATTGTTTATGAAAAATAATTCATTTATCGTTCTCTCCAGCTTCACGAGGGTTTAGAGCTCGTCGGTTTATTTAATTGTTTATAAAAAATAATTTATTTATCGCTCTGCCCAGCGTTATGGGGGTTTCGAGCTCGTCGGTTTATTTAATTGTTTAAAAAAAATTATTTATCGATCGCTCTACTCAGCGTTATGGGGAATTCGAGCTTGGCGGTTTATTTAATTGTTTATGAAAAATAATTCATTTATCGCTCTCTCCAGCTTCACGAGGGTTTGGAGCTTGTCGGTTCATTTAATTGTTTATAAAAAATAATTTATTTATCGCTCTCCCCAGCGTTATGGGGGTTTAGAGCACGGTGGTTTTTTTAATTGTTTATAAAAAATAATTTATTTAACGCTCTCTCCAGCGTTATGGAGGTTTAGAGCTTGTCGGTTCATTTATTTAATTATTTATTGATTAATTATTTGCAACGGTTTCTGTTATTCAGCTTTCAATCTTGCGCGTTAACTGTGCCGGTCAATTTTCCCAAATAAAGCGGGGGGCACCATGTATATGACTCGCCGATGACATAAAACACCAAAACACTTAATCCACCATGGTAACTTACTAGGTATCTTACCAAATCGGCGCACCTGCCCAACCCTGGCTCTAAGCCCCCAAATACCCTGGCCACCCGACCCGATCTCAAATGGTGGCACGGCAACCGTGTCAGATCATCCGTTCCGGGCCCGTTTGCCGTGCGTGGCCCGTGCACGGCTTGTAACGCTAATCCGGACCCGGCACGGATGATTTGCCGTGCGAGTTGCCGTTTGATCAGATATGTATACATATTCTATATATATGCCATATATGTTGTCTACTGTATCATTCATAAAAAACAATTGTAAATTGCTAAAATTACATTTATAAATTTATGAATGTAATAATTAAAAATAAATTAAATTTGATATAATATGTATATTGTAAATATTTGTGTCAGTGTGTGAATATACCAGTGTGTAAACAGTCATAATTACACGGTGATATTCGTTGCAGTGTCGTTATTTCTAAAATAATACTATTATATTAAGTATAATTTAATAAAGTTAAAGGTATTAACCAAAATAATTTGTTTTAATAATAATTCTTGAATCTTGAAAAATATTTATTCATTGGTGTATGATTGTTGTATGACGAGTAACATAACCTCTACATTCGACTCATTTATATTAATCAGTATCAAAGCCTATAGGTAACAACATCTAAAATCAATGTCTCAATTGCAATTCAGGTTTTCAACGAATATTTTTCTTGTAAAACCAGATATACTGAGCTAATATTTATATAAAGTTTGTTCTTATTCTGTGTGTATTATATTTAAAAGTTTTGACTATAAAACTTCTTCAAAATCAAAAGTACTCTCAGTTTAATAATGTAGAAAAATGAAAAATCATTCTGTATTAATTTATTTTTTATTAACTACCTGCCACTCTTACTTTGAAAAATAACTGTTTGTAGTTAAAAATTTTTCAGGATGTACGCTGTATGGTATACATATATTTATACTGGTGGTATATAACTCATACTGTATTGGCTGTTTCAAATTTAATTTATTTTTAATTATTACATTCATGAATTTATGCATGTAATTTAAGCAATTTACAATTATTTTTTATGAATGATACAGCAGACAACATATATGGCGTCTATATAGAATGTGTATATATATCTGATCAAACGGCAACTCGCACGGCAAATCATCCGTGCCGGGTCCGGATTAGCGTTACATTCCACATCCGATCCGTGGCCCGGCAACACGGCAACCGGGCCCGGAACGGATCTTTGCCGTGCCGCCTTTTGAGATCGGGGAGTTCAACAAAAAAACTGGTCGGCTATCTCCAAGCTCTAAATCCCCAAATTCCCTGGGCACCCGAGGTCAACGAAAAAACTGATCAGCTATACTTCAAGCCTTAAACCTCCCAAAACTCTGGGCGTCGAGTTGAATAAATAATCTGATCAACTATGCCCCAAGCTCTAAACCCCCAAGACCCTGGGCGCCCAAATTCAATAAAAAAACTGGTCAGCTATCCCCCTAGCTCTAAACCCCCAAATACCCTGGGCGCCCGAGTTTAACAAAAAAACTGGTCGGCTATACCCCAAGCTCTAAACCCCCAAATACCCTGGGCCCCCAAGGTCAACGAAAAAAATGATCAGCTATCCCCCAAGCTCTAAATCCCCAAATACCCTGGGCCCCCAAGGTCAACGAAAAAAATGATCAGCTATCTCCCAAGCTCTAAACCCCCAAATACCCTGTGCGCCCGAGTTCCCCCTTGGGGGATAGCTGACCAGTTTTTTTTTGACCTCAGGCGCCCAGGGTATTTGGGGATTTAGAGCTTGGGGGATAGCCGACCAGTTTTTTTGTTGAACTCGGGTGCCCAGGGTATTTGGGGGTTTAGAGCTTGGAGGATAGCCCACCAGTTTTTTTGTTGACCTCGGGTGCCCAGGGTATTTGGAGGCTTAAAGCTTGGGGGATAGCTGATCAATTTTTTTGTTGAACTCGGGTGCCCAGGGTATTTGGGGGTTTAGAGCTTGGGGGATAGCCTACCAGTTTTTTTGTTGAACTCGGGTGCCCAGGGTATGTTTAAAGCTTGGGGGATAGCTGAACAGTCTATTTATTAAACTCAGCATTGTTTTTTTTTTTTTTAGACGTCAGTTTCATTGGGGGCGGGGGGGGGGGTTTGACCTTAGGAAACCCCCTCGCTGGAAGGAGTTGTTGCGCCCCTGGCTCAGAGATATATTACAGGATCAATGCAAAGATATTTTAATTAGTTTTGCAATGAAAAAAAAGGTAGAAAAAGTATCTTAGCTTTATAAATAGAACTTAATTAGTCAGAAGATTTGTTTATTTATTTAGTAATAAAAGTTTTTTATAACAGTAATTATTTGAAGTGTTATTCTAAAATAAATAATTTAAGCCATTATTATAATTAAAAAAAATAAATTAAAATTTTATTATTCAAATATTCATGCATTTTCTCAATTTGTATTATGATTAAAAAAATAATTTCATATATTTTGAAATTTTACAGCTGTCGTAATTATTAACTTACCCTAAAAATTATTTTTCGGACTGAGTTAAAAATTTATTCAAACTCATTTCAACATTAATAAAAGTATTTGATACAAATAAATAAATTAAGTCGCCAATTAATAACTATTGAATTCTCGCAGAAAAAATCCGAACAGACCCATTTTTTAGAACGTCCGGCAACACCGCAACTCGGGGGGAAAATAAATTCCTCTTGAATACTCTGAAGTTGGCAGGGTAGGGGGGGCCATAAAAATAATCGTTCCCAACACTGTGTCCATTTGTAATATTCATATCATTTGCCCCAATCTGAGAAATAGTGTTTAAGTTTGTATTGTTTGTATTGTTAATTTGTGTATTAGTATTTTGATTTAGAGTATGAGTATTATCCTGTAAATTTTCATTTGTATTCATGTGTAAAATATTGAAACGACTTAGCTGATTTAAATCTTGAATTGTTTTCTTCAATCCAGAAATTTCGGCTTCAAAGCTTTCTCGTTCACCGAGCATCTTTGCTTCACATTCATCAAGAGCAGTTTTGAATTGATTGCAGCGTACTTCTCTCGCCAGTATCTCGGCCCGATGTTGTTCTCTTTCCAATTCCAGTTGAGATTCTAAATCTCGAATTTTCTGAATTGTGTCTTCATCAGCCATCGACTCCGGAGAAGAAGAAGAACCCTTACGTCCACGAGTCATCATCTTCAAAATCTGTCGTCGCAAAAACCAACCTCGAAACTTCGATTTTTTAGTTCGATCCCGGTCGAACCCCCAAATGTGGTAACTCACAAATAAAAAATAATTAATTAGTAATCACTCAAATTCAATGAAACACAATATTTAAAAAAGAACTCAAAATACTCAGCTTTTATTCTCTAATAATAAACAATACGTTCAAACCTCAAACTTGGTATTCGAATGTACTGAGGAATAATAATAACACTTGGTAACAATAACAAAACAGCCATTCAATATTTACATAGCAATACGCACGACATTCACAACGTTCCAAAATCACAATATATAACAATATATATCATTCGAAAGGGCATGAAAAAAGAAAATTTTTGGCGCCAACCAGAATTTTTTATACCCACTACTGCGCATGCGGGTCCAAAATAGTGATTTTTCAACTTTGATTTTTATCTCGAAATATAAGAGGGCTAGAAAAACGTGGTTTGCGGCAAAATTTTGTTTGCAAAAAATGTAGTTCAGCCATTTTTTTTAAAATTATTTTTGGCGTCAAATTCAAATCGTTAAGACTGTTTTTCGAATTTTTTTCCCTAAAAAATGCGTTTAAAAAAAAACGGTGATACATACTTCTCTGGAAAAAAAATATGTCATGTATTTTAAGAAATAATAGCTTTACAAATTTTTTCAAATTTTTTGAAGTGGTGGAAGACACTTTTTAGGCATAATTATTAAAAATTTTTATCTAAATCGCCATCTAGCAGCTGCATACTGCGTAAAAATATAACAATATTTGAATCGCTGAACTAGATTTTCATAAACAAAATTTTGCCGCAAACCGCGTTTTTCTAGCCTTCTCAGATTTCGAGATAAAAATTATAGTTGAAAAATCACTATTTCGCCCCGCGCATGCGCAGTTTAGGAAATAAAAAATGTTTGTGCCAAAAGTTTCCTTTTTTCAAGACCTTTCAAATGATATACATATTGGAGGGGTTTCTGCATAAAAAAATTTGGCCTACCTGACCTAGATTGAAAATAACTAATTTATACGATTTTTTAATGATGAACATGATTGAACTGCACGAAGAGAAAAGTTTCGTCAGCCCTACTAAACAGTTTGGCAGTTTCTGCTAAACTGAGTTAAGAGGGAGTGTTTAGTAGCCACCGCTAAAAAGTTTGGTAGCCAGGGCGAAACCTAGTTTAAGCCAGCAGTCACAGCTGAAGTTTTTATACATGAATTCAAAATAAATAAAAACAAAAAAAAGATGTTTTAGCTTATAAATCGATAAAATAGTATTAGTCAATAATTTTTTCTAAGGTATACTAGTCAATTAAAAATTTTTCAGAACTTTTTTTCCGTCGAATAGTCACGATGATAAAACTAACCTCAAAGTAGCGCGCTTATAGCGCTCGAATACAGTTTCGCCCTGGCTACCAAACTTTTTAGCGGTGGCTACTAAACACTCCCTCTTAACTCAGTTTAGCAGAAACTGCCAAACTGTTTAGTAGAACTGACCAAACTTTGCTCTCCGTGTGGTCTCGTTAGAAGTATTAAAATTTTTTTATGCAGAAACCCCTACAATATATATATATATCATTTGAAAGGTCTTGAAACCGTTACATCATGGGACCTCGAGCACGTGGCTTCACTAGAACATTGATCTTCGGTGCCGACGAAAGCCAAGATGCTCACGACGCAAGCCGTCGGCGCAGCGCTTGCGCAACAGCCGCGGTGACGCGTGTCTATTTGCAAATATCGTCCGTGTGTTTAAAAATGTTTGCCAAAAAAATCAGTCTCGCAAGCTTCGTTAAAATCGCAGATGTTTAAAAAATTGCAAGCTTCCAACGATTTTTTGATAAATTAAATTTGATTATTGTAAAATCACACCAAATTTGCAGAATTTTCGGGAACTTTATTTTTAACAAACTCAATTTAAATTCCAAATTTTTGAAAACAAACATAGTTTTCTTTGGTTTTCTTGATGAGAAATCTAATGTCAAATTAAATAAATAATAAATTAAGAGTAAATCTCTGCGTTTCTCAAACATTACACCACACAGTGGCTAATTTTACTTTTCATTTTTAATAACTAAAAAATTCAAAAAAGAAATAGAAAAACTTAAATTTTAAATTTTAGTTGTTGCCACATAACAATTAAAATAATTAAATTAACTAATCAATTCTAATTTATAATAATCTAAACAAATTACCATCCAAGGACCGGTTTCGAGTTACTTGACTCTCTTCAGCTAGGAGTTTGATTGTATTGATCACTTAATTTAAATGAATAGTAGTCAACTAATAAAGTAATTTTATCATTTTTCAAGAAAAAAATAGATCAAGTTTTGGAACGAAGTTCCTTATCGCAGGTTCTGGCGCAGGGGGCTACGAAAAAAAAAATCGTAAGTAACGACACCAGGCGAATGGTGGGGGGTGACGGCCGCGTAGCCAGCAGGCTCTCTCTCTCTTTCTCCACGCAGACGCCTGACGCGGCCGCGTGCGTCTGGACTCTGGGCCTGCATGGACTATGGAGACTCCGGGACACTCGAAAATCGGCTCGGGTGTGCCCAACAGCTTTTTCAAAAATGCTATCAATTTTTTCCTATTTGAAATATTGCTTTCAAAATTTGCAGAAAGCTTTTTCAAAGCCTAATGAAAAACTTCTTCGCTGGATTTTTTTTCAAATATTTATAAACCAAAGTTTCAGGTTATAAACTGTTAATTTTTTACTTTTAATAATTTATTGCACGCTTTTAAAAGATTTTGAAAATATATAAACTGTGCTATTGGCAGCAAAAAGAGTTCAAATATATGATGCTAAAGTTTCATTAAAAAATATCCAGTAGTTTCCGAGATCATGCGAGTTGAGCAAAAAGTTAAAATTTTCTCGATGTACGCATTTTTCGTTCAACTCGCAAGATCTCGGAAACTACTGAATATTTTATAATGAAACTTTAGCATCATATATTTCATTTCTTTCCGCTGCTAATATAATGGTTTAGATATTTTTAAAACGCTTAAGAGCCGTATGATAAGCTATAAAAAATCAAAAATTAGCAGTTTCTAACCTAACTTTGGTTTAAAATAAAGGGTATAAAATTTATATTTGTCAAAACATCCAGCGGAGAAGTTTTCCATCAGGCTTTGAAAAGGTTTTCTGTAATGTTTCATAGCAATATTTCAAGTAAGAAAAAAATGACAGCATTTTTGAAAAAGCGGTTGGGCCTGCCTGAGCCGATTTACGAGAGTCTTGGCCGCTAAGGCGGTTTTAACATCCAGGTCCTCAATTGTAAAATGTTATAAATTTTTTTAATTAAATATTTTACAAAACATAAACGTCTCCTCTTATTTTACTTATTAATTATTATTTATTCCTTACTTTTTTTTAAATATTATTCAAAATTTAACTTTTATACTTTATTATTTTCACGCGTTCATGCAATTTGAAAAAAACTGTTTCTCATTTTATTAACTTAAAAAAATTTTTTTTAATAACTAATGATATTAAAATTATAATATTTTTGCACTTGATACGTACTACATAAAAACTAGATTGGATCTTCGTTCCTTTTTAATTGTATTTATAAATTAAATATTAAAAAATAAATTTTGGTGCTTGCATGGTATGAAATATCAATTAATGTATCTTGTCACAGAAATCCTTTTGTTTTTTGAAAAATGACCGCGTCGAATTTACCAGTAGACATCAAAGCAATATTAATCAGAGTAAAAAAGATTAAAAGCTTATGTATAATTTCCTGCATTATACTGTTCTTGCTGTATCATTATTTCACCATATCAGTTTTATCGTAAACGATCGATTATATTCATTCTAGGTGGTCACCGAGCGTCGTCACATTCGCTCAACCGTAACATTATATATGTATGCGCGGCGTCCCCGCACAAGTGTGGTTGGAAGATTAATACGTTGAAATATTACCGGCGCACTCGATGGAAAAAAGTCTTCTCGATAAATTTGACGCAATTATTCTTCCAAAACCGTATAGCTCTGTGAAACAATCATCCTAAAATTTGTGTTCCGTATTCAGATATTCATGCGCTAGAGTATATGGATGGTGATCGCTGATTTAATGACTGCATTTTTTCATACGTCGGAGAAATGAAAAGGAAGAAAAAACCTAGAGGGTTCCGAAAATTGATTCCAGTGTCATATACGTTGAAATGAATATGATATTTTGCATATGACGAATTGAAGACCATTACGCTTCAATTTTCAAATCTTTTTCAGCTTCATCTGCATCCTATCATCTCCACCTCCTGCCACCCATATTTTCATCGCTCACAATCATACGAAAGGGCTCATACTTTCCAAGCCTCGAGCGTTTTTTTTTTTTTTTTTAATTACGAATAAAAATACCTGTTCCGCTGTTTGGACGATATTAAACAATTTGTGCGAATATAATTTTCATTTTTCTTTTTTGTTGCAAGTGTCACTTTGATATATTTTTAAATTACTGCCGGATATAGGACTTTATTCCGAGTGGACTTTACTGAATTCCGATTGAAGTTATTCAGTTCACTCAATTAATTCTTCTAAATGTGCTACCTGCCTATCGACTGTAGTGTAGAAAGTAGGCATGACAGGTTTTTAAAGTAGGAAATAATACTTAAAAAAAATTAAATTAAAAAAAAAGTTTTACTTTGTTGGCAGTACTCATTTTTGCTAAAAATCCAAATAACGTTTTGAATTACAATGTAATTATATAAGTAAATATGAATTAAATTATAAAAAAATTTAGTTTGTTAAAAACGAATAAATAAAAATTTTGAAAAGTTTAATTGTTTTACCTAATTTTACTGTAAAATTATATGACAATGGATTAATAAACAAAAGAAATAAATGAAGAAAGTAAAACAAAAAAAAAACTTGGAGATGCCGGGGATCGAACCCGGGACCTTTCACATGCAAAGCGAACGCTCTACCACTGAGCTACATCCCCAGTCGACCGAAATCGTCGATATTGCCGTATTTAACGCAAGAAAGACCATCACGAATGTTAAAGTTTGAGTTTTTTTTACTTCCAATTGTTCTCGTTGGTGATTATTCTTATGTCTTCACAATTTCTTCATTTTTAAATCATTTTTTATTTAAAAGGTCTTATTTCATTCAAGTCATCAATTTTTTCCTTGTAAATTTGAAGAAAATTATTAATTTTTTTCTAACAGCTTTGTAGAAGCTAAAAAATTGAATGATTTTTAGCGGGGAAAAATACGAGTCATTCTTTTATTATTATTCTTATTTTCTTGTTTAAAAAAAAAACTCTTTCAAAAATTATTGAATTGACTTGGCAGAATTGACTTGAAAGTCACTTTTCTTCGTGGATTTGCGTTTTCCATTTACCATATACACGAAGCTCGCTTATTATTGCTCGGGGCGTACGGCCGAGCCTCGATCTCGCACTCGCTGGTGCATGCAGATACTAAAACTACCGGAGATTTATGTAGAAAATCGTAAATTCGTCTCGCGCCTCAAAATCTAATAGAGTCGCGCGTCGCGCCGTGGGGGAGTAGGAGAAGAAGAAGACGAAAAAGAAGAAAAAATATGCAATAAAGTGACAACGGAAAAAACATGTCGAAGTCCCCCCACCCCCGGTCTTTTTTATAATATTCTGTCCGGCGAACTCTATTTTATTTCATCGGTATAACTGGCGAGGGTGAGAGAAAGAGGAATAACTATACTTTAAGACGGCATAAAAATCTCGGATGTATTTCGGGCAGCCCAAAGCCAGGGGCCAGCGGACGCCTGCCGATGAAAGGGTCAGCATTGGAGCGTGTGACCATTCTGCTCGCACCCCTGCGTCCTCCTCGGACACGTAATACGGGAAAATTTTATTCTTAGATTCCGCGATTTCTTCCTCTGTTCGCGTCTCGTTGCAAGGGACGAGTTATATGACGCGCACGGAATTTCCACGAGCTCGCTCAAAGCCCGATGGTATGAATATTTCTCGCCTTCGATTCCTTTCAAGATCACGCCCTTCTTTCGAAAGTAATCTTATGGACTTCATTTCAGCAATATTATCCGATTCGAGCTCAATGAGGCGAAAAAAATTCAGAAAATGTTTTTCTTTTCGTACAGTCATTCATGATTATTAAATTTCATCATGAATGCAGAGTGGATAGAGGGTAAAAAGTGGGTGTTTGATCAATAAGACTCAACAATTACAGAATACTAGTTGTTTACTTAATCAAACCGTTCATTTACCGAGTCCTCCTAAGAACGCTTCCTCCTTACTAGGCTATCTCTGTCTCACAGGCACTCACTTTGCCTATACGAACAAACACAAAAATCGCACTTTACAAATATTTTAAAAGCAAGCAAGTTTTTATGAAACGATTTCATAAATTTACTCTCTTAAATTATTTTTAAAGAAAAAGCTCATTGCTTTATTTAATCAGCACTCAAAGGTCCCTCCGTCAAGCCTCGTGATTAAAAAAGCTGATCAATTATTAAGGTGGGACAATAATGATCTTAACAAGTCTCCGAGACTCTCGAGATCCTCAGGATAAATTTTACCTCGCTCCTTCTTTTTTCTCAAAGTAGCTGACAATGCAAGAGGATAAGGCATAAGCATAATTACCAGGGAAGAAAATATCCTTTGTGTTAACGAATGGTGGCTTGGAGTGTGCGCGAGAGATGAATAAAAAAATAAGGAATAAAGGAAAAGTTTATGAAAGAAAGCGGCAGTATCGCCGTGGCAGTGGACAGTTTTTCTCATCCAAGTTCTTCAGGCAATCGTAAATGTTTAATAACGTGATTAAAGGCGCGCATCTCAGTTGGCACCTCGTTATTATTTCAGAATCTGTACGATCTTTTTTACTTCAATCCGTATTTTCGTCTTGGCCATCCCCTTGAAACTTCTTTCATTTCTTTTTCAATGGACTTTGGAGACTATAAACAAATAAGCCATCTAAATATTTAATTTCTCTTTCGCTTGAAAAAAAAAAGAAAATATTGAAAAAAGCATCTTCTGCTCGGAGAGAGAATAGAAACAGAGAATCAGAGAGAGAGAGAGAGAGAAAAAGCACTCGGTATTCATTGTGATGAAGCTCTTCCATCTGATGGGTTTCGTTTCTTTAATTCCACGCTCTGCACTTTTGGCCGCGAAAAATCGCGCAAAAGCAGGCACCAAGTCTACCATTGTAGGTGGATTCACTGAAAAAGAGGGAAAAGAGAGAGAGAGAGGATAAAAAAAAAAAACAGCTTGAGAAGGAGGTTTTGTTGTTTGCGATCGTTTGTTTAACGGAGTAATCGGGGGAACAACGGACCACTGCTGCTTGCTCCTGAGAGTGGCTTATCAAAGAAGGCAATTTTTTAAAATTTCGTTCTTTCAAAGTCGTTGGCTTAAAAAAAGAGGACCAGGATCATGCGACCCGGGCATATTATTAAGAGGACTCACTAGAGATTTTTTTGTGTGTTTTTTTTCCCACTCGAAAAGCCAGAGTTTTTTGTTTTAGAAGGTTTTTGGGTCGTTCTTGAAGTGAATTTTAAACAATGCGAGCTTTCAAGAAAACGTGGGAAACGGTGCATAACATTCAATATTTTATACAAGTACTTATAAAAATTAAAAAACTCTTATTAAAAGCTTTGCATTGAAGTTTTAAACTTGATTGAGAAAAAAGTCATCAAAATAAACCGTAATAGTTTATATTTTATTTCTCTTAAAAATTTCGATAAATTACTCATTTAATATGTATGTTCAATACGCTGGTGTATACGCAGGTAAGCTATGACGTTATGAATAAAATTATCGTCTTATGAAAAACACTCAAAAAACTCACGAGACACAAAAACGATTACTTAAATTTTATTGAAGAAATTAAATTGAACATAAATATTAACTTAAAAAAAATTGTAAGGTTGCAATCATAAAAGTACTAATACTGTGTAATTGCATTTGTGTAAACAAACTTCGCAGATTGATCGGCTTGAATAGCCTTTTTTATCTTTCCAAAAAAAAAAAAACATAAAAGTAATAATAAGCGTAACAAGATCATGGGCAAATAACACCCGCTACGGACAAACTTGGACTCTAATCAATCAGGATTTCTTTCATTCGACGTCCCCTTGGCACATAAAGTAATCCGAAACATTAAAGCTTCCGCGCAAAATCGCGACTTCGTCTGGGAGAAAAAACCATAGAGACAGGGTAGAATCAGCGTTTTCCCCCGAGCAACTTTCTGTTGACACTGCAGTGGGTAAGATTGGGCGTAATATCACAGCGACGACTGCTGCTGGACATCACAACGGCCATTTGTCATTCTATTGTTGCTTGTGTTTTATATCTGGAAACCTTTGGCCCGGGTAAAACGAGATCGATGAAAAATTCCTTCTTTATTTTCTGAATTGTTATTTATGGTTTCGTGAAAGGTTGATTAATTTCGTTTTGGACTGAGGTTACGTGATGATCAGACTCTGAGAAAGATTAAAAACGTACATTTTTTGTATCCCACTAAGAGAATAAAACTGTATCAATTTTTTTCCATTTAAATTTAGACGAAGCGGTGAAAAGTGAAGTGGTCTTCTAACGGAAGAAAAGTACTTTAAGAGCGATCATCGGATTACCAGACCCCGAAAATGTATTATACATGTAAATACAACAGAGGGATCGCGCATCACCGCGAAAACAGCAGTTGAGTAATTCCCTTACCTATTCCTCCCCAAAAGCTCCCGTAGGAAGGATACATCCCCGCGGTAACTTTTTTCCATCTCTTTCGGCCTCTCATCGCCCGCAATCTTTGGAAGCTTCTCACTTACCCTCCCGAGCGTGTCAGAGTCCACCGTGACGCAAATTCGATAAATCTCCATCTCGCCTCCGCAACCCCCGTAGCAGGCATAACCGCGGAAAACAAGTTCTTCTCTCGGCTAAAGGGATTTTACTTTTCTCGAAAAATAAGGGACTACTTGGTGAGCAGCGCGACGTCCCGTTAAATCGCGTTACGCCTCGGAATATTGAATTCAACCGACGCTTTTTTGTACGGATCCAAATGCGATTTATGTCTGTAAGTAGCTGATGGCCTAACGATTATCGCGCACGGTGGAAGATGTGATTTGTAAACGAGAGTCTTAGCGTAATTGCCTTTTAGATCAAGACTGATTTATCTGAATAAAGTCCATTACAAGTGTCAAGCCTTAGCAAAAAATTTTAAATTCAACAACTAAGTAAAGTTATTAATTTCTATCAAAGTGAATTTCGAAAAAGCGCAAGATGGGGTACAACGGTTTAGGGGGTTGGTTACATCGGACAAAATATTTCCCCGTAGTGCTATTGGCGTCGAATAATAATTTAATAAACGCAAATCCCTTAATAGAAAGAAAATCGAGTGGCCCTTTGTCCGTCTCTTCTTGAGCGTAAATCTTTGCAGGCCGGGATTTTGTACGTATCGCTTGTCTCTTTCTCTCACCCCGACGCGGCTCGACCCACACGCACGCGAGTCACCCCTCTGTATTTTCTACGGCTACCATTGTGTGTAAAAAATCTTCTCCGCCGATGCTGGTGTAGACTGTAGGTAGACTACCAATCCTAAAACCCACACACTGATTTAAACTCCCGAAAGAGAAGCATCATTTCTATCATCATCGTCGGTTTATTTGTCGTGTGCAAGTGACAGTCATTACACGGGTAACGTGAGAATGACAACAGATGCGTCGGAATGAAATTATACCTCGACTCTATACTATAGGTGTGAGTTTGCTTGACATGGGATTCTGGACTTTTTTTTTTTTAGTTTTGGGGAGGCTAACCCTATTTTCGGTAGCGCTTTAAAAGTTTCAACCCGACACCCTGCTTTTCAGGATCGGGTCTTTTGGGAAAAGGGTTTACTCTTCTTTCCATTTTTTAAACCCTCTTTTTTTTTTTTTTTTTTAAGTGTATTGCGGTAACCGTGTGTAAACCACCTTGTCGACGTAATCCCATTAGTAATCTTTCTTCTTTCATTCTTTTTTTACAACAGTGTGTATACGAGCGATTGTTGGGAAACAATTGGCGTGAACTGCGCTCACGTCAAGAGGGTGCGAAACGAGCGCGCGATTTTTTGACTTGGCGCAGATGGTGCGAAAAAGCTGAACGACGATTAGTTTTCAGATCCTTTTTTTTGCGCCTCGATGAGCCCTTTTTGAACCTCATTTCGAGGACAGAAGGATCGAGATCCCATCGACAAGTGTGAACTGCTATTATTATCGACAACTTTGACACCGAATTTTATTACAATGGGGGGGGGGGGGGGGGGGGCTGAGTAAATATTGGTCGGTGCATCAAATGGTGTTATAATTGTTCCACATACAAAAGCCTTTCTTTTTATTGAAGACTGTTCAAGTTTTTACATGTATTACACTTCAGTTTTCATAAAGAATTTTTTCTTTTAATTTTATTTTAATTTTAATTTTAATTAATTAATAGTTTTTTATGTTGAGTTTAAACAAAGAATTTTTAAAAAAAGTGCACATATTATTATTTAAACAATATTTACTTCTAATTTTATTGAGCTACATGTAAAACTATTTTGATGAAAAAACTTCATTTTGTGGTTAATGTTGGTTTTCGCTAAATTTACCTTAATATTTATTTATATGTTTTTATGTAATTTTTTTAATTTATATCTCTGGAATGAGCTTTAGATATAATTCAAAGGGATGAGTAAGAAAAAATTGTTGTTTTTCCTCTTCATAGACGCATAAAAGTTTCTACTTTTGTAGGTCTCGAATTTTCATTTTTCTCTGTCATGTTTTTAAGACACTTGCAGCCGTCTTATGATTTTAAGACACTTAAACGTCTTATTTTAAACACTTGCGTGTTTAAAAATGTCCGCCGTTTTTCCAGTGCCTAACAACAGCAAGGCCGAGTAACCTACCCAACCGTTAATTAAGCCGATGTGGATTTTAGTTTGGGCCCTGTAACCTAAAGGATCGTTAACCAGGAGTTGACAGTAACATCTTCAGGTGCTAGCGGCCCTTCCGCAGCCGATTAGTTGAGCCGAAGCTCCTTTGCGAGGTTATGTCGTGTTCGTTGAAGCAGTGGCACGGGGCTCACTGTACACCGAAAGTACTAAAGATTAATAAGTATTAATTAAAATAAATATCTTGTTTATTTATTCACAAGCTTTAAAAACAGGTATCCCTAGATATCGTTAATCAGTAAATTATAGTGTACTTTGTTTATTCTCAAAACCTTAATTAAAAAACCTTGATATTCAAGTTGGATCAATCAAAATCATGCAAAGATAAAATGATATATTGTTAAACAAAAGGGCAAAGTTTGACATGGCCGTCTCGAGTGAAGTTTGCCCCACGAGGCGAAGCCGAGTATTATTTGTTATTATTATTTATCAATTTATTATTTGATCATGGAACCCCAGGTTTACTAAGCTAATGAAAAAAAAATTTATTTAAAAAATTATTTATTTAAGCGTTTAGATTTTGTGGTTTTAAAACTAATAGGTAAACAAACTATTCATTCATTAATATCGGCTCCATGTGTACTTTGGATTTAAGTATTGGGGAAGAAACAAAATATTTATTAATTTACTGATTAACGATGACAAGGGATACCTGTTTTTAAAGCTTGTGAATAAGTAAACAAGATATTTATTTTAATTAATACTTATTAATCTTTAGTACTTTCGGTGTACAGTGAGCCCCGTGCCACTCTTTCAACGAACACGACATAACCTCGCCAAGGAGCTTCGGCTCAACTAATCGGCTGCGGAAGGGCCGCTAGCGCCTGAAGATGTTACTGTAAACTCCTGGTTAACGATCCTTTAGGTTACAGGGCCCAAACTAAAATCCACATCGGCTTAATTAACGGTTGGGTAGGTTACTCGGCCTTGCTGTTGTTAGGCACTGGAAAAACGGCGGACATTTTTAAACACGCAAGTGTTTAAAATAAGATGTTTAAGTGTTTTAAAATCATAAGACGGCTGCAAGTGTCTTAAAAACATGACACTTTAAAACACTAGGATTTGCAGTGATTGGATTTGGTTAAATGATGATTTTAGTTAATGGTAATTTATTGCAAAAAGTTTTTGAAAAAAATCAAATTTTAATAAAAATTGGTATCTAAATTGAAGAATATTTAATTAGTATAAAATGTAAAGATAAAAAATATTTGCTAAGTGTGGGGTTCGAACCCACGCTCCCAGACGGGAACCAGAACTTAAGTCTGGCGCCTTAGACCGCTCGGCCAACCTAGCTGTTCGGGGACAGCGAATAAACTTCAATTTGAGAGTTACCTCGCCCTTTTGATCCTTAAAACCCTTAAATTTAGTAATGATAAAAAGTCAAATAATTTGAATTTTATACTACATTTAAATAATGTCATTGCTTGTTATCTGTACACGCACAGGTAGAAAAGATACTATGACTTATTAAAATTAGTTATAATCGTCACTTCAAAAACTACAAAAACTGATCAAAAATGATAAGCGTGGATAAATTAACAAAATACCGGTAGAAAATGAAAAAAAAATTTTTTTTATCGATTTGAAATACTCGAAAGCTTGCAGATAGCTCAATTCAATTTTATTTCATTCTAAAGTCAACGTACGTGCAGAAATAAATTTATATAATATTGGAAATTATGTTTTGAAGATTTTTTTTCAAGCGCTAATTTAATCATATTTTATAAACACTTGGAAATATGATAATGAATTTATCAGAGGGGGTTGGAAATCTGACTTACCGACTACTTGTTTCCGATCAATACTTTGAAGCGTCGAGTGGATAACCATCCCATAGGGTAAATCTTTTTTTTTGTTTCAAATGATTTGTTTTCCTGCTATAATATGTTAAAAAATAATAATATTTTTAATCTATTTTTCGTTTTCAAAATTAGTTGTGGACATTTCAGTGCTTAAGTTCGTCTGACCGTTTAAACTTTTAATACTTAAGTTTTATAAAATAATGTTTTTTCAATTTTATTGATGTATAATATTTCTACGCCTTTTTTCCTCATTTGCATTATAATATTCAAAGAGAATAAAATAACTGTAAGATCTTAAAATCAGTAAACTTAAGTGACTTTGACTACTTTTTAAAAACGTGCCAAATAATGATATAAAAAATTTTGGATACAATTAATGATAACTCATAAATAATGAATTTAATCACTTATGATTTTGAAAAAGTGTCCAAAGTCATCCTATAATTCGGTAGATTAAAAGCAAAAAGTATATTGTTAAAATTGTATATTTTCAGCAAAACACAAACGCCTATTTTAAGTGAAATTTTATAAAATACTCACAAAACACTCAATTTCGGGGGTACATATCATCAATATTCAGTAGGGCACGTTACACACGGTTTGATTATTAAATTAATCAACTGTTCGGTCTTGCGCGTGCGTGAACTTTTGAGCATAGTAGTTGCTTTAATGTCAATAACGCACGCATAATTAATTAAATGGTGATTGCAAAGTCGGCACGCGAGATAACAGGATCGTCGTTCGTGCCGGCGTTGTAAAACACAACAATGGGGATTTGTAAAGTGGCCCAGCGAGCTTGACGCTCGCACACAATCAATCAGTCTCGAGTGTAAGAGGGCATTAAAGTCGAACAATGTCGCCCTTCGCATAACTTTATTACCACGTTAATGGAAAACGCTTTATCGACGCGAAAATCACGTTTGATGCGTTCGAAAACTGATTACAAGGCGGTGAAGCGCGCTCGACAGCCGTTGTAAACTGGTGCGCAACTTTACACACGCTTATTTTTACTACACCGCTCATTATCAAGTCAACGAGACGCTTTTACACATTTATATCCGTAACTAAACGGCTCTGTACTGCGTACTCGTGACCGAGTTTTAAAAAGATTTAAAAAATAAAAAAATTAAGAAGGCATCGTTAGGAAGCTTTTTGTTTTCATTAATCACTGTAGGGCTGAGAAAAAAGTTGTTTCGAAAACAATAAATGAAATGGCGCGTGCACCGTGCGATGTATAAAACGTCTTAGCATTAATTTCTTAAGAAAACTTTGGCCCCCTTAACGAGCTTAATGGCTCGGTGACGAAACTCGAAAAGTCTGTATAACCGCGCGATGAATGCTTTCCGCTTCCGGGTAGTCCTTACTTAGTTGTTCTCGCGTCTTGCGACTACGGCAATGCCCAGTTGAAGCGATAATTCGATCTATAATAGCCGACTCGTCGCTTCGTCGCTCTTTGCGAAAAGGCAGGAACGATGAACTTTCCCACTGGGAGTTCATGATGCAGAAGTGAGTAATTTATATTACTGCCTGAGAAGGATTCCACGATTAATCACCCCGAGTCGTCTTGGCTGCTTTTTCCTGTATTTTAATTTTTACCAGGGTGTAAATTAAACTTAATTTTTTTAACGCGTTTGTTCTTTTTTCAAGAGTAAGATTTTTGCTTAAAAGCGTTTTCAAATTTAAATTTTATGCTTCGACATAAAATTTTATCATCTTAGACCCGTCGGTATATATAAGCTACCAAGCACTAGAGTAAGCTTCCTTGCCTCAATCCTCGGAACGTAAAGTAAACATTATCAAACTCCCCGGCGTTTCGTCTTCCAAATCAATTTAGACTAAGGCGCTGTTTAATATCCTAAATTTAAAATGGATAATTTTTAACTCGTACACTACTCATTTAATTTAAATTGAGTTTTTTTTTCTAAAACTTTTTGTTTTGTAATTTGAATTTTTACTAAACATAATGAATAGTTTCTTTTTGATCTCAGCTTGAAATTAAAATGAAAACATTATCTTTTTCGATTAAAAAAAAAAAAAAAAAAAAAAAAAAAACATTTGTCGTAAACCCACATCAGAAGAAAAAATTTTAGAAAAGTTCGAAAATGCGTACGGCGCAGCAGTCGGAGCAACTACTATTCTTTCGATGAGATGAAAAAAAAAGAGGCGCAATTTAGAATTCCGCAGGAGGTCTTGGAACGAGTTACAAAGCTGAGTCTAGTATAAAGCCGACGGGGTGGGTGTCCCGCGAGGATCACCTCTGGTGCAATTTTGCAAATCCAGAGGGCCTTTTTCACCGATAAGCAGAAGGATTTAAAAGAGCCGCGGTGCAGCAGCGGTAAAAATTAGTTATTTTCGTGTGTATATGTACCTAAGAGCATGATCCACCAGCGGGTTATTAGCCGGCGAGGTTCGTTTCATGTTGCACTGGCTCATTGTTAGCCTTTATGAGAGTCACATCAAAGACGAGGCACCCACGGACAAAAGTTATGCAGGAGAGATGCAGCGAGTTCGATGCAATTGCACGTACCTTGTGTATCGGACGGACCCCTCCTCTTTTTTAAGCTTTACATGACTTTTTTACTCTTTTCTTCTTGTTTACAGTGCCGTGAACTTGATATCGAATCGAGTGGATTTCGAGATTAGTTATTAAACTATTGTTGGGAGAGAAAAAAGGGTTCTTGCACTATCTTACTTTCGTCACAAACAACTAAAAAATAAACAACAATTTGTAAGCACGGCTGCATTTTAATTAAAGTAAGTCAAAGTGTTTGTACCCAAATTACTAATTGCAGCGCAGTGAATTAACCGAAGAACTCGGTCAAGCAAACCTTGGGGCAATTAGAGTGCGCTCACGCGTATTTTTTCACAAAGTATTTTATATAAAAACATCAAGTCAGACATGAAAACACTCTTAGTTGGGGTGCAGTGGTGCATATTTTTATATTTAGTGAAATTAAATCGAGTTTAAATGGTACAGTTCACGTGTTCGTGCGTACGAATGGAACGTTTTTTTTTATACGTAAACAACGTAGTGTGTATGTTTTTCTCTTTTGGAAAAAGCAGTTTTGTTTTTTTTTTCAGGTGAGAAAATCTTTTCTTCGTTGAGACTTCGTGATCGTAACCTTTATTGAGCCAAATGTTCTTTAACTTTTGTTGTTTTTTTCACAATGAAGTTTTTTGTTTGAACTACATTAACCGTACTTACAATACAAATTTTGTACAAGGTTTAAAAATATTTAAGATAGAAAAAATTTCAACTCATTATCGTAGATAGTTTCAGGATAATTAACTGTGTTTTTTTGTAATAATGTGATTTTTATGATATGATTGTGGAACAACTCTTTTTATTTTTACTTATTTTTACCATGAAAGAGTCTAAAGTTTCATAGTGGAGTAATCCTCTACTTTTTAGACCATCAATAAAATACCATCAATTATGATGCTTCTCAACAAACCCGCAAGTTTTGCATAAATAATTGGATAATTAAATTGATTGACAATTGATTAAATTCACTGATACAATTTATATATACATACTCGAATTTAATCAGTTCATTAATACTGACAATACGCAATAAGTAAAAATATAACAGTTTTATTCAGAACTCCGCGGTCTTTTTTGGTGATTTCAATAATTTTTATCAGTTTATTTATTAAATTTTTTTAAATTTATTTGAAAACTAATTAATATTAAGGAACAGCGAATCAAAACGCGAAAAAAGAGGCTGCAAGTCAGTCTAAAACCGAAGAAAATAAAAGTGAGCATACGTGTAACAAAGCCAGCTTCCCCTTGAACCTTAACCCTATACGCGGATTCAAGGCCAGCTGCAGTAAAGCAAAAAACGGGTGTTTACTGAAACGCAAGTAATGCGAGCGCCTCGCGTGCATTGTTAGAGCCAAGACAGTAAGTACTAATCAAAGGGAGGAGGGGTGCCCTCGTCTTTTAAGATTATTAAAATCGCCGGAGCCGAGGCTTCAAAGCCATCTCAAAGGGTTAATTATCCTACGGGATGTTTATGGCTGGCTTGCCGTCACCACGTCGTTCCCGAGGGACTGCTGCAAGAGAGAGAGAACGAGCCGTACTCATTTTCTGCGGACAGAAAGGATTGTTAACGCGGGTATAAAGCGCCGAGGCAGAGGGAGGAGGGATAAAAAAAGGCCGCGTAACGCCGCACGAGCCGCGGCATCGTAAAGGAAGCGCCTTTGGCGAACCGATCGTCGGTCTTGCGCTCACCAGGCCGTAATAACTCAAATGCAGGGAAATTTCGTCTTTCCTCGAAATATTACGTCGAAGCTTTGTTTCCCGCGCGTCTCTGCTTTGACTAGTCGCTGGTACATAATTTGACCATTTTTTCCAACTGTTAATTAATGCCAGTCTAATCGGAAAGACTTCAAAAGTAATCCTGTGAGCAATAAAAATTATTCAATTTTGAATTATCAAGCTTAGCGAAAGAGCTGTTGTCGTATCGTAAAACAAGCACTCAGTCTAATACTTTTGATAGCTGAAAGCGAGTTGCTTGCGCACTTGAAGATTTTTTAATAATCGCAAAAATTGATAGATGAGCATAATGAGCCTTAAACGGACTCTTACTCAAGGAGCCACTGCACTTTAATCTTATTCTCATGCTCGGTCGAAGGGCATAGCGTTATCGCTTGAAAGACACTTACGCACTTTAGACAAAGTGTTGCAAGGTATACACCCTTGAAGTATGTCTAACTTCTTATGGAAGTGAAGCTACTTCTCTGTGGTCTGATAACGTCTTCATAAAAGCTGCCATTATTGACGATGAAAAATGCACTTAAGCTTTTTGGATTAGCGCTCTTTGCTTTTATGCGCAGAGTTATTTTCTGTGATGACACGTTTAAAAAGTTGTTTTTTAACTTTGATTTTTTCAAAATTTAAAATTATGAATAAATTAAGTGTATCGTATTTGCGCATATTTAATCAGTTGAAATACCTAAAAAAAAAAAAAAAATCTCTTTTGTTTGGCAACAAAATTTTTTAGTACGTTTTTCGATCCATCATATTCAAGACAGCAGCTTCAGCGCTAGATGTAAAATCGAAACGGCTTTAGCAAACGACCACACACGCGCGCGAACAGGCGCGTTTAAAATACCAGTCGAAATGACTTCTGGGTATAAGATAGAAACGAACTTGGCGTAAAATCATCCCGCGCTCTCTCCTCTTGACTATCGCAAATCCGGCTTGAGAAGCTGAAAGACTCCGGTTCTGGTATACTTGTACGTTCGAAAAGCTCCTCGCGCTTAGTGTCTTGCAAGCGATAAGCGTCGGGGAATACGAGCCGTGGATACATTAAACCGCAGAGGGAGAGGGGAAGGGGGAAAATCACCTGCAGACTAAAGGGTTTTTTAGTGGCACGCTTTAAAGTTTTCCCGAGTCAAGCGACTTTTCGAGCGAAATCACTTTGCCTGATTCATAAATGAAACTCTCTTTAAGCGGTAGCCGCTTATCGCGATCGAAGCTTTTTAAACCTCTTTTCATGCAGATGTTCACTCGATCGTCGAGGTGATTTCACGAGTTTAAAAAAAAAAAATTTTCTTGATTGTTAATTCGTTTTAAATGATTACTATAAACTTTGATACATTCTTCATGGATCCGAATGGTCTTATGAAAATCTCTTTTAATCATTTGATCATTTTATTCATTTTTTCAAAAGAGTACAAGAGTTTTAGTTTTATAGCTATACGGAATTAAATTGAATTAAGGCTTTTTATTCGTAAAAACGCTACAAAAATATAAAATTATAATTTAATATCTTCCCGCGTATGCGTACTAGAGTTATTACCGGTCTATTTCTAAAAACTCTACGAACAGGGTACATGCACCGATAAGATTCGTACCATCCGGGAACAAAACGATCCTTTGAGTCGGGGTAGGAAAGATAAAACGAACCGTGATGAGAGTAATGATCGAGCGCCAGTCGTCACGCGGCGCTAGTGAAATAGTCACCGGCGTTTTAGCGCTGGACCGTCGTATAATTCTCTCTGTTTCCCTCTTCAGGCTGCACAGAGAACGAATTACGCAAAATTACGAGATAGCTCGGCGGCTATTATAAAGCCGATTCGACGCAAAAGCGTCTCTTATCAGTCCGTTGAAAAGAGACAGCGGGACTTGCTCCAAACGTTCCCCAAATGAATCGTTAATCGTTAACTGCCGCGGGGTAACTTATACGACTCGCTTATAAACCGGATACACGACAGACAAACGCGTGGAGTTATACCAAATTGTTCGTTTCGACCGAACTGGACGGCAACGTCTTCCGGACCATAAAGCTTCTGGACCTGATTGTCACTAACACTGGACGCTTATTTATTGAGAGCTCTTTTTTTGTTCAAATATAAACTTGAATTTTTTTTATTTGTTCTCAACTGAAGTACAAGTGAGAATCATATTTTTTTTCAAAGTAAGTAGGTTCCTTAAAATCGATGAGCGTAATTCAAAGTATTTTTTAGTTCAACTCTTTAAAACGACTTCAATTGTTGAATACTCAGCAACGAGTCAAAAAACTTTGTACTCTAATAAATTATTGTTGGTTTGTTCAAACTTGTTTGAAAATTATGAGATAACACTGGCATTGAAAAATTAATCGCTTAAATTCTTGATTTAAGGCTTTTTTAAATGAAACATTTTGATAGTTGTCGTATTTAACGTGGCAAAGTTGATCAACTTGATAAGTAAGCTCGAACTTTACACCGAACATTTGAGTTTGCGACTCTCCGGGGTGCGGGTATAAAATACCCAATTTCTCAAGCCTCTTTTTTTTTTTCTTTCTTGCATTAAAAGAGCCATAAGAAAAGGAGCGTATGTGCATTATGTTCAAAGCGTTAAACGTCGCGCTTTCGGGTTTTCATTTAAACGACGTGACCGTAAACGTTTGCTTTATGCTCTGCGATTCGAAACGCTCGTGTTGTATTGTCCAATTTGATGCGAGATGGACGAAACTTAACGAGGATACTCTCTTTGATTGAAACGCTTGGATGTCCCTGGACGTTAAATTTTTATCTTGATTTCAGGCCAGCTTTGGATCCTTTGTTTTGTTTTTTCTCATGATAAGAGTCTTTGTATTTTTTATAACTCAAAGTATTGGTATGAAAAAAATTAGTATTTGAATGTAATGCAGTCCAAGTTTTAGACGTGATCAAAATTATTTGGTGTTCTGAGTTATGTTCATTATTGTGATTTATGATAAAAAAAAATTCTACCAGGGTGGTCAAAATTTAAAGTCCAACATCAAAAACCAGTAAGTAAATTAAGAAAAAGAATAAAATGAAATCCCGTGGCATCCGTTTTTCTCACGACAAGGCAGACTCGCAGTCGATCAACGCGAGATGCAAACATCGCAGTAGTAAATTTCGATAATTAAATTTAATCGTTCTGGGGGCTGGCCATTGTCAAAAGGCGGCGTGTTTTAATAGGCGATTATTCAAGGAGGTCTTTTAATGCGCGTGAAGAGATACACGCCACCTTGTCTCATCCCCCATTACGAGCCCCTGACACGTCATTAACTCCCATTGCCGCCGTTTTTGTGTCCCCATAATAACGCCCAGTTTTAATTGCTAAGCGAACGCGCTCCATCGATCTAAAGCGACTTTAAACTCGCGCTTGCCTGGAATTTCGAGACTATAAAATATGTTTGTGACCCGGAGGTTTTCCAGCCAGGGGCAACGTTTTAACCCTTTTGGTCATCATCCGAATACTGTTTTCGACTTAATGGTTAATTGCTGTAAATGTAAATTATCGGATTGCTGCGAATCACCAGTTTTTTTGCTCAAGATCATAAAAACCCTAAATTTAATTATTTACAATTTTCTATGGGAGACAGTAGTTGCGCTCCCTGTAATCTTGGAGGCTGTACTTACCATTGACATAGGCACGCACGAAGAGACCAGCTTTATCTACGGACGAAATGCGCAACTTTGTCGCACGAGACATCAATTTTTATCTGAAAGACGGGAGGTTCGCTCTTTATTCCTTTTCTCAAAGCCTCCTTCGTTATATCATGTATACGCGCACGCACATCAGACGTAATACGCGGTGCGTGCGCGCATAGCGAGAAGCGCGCTTCATTTACTCGTAAACGACTCTTGCACCCCTTGCGAGGAAGCTTCTGCAAACGGAAAAACTTTCTTTTTTGCCCCCCACCCCCCTACTTCTTGCTTTTGAAGACTGCGCGTGAACGCCTCATTTGAGGTTTCTTCACCCCGTAGACGATTGAGGTGACATCGACGCCCGAATGATTTAAATAATGATAAACCGCCTACGCCTCCCCTTCTTCTTTCTTCTCGCGGGAGATGGAGAATAAGTATAAAGAACGCGCGTTATTTCCAGTCGATTTTTGAGCCTCCGCTTGTTTACGACGATTCGTGCATTTTATTCTTCTATCTCTCTCTTCATTTTTCCTTATCGGTTTATTGAGTGGTTATGAAAAATAGAGCCAACTCAAAGCTGTTCCGAGATGAACAAATCGCGAAATGAAACGTACACATCTGTGCCACGTGCTTTGTTGGATCTTTCTTCTGTATACTTGTTGACAAGTTGGTTGGACAAAGCGCGATGTAGTTTCATATAATAAGACTTGGTGAGGTAAGTTGTTAATTTAGCAGTGAGAATGAAAGGGTGATTTTGACGTGGCTGTAGTTATTTGATCGAGGTATGTTATTCCAAGCCCAAGAAACTTGAATCAAAGCAATCTTGAACTGACCACTAAAGCTATTAACTTGTTTCAAACTCAATACACAAGTTTAGAGTTAGCAAATACTACCAACTTCGTTAATAACGCAGTTTTATAAAGTTTTAGAACTTTAATAAGTTGAAAAATAATTTAGTATAAATTATAAATCAGTAAGGCAAAAATTAAATTCCTTAAAACAATCGAAAGAAACGTACTTTGATAAATCGTCATGCTTCTGGCCGCTCGTCGATTAAACAAAAGCCAGCGCTAATGGGTCCGGAAGTAGACCGGCGCTTTTGATTCTGTCGCAGTGGATTAAAAAATCCGCGCGTCAAAGAGCCTCGGTCGTAATTAACGATTACAAAGTATTTCGTTCGGATGATTATCAGTCGTTGGGCGGGCGGGCGGCGCCCTCCTCGTTCCCATAACTTCCGGGACTTTGATGTGCTGCGCGATACTCCTCCTGCTTCTGTTTTCTGGTCCATTGTGCTGCCCGCGACACTTTGCCGCAGTCGTGAATCTTTTTTTTTTTTTTTTTTTCAACTACCGCCAGGAGAGAAATGTTGATTGAAGCTTCTCTTCCCCCCTTTTTTTTTCCTTCATGCTATCTCGTTTGTCTCGTGATTTTGGGATGCTTTGAGCTCGATTCGTAGCGCCGATGCTCGAGAGTAAAGGTTTTAATTATTTCTTCTCCTTTTTTTACTCTCCTCCGGCTCTCTTTTGATGCGAGCGTGGCAGCGGGAAGTGGTTGAGAGGGTGCGTTTAGGATAGGGAGATGCGGACTTTTGTTTCAAAATCTCTAATTGTAACAGATCGAATCACAGAGAAAATTTCAATTTTTTTTTCGATGCTTTATTTGAAAAATCACAAAACTTTCATCAATTTAATAAGAAACCACTGCCGTTGTGTTCGTCCCATTGAAAATATTATTTTCTGTAGCAAATTTGAATTCGTTATGAGAAGTCTGCGCTCTGGCCGTGCAAATAATAATACACAAGAATATCGGAGCAGGGGTCGTAGTTGGGATAGCGCGTTTCCACGAGTACATTGAGCGTGATGGAAAATAAGAGCATGGGGAAGCCGAGAATACAGTGCAAGACTTTTGCGAGTGGCATGTACTTTATTTTCGGTCGATTAGCCAGTCCTAATTATTCTTTGTGAGACCGGCCCTGTCTTCGGTAGATGAGCAACGCGTGTCTATAAGACGCCGACGCTACGAAGACAGTGCCAAAGTTTTACAATTAAGAATCTTTCGGGTAGAAGAGAAGCGACTTTTTGGCACTCAGTCGAAAGTAGGTGATTTTCTCCGACTGCCTCGTCATAGCTTTTGTTCTGCTTCGGAGGTCCAAAAAGTTTTATTGATGCGGAAGCAATTTAGAACATGATAGTTATAAAAGAAAATTAAAAATGAATTAAAGATTTAATGAGACTTCAAAGAAAAGTTATTTTTCAAACATGCTTTAAATCCCTTATTCGCGCGAGAGCGTGTAGCAGCCCATTATCGCCTCTCTTACGTTCCTTTGTGCGGTTCTCTGTATGCAATAAACCTCGAGGCTCGTTTCTGCCAACCAAAATATATAAAAAGGTACGATAGCGAGTTTTTCTCTCCTTCTTTATCGGCCATTTTATCGTCCACGCGCGCTAATAAGAGCAGCGCAGTAACCTCCAACGACCGCAAAAACCGCGGGCATCGCGTGACGAGTTCACCGTCCCTCCAGACATCGGACGACTCTATAACGTTCGATCGTGATTCGTACCTGGCAAGAAATTTTCTCTTGAATTTGCAAATAATACCCGAGAACCAAAAAGTTTTTTTAGTATCATCACTCGCATGACTATTATATACAGTATAAATTACGTAGTTATCGATTGTTTTATACGTAATTTTCACTATTAAAAAATCTGAAATCATACAGTTTTTTAACTTTATCTGCTTTAATCTGCTTTAAACTTGATCGATCATATAAATTATATAAAATAAAATTCAAAATATTATTTAATCTAATAATTTACATATAAATTACTTCGTTGAATTGATAAATCGTTTCTGAGCAATTTTAGTGAATTCAAATGACGTTACTCAGGTGTATAATGCAAGTCTATGCTCGAGGCTGAAATTCACTCAAGTTAAGAAACTCGGTAATAGTCAATCAGTCGGGGTTCACAGTTAGAATAAATATTTGACTGGAAGGATCGAGTAAAACGGTTTTTTCCCATTTACTTCCTCGCGCGCGTCGAGAATCTATTCCAAGTCGTCTAATTCCAGTCCCTCGAAAGCATTTATATATACCTACCAGACTGCGGCCGAGAGGGACAAGATGAGAAGAATTGAGAAAAAGGAGCAAATAAACTGGCAAAAGTATACGCTTTGGAGTAATATTGCCGAGACGCGCGTAACTAATCGGTATTATGCATCCCTGCTACGCTCGCGCCGGATGTGATTTTCGAAGACACCGCGTAATCATATATGCCAATGGCTGATTGACCGTGCAAAAAGACGATCGAGAGCAAATAAGGACGACTTTTTTTTACCTCTCCGGCGGGTGCGTACAGATTAACCGTTTGGAAGGACGAAGCGTAATATGCTGCGTCTTCTTATTGAGTTTGCTTGATTATACCAGAGATCTCCTTTTTTTCTACTTTTGCCTGCTAAATTATCTTGATTTTTCCTTCTCCTAGTGTTGGCTTTACAGTTATCAGTGCTTGGCATTTTTTTATGTCTTGCAGTCTATTCGTTGACCACTATCCTTAATATCGCGGTATTAAAGTGATTTTGTTTGGAAAATTGCAGTGCTGAAGTTGGTCTCTAAAGATTGGGTTTGATGATAAATTACGTGTGATCAGATGTGATCACCGAAAAAAGACTCTTTTCCACGGTCATAAACATGTTTGAATACATTGTTTCAGAAAAAATCGCTTTATATTTTTAAAATATATCAATAATCAACATTAAAATACAAAACGAATAATTTAGTTTCTAACTCTGCCTTTGACGTCAGTTTTTTTAATGATTATTTTAAAATCAAAAAATAGTTATAAATGATTATCACCAGTGTTAATGTAAGCTTGCTCTCGATTATTGAATAATTATAAAAGTAATATGACTAAACCTAATTTCAGCTAGCTACACAAAAATTGATGCTATATACTCACTAGGGGGGGTACCCCCCTGCTCGCTCCGCTCGCCAACCCCCTAATTATAATTGATGAATATAAAAATTAATCGAAACAATACGTAAGCTCTATGTTTAGTAAAATAATCAAAAGACTAAAGCGCTCAAAATCAATAAAAATTAGACACGAGAGTTCAGTTTAAACTTTACTTACTCATCATAACTTGATTCATAAAATCAGACTTATAGAGAAAAGTTTTTAATTATTTAGGCAAAATCATGAGGTATAGAATTTTATTTTATAACTATAGATATTTTATAACATGGTTAGGCTCACTTTAACCTTTACCCAAAAACAGTCTAGCCACGTTTAATTACAATCAGTTGGGTTAAGGTACAGTTGAATTCACTGAATTGAATACTCTTTTGATTGATCTATATAATATATTATATTGTAGGGGCTTGCCGTGAGAGCTCGTTCAACTATCTCACCCTTTGATTTTGCAGAAAAATTAAAAAAAAATTTTTTTCTTAGTGACCACATACATAAAAATTTTATGGTATTGCCCATATGCATAATGTAAGCTCTGCACAAAGCACAACCTCGCTGAATTCAAAACGAATAAACGCAACAACACAGCGGCCATAGTAATAATTATAGTATCCCACGCAGGCTAAAATCATAACAAATGTGCAGTAATTATTCTACATGAATCCGAAAAGCCACGAAAATTAAACTACAATATCGTACAATTTTCTCTGGTAAAAAAAGCCACGGTACGGAGCTCATTAAAAGTGAAAAATTTGAAGAGGAGAAATTAATTAGACGGGAACAATGAGAGTGGGAATATTGGTCTGCACAGAGGGTTCGAGTATAATACAAGCGGGATATTATTGCTGCAGAAGTCGATTTCGAATGGATCGTGCGTTGTATCATTGGCCACAGGGAGCATTGTTGCAGCACTTTAGTACACGCTGCCGGTCTATTATCTTACGCGGCTTGTATCTTCCTCGAGCGTAATTAGCGTAATAACTCGGGATGTACGTGCAGCAGTACGAGTAATGTAGTTTTGCGAGAGCAGCTAAACGGAAGGTACTACCGACGTCTATTGAATTTTCAGAAAGTATCGGTTGCGTTGGACATACGCGCACTGGGCACCCATTGACTTACGAGTTTCGTGTGAAATATTATTTTTTCAATGCTCTTTTCCATTGTCAATAAATTGAGCTTTTTTTTTATTTTAATGGAAAGTATGAGAGAAAATTTTTATTTTTTTCACCTATAAAATGTAAAAAAATGTTCTTGAAATTTCACTAAGTAAGTCGGGGTACTACGAGGGATACTTATCAGAGTACTCATATGTTTCCCTCAATAAGTGTATCATGAAATCGGACAAGAGCTCAAAAATATTGTCACTATCCTAAGTTGACTCTTTGACACCACCCCAAGCGATCGCAGAACTCGCCTATCCCTAGTGTGAGCATTCTAATCGCGAACTTGGCTTCTGATGGCGACTCGGCCCCAAAGTCGCCTGAGCTCTAGCCAAGTTTTCTCAGCTTTGATGCGTTACAACTTACAAACATTATAACTGGGGCCTTATTCTGAGATTTAACGAATTCGAAACGATCAGTTTTACGAACGATTGCATTATTCGTTAAAATTTTGAGCTATCGTTAAACATCAAATCATTAAGCAAAAATCTTACCACAATAAAACTTTCTCGTTTTCCCAAAAAGCAGTTACTTTATTTTATTATTATTATTATTACTATTATTATTACATGCTTTTCTTTAACTCTGTGATTTTTCGTCGTCGTCGTCGTCGTCGTATGTTCAAAACTGCCAAGCTCTATAACTTGGAGCCTGTAAGAGCTAGAATTCTGAAATTTTGCAGAGGGTCTAGTTTTGGATGACATTACATTAATCCGTAGTCACTTCTCGATCTGGACCTCTAGGTTGCCGATGACGGGGGTACCTGGGGGGTCATATCCGAGAATTTGGGCTAAATTCTTCGGGGATGACTTTGAGAGAAGTTCTGGAATATTTATCGAAGCAATTTGAACTTAGGTACCCACGTCACCGATGATGGGGGTGTCCGGGGTACCTGGGGGTCATCTCCGAGAGTTCGGTCGAATTCTCGGAGTATGACTTTGGATAGAGTTCGGGGGTGTTTTAGAGCATATGAGAAAGAAGTTTGAACCTGGACAGCCAGGTCGTCGATGACGGGTGTACCTGGGGAACCTGGAGGTCATCTTCGAGAGTTTGGGCCAGATTTTGCAAGGATGACTTGATGAGTTCTGCAAGGGTTCTAATTTGGTAGTTATCAATATATTTGAATAAAAAAAATGTTTTCAAATATTATAATTGTAAAAAGGATTATAAAAATTTCAATAATAACCAAATTATATATAATAATAAAATTTTAATACTGCTAAATTCTTTCAAAGTACTTTAAAAGATTTAATATAAATAGAACAAACAAAATTTCGTGATGAGTCTAAACGAAAGCATGGGGCACTTGATGAAACACAGCCGTACGCCTTAAATTTAAGTCATCTTTAGAGCCCCATGCTTTTGTTTAGAGTCATCACGAAATTTTGTTTGTTCTATTTATATTAAATCTTTTATAGTACTTTGAAAGAATTTAGAAGTATTAAAATTTTATTTTCTACTTTTTAGTACGTTTTTTTTATAATTTCTCAAAACTTTTTAAAGACAAGCATGTTATTGCTTGGTGGTTAGATAATTTATTTATTTATTTAAAAAAATTCGAACGCCCAGCGTTATGAGGCTGTATTGCTTGTTTTGAAGGAAATGGTAGCGGTACGTACGAACGGGTTTGAAATGTTGGGTTTGAAAATGGGTATGATCTGCCAAAGAAATTATGGTTTGAACCCTGCAAATTTTCAAGTCACAAATCATTTGACAAATGAAGATGCAGATAATAACAACAACGGTAACACTAATTATTTTAACCTTTAAGATTGAAATGAGAAATAGTTTATTAGTTGATGTTAAGTTTAAATTTTCCGTTTAAATTCCGTTTAAATTTTTTGTTTTGTATATGGGCAAAAGTAAAAAAGTCGGCCACTTCTAGGATAATATTAATAAAAAAAAAGTTCTCTAAATTCATAAATCATAATTTATTTTGTTGATACTAATAATAAGGTTACTAAAAATTTATTTGGCCACGCAAAATCAACATTTATATTGTTCATATTAGCTAAAAGAAATTAAAAAATGAACACGTGCAGTAGAATTGTAAGTTACTCTATTTCTTCATTCTTTTTTTTGCTCATTGTTTTTTAAAAAATAAAAACAGGTACAAAGAAATATTTGTCACTGATAGATAACCACATAAAACCAAACAAATTCAACAGAGTAAATGCGTCGGGAAAAATCTCGTACGTAAAATCACATATAGCAGACGACGTCCAATTTGCTTTATGAAGCTGCGGAATTACAGGACAAAAGTCTTCACAATTTTTTTTTCAAATTGTTTGTTTATTCGGTGTTCAAAGACTCAAATTTATTAATTTATCGTTTTATGGTTAATGATTATGAATTGAGAACAAGCGCGCACGCGCACACCTACGCTCAGCGCGAAAAAATTCTAGATTAATATTTTAGGTACCTCGCATTAACAGTTAAGTCGGAGGTATTAACTATTACGAGATTTTGTCCGCCACTAATAGTTAAGCGACCCAACATAACTGTTATGTCGGCGTATTAACTGTTGTGTTTTAGTTCTCTCGGTGTACTTGAACCCTGCTGATTAACATTTCATACAAATTTCGTTAACTCATGAAATCTAGTCATGTTAAACGTAAAAACGTGGTCGGGCCGCTCAAATGGCCGACTTTTTTACTTTTGCCCATATATCACCGATAGAAAATAGTTTTTCTTGTAACTTCATAGTTGTTGTTTGGTTATATAATTGTTACTAATCTCACCGAAGATTTTATAAAAAGTATTATTAAGGAAAAATATAAATTGTTCTTCGTGTCGGTGCATGATTTAAAAAATGTACATTTTCTTAAAATGTACTTTCACATGATTGAAATTAAACGATGTAAAGTTATTTGTTAATTTTCTAAGTACCCGAATAAAACAGATTTTTTGTTAGAAAAATTTGAGTTTGTTTAATACTGAGCTTTTTTTTATTTAATTTTTTTTTCTATTTTGGTAATTTGTCTCTGATCATTTTGAAACAAATTCACCCTATTCGGAAAATCATTCATAAAAAACTTATCAATTTGATAATATTAACATTGATATATGTATGTTTGTAAATCAGGATTTTTGAATCAGCTGATGGGTTCGAGTATGGATTTCAAGTCTGATGACGGCAAAATCTAACGTTCTTGCTTAATGTAAAGGATTCTACACACAAATCATTTTTTACATTTATTTACAGGCTTTACATTTATTCTTCATTTCATGATGGGTTGATTTGAAGTATTTAGCTTGCCTTTTTTAAATTTCGATCATTACTAATGTCTAACGTTTACTTTAACATGCGTAATACAACGCTTGATAAAGTTAGCGTTGAACTGTCGACATTACGCGTTACATCGATTTTTCCGAGCGTTAAATTGACATTCTTCCATCGCTAAGTAATAACGTGCTGAATTTTCGTTAAAAATTAATAAATAATTGAACTACGCGCGCGCAATGGCATCTTAAAGATCCTTACGAAAGCGTTAAAAATCTCAGAATAAGGCCCCTGTTGGCTAAGTGTGCCCAAATATCACGAACACTTCAGAGCTATTCGATTTGACCATATTTAACTGTACAGTGCGACAAACAAGCATGTTAACCCTTAAAGGCCACACCCAAATCCAGAACTGCCACACTGACAGTTATGTGGGGTCATTCTGACCCCGTGTGGCATTTAAGGGTTAACTTTGGATTATTCTAGTTTCATGAATAAGGAATCTATTTGGTAAAAATAAGACTTTTTATGAGTTTCTACTAATTAATCCACGTTTTACAATTATTTTAGCAACTGTTGAACAAAAACTTTTGATTTATCTTTTGACCGAACTACAGTTAAATTAATTTTGTTTTTTAACGACATCTTGTAGTCAAAGTAAAATAGTTTTCATAAAAGCTCAAAGTTATCACATGAATATAATTCACGTAAACAGCAGTTACAGCGTAAATTTCTTCCGTGCAACAAAAACTATTATAAATCGCGATTGTCGGTTTGAGAGAACCTGATCCTTGAAACCCGATTAAGATTCATGAAATTTACACGACCAGCTAATCTCGTGTATCCCTAATTTCCCTTTCACGTGTTCGTGTACTAATCCTTGATGGGACGACGAATGCTCAAATGAAAGCAGAGCTGGGTTATGTGTAATGACGGAAGATTTGAAAGCAGCTTGTCATATCGTGAGGATAGGTGTTTTCATCTGCAGTTATGATTGATGTCCAGGTGATGAAGCTCGACACAGACATCCAAATAATACCCTGTGAGAGCATATTTAAGGTTATTCAAAATCATTGAATCGAAATTTAAAGTTGTCATTTTTCCAGTTATGGTCATCATAAACTGTGAGTCTTTTTATTATGCAAAATCAATTTAATTTATAGAAAAAAAGAAAATGATATCGACCAAGCGCGGTATTGCAGGTACAAACAAGGAGAATTCCAACTTTCAGTAGCGACAGATTCTGTTGAGGGGGGGCTCGGGCTTTGTCGCTCCCGCGCGCTCGTTGCATGATTCATCGAAGAAGCTCTCAGAAATTCAATTTGCTTTGGTTTGGCGCCGCCACCGCACCGCACCGCACGGTAGCTCCTATATACTTACTGTGCGAGCTGCTGCTTTATGCCCCTGCTCCTGGCGCGAAATATAACGCATAACTCGCGGATTAATACAGCCGCCCGCACCGTACCGCGCCATCGTCAAGCTATATGGCCCGTCGTACTCTATATTGCTTTCTTTTTTACTCCATATCTTTTTATTTTTCTCTGCTGGAGTGTCTCTTCTTTACTCTTACTCACTTTTATTTGAATTAATCTTCACGGATTATCAAATTTTTATTTCTTTCTTTACTTCAAATCATAAATTTCACATCAATTGAATTTGAGTCAACCCTAAGAATTGTAAATTTTTTTGTACTGTTGATTAAGGTTTTTATAAGTTTTAAAGCAAGAAAAATTAAGACAGTTGGAAATTCTGCGACACCATCCACTCAACTTGAGAAAAGTCGCACTCGAGCTGACGCCATTACCTCGCATCCTGGAGTACCCAATACCCATAAACCATAAAAAGCATTAGACTGATAAGACCATTCGCGAAAAAAAAGGAGCGCTTATTTACTCGCGGATTCAGCATAATACGCACGCTCGCTTCGCAAACTTTATAACCGATAAAACTTACAGCTCGGTAATTTTTTCCTTCTTCCTCTAGGATGTTATGGAGGCAGTGTGGTTGAAAGAAAAGAAAACGATTTACGATCGCGAAAAAGCTCCGCTTTCGAGACAGAGCGGCTTTCCCTGTTCTTTCCTTTTTACAGGTTAACCACCGTGGGAAATGCAACGTCGAGGCAGTGGTTGCACCGGGCTTTTTGTCCCCCTTTCGTTGCGCGGTGATAACACTATGTACCTATTTTTTGCTGAAATCATTTGTCTTGGATCTTGGGTAATCGAAGATTTTTTCGTTCTAGCTGTAGTGGCAGATGAGCATCAGGTCGGCTTTGATGTTGCGAATGGTTAATTGATCAGTCAGTCTTTGTTCCGCTAAAACCACAAAATTTATTAACTTTTGATTTGTATTATTTTTTATTTTTAATTTATACTGTTAAGAATTTAAATTAAAATAAGTTACGTAATCATCGCACAAATTTCATGAATATTCATATTTATTCTTTTCAGTAATTTTGAAATAAAGGAATCAGTTGTACATGTAGGTCAGTAAAATATCATTATTCAACTGAGCTTTTTCTCGCATTACCTTACTCTTTTGATTTGTATTTTGAATGCACTTCATTTTTATTCTCTCACTCATTATTCCAAAATTCATGAGAATTAATTTTTAAAGATTAATAAACATTAATAACAAAAAACCAAAGTCTCTGCCAATTATAATTCCCTTAATCATAATAAACACGGATGAGGGTAAGCCTTGTCGTTAAAATAAAGCCATGAGTCACAATAATCACCGACAGTCCGCGCGCGCGCGCATCCAAGTCGTAACAAACGGCCGTAATATCTAATTTTGCGACACAGTACGGAGTCGTAACGTCTAACTAAAACGTAATCGTAAAATTTTTTATGTAATAGAATAACCTATAGCCGAGGAGCATCCCTGCGACACTCGCCTAATTGATATGAACTCCTGTGCGTATAAAAACCGGCTATTCATTCGATTTTTCGCCAAAATTTATCGCAAAACCATGTCTAATTCGCACATTGTTCGCTTGCAGGGGGCAGCAGCTTACGATTTTTACGATCAGGGCGTGTAACCTCAATTAGAAATATTTGTTCGCTTAATATCTTCATCTGAGCACGAACTGCCTCGTCTTAAGACCTAAAAAATTTAACGACTTTATCTAAAACTTGCTCTTTTTTTTTCTTTCAAAAGGCGGTAGTTGCTTCGAGGGCTCGGAAGGGTTATAAAAGGCATGATGAATCTGTTTCTTGGACTTGGATCTAAAATTTCGAGGAAGTGACCCTCTTGAGGGTAATTTTTGCTGATGTTTTATTCATAATTTATACAGTAAAAATTCTCGAGTGCAAAAATTTTTGTAATACCTTGGTGGAGATGTTGAAAAAAAAGTTGAAAGATCTTTGATTCATAATTAAAATGGTTTTGTTCACTCTAAAAGTAGTTCATAAACGGTGTTTTATAAACTAAAAAACTTTATAAAAAGTGTCAAGTGAGCTAATTGGACGAAACTGCACCGTAACGAGAAAAATTAGTTTTACGATCTTAAAATTGAGTAAGCGTTGAATACGACAGAAAAAAAAAGGAAGAAACTGAGAACGCCTTTTAAACAAGCCCACCTCTAAAATGAGGATCATCGACGCTTAACGCAATTTAAAAAGCCATTTAAAAGCCTCATAAAGTTCGTCTTTCGCCGTGAAGAAAGAGAGAGAGAGAGAGAGATGTCATGGCGCGTGAAAATTGGCAAACAAGCATAAATAACGCGGGTCTCCTACAAGCACATTAAGAACTCGTAAAACTAATTAAGCTCCGAGCGGGGATGATAGGTAAGCGTTGAAGGGTTGATAAAGACCAGAAACGCCTCGAGGGAGTCGCAAGAATGAGATAGTCAACGGTGACGAATTACGAATGGTACTATAAATTAACTTCGTACAGTCCGCGGACATCCAGATTAATTGTCCCTCTCCGTGCACCGACCTGTTTATTGCGTAATAATGCGAGGAGGAATAGTAGGAGGAGAAAAAAGATTCTTATTAGGGCATTTACGGCTACGAAATCATTGCAAAGTTTTACGGGCTTTGTTTTATATAAGCCGACCCGGGGATTTATGAATTTATTTACGACTCTTTGCGAGCCGACGCAACGCGACTTTCATTATTACTTTTTACGCGAGAGAGAGAGAGACTTGGCCAACGCCGAGCGTGCACCGAGGATGAGGATATAAAATTTTTTCGTCCTGTCGTTGCTTTGCGATATTTCAGATGGTGCCGCTGCAAATGTCTTTTTTCTTCGACCACCTTTTTTTCTTCTCTTCGTTTGAAGAAATGATGAAATTTACGGGTGTTTCACGATATAAGCTCTCGTTAAATTTAATTCGATCGATACCACAAAATCAATTGCTGGATCATTACAGGATGGGTTTTATTGCTCTGATTGAGGTTTTGTTCCATACGTATATGTACAATTCTTAATCAGTTTTTTTTTTTTAATCAATTAAAGTAGGTTTTTAATTCGATTTAAACTTGCAATTGCTTGAAAATCTGTGAACGTTGTCCTATCCCTCGATTAGCTGTCGGAACCGAGAAAATTTTTATTTTACGAGCTACTACATCAAGCTTCCCCTATTCATACCAAACGACCGTGACATTTACATAATTGAGAGAATTTTCTTCACAGTGCATAAATACCATTAATCCCTTTTGAAAAAAGGGCCGCACAATCGAAAAAATAATCGATAAAAAATAAACGTCTTTCATTACCATCGGTAAAGTGCACCGACAGAAGGGGTACTGCTGCGGCCTGCAGCAAAGCTCGGCTCTAAAAGTAATTCGCAGCACGTTCGCGATGGCTGCAAAAGCCGGTCGTGTAATTTATACATATTTAATGAGCGCTTGTATCGGCAGAGAAAAAAAGAAGAGAGAGAGAGAGAGAGAGAGAAATGCGCGTCAATAAACACGGAGACAAAGCAACACATGCTTGGATCGTAAAATACTACAGGCCAACGCACCGCCAGTAATTATGTGAATGTATTAGTAAAGTACGAGGGCGTGTGACTCTTGAACTTTTGTGTCCAATCAAAATTTAAGTTTAACTCAGCGTTGAAGTTAAATCAAGTGTTAATTTTACTATACCTATAGACATGATTGAAAATTTATTGCAATTTTTTAAAATCTGTTAAAGTCATTAATCAAATAAAAACAAAATTTTTTAAATTGAGTAAAAATAATTATTAATTATTTTTCAATGCCTCTTTTGAATTCACTTTTTCATTCAACAAAAAAATGAATTAAAATTCCTCAGAAAGGAATAAGATTTTCTCATTGCAAGAAAACTTGTTAAAAAGCTCGTGGATACCACACTTAACAGTTGCGATACACGGGACCCGTAATAAAGGCTAGAATCAAACAGCAAAAGAGAGGCTTTTTGATGCCAGGCAATCATTTTCCACCCACAACAAATCGCAGCTTCTGTTGGTTCGGGTCCAGGAGAAGCTGTCTTGGGGGTTCGATATCATCCGGCGTCCTCCTGCTCTTGGCTGGTCGTTACCATCAGATGTGCGGGGGCGAAACTCGAGTACTGGAGCTCCTTCACAGCCGACGATCGTGACGGGATCAAAGAAAAACGCTTTGCCCTAACGATCGTCCGGCCGTAGTTTGACGGCTAATCATTCGAAATCTACGTTCTTTCTGCTTCTACATGCTGGGCTTTTACCTATTAGTGTCTTCTTCCTTTTTTTTTTCTCATCAAAGACAGAGTAATTGTTCTTTTAATGTGGCTCTTGTGATCTTTTGCAGTGTTTGAGTTTTTTCGGAGGTAAATTTTTTTTTATTTATTTGTGAAGACGATAATTTTTTGTTTTGGTTCAAGCCTAATCTCGGCTGGATACCTATTTGAAATGAATTGAAACTAAACGTGGCTAGGCTACTTATAAAGCTCTTGATTCAAGCTTTAAAATGTGCCCAACCACGATACAGAATATCAAATTGGTGAGCTACAACATCGATGCGGTTGGGTGGCCGAAATTAGATTCAGTTCCATTATTATTTTTTATGATTTTTTCCAATAAATTTGCATCTAATTTTTTGTATTTTTAATTTTATAATCTTTAAATTTACCGAAGTTAAAAAAAAATAAAAACTAAAACACAGTACAGCCAGGCCAATTAATAAATTTAATTTTTTTAAATATACATAATAAGTCAGTTCAGTTTTTACTACAAGACGCCCTTAAAGATAGCTAGCTTGAACTAATAAATCAAGTCAATAGAAAAAAGTCCCGACAACTATCAAACCGTAAAATTTTATAAAACTTCTAGATTACTTTATGGAGCATAAAGTCTCCTTGAAGCACGGCACGTTAATTAAAATAACTAAAGCAATCGTTAAAAATGGAAGGACGAAAAAGCAGTGGGTAATAATCAGGAGTGTGGACGTCGAGTTCCAAAGCTGTTTTTCAGCTACCAGGGCGCAGGGGTCGGAAATCTAGCGCAAAACAAGAAATTACGAATTCGGGAAGGAAATAAAGACGGAGAGAGCTTCGCATGCACCACCGCTGTCGAAAAGTTTAACTACCTTACAGCTCATAACTCCGTTATGGCAATAGTGCGACCTATCCGCCAATCTCGTCGTTTATTATTTTCTTGCCTCTACTCCCGCCCTTCTCTTTCTACCCGGTCAAGAGAGAAATATCGTCTAGACTGGACCCTGCACTCTGGAGTACCTTCAATTCCCTCTTTTTTTTTTTTTCTTTTCTTCCTCTTTTATTTTCAGCAGTGCTGCATGATGTCGTATGGCATATTTTTATTCGAGTTTTTGATACTTCATTCGCATACGTTTCTTTCTATAGATGTGCTAAACTTTTATATTCTTGCGGTACTAACATTAGCAGACTCATGTTTGTATTTTCTACGTATGATGCAACTTCAATTTAAAATAATATTATTCAAACGATGTAAATGAAATACTCAGGATCGTTGCTTGATGAAAGACAAATCTATGGTTAGAAGTATAATTTTTGCGTTAAATTTCTAATTTTAATAAATTTTACGCATTTCTATAATTTCCAAAAAGAATATTATTTTTTTATTGAAATTAATTTAAATGTCTAATCAACTCTTGTTGGTCTTATATGAATTTTTCATATAAAAATCACTGAAAAAAAAACTCTCAGAGACCAGTGTTCATCATAGTTCACGGTTCGCTTATCGTCGATAAGCATGGCGGTGTAAAAGTAAATGCGATCTTGAGCTCTGGAAAATAGATTTGTTGCTTAATACAGCGGAGGCGCCGGCGCTTCTTTGCTCTCGACAAAGGGAAAAAAGCAAACACATCTCGACGGCGTCGCAATCTCATATCAACCGACGTTAGAAGCTATAAGAGGACCTGGAGAGAGAAAAATAATTCTCCCAGAAAATCGAGGAATGGAATAGGGACAAGACATTGTGCTTGCAGAGCTTTTAGAAAAATACTCTTTGATTTCTTTTTCTGTAAATTCATACGGTCGTGTGAATAAAAAAGAGCATTTTCTTAAACTTCAAGTTATATTTTTTATATTGTATTCTTATGAGTATATATTAAACCCAACATGGGTACCTCTGGTATTTTAAATGTATACACGGTAAGAGATATTTTTGCAGAACCAAAAAGTGTTGAAAATTCCAAATTATGAAATTTGGAGCTATTCATGAGAGAAGTGGAGAAGTTTTCAAAATATTCCAAAAGCTTATTTTGAGTATTGAAATTACGATTGCTCTTTTTTTTTTTTTTAATTACTATTTGCGCTTGCAGCGCCCTCTGAGAAGCTATTAATTAAAAACTATAAACTTGTCAAAAAGTTTTATCGTGATAAAAAAAAAATAAATAAATAAAATCGTAATTTTTGGTTGGGTTCAAAGATCGGCCGCTAGAGGGCTACCAGTTTTTCATACCCACAATCGAAGCATGAATCTTGGAGCCATATACACTGGGATCATGTAATTTTTAATTTAAGTTTAAAATTTTAATTTTCAAAAAAGTGTGTATTGGTGCAGTAGTGGACAAGTGTGAGTGATTTGTGAAGAAAGAAGATGGCGACGCAGCTGACCGTACCTACGAGCCACGCTACGAGCCGACTGAAGCGACAGTGGAGTGCTGCGGCATGCTATTTTCAAATTGTGCGCCGATCACAACCAATTAATAGTCTGAAAAATAAGATACAATATTCTTGAAGATATATATAGTAATATTAAATAAGGCCTATCCCATTGATGAGTTTGACTACTTCGTTTATGCGCTTAATCTAATAGCCTTTTAATATACTTATGGACTGAGTAGGGTGCGGGTATAAATAATGAAAGACAGTCCAATTATTAATAATATTTTTAATTAAATTTTCAAAGTTACAATGGCTCTAGGGCCGAGACTAAGCTTGTGTGTCTAAGGTTAGCTGTCGCTCGTGTAGAGGTTGACAAGAGACTGAAGGCGTTGCCTGGCTATGCGTGGCTCGATTGTTTACGACGTCGGTCCACAGTCGTGGCTGAAGTTGCCGCTTGCGCCTGTGTCCGCGCGGAACGTTCTGGGGAGCGATCCCCACATACTTAAAAAGTTCTGAAAATTTAGAATATTTCTTTATTTTTATTTATTTCATTTTACTTTTGCGCACTGTCAAAATAATCGTTGTTCACTTTTTGAAATTCTTCTAGTATCTAACATTCGATTAGAAGTCAGTTATTGCAGACTGTAACATCAGTGTGAATAAATTAAACAATACTACACATAATAAATTTTAAAAACCTAGAATATTTAAAACCTAAATTATTTGTGAAATCACATAACAGCGACTCATTTATTCATACAGAAACTTAAAATCAAATTAAGTCTCAAAAGATTGTTGAATCTAGATTAAATTCCTTGACATTGATGACAGTCAAAACGATATCAATCCCAATTGGAATAAGAACGATAGATTTTAACGAATCGAATATCCAGCATAAACAAAAATAATCCAAACGTGAAAGAAATTCTTTTCAATCATCCCGCTCGCGCAACGCCACACCCACAAAAAACCAATCAAACAGAAAAAAATCTCATATTAAAAGGAAAACACCAAACTCCAAAAGCTCTCAATAACGACAAAAGGTTTCACATTGCATCTTTGGTGTAGGTGCTCCCTTGAAAGGACTCATCTCCAATCGGTTACCCGGGCGATGGTCACTTTCATCTCCCTCGTCCTAAGCCTCTCCAAGAAAGGAGAAAAAAAAATCTCTTCTTTTTCTTATTGAAAGGACCGGAGAAAAATCGCGCCCCCTTGTTATGTCAGCGGCCGCGACAATGAAGCCGGAGTGTAGGATGCGGTCTGACCTTAGGCGCGACGAGTGTGAAAATAACAAGCTGCTAGACACGCTTTCTTCTTCTTCTTGCTCCTCTTTCGTTATCTCCTCTCCGGCCCGAATTTTATTTATGGGAATAAAGAAGGGAGAAGGTGTAGTATCGACTTATTGTGCGGATTAGGCAATAGGGGAGAGGGGAAGAGCTTCGTACTTATTCCCTTTTTTTTTTCACTCTTCTTTCTTCTCTCCTTTCTTGGATCGTTTCATGGTGCCTTCGGGGGAATTTCGATTGAAATGCGGTTTCACGCAGGGAGAGTTTTTCTGTAAGTGTGCAATTGCTGCTTTAGTTTTACTTTACACGTGTTTAATCTTTAAGAGACAGCTTTTTTCTTATTGCAGTTGTTATTTTATTGATTTTTTTCAATTCTCATTTAATTATTTTAATTTAAAAAAAAAATCTGAAGTAGTTCGAAAAAATATGATTAATAAATCAAGAGGCACTTTAAAAAGTTATATATATATCTGCAGTCTCTAATATAAAAGGTAATATCGGCTATTTATTTTAGTCATAGATATAAAGTTATTAATATCATCATTGACAAGAGAATCACAATACGTACTTTTTTTTTTAATACGCTTATATACGGCGATGATCTCAGTGATGTTGAACGAACCTATTGAGAAGAAAAAAAAAGTACCCAGCCGTATGATCATTAACCACAATTGAAAGCGAAGGGAAGTATCAATCGCAGTTGCGTGCGTGGAAAAAAAAGCCACGACAAAGAAACTTTTTTTTTACCCTGTACGAAACTTTTCCGGGACTTTTTCCCCAGCGTAACATTATAACGATCATTGGGGTAGATCGTGAAAAGGTAAACACCCCGACGCGAAACTATGACGAACGATCCCCCGTCGCGATTGTCGGTCGCAAGAGATCAAAACACCCGATAATTACCTGTCTAATCACGTGGGACGCATGCTTCGGGATGATTCAATGAATGCACTGCCTCGTTCCTGCCGGGGTTGGTACTAGCGATGCTTATTCAACTGGAAATTGAGCAACGAGTGTATTGTTCTGTTGCAGACCAAGGCGGGACCAATCGCGTTAAGTTTAATCGTATTTGCCCCAACTAACTAACTAACTAACTCTCATTCCAGATACGTTGTTTAGCCATTGATTACAAAAATTTAAATTTTTAACTGTATCGTGATTGCCAAAATTACTTTGAAATTTATTATTAATGTCACTTACTACGAAAAAAAATTCAATCACTTGAACTTTGTCTCGGAATAAAACTCCAATGACCCATTCGACACATGACTCCCAGAATTTTAAAAGAAAAAAAAAATTTATCATTAATCATGATCAACATGTGAATCACTGGCTTTCACGGTGCTATACGTCGAGAAAACAAAACGGGAAACGAGCCAGAGTCACAATTCTAAGCTCACCGTAATATAATCTAAAACCACCAGCAGGAACAGGAGCATTAAAAAGAAATTGTCATTTATCAAATCACAAATCATTGGCTTACTCCTGACAACCAATCGAGCGGTCGTAAGTATATAATTGATTAATGGTTTCTTTTTCTCTCTCGACGCTCAAGAAAGAGCTGAAAAATAAGAAATCCTGCACCAGCAGCGAACAAAACGTGGTCGTAGCCAAATTAAATCTGTCCATTTGAATCTGAGCTCAGACCAACCATTTTTCAATTGATCTTTTAAAGTGCACCCTTATGTTGCGTGCGGGCTCGAAACCCCCGCGCTTATAAAACTCAACTTTCTTTCTCTACGCCTCTGTTCTTCTCGGTAAACTTATCGTTAAATTACTCGGTGCACTGGATTTGCTGTTGGGTATAAATTTGCCGCTACGATTCATCCCAAAAATCCCTTTTTACTCAACTACCCCTTACTTTTTATTCTGTTTTCTCCCCCCCTTTTTTTATCGTGTAGTTCATTTTGTAAAATTTTACTTAATTCACTAATGAAAAGTATTATTTAAATTGAAACGTTACTTTAAAAAATAAAATTTTGAGAATATTTTTTGCTTTTTTATCAATTTATTTACATCTGAGGTCAAAATCGTTTAAATCTATGCTTGAATCATCAAATTTACCGAGCCACGGATTATAATTACACGCATGTTACTCGTTAGACCGCATTATCTAGTCCAACCAATTAAATTTAATTATTCAGTATTGCGCAATAATTAGCGTGTGTGGTCGTCGCTGTTTACTTTGGCCGTCGGAAACCGCGATTGTGGTCGCCAACTCTCTAAGCCCAAACGCAAATAATTTTAATCAGTTTTCTGATTTTACGTGCACCACGATTACCGCCGTCTTTTTATCCCTCGTGTACAAGTTAAAACCTCTCTGCCGGGGGGTGAGACGAACGACGATGATTCGAGCAGACAAGCCAAGATAAAGAAAGGAACGATTCTTCTTGCGCGTTGCACGTGTCATACAACGAGTGCAAGAAACGTCAAATTCGTTGTGTACAAGCAAGACGATTTGACAGCCACTTTAAAATTACATCGATAATGAAATTGTGCCGCGAACTCCCCTAATTCCTGAGCTAACGCCACCATCGCGTGCAAAGGGGGAAAGTTACCAAAGGGATGAGTCTGCCGGTCCTGCGAAGTAACAGATGCGCGGTGGTGGAGGCGGCGGCGCGGCGGCGCGAAATGAATTTAAACTCGCTGATTTTTTTTTTACACCCCTCTCCCCACTTTTTTTAGATGCTTCGATTAAGTACTGCGATCAATAGTCGGGGATCTATGGCTGGTCGTTTAGGAGTGGAGGCGTCGGCTATTACGCGTGCGAGCTTGTTCAATTGGATTAGGCCGGTGTCACTGGGCTCGGTGTAAATATTACATTTGGCACATCGATGTATTTACGCTTAGCCATTCGTGAACGGCAAATTGCCGTCGTACTTATTATCGAAGTCGTACAGTTTCAAAGTCAATTGCCGTTACTCCCATCATGGCTAAACCAGTATGTAAGAAGATAAATTATTTTTATTTGATCATCAGTTTGTTTATTCTTTAAAATTATTAAATTCCTGTTGAATAGTGCAGGGTTAAATTTATAACAAATAAATAAAAAATTATAAAATTGTACAAGTTTTATCGAAAATATTTGACTTAGTGATTAGAACTTTCTGTACTACGCTATTTATAAGTTGAAAAACAAATAACAAATAGTTTTTATTTTTTTTATCTCGCCATAAGGATTGAGTGTGCACTGAAGCTTGAATTTTTTTCACAGAACATAAAATTTAACATCACTATTTAACGCACGTATTAACCGCGAGCACATGTATTCCGAAGATTTAAATTGCTTTTCTTTACGCTTCATACTTTATTTAGGGCTTACAACACAGGATGATTTCAATAGAAGTTAAAAGGGGTAGCCGATAATTTGTTGTAGTGGCGTCAACAGCAGTTAGAGAAAAAGTCGAGACTTACGCTTTTAAAGTCATGATTTCCACGTGACTAGTTTGCTACCAAAGATTCGACCGGTTCACACTTTAGAAGGATGGGTAGGATGGGGAATTAAAAAATTGCCTCGCCATGAATTATCTCTTAGGGGAGGGGATTATAGATATCGATGAGATTTTATCAGCTGAAAAAAAGTCAACGATTTTAAGCCATAAATTCGATTGCACTGCAAGTACACACTTGTGCGATGGTACCTTTGAACTCCCTATTGGCCATTGTGCGAGAGCAAAAGGGTGAGGAAATGCTGTAAACATGTCTTAAAAGCAGTAAATGCCGTATATAAATACGCCAAATACCCGTAATAAAGTATCAAACATGTCATTCACGTCATCAAATTTCTTTTCGATACGATTTCGTACTCTAAATTAATTTCAATTGCACTTTTAAAACTGATCTTTTTAAATTTTTGCTCTTATGCTCTCATATGGCAAGATGGCGAGACGCATTATTGTCAATTTGTATAGCTTAAAATGAAATGAATACAGCTTTGTAGTCTTCGGTGTCGTAAAATTTTTCTGTTGCTTTCTTTCAACTCTTTCACCATAAAGATTTATTTCTTTTTATCGTATATTTTATATTGAAGACATTGTAAGAAATATTATTTTTTGAGCAGTAAAATAAATTATACAATGAGTTTTGAACTTTTAGATTATTTTAAACATGTAAATCGTATCGTAAAACAATTTTACGATTAACTGTTGAGATACAGAGAGTAAAAAATGTTATCATTATTTTTTTAATGGTAAAAATGGATCTATATGCTCACTTAATTTATACCCGACATAATATCGCGATAATAAAGCACGACGCGATTCATCCCTAGTTTCTGTCGCTCGAGGAAGTTTGTTACCCAAAACTGAGAGCAATGTCGTACATGCGATGGCGAGGTTAAGCCTCAACCCTTATTTTGCATCACTAGTTTACGACCTTGAGGTGCAGAGTATATTTAATCTCTGCTAAGAAGCGCGTGAGCTTGAATTTATGAAATGTCAACTCGGTTCCTATATATTCACGCCAAACATCCAAACATCTTACTCATTTACTTTAATGCGGTTGTGAACTAAATTTCCATAATATGCTTTCACTGAGTTTCGTGCTTTATCAAAGTTTCATCCGCCAAAAATTCTACTATAAACTTGGAGTACTTCCATGATTAAAATTTTTCTTTTTTTTTTTTCAAACCCATGAAACAAATTTTAGCTCAAAAAGTAATTGATACACAATCTTTAAACGGGATCTGAGTGACCAGAGGATTCGATTGATTAAAAAGTCATTGACACGAGGCGCATACCGGGGCTCGGCCACTCCCTTCGATCCGAATAATTCAGGACTGGTCAAAGAGGTGACAGCTATGCAGTGGCGACGCGGCGACCAGGGTAGAATGCACCGGAGTGCGATGCACTCGAGAAGCAGAAATGCCAATCGCCCACCTCTATCTACTCCTCTGTTGCACCAAACTAACGTAATCGCGTCTCCGAGGATGGGTGGGGCAAGGGACGTTTAATCAGGTTTCGGAAAATACGAGAACACCAAGCTGTAATTTCAGCCCTTATGTACGACCTAGAGCAGCCAGGGGTGGGGGGCCAAAGAGACCGAGTTAACGTGCTTTAAGCACGCGTCTCCTCCCCCGAAATGACATCCTGCATCGCTGGGAAGTTCCTGGTGACGAGAAGATCTGTTTATGCTTTTAACTCTATATTTATTTATTGCAGTTACTAAATTCACCTGTTTTAATCCAGAGATGGATAGATTTTGGCTTTACTATCAAATGTTTTGACTAAAAAAATGTACTTTTTATTTATTTTCCACGTTTATTTTGTTGAGGAAACTCCACTTGAAAAGAGCTTTTGGGACCAATCGGGTACTTTCAAAAACGTTTAAAATTTTGTCTCGTATTAAGAAGTATTATCATTAAATTTTTTTTTGTTGTCAATTGACTTTGTCAAATATTTTAGATTTACCTGAACAAATATTGATAAATCGTAAACTCGAGTATTGAGCTCTTCGTAAAAAACTGCAATTTTTGAGATTAATTTTGAAGCATGTGTCACGCAAATCATGAAATACGATTGCTATTTTTTTGGATCAATAAAACTAAAAAAGGGCTATAAAATAGAAGAATTACATGAACGATAGCACCAGAAGCGGGATCGGTTACAGAAAAAATCGCATCTTCAAATCCGCAAACATCTTAATCATCCGAGCAGGCAATAAACGTCAGGCGAAACAAGCCATAAAAAAGGCCCCGAAATTTTTCGGCAACGTCACAAAGCTCGCCCACGCGCACGCACGCCGCACAATTCCAATTACTTTACTGTCACCCTGCGGGTAAGCGAATTATTCCTAGCACGGTGCGACGCCAATAAAAATCTTCAATTTTTGTCCCGAAACATAAAAATCGTCTTCGCCACCCGCGGAAGGAACCATAAATATAAGAGCTAGACGTGGCGTGCGCGCGATAAAAATCACGAAACATTATACCAGATTTGTCGGTCGAAGTGCTTTTACGATTTTTCACCCGCGCCGATTCCGAATCGCTCCTTCGTTTTTTTTTATCTCCCATCCCGTAATTTAATTATCTCTCCGTTGGCTTTACGAGCCTCACGTATGACGAACGCCAGCCACTGCATAATATCGTGCGGATTTTCACTGATATCCTCACATAAATTTGGCGTCGGCTGGCTCGCGTTTCCCATAAACGCTTGCGGATTTCGAGTACGAGTATACCCGCCCCGCTAGATTTATTCCCCGTGAACGAGCTGTAAGCGCTTAGCCATGAACGATGGATGCGATACCCATGCAAACCTTTCAGAGTTGTTTACGCGACTGTGCCAAATTTGCAAATCGCCGGCTCCGCGCCGCGCCGAGCCGCCCCGACACCGAGACTCAATCTTCTAACAAGTATTACGCATTTACATTACTGCATCGGTCTACATCAGTGCTATCGTGATTAAACTAGCCAAGGGTACTTCGTAGGTTTTTGTTGGTATTTTAGTAATAGGAAGACATTTCGATATGAACATTAACCCATCAATAGGAATGATTCTAAAATTTTTCCTTTACTTACTACCACAGTGCCAGTACATAAATACCGCAAGGCCTTGGTTTTAAAATACCAGAAGAATACCGCAGTTTATATGGGAGTACCGTTTTGACTTACCCCTTATAAACGAATGAGGTACCAACCTACATCTTTAACAATTAAACTTTTGTTTTGTCAGTTTTTCAGATATTGATAAAATAATTAAATCGACATTGACTTTAAGACCGCCGCCCGCTTACTCAAAGAAACAATTCTATTTATCTTAGTTGAAATTATCTTATGTACCGAATCGCGTGCTCTATTGAGATTTCAATATTTTATTTAAACAATCAAACAATAGAATGGATTCATCATTAATATATTTTCAATTAAAACTTCGGGCACAAAGATGCAATTAAATAGTTAAAAATTACCTCGGTCAATTTTTGATGATTCACTTGGCCTTACGCGCGTTGCGTGTGATAAGTTAATTACAACTATCAAATTACTAATTAATAACGAAAACTTTTAACACTCCAACAATTGGTTTCTCTGATTCGTTCTCACGGTATCTCCGGTAGGTGCAGTAGTACCAATAATTAATCGTTAAAAACGGTGCTATTAGTAATAATTCAAAAACGGTAATTAACGCAACACGTGTATCTTCACGAAAGCTTTTAAATGATGATCGAGGGGAGAAAAGAGAGAGAGAGAAATTTTTTTAGACTAGTCTCTTCGCCCTATCCTTGTTCTACATTACTTATAATAATAATGTAATAATATAGTATAATGCAATAATTGTTTGATTTTTTAAAGCTATATCTCTGTCTTTTTTACATGATATATCGCTATAAAATATTTAATGTCAAAAATGAAAGGACTGCACTAGTTAGTTTGTTCAAATAAAAGTAAAAAGTTACACAAAGTTGAATAGAAAATATCAGACACTAAAATTGTCAGTGATATGTCGCAGGGGTTTTTCAAAATTATAATTCGGATCTGGTTTAAAAATCAACACCACGTGAGGGTTTTAAGATGTTAGATAGTCATGCTACAAGCTCGGTGAGCTGTGGCATCTGGTGCATAGTTAATGAACAAATTGTGCTATCAAGATTTTTTTAACCCTTACCATGAGCATTAAATTAACTTGTAATAATTGCTACATTTTATCGATGAATAATTTGCGGTAGACTAATCAAGTACGTTAAAGAAAAAAAAAATTCTCGAAAAAAAAGATGTATATCTACTATTTCTGATTTTCTAATGATCTCATATTCCTTTTTTTCCCAAAAGTAAATAAGACTCATAAAATAAAATCCCTCGAATTTTCTCACGTAGGTACGGTGGATCAGCACCGCGCAGGGCCATAAACCTGTCTCTCCCCCAACTTTCACACAATAATTCTTATCGGCCACTCCTCCTCGTCCTCCAAACTGTCTGACCTCATTTCCATAAGGGTCCCTCTGCCCACACCTACTACTACTGGACGGGGATGCGAACGAAATAATGTACGTGCGTATCAAAGGGGGACATCGGAATTTCACTTCCGGTGGTGAGCGCCAGCCGCATGCCACCTGGTTGCGCATGGGGCTGAATGAGAAAAATGAGACGGAGGGATACACCTATAACACCGGTGGGGAGCCAAATTGATTTTATTCAAATAGACGCACCACGGCGCCTGGACGCCCAAGGTGTTGATTCGTAGCGATGCGATCGCGCTTTTCGAGCTACCCGGGTGTTAACTATAAGGTACACAAAGATGATCTTTTTTTAATCTTATTCTTACGTACTTTGTTGATTCATTCAAATTGAGGCGTGAGAACAGGTTGTTTGACCAATGGCACCTGATAGTCACTGCAGTAATAAAAATAATTAAATTACTACTAAAAAACAAAATAATTGTATTTTCAAAGATTATAACCTAATTTGGATTGTTTCGTAGGAATTCTCAATAAGAACTTAACATTAAAAAAAAATCTACTTGCATAAAGTTGAAATATTTTTATTACGATTTTTTATCCTAACAGTGGCAGATATCAGCCGATTGAATAAGTTAAACAAAAAAATAGTAAAACGAGTGTCCATACGTCAGATACAAATAATCAACTTCAATCAAGTCGATTTCCCTGCGCAGCTAGGAGTTTGACAGCGGTAACGTCAGAAAAAAAAGCGGGTCGCCCGAAAATGAGGGATCACCGGAACGTGCTCAACGAGAACACGTCAGCTACATACGAAACATCCGCGAAAAAAAGCGTGAAAGAGAAGAGCCCCGTGCACGGATTAGAAAAAAAAAAGAAAAAAAAAGAAACGGCAAACAGGCATCATTTATACATACATATATGAAAAAAGCTATCGAAACAACAAAAGCTAATGGAGGGGGAGCAATGGTCAAAACTCGGCTATGACCGAGTGTCGGCGGGGGGTAGTACGAAGCTGCACAATGATGCCGCGGAGAAAAAAAAATAACGATAAGAGAATACAATGCGGGCCGAGTTCATCGCATTGTCGTGTAATTGGACAGCGCGGGCTTCTGAGGTTTTGCGCTTCCGAAAATAAAAGAAGCCCAAAAAAGTGGAAAAAAAAAGTTGGTCTCGGGGCACGTTCCGACTCCACCCTCTTTTTTATTAGTAATTGTTTCGAGACTGTGCCGGATTAATCGGACGTAACGAGACCGGCCGGGATTTTGTTTGCAGTCGGTCGTCGAGTGGATTTATCTTTTTTTCAGCTGCTTGGTGTTTTCTTTCTTTATTTTCGCTTTTTTTCAACGTAGGGGAGGGGGACATTGTTGGCGGGCTTTTCTATTTTACAGGGATTAGGAGATTAGTTTCGTTTTAAGTTACTAATTATGTCGATGCGAGTGGGGGGTGAATTTCGCTGGCACCGCTCGGGTGGCTATTTGTTCGGGGGGAATGTTACCGCGAGTTGGGAAATTTTTTCTAAAGTAAATATAAAAAGTTTTAAAATAACGGAAATTCCATAAAAACAATATCCGTGGTAAAATAATTTTCGTTCCAACCCCCAAAATGTATGAACCAAATTAGTACACGCTATAGGGTTTGTAAAGTTAAAGTTCTCAAGTTTCTCGAGTTACCAAAGAAAAATTAGGTCAATAATTAATCAACCGATGAAAAAAAAGTAAAAAATGAGTGTTTGAGAAAGAAAAAATTTGTTCATTGTACGCAGGCAATATCCTGAACATGATTCACTTCCTCTTCCAATCGATTTGTCAGAAAATTCGTCGTCGTCTTGCACCGACACACAGAAGGATTATCTTCTCAATAGTGAAACTAATTTATCCCGCATAACAATCTTAATTACACGGCCAAGAGTAATATTCGGCCATTTCCCTTGGACATATCTCAGCACTCCAGGGAAGCACGGGATAACAGATGAATCGAAAAGAAGAATGAAATAAGGAGGGAAAAAAGGCTCCGAAAATTGCGTATTTATACGCGCGCATAATACAGCCATTTGGCTCGAGCCCCCGCGGTATCCATCAATGCCGCGACATTACCGGCCCGCGCCCTTTCATGTGTACTCCAATGCTCATGCATACTCTCTCACTTCCGGTCAAAGGATATAGCTCAATTTTTTACGCGCCCTACATGCGGTGACTTTACCTCTTCCTTTTGTCATGGAGACGGAAAAAAAATGATACTGTACTGGACACCGGATGACAAAAATAACGTAATCATGCAAATTCGAGGATGATTATCGACTTTTTATTCAGGATACCGCTCGAACAGTCGCATCTCCCGATCTCGATTATTTTCGACTTTTTAAGAAGGACGGGTTTTTTGCGAGCTATGAGTTATCGCGTCGCTTTGGGCTTTGAGAGTATGAATGTTTGAGTACTTGGGGGCGCCGATGATAGAAGACCCACGTACGAAGGAAAAATTGCTTCTATTTTTCTGGCCTAGCTTACAGTTTTGTTTGGCTCTTGAATTCGGTGCGCACTTTTTTCCAAGCCATTTGACGTCTAATCGTTCTCAAAAAATCTTACGTGCATGCGTTTAAATTAACCATTAACGATGACAAAATTTGTTCAGGCATTAGAGCGCAATTTGTAAAAGCCAAGTGAGAAATCATGGATCATGATGGATGGTTGAAAAACGAAATCCATCAATGTTAAACGAGCACAACACGGTGTTTATTTCTCTTAAAATCAAAGATATCGCAATTAGAAGTTGTCAATTAGAAGTAAGCAAGACTTTTCGTATCCGCATCACGTTCGCGTACTCGACGTTTACCAGAAACAAGCTCTTCAGGCAAGATTGAAAAAAGGGACGAGTTGTGCCGGGATAAAGTTGTTCGAAGAAAAAACGATTCGGTCGTTGAGGAGAGCGCGAGACTGATGGCGCTCGGTGCGCCAATCGTAAGTGATGTTATGTAACGAGACTTCGAATTGATTTATATCCGGCTTCGTCGTTTCTTTCATTTAGCTTTTAATAAATTTGTCAAACGTCAATAAATCGAATTTATCATTTCTTGGTATGTTTTTTAATAGGTCAGTTTTTATTTTTAGCTGGCGGAATTATATCTTTGCCAGGTTTTTTTAGTAAATTCAGAGTTATTATTTTTAAAGAATTTCCGACGACTCGCTAATTATTTTATTTAATAATTATTACAAGTTTATTGAAATATTTCATGGATCCGTATATTCGAAAAACAATCAATTCAAAAGATATTAGGTACGCATTTTATTAATCTAAATTTAATTGTCAAACAGCAAAATTGATTTAAAAAATATTGGTATAAAAATATTTTTTCTTTTTAATTAAAGTCAGTTTTTTTTACATAATGTAATGATGGTATCTATGGTTGACTTGATGGTTGCAGTATAATTACAATTCTGACAGAAATCAATTAAATAATTTCGATTTCTGAATCTGAAACAGTGTAGCGAATAGGGGCTCGAAGCGGTGACTCTTATCAAAATAATTCTATCGGTAAGTAAATTAATTTGATTGAATTCTGGATAAAATCCTACCTAAGCGGATATTTTGTTTGTCGATAGTAAAAATCTATTACTACTCATTTTCGCTTTTTTTATCAGTAGCAGGACATTGTTAAAAATTATCGCAAGGAGGTGAGTTTTTTATGAAATCCTACTCGCCTGATACTTTTCACATTGCTCGGCTGATGATTCGCTTTTGTAATCATGTAAGCGGGTACCTACCTTACGGTAGCGTGCAGATAATCTTTCGTTCGCTCGAAGGCTCGAAGCGGCGCGCGCGCGCTCGGCTCGTGACTCGTGAGAGAGCGGCTCTGACACAACATTCCTCTAATCAGGTATTCAACGTATAATGGAGCTCATATGCCGCGGGATATGATAAAAGAGAGATTGACTTGAGCGAAACATCTACTCCTGGCTCCTGCTACCCTGGTCGTTTTACGTCCAAAAAAGGTAATAAGTCGTCTTCGCCGGACGAAACATGCTCGCGTTGAGCCTCTGAAGATTTTAAAATAAATTTTAGAAAAACTTAAAACATATTTTTTATTATGTATGCTAAACTTTTAATTTTCCTATTGAATTGTTACATCAAAAATTTTAAATCAGTATTCGCTATTTTTATTGAGTTGTGTATTTACTTTATAAAATTATATTTAACTTTTCATTTGTGGTTCTCTGTTACAAAATTTTTTCAAATTTTGAATACCTCAATTGTTTTTAGTTTAGTGGCCTTTTTTGATACTAGCATTTCTTACAGGGGGTTGACTTTATGGTAAATTGAAATTAAAAAAAATCTTATTTTTGTTTTTTAATTTAATGAACACAATCATACGAGAAAACTTTTAGTGTCCACCGCGCGAAAGCAAAAGTTTCGCAGGTACTTGACGCTTACAGACATCCCGCATGATACGCGCTGACCATCAATCCATTTACGAATTTGTCCCGACGGCTTCCTTTGTGACCACGTGCAGCGCGTGCGAGATTCCCCCCTGCACTGCATTGTACTTCCACCCTGAATTTGGGATGACCTATGTCTGCATTTTTTTGGTACACGCATGATTTTTTTCCTCTCTCTTTTTTTTTTTTTTTATGTTTACAAAAGTGTGTGCATTGTCGAGGGGTATTTTTTGCCTCTTATGCGGGAGAACGCGGATAGTTTATTATTGCCGAGTCAAAGTGAGAATGGAATATTGATGAGTTTGCATGTTTTCCCGTATTTTTGATACATTCTCCAACAGAGATGAATAAACTTTCGAAAAAAATGAATGTTCCATTTGATGCTCGATTTGAGTGCTCGTCTGAGTTTAGCCACGTGCAGATATTTGTTTGTTCTATGAGGTGAGCCTTTTATTTTGAACCAGAAAAATAATGCTCAAATAATGATATATTTTTTGAAAGGTGTTTTGTTTGTTAAAAAAAAAAAACCTTATAGAGTTACTTATTTATTTAATTACTTTAAAAAGACTGTTAAGAAAATCGTAAAAAAATTGACTTAACTTCTAATTGAAAATCTTTTTAATAAAAATCGCCAATCAATCTTTTTCTGAAACAATATTGGCAAGCAATTTTCAGCACGACTCATAAAACCAAACAGCCCGCGTCATTCAATAAAAGCCCAACGAATTAATTCGAGGCACCCTTTTAAAAAAAGCCTCGGAGCTGTTCACCCTTAAAAACTCACAAGCTTTCAGCACTCGTCTAAGCACCCGCACGTACATACGAATTCCAACGATTTCATTTTGCGAGTCGATGGAAATAACGAGATCCCTCCACCGCCGCACTCAAGATACGGTTTTTTTTTTTTTTCAGAGGGTTTAATCCGTGAGGCTCGTTTTCGCGCAAATAAAATCGGGCCAAAGGTGCCAATATTGGGCTGCGAAGGGAGACAACCCGAGAAACGAAAATAAAAGACCTGGGGAGAGGAATAAGAGATAGGGATGCTCGTAATCGGCACAATTACACTGGAATTCGACGGACTTTTATTTTAGTGTGCGAAGGGACGGCTGTACTCTCGATTGGATTGAAAAAATTCGCGTTACCATTGTGAAAACTGCGTGCGTTTAAATTCTTTAACACTCTCGTTTTTAGTTAAATTACAGACGGTATACGTGGGTATAAAGTCGCCTTTATTTTAGTTACGCTTAGCCATAAACTGAAAGTGTTTTTAAAATAAATCGTCAAGGGTGTAACTTCGACCGTCGTTGAAACAAATGAAAAATTTTTCTCTGAAAATAGTTTGAAATTTTGAAATAGCAAATTACTTTTGTAAATTAATAATGATTGGTCCAATGATTTTTTGATTTTTGAAGAGTTAGGTGCTTAAAAAGCAAAATCCTCGCTGAGGCGAATAATTAAATCAAGGTGGTGGTGTAGGCGATAATCGAAAACTTCCCACGTCAGCTGGTACGTGACTCGGTTTGGCTCATCTTTTCCGGACTATATTATCAGATGCGGAGTCGCGTGCCAGTCATGTGCTCACGGATAATTACGCGAGAGGCTCCATCTATAGATAATATGCTAAACATGCTGGTACGTGCGTGGTGGTTTAATGTTACGTGTGAATAACGCCAAATTTAAATTCTCCACACTCGACAAATGACTAACTCCCTCGCAAACCCTTCAACCCTTTCTAAATTTTTTGCATTTTCTGAAAGCTCTCAATTCCAAGAATACGGACTTTTTAAATTACTTAATAGACCCGACCAACCCTTGTTACAATCCCTTTAAAACTTTTACGGTTATCAGTTAATAGAATTCTAGGTAATGTTAATAGCTTTGAAGAAAATATCAATCAACAAATTTTATTTTAAAAACCGACAAACACATAGAGCTTCTTAATATTTTATCTCTGTAGGGATTATTAAGTATACAGTGTAGAGGTCTTTAAATTATTTTCTCGATTAATTGCGTTCGTTTTTTTTCCTGAACTGTAATTATCGAGGTAATTACACTGCATAGTAGAATTTTATTTCACTCAGTCAAAGTTTGAGCTATTAAAAAGATTACTTTGTTACTTAATATAGTAGCAGATTTTATTTAATTTAACTTGAATTACAAAAATAAGGTAGATTATTTTAGTTTATTATTGTTCTTAGCTTATGAACAAAATAAAATAAACCAAATTAAGTTAAACTCAGTTGGAGCTTAGCAAAAACAGTGCTTTTACAGTCTTGTATCATACATGAACATTAAAACATGAACTGTAAAATGAAATTTAAAACACAAGCCACCTATAAATCTTTTCTCTTCATTAAAAGAAAGGAGTAATACACCAGTTCTAATTAGCTAATTAGCAACTTTAGAATCACGAAAAAAGTGATAAACGCCGAGCTGTTCGGCATCATTCATTACGAACCCTAAACTTGAAAGAATCAGATAAATAACTTCGAATGAAGAAAGTTAAGTCGCTATACGGTCGGAGAAGAGCGACAGACTCGTAAAATGCCGCAATAATTAGTTTTGCTCGACCCTGGGGAGGTCAGGAGGCGTTTTAATTGTTACCATTAAAACGATGATGCCACTGGTTCTCACTTTTATATCATCGGGAGGGGTTGGGACCGGTAAAGCGCGCTCGCGAAAAAGAACCCGATGGAGTTATGGCCGACAGATAAAATAATCCCCTCGCGTTTTTCGCGATCGACGAGGTTCTCTCTCGAGAGAGCTCGTAATCTTTCTCGCTCATTTTTCGACGCTTTTATACCTGCGCCTTCATTTCCTTCTTGTTTATCGCTCGTTTGTTTTTATACCAACCCTCTTTTTTTTTTTTTTTAAGTTGGAATCGTTGTGAAATTTAAGAAATTAATAGGAGTAAAGCAACATGGGATTTTTTTGTCAATGCCGTCTCGAATTGAAATGTCATAAGGACCGAGGAGTAGAGAAGGCGCGACTAATAAGAACAACATTATGAAATTTTTTTTTTCATGTAGAAGATTTCTCAAGAAGCTTGTCACGAGAGACGTGGGCTTTATTTATATTCATGATGCGTGCGTCGCTCAACGCTGTTGGCCCTAGAAAATCGATCTTGTCTATATTATAGGATCCCATTTGCTGGGTGCTCAGCCATCCGTAAGAAAAGTTTTCAGGTCTTCCTTTTTATCAAGATTATAGTGACCCCCTGTGGTTAACTATAAAAAAGCGACCATCAGCCCGAGCTGAAACTCCCACAAAGAGAAATTTCTTTTTTGTTATCCTATCAAAACTTCTACCTTTGTTAGCGAGGTAAATTTTTTTCTGTTGATTTTTCATCCTTTTGTTTTTTGAGCTACCTGACCGAAGAAGAAAACTCGCCTCATCTTTCTCTACGCCGAGCGGGTAATTAAATAACCTTTTATTCTCGTAACTATCAATTTTGGTGGCAATCATCATCACCAAGTCTTTTGAAAAGTTGAACTCAATCATAGAAGCAATGACCCAGTTGAGTTGGTCAAACGCTCGGTGGAATGCAGCCACCGGCTTATTGCACTTTGGTGGTTCGGCCATTAAAAACGGCAAAGGACCCCAATACATCTCATCTCGAATTCTTATAGGTGCTCATGTCGACCGCAACTCGCATTCCAGTGTGACGCTTTTCATCTTCGGTCGCGCGTAGCTCGAATATGCGCATTGTGTCGACGAATGAAAGAAAAAAAAAAAAAAAAAGTCATTATAACAACACACAAGATCAATGGATTTTTGAGGAATTTTTAAGAGATAGCTATCAGGGATTATTAGCTCACGAGCTCCCGTAATGAGTCCCGCGTGTTTAAATCAATTTTTAAATATGTAGGCGTGTAGGAAAGCAGGCCTTTTTTACTTCTTGTTCGAACAGCGCCTAGTGATTGGTTTTGTATGCGGTTTTGTCCCTACACTCCTCTTTGTGAGTAGTTGATTTGTGGTTTGTACAAGTGATGGGTGTTGGATCTCCGAGATGGATGTTAGTTATTAACGATAATGATGTAAATTTCTTTTTTTTTTTTTTTTTTTTTTTTTTTTTTTTTTTTTTTTCTGGAGTTATTACTTCAGAACCACTTTTTCTATACTCCCAGATAGTACAGTACCACTACCGGTAAAAATTAGAAAAACGACAAAAATTGCAATATGCAGTTTGACTGTCAGAAAGGGTAGTATATATGATGCAGAATGCAGAAAAAAAATGTAACAAAAATCCGAGTTGCGCTAAAAAAATGGGGTGGGTTTTTAGAGGTGAAAAATAGTTTTTAACGTTTACTGAAAAAACTACGCGTCCTATCAAAAAAGTTTGAATGTAAAAGTTGTAGATAATAAAAAAATCTACAACTTTTACTCTAACAATTTTTTTACATAACCTCAAAATTTCTGAGAAAAATGCAAAAAACGTTTTTTTTCGTTTTTTATTTTTCGTGACCACAAAAATTAGTTAAATTTAAAAATATTTGGTGAAAGCTTAGCATTTTATGTGACAAATATGTCATATTTTTTTTGTTAAAAAATATTGAGTGTAGTCCGAGTAATTGTTGAAAAAAGCCGAAAAAAAAAAATTTTCAAATGCTCGGCTAAGCTTGAGAAATGGGTTTATATATCTCTGGTTGGGCTCATTTATTTCGTTAAATCTTATTAAAAAAAAAAAAAAAATTATATAACATTACTAGAGAAAAAAAAAGAAAAAAATCCGAAAAACTGAAAATGATGATTTTTTTAAATTAAACTTATCTTATTTGTTATAAATAATGTATTGTTTATCAATATTTCGTTAAATAATTGTATTTAAACGTGAGGTTTACTTTGCTTTGACAAATTTTTTTATTATCAGTTGCATTCAGTTACAAAAAGTGCATACAATAATCATTATAACAGCAAATATACATAAATGATTATCTTAAAATTAAAGTGTTGACTGAAAAAAAATTTTTTTAAACATAAATTTTTTTGTTTTAACCAATAACATATTAACCAATAACATTTTAAAACAATTTTTTAAACAATTTGTTGGTATCAAAATATCTCAATATGAAAAATTCACTTAAAAATGTTTCAATTTAAATGATTCGATAATTTATTTTTTAAGTTTTTAAAGAGAAAAAATTAATAAATACATTATTAAACTAATTATTAACAGATAAAAAAAAACATTGATTTATAATTGAAAGCAGGTAATTCATAACATATTTACAAAAATAAACATATATACAAGTTGAATTATTTTTTACTTTTCTTTGCTGGAGTAGGACCTGTATCAGAATCATTTTCATCTTCCTCATAATCCTCTTCTTTCCCTTCGGCTTCTTCTTGTTCTTCTTCTTCTCCATCTTCTTCTTGCTCTTCATCAAGATCTTCATAAGCACAACTAACCAAATCGAAGGGATTAATGTACTTAGTTTTCGTATATTTATGTTGATTTATGTGCACTTTTACTACTGCGTACCGATGTATTTTTTATAAGTTGTATAACACAAAAATTATTATAATTTCATGTAACATATGTTCAAAATTTTTTTTTAATAAAATAGTCAACTGATGTATCTCAACAATACTTTATTATTACTTCAGAATTTAATATTTATCCAGAAAAACCATTTTTTTTAAAGAAACAACTAATTTATAAATAAAAAATAATAATCAGAAACAAAAAAAAAAATATATATATAAAAAAATAATTAACATTTGAAAACAAAATATTACACAACACATATTACACATATAGTTCATAGAAGAAAATTTTTACGATTCATTTTCAAAAAATCATGCCTCATAAACTTGAATTGTTTTCTTAGAAGAATTAGAAAATTTTTTTAAGAAATCAAATAAAATTCAATTCATAATTGTTAAGCAATAAAAAATTAGAAAAACTAAAATTCAAATATTTTCACAATTTAATTAAAGTATGTACTTAAAATTAAACATACTTGAACAATTTATTTGCAGAGTGAAAAAATTACTGTTGAGATGGGGGAGAGCCGGGTAATTCAAACAGTCAGGCTGTGTAAGGGGCAGTTATTTTTTATTCAAAGAAATGATAAGATTAGGTTAAAGAAAGAAAAAAAAAATTATACAAGTAAGGCTCAGTTTTATTATTAAAAAAAAGTTGAAAATAAGTTTTTTTTTTCAAAACTATTGAGCTCGCTTAACCGGCCTGAATTATCCCAATCAGGCTCCTCCACAGGTTTAATATTCGAATCATTTTTTTTTTCATTGACAACTGGAAATTATTAAGTATTCACTTCAATTTTTTTCGATTATTTAATCTTGTTGATTTTGATTTCAAAGAACTGAAAATTGTAATTATGTCAAACGCAACCTCGAATCGAGTGAGGCGTTATGTAGAGGTAAAGGATTTCACCGTCCCGATGATCGTTCACGGGATTTTACCGTGAATGCACGCTAAAACATCATGAACGGCCATAACCCTGAAGAGGGCGCAACGTTCACGGTAAATGATAGTGTATACACACGTACGCAAACTGAACGTACACATAATAAGTTAGGAACCTAGATCACTACTATTCACAGTGCATTGTTCTCTCCGTGTTCGGTTAAAACGACCATATTTCTAACAAACTTAGTCAAAACACTATCTTCCATTCTTCCAACTCCAGTTACTCCACCATTAATTTTTAATGTCCTCATAACAACCTGTTCCACTATCATATCCGTCCAAACCCCAGACCAGAATCTGTCAGAGCGTCTTACGGTGAAATAACCGTTTTCTACAAATAATTCGTACTCCTGACTAGACATTTCTGTTTTTAACTTATTTAAGCTTTGAACGTAAAGATGACCACATTTAGCGTAATTATTATGACCACTGGCATGAAAATAAGGGATCATTTGTTCGTAGGTTTGGTGATGTAACTGCCCTCAGCGGATAGACTATAAGCCTGCGTGTTCGAGCCCCTCCTCCCCTCGTAAATTTCCACAGTGCCATACTTTGACTATTACAAGGTTGCTTCTCAAGAAGCCAGAAGAGGGGTCGGGCTCTTTCTCAAACACGTGGAAGGAAATTTTGAAATAGTATATTATTCACCGAGGGACTAAAGTGTGCCGGGGAGGCCCGCTGCGGTTGCAGCCCGAGCCGAAGGCGAGGGCTGCAATTAGCGGGCCTCCCCGGCACATTATTAGTTCCGAGTGATATATACACTTTTTTAATCTCGTATCGCAAGATTTAACTTGATTTCCTCCGATCAAAGTCAAAAAAACGGCGAGGTTGCTCCCTGCGCATAGCGACCAGCGTGCATCTCACAGCAGATCAGTGTGTGTCTCCCCGAGCCGCAGGCGAGGGGAGACAGCTGATCTGCTATGCGCGCTGGTCGATTGCGCAGGGAGCCCCCGCCGTTCTTTTGGCTCTCATCGGAGGGACTCAAGTTATTACTTGCGATGCACGAGGTTAAAAAGATACTTCTTAGGTAGTTTTAAACGAATATATGAACCATCAACTTTATTTGCTATATTAAAATTTTAATTTTCTCAGAATTACTTTTAATAAAATTAAAATAATTGTTTTATAAGTAAATCTAACATTAAAAAAAATTTTTTTAACGAAATATTGATAAACAATACATTATTTATAACAAATAAGATAAGTTTAATAAAAAAAAATCATTATTTTCAGTTTGTCAGATTTTTTTCATTTTTTTCCTCTAGTAATGTTATCTTATTATTAGTTTTTTTTTTAAATATAAGATTTAACGAAAAAAATGAGCCCAACCAGAGATATATAAACCCATTTTTCAAGCTTAACCGAGCATTTGAAAATTTTTTTTTTTCGGCTTTTTTCAACAATTACTCGGACTACACTCAATATTTTTTAACAAAAAAAATATGACATATTTGTCACATAAAATGCTAAGCTTTCACCAAATATTTTTAAATTTAACTAATTTTTGTGGTCACGAAAAATAAAAAACGAAAAAAAACGTTTTTTGCATTTTTCTCGGAAATTTTGAGGTTATGTAAAAAAATTGTTAGAATAAAAGTTGTAGATTTTTTTATTATCTACAACTTTTACATTCAAACTTTTTTGATAGGACGCGTAGTTTTTTCAGTAAACGTTAAAAACTATTTTTCACCTCTAAAAATCCACCCCATTTTTTTAGCGCAACTCGGATTTTTGTTACATTTTTTTTCTGCATTCTGCATCATGTACTACCCTTTCTGACAGTCAAACTGCATATTGCAATTTTTGTCGTTTTTCTAATTTTTACCGGTAGCGGTACTGTACTAAGATTGACTTATTAATACTTGATCGCCTTATTTAATATGTACGTATCTTACCAACTATTCGATTAATTTTTTTTTCGCACTTAATACCGAGCTTAATACATTAGATTATCTGAAAACGAAAACAATTTTTTAAAAGTTGACTAGTGTTAGAACTAACAAAAAGTTTTTGTTGATTATTTAATTTCATAAATATATTAAAATTTTAGAAAATGCTTTTCCAAATATAAGAATTTTCACACCCTCGCCTTAATAAAAATAATTTTTTCTTGTAAAAAATTGTTTGTAAAAAATTAGAAAAAAAAAGTTAGTCAATTAATTAATTGTTATTAATAAATGAAAAAAATGAGATCGAAGCCTAGTCGCTTCATTCAATAATAAATACTTACTATTTCATGTGTAAACAAACAATAATGAGTGGTGTTTTGATTTGTAAACGGACGATGTTGAAGGAATTCATGATATTTTTAAATGATAGTTAATTTCTTGTAAAATCAAAGAAAAGATTAGAAGTTTGAAAAGGTGCTTTTCCAGTTGTCTAACAGAGGAGAATACACAATGGTCGAGCACCAGCCTAAATAAAAACCCAAAACGTTATCATGTGTGAAGAAGAAGGCTGTTTATTCAAAGTCCTCTCTCGAGGACAAAGGAAGAGCCGAGCTGTTATGGAGGAGATTTTAATGAAGACAAGTCATCGCGATAGCTCTCGAGCTTTCTCACATTTCCCCCGCATAAAATTTACGCCCTTTTTCATCGTTCAGGACCAGAGAGGAAAAAAAAAAAAAAAAAAAAAAAGAAAAGAAAACTGGTTTGGAAAATCGGTCGCGCGCGCGTGGACGCAAAACGACGAAAGGACGACGTACGATCTGTCACACACTTGCTCCTCCTATTCTTTAGAGGGAATAAAGGAAAATTTCGGTAGGTGCAGAGGGTGGGGAAATGAAAAATAAAAGAAGCCTGACTGATGGGAGGCAGTAAAAGAAGGAAAAAAAAAAGATTCCCATGGACCTGCGTCCGCATCCCCCGAGGTTTTCGACTTCAGCTGTTGAACCTGCAGGAATCGGGTCGCGAGCGAGGGATGACAATGGATGCACTTGCGTGCTGAGCGCGTGTGGAGGAGGAGGAGGAGAAGGACTATGGTGTTCCTTTACCACCATTCACGGCTCATAATGGATTATACAGCTATGCTAGAAGGATGATGGCCTCCATTGGTTTTAAAATGGCCGGTGTTTATTTAGCTTGACGTGCGTTTTCTTTGGGCGATTTGTAGGCATGTTCCTTTTTTTTCTGCACTCTCTTACCTCTATGAATTGAAAGCCATGCATTGGAAATTTTTCTCTCAGTGTGAAGGGTAAGCAATTGACTTGTTATAGAAAATGAGTTAGCTTGGCCTAAAAATTAGATGCAAGTGAATGATTTAAATTTTTTTTATGAGCAGTTATATTTACAGTTTCAATTAGTTTACAGCCCTCATTTTTAAGAATTTCTTTCCACATTATTTGAAAAATAAATCAAATCAAATTAAATCAAACGTGTAAATCTTGCTGCTTTTATTATTTGGTGACTATCTAAAGTCAGAGTTTGTAATTGTCATTTTGATATTATTGGTACCCTTCACAATTACGTCATATTTGATTAATTTATTTATGATTTTTGATAATTCCAGAACCAGTGATCTTTTCTTGAAGTTTTTTAATAGTCCTTTTCGATTAAGAGTAAGTAAACTTTAAGTAAAAAAATTCAGTTGACCAAACAAAGCTTGAACGTTCCGATTGAACCCGTAGCACACAAACACAATCCTAAACTGCCCTCGACACGGTTATTAATAGAATTAATACTCGTCAAGTAATCGCAAGGCAGACGAGACACGTGCGAAAAAAATAATAAATAAAATAAACGGGGTCGACCTGGAAATCTTTGGGTTGGGAGCAGGTGGATGATGATCGGGGCGTACGTGACCAAAAATCGGTCGCAACGATGATCCCCTTACGAGCTCAGGGTCCGACTGCTTTTGAATGGAGCTTTGGCTTATAATGGGGAAGGAGGTTTTAAAAAATCGTACGACCGCTATCACAATTACTATAATAAATACTATGCGGGCGTGAATTATTGTTGACTTTTTAATGTGTATGTGTTTGTGTGTACACCGTGGGCACATCTTTCTTATTCTTCTTCTTTTTTTTTTTTTTTTTTTTAATCCCTTCTCCGGTATCTTCTTCTTTTATTCTTTCGGTGATAGCTCGAGCTTCATTGAAAAATGTTTCGTGTGATGAATATAAAGTGATTTTTTTTCCTTTACCGTAGTTGATGTCGGGAGTTGAAAATTACATGCTTGCACTGCAGAACAAACTTTAATAGGTTTAGAAACAACTGATTTAAAAAATATTTGATTCTTAAAGTAAACAATTTTTAATGAAATTTAAGATTTTTTCCAGAACTTGGAAATGAAAATAATCAAAGAAATCACATTTTGAAAGAATTGAGATTTATTATATTTTCTTACACTCGGTATACTTAAATTAGTTTTCATACAGTTTTTAATTACTTTATTTGTTTTTTTTTTTTTTTTTTTTTTTTGGTACGGAGTACTAATTGTAAAGTAAAATTTAAAAAAATGATTAAGATAAATAAATAGATACAGTAAAATAAAATACGATTTCAAAAAGTGTACAAAAAATCTAATAGTTTCTTTCAATTATCTTGTCGGTATTCTATTATTAATTAAAAATGTGTGACACTCTGATAGTTTTTTATCTTAACAATGAATCAGAAACATTTACTCAAATTTCAGTTAGTAAAAATCTGAGAAGTCATTTCTGAAACATAATAATTATTTTTTTTAATTTTAATCATAAACTCATAGTTTTAATTTTGATCAATCAGTTGTTAACTTTTGGAAATAAATTTGTTACTTTTGAATTGGGAAAATCTCTACTATAACTTTGATGCGTGCTCCGAGCTTGAGTTTTAATAAAAGCAACTCTAGGAAATCTTTTCAAGCGTTCCCGAAAAAGCAAAACGTGGTAGAAAAAAAAACTTGCATTCCATCGAGAGGGCGCGAGAAGGTAAATAAAAAATCGAGCACTTTTTTTTCGAGATTTCCGTGGCATAAATTTTGAATCTGGTTCCGGCTTTATGCGCCTCGGTTTCGGCTAGGACTATCGTATAGGTATACGTCACGGGTTCGTGCTTAATTGAGAATTCGTTTCGATCACACTCGATGGAAATGAAAAAACTCCAAAGCCTCACACGTATTTGGGCGTGTTTACCCTTTTTTTTCACTCGCTCGTGCTTCTCTCTTCTCTTCATTTTCTCTCTCATTCTTTTTTTTTCATTTTTTTTACTTCGCTATGTGCAGCTCTCTTCAATTTTTTATTATTGTTTTTTTAATCTCCACGCGCACTGTGAGTGGTATTTTTAACCCGACGGGGGTCGCGCGAAAATTTTCCGAGCGAAATTATTAATTATAGCCGTTACATGAAGTTAAAGCGCTGATTTCATTTTACATCGACACTGGCTGAAGTGCAATTTTCTCGAGTATGCTATGCATTTTTGGGGAGGTTTTTGCCTACACAAATATTTGATGCCTCTTTTTTTTTTTGGTGGTAGGCGAAAAATAAAAGGGTGAAAGAGAATATTTCACAAAGCCAAAGTGACGCTTTCAATTATTCAAAATTTCAAAATTCAAACTTCGCGTTGGTGTTTCAAACAATTTTTAAAGTTGATTTATTCAAACCTGAATCACTTTAAAGTTGCGTTGAAGTTTCTTTTTTCAACATATATTTTCACTAACTGACACGAAAGCCATATTTACAATTTAAAAAGAATTTTTTAATTTATATATATTAACTTTTTACAGTACAGATTTTAAATTATAATTAATTACATTTTTCGTTTAAAAAAAATAAGATTGGTGAGTCCCATTAAAAAACGCATTGTTCTTAATAAAAATTTAATGATTGTGTATGGCATCGGCCGTATCAAATTGATGTACGCAACCTGTTACAAAAAGTAATTATTTTACATAAAAGCCAGCATTTAAAAAAAAAAAAAAAATTCAGGAGATTCACCAGAGATTCATTGTATTTTAAAAGAGAAAATTTCCGAAAAATTTCCGGCACATCGAATCGAGTGTCCGTCAGTCCAACAAAATTATTAATCACCTCCCCGGTTACACAAAGTCCGTTACATCGCATCCCTTTTTTTTTTTTCATTTTACACCAAACTCCCGCGCGCCTTTGCAATTTTCGCGTTCGCGCGCAATTTCGCGCTTGAAAATCGCGAGCGCGTGAATTGTCGCCCGCTCCTGACAAAACAACGTCGTCAACGTACCCAAAAGCTTGAATAAAAAAAAGGGTGCCACGGAATTACATCGATAAAAAATGCAATGAAAAAAAAGTGAGCATACCCGGCCCTTTACGCACAAAAGGTTCGATGCAGTGACGCGTGCGTACCCGTGTAAAGGACAAAACTGCGTCACAGAGAGACGCGAGAATGGACAGCGGCGAGTATTAAAAATTTTTTACGACCCGAGGGCTGTGCTCTGATTAACTCGGTCCTCTTTTTTTTTTACTGACCCTTTCTTCTGTTTGTCACTTTATCTCGCTTTTCCCCCCTTGTTTTCGTTTTCACCGGTCTTCTATCTTTTGTTGTGTTTTAGTTTCTTTTTTTAACGCAAGTGTATTTGCTTGTTTTCAGAGCTCCGCCTCTAGAGGTGATTACCACTTTGGCTTCTGTTTGGGCCACTTAAAATTTCATCTCCGCAAAGTTATTATCTTTCTTTGAAGCAGTTTAGACACCGTAAAAATTTTTTCGATCAGCTGTAGATTTATACTGTGTTAAAAGTCCTTACGATCCTAGTTTTCATAAGCTGTTATATTACCGATTATTCCAAAATAAATTTTTAAACTAGTTTTGAATTTTTACAAACTTTTTATTTTGAAATAAAATTTGATAGCTACAACGTAAAAAAAAAAAGCAGCGATAAATAACACTAATCTTGACTTTACGAGTTGGCAAGGCATATATTTTTTCAGAACATGAGTGGACGAGTAAAAAAAAAGTCGTGTTTACCTAACCCGTCAGATTTAGCAAGCTAGAATGTGCATCAGGATAGATAAAAGATTTACAGCCCTGTTTTCGTTCGACGCATTTTAGACGTTCAATCGTTCATCATGTCCGTGACAATAGTCACACGAATTTTTATCGATAAAGAATGAGTAGTTGCCTCGTAAAAGATGTCACGTAACTCTAAAATCATAAGCCGAATAGCAATAAAAAAAACATTGGTTTTCGAAAAGAGAAATCCACACTTTAAAAGGAAGAATCTTTGAAAAATTCCGATTTTTATGAATTTATTTCAAAAGGCCAAAAAGTGATTGATTTTATGCATAATTTGATATAATAATCAATATTTTTTTTTCATTCCCCTGCAGCGTTCAAAGAGAACACAAAGGCTGAGTGAAAAAAAAAATCACTGCAGAGTATATTGACTGTGCTTTTTGAATAAAATCAATCATTCATCAGGACTCTTGATGAAAAAAAAAAAAAATCGATCAGCAGGTGTATTATAATTGACGCAGTGCAATATCTATGCAAAACGCACTTTTAACCCAATATCGGGGAGGTCGGTGGACGCATACACGCTCGTGTTAATAAACGGCATCTGTCACCGAGAATTATGCATTTCGTATTTTATGCTTTATGGCTTGCACCAGCGCCAGCGGTAGCTGCAGTAGCTTTATGTCGTCGGTTTATGCTTCGCACCGTACGTGCCTACGAGTGCGTGGCCGTAATTGCGACGCTGGACCTCGGTCACGATCGCTAATCGCCCGAGGAATCCTATTTTAATCTTTTACTGCTCTCTCACCCCCACCCTCTTATTTCACCCCCTTTTTTCATTATTATTTAATTAAAAGTAATTTTTAATATTAGTTTGCGATAATTTTATTTAGTCATAAGTTGGATACTATCATTTGCGTTACGAGCTAAAATCGAAAATATTTTTTAAAGTCTAGTTAATGGGTGTGGCTGTAAGTAATTGAATGAATATCAGTCGGTGGTAGTGAGGCACGATTGCGAAGAATGCATAGTTTTGTAAACTTTTTTTTTCATTTAATAGAGAATATTTTTATAATTTGTATGAGTCATACAAATAATTTATATTTTGCAGTATGGACCGTAAGGTCTAAGTAAGCATTAAATAATTGAAGCTTAAGTTTAAACTGGATGTCGGCTTATTTTGAAATAAAATTTATGCAGTCATGTTTCAAAGAAAATATAATGAGGGAGAAAATAATTAAGAAAAGTAAAAGCCACTTCGGTGTTTATATAAGTGAAGCATTTAGACCATGCGTAGAGGGTCAATCGACAATCTTCTAAACCAAATTTTAGAAATAAATTTCCTTATAAGGAAGCTCTGGCTTATGATAAAATAAAACTTTTTAATTGATAAAAATTTGATATGAATAAACTGTAAGGGAAAACTTTCTTGCAATTTAAATATGAATTGATATAAGTATACAATAAGAAAATTTAAGATTAAACATGGGATTGAAAAACTCATCTACCAAAGCATCCAATATTTCAAAAATTCAAATGAGTACAAAACAGAGGAGAAGTCGTTAAACTTTATTAATGATTTTTTGCGGTTGGCACAAGAGTCGAGTGTTGAAACAAGTCCGAGAGCGTAAGGAACCGAAAACTTTTCTAATTCAATTACCTCGAACGGATCCTAAGCCCCCACGGGGATTACGCGAGTTTTCGCGACTTTCAGCGTAGTTGCTAGTTTTCGGCTCGAGTAGGAGAAGTATGTAAGATATTTGCACGACGTCTTTGCATGAGATTTCGCTTGTGTGTATCCTCTTCCGTTTTCCTTGTCGGCAGTTGCGCTCTGCTACATGTGTTGGGTACTGCTTACGAAGATCAATTCCGTTCTTAGGTTTGTGAAAGAGCTGGAGGAGACCGAGGTAGTCCTGGATAGGAAAACGTTATCAAGCCGAGTGGAATTTTAGACAATTCACTGGGGGTTGCTTTATACGATAGCAGAGTAACTTTCAGGGTGACTTTATTTATGGGAATTTTTGAGAATGTAATCTACGTAATTTGTTCTCTTTCTTTTTCTTTTATTTAAACAGAAGACTTAAAAATTCGTCATGTTTCTATACTTGTTTTATGTTTTTTTTTAATTATAAAATTTAAAGATAGCTATTAATACAGATAATTTTTTTATTAATTATTTGTTGATAAAGTTTCTGTTTCCGGATAATTAATCATGTCTGGATCTCTTCCTTCAATGAGTGCAAACATCCTTGATGAATCATAGTAAGTAGTCATCGACTATAAAAAAACATCATAAAAAGAAGAATTCACAAAACTTCGGGAAAATAGCGAGCGAGTTTAGTTTGTCCCAACTCTTTTCTTACTATTTTCAAGAGCCAGTCGCCGCCAGGCTGTCCGGTCTTCGTTGCGAATCGAAATGGATGAGCTAGGGGTTGCTGATGCACACATTCGGGGTGCACAAACGTCGTGTAATGCAGGTATACACTCGGGATATATCATTTTATCCAATCGCGTCGACGCGCAAAGTTAAATTTACGAGCAAGAAGTTACTTTCTTTTGCTTTAAATTTTTTTCGTTTCGTCTTTTTTCCACTGTCTCGACACTTTACAGGATTTTTGTCATGTCTATTAGTCAATCAACCCGTCTCCATCCGACTTGCACACGTTAGCTACAGTGATGTAATTTTTTCGTAATACTGCAATCTTTATTAATAACTTATACTAATTTTTTCTACAAATACTTAGATTAATTTAATGAATAGTGATAAAAACCTTAATTATTTATAAACCCACGAAGTTTTTTTTTCATTTTATTTGTCATAATGATTATTTAAAGCGACGCGACTGAATACGTAAAAATTTTACTTAATCATTTCTATGTGTAGAAATTAAAAAGTGTCTTTACAGAAACTGTTTGACGATGAATCATTACAATTTTTACCCTTAACGAGACTTTTTTTAGCATACTAAAAACAATTATCATTAGAAAGTTATAGACAACAAATATTAGCTGTCAGTTTAGTGTACAGTTTCTAACTCACTAATCTAATAGGCACGTAGCCTTCACATTTTCTGATTTTGCAAGATAAAGAAAAAAGTAGTAACAGAAATTCACGTAAATTTTTTTTATCCGTTGTGTGCTATGAGCTAAACGAGCGACGACGGTCGTTTAATAAAATCGATACCTGATTCAAGACCATCAAACGAAGACGTGGAAATCGTTTGTCCCTTTGCATGTGTAAACTCAATCCTCTTCTTTGTCCTGTTTTTTTTCTTATTCTTTCTTTTTGTAAAAAAAGGTTTCTTTGCATAACGAAGCGCTGATATGTACTACATTGTGCGCCACCCCGGTTTAGCCTGAAGATACAGTATAAGTGGATATAGCTCAATTATTTTGATATTCAGTGAAATTTTGATCATTACATTAATTTCGTCTTTATGTTTACATACATACATCTGTATTTATAAATAAATTATTAATTTTCGTCTTTGTACAGTAAATAAAAAATGTTGCTTATAGATGTTTACAAACTTATTTTTCAATTGTTATAACTTTGAAACTACAACAAAATTTTTTATCAACTTAATTTTTTTTTATCAACTTAAAATTGAAACATTTTATAGTTTTGAATATCATAATTTTTTCGTAAAGTTGAAACTTTAAATTTACCACTTAATTGAAACATAAATATTAGAGCGTCGAACATTTTAAATCAGTTTGTTTCAGCTATTCATCCGACCAGCACATTCCTTCATAATCCTACTAAATTTATGTCCCCGCAAAACCCAATTCATATCTTCTCTTCTCGAAGCCACAACCGATTCTCCGTTCGAAACTGAAAAAAAAAAAGGTAAAATCCCTAAAGTCCTCATCAGCTTCTTCACTCCCGGTGAGGTGTCAAAGAAAGGACGTTCGGAGAATGTAAATTTTGAGCTTCTTCTTCAGGGTTGGGTACGTGTGCGTATATTATCCGACGTCTCGTCTTTCTCGAAGAGCCTTGGTAAGGTCGGGCGATTACGACTTCGCGGTTGACTCGGTCGTAAGTCGCGCGATTTTATTGCGCCAAATTCTCCGTACGCCGCACCGCAAGAGTGAGAGTGAGAGAAAAGGGCTTATTATAGCGCGTCGAGTGAGTTACGCGCACACTTTTGTCCTGCGGAAGAATTTTTTTCGCTTCTGCAGGCGCAAAGTTAATCTTTCTCTTTTAAAAATAAGAAGAACGAGAAGAAACTCAATTTATCACGAGTCCAATATCTCAGACTCGATGATCTTGGTAATAGAAAAATTTTTCGTTTCACCTCGTCGTTAATCCTGTCATTCGTTTGTTTGCTCGGCTTGGCCCGTCTCTTCATTTCCTTTCATTCTTTGGGTTTATTTTAAATACGAGCTACCAGGTATTTCGAGGTGCTAATTTATTCATTCGTTCATAAATCATAGGAGGAAGACAGTAGCAACGCCGGGGACGGTGCGAAAAAAAAAATTAATTATCTTTGTCTTGACTACTGGTTGGTCCTGAGGGAGGGGGCCACGCCAAATGAATTATTCCTCAAGCTTGAATTAAAACACCGAGCAAGCGTAAAGAAGTAACTTTACTCTGTATGCGTGCCCTTATTTATTATTTACGAGTGCGCGTTCAGTTTGAATAATTATAAATTAATTAAGCGTGTAAAACTTGGTGTCTTATAATTCATGAGATTTTTTTCAAAGAATTTTTTCTTGTTCCCCATTGAGCTACAATGTATGAACCTACTTTATCAATTATTCTGTCTATGCTTTCTAGAAATCTAGTAATGCTGTTTTCCACTAAAACCACTTTATTAATTATTTGGTAATTTACAACTTGTCGTAGAATTCACAAGTAATTCATGAATTATTTATAAAAGTGTATCGATCCTGGAATTGTTGAAGTTTTGATCTTTACTGGGAGATGAATATTATATGAAGATTAATTTTTATTATACACGATGTCCCCTGTAATGACAAATAAATACTTCCAAGAATGTGAATCTCAGGGGAAACCTTTTATTAAATAAGCGGCAATTTAAAAAGATTACACGTTAACGTAACATCTTATTTTGATAAAATATGAAACTAAAGAAGACTTGGATGTTTTATTAATTAAAAAGAAATATGTATATTTTTTTAATTGCTGCCAAGATGCTAGGGTACACTAAAAATTGTTTGCAAAAACTTTAAAAATCGATTATTTATTCAGTCAAGTTCACGAAATGCTAACGAAATGTAAACATTTTTGTGTATTCGAAGATTGGCCCATGGTTTTTTAAGTGTATTTATCAATATAAAGCCAGCCTTAGATGATTGAAACAAATGTATAACAATTGTTGATTTAATTAATTGTTCGTATACGTTGAAAATAATGAATTCAATTCAACAAATGTTCGCAGTGGGAGCAGTCCTTATTTCAAAAGTCGTTTGTCCTCCAAGAAGTTGAAGTCAATCCGGGGCTGCGTGAGAAGAGGAGGAGAGGAGACCACACGGTAGGGCTATTAATTATAAACCCTCGGCCATCCGGTAGCCACCGCAGGGCCGCGCACGGTAGTCGGCCCTTCGACCGCAAATTAGCGGCTTGCAGGAGGAAAAAGGGAGTGTAAGAACGGAAGCCCGAATTTAATCGTCGCGCCAAGGCACGCGTGAACGTGACGAGCGTTGACATTATTTATTTATTTAACCCTTTCCAACAACCACCCGCCACATTCAATTACCGTCCGGTGACCGCAGACACTTCTTGCGCTTCCGTGTGTACCGCCGACCGGCGGGCCCTTTTCATGCTAATGCAGCTGTACTTTCTTCCCTTTTTTTCTCTCCTGATGAGATTTTTCGCGAAGGAAGTTTAAATCATACTTTTCTTCATTTTTCATTTTTGTGTTACAAATCACGAGTAATCCTCTTCTTTTTTTTGGGCTAATCCTAACTTCGAGCTTAATACGGTTGATCTCTCATTTCGGGTAGAGTGCGTAACCGTCGGTAATTTATGTGCGGCGCGCTGAATTCAATTTAAATTTTTCAATCTACATATTTCAATGAGATTCGATTACTTCTCCGGGGTGAAGAAAAAAGTATCCTCGCCAACCCGAAATATTTGAACGAAAAAGGAAGAGGGGAGGAAGAACCGCTGCTCATCGGAGAAGCTTACCTTTTTTTTTTTTTTTTTTCTTCTTTTTCCTTACGCGTGAAACGAAAGTGCATAGCGAAGCGAAAAAAAGTCTCAGCTTCGCTAACACGACCCCGAGTCATGGTTCCTCTAACACAGCTTGCCGTTGAAAAAGGTCCTCGAGCCGTTGTATCTTGACTCTCTCGTTTTCCTTTGAAGATCCAAGTAGAATATTTCCGAGGGCTGGTGGTTTCTTTTCAGCCGGCTCCCATTACTTCGACCCCGATTGTTGACCGAAAAAGTCGCCAATTTAAAAGAGCCCGGAGCCAGCTTCTTCGTCGAGTCGGAAAATTGAAAGAAGGAAGTAAATATCGTCGTGTTTACAGCCGGCATTATTGTCGGTCGCACGTTCGTCCTACCCCGCAGGCCGAAAGCTCGAGTTATCAATTTTATTAAGGGAAGCCGACCCCCGCCAAGCCCATCGGTCGGCCGCGTCTTTTATGGACCGGACGGTGTGTCCGACAGCGAGCTTACATCACTTGGCCCCCGGGCGAACGCGTGCGAGTATTTCTCCCCGCGATCGTAACCCCTCCACGTGATAAAGACACTCGGCCATGCGGTTAAACGGATTTTCATAGTTTCCTTGACACTTTATTCTCCTCCATCGGTTACAATTGTTCTACTAAATTTTAGACTTTTTATTAATTCTTGATTGGAAAAGAAAAAGATAAAAAGTTGTGACTTTGCTTTTCGGAGCTTACTTCTTGTCCAAGACAGCTTTCATTTGCCACGATGTATTATCGGAGACTATCGAAATCTAGATTTTAAACTTCTCTCGAGGGGAAAGCGAATTGTCTACGCGCCCCGCAAGAATAAGGATGCGTAACAAAAGATAGGATACCCTAAGGAAACGAGATTAATCGGAGACTGCTAAAAATAAAGCTTAAATTTTTCATAGTAAGATAATATAGACGATTCATTAAAAAAATGAATAAATAAATAACTTCAATGATTTTATCAACCATGTATACGAATAAATAAAGATGTGGATTGTGGACGTCATAAATTATTGTATTAGCCAAAATGAATTGGGCTCTTTAAAATTATCTTCCGCTGTAAATACACATAAAAAAGAAAAAAAGAAAAGTTATGCGACATAAATAAAGTTTGATTATGATACTCACTTGACTAGAATTCCCCGGAGCGCACATAAACCTTTCTATCAATATCCGAAAAACAGCCGTAGCTCCCCTCCGTATGCACGAACTCGGTCAAAAACCAATAAACCGCACTCCATTTATCCTTAGACCAGAGACAGGTAAAAGACAAAGGGGAAAAAATGAAAAACCAGATAAGATAAGCCTGTCCTCTTTACCCCATCCCCCCAAAAACGGGGATAAAAACCACTATTTTTCGGGCGTTTATAAAGCCCACTCGTTGTTGAAAAAAAAAAGATGAGAAAAAAGACGATTGTATCGGTGAGCCTCCAGCGAGCGACTTGTTTTACTTTTTAAACTTCCTGCGCTCCGCGAATATATCACCAGGGACAGCGGTCAGTTCTTCTTCCCTCTCTTTTTTTTTTATTCTGCAGAGATAGCGCGAGAAAAAGGGGGAGAGGGTAGGAATTGTATCTCCCTATAAAATACGTCCAAGCCATTAATCCCGAATAGAAGGAAAATATTCAGCTCTTCGCGTTTGGCCCGAAAACGACCACCCGAGACTTAATATGAATACAAAAGCAATTGCGGGATCCATTATTTATCGCCGCTCGCGAAACTTGTAGGCTTCGGACAAAGTGGACTACCGTATGAATACACTTGCCCGGCCATCTGACCTGTCCTGCAGCCGCCATGGTCCAGCGATGACATATACAACCACTCTATGAGAGCTTATTCTTTTTCGTGATGGTAGCAGTTAAATTACTTTTTTTTTGCGTTTTCTATTTTTTTTTTTTTCATTTTCATTCTCGTTCTTTAGCGAGATTTTGCACTTTCATGGACCGGAAAGCGTTTAGTGCGTGTCGAGTGCCAGAGGAGTTTACGAGGTGGTGCTTGTTGGAAAAATTTGTTACGCTACCGTTGCTACTGTCCCTTTGAAGCTGGGGCGATCGGTGGCTCGCCCTTTTTTCTTTTTTTTTTTTTCGTTTCATTCGATTTTCTTCAGCCACCAGATGTAAATTTTGTTTCGGATGGGACTCGCTTGTTTGGGATTTTTTTCGATAGACTTTCACCAACTGGTCTATGCTTCGTACCAGTCTTTTTTTTCGACTTTTTTTATCTGTTTGTTTTGGTCGAGCGATTTTTATTCGACGAGTGCGCCGGCAAATCTTTGCGGTGTTTGTGTTTGAACTCGGAAAAAAAGTTCCTCTGTAAATGGAGAATCCATTATTTTACATACGTAAATAATTTTACAAGTTTTACATGGTTTTTACAAAATTTTTCAATATTTCATACAGTACTTTTTTTTATACACTTTTTTCAAATGAAATTTACCTATATCGATGTATGTATAAATTTGCATAATAGATTGAAATCGTCACATTAAATATAATTATTTTCAATTCAACATTTTTACAAATTTTATTATTATTATTATTCAATCGTTTCATTCAATCATTTACTCTAACAAACTTTACTAATAATTAAGTATTTCAAGTTACAAACACATTAAAATGTTGTCCACATGCTAATTTTATATATTTTTTTTTGTTTTTTTACCATATAAAATTTTTGATTATGTATATTTCAGTTTGTTAGAATCATAATAAAAAATTTTCTTTAAAAATGAAATTGTCTCTCAATTGATGGCTCAAAGTATAGTTTGCTTGGTATATGTAATTATATAATGCATGGAGTATGGACTTATATGCTTTCACATATATATGTAATATATTTTACCTACGTTCGTCAATTAATCATGAACTTATATTATAAGGAGAGTCCTTTGAGAGACAGATTTTCATGAAACTTTGGGGATATTTTTTCTTTTACCAAAAAATGAATCAATTCACTAATTTTTTGCGCTAACGCTTTTTTAACCGGTTATCCATGAGCTTTTATATTTTTAGGACTTTTATGGTTGATTGGTCAATTTTCAAAAAGTAAGTGCTCCAAACCTATATTCCATTTCCAGACATCTGAAACCTTGCACTTTCTTGACTTATTCATGAATTTTAAGGAAAAAAATATTTTCAGTTACAATTTTTATAAGTTTGACTGTGTAAGTTTTAAATTTCTAAAAGTACTTTTTTGCGTTATTTATTCTTAGAAAACGAAATTGTACATTGTAAAAATCGAATAATTTTGATTTAAAAATATTTTTCCTTAAAAACTTATGAAAAAACAAAGAAAATTAGAAGTTCCAGAATTTTGGAACAGCAATAGGCTTCGAGCACGAATTTTAAAAAAATGAGCTGATAATGCAAAAAATGACTCAAAGGACATATCATCTCCAATTTAGTTTAACTTTAAAATCGTAACTTTAAATGATACATTAAAGGTACCTAAATTAATTATAAATTATAGACTAATATCACATTACATTAAATAACTTAAGAGTGAACAGGGAAAAGAAAGCAATTACCAGGTACACTAGTGTGTAATGCAGATAATAAAGCTTAACGAATTTTTTGGGGCCCGTGCGATCATTTACATCTTCTTTTAGGACGTACAGCTTCAATCCTCGCCATAGAATTCTACTAAAATGACACCAATTTAGCTCACGTAGATCACAAAAAAATATATTTTTGTCAACAGAGTTTAAATTTTCAATCACTTGCATTGAGTTGGACATGTGAATTCTCCAATTACCATTTCCAAAGTAATCAATTTTGTCAATATGCTTGACGCTTTTCATAAATAAAGAAACAGCTCTGTAACACAACATTAAATATTTCATCATTCGACTTATAATTATTTTTATCTGATTTTTTCGTGTTATCATAATATCAAGTTTCAATTAGATTGAAAGAACATTAATGTTAAAAATTGTAATTATTAGTTACAGTGAAAAAAAAAAAAAAAAAACTGTACTTAGATTCTCTCTTCGTTATTATTAGATACAAATCTAGTAAGCAGGCTGGTATAAAGTGGAACAATACATTTGTTATCCAAAATGTCCAAAAGCTGTGATAACAATACATGGAATTCATCCATACTGCATGTTTACTTCCATCGGCCCATCCAGCATTTTTTAATGGCTTATACATATCCTGCAGGTTTATTCTATTCGTCATAGTACTACCGTAATTATATATAAACGGTTGATGTTCATTTAACCTTTAATAAAAAAAATATATTAATATTTTTCAAACTTACATTAAATACTATTTTTATTCAATCGAATATATTTATTTTATTTATTGGAGTCTTTACCGTTGTTTACGCATGTCACTCATAACGACAAGTAACGCATTTATCGCATAATCAGACGGAATTAAGTCTATAGGTAAATCTTTATAAAATGCAGAATGCAGGACACCTAATCCAACTCCTAAAAACACTAATACTGGTCCATTTTTATTATCCGTGTAACCCGCTGTTGGTTCTTTGTAGCCACACAAAACTAAAAATAAAATGATGTTTTTGGTTAATACCATATTGTAACTCCACTCCTTCCTTATTTTTATTGAAAAAATAATAAAAAAATTTTACCAACACTTGGTCTGTAAATCCCATAGGAGCACTTTGAATTTTTGATTGAATATTGCTTGACTAAATCTTCTGCAATTGCTTTCGTATAAGTATAAACATTCGGAAATTTTCCGATAATCTTTTCCACTTCTTGTTCTGATAAACCATTGTTAGTCGCTGTATCATTTTTCATTATGTCATAAACAACATCCAGATTTGCTGGTGATGGATAAGCTTTTTCTTCAATATGGCGATTATAACAGTGAGAGTAAGCAGTTGAAATATACATAAAGATTTCAAGATTCTCACACTCTTGAGCCAAGTCTAGCATGAATTTTGTTCCCATAACATTGTCCCGTAACGCTTGGCTTATTTTGATGTCAAATTTTACATTAGCAGCATTGTGAATCATAATATTTGTTTCATGTATTATAATATTGCGATCTTTTTCTGATAATCCTAAATTTTCTGTTCCTAAATCTCCTTCGACAGCTGTAACTTTTTCCTCAAAGTTTGGTTTTAATAATCTAAGATTATCGAAAACCTGTAAAACCACAAGATTATTAATTATCCAAACTAAAAAAAAAAAAAAAACTGTTAGTGCATAGTAATTTTATTCAATTGAAAACATGCAACATTTTGTTCATTATAATTTTTTTAACAGAAGTTCTTTGAAATTCTTTGAAAAACTCAAAGTTTGTTGTAAAGAAAACAAAATATTTTGAATTGTTACTATATTCAAGTATTGCACGCATATTTCAGCAAGGATGGTAAAAGAGAATAAAACGATTTTTCTGAATAATTATGAGTAAAAAAAACTTTTTAAATAATTTTAATAAAAATTTTTGATTTCTAAGGTATATGCTAACGTCAACTAGTTGATAAAACAGATTTTTACAATACACCAACGTAGTCAAACTTTTCTTGGCAAAATTTAAGAATAAAGTTCAAAATATACATACCGGGTTGGAAAAGAATCTTTTCTTACGATCTTCAACTGAAAATTTCCCTTTCTTTCTGATCAAATAGTAAATTCGTTTTAAATCTGGGCAGCTTCTTAAAAGTTTTTCTACTAAACATTTTCCCAGAAAACCGGTAACTCCCGTAATAAATAATGTTCTATTTTTATAAAAATTAGCAACTTCACTTATTTCACCTTCAATTATCTGATCTAATTCAAGATCATCATTCATACGTAAATACAGCTGGTCTATTGATGACATTTTGTATTAATGCACCGTGACATGAAAGTCTAGTCAGAAGTAGAAAGAAACTGTAAAACTAGAAAATTTCGAAAAAAAATTTTTCATTCTGCGCCGGAAAACGTGTAAAAAATTGCTTACAATAGCGAATTTTGAATAAATTATCTATGAATCACACGTTCGGTGCTTAAGATCTACGTCTAAAAGAAATCAGCAGTGATTTTATTAAATTTCAATGCATGCTGTTTCAAGCAAAATTTGACTAAAAAACACTTACAAACTTCATTAACACTACAATGAATTATTTATTAGTTCACATTGCATTTGCAAGAGTTGCAACTTTCTTATCAGCATTTTTATTCATTTGATGCGTAATGTCTGCATCGTGCCTGAAAAATTGTTTTTCAAATTCCTTATCTCGGCTTATTTTTTGGGTTTATTAGATTAATTCGATATAAAAACTGTTGATATTTATTTTAAAGCTCTTTTCTTTAACTCAAAAAATATTCTTACATAAATTAAAGAAAAAATTGATTTTTTAATTGCAGTTTAAATATGCAATTGAAAATACTTTTATAAAACAAACAAATTATCGTTTTTTAAAATTACTGTCACTAGATTTGTTTATGGTTACAAATAAAAAAAATTGGTTTAAAAAAAATTAAAACATATTCAATTTTGACTGATTAGTTTTTTAGTTGGATTCAGCTAAATTAATGGAATAACTTTGGCGGTTGGATCAAGCTTTATTTAAAAACAAACTCACGAGAAAATATTTCTATCGTTTTACAACGTGCCATTGGCAAAAAGCTTAAATTCACAATCACTGCAAGCGTAATCTGCAACCTCTGGCTCGTAAACAAAAGTGCGTAGATCGCAACTCTTTGGAAAAATCGAGACGAGCCCACGAAAAGTGCCACATAACCGTTTCGTATCCCTCCCTTCGCAGTCTCAACAAGCAAGATAAACTAATCCAGGGTGTAACCGTTTTAACGTTGATTGCGTCACCCTTTTTTGGACAGCAACCGGCACTTATCTCGCTCTACGGGAGACGAGCATCAGCATCAGCGTACTTGTTGTTAATTTGATTCCCAGAAATCGACGACGTCGTTACAGTGATTATACCTACTTCTCCAGTATTCTTCCTGATTAGAATTCTCTGTGGCGAAAGGGTTGAATTTTAAAAAAAGGGGGGGGGAATACGGTTATGTAAATTCACCAAGGTTGTTAACTTTTACGAGGCTCAAATACTTTGAAATAGAAGAACCCATGGTTTTTTAGTTGTATTATTGTATAAAATAAATAAAAAGTTAAACAGAATAATTGAAATTTTATAAAGTTTCATTGACGTAAGGTCAGCTTTATAAGACACCAAATATTCTGGTAATAGTATGAGCTACCCCCGAAGACGTAGAGCTTGCACAATCGCCGTTCTTCCTGTTGTAGTATAAAGCCAACCCTTGGGCCACTGCTGCTGCGTCTGCACCTGTCATCGGTGTCCGAGTTAATTGCCATTTTCGTGCGCCCGAATAAATTAATAAACTTCGGCGGTCTGTTCATGACGTATCGGAAACGGTCAACCCGTTCAGTCATGCGGTTTTCTATTCATACTCTACTCACGCTTTGGAATAGTCAAAGAGGTGTGAAGATTACTCGAAGTAGATTGCCTCTGGGTGGAGCAAACCACTTCAAGAAGTTTCAAAAAGTACAATATTGGCAAATTCGTGGAAAAATAAATATAATTATAGTTTCACTCAGATACCCTTGGTTGAATGCAAATTAACCTCTGTTTATAAGCGCTCGAAAAAACTGAGTATTCTGAAAAAACGTAAAAGGCGATTAAACTGGAAAAAAACTCAAGTGAAGCTTATTAAAATTAAGTGAAAACAATTACATTTGCTGCACAACAAGCATCTATGAAAATTTGACATCATATTCATGAAAAAATGTTTTTTTGCTTATTCATGATGATAATAGCACATTTTGAAAAATGATGGTCTAGCAGAAAAAATTGGGAAACATTTACATGCATGACAGATGTTAATAATTCGGTGGATCAGTTTACACACTCTCATGTAGACCTACGATTTATGACCAAATCACAACTTGTTACAAAGTGCGTAATGATAAAAGCTTTAGTGAAAATAAATTAACAGGAGAAGAACTTCAGAGTTTGCTGATCCCATAATGGCATTTGGGCACATAAATTTCGCAATACAGATAACCATACATATAGTTTCGGGAAAAGCGGCAAAGCCTCTTTATCTCTTAATAGACAATCGTCTTAAGTCAATTTTAGCTCTCCTAATCCCTCGCGTTGCAGTTCGGAAAATTTGCGCGCGAGAAAGAAAATGAAGCAACAGAGAAGAGCAAAGCAGGGATGATTTATTTAATACGCGCAACTCCCACTGGGGGTAAAGAGCTTTATCTACCCGACTTATGTGATTTACCTATAAAATAATTTTCTGAATATGCAGAGTAATGTCATCTGCTGGCGTTGCATATATTACCCTCCGTATTACCCTAGATCAATGTCACCGCATTTTAGCAATCCACTTTGATATATTGATCGGTTGAATTACTTAAACATTTTGATTTGATTTCGAATTTAAAAACTAAGTTTAAGGATGTTTAAGAGTTTCGTGCGAGGGGCAATTGGGGACCGGAGCGGAGTACCGCAGTGCTCGACCGGACGATTTTATTCTCAACTTATTATTACTCTGGCTCTAATCAATGAATCGTTTTGAAAATTTGACACCGTGTAGTTTAACGTTTATACTATCGCAAAGTAACAGTTTCATATAAAAAATGTTTCAGAAAATTAGGAAAAATCACGAATAAATAACCTATTTTTCAAATGACAAAACTCTGCGACAAAAGTCCAAAAGTCTTAATCTTTCAAATCTCACATTAAAAATTAACACCTCAAAATATAGTGTACAAAATTTTAGATCGAAACATGCAGTTTAAAAAAAGTTAGAGCATTTCTTGTTCAAACATACATGAAAACACATAGAAATTTCATTACTGTGCGCTTGTTTTTGTTTGTTATCTTTTTAAAATTACCGAGAGGATGGTAGAAAAAAAAGTGTTTTAATTTTCGTTAAAGTATCACCTAAGAAACCTCATAATTCTTTTGATAATCTCTGCGATTTCGAAAAAATTACTGATAATCAAAACAAAAAAAATCATTGATTACTTAAAAAGCACGTGTTAAATTAATTAAACAAACACTCCAACTTTTTAAAAAACTAAAACGATCAGAAACAGGAGAAAAATATTTATCAAATATTTCAATATAAATGATGAAAATATCCGTTTAAAATTGGCAAAATGGCTGCGTTTTTTCAAAACTAATAGACTTAATTTGTTAAAATCTTTAAAAAAAATAATAATCATAATTATTTTTATTAAATTATATACTCAAAGCTGGCTGAGAATTTCACACTTTCAGACAGTATGTTTACAATTCAATTAAATACTTTTATGAATTTAATTCGTACAACTGAATAAACAACGATAGCAGGAGTTTTTTATGATAAGCTATACACCCATATAAATAAGCTTTTCACTAAAAAACACGAATATTAACATCGTTTTCTTAGTATAGATTTGATTACATCTGATGTTCATATTTTGCACCCGGTAGTTTTTTACTTCACCTAAGTTGACCCAGGCTGGCACCATGTTCTTGCCAACCTGGCCGGGGTAAACGCCAACATTACCTTTTGTGATTGGGAAATAGTAGGGTAACAAAATTTCCGATAATGAAGATTAAAGAGTCTGTGTTAATTATAAGGTATGAAAAATTAAATTTTAGAAATGAAAAAGATAGTTGTAATGGTACGTAAAAAAAAAATTACTTGAAGACAGATAGATAGATAGATAAATAGATATATTTCATTAAGTGTTCATTATATTGTGTACATTGCACATCGTAATTCATTATTCACAGAAAATGAGTTTTAAAGTGCAGAGGGAAAAAGTATTATACATTGTTGGTAAACTACGTCAAAGTAATGAATCGTAACACTTTAATGAAGTCCGTTTCTATAATATAAACAGTGCCTCTATTGTCAAAATTTAAATTGAGCAAAAATTTTTCATTTTCAAAAAAGCTTTTTTGCAAAAAATGAAGGTGGTAGTTATTATTTTAGTCATGTAACTTGAATTATAATATTCGTTTAAAAGTTTTTTTTTTCTGATATTTTTTCAATAAATTCGACCAAGATGTGACAAAATTGTATACTACAACTTAAATCAAAATAGTGAGAGTTCCACTCAATACCTTCCGAATTTTAAAAATTTCTGCGTTTTTTAAAAATTTACATTACCAGCTTATTTAAATGCTTTAATCTTACAAGATGATCTGGCCTTTAGGTAACAGATTTTTATAAAATTTTAGGGATATTTTTCTTTTACCAAGTAATGAACCAAACCACTAATTCTTTGCGCTAACGTCTTTTTAACTGGTTATCCATGGGCTTTTATGATATTTATTTCACTCTAACCCTAAAATGCGCCTTTTAGATGCGTCTAGGGGCCTGCCGGTAGCTGCTAAAATCACGTTTCTAAGGCTTTCTCTGGCGCCATCTATTAAAAAAATTTCTAACCCCAAATATTACGCTTGCTTTTGATGCTGCTAACAGCTAAGTGCTAGCTCATCGCAGACTGCAGAGCAGATGTAAGTTTTTGTTTTCAGCTGCAGGGAATAATTTTTTTCAATGATAAATTTTGTCAACAATTGCTATTTTTTTATTTTAGTAATCAATATAAAGTACAAATATATTTTTGATTTTAATTGAAATCAACTTGAACAAAATAACTAATCAATAATGACATTCATTTTTATGTTTTTGCTAACCAATGCGTTTGAAACTTTTAAAAAAATTAAGCAAACAACCAAAACACTAGGTAATTTTCAACAATCAACACTTTTCATTTTTCACTTTATTACAAAACTTCAATTTTCAGAGTCTAACAATTATGATCACTTATAATCTCTCTAATATGAAATTTAGTTTTAACATAAATTATTACAAAAATTGAAAAACTGAAATTAATGAAAAGAGTTTGTTATTAATTTACTTATTAATATAATAATTATAATATGAAAAATTCTTTAATCTGCTACGGTAAACTGCTGCATCTGTTAGTCAGCAATCAGCTGATCTACAGCAGCAGCTTTAGCAGTGAGAAAGAAACTTATAGTAATACACCCAAGCTAAAACGAAAAAGTACGCTTGCTCATGGAACTAGAAACGGCTTCGCCGCCGCCAGCCACAGTCGTACTTTAATCATGCATTTTACGGACTTATGACGTAATATACTATTTTAGCACTTTTATGGTTGATTAGTCAATTTTCAAAATGTTTGTGCTTCAAGCCTATTGCATTTCCAAACATCTGAAACCTCGTACTTTCTTAATTTATTCATGAAATTCAAGGAAAAAATATTATCAGATACTATTTTTATAAGTTTGACTATATACAATTTAAATTTATAAAAGTACGTTTTTTAGTGTCAGAAAACAACATTATATTTAGTAAAATCAAATTATTTTTATTTTTTAATATTTCTTCTTTTAAAAATTATAAAAAAATAAAGAAAATTAGAAGTTCCAGAATTCTACAACTGCAATAGGCTTCGAGTACAAGCTTTTTCAAAATGAGCTGAAAATGCAAAAATTGACCCAAAGGACAGATCATTTCCATTTTAGTTAAACCTTAAAATCGCAACTTTGAATGGTACATTCTCAGTTCATTATCCTAAATTAAATGTAAAGGGCAAAGACTAATATCACATTATGTTAAATAACTTAAGAATGAAAAGAGAAAACAAAATAATTACCAAATACACTAATGTGTAATGAAGATAATAAAGCTTAACGAATTTTTTGGGGCCCGCAGGATCATTTACATCTTCTTTTAGGACGTACAGCTTTAAACCTCGCCACAGAATTCTACCAAAAAATTGCCAATTCACCTCACGTAGATCACAAAAAAATACATTTTTGTCAACAGAGTTTAACTTTTCAATCACTTGCATTGAGTTGGGCATGTGAATTCTCCAATTACCATTTCCAAAGTAATCAATTTTGTCAATATGCTTGACGCTTTTCATAAATAAAGAAACAGCTCTGTAACACAACATTAAAGATTTCATCATTCTACTTGTAATTATTTTGGTTTGATTTTAGATTGAAATAACATTAATGAAAAAAATTGTAATTATTAGTTACAATGAAAAAAAAAAAAAAAAAAAAAAAAACTTTACTTAGGTTCTTTCTTCGTTATTACTAGATACAAATCTAGTAAGCAGGCTGGTATAAAGTGGAACAATACATTTGCTATCCAAAATGTCCAAAGGCTATGAAAACAGTAAATAGCATTCATCCATACTGCATGTTTACTTCCTTCAGTCCATCCAGCATTTTTTAATGATTTATTAAAATCCGTTAAGGCTACTCGATTTGTCATAGTACTACCGTAATTATATATAAATGGTTGATGTTTATTTAACCTTTAATACAAAAAATTTACTAACATTTTTCAAATTAAAACAAAATATTTTTCAAACTAAACAAACATTAAATATTATTTTTATTCAATCGAATATATTTATTTTATTTATTAGAGTCTTTACCGTTGTTTATGCATGTCATTCATGACGACAATTAGTGCGTTTATCGTATAATCAGACGGAATTAAGTCTATAGGTAAATCTTTATAAAATACAGAATGCAGGACACCTAATCCAACTCCTAAAAACACTAATACTGGTCCATTTTTATTATCCGTGTAACCCGCTGTTGGTTCTTTGTAGCCACACAAAACTAAAAATAAAATGATGTTTTTGGTTAATACCATATTGTAACTCCACTATCGTAAACTGAGATGACTTTGAACACTTTTTCAAAGTGTTGGAAAATGAATTCGAGTTAATAAAATTTAATTCTCCAAAAATAATTTTAAAAAAGAGATGAAAAATTTTCAGTCTTAATTTAACGAACTGAAATTTTGTAACTTTTGTTTATTTGTCAACAATTTGAAAAAATGTCCAAAGTCCAAATCTTAGAAGTCAAAGTTATCCGACTTTACGGTACTTTCTTATTTTTATCGAATAAAAAATAAAAAATTTTTACCAACACTTGGTCTGTAAATCCCATATGAGCAATTTAAATTTTTCATTGAATATTGCTTAACTAAATCTTCTGCAATTGCTTTCGTATAAGTATAAACATTCGGAAATTTTCCGATAATCTTTTCCACTTCTTGTTCTGATAAACCATTGTTAGTCGCTCTATCATTTTTCATTATGTCATAAACAACATCCAGATTTGCTGGTGATGGATAAGCTTTTTCTTCAATATGGCGATTATAACAGTGAGAGTAAGCAGTTGAAATATACATAAAGATTTCAAGATTTTTACACTCTTGAGCCAAGTCTAGCATGAATTTTGTTCCCATAACATTGTCCTGTATCGCTTGGCTTATTTTGATGTCAAATTTTACGTTAGCAGCATTGTGAATCATAATATTTGTTTCATGTATTATAATATTGCGATCTTTTTCTGATAATCCTAAATTTTCTGTTCCTAAATCTCCTTCGACAGCTGTAACTTTTTCCTCAAAGTTTGGATTTAATAATCTAAGATTATCGAAAACCTGTGAAACCAGAAGATTATTAATTATTTAAACAAAATAAATTAAGATCATAGATAAAAAAAAAATACGGCTTTGAATTTTTATAATTTCTTTTTCCTCTAAAAAAGAAAAAGAACCCTTTTTTTTCTACGTACAAGAAGATCTCTTTTAAGAGACTTGTGTTTTTGACTGTTTCTGATAGTTACTTCCACAAACATACTCACATATATTTAAGTGCATAGTAATTTTATTCCTAAAATCTGTTCCGCAGAATAAGCAAAATTTAACAAAAAAGTAATTTTATCCAACTGAAAACATGCAACTTATTTCTTTCATTATAATTTTTATAGTACTCCTGGTCACTCTAACCACAAAATCAAATCTTTGATGCGTGTTTTCGGTGACTCGTACTATAAAATAGTATATAGTACGAGTGCAGCACGTCACCAGGGCTTATTAAGCACCTCGTGCTCCGCTTCGCTACGCACTCGGGTCCTTAAAACCGCCCTGGTGACGATGCTGCACCCGTACTATAATATACTATTCTAACATAAGCTATTTGGAATTCTTTTAAAAATTCAAAGTTTACACGTAGAAATAACAAAATATTTTGCAATGTCGCTATATTTAAGTATTGCACGCATATATGCAACAAGATAATAGTATATTAAACATCTAGAGAGTGAAAGTAAAGAATGTCTCAGAGCAAGTTTAAGTGAGTTATTCGATTCAACTTTTGGAACTGTTTCGAGTTAACCCAAGCTACCGCGGTGTATACCTATATATACCTGTGTAAGACTTAGATATAGATATACTCCGTTGTATAGCTCGGGTTAACTCGAAACAGTTCCAAAAGTTGAATCGAATAAGTCTATTATCACTCGAGCCGCAGTTTCGGGTGATAAAAATGTGCTCTGAGGGATTCTTTTTTCGATCCCTTGATATGTATTATGCTTTTCGTCATACCTTAGGCAGAAAGTAGCAATTCCTAAAACCGCGCAGGGAGGAAAGTTGCTACTTTCGGCCTAGGTATGATGAAAAAAAATATTTAATTAATTAAACTGTTTTTCTTAATAATTAAGAGTTCTGATATTGGCTTAAAGATTAGAAAAACTGATCTATTAGGTGCAGTAAAAAAAAACTTTTTCATTATCTCTCTTTATTATGATGAACGATAATCGAATGTCCTCGATTTATAATTGAGGACCTGGATGCAAAAACTGCCTTTTCGCTCGAAAAGTGGTTCAGGCAGCGCCATCCGCTTTTTCCAAAATGCTGTCAATTTTAACCATTTAGGAATGTTGCTTTGAAACTTTCCAGAAATCTTATTCTAAACCTTGTGAAAAATTTACTCGCTGGATTTTTTTTCAATTCTAAATTTTTATGCGCACTTTTTTAACCCAAAGTTTGAGTTTAATTTTTTATTTCCATAAGCAGCCGTAAGCGAGCCGTAAGCCTGCCGTAGACTTTCTTACAGCTCACGGCTTTATTCATGTGGTCCTCTTTAATAGTTATTTACTCGACTTTAAAGCATTTTAAAAATATCTGGAATATTTTATTGGCAGCGGAAAGAGTTTAAGAGTATGTTGCTAAAATTTCATTGAAAAATATTCAGTAGTTTTCAAGTTCGTACGAGTTGAACAGAAAACTTTAATTTTTTTTTATTTACAAATTTTGTATTTATCTTGCAAGGTGGTTTTTGCACCCAGGTCCTCTTCTGAAGTGAATGGTCAAACGTCAAATTAAAAATTGGAATTGTGTTGAAGTTGAAGTGTTAAATATTTTGTTGTTAAGAATTTTTTTGCATTAGTTTTTTGAATAATAGAGTTTCACGTTTAAATAAATAAAATCTTTGTAGACTTTCAATGAAATCCCTGTTTTTAATGATGAACGATGATCGGATGTCCTTGATTAACAATTGATGCAATTGGTCAAGAACGTCAAAAAAAAAAAAAAAAAATTTTAATTGTGTTAAAGTTGAAATGTTGAATACGTTGTTAAGAATTTTTTTGTAATTTTTTGCAATTTTTTGAATAATAGAATTTTGTGTAGAAACTTTAATAAATTAGGGTGTTCTGAAAAATTTGTTGTTTGGTGTAGCGGGTGTAAACTTGACTCGGCTCCAGCAGTTTGGCATGGAAGCAGACGCTTGATTGTGTGTATCGGTGAGAGGCCCCACACCAACAAACACACTCAAACATCTGCGCCCATGCCAAACTTTTGGACTCCCTCAGGTGTGTAAAATACTGTTTTAACTTCATTTTTTTAAACTAAAAGCGAAAACTATCATTTATTTATTGCAACGATGGTTATCGCTTCGTGTTAATCTTTCTCCTCTCAAAATATTTATTTATCATACCCCGGCTTAAAACAGAGAGAAAAAGGTTTCGAAAACAACGCACCACAGGAATTGAGTAGTCGTCGCTGCTGCCACCGCCGGAGTCTGCGCCGCTGCTGCATGCAAAAAAATTTTTTGCCTATCAAGTCTACAGTAAGACGAGACAAACCCATAGATGAACCAGGCTGGCAGACGGGATTGGCTTTGAAGTCAATGCCTTGTGACTTGCACGCAATCTCGTCCTCCAAGCTTGGTTCATCCAGTCTGCAGATTGAACGGTTCTGTCCTACCGTAGCATGGGTTTGTTCTGTCTTACTGTAATTGAGGAAGACATTCAAGACCAGCTCACGACTCCTAGACTATCATCGACGACATCCCGGTCTGCAGCGTTTTAAGTAGAGGGACGACAATATAAGTCCGACAACAAAGTGTAATTTCTCTCTCCTCTTAGCAGGGTTTCCTCTAAGATTTGTATTGTGTATTTTTTGTATTCTTTTTTGGATCGAGTGAATCAATAATAAACGGAGATTAAAAATTTGATGGTGTATTAAAATTGAGCGCGCTTGCACACCGAAAGAGTAGTTTTAATTAAAATTTTTGATAAATCAGTGTTTTTTATACAGCCTGGTCGCTAGTACGGTTTTCGTGAGGACCCCCCCCCCCCCCCGATGAAGGCTATTTTAACTAATTTTGATGTGCTGATCACGAAAATCTAGGTAAAAAAGCTTAAAAATGACGCGTTCAAAAGTTAACAACAATTATAATTTGCCGTTGCAAAACGGGTGTTTCGTGATCAGCACATTGAAATTAGTTCGAAGAGACTTCATATATCAGGATGGTAAAAAAATCTCACAAAAACCGTACTATCGACCAGACTAATACACCAAAGTAGTCAAATTTTTCTTGATAAAATGTAAAAATAAAGTTCAAAATATACATACCGGGTTGGAAAAGAATCTTTTCTTACGATCTTCAACTGAAAATTTCCCTTTCTTTCTGATCAAATAGTAAATTTGTTTTAAATCTGGACAACTTCTTAAAAGTTTTTCTACCAAACATTTTCCCAAAAAACCGGTAACTCCCGTAATAAATAATGTTTTATTTTTATAAAAATTTGCAACTTCACTTATTTCATTTTTATTAATTGGATCATATTCAAGATCATCATTCATACGTGAGTATAACTGGTCTATTGATGACATTTTGTATTAATGTACCGTGACATGAAAGACTAGTCAGAAGTAGAGAGAAACTGTAAAACTAGAAAATGTTGAAAAAAACTTTTTCTTTCAACTTTACGAAAAAGTGTAAAAAATTGCTTACAATAGCGAAACTAGCAGTGATTTTATTAAATTTTAATCCATATGGATGCCGTTTCATGCAAATAAATTCTGGATTAATAATCGTGCAAGCGTCATTAGCGCTATGAATTATTTATTATTTCACATCGCATTTTTAAGAGTTCCACTTTTCTATCATTATTATTTTCATGAGTAGCAAAACTTTTAATAAGAAAGATCAAAGTATTTAATATCTGTGTTAATTATGAAAGTATGAAAACTTCAATTGAAGAAGTGAAAAAGATTGTTATAGTGGTACGTAAAAAAATAATTCCTTGAAGGTAAATAGATCTAACAAGTGACGTCAAAGTAATGAATCGTTTAACAGTTTAATAAAGTCCACTTCTGTTTCTCTATTGTCAAAATTTAAATCAAGCAAAAATTTTTTCATTTTTAATTAAGCTTTTACGCAAAAAATGAAAATGGTAAAGTTATAGTATGTTAATCATTTGAGATTATAACTTAAATCAAAACAGTGAGAATCTTATTCGAGACCTTTCGAATTTTGTAAATTTCTTAATTGATCTAATCTGCGTTTTTTTTTAAAGTTTACATTACCAGCTTAATTAAATTCTTAAATCTTGCAAGAGTACCTGTCCTTTGGGAAACAGATTTTTATAAAACTTTAGGGATCTTTTTCATCTACCAAACAATGAAACTAACCACTAATATTTTTGGAATTTAGAATTTACTTTGGAAAATATTATTTAGATTTAATACCGAGATCTAAAATACGCAATATTAATTTATGAGAATATTAATGAATGAGAATGGTAGAAAATTTTTTGTTGCTTAATATTTCGTAGGAACTTGAACCGAAATAGTAAAATGTACTTAATTAGCATTTGGTGAAAAATTTATTATACATTGAATATAAAAAGCCTCGAGCAGCATAGGTGTACCCGTATAAAGACGAGGCCATTAAATACTTAATCCAAAACAACACATGACAGGCCGCACGGTAAAATCTGACGTAAATCCCTGTAAAGCCAAAATCCATGCTCACACAGGATGACGTAGTGTCGTTATTAATCTCCGGTCGCGGCGCGGCACTGACTCTTTGCCACCCTCACTCGATACATATCCGTTTTCGAGCGAGCTTTTCGGATATACTTTCGTAAATTGGTATCTCGCGGCCCTGTAACGACGCATCATTACTCGGCGGGCGCGCGGCAATTAATCCGCGGCTGTTGCAGGGATTCGGCGCTCGGTGTGTATAATGTTACAAATGACATCGCCGCCCTGCAGAACGAAAGAGAGTGGAGGATCCATTAGCCACCGCCGAGCCACCGTACCGTGTTTCCAAGTGAGATGTCATTATAACCACGGCTAAACCGGTCGTTAACCGCGATTACCTTTTTTTCTTTTTCTTTTATTTCGTTTTCGATCCAAAGATCTATCAATCCCCATTCGCGTACTTTACAGTCTTTCAGAGATTTATCTATACTTTTATGTATAAAACAACTTTTAAGAATATTGAGTGAATGTTAAATTCATAATGAATCAAAAATCTCCAGCGCATCGAATCATAATCTCTCAAAAGAGTTTCTGTAGTAGTCACGAATGAAAAAAGAAAAAAGTTAACCCTTGGCACCACTTAACGGATCTTCCATCATGGTTCGCTGAAAAAGTAAGTTAAGCTCACTATAACATCAACAAGTATGAGAAAGGCGCTCCTTTGTTCCCTGTGGTAAGGAGCAAATTCCCCCTCGGTCCAAAAAGAACTTAATATTTCAGCAAAAAAGACTGCGAGCCGAATCAATCGGAGTAAAGGCCAGCGCTCGCGGCTTGGCTTGGAAATTTTAGCTCGTCTTATGCATCACGCGTCTTCCATTTGCAAGATGAGCGAGGCACCGGAAGAGGAAGAAGAAGAATAAGCATGAGCCTTTACCAATCCTCTTGCCAGCTCCTTCTTGTACCTATATCATCCGTCTAACGCTTGGATGCGAAGAAAGAACCTGCCCTCCCTGAGCGCCAATCCTTTCATATACTTCTTTCGAGAGCGCAGCTATTCTTCCTAATTTCGCCGCCCGAGAATCTAATGCGGATTTAACCTGGTGGTGACGACTATCTCCTTGCAAATCAAGCGAAAGTATTCCTTGGAGCGAATTTTCTAAACACAGCGTTTGAAAAATATCGATCTCCAAGCAAATGCGTGTGAACTTTACAAGGGTCCGTGGGGTATTTTGTATACTTCTTTCTAAAGATGTGCACTGCCATTTTTCTCTTTGATATGTTTGAGAATGATGATTGGACTTGGTACCTTAAATTTGGGACTGTCATTAATTCTTTTATTTATTTATTTTTTTTTAATTAAACATTTGATACAAAAATCGTTTTTAATTGAATTTTTTTGAGCAAGCTTTTTTGACTTTTTTTCTTTCAATAAAACCCATTCCAGAATTATATCTCTTCGAGACGAAAAGTAGTTTTACATTTAACGTTATTCAACGAAAGAAAAATATATTTTATTAGGTTAAGAATAAGGTCAGGCGTTAAAGACAAATCATATTTTTTGTAAAAGATTAATTTATTTTTATATTATCGAACAAGTATAAAACTTTTAAAATTATAATTTTATTATTCAATGATTTAGTCAATGCAGAAGAAACCAAATTGATCAGCTAAACAAAATAGAATTATACTAATTAACACTGCATGTGCCAAAACTATGCAGAAAGATTCTTGAGTTGTCAGAATAGGCTTCAAGTCACTTATTTGTTTGGTCAAATAATTTTTTTTTTCTTGAGATTCTTTGATTTTCTTTTTCAGTTTTTGACGCTTTGCAAGCCTCATCTTCCTTTCTCGAATTTGATCATATTTTCTCAATTTTTCTGCCTCATCATTTTGGATCTTGTCAATCAAATCTAGTTGTTTTTTAGATTTTTTTTCTTCAAATCGTCTATCTTTTTTTGTATCAACATTTTTCGTAAATGATTCGTCACACTTATTAATAGGTATATGATTAAAAATTGATTCAATAACTTTTTTGTTATTTTGATAATCTCTCGACAAATAATCAATAGGTTTCGAACCTTGGACATCCACTATGTTAGAATCTGCATGATGATCCAACAACATTTTGATAACCTTTAAGTGGCTTTTTCTGGTATTGTTATATGCTGCCTTGTGTAAAGGAGTCTGATTGTGATCATCTTTGATATTAACATCAGCAGAGTGCGATAACAAATGTTTGATCAAAGTTGCGTTGTTCTCCGCAGCAGCCAAATGTAATGCCGATATTCCATCCTCTCCATGAGTATTGACGTTTGCTCCATAGTTAATTAAAATTTTAACCATTGCAAGGTCACCTATGTCAATAGCACACTGCAAAGCGGTGTCACCTTCGTCATTTACTGTATTAACATCTGCTCCAGAACTAACCAGAGATTCGACAATTTTTTTATTCTCTCGTATAATTGCCAAATGCAGTGGTGAATTCCCATCATGATCACATTTTGTGTTGACCTCAGCACCGGCTTCAATTAGGATTTTTACGATATTTTCCTTTTCAAAAAGAATGGCTGCGTGCAGTTGTGTGCAACCTTCAACTTTTGTGTTAACATCAGCTCCAAAGTCGAGTAACAATTTCAATATTTCTTCATTGCCATTGTAAACTGCTCGATGCAGTGCAGTTAATCCATTACTTGATTTATCATTGACATTTACTCCTGTGGATAACAAGTCTCGAACAACTTTGATATTACCGTCCAAAGCAGCTTTATGCAGAGCCAAAACTTCCATCTTGTTATAAAAACTTACTATTACTCTCAGAATATTTGGTGCTTCTGAAGGTTACTAAGCAACTGAACCCCAGACCAGGCCTCATTCGACATTTATTATACGCTGTGTATCCGCCTCTTTGACTTTGTTCAAGAAAGTATTTAAAATAGGCGGTTCTAAGTAGAGTGTCTGTTTCTGATGAATTCTTTCTTCGCTTCAATAATTTTTTTTTCTAAAGGTTTTCAAATCACGATTTTGTATGCATACACAGTAATTTCATGAAACGCTACCTTATAAGTAGTAATCTTTATTTATTAGCTTACCAGGAGAGGTCACAGCTCGCGGAACGCTGTTCTTGACGAAACTTTGGGGATCGTTGTCTTATGTCCAGCAGTGAACTAAACCACCAATAACTATATCCAATGGGCCTTTTTCCGATTCTCAAAGTTCGTCAAGATCGGCGTTTCTCAAGCTGTCCTAATTAGTCAAAACAAATAATTACACCTGTTTGTATACGAACTCGTGAGGTTAAATATTCTTATTTTGGGAAGCAATATTTTCAGTAGCTTCATTGACAACGTTCATGATATTTTATTAAATTAATACAAAAGCGAATACAAATAACTAAGATGGAAAAGGAATTACCTAAGATACACGATTTTAATCACTATAATTCTGAAAAATTCCTTACAGTGAATAATTCCGAATAAAATCACTTCTTGCGCATCGATCGTTGTATGCATATGTAGTTTTGTGATCGCAGGATTGGTCGTATATCAGCACATGAATAATTTATAAGGCTTACCGTTCAAGCTTTTCGATTATGTATGTTTCGGTTAGTGGTGAAAATGAAAGATTTTCTTTTTTTTTAACCTCTTTTTTTAAATATATTTTTGATGTATTCAATGTATAAATGTTATTGTGAAATAGCAATGCAATAATACACGTAATAATGCTTTCCGAATTTTAACCTGAAAAACGAAACTTTGATCCTTATTTCCGGTTTTCATGTGTGGAAATATTTCACTACATTGGTGCACCTCGTCACCAGTGTAGTAATATATCATTTCAAGTTATTATAAATCATAAAAATGAAACACCAACTTCTAGATTGTAAAAAATTTTAAAAATGAAAACTTATAATCAATATACTTAGCATTCAATATTACATTGTCACTTTGTTTAATTTGAATAAAAAATCGCAATACTAAGAGTCAATAGTCAAATAAGCTGAATAAGTGATATAAAAATATTAAAAATTTTTCCAAAGTATTACCAAAATCTTATAATTCTTTTTACAGTAAGTGTTTGAAGAAAAAAAATTCTCCGATAATAATTGACATAATGGACACGTTTTAACGTAAATAACAAGCATTCTTATAAATATTTAAATTTAAAAATTATCAGCAAGGTAAACTTTATTTTGAGAGTACCGATAACATCAAATTGGAAATTAAGAAGTTAAACCAGTAATTATCAATATAGTTTTGGTTGATCTAAAAAAATATTCAGGGATAAAATCGAAGCTGTTTACATTGAAAAATCGATTTCAGTTATATATCAGTTTAATTAATTAGTTTTTCGATAGGTAATTAAGAAATTTAGTCATTGTTAATTTGTAGGTTAGAAAATTATACTGAGAGGTGAGGAATGAGGATTGAGTTCACGCCCATTTCACTGAAGTTTATGCTATAATCTGCTATAATCTGTTCTGCAGAATAAGCATACTAAGAAAAGTAGAAATAAGTGAAAAATTTAGTAAAATTCCAAAATAATAGTTTATATAATTAAATTATTATTGTTATAGCTGCAGTTATAAAGCAGTATAAAATAATTGTCTTTACTAATACCAAATGACCTTTTACCGCGGTTGTTTTATTCTCTGAATCTGATTAAATGAGAAATTTTTAAAGAATTTCGTTACGAAATAAACCTTGAAACAAAACAAAATCCTCCATTCAAATGATCATTAGGGGTGAATCTCATTGAAAATACTAATCCCTTGCACGGAAACTCACTAGCCACATTGGCCGAGGATCCAGCTCGTATGTCCCTGAATGAAAATGTCATTAGATTGCCGCTTCAGCAGTTTTCGCGCTACTCGGCTCCGATCCACTTTGGGATTAGGCTCCGCTGCCCAATCTGCCTCCTTTTTCCCAGAGATTTTGCCGGACCGAGGCCAAATCCCCCTATCCGATAACGATGATTCGATTGAGACCGTCGTCGACGCGAGGTCCAATCGGGTTATCATAATATTTTTACTACTATAGCTGGCCCCTGAGCTTTTTTCCTCAGCCCTCTGCTACGAATGGGATTTTCTCTTTGGTTTGGGTATTTTTATTTTGGATTTTTTATCCGTGTTTGTACGCCGGAATCCAATGGAACCCATACGCAGACGGTGGGCGCCGGACATTACTCAAATCGAATAATCGTGTCGGCCGCGGGATATGCGACGGGGAAAACCACGTGCACCGGATGCTTTTACCACCTTTATTTCGACTTGCTCAATTTTTTGTTTTTGTTTTTTCAACTGGTAGAGGTGGGCTCGATAAGCTGGTTTTATTTTTGTCCGCAGCTGCCGAATGATGGTTATACAGGGGAACTGAATAGTTTTCAAATGCGCGGAAGTTTTATTTCTCTCACTTATTTTTACCTAATTTAACTTTATATTTTGAGGTTCAAAATTTTTAAAGTACACAAGTGTATGTCAAATAAAACATCAAAAAACTTCAGATTACGATATTTATTAAGGAGGCTTGGCAGTTTTTTCAAAATCCAAAAGTAAGAACCCAAAAAATTCCTGTAGATTCCTTGAAGTAAGACAAACAACTTTCCTATTTAACACAACAATGGTTGTCAGACTCGTTTTTGAGAAAAAATCAGTTAAGAATTTTTTTTTTAACATGGGCTCTTATAGAAAAAAACATTACAAATTTGGCAAATCATCAAAATCCACAAGTTTACTACGAATCAGGTGTCATTTTAAAGATAAAAATTTAAATATTATTTTAAAATTATAAAAATTTGAGATTATCGGACTAATTTACAAGAAAAATATAAAATTGCGGTACATAACCTTCAAAACATGCAATTTTTCAACGTTTTTAAAAATTTTTTATCTTAAATTTTGTTTTAATATGTTTAAAAATGATAAATAATCACTTACTAATAAAAATAAATTTAAAAAATACTTTTTTTCTTATTTTCAATTTCATGCACCCGCAAGGGCCCCCGCTAGGTACGACCCCTACGCTGCCAAGCCACCTTAATCATCATAAAACAGATCAGTACGAAAAAAATTTATTTTATCGACGAAAAAATTTTTTTAAGTTATCATTTTAAAATTTATTTTGTCAAAGAATGATTTCAAAGTTTCTTATACTATATATTACGCTCATTTCGATGTACTTAGTTAAAAAGTAATTTTATTAGATAAGTTTATTTAAAATTAAAAAATTTAGACATTTTTTTTTAATCTCGCCAAATAACATTTATAAAATTCTTTATTCACCACATTTTTCAATATTATTTTTAACGCAAATTTACACAGTGATCAGCACATTTCTATCCGATTCTAGGAATAATTTTCGTAGTATTCACGAAGAAACCAACAAATTCGGAATTTTGTTTTTCAAAATCTGGAACAAAATTCTCTTTATCAAAAATTTTTAAAGAAGGCTTATCAGCTAAAAAGTGTAATACATAAATTAACCATTATGTAAAAAAAATGTATTAAATATTTTATTGTCAAATCTTTTTTACCTTCACAAAAGCCTTGGCACAATAATACTGCAATAACAAACAAGAACAGTTTCATTTTTTGTTCAATTCTAATTTATTCTTGAAGTAGAACTTTTTAGCGGTTAATCAGTACTATTTAAGTAAAAAAAAAAAAAAAAAAAAAAAAAAAAAAAAAAAAAAAAACTAAATAATTGGTTGAAGTCAAATTTAGACACTATTTAAAAAAAAAATTGCCGAGTACGAAAGTAACGATACCAAACTCAAATTTAAAATATCTGTACTCTTTCTATGCCAGAACTGTACTAAAACAAACGTCATCTGAAAAACTCATTAATACACTGAGCCAACTCTTCTTTCTTATCTTTTTCTCTTTCTTCACGTTTTTGTGTTTTATTGAAAAATACGGGTTATTTTCCATAAGTTTTTACTGAAAACTGTAATTTAAAAAAACTGAAGTTTCGAAAATCTTAGAAACATTTAACTATGTCAGCCAAAGATAAGACATGAATAATATGTAGAATATGAGATATGGTAGTTACGATATTGCTCATTCATTTGTGTACTTATTAAAAATGTTTACCGAGGCTATCTTCAAACTATAAAAGCACTATTATGAACACTGGTGACCTCGTAATTACAGTGATAAAAAAGATAAAAAAAATTAAATTACTCGAAATCTAATTAATGTAGAAGAACGGCTGTATGTTAAAAGTTTCCGGTAACCCTTTGCTCTCATGAATTTTGGAACTAGTCTCCTCTTTACCATTTCTTTTTGGGTTTATTCCTAACTACAGAGATTTTAAGTCCAGAAGAAGGTATTTCAAAATTTAAATGTCGCTTTTACAAAGACGACAGTCAAATTCCTTGAGGGATGATTGTGCATCTTACGCCTTAACAAGGGTGAAGAGTAAACCTGACCCTTGGGGTTGACTCGTATTTTAGTCGCCACGGCCGAAAACTTCGATAGACATTAAAACGAGAGAGCACACGCGCATCGATCAAAAAGCTTGACAGATTTTAGATTGCGCGAGTCGCGGGAATTGAACCGGATGATGTTTTTCACCCTCTACACCCATGTGTGCTGCAGCTCTGATCTTTAGATTTTTCTAAATCGGAGTTTTATACCACCCTCGATATTAGGTACGTGACCCATTATAAAGTATAATTTCGTGTTTGTCGGGAAAAAAATTGTTTTTAGCCGGAGGTCATTTTTCATGTATTAGCAATTTTTATTTGATTTTGGGGTGCTTAAGATATTCACAAATTATTATACATTTAGTCTTGAGTCTTAGTTGACATGTGCGTTGAATTATGTATAAGGGTTTTTATATTGATATCTTCGATTATCGTCCAAATTCAGATTGACAAATACAAACGTATACATCGTAAAAGTAATTTTGAAATGATTTTTTCTAACAAACAATTTATTTTAACTTCGAAATAAGAGCTTAGGTAATTATTGAATCTCTTGCTCTGTTTATGAAATAAAGTTTTTTAAATTGTAAAAACGGTCACTCAAGTACTTTGAGCTATAATTTGAAGAACTTCAGAAGATTTTCTTACGTAGCTCTATATATAAAACTTTTGTAGATTACGCGTCAATAAACCCAATTGTTTTTATTGACTTTATAAGTTGGAGAGAAAATTTCCCGGATTCACGATGAAGTTAGAACTTTGATCTCAGGAAATATTCCCCCGTAAAGGGATCATTTGTGTTATCAAGAACAATAACCCAAATAAGCCCCCGAATTCAGATATTCTCCGTAGGTTGTACCTGCAGCAAACAAAAGAGGAGAATCGCCACGAGCAAGGCGAGTGCTCCGGGTGCAAGCCTCGAAATTAATTAACGCGCGTTCCTCTCCACGCGAGTGTCCTGCTGTCACTTTGATCTAATCCTCGGCACCATCGCAGCGGCAGCAGCAGAGGTGAATCGGGGATATGGCTTTGAGTCCTGTGTCCAGGAGCGAGCATCGTGGATTGTTTTTGCAAAACGCTCGTAAAGTGGTCAGAGGTACGGTGGCGGATAATGGCATTTGATGTTAATCGGTGGCCCTTTGAACGAGCGACCACCCTACCGACTTGATTAAATTCGAACACCTCGCGCGTGCCAGTTCAAATATGCCTATACCACTGTTCAAAGCTCGAACCTCCCCGGTTCCGACAATAGGACTCTTGCTTGATAATGCCCTCCATGTGCTTTACCCAAACGACGGGGATCGGCGATCTGGAAGAAGCTGCGACGAATATTCAAAAGAATTCGCAAATATTGACCCCCGCCCCCATGTTCCCTTCCCTTACTGGCTCTTCAATAAGTATATTATCACCTAGGTGATTTTGAAAGTATGGTACTATTCAGTACACATCAGTGAAAGGGAAAAAAGACTTCATGATTTATTACTTCAATGGATTTTATATAGTTATTATTTTCGTAAATTGAGAGGACATCTAAATCGCCAAAGTATTTTTACTCCAAGTACTTAATTTAAAGCTGTGACACCCCTTTTTTAAGTGTCATCAATTAAGACATTTATCTCCCCGTGAAATAAAAACTCTTTGGCTAATGAAATCACGTTACGGTCGACTCTCTTTACTCGCTAAGAAGAAAGAGAAGAAGATTAATGAAGATCTCCCTGCCTTTTAGAGATGCTTAAGAGGCTATGCGAATCAAACTAGACAAAAAAAAACTATTAGGATAAAATAAAAGAATACAAAAGACGCTGCTGAATGAGTAAGAAAAACACAGAGCAACGTTGAGCAAAATCGCATCGATTTCAATTTATTCTTCACGAAATTGAAAGGTCAACAGGAACCTACGGCTCGAATCCTTTAGCACTTTGAACAATTTCAGAGGGGGGGGGGGGTTATTTATTAGTAAGTATGCGTTCTTTATAAATTATCTAGCAATGACTTCTTGGACCGAGCATTTAATTAACAGTTGAGAGACGGAGTACCGCCCTCAATTTAATGCAGAGGGTGGTGGAAATCAGTCAACGAGATGCTGCCCTTAATTTTTTATCATAGCAGGGACTGTTTCAATTAGCCATTTTTCTTTTTTTTTCTCTCCCTTTTTTTTCTTAGCTCTTAGTACGAAAGCTTTAACTATAAGAATCATCTCCTTTTTTTAATATTCCAGCTCACCCTCGAACAGGAAGTGCGTGGACTGTCAGATGAATCTTTTTATATCTGTAGTGGTACATTGTATCAAGAAACTGAAACAGTGGCGGAAACATTGACTGATCGGCTAGACACCCTTCGAGTATATTCGTACTTACTCTAGATCTGTGGGATTTTTTATAAATCTTAAAATTACAGTCAATTAGTACTGCCCTGGGCGACATCTTCAATCATTATATTTAGTAAACTCTACAAACTGTTTTAGACCACCAGAGAAATTACAAATATAGAAACTTCTATACTGCCAAATGAAAAATTTTTTCTGGTCGATCATTTAGAAATATTAGAAAAAAATCTTAATCCTTTGTTTTTCTAGTTCACTAATGTCTTAAACACAAAAATTTTTTGATAGCAGCCGAGCAAGAGGGTTGTTTCAAGTATATTTTTGGTGACGTCACTGCCGGCGTAAGGAAAAAGCGTAACGGCACAGTGATTGATTGGTCCATTCAAATGCTTATGAGGAGATTTGGTACTACCTCGGTCTCTTTTTTCTTGATGCACCAACTACGAGTGCTCGCTGATCGATTCGTCTTCCGTTTGTCATACGCGTAGATAATAAATTATTAATATCATTTCAACTAATGGCTCGTACACGTGCTTTTTTTTTAATTTTTTTTAGCTTTATTCTTTGTATTTTTCTTAATTTCTTTCTTTCATCTTGAACTGTTGTTATTGATTTGATGGCGATTAACTCGAATCGTTTTGGCTGGTTCCGATGTCATTAGTCATGGTTAATATGGTTTTTCTGATGACGAGCTCGTGTTATGTTAATGCGTTAATTTTCTTAACTCCACGGGTAAATTTATCACTCACCAAGAAAAATATTTATTCGAGCTGCTCACTCGTAAAGAAAATTTAACTCTCCTGCTCAAGTTGGTGAGGTGATTTATAAAGTATTTCGAAATATTTCGTGGTGACATTACCGTTTTTATTTGATTGAAGATTATGAATCTCTCTTTTAATAACCACTCTCATTTTAATGACGACTTTAGTAGAAAAAGTTTATATACGAAGCAAGAAAAATTTTTCTACGGCAAAAGAATCGTGAAGCAATTTTTCAATGAGTGGCTGATGAATTCAATTTTATCATCATTCATCTCACGTTGAGAGGGTCAAAAATATAGAAAAATCATGGTGCATCGTGATGCATCGACACTTTCCGATGGGTTGGTTTAACGCGGTAAAAAATGATTCGCATAATGCTCGAGTGCACTTTGCACTTAGCGCGTTGTAGGGGCGAAAAATTGCAGCAGAAGTGCAATGATTCTGCCGAAAAATCCTCAATGGAGGCTTTATTTTCATTTTCGCTTTTTTTCTTTTTTTTTTTTTTTATCGATGCCACCGCCCGAACTACCGAAACAACGGGATAGGTTTTTTTGCATATTCTCCCATTATTCACTGTCACCGTATCAACGCTACAGCGCTTCTCATTTTTTCTTTCTCTATCTTTCTCTCTCTTTTTGTGCTTTCCACTTTTGTCTTTTATCGCAGAGTAGCTTCGGGTTTTTTTAGAACTTTGATTAATTAGTTTGCGCGTCAATACAGAAAAATTTTTGCAGTTGTTAATAACGTAATATCGCTGATGGGGTTATCTTTATATTTCATGAAATGTACTCGCGACTATTTTGGGTCAGTTTATAACATAATAAATTAATATTATGCTAATTTCATAATGAATAGTAGAATTCCTTCTTTATGTCAAATATTTAAAATATGCGTTCGGGTATAACTATTTCCAAATGGTGCTTCATTTAATCTACTGCGAGTTTCATTAAAGTTTTAAGCTGCCTTAATTTTTCTTTTATTTTATGGAAAGTGATTGGCCACTGAATCATAATAGATATCTAACATAATGCGATTGAACGTTTAATTTTCCAAAGGTGTCTATTTAATCAGTCAGTGTTTCCGTATTTATAATTGATCTCCTTGAAACATTGGCGTACTCCTAACTCGAAGTAAAATTTTAAAAGATGGAGTTACGCTGATGTATTGAAAATTCCTGTTTTTGTTGTTAAGTGATTGATAAAAAAAAATTTGTAAAGAATTTAAAAAAAATTATTTTAATGAAAAAATGATGAACTTTGGTAAAATAATTAAAATTTTAATACGTCATTAAAATCGCTTTTTTTAAAATTAATACCAAACATTGCACGTAACGGCAAAGGTAAAAAAATGTAACGATTACGATCAGTATAATTTACATAAAATCGTAAATCCCATCATAAAAGAATTCATTTTATGCAAGCGATAAATTACACTACACACAGCCGAATCACCGTGAATTTTAATTAAAGTCCCGAATCAACTCAATTCACGCGCTCGGCTTATGAAATCGGCTTAAAAATTCAGCATATTTTTCCCCGGGACAAGCCTTCTGCCTCCCCTGCAGCATCACAATACTCAGAACAGTCGAACGTGGAATTTCGCGATAATATATAGGCGAGCTCACTCGTTGCACCCAATAGAGATGATAATATTCCGAGCGCACGGCCAAGCCGAAATCAATATTCAACGCGTCCGCAGATTGACGTGAAATATTTTACCGCTTATTACTCGGCCACCTGCAACGACGTACTATCTGTACGTATATTTATAAACATTGAGTTCATGCCCACGCTGAACGAATCAAGCTGATCTCTCTTTTCATAATTCTAAATTTAATTATATTTCATTGTATAATTTTTTGCTGTATCATTCTAGTATGAACTATAATGTCTTTAAATTTTAATGTATATTAAAAATTTCTTTAGATTGACTTTCCAACACTTGCAATCACCATAACTAAACATATTGCAAAACAATGTTAATAAATTTATTAGAGTAAACAATCGAGAACTGCATAATGAATAAAAAAGAAATACATATCTGAAATTATGATGTGAAATTTGTCGACTCTAGTAGAGACATCGATTATTTTGAATACAATATCAAAACATAATAAAGCTCATAAAACTCAAGTGGGTAATTTTTCAAAAATAATTCTATTGAGTTTAACGCTTGTATCAGATTCCTAATCCATTAATTTTCAATGAACAAGGTAAACTGCACCAATCCATAAATGCTCGCCCTTCGAACCAGCTCGATTTTTCCCAAAAGCAACGGGAAATTTGTCAACGCGGATACACAATAGAGTTTTCCCTTTCCCCCTGCCCAGAACTCGCTCCGGGCTGCTGCATCAGTCCTGCTGGACCAATTTCCATTGATGATCTCGCGTCGCCGCCCCTTGGCTCGCTCGCTTCCGGCCGGCTCGAGATGATGCCACCGATCCATCTAATTCCTCGGTCAGTTCGAGCGTAAAAAAGTCAATTTTCGCTAACGTGGAATTGGGTCGAACGCGATTTTTCTTTTTTTGCTCGTTCCTTTTTTTTTCATCGGGGGAGAAAAGAAAAAGTAAGCGATCGAGGGAAACGGTTCGTTTCCCTTTTTCGGCGTTCGCTCATGCTGTCAGCGATGGTCCGGCGCGGTTGTACGCGACGAAAAAAACGAGCTGGACGTTTTGTAATCAGGGAGTGTGTACGTAAAGGCTCAGGGATGCGTGAATGATGGAAGAGCTCGCGATTACACCTAAATTTGGTTACGCATCCAATGGATTACTGCGAATACAGAGACGGACGCGGGACGTTGATTCATTTTTTTGCGTGCTTTTTGTAAGTAATTAATTGGGAGAAAATGAGCATTCTCGCGTACACTGAAATTGAGCTTGGGCTCGAGTGGTGAATTGCGTTGAAATTGAGTTTACCGGAATAATGAGCTTTATGGGCAATGGTGAAAATTTATAAAATCCAATTTTGGAGATTTCCGTGGTTTCGAATTAACGAGATGATACATTTTGCATTTCGAAAAGGTCGGTTATCCGATTCATGTGAGAAAATTTGGGTGCATCATCATAAATACAAAGTGATTTTCGAAATTAAACGTTTCGCATAGCTTTTACAAATGAGCAAACGAAAATAAGACTGATTTTAATTGTTTAAAAATTAGATTTGATGATGATTTGAACCATCATGTTTGAGTAGACATGCCTAATAATGAGAATTAGATACAAGATAAAAATCGCAAAAATCAGGGTAGCAAGTTGTTTTTGATATTCCTTTAGCTTGTATACTTTTTTTCCATCCCCTCATTTTGATTCGCAGGCAATATTTACTTGGTTAATCTCGTATGACGGATTGGTCAGTCCAGCGTGTCTACTGGGGGGATTTGATACGAATTTACTTGAAAAGCTCCTCCCGTCTTCGGGACGGTCATTTGTCCTCCCCAGGTCTTATCGCTCCCCGGGGAAGACTCAGCGAGCGTGGTGTTTTATTTTGCGGAAGAGTGGACTCCGGTAGACGACGAGTTGGGTTCGATCATCGCCTCGGTGTCCAGTTGTTCGAATGGATGAATCTTTAATGTGTCCTGATCAGGCTTACATTATTACCGAGTGATTTGGGAGTTGAAGGGTTCCGTAATTTGAGAATAATTGGTCATTTAATATGTTATTAGGCTCTCAAAATAATTTCTCGTTTTATTTATTTAAATTTTTATTTCAATAGAACATTTTATATTTTGTAAAATTCACTTCGAAGATTCAATTGAAGTAGTAAGAATAAATGATCGCAAAAGGGTATTGAATATCTCAGCTGATAACTTTCCGTACAGTGACAGTAGTGTTTTCCGGAGCACTGTACCCGTTCAATGAAAATAACGAAAATAAAAAGAATCTTCTCTTTTTTTTTTACGCAAATAAAATGGACCGGCACCGGGGTGGACCGTCACGCTCGAACGAGGAAACTAGATAGAGTCTAGTTTACTTTATTTGTCCACCTGATGGCGTCGATTTCAGAGTTGCAGCGGCATCACGCGCGTGTGGAGATTGACTTGTTTTTCTTTATTTCGTTCCATCCCCCCAAATGTACTTTTTCGGGGGACGATAGACGACGATTGTTTTTTTCCGTGGCGAAGCAACGAATTTTAGCCCCTGAAAAAAAAAATCGCTACTGTTGACCGTGTTGTCTTTTCGTCGCTGCAATTTTTCTCTCATCAACGCTGAGTGCCGAGACCAGGCCGGACTCTCTCTCTCTTATATTGTCCCCGCGAATGGACAATACGTGTCTGGGCCGACCGATACTGTTGAGGTAGTAAATATTGTGTTTTCCAGATCTCACTTTTTTTCCCTTCTTTTTTTCCTTTATGCAAATGTTTTTGGCACTTTCCATTTAGCGCCATTAATTTAACACAATAAATAAGCACTCGATTGATACTACTGTGTTTTTCATTTACTTATACTGCTGTTTCTAAACTTATTATTGTTCTAATTAAAAACATAAAATGCATCGTTTATATTGTTAGCTTTTCAACTTTTAGAAAAATGGTCTGCAAAGTTTTTTTTTTTTTTTTTTCAATGCAGACTTTGTATTTTTGCGTAAAAAAAGTCTTATAATTACAAAAGTATCGCGGGTAAAACTTTTTATAGGGGTTGAGGAAGAAACGCCCTTATTAGTCGGATGCTGTACACGAAGGTTACGCAAGCATACCTAAGGTAAAATTTCGTAGCAGCCCAAATCCCTTTCATCCAAAGACCCGACCAAATAATTATTATCCCATCATCCCTGTACCTCCAATTATAAACAAAAGCCCCTCTTGGTCCTCCTTCTCCTCCTTACTTCTGCGTCGAACGATCTAGTCTCGGATCCGTGCTTACACAGAGCTTTTCCACTGGGTTTTGCGGAAGAGAAAACCCAGAGCCGAGATAATTCGCGCAAAGACAGCCGGGCTATCAGATCGAGTGGAAGTTGAGCGTGAGATTAAGCGTAATTCGAGGCACCCGTCGTAATCTCCTGCAAGCGCCGGGAGCTTTTGTGCGCGACGCGGGCGGACAACGATCGTCTCGAGGCGCCACCGCTCCCAGGACTCGAGCTGGTAAATAGGTGTTAATGCGAATCGTCTTTACAGCTGGCTGGGAAGAGAAAGGACAGTCTTTGACGATTAGACGCGAGAGGTGTGGGCCAAACAATGCCCCCGACACGACAGAGCCTTCTCGAGATAGCTCCGAAAATTATTTATGTTGATTAGAATTCAAGGGTGATGGCTGCTCTCAACGGTAACGCGTTTTCCGCTGTTCAATTAAAATCTTAAATCAAATTTATTATTTTAACCTAGACTGTATGTCGTCGGACTTGGTTAAATTAGACAGAATTTGATTAATACAAAAATTTTACCCGTGCAAGTTTAATTTGTTCAAATCTTCAAGAAATAAACAATAAGTAATAGAGAATATATATTTATCTACAACTAAAAAAAATTGTAATAATTTGATTTATACACACAAAAACAAAGTTTTGCAACTAATATTATTCTAAAACAATACATATGAGTACAGGTATATTTATAAAGTCTTCATAAAGAAAAAAAAAACTTTTTTATTAACCTCACTAGAATGATAAAAAAAAAGTATCAACAAATAACAATAAAAAAAAATATTTAAAAAATTTCGAAGGGCTATGCACTTTGGAATCACCAAAAGAATCACATAGAAATCAATAGGATCGATCAAATATTCACTTCACCTCGCACTTCACTGTTAGCTTAAATATTCAAAAAACAATATTTTCAACGATATAATAATTAAAATTGATTCCAAAGCTCTAAACACTTCAAATTTGCCAAAAGAATCAAAAAGAATCAAGAAGACTCATCTGGTTTGAATAGCCCTTTGAAAAATTAGGTAAAAAATTGTATTAACTATTGAATAAAGAAATTTTTAAAATAAAAAATAAGAAGTTAATTAAATTTTTTAATTGTTTGATGATATTTTTATATAATTCAATAGAAAAAAAAATGATTAATTACAATGAAAAATATGAGGAAAAATAAATATTTATCTGCTAAATTTTGTGCGAAAATTAAATAAATTAAGTTTAAAGCTCAAAATAAATATTAAAAAAAATTTCTCTGTAAATGTAATTAATCATTCAAATCACCCGCAAATCCATTCGACCGAGGTTTTCTTTACCGACATAGAAGACTTCTTTACCATGTTTCGCGCCAATCCGCATTGGCATGGACATGGAGGCATTTAGTGAGCACTGGCGGCGAGAATCGAGATGCTGTCGTGGAAGATTTACGAAAAATGGAAAATTTGTGACAATCCTTCTGCATTTTTTTGTAAGTACATTTGAATTATACTTCAGTATCTATTTATTAGTAAAAATTAAAGTTTTAAATGATCTTTGTAGTGAAAAAAACCTTAGTTCTTTCTTGTAAAAGTGCGAGCATAGCATTACATTGTTTGGCGTCTGCGTAGCAGACGTCGCCGGGTCGATATGACTATATCAGCTGATTTCTTGTTCCGAGTTTGTATTATAAAATTTTTGTTGCGGTTAATAACAAAATGTTTTTTTTTTTTTTTTTTTTTTATTGTTATAATTACGTCTTTAACAAAATAATAAAAGTATATTTTTTTATGTTACTCTAAAAAATAACCTTATTAAATTTTATATCATTGACCGGTATTTATTTCTAATCATAATTAATTGGAATTAAAAAAAAATATCTTTTTTTTTCATTTAACCCTATAATCACTCATAAACAAGTTTCAAAATAATTAAATAAATAAAAACAATTTTTCTAAAATTATTTTTTAAATTTAATAATAATAATAAATAACGATAAATAATGTAACAAGTAAATTCTAAAAAAAAAAAGAAAATTACTATCGTATTATCTAATTTTAAAACTAGTCGCGTACGACACTTAATAAATCTAACAATAACAATAAACATATTTTTTGTACACATACATCTTAAAAAATTAAAATGATGAAAATTTATATATTTGAGTTTTTATAACTTTTGGTTTTATCACTTACTCTTTTGCTTAACAAAAAATTCAGAATGCCGTTAAAAAAAAACCTACTCTACAGTTGGCACGCAGCTCTTTTTTTTTTCTTAGTTACCTTTTTTTATTTTATATTTTTTGAAAAAAGTCTTGAACATAAATTTTTCTTTAGTTTATTATCAAGTTTTAGCTTCAATTTTTAGTTACTGAATATATCTTAAATTCTAAATTATTTGAAAGGAAAAAAAAAAAAAAAAAAAAAAAAAAACACTTAATTAGTATAAACAGTTACTTAATTATTTTCTTTAATAACGTTTCGGATCGATTTAAAACCTATTTCAACATCTGATGAATACTACAAGTACAGGAATAAGTGATGTTAAACTTAAATAGTTTCATAGATGGGCTTGAATCTAGGACAACCAGATTCAAATCACGGGTTCCATTTGCCAACTTATCAGAACTCTGATTTTAAAACATGACAATATATCTTTCATTGACGACTTGTAATTTATTTATTTATTTATTGTTATAATATATTAAAAGTTAAAAAATTATCAGTAGTTTCGAATTAAACACCATTTATAAGATCTTACGAATCCTGTAGAGTCATTGACCCATCGTTTTTCGATTGCGTCGTTTAGGTGCAGTATGTATGCATATACAGTAGAACCTCGATTATCCGAACTAATTAAAACCAGGGGTAGTTCGGATAACGAAAAGTTCTGATAATCGAGGGTCTGAAAATTATAAAAGAAAAAAAAAACTGTTAAAACAAAAATTTATTTTTTAAGCATACATATTTTATTCATACAGTATAGTTATTTAAAATAATCAGATTTTTTTTTTGCTTTAAGCTAGATGAGTGTCTGAGTACAGCTTGATCGTGTAGGTTTCGTAATAACAGCATTTTTTCATACTCCAAAATTTTTTTTTTTTTTTTTTCTCAATTCTGATATGGTAGACTTTCCCACATTGTACTCACGTGCAAGGTCATTCTGAGACTCGTCTTTCTCTAACCTGCGAATTATCTCAACTTTTGTTTCTAAATCTAGAACAGTTCGTTTTCTTTTTAACGGCCTTTGATCAGACATTTTGTATTAGCTCTGATTTAACACTCTATGCTTGACCGCTCGACACATACTAAAGGGCAATGTTAAATACTGAAGGACAGGAGCTTAACCGTTAGACACTTTTGGTCCCACCCCCAAGTTACGAGCTGGTTCGGATAATCGAGGTTCTACTGTATAAAGCATGCATGGAAGCGCATCTATATCCTTTGGATATTTAGTTAGCCCAAAATTGTGTTAGGGTCAATAAAAATGTTGAAATATCATGTTTCCAGCAATATGAATAAAAGAAAACAAAAAGGATTTGAAAATCGTACCATGTACAACTCTGGTGTAAACGCCAACAGGGTCTTGCAAGGGACGTCCGCAGCAGAAATAGGAACAACGAAAGAAAAGCTCCAACTAAGAAATGCCAGATTTAACAAAGGAGCTACTTCAAAAGTTACTCAAGCTTCGTGTAGTGATGAAATTTCAAACGCAGAAGAACTTCCAGAAGAATTTGCAAATTTGCACATTGTAGGATCATGCAAGGATCTAGAAAAAGCGTATCTGAGATTAACTACGGTATACTGAATTACTGTTTTTAATATTTTCATTTTATTCTTTGTGTAAAAATTTTTACAGTACACTTCAATAAATACAATAACTGCTTTTTTTTTTAGTTCTATAATAAAGTTTTTATAAAATTATCTGCGCATTTTTAGGCTCCTTCAGCATCAATAATTCGTCCAATCATTGTATTGAAAGAGTCATTGGCATTTATAAGAAGACATTGGGAAGCTAATCATGACTACAATTATATTTGTAGTCAATTAAAATCAATTCGTCAAGATTTGTTAGTTCAGGGAATCAGAGACTCTTTTACTGTTCATGTTTATGAAATTCACGCAAGATTAGCGTTAGAGAAAGGCGATCATGAAGAATTTAATCAGTGCCAGACTCAATTAAAAATGTTGTACTCGACGATAGGGGGTGATAACTGTTGCGAATTCAAGGGTTATAAAATTCTATACTGTATATTTACTGACGATAGATTAGGTAAATATTTTTGATAAACGCCTTTACTGTTTTAAAAAAATTTTTTGTTATTTAATAAATTTTTCAATTATTATTTTAGATTTAATATCAACGTTATCTGAGCTTTCGCAAGAAGACAAAAAAAACGAATGGGTTGATCATGCACTCAAAGTGCAATCAGCTTGGTCATTAGGAAATTATCATAATTTTTTTAAATACTATAACTCTGCTCCAAGAATGTCTAGATTTCTTATTGATTGGTTTATAGCCAGAGAACGAAGACTTGCTTTAAAAAAAATTATTAAAAGGTAATATTAACGCTTTTTCCATACAATCACAGTAACTACTTTAAAAAAGATAACCACAAATTTTTTATGTGTGCAAAAAACTTATTTGTACAGTTTTAGACCAATTTTAGAAGTTGATTTTATCGTTCAAGAGTTGGCATTTAAATCCGCAAAAAATTTCCATGAATTTTCTGAAGAGTTCGGATTAGTTTTTATGGAACCAGAAAAAATAAAACTTGACTGTAGAAATAGCAATTCCTGTATAAACTCTTGGTAAAATATCTGTGGTGAAGATCGCAAGTTCTAGGATCAAAGACCGACAGATAACTTTTATTGAAGTAATATTCAAGAGGTACTAGTTTTGCCAAATAGTTTTGTGTCCTTTTAGAATATTGGTTGTTCCAAAAAATATCTATTTTAATACTTTGAGACTTTTTGTAAAAAAATCAATTATTTATAACTAAAAAATAAAATATTTTTATATGAAATTTTTTTTCTTGAATCCTTTAACATACCAAATCCAAAAAGAAAATGCTATTAGGATTGTTGAATTAAGAAAAACGAAAAGTAGGTAAATTAGGTAATTTATCGAGGAATAAGGTTAAAGGTACTTAATCAATAAAAAAGAAAAGGATTATGTTTATTTTACTTTAATTCTGAATACTTAAAATACGGAGAATCGACCAAGCTGGCTCGACCTCCGGCGTACAACCAACTGACCTGCGTTTGGCCAGGCTAAGGGAAACTCTTGAGTCCCAAAAAACAGGGCGGGGCTACTTAACGCAAAGATCCCCTGCAGTCTTTACCTGCCTTCTACTTACTATCGCTGCATTACTTAATACATTTTAAATATACTATATATAAATTTACCCGTTAATCCAACAAGGATCATTTTTTCTTCATTACTAATTTATTTTAATAATTTATTTTTCTTCTAAACTGCCTAAAAATCGTACCTAAAAATCATACTACCGTAGATGATTCAAATTTTTCAATGAATTTAGAATGTCAAATGATGAAAAAAAGGATTTGAAAATGAATAATTAGGCTTAATATAGGGCCAAAGCTAGAATTACAGTAATTGAATTTCAAATCGAATATAAAAATGCAGGGAGCGGTGGTAAAATCAGCCACTCAAGAAGTAAATCAAGGGAAAACAAAAGAGCTCCAGCCAATCGTTATCGCGTCCACTATAATTTCCTCTCAATGGTCTATTAAGCCCCATCTCCCGCCCCATAATATACAACGCGTGTTAATCGTTTTCCCTTACAACAGTAGCGCATATCCATCCATTGGCTCGGCTGGGCGTTGAATTCGGACACTTTGAATAAATTAAGCCACCGTGTAATTAAATGATGAAGTTTTTGCTTTTGGCTCCTCTCCGCCCAATATACTTTGCAGGGCAAACACTTTCCCTTCATCCCTCTCGAGCGGCCTGAATCTAATCAAACATTTATGCTAAATCACGAAACAATCGAAACGCAATCAGCAAATAAAAGGAGCCGGACCCCCTACCCCTTCCACTAAGCCCTGCTGGTCATTTGACTCTCCTATTTACCCGAGCGGGTGGGTGCGACGGACAAAAACTTGATGGACATACCAAGCCGGACAAAAGGGACACTACAGTGTCCGGCGTCTCTTTCTCAATGGCTATGTAAATGTCTTGGGGGAGGTTGGGTGGACAACGACGGCTATTTGCATCACGCCGGTCGCTTTGCAAAAGAGAGGTGAGACAAGCGACCTTGCCGCTATCGCGCTGTTGACTACTGCTTTTCTCTTTGCCCTTGTTGATTGCCCTCGTTTATTAAGATTAAACTTTTCTCTCTGCAGGAGTAATCTCGACTCTCTCGCGTGTGAGCTCGTGCTTTAATATCATTGGCTTGCTTTGCCAAGGGGGACGCGTTTTTGTCTTGGACACTGGATAAGTCCAGTTATTTAGTGGATAAATGACTATTCGAGATTTATGATGATTCGGATTTTCTTTTTTACTTTGAAGTTTTAGCAAGGCTTGGGAGCTTTGCAAGTTCATTTCTCAAATGAACCTGAATTAATGCTTATTTGCGCATAAAAGCTTTTGGGGGCGTTTTATTTTCGCATTTGAAAACTGACTATTCAGTTCATATCATTCGTAAAAAAGCTCAACATTTTTAGTAATAAGAATTTTTTTTTTTTTAATTTTTTTACCAAAATAACTTGTACAACGCTATCGAAGAATAAAAAAATCTGCATCAATCAAATCAATTGTAAAACAGTCAGGCGCTCCATCACATCGCATTTAGAGCAGTCTAGCTCCCTGAAAATTGATGGGTGCCAGATTTATAAGTTTTATTTCCGCGACGCGATAGCAGCGTCCACGCAGAGTAGATGCGATACAAAAGCCACTTGGTTATATAACGTATCGGCTGATTATACCGCGGCCCACCGGTGGCTCACACCCCCTCGCGCGCGAATAAAGCGCTCCCATCATTTATCAAACTCGAAGAGCTGTCGAGCCTTATAGCGCATACACGCGCTGCTCCTCATTTTCTTTCTCTCTCCCGCACGCATCCCCTCTGTTTCATCTCATCACCGGGCTCGTCATTCTCATATCTGCGATTTGTATTATTCTTATCGCGATCCTCCTACACTCGATTATTCACACGTCGCATTGTTTTAGAGCGGGCTCAGCTCAGCTGCAAAAATTTATCATATACCTACAGCGGATTTTACTTTTCTCTTGTTGTAGAAAATTATTTTAATGATACCTATAAAAACTGTTATGATGCTTGATAATCATCTTTACTACTTACCGAATTGTTTTTTCAACTTGACAATAAAAAGAAAAAAAATGTTTTAAGTTTTTTCACTTAAAGGTACATGATTGGGTTTAGAAAGAACAACTAAAAAAACAATAAGCATTTAAAAAAAAAAAAAAAAAAAAAAAAAAAAAAACTCTTAACTTAGTAAAAAAATTTCTGGATGTACGCTCAAGATTAGGTATTATAGTACGCAAGGATTATTTCCAAAGACTGTGCATTTAAAAAACCCTGGTTAACCATAACAAAGCTAAAATGATTGGGTTTAGAAAGAACAACTAAAAAAACAATAAGCATTTAAAAAAAAAAAAAAAAAAAAAACTCTTAACTTAATAAAAAAATTTCTGGATGTACGCTCAAGATTAGGTATTATAGTACGCAAGGATTATTTCCAAAGACTGTGCATTTAAAAAGCCCTGATTAACCATAACAAAGCTAAAATGAAAAAAAAAGTTCAGTACGAAATAAAAAGCATTTTAATTGTCGAATAATCCGGATAAAAAAATCGCATCATAGGAGTACACTTGTTTTTCTAACTTGTAAAACAATGGGCCAAAAAGCCAAATAAAGGTATTGTGGGGAGCCGAAATCCCTGGATACTCAAGCCCCACAATGAGCATACTCGGATAAAAACTTGGCAATATCCGTGCATAATAAAAGCACAAGTGCACACGCGGGGAGAAAAAGGGTCACAGGTTGCAGGCTCAAAAGGGCACGCTCGCCGCAAAGCAAGTGCACAGCGGTGCACGCGAAACAAAGTTAAAGTCGGAAGGTTTAGCCGGAGCGCATACGTTGCGGGGAAATAAAGGGAGGTCCGCCGGCCGATTAAATTTTTAAATGAAACCCGCGCCAAATTGTGCGTGCGTGCTCGAGAGAGCAGGATCCTTTTTTTCCCGTTGCAGCGTGCCTGCAGCGCAACGGGGTGCAGAAAAAAAGAAGCCCTGTGGGACGAGAGAATGAAAGGAGGATTAAGCGTGCAGTTAAATAGAGCGACGACAAGTACATGCGAGAGAATTATTGTCTCTCTGTGTGTGTCTGTTTTTCGGATAACATTAGATGGCTTTCGGATGCCAAGAGTATTTCAAACCGAGTTTAACCAACCCACCCTCGCTGATTGGGTTACAAAACTTTCGGATTAATTTCGTTTTACGCTTTGCCATTTTCAATTTGATTTAATCTTTTGCTCCCAGCTCTAACTCGTTTGTTCTGTTCAATCATTTAAATAAATTATCGTGACATTTCCGCTGGAACTTTGATAGATTTTGAAAAATAAATTAAATTTATAACTTTGATGCAACGGATCATCGAATATCTGAAAAAAAAAAAGTTTTGAAAAGTAACTGAATGCCAAAGTTGCGCGAAAGATAGGAGAAAGAGTAAACGAAATCCCAAATATAAAGGAGATAACGGCTGGTGAAGGAGAAACGCATAGCGGTGAGCTTACGCGGATGCATGCGGAAAGGATTACAGTCGAGGGCTCGAGCCGGAAATTTATTGACCCAAAGCTTCGGCGCTCCGGTTCCGGACAAACGGACAATAATTTAGCATCCCGGTACGTCATTACCTGTCGATCAAAGCGAGGCGTTCGGTGTATTACGCGCGGGGTTGACGGTCGATGCGATCGCACGGGCTTTATGCGTGTATACACGCGAGATTTTGCTTAAAACAATGGACGCTGGTCAGAAAGAAGAAAAAAATAAAAAAAATAAAAAAAGGGTTTTTGTTGACCGGACGGATATTGCATTTGGGAAAAACCAAAGCTTTTGAGAAAAGAAAGGGCTGCTCTCGAAGGTGCATTGTTCCCGCACGGGTTATTAGCACCGGGGATTACGGGATATCGATCGCTGGAGTGCGCGATTATGCGGTCATTAACAATATTTGGGAGATTTTTTAAAGTTACGATTCGCGTTGAGCACCGCAAATGAGTTTACAAATACGATTGCCGATGCGCGATCCCGTCTCGAGAGCTAATGAGAGTACAATGCGCGGGGCTTAAGCTCAAAGTCCCGGGTGCAGTTCTCCCTCATAAATTATAGGGCTCTCGATGCCAAACCTATTGACAGATTGTCGCATTCAATAAAATCGCTTGCCCTTTTTTTCAATCTTTTGTAGTCTCCTTTTTAGAATCTATTTTTTCTTTTTTCTCCTTTCAAAACGTTCGCGGTCGCTCGACCCTTTTGGAGGTTCGACATGCTCTGTAGTGTACTACGGGTGACATTAATGAAGTTTGTCGCGCCCTTTGTGCGGTTTTCTTCATGTGGAAAATTTTATAGATTCGTACTGATTGAATTTTTGCAGTAGGTTTTTTTTTTTTTTTTTTTTTAAAGGGTTGGAAAATATTTTTGATTTAAAAAAAAAAATTCAAAATCATTAACCTTGTCTGTCTTTTGAATTTTTTCAAAATTCGAGTCATTTAACCGAGTAAAAAAGTCAAGGGTCATCAACTTAACGAAAGCATTTAAAAAATGACGTAAAGTCATGAAGGTTGAAAGGGATGGGAGTATTAGCAGTGAAGCCAAGTGGCTTCAAAAGTCTCGCGAAATAACTCGTCAAAAGGCATCTAGTCTAGGGTTTAAAACACAGCCTGCTTTCCTCCCCCTCTTAGTAATCATTCGGGCAAAGGGTCGCTTTAAATTGTCAGCAGCGGTGCTCTTTCACCCATGACTTTTTGAACTCCGTCGACCTGCGTACAATGCCGCGGCATTTTTTCGCTCTTGTCGCGACACAGAACCGAGATGTGCGTATATATCCACTTGGATTCGTTTTACGATGTAAAGAAGAAAGAGGGACTTTGAAGGACTCTCGAGTGACAAGATCCATGTGGCTTTTTTCTCGATGGAAATCATCGGTGATCAACGGGAGAGACAGGATTACGGCGGTGGTGCTGAGATGCGTAAAATGTCCCCGAAGTAAGTCGAGACGAGTGCGTACTTCGTTCGGGGAGCAGCTTACAAAGGACACTCGCGCTTGTGCAAACGAACGATGTCAACAGGTTCGATGACGGATCAAGGGATGATACTTCTTCCCTCCCTTTTTACATAAATTATTGAAGCGATCTCTGCTTCTTCATGTTTACTCCCTTTTTTTCTTCTCTCCACCGCCTTGTGTTGTTGACTTTGTATCGCGGGGCTTTTTTAAAAATGGAGACTTCCATTTACCGCGTATTCAATCATTTTGCTCTTCTTTGTCGAGATTTTTCAAAGTTCATCTCGTCTTCTCTTTTTATGTTCGTTTGCTGTGTTGATACTGTTGAAAAGTTAATAAAGATATTTTCAAATTCATTTTGAACTGGAATTTTTTTTTCTTAAGTTGAATATTTTCAAATAAATTTGCAAGTCAAAAGCAGAAGCGTTTAAAATATGAGTAGAAATTTTTGCGTAAAACAAATAAAAAAATGGCAGGCCAGGTGACGCGGCTTTTACGAATTCCGCCATAAAAATTGGTGAGCTCTTAAACATCGCGACCTCAAGCACTTTTGGGGAGATAAAAATCTGACCGCGATGTAAATCGTCGTCCCCTGCGAAGGCTCAGCAGCATCAAAAATATTCGCTCTGGCATAAATCACCATCTCTTTTTCGTATTTATATTCATGGCTCCGTGGTTTACTGAGTAAGATTGAAGAGGTTGCATCGAGAGGTAAAGAGAGAGAGCGAGAGAGAGGAAAAAAGACCATCGATCGCGAACCCTAGGTGAGAAAATTAACGCAGTCGCCTGAGGTTGCTGCGGTCGTCTCTTAGCGTCCTTGGCTCTTCCTTGGCCCTGGATGATCTATGGATCTCAGCAGCAGTGTTTCGTGGTTAGCCTCATCGTTAGCCGTCTTGATATCTGCGTCTGCGTTCGGGTGTGTTCTTTTCTCCCGCATAACCTGCGGAGTTATTATCTCGAGACTCGGTGATTTCGTGGTTCGTGGTTCAATTTATAAAATGGCTTTGCTAATCTTTAACCTCTAACTTTCTTTCACTATCAATAAATCAATCTCAAAATTTGAAGACTCATTAATGTTAAAAAACTAATTTTAATCATTTTTATTTTCAGTTGACGTATGATGCATTCCTGCTTAACATTTTTGAAAAATGCTTTTCACACAAATCAAACTTTAAACTAATTGCATTTTTTTTGTTTCTTCCATTTACAGTAAAACCTCTCTAATTCGAACCTCTATAATTCGAAATCCTCTCTAATTCGAAGTTAGGCCTCAGACTCTTGAATTTTCTATGCTGGCTAATGTAAAATTACCTCTGGAATTCAAAGTTTCGAAATTTCGAAACCTCCATACTTCGAAGTTGATGCTCAGACAGTTGAGTTCCGAATTAGAGAGGTTTTACTGTACTTTTGAATAAAAGATTTTTTATAAATTTTTTACTTCAATGACATTACAAGAAAATTTCATCGAGTCTTTAATCAATGTAAAGGGATTTAATTTGATAAAGCTAGAGATAGAATTCAATACAAATGAGTACATACAATCAAGTACAATATCGTTTAGTATTGCATTTTTTTTAAATAAACGCTCGAAAAGCGAATAAAATAAGCAAGCTTTCTAAAGCGAATCGAAAAGTTCAAGTAGTTACAGTTGAAATTGGTCAGCCGAGCCTTTACTCTTGAATCTCTAAAGCCAGTCATTAAAATTTTTTAGTTCATTAAAAATTGAAATTACCAATTCACATAGCACTTCCAGAATCTTGAAACCTCCACACACATCAATCATAAATACCATCTCGATCGAAAAGAGCACCCAATCCTGTTAGATCTCGGTCGGGTTAATTAGCGTAAGCGACGCGAAGATGAAAACGTCAAAGCTCCTCGGAGAATCACGAGGCTCGGATCGTCACATATCGTCTCTAACGGGATTACACATGAGTGCAGCGTCGTCGCGACGAATGGGAGAGGGCGTTAAGTCCGAAACCGCAGACCCGTAACTAAGGTACGGCCCGCGTAAGTCTACCTCGGCTGATGTGAGTAATGGGATCGCTCTCTGCTTCATGGACCTAGTTATTAATTGCTTGTATCTACGTGCTTTTTGGCTGTACCTGGTGATTGGTAATATCGGTAATGGGTACTTGCCTTAATGTACTTATGGGGAGTTTATGAGCGTTTATACTCCTTGTAAATTTTAATTGTAGTAGTTCGAACGAGTCAAAAATTTTTTACAAAAAGGAACTGTGTTGAAAGAAGTTAGAGGGTCATACTTTTTAATCCTAAATAAATTTGGATCTTATCCATGAATCAATTATTTTTATCAAATTATGCATGCTTGACCATATGGTCATAAATGATCAAACTCCATACTCTCCATCAAAAGTTATGATGAATCTGTATCGGATGATGATTGAAACAGTTTTCACAGAAAACTTTTCTTTTCATAATGCATGCATAAACTGTACACACTTTTGAAAAGTCAGACAATGAATTTTCCATATGTGTGTCAAAAGCCGACCCACCATGCTGTCACGATCGATAACCCCTGGTGCATACCGTAAAACTCTCCTCCTCCGCTGCAGCTGGTGTGCATACTTCGACTCCCCCTACGAATGATAATTTTCCGGAATAATTCCAAGGGAAGGGGGGAATTTACGCAACTGCATAAACTCGCTACCAATTAATTTTCCATCAAGCTCGTCTTCTCAATTTTCCCAGACAATCGCTTACGTATATATTTATAAACTATATAATACTGTATAATAAACACACGGCCGGCATGTGTCCATTGTAGAAGCTAGACAACGGCACGCGCCCGACTCGAGTGGCGTTCGATTCTCCCCCCTCTCTTCACGGTCGCTGACAGTGACGGATGACCGCTGTCCAGGGTATGGAGCCCCCGGCTGGTTCTCCCAGCGCGTGTTTGGCGTACGACCGCCGAGGATCAAACTACTGCGAGCAGCTATGCGTGCTATCCGGCGGTATTGGAGGCGCGAATTCCTGTCGCTGGGAAACCACTGCTGGACCGAGATAAGGTGCGATATGTTTGACGAGTTTCGGCTTATATTTTTCCTTTTCCCTGAGTTTGACTTATGGATTTCGTTCCGATTCATTGACGATTTTTTTCATTGATATGGAACGTACGCTCACTTTACAATGGATCCAATTATTTTGCATGATTGTGTGAAAACAAACCTCTGGTCGTATTTCATGCTTGAATCTCGGACACTTCAATTTTGTCAAAACATTAAATTTTAACTTTAAATTGAAAAATAAAATGATAATATAAATTAAAAGCAAACCAACAATTAGTAATGAATCATTATTCAGGTGCAGCTGAAAAAAGCTCACCTTTTTTTTCCAATCTCGGGTTAAATTTTTTTTTGCGTTCGCATGAACAGATGCTTAAGCGGGTACGTGTTCGAGCTTAAAATGTCACGGGATTTCGGGCTCGCTCGATATTTTTTCCGCGCTTTGGGCGCAGAGACACACACACACGCACGTCAGAATTTTTCTCGCGGGGATGAACGAGGCTTGCGCGATCACGAATGCAATTTCCGTGGCGGGATAGGATTGAGACTCGTCAAGAGGCACCGGTGTGCAGCACCCAGGCTACGAGAGGGTAATTTTTATCGTGGCATTTAAATTCATGGGGTTATAAGGACTTTGCGGTGCACGCTGGAAGGAGTGATAAATGGCGCTTTATTGGGGACTACCTAACCCCTCCAGCTCATGTCGTAACACCTTGAATTCTAATTTTTTTTACGAAATTTTGCTCCCCCTCACACACGTGACACTCGTTACATTAGAATCAAGATTTATGTCCGCGTACTCTTTAAATTTAATGGTTTTGTTAATTTCTCAGCTCTGGAAAATGAGATTTTTTTCAGGCTCAAAAGAAAAGTATGAAAGAAAAAAATAAAAGGTTTATTACAGAATTTATTTGTAATTAAAGACGTATTAACTTATTTCCATTTTTATATTAAATTACTGTTATTTCGGTTCAATTGGGTCAATCAACCGAGAAATTTTGTACTTAAAAAAAAGGAAGCAATTTGATGAAGAGTAGTTTGGATAAGTGAGGGGGAATCATACGAGGCACGTAAGAGAAAACGCCAGTCATCTTCTAGTAATTAGTCAAGGGTAGGATTTGGCTACCGAATTCTTCTGTTCAGTGTACAAACATAAGGTAGGGACTGAATTACTCTTTGATATTATTTGATTACATTACACATCTTTCTCAATCAAAGCTTCGTTGATTGATTTAAATTGAATTATTCATGCTTGAGTAACGTTTCTCGAGTAACAAAGCGCATCTCCGACTTCGCAGCCGATTATCAATTTTTTTCTAAACTCAGCAGAATAAGAAATAGTGGTTAGCATAGATTAAGATCTAACAATAATTTCAGAGAATCCCATTATTCCTGGAGGATGCTGGGCAAATAAGTCTTTCGAGAGCCGATAGAGATCTAAGTTGGAGGAGTATCGGCATAACAGAGCCGTCGAGTGTCACTGGCTGCGGTGGCTTTGATTGATTAGCCGAGGAAGAAAAGACTGCTATTCGTATTCCGAGCGCGCGGAACGTCCACGCGTAATGCCTCACTCTCGATGTATAAAGGCAAGAGATATCTTGATCTCTCGCTTTCTTTCCCGACCTTTGATTCATCCGACGTGAATTGATTTTTTGGGTCACGCGGCTAACTCCCTTCATTGACTCATGCGTATTCAATCTGTCTTTGATGAGGTAGAGAAGTTTTCATTCCTATGTTTTAAATCGCTTGGGTTAATTTTAAATTGATTGATTCTTGAGTAAATTTAATTTAACTACCTGTGACTAATCTGGCAGATCGTTTTCAAAGTATAACATTTTTGTTCTATTTAAAAGACTTTCACATGTTGCTAAACTGCTTGCAATTATAATATTAATTGATTGTTAATAATTTCTGAATTGTCTGTTTCTCTCGATAAGTCAGTAGAACTGATCAATGTTTGAGTTTACTGCAAAAAGATTTTTGATCCGTAATATTTTTCTTACTCGAGCTAAATCTGATCAACGGTTAGGTTTAAATCAAACTTGCAGAGGAACTTTGATGAAAAAGTAAATGTTTTGAATAACGGCTCTCGCAAAATTTCTCTGGAATGAAACGAGCTTGGAGAAAAGAGGAAAGATAGGTCGAAAGGACTAGGAAGCTTAATTCGTCCCCTCTAATTTAAAAAAACAAAAGCTCCCTCCGATAAAAAAGAAAAGAGGAGGAGGCGCGCATCTCGCTTTACTGCTCGTTAAACGTTACAGCGACGCGTCGCCGGTAAGCAACAACGTGTCTTATCCAATTCGTCAAGCGAGATCCATCGGGCGTGCAGCGCGCGTAAAAAAGACGAAAACAAAGAGGAATACGCGTCCCGCGCTATATCCTCGAGGCGGTGTTTTACAAAATTGCCTGCCCCATAAAAAATAGGCTCATCGATCTATTTTTATTTTAAACACCAGAAGGGAGGATAAAAAAGAAAGACCCGCTTGTCTTCGAGTGTAAAAATCTTTTCAGTCAGAGGCTTATAACGACAAGTCGTTGTACAGTAGGCGGGGGTGAGACTTTCAATTTGGCATTTTACGATTGTTGATAATAAGGGACCCAGGTGGCGTCCGGATCGTGTTTGCCGAAAGGTGCGCGAACCATTGCAGTAAAGACTTTGAATATCAGAACGAGCTAAAGACGGGGGTGGGCGGGGGGCTTTTGTAAACAGCCCTAATGCCAGGTTACGACTTTGGCGTACGGGTGTAGCCGCGAGCTGTTCTCGCACCTCTCTCTTCTTTATGATATTGCGGGATTAGACTCGAAATATTTCACACTCGGATGTATCTTTACGCTCGGTGCATTACGTTTTACGACCTCAGCACCAGTCCTTATCCCCCCCCCCCCCACTCCCCTTCTTCGGTACCGAAATCTCGTAAATGTACTAACTAGATGCGTTTAAGGAGTAAGGAGCTTTTGGATTGTTTTTGCCCCAGGCTAAGACGCTTGCAGTTGGGCTAAGATTTTCCCAAGGAGTTGCGATATGAACTAATAGGTCCATTACGCCTTACACTCTGACGAGTTATCGAAACAATTGTTACTTCCAAATTATTCTTAGGCTGATTTTATTTTAACAAAGTTTACACCCAAATTTGGGATTTCAGTAGCAACATTCGAGATATTGCTTCGGCTAAGTGGAGTGTAAACTTCGGATTGCTTCCAGTTGGAGCTGATGCGAGCTGTAAACCCTTCAACAGTTCGTTTCAATTTGTAGAAATTGCTTTCAAAAAATAAATAAATTTAGTTTAAATACTACACGATTACTATTTTGACGAGATTGTGCAAAAAAAAAAATATAAACAGGAGAAATTTTTTGTCCTGTAAAGTTGTGAGGTAATTAAAGGTTTCAGCAGCAGAGACCGGTGTTTGCTTTCATTACCTCAATTCGTTACAATTTCCGTTGTTGGCGCCGGTATTGTTGGAAACTTCCTTGATCTCAAACTTCCGCCGCTTTCGAGACAGACGCCGGGCAAGCAGTTTACAAGATTTAGCTCGCGTGTAATCGAGTGTTAATTATGTATGGCTGCATTCTTGTACCAATCTCCACCATTTGTTTCTCTTGCGCAATCTCTCGACGTTACGTAATTTTCAAAGGTTTACTCAAACTGACCAATTTAAAACCCTCAAGGTGGATACGTTTTTTATTTATCTGCACCCCCTGACATACGCTCCATGAAAAATGAAGTGTAGGAAAGAGGTTGAGCGAAGCTTTCGAGGCGTAGGAACGAGGAATCCGACGTCGGTGATAATGAGTGGCACGAATTCGTTTCTCTTGTCTAGTTCGTCGAGTGCTGGGCGTCGTCGATAGCGGAATGAATAATTGCGGGCGGTTCGCGCGTGTAAATAATACATCATCCGACATTATCTAGAGCCCGCGCGTACCACCCGCGATGAGTTATGGCCTCACAATGCCGCAGCCAAAGCCGTGCCTATTTTTACTTGCTCGCCGGCCGGGGGTAGATTTTGATCTAGCCCGCTGAAATCCCTTTTGATTATTGCACCCCGCTCCTCGCTAATTACGATCTTTAAATGTGATTCGGTCTTTGTCGTACCCTCCTGTTTTCGCTCTTGTTTCTGATTTTTAATCGTTGTGGTTTACGAGAAAGTAATCAAAAGCTACCTTAAGGAGTAAATATACCTTGAACCGTAACTTCGTTCAATTTTCAAGAAATCTTTTCAACTGCTTAATTTTAAAGATACTTTTTATTTTATTTAGTCTTTATTTTTTTACATTGTATTCAACTCTCAAACTGATCAATGCTACAGAAATCCACTAGTTCAATTAAAACATTTTTTAAGAAGATATTCGGTTTCCGTTGACCTATGCATACTTATTTCATAATTAATGATTTTGTTGCTTGATACTGCTACGTAAAACACAAAATATTAAAAATGTTTAAAAAGAGCGAAAAGTGTGATAGCTGGGTTAAAAAAAATTTTGTGCGTGCCAATTTTTTAACAGCATTTATATAAAAATTAATCTTATAATTATCTAATGAATCGAAGCCAAAGTTACGTCTCCGAATAAATCATCCGGGTGCTTGTAGATACGCCCACGTTTTCCCAAATTAAAAAAAGATCCAAAGACAAATGCGCGGAATTAATCTCGAATAATTCTCTCGAGCCTCTCCTCCAAAAATAAATAAAAATTTCTCGTCCGCAAATAGCCGCAATAAAGAAAGACCAATTGAGCCAGTCGCGCAATCATTCATCTCGCGGCGCGCCATAATACACGTGAGGAAAAGCAGGAGAGGGAATGAAAAATACGCCGCGTCCAATTTCCCTGATGATGTCCCCGAGGGACGCGCACCCACGCTTTTCCACCCCTCTCATTTTTGTCCACCCCCTCCCCCGTCTATGCGTAAGCAACTGTTTGCGAGTCGCCGCTCGAAGACAAATAGCCCGCGAGATAACGCGCCTGATTGACGTTTCTCTTTCTCTCTTTTTCGTTTTCGTATTCGCCCTCTCTCACTCCCTTTATTTCGTTCTCCCCCCGTCCCGTCCCGCGACGTTTTTGCGCGGGGGTGGGGCCCGGCACTCTGAGAAAAATGATTCTTTTCAGGATCGTGACACCGGCTCGCTTGATGAGCTTTGATGCTAATCTCGACGACCGCTCTGAATAATTCATCGTTAGCTTGATTTAGCCGATTTTGTTTGCGGTGCTAGTCGTTGTTAATTACGTGTTGCCACAGAGCATAAACTTTATCGAAAAAAATTGTGAACTTCACCCTTCTCTTCACTTTTTTTTTTTCACTTTACCGTTGAAAGCTGTTAATACCTCGTTACTTTGGTACGTCGAAATGTTTTGCGTGACAGCTAGCATTAAAACGGTGTTTATTTACATAGGGAATAGACAATGACAATGCGCAAATACCCTGTAGTTTGGATCATCAAATTATGGAGTTTAGTAAACATACGAATATTATATGCGTGCACAAAGGCTCCCAATGCTCTGTTTATCGAGACAATTTTGGTTACGTCACACAACAGTTAGGGTGGAATAATCTAAATTTACCATTGTTGGACAAAATTCCGTTTCAGTCTTTCCTCATTGTGAATGGATACTGTACCCGTAATTACAATAGTTAGTTAGGTTTGGAACTTGGTTTATTCAAGTGTCAAAGAGCTGAATTCCCTCACAGTGACATTGGCTTCGTTTCAAATAAGTTCACTCGGATGAATAATTTTATCCATTTTCTCGTAAATGTTAGTTCGATCAAACACAAAATTATTTTACTGTAACTAGAGACCGATTATAAAAAACTTTATTAAAGGCTTTAGTTTATGTTTTTAATGGTGAATTTCACTTGCTCCTGAATACTTCATTGTCAACGAAATGCGTTTTGCAAAAAAAAAGCAATCAATTTTTCGATTATTCATTACCTACGTAAAAGCAGACCACAAATTTTGATTTGTAATTAAGGCTCTTTTATTTTCAAATTGCTTTTTCATATACCGAAAGAAGACGCGAGTAAAATAAAAGCTCATTACAGAGGTTGTAATAACCCACGCGGTGTAATGAGAAGCCGAAATGAAATTTTTAGAAGAGCGCTTGAAATTGAATAAACGGTAGCGCGAGAAGTTGTCCGGTCAGTTTACTTTGCGCCCTTGCTGAAGTACCGCGCTGCGTGTAATTATACGCGCCGAGTGTGACGCTGTGGAAACTCACCACGCAACGAATTACACCGATTTCAGTATATTTGCTGCAGTAATAGCCAGTGTACTTTTACGATGGCAATAAATTAATGATGCGTTGCTCTAATTAAGACTGGTTTTTGAGTTTATATTTAAAACAGGATACCCTTGATTTAAACTATTCTCATTGGTAACTGCAATTTTTATGTCTACTTATAAATGTAAAAGCGATGAATTTAATGTAAGCTATAGTGAATCAGTACAAATATTTTAATTTAAAACCGATTGAGTAATAGCGGAAAAATTTTTGCTGAAAAAAAAGGATCAAAATATTTTGCAAAAAACGATCGCGGGCATGACAGTTTTAAAAATTGATAACAGTTTAAAAAAATAAAAAATAATTAAATCATATAAAAAGCAGTTTATTGGGTATCCCGGGAGAGCTTTGCGGTCGGATGTTATAGGCCCGAATCCTTTCGCCCTCCCGACTAATTAAGACTTACCTTTAGCGCGGATTGCAGCACTTCGAGCCGAAATTCAGGCACCCTGACCATCCTCACATAAGATACAAAGGGCGGGGGTGGGAATCGTCGCACTTACAGTTGGACGAAACGACGTAGTTTCGCGAATATAATCTGAGCGGCCCTGCAGGAATTGCGCGACATTAAACTCGGACTTAGCATAGCCGCGCAACGAACAATGAGCTGACAAATGCCTGCGGAGTGCGAGAGAAACTTAAGCCGGACATCGAAGGGTGTAGTAAGACGCCTTTAAGATCTCCTTAAAGGAGGCGATATCTCTTCCCGAATGGTGGCGGCGTCTGGGATTATTCCGAGCGATTGATTACACCTCCCACTCTCTTGTGTACGGCCAATGACGTTATCCATTTACCACCCGCGGAGGGTGTTAATTTTCAAAATTTGCATTTCCTCGGCTCCTTAGCTGGCGATGCGAAGTTTTTGCTTAATTGCCGTGGTACTGGCATTGCTTTTCATATCGTACGGGAGCTTTACACACGCGTAACTCTGGAGTTTTCGGCATTGTTTCTCCGAAACTCCTTCTATTCACGCCGCTATGAGATCCCTAAGCGAATAGCTGAGATAACAAAAGTTGATGAAGTATTACGAGCTCAGAGATTTCTAATATTAATTTTGCAAAGAGAACTTTCGCGGTCATTAGTGTTTGGATTATGATTGTAGCAAAGTTTTATTTAGAAGTTGCTAATCATAAAATTTGATAAATCTTAAAAATTTGGAAATCATGAAGTCTAATCAGAAATTTCGATAGATAAATTAAGTAAACTTCGGGCTAAAAAAAAATAAGACTGTTAATTAAAATAATAAACTCTTAAAATTGAAGCCCAGAGCGATTAATCGTACCCTCCGCTGCAAAGCTCCTCCCATAAGAACGAAGCACAAATCTGACCGCGAAAATGTATCTCCAGAAAATCGTGGTAGATTGGCATAAACGAGCCCGGCACTTAGCCGTTGTTATAAATACCCATATCTGTCGGCTATCGAGGCGGCATAACGAACCATCATTGAGCCGCCCGCACATGGGGCACTCGCAGGGGTAAAGAAAGGGTTGAGCCTCCTCCATCCACCCCTGCGGTATTGTCTGAAAAAAAGTCCGAAAGAGAGCGGGGGAGATTTTATTCCCGGACTATCCTTCCTCTCGTAGTTACACAATTCCAATTTGGTAATCTCGTTGAACGTCGCGTCGTCATCATCACTCACCCAAGATAAATAAACCACCCCCTAATGATCTTCCAAAAACGGCGAGCTCTTTAATCTGCTCGAAGCAATGTTAATTAGACGAAGCTTCTCTCCCACCGATTTGATTTAGAAGTTTTAGACTTGCGAGTACACCGGGGTCGGGACTGACAAATCCCGAAGGAAGCCAACGGATTACCCCCAGACATCCATCACGTAAAAAGTAAAGAAGCTCTTCTCTATTTTGATACTGCTGAGCTTGTAAATTAGATCCAATAATAATAGAAAAACAAATTTCGATTGTAGCTGTTGCCATTAACATGCCTGCAGTTTAAAAAGTTCATTTTTATCATTCCTCATTCCGCACGCTGTTTGGACCCATTAAGGTTGTAATTTACAAAGGAATTATATTTTTATACTTGATGTCTTTTAAGTTTTTAATTAAAATTATGAATATGTCGCATGCTTCATTTTTTTTTTTTTATGATTTGTTTTAATTTATTGGGTCAAAATAATTAAACTTGAAAAAATTTTTTTGAAACACTGACATTCACCAACTAGCTTTAGTTTACACCTTTACGAATTGAAATTATTCAAGGTGAAAAGTTTTCAAAACTCAAGAAATTCAGAGGCTCAAGCAATTATCGACCATGACGCACGTCTTGATAAACTAAGTCTGTAGAAGCTGTTGAATCAGATCTAAACATAAATCATTCTTTAATTATAAGTATTTTATTAAAAAGTCTTTTTGAATCATACTTGAAAGTAAATAAGATTTTAAAAAGATTTATTATTATTTACTTCTTAGATCTTGAAATTAAGTTGTAATGAGACTTGATGGACACTCATTGAGCGAAATTACCGGTCTAACTCAAAATAAATAAATAAAAAATCTCGCGTTAAGGATAATTATTTGAAAAAAAGGGGGTGAATTTATTTATGCAGCTGAGTCAGTAGCGCTCGACAACATGTGATTACTCGCGCGATTATTTTTCTCGTAACCCGAGACCCGATCATAAAACGCACGATCCTCGTAGTACTTTTTTTCATGCGTATACATCGCCAGCCGATCCGATCTGCTTTTAAAAAGGCATTAAACCTCACCCGATGATTAGTGGGGCGTGATTCGAGAATAATATCTCATAATTAAACCCTCGGCTCTTTTTCTTCTCCTCTTCGGTCGAACCGGCTATCAGTTAGACTTAGCGTGCCGATCCGTCAAACGCCATACACCGCCGACCGGAAAATCTCTCAAAGTCTCAACCCTTTACCTCGGTCACGTGACCGGGCAAAGCATAAGCGACACGTGACCCCCAGCTCGGTGTTTTAGCTACGCGTGTCAAATCCCAAAGCGCGCGAAGCTCTTTCTTTCTTCTCCCTCCTCCCTTTTTTTTACTCCTTTCTTTCTCTTTTTTTTTTTTTTTTTTTTTTTTGGTACCATCATCTTTTCGCGATCCTTTTATTCGCGACGTTTGGGGCGCCCGCCTTTTGTGTAATTCACACCGTGTGTGTTTATAGAATGCGGTAGCCCGATTCGGCCCGCTAGTCACGTGACAAGAGTGTCTGCCGAATAAGAGGAAGAGTGGAAGAAGAAGAAAAAACATAGCGCGATGAAGGAGCAAAAAATAATAAAAATGGGCGTTCGCAGGGATGCCGCGCAGCCACAAATTATGTCGCACGCGATGACAATGCGCACTTTAACGAGGCCGCTTTTCGAGGTGAACGGTGGAAAAAAAAAATTAGACAGGGGGGGGCTACTTCAAAGGAGCTGTAAGTGGCTATTGATGATACGTGTTTGGTGTTCCCTTTTCTTTTTTTCATCCTTCTTCAAACCAACTTTTTTTTCTTTTCACTTTCTGTATGTGAGAATCTTTCGATCTATTGACTTGGAAAGAGGCTCGAGTGTGTTTAGGGTGGCTGCGCAAGGGGTTGTGGGAATTTTATTCAAGGTGCTTTTTTTTTTATAAATTTTTCAGTTAACTCGAGTATTTCATTAGTGATAAACAAGATGGAATCGTCTTTTAAGACGAGGGGGGCAATAATTTTTCAACAAAATTGGGGTTGCATTTGCATGAAACGGTAATGCAAATTCATCAGCAGTGCAGAGACACGTCGGTTACAGTCTCAATCTCGGTGAGAATAACTGCTGCAAAAGCTATGAAAAAAAAAAAAAAAAAAAAAAAGAGTATTTCTTCAGTACCCACGGAGTCGCAGTAAAGTACTCAAGAATCCCAGCCCACCGGAGACAATAAACAGCTCGATCGGCAACAATCGCATCTCCCTCAATTCTAATCACCCCGGGAAAACAACATTTCTATACCCGGAGTTGTTTGCTTGGCTTTTCGCATGGAAATCGGCTCCGAAGACGGACGTGACCGGCGTGCGGCAGTGCCGGACAATGGCCTTCTGCTTCTTTCCGCTCGCTAATTCTTCAGCGAAAGAGAGGGTTTCTTTTAGCAGCATCTAGTCCAGTTTTCTGCGTGTGTACGGAAGAGTCGCGCGCGCGCACGTTAATGGCCTCGTAAAAGTTAACGACGCTGCTGTGTCCCTCTCTCACATGCGTGCGTACGCCGAGCGCAAAAGGACTGCGTTTCGAATTATTGGCGCGGACGCGGAATTAAATTTCCACAGACGACAGTCTCCCCCCGCCCAACGTGAGGAGAATTATCTCTCTTTATGAGAGTCTCTCTCCCCTATGCCAGCGTACCGATTCGCGGTCAAAGAAAAATTTTCGTCTCCCTCGGAAGCCTACGTAAATATGTGATATAAAAAGAAAAAGCTAGGATGTGATGAAATTCAATGCCTAAATATGGGTAAGCGGATACGCGGAACAGACTCCTGCCATCATCGTATTATAACGATACGGTTTATTTTACTTTTTACTCCATCGCAGATATCCTCTCATATTATTTAATTCCTCTTAAAAGTCGGAAAAAATGATTTATATCATTTAAAAACCCCCGTTCGGGTTACGCAATACGCGTTTCCTCTATCGAGTTTCAATAAGATGGTACTGTTATTACGTATCCAGTGGAACGCTCGATGGAAAGATAAATTACCTCCAATCGGGGCGTATAAAATTTCCGAAATGAATCTTTGAAGCGATTTTGATGTCTCTGAAAAACGAGCTTTCGAGATTTATTCAGAGGTCCAGAGTGAGACGTTCCTACAAGGACAGGAGCTCATAATTTTTAAAATCTCATAACCAGCTCTCAACAAAGCGAAAATAATTACCCGGACGAGTGATAGTTTGGGGGGAGCAGACGACAATTAGAAGTCCCTTTGGCTTAAGTCAGTGGTATTACTCTTTATAATCATCAAGCCAAGCTGCAGCAGGTCGATTTAAAACCTCTAGTAATAGCTGTACGTGCACCCTTTGGAAGGTCTCACCTCGCTAATCACACCACGCGCATTGTGCGCTCGAGGGGTGGGTTAAGACCAATCTGCTTAGCGACGCGACCCTCTTAGCTTGAATAATTAACCGAGCGGTGCCGCTTTTTTTAGTTCTCTTTTAAAACCCCGGCGTCATTTGTTACCCCGAGATCAGGATCGGTTTTTTGCTTTGACTTTGATTCGGGAACAGGTAGTCTCGTCCTCGGAGATTGATCGATCCGCGTTAAATCAGTCTTCCGGCTTACGCAAACATCCTCGAAAAGTCGTTACGCTGCTCGCTTATATACTTTTCATCATTCTTCTTCGCACTCTTGTATCGCCTCTGCGGAATCCTTTTTTTTCTTCTCAAGAGGGGTGGGGGGATAAATATTCTTGCTATAGTATCCCGTCGCGTCGCGACGTCTATCCTTTAATGCGTGCCGCGGGTCATTAGTCAAACGTCGCGCGTTTTTTCTGTGCAAAAATTGATTAGCATACGTACACATCGTGCGTTATAACGTTTGATCTCACCCCGTCGTCATTTGTTTTCATTCGACTAAGCTCCGGGATCGACGGATTTTAATATTTAATTAGCCGAGCGTGCTGGAAAGGCAGAGCTTTTCGTTTGCCCTTGCGATGATGCGAGATCTTGCCTCCGGGACATTTGAACATTGCTGTTTGTTTTTTCTTCTACGTCTTTTGCTTTAAAAACAAGTACCAAGGGGGGTAAAAGGATACCTACAAAGTGCGTCTTCAACGGAAATAATTACTCTTGGTTTTGCCTAATGGAAGATTTGGCGTATCGAGTTTAAGATTAACGTTTACAAACATTCTAAGTTAATTTAATTTTATTTATTTAATTCTTTGCAGAGTTGAAATTTAAATTTTATTTTAAGTAGAGTATTATTAAGACAGTCGACCGAGTATGCTCTCAAAAACACTACGAATTACGCCCACTAACTGCAATATTAAACGTCTGATTGCGCCCGCCCGCTTAGGGGATGGACTCATATTTGCCTAGATTAAAAAGTGTGAAAAATAATATGAGTAAGATGATGAGAGACTGTACATAATTATTTACTTTACTGATATTTGAAAAGAACTAGAGAGAAGAACTAAGTGATACTATTCATCTTGATGTGTTGGATCAACACTAGATCGATTCGAACTCACGGTAAAGAAACAAGACATCAGTGCTTGACCATTACTAGATACAACCCCTGGAGTACGTACTACTCTATGATCAAACCATATTCAGGGTGGAGAGATAGCACATCAATATTATTAATTTTTTGAGGTTTCCAAAATGATAGTGAATTAAATTACAGTTTTCAAAAAGCTTAAATAAATAAATTTGTCAACGTAATGGTTTTAAGACTTCTAAAACTCAGCTTTGAATGTTCAAATAAAAAGCACCTGTGAACATTTTCACATGTAGGCTTAATTGTGTGTCATAGCAATGACCCTATTGAAGACAACTATGGTCAGCGCAATAGCCTCAGGTCCGATTTTGTTTCTGCTGAATCAGATGAATTGTTTGTACACATGTTTAAATAAGCATTAACCCTAAATAAAAAATAGTCTACATTGAGCATTAATATCAACAGTACCTATGAATGAAAAATAAACAGATTATCTGCCATTGATGTCCTGATTAATCTGTTATTGAATGACCGATGTCCAATTTCCTTTGATTAAATATTCTGTTGATCAACGCAATTTTGCTTCAACGTCCTCTTGTCTTTTATATATTTATAATTTCATAATTTTCTACCCCTTCGTTTACTTAAATTCTTAAATTCAATTTTCTAGCCAACATTGATAAAAAAGTAAAAAAAAAGACCTAACCCTGAGAGAGATTAATTATTCGTTCGTAAATAATGTCTCCCCCTCAATTTTAGTGACTTCTAGGAGTCAAATATCGATCGGAAACAACACGAGGTACATCATAGCGGTACACCATCGCATTTCGCCTCCGACTGCAATTAATCTCCTGGACAGGAATGGCAATTATTCCGATTTGTCAAGTGCCAAAAACGCGGGCGCACGCGAGATCACTGAATCGTTACTTTTAATCACGGGGGTCGTTAGGTTTATTACAAATTTCATGTCATAACCCCCAGTGAGCGACACGACGACGACACTTTACGCTTCAGATGTATCGACGCGCCCCATGGACATAACTGAAGAGAAAGACTTTAAACTTGAGGAATTTTCAGGATCCCCAGGCGTAATTAATAACTGGCGAGCTTGATTATGAGATATATTCCTGAAATGTAATACTTTTTATGGATAAAATTAAAAAGCTCTGCAATCTCTTCTGCATCAAAAACAATAATTGACAATTCTTTTAAAATTAAAAATTCTAATACTTATAAAGAATTTGCTTGGAATTCAGTCTAAGAAGCTTTAGTATACTCTGAAGTTAAGAATGGCTTTTTTTTTTACTTTTTTAGTGATTCCAAAGTGAATTTATTCCTAAAATTTTTAAATGTATTAAATTAATAATTCTTGGCTTGACATGAAGTAGATACTTAATTAAAAGAGCAAGTAATTGTTACAACTGTCTGCACAAAAGCAGAGAACAACAAGTGCAGTTCGAACTCCCCTAGCAATAGTACTAAAAAAGACGACGCCCCAAAGTATTGAAGATAGTAAAAAAAAGGTAAATGGTTATCCTGGTCTGTCCTCGCTGACCCCGAGCTATTTGCTTGAAAAAGAGAGTTTTGTACGCCGAGTGAGTAAGTACAATCGCCTTTTAGAGGGGGCGTATCGCCGTATCGCACACAAAGCCAGAGGAGAAGAACGAGCGAAGGGGTTAGGAAAAGATCATTATCGGAGGCTTAACCACGCGAGAATTTTTAATCAGTGGAGGGTTGAATCGAGCTAGCTCGCAGCATCCCTTGGTAGCGAAACTATTGGCCCTGTGGTTCGCCACCGAGATTTGGTTTTAGAGGACAATACATTTTACGTCTGATGGTTGGATGTATACTATACGCACACAACAACACTACTTATATAAAACACGATTTGACGCCTAGTCACGACAAGTCATCGAAACCTGCACATGGCCAATCCGTCTCGTTGGCTTTGCTAATTACCACGTGGCGTTTTAATTTCTATTCCAGCTTCAGTAGTCGACTCGTATTACTCCCCTTTTTCGAATAATCAAAGCGTCTGTTATGGTACTGGTAGGTCTCTGGGTGTCAGGGTCTTTCTAATCTTCTGTGTGCCTCTGATTAAATCAATTTTAAACTTTCACTGATCATAACACTGATATGAAGCTCACTTTCAACCGATCTTATCGTTTAATTGATATTAAAAATGAAATCCCAACCTGGTTCTGTGAATCCATCAAAGGACCTTGTACTATTTGTCATTCAGCATGGCGGTAGATTTGAATAATAAAAGGAACTTTTGTAAAATTTTTAGTTACATAGTTTCATTTTTCTTTGAGTGCGATGTAGATAATTTTCAAGATTATTTGAGGAAAACGTTAGAGATTCTATTATTTAAAGCGAATCTTTTGGCAATAAACATCTGCGAGCCATTTATTTCAATTTGATAAGATCCAAGATTTTAAGGGTGCGCGCAGTAGGAGAGATTGCCAGGCGTAATTACGCGACGTTAACTTTAATCTTCCCCTTAGGCTCATCACACATGCATAATTTACGGGTCTTCCCCTTTGAGGGAGAAGCGGTGGCCCATTAAGCGATGGGATTCCGAATTCTTGTCTTCGCACGCGTTTACACTCGAGGAGAGGAGGCACTAAACCAAACGAAGCATGTAGAAGGGCTTCTTAGCTCCCGCGCGAGGGTGTAGGCCCGATTAGCATCGTCTTGAGCTGAGCCAGCAGGTCTACAGCGGCATTCATATGCAAAACTTGACCAGATCGCGACCACGCATTTACATAAGGTTAGATTGACCGTGATTTCATTTAGCCGAACCGGGGTTGGGGCTTCGATACACAACTAGCGAGTGAGCTAGGAGGTGGAAGGACGGAGGAAATTTACTTTGGCTTGAGTATACCGTCTGGGGCTTCAAGACTTTAGATGCAAATGAAGCAGGGGGGGGGGGTCCTTTCGCCACGGCGTGTCTTGGACGCACGGAGTGAAATTGACAAACGCGACGCTCAATTTGGACGGCATATTGGCCTTCCGAGGTGTATTGTTGGCCTGCAGGGGGTTGAGGAAAGTGCGTCTCGGGCCGGCGTCTTCGGCTTCCCTGTGTTCGCTCGAGTACTCAATTTCGCTATTATTCGCGAAATTAGTAAATCGATTTTCTCTTTGTACATCAGTCGACTGGAATTAGATGTTTGTTTTGATTTTTATCGCACGAATTAGTATACGAAGTCATTTCAAAGTGTAGAGATTTTTCAGTATACAGTATTTGCAGACAGTCATAAGCGATTGTTCAGTCAGAGTCAAAATCTCGAAAATAATTACGGCGTAATCTGTCGCGAATCTGAAAGAAGCCATCAGAATAAAAGCGTATTCCCACAAAGTAATGCGTTCTCTTTACGTTTAAAAAGAAATTATCCCGCGCTCTTTTTATTTTCTCGGGACAAAAAAAAAAGGAGAAGTAGGAGGAAGTATAAGCACGCGTGCTCAATTCTGTAGGCAACTACAGGAAAAGCTTTTGCACAGAGGCGTAATCTTCTTCAGGGAGATACTCGAGTACGTATGCCAACATCAAAGGATTTCATTTTATATTTTTCTCCTCTTATAAATTTTTTTTTTTTTTTTTTTTAAAGACCCCGCTAATCTCTTTCAACTCGTCGTATTCCCACACTTGTCTCGTAGCATCCTTTTATTCGTCGAATCGATGGCGACACACGTCGAGATCATCATTTTACCCGCAAAGACTCGGGTTAATACGCTTATATTTGTGGGGTGGAAATTTGCTCGGGTAAAAACGCTGCATTACGTGAACTTTGATTGTAACAAATGATACGGGAATCCTAATGGTTTTTCGGGGATAAGGAGTTTCGTGACTCCTGCGGCTTTGATTGATTGCTTTTGTCACTTAGCCTGTACCGCACCAGCGTGACCAGGATCCTCTTGTGAGATTGTACGTTTTAATTATAAGCGCTCGATTATCTTTAGCGCGGGGTCTTTTAATGGATCTTCGCTGCGATCGGTAAAAGGATTGGTTGCTCATCTACGAGAGATTACGGCAAGAGCAAGGACTCGGTTATTGATGAATCTGGCTTTAACAAAGGGAGGGGCTCAGGAATAAATAATATTTGTTGTTGGACACGCTCGAGTTTAATGGCTTTTTATTCTTTCTTCATTGGGGAGTTCCGAAGCTTATAATTTTCTCGAGTCTATTCAATTTAAATTGAGTTAGCTTTTTTTTCGTCACGCGGGCCCACAAATTCTGATTAATTTTTTTACACCCATTGTTGCAGGTATATTTTGCTGACAGGTTCGAGTTTTGAATACGATATTTAGTAATATTAATCGTTTTATAACGGTTTTTAGATCATCAATTCATATCAAATCTAATCGTCTTTATAAGCTGTTCAAAATTTTCTAGTAATTAGTGTTCTCACATGTATTTTCCTGCTGATCTGTGAGAAATTTAAACAACTGTTATTTGATGATAAATCCATTTGACCCAAAAAACCATCTTCTTTTTGATGTCACTAGTAAATGATTTGGCATTTGGATCCCTTTTATAGTTTTTTAGCTACTTTTCAAAAAATTAGTGCTCGAAGACTATGACACTTCCAGAATTTTGAATTTTTTTATTTTCTTTATTTCATTATAAATTTTTTAGAAATTTTTTTTAATTTAAACTCTCAAATAATGACAGTGTGAAATTGAGATTTCTGAGACTATAAAAAAGTCTAAATGGTCCTGTTAGAAATTTAAATCGTTACATGGTCGAACTTATCAAAATGATATTGGAATTCTTTTTTCCTAAAAATTAATGGAAAAAAAATTCGAGATTCCAGAACTTTATAGGTATGATAAACTTTGAGCCCAAAATTTTTGGCTAAAGAACCAGGCATTAAGCGTTGATGTGACAAAATCTGCTCGCAAATAGTTAAGAAGGGTCGTGGATTCCGTAGAATTGCAAATTTTTTTTCATCTTTTTGTGACAGAAAACGATTCCTCAAGTTTTATGAAGATCTGTACTCCGAACAGGGCGGGGAGGGGTTCAGAGTAGAAATTAAATATAGTTTCCTCTTCGCAGTTATATTTCTAGTAAAAAGAAAAAGTGTTTTGTTAAAAAATCGTCCGTGCGCATTTTGAAGAGTAATAAAGTCCAAAAAAAAAAAAAAAAAAAAAAAAACTCAAGAGGGGATGTTTACCCTTTCTTGAATCAATTAAAACCCCTTACAGCCAAAATCTAATTCCCGCTGAAAAAAAAATCAGTCGAACGGGAGCTAATTGGCCGAGTTCTGATTTTCGTGTGCGCCGGCAATCACCCGTAGAGAAAGACGCGGGGCTCGAGTCCAAAATCTTATTCCCCAGCGACGCGCCAGCTCACCCCTCAGCGACTTATTCTTATAATACGCATAAATATGTACTCGTGCGGACGGCATCCGAGAGAGCTCGGGTGTAATACTGGCTGGTCGAGCGAGCGCAATCCCCATAATTAAATCCGTTAATCAAGGCTTACACTCGGGACTCTGACCTTCTCCTTCTCTTCCCCCGCGGTTCTCCATATCAACCTGGTTTATTGTGATCTCGCGTAATCTATGCTAAATTACGAGTATTAAGACGGACCACTGGACTGCCTGCACACTTGCTGACCCTCGGCTGCTAATTCGTGTAACTTTGGATCACGCTGATTCCACTTTACTCCCCTGCACAAATACCTACACTTGGTTATGAGCTGAGCTATTGAGCTGTCAAACTCCAGGGGAAGTTTGCCGATAGTATTTTTTAAATACAATTTTTTCCTTCAAGATGAATTGATTGTTAGGAAAAAAGATGCGTTAATTAGAAGTCAGGAATAAAATATATTTTTTGTACATTTTAACGAACTTTTAATGCAAGCATTTTCAAAGAAAGACTCAGTTGAAAATGTGGGAAAAGTTATCATTATAGCTGAGCTTGTTGAGAAGAGATCAGGAAAAAATGAGGAAAAAGGTGAATCAAATCGATGCAGGGTTGGAAAATAAAAGCACTCAAGCTCCGGTGTACTTTAAGGAGAAAACTCTTCGCTGGATCCTTAAAATTAATGGCTTGGCTTATCTTTTTGCTCAAGCTTCTCCGAGACGAGAGTGGCTGCTGGCATGTCAAGTTTCGAGAATAATCGATCCGCCGAGTTTCATCGTCTAGGTGAATACTATCGCGTAACCTTAACCTGCTCCCGCAGGCAATTCCGTAATTTCAATTTTCCTTCGAAAGACGAAAGTCAAGAGTCTAGAATGAAGAATAAAGAGTAATTGGCACTGGAGTGTGCCACTCTTGTCATGGTTCATTAGAGAAAATATTCTCCGACCCACCCACTGTCCAACGAACGAAGTACATGAAGAACAGAATTATTTTTTCGAGTGGTCAACTCGATGAGTCGCGTGCCTCACTTTTTTTTTTTCTTTTGTACCGATCGTCAAACGTGGAAAAGCTCGCGACAGCAAAATTTGGTCGAGTAGTCTCAGTATCTACTAAAGAAGAAGGGAGAGTTGACCTACCCAGTCAGTTTGTCCCTATTTTATCTCTCCCTTGTCTTTTACTTCTATTTACCTCCTTTTTTCTTTCAATCTTAATAGCATAGTAAACATGTTGGTATTCAACGTGTTTTGTAATTTTTTTATACTCTTGCTTGACAATGGCGAGCGCTTAAAATAACGTTTGATTGTTTCGGTTGGCTTTGCAATTGTCCTTCTTTGTTTCTTGTTACGAATGTTACGAATGCCTCTTTGCAGTTCAGTTTAATCAAGTTTTTCATCATACATTTTTTTTTTTTTTAATTATGAAGATTATTTAAGAGAAAGAAAGCAACTTGGAAATATGAAAAAAAAACCTGGAATGATGCATCTCAAAACGTTAAACTTTACTCTCAACTTTTTTGTTATTGAGGCATTTTGCTAGTTACTCACACATATTCTATAGTTGTTTTATAAACTGAGCTGAATTTTTTGTGTTAGAATATTTTTAGTTTTACATCAAAGCGCGCACATTAAAAAATCACAAAACAGTATTTTTCATTTTATTTTGAAAACACAAGTTACAAGTCATGAGTGCTCGACGGCTGATCTTCATTCGAGGGTTCTCGTGCTTTTTTCACCTCTCTCAAAGAAAACACATACGACACACTCGTCTCTAGAGAGCCAGGAGCGAATAAAGAAATCGAAAAACACTGCCATTAAACGTAAGACCAAACGTAACTAAAATATCTTAATGACCAGCATGTTTAACCAACGTCTTGTCCTTACCGCAGAGCACTTTGGTGTGAGAGTCAGCGAAAAAAAGGCTCGGGCTTGCAGGTCGATGATCGTTAGGACGAAAATCTGGTGCTGTAGAAATGCGGGCTTTGTGCACGAGCGAAGCTCTCGAAAAGACGACGAGTGGCTTTTGGCGGCCCTTAGGCCAAGCTCGGCATACCTGCATATGTACGTACTTCGAGGAGGGTGAGCACCTGTTGAACGCACTTCTTTGTGAAGTTCACGTGCGAAGCGAGTGTGTGTACGCTTGGTCGTGACCTTACGGTTTTGGCGGTTACCTGCATGATCTCCTCTGCTGTTCAAATATTGACAAAATAGAGAACGTATTGTAAGGGTGCCTCCTCGAATTCGATTATTCAAGTGGTATCGAGTATTTTTTGATCGATTATTAATGGATGATTTTAGCATAAACTAGATTGTATGATTGCTCATTTTAAAGTCGCGCATAAATTTGAATCCAAAGTGTGTAAAAACTTTTAATAAATTCAAGAAATTTTTTTGGCAATAGTTGCTTGCATGTAAAGGTTCGTACAAAAATTAAAGTATATTACTACTATTTGATGAGTTAGTGCTTGTAATTGAAAAAGAAAAGTTTGTTTCTTATTTTAGATCAACCGTCTAGAACTTGAAAACCGATATCTGTATCTCTTACCACTCGTTTGATCAACAGAAGGAAAAAAGTAAAATCAGACACCTGGCGAGTTTGGAGATTCCCACGGGGGTTCCAAAATAAACAGGCGATCGCTGATAAAGCGACGGATCTGATCGAACGCCAAAAACTCATCTTGAGATTGTCTCGGAGTAAGTAGCTAAATATATAACAGGTGCCCTCGCGCGCGTAAAACCCAACGAAAATAGCAGCCTCGTACCCTCTCCCACGAAGCTCTACGAGCGAGTTGATTTATGTACGGCGTGGTACGTGTCACTCCTCTTTTAAAGCCGCTCGTTAATGCAGACCCCGAGAGCCCCCGCGTATTTAGATAACAACCCGAGCTCTGGCCTTTACGATGCAACCGATCCTTGATTGTTGTTCTCTGACCTGCGTGGTTAACCCTTTGCCTTTTTTTTTTTTGTTGATTTTTGGCTATATTAGACTCTCCGCGAAGGAAAATACATATTATGTACTTTTACGATCGCCCAACTGCATCACGCGACCTGCGGGCGCTTTAATTTTGTCGGATTTTTATTGACGCTCCACCCCGACGAGTATTTAAACATCGTTAAACGCGCTCGCCGCGTAAACTACTGGGCTTTTTTAACGTGGAATCATAAATGCGCACACGTGTGGAGGACTTTTGTTTGTTTGGTTAATTTTTCCCCTTTTCTCCTTCTTTTATTGCTCTATAAAAACCAAAAGCAGACGATAATTTTAAATATTATTTTTTAGTTTATTTCTAGTAAGCTTAAAGTAAAAAATCAACCGATCATATCTGGTAAATTTTTAAGTGACCATTAAATTATTCTCGATAAGGCTTGTCGGTACGATACATAATCCGACGAATTACGGGATGAAACGCATCACCCACTCGGAGAGAATTTTTCACCCGGCTCGGTAAGCGCCCCATAAGAGTGATAACTCTTGGCATGATAGCCACATTTTGGAGAGATAATCGTGGCCTCTTAGCCAAAACTCTGGCCATTCTTTTTCCTCGGGTCCATCCAGGCGCGACCCCTCCATAAAAATTCTAAAAAAACCAGAGTCACGTGAAAAGACATTAGGGTTGACCCCTCGGGGCGCTGGGAATGAAGAATCACCCCGAAAAATGTGTAGGCGTTTGGTAAAAAAAAAAAAAAAAAAAAAAAAAAAAAAAGGGATAATACACCGGAATGACACATGGAGATGGGCGCCGCGATAAAGGCGCCGCAATGGGTATCGTCCTGCAGATACGTGACGGCTCATTACTCCAGGCCCGACTGGTCACCACCCCTGAAAAAGCCATGTGTTACGTTGGCAGCCCTTTCTTGTTGCTCACGGTCAGTCGGTTCCTCGCGTATTATAAAACCATAAAACGCACATTTTCGCACCGGACTTTTTGATTAATGGGTCCCAGACTCTTTTGCCGAGTTGCTTTTACCCGTATTACGAAAAAAAAGACGACTAATACTTCTGGGTGCTCTTAAAAATATCAAAAGAAAATTCATTTGAGCTCTTACTTTCGGCCCTTCTTTATGTTCTAGCTGTGTAAGTGTTTTGTGGGAAGCCCAGATTTTCAAGACTCCGAAATCGCATTACGAGGCAAGAGTTCGTAAAAAGAGTTACGAGGGAGGGGTGGAAACGCTCGAGATGGACGGAGAAAAAGAGCAGCAGTCGTGACGAGCTTTCAAGTCGGCCTGATGAGATTTGGCCGAAGTCGAGAGAAAGCTAAGTAAACGGAATACGACTTTCCATCTTTTACGAGTTTTCGCTCGGCTATTCAATTATTGTGCCGAACGCTTCTACTCGGCATTCTATTAGTGCTGATGATGCCTTTGGGTCTTGAGACCACCTTGTCTTTTGTTTTTCGTTTAGACGTTTTAGCAGTAAAATCAGATTCAATTTCAATCAAGTGTTTGTGTTTTTCTTCAATCATGATTTTTTTTTGCCTCGTGATTTTAGATTGATTATTTATTTTTAAAACATTAAACTGTTTAGATAAAATTTAAAAATTTCGAGACTACAATTAAAGAAAAAAATTACGAACAGTAATTAAAATGTAATTAGATAAACTAAAACGATAAAAGAAAGATCCCTTCGATAGTCGGGTATCGAGGCGATGGAATCTTTTTACCTAGGGCTGGCCTGGGAAAGCACAGCAGCCGCTCTTTAAAAAGCAGGTGGCGAACCGTCTCGTCCCGATTCAAGGACACTCGAATCACAATAAGAACAAGACCACCGTTTCAGCTACTGCATCGTATCGATATGAATTTTCTCATCGCAGCAGCGCCGTCGCGGTAGTTATGCCGTTGCATGGCTGCATGAGAATGGCTCTATGTGAACGAGGTTAATCCCGAAGGCAAAGCTCTGCCTGCAGGACTGGAATAATCCCATGAATGCTAAGGAATTAATATATAATTGAGCGGCTTGTTTGCGTTTGTGCGGGGGCGCGACACATTTTTACGCTTTGCGTCGAGAATAATGGAAGCCAGGCTTTTTATAACCTCTGCTCGCGTGTAATTCGTGGGATCCTTTGAGATGTCTAATCCTTCCAGGTTGCGGTTTGTGATCCCATATGGCTTACCTTTCTTCCACCGACCTTGAATCCTTTTTTATGATTTTATGATCTCTTTTAAATCACTCGAGATGCAGATTTTTATTTCAAAACCAAAGGCTCACTTTTTAAGATTTGTTTTGAAGTTCAAATGGGAATTTTACCCTTCTCAGAAGAGTACTTGATCGATTGATTTTTTAGTAAAATTTTAACGCGTATTCAATTGGAAATAATTAGAAAGAGGCGAGAGATGAATCATCCGGTACACTTTTATCGCGTGCCGAGAGCGCTCGTAAATCAGACGCGCATACCTTCCTTCACGAAATTACCATACCATATACACGCAGATGCGAAGAATCCCTCCTACTGCAGCAGCAGCAGCAGCAAAAGTACAACGAGCGCACTTAGTGACTCACCTCAGGGTGTCGCGCGCCGGATAAAAATACATACCGGACTGCTTGTACAAACAGCGGCGACGCATACGTCGGTTATTAGGAAGGAAGAAGTTCACACGCGCACTCCGGGCCACTACAGCCTGCACCTTTGATATCGATCTCGTTCCACCTTCGACTTGTGTTTTTTTTTTTTTTTTTTTCGTCTTCTTCAGAGGGGATTAAAAGCCGACGTACTCAAAAGAGTTGTAGGAGAGGCTTTGTTGGCCGCGGCACCGAATTCTTATATACATACATAAATTTTATAACTCGGACTGAGTTTGCTCATACATCACGCGCTTGGAATAACAGCTCTCACCTGACGGCCAACCTGGCGCTTTCTTCGATAAATACGTAATGACTGTGGCATGCTTTTTTTATGATATTGTCACGAGATAAATGCGTGTCGCGTCAGCTCTTTTTATTTGTGATGCGCTCGTCGCGCGATTCGGATAAAAGGTAAATAAAAACTGTCTGTTTGACGTCGAGAGTGTCATCTTTTACGGTTTTGTTTGAACGTATGGGAATATTTCGAATTCTATTTGATGATCGAGGACCATGAGTCATAAACGCGCTGTTTCAAGAGATATTTTTTGATTATTTTTAAGTTTGCTCGGTTTTATTTTTCTCGCGATTGATAGAATACTCAAACGTGGACAGAGATTGGAAAAAAAATTTGGATCTGTTTGAAGTGTTTAACAGATGATCGATCTTTATTTGATGATTCATTTAGACAAAAAAAAAAAAAAAAAAAAAAAAAAATCTGTAAGTAAATAAATTTAAAAAATAAACAATAAATCTGCAATTATATTTCGTTGAACAGAGTTAAATTTTGTTTAAATTTTAGAACCGGATATAAAGTGGAAATATGGGTTTGGTTAGGTCATATATATGTCAACAGAGTGAGCTCTGTTTGACATTGATACTAATGATTCCGTAGTGAGTAGCAGTGTGGGGTATACCCTACTCCACTCGTAAAAATGATGAACCGGGCGTAACAAAAGATCTTATATACTTACCTACCCCTGAAGAAATCGGTGAAATTGAGCGAGCTGTTACTTGCGCGGACTATACGGTGGTATTCATCCACCTTTGAAATTCTAGTTTCCGGTTGGCTAACCACGCCACGTCTCGCATGACCCTGCAGAGAGCATCCTTAATGATGGGAAATGACGGTTTATGAGCTACCGACAAGTTTGATTCATTTCGAATCAGACTGGCTATCCTGGCCTTGAGCCGTTGAAAGTTAAAAGATAGAAACTTATTCTCTGTCTTTTTTTCATTTATGCTCGAGCGAGCACCAACCTTTTCGGGTGCTCATTGTTCGAAATCAAAGTGTTGCTCTTTGGGGTTTAGGAATTGACATCATTGAAACCCTTTCTCAAACGAGTAAAAGACTAGAAAAAAAAAAAAAAAACTTCCAGAGCATTCGTAGCCAAAATGATAGATTACAAGTATAAAAATTTTCAGCATCATTAGAGACTTTTCTATAAGTGAAAAATATTAAGTTTAGTCACCCAGTTTTACACTCATTTGCATCAAGAACCAATATTTTCAAACACAAGTGGATGACAAATAAGTAAGAATCAAAATCAATACATCTCAATTACTTAACTTTTATTTAAAGTAGTATTAGAGTAAACTTAAAAGTTTAAAAATTATTTTTCTTTCCAGAAGTTGGGATTCAGCAGTGAATGAGTAATCCAGTTAAAATTTTTTGATCGATAGGCAAAGTTTAGATCAAGGGGGTGAAAACTTTAGGGTTTATTAAAATTTAACCCATCTAAATAAGAAATTCTTTCTCCAGCCAATTGAAGTTGTCCAAGACTTATCGACGTATCGGGTAAAAGTTTTCTTAAGCAGCAAGTTTGGCTGAAACAAAGATTGTTAATCAGGTATGCTTACAGTGTAGCCCTGTCGAAATTGTCCGGGTCCGTCTCGGTTCGCAGTTAATTATTTAATCGGACAGAGACCAACGCGGGGTCGTACACAAAATACATTATACACAAGACGCTCGTCAGGCTCGGTTTGTCGGACGCGTCCGCCTTCACGAGCCTCTTGGGTGTCGCTATCCACGCCACGAATTACAACCTGCTGCTTGACAGTCATTGCTCTTATGTATTTTAAATTAATTCTCACCTGGTAAGGATGGAGTAAACTTAAAAAGTAAAAGACGTATAAAGTTTTAATTACCTTTAAATAACAAGTATTTCACATCTTGAATTTAATATAAAAGACTCGAAAAAAAATTAATTTTTCTTATCCTTACGGTAAAAATTCCGGAGCAAATATTTGTTACTCTCGTAACTAACTATCGATTATTGATATCTTATCGTTGGGAAAAGGAAATATTTATAGGTGTCAATTTCCAATTCCCAGTTGTTGATAAGTGACTTTTAACACAGATACGACAAGTATGAAATAAGTACATACGAAATCATGGTACGATAATAAGGAGATTTCGATTTTTTTCAAACGCTGTTGTACCCTCAGTAAGAGCAGTTGCAAATATAATTAAAATCCATAATGATTAAACCGATGCGATTTCTCAAAATCAAATCAAGCAGGTTGGCAAAGCAGCATCGGATTTTTCCGCACAATTAAATATCTCAATGAGTCAGCAGCACACCCCTTTTATTCGGCAATAAAACGCGCGAATTAACACTCCCCTGGCGCGCCAATCCCCTCTAATTATAAAATGCTCTCGTTAACGTTCAGAAACGACGGCATTAAAAAAAGCGAGGGAAGGGGAAAGAGATAGAAGGAAAGAAAGAAACGCGAGTACCTTGATCGCACCTACCCACCCATAGGCAAAAGAAGAAACAGGGAAGATTTACGGCCAATCGGCGGATTGCGCTGCGGTCGCGCGATATCGATGCAGGCGACAAAGCCATTATATCGGCTCGGAGCTGCTGGTTGAGGCTCTTAGTCAAGCACCTGTGTGTATAAAGCACGAAGCCAGTCAAGCACGCACGTAAGTTTTATTGTCGGCGGGCGATTTATCCGGGAACCAAGGGAGACACACCCACTATCCAGAGGACATTATTCACAACCTTGTTTCCCATCTAATTCTGTCTGTCTGCGCATATTTAAGCTCACATTTTTATGATGAGCCTCTTAATTCGCAGCTGCTGTTGTTTCAAAGCTGATTCATATTTTTATTGCAATTTTTCTGCGTCTTATTTTTCAATTCTGGAGTTCAGCTAGTTTTTTTTTCAAACAATTGTATTATTGAGAAAAATATATTTAAAATTTTTATGATTACCATAATTCTAAATCCAATGAGTTAGGATGTTTCTGAATTGGGGCAACGATATAATAGTTTCTGCTACGCATAAAGGCGTCAATTTTCTAGGCCAGGTAGATTTGGCCCTTTTTTCTCACACTATTTCGTTCGAAAATCCTATAAAACTACCGAAACGAGCGCGTTTGATGTTTCGTGCAGGGGTTTTTACGACGATTGCCGTGAAATACGTGGCTCTCGAAAAAAAGCGACAGGTGTCAGCCGTATAAAGCAAGCCCGCAAGCTTCCGAAAGGGCAGTCTTATCTAATGGCGCGCCCTCACGCACCCCCAAAGGTTGCGCGGAAGTGAACTTTGGGAAAAATTTAATTACCTCCGGTGTAAGTACAAGTACGAGCGGTGCATCGCAACGCGCTCGTGTTTCGGGCTCGTAAATGTTTCCGACGCTATCCATAATACGTCTGGGAGCTTATTTCTACGTACGTTGTGAGTAACCTCGACGCGGTGATAAAAGCGGGAAAATTGAATTTATTATTTTACGCCCGTATTTTATTATGATTTGCTTTTTATCTCTAATGTCACAAACATCGTTTTTACTTTAATCTTATGCACATGGAGTATAATAAAACTCGGAAATTACGCATGATTATCAGCTCTTATCGCTTGGTTAATTTTTTTTTTTTGTCAATGATTTTAAAAAATAAATGAAAATATAATGATGTCTTTTGAAATTTTTGACAAGACTCGCGATAATGTAATGGTACAACAATTTAAAATAAAAAGTGTCAATTTCGAAATCATATTCGATTCGACTAAAAGTCAAAAAATCAACGCATCTTTTTAGCAAGTTAGTTGATAAATTTAAAAACCGAAAAAAGAATGAAATTAAAAACAACGTCGAGGGTGGTTGTTTTTTCGTCCAGAGACCGGAAATTGCGTTTATAATGCTTCTAACCAGCCCTCCTAGCTAGCGTACCCCCCGTAAACGTAAATTGAAAAAAAAAAAAAAAAAAAAATGCGTCCCGGCCGGTCCGGCGACGCACAATCGAGGGAACAAAAAAGCGTGGGTGATGATATTCCTTTGTGCCGCGGCAGTCGCGGGCTAAAACGGGTGAAACAATACGGCCGCGCTGTGAATTCTGGGCATCACAATGACTGACCCGGTGCGTTATACGAGGGGGTTGTACGGAAAACTTTTGACCGACGTGCGCTTGACTTGATCCACGCTATGCGAATCAAAGTCTTTTGCTGTGTGTGAACTCTTTTTGATATGCTGCTTTCCAAAGGATTCGTTCTCTCGATTGTGCGATAGGGCCATTTTTTTTCTTTTTTTTTAATGATTAAATCGTTAATTATCTTTTGCTTTTACTCAAGTCTACTTTTACTCAATGGTGAGTAAAAAAAAAAAAAAAGATTTAATGTACGTCTAGAAAAATTTTTATTTCATCGATTAAATTTTTCTATGTAATTGAAATTTATTTTTCTAATGTTTCTTGTGTTACTTGATGTAGCTCCATATTAATAAGGATAAATTAATAACAAAACACAGCTAAGTTTTGCGTGGACTACATAAATTTTTACTTTTTGGTTCGTTTTAACGTATTTGATATTTAATTATAAAATTCAAAGCTTAAATTTAGATATCACATGTGTGTGACACAATAAAATAAAAAATATTATTCTCGAACTCACTTTTCAATTTTTTATGACACATAAAAAAGTGCCTGTTAAATCATTTTGACGAATTCGTAGCCCCGAATTTCACGGTATTTTCTTTCAATCAACAGTCGCGCGGTAGCTTTAACAAAAAAAAAAGTCGAAACTCGCCAATCGACTTTCAACCTAGATATTCATTTCACCCCGAGCTCAATAAAAGAAAGAAAGAAAAAAAAGAAGGAAGAAACCCCCATGGAAGTAAAAATCATCAGCGGTCGTATTCTCAGCCTCGTAAAAGCAGCCTCCCGAGCGAAAAAACAAAAGCCAACCGGTTTCCCAAAACGCCCATCCAGTCCGGTCAAAACATAAACGTCCATTGGGTCCACGTTCACCCCTGTAGTCACGTGTGATACGTAACACAGCGGGGATGCGAGTTTTTTTTCTCTCTGCCTCCCTCCCCTTCTCCACCCGAGTTATTATGAGACCAAGCTCATTATATAAAACGCTTCTACCTGTGAAAAATGACTGGTCAATTGTGGCTCTACTTTTATTGATTCTTGACGATTTAGATCCGAGTGTGGCTGCTGATGATACGAACAGTGTTCACACAAAATTCTATTGTCGTTTTATAAACTCTATTCGATTGTAAGATTTCTATAGCCGATGAAGTGGATTAATAAGGCTTTCAATGTACCGTTTGGAAGATGTGAAACAGACCTGATTGAATTTTGATTCGAAAGAGAGGGGATGATGATGATGATGATGGTCAGTGTGTTGAAAAATGATAGCGTGGACATTGGGGATAAATCGTCGCGCTACCATGCCCATTGTTCTCAGATACAATAAGTGTTTTGAAACTCGGAGATAATTTTTATCTAAATCTCTGAAAACAAATTTAAAAAAAGTGATCGTATGGTTTTGACGTGAGAAAAAAATCATCCGGGGGGGTGGCTGAGCAGGTCAAAGTTTTATTTTTCCAAGAGTACGTATCAATTTTTTAAACGATTCGTCATTGCCTCTGCCGGTAAAAGTAAACAAACTCAAAATTTCAAAAACAACAAGACGCGTTGCCCGCCCCTCGAAAAAACAACCAAACTTTAAAAAAGCAACGAGCTGCAGTGACACGTGTTGCACCCCTCGGTCTTCATTACACCAAAGGCGTTAAGAAAAAATGCAGAGGCAAAAACAACCCAACCTGCAGCTTGGCTGCACTTTTTTCTCAACCCCGAGCTGCGTGCGTGCGATACAATCAAAAAACAAGAAGGGTAGGAAAAATTAGTTACGGTCCTTCGAGGCGGTGACACACGTCGCGAGTGTACAAACATCGCGACGTGTCAGAGTTATTTCCCAGAGATCGAGATAGGCACTGATTTTTTATAAAGTCATGGTTTTTTAGGAAATCTTTCAAGCCTTCGTGAAATGTTTTTCAAACTGTATGAATTCGCATGCTTTTCTGCACCTATTTACAGATTTACTTTCTTAAAATAAAAAGGACCCAAAAAAGTGAAGCCGATGGTGCGTAGATTGATTCATGAATAATGTGAGTTGAGACTTTAATTTAATTGACTGATCAAAGAGAGTGATCTACATGCACTATAAAAAGTGGTTTTGATTTTTGAATCAATATTTTGAGAAGCTTTAATTCATTTTCACTTATCAATATTGTTTTCGAATAATTTTTTATGTAGTTAAAAGCTTGAAATTGACTTGGTAGCTATAAAGCAAAGTTATGCAGATTTATCAGAGTAAACTGTTAAAAGATTTTAAGAACATAATCAATAATCAAATTGAATTACTGATTTGGTTATATCTATTGAAATAAAAAAGATAAAAATCAATTGCTCAACTAGAACTTCAATTTTTGATCTATAACTATTAATTTTAATTAGGCTGAGAATTATTTAAAAAAGTTCCCTACCAATCGGATCTAGCCCACAGATTTGGCCCAAATAAAATATACACATAATTTTTAGTATTAAAATAGCTCAGCTAAATTTTTGAAGCCCCAAGGAGCTTGTGAAAAAAGTTTGAAAAATTTTAAATTTCACAAATTATCATGGGCTCTAATGGGAAATTTTCTTAAACTGCAATAACTTAATTTCCAGCATACAAAAATCAGACTTTGATTGTTCTATTTCAAAACATTTATTAGGAGCCTGTAGCAATAATTATAAACAATTGATTTTTATTCTTGTAAATATGACTTCTCATTGGCTACAGTATGATGGTTAGAAAGTGGCTGAGCCAATGAGCAGACGATTACTTTCGTCAAATGCATATTTGACTTGCGTAGATGGTAGGGAACACAACAAATCACTTGAATGAGCTTTCAGTACGTGCAGATTTTCTAATTATTAAAATATAATAAAAAAATTTTTGTTTTATTATTACTACATATATTTTTAATGCTTCAAGTATAGAAATTTTATCAACGGTTTTTCAAGCATAATTGTACCGTGTATAGATGTATACTATTACTGTAAGTTGCATATAATCAGAAGTTAAAGATTTTGTATCTTTACCCATTAAAATAAAATTGATTTCCTTCCTATCAACATCAGATGAACTTGAGTGCGATAAATTTACTTATAATTGAAATCAATAAGTACGTAAGTGAAAATGAATGCGCGTGTCCGATGATGTTTCACGCACCATGCTGATTCCAATGGAATGACCCGTGAAAAATGTGGTTTATCGTAATTTACGAGTGAAAACCCGCATATAAATATAAAACAAACTAGGGTCCTTAAATCGTACCACCGCATTTTAGGGGTTAGAAAAAAAAAAAAAAAAAAAAATGCATCTGGCTCTCGGGTAAAAAAACATGGTGTATTCGTGATCGATCGTTTTATATCGAAACAAGCGTCGTCACCGATATTATTAATCATACACGCGTCACGTGTTAAAAGTTCTTTTTTTCGCGACGAGAGCACCGCCCAGCCTACCGTTTATCGAGAATTTTGCCAAATTGTGTTTTTTTCATTCTCTCCTTTTTTTTTCATTCGTCAGAGAGAGGGTTGCGTGTGTAATGTTGCGCCTTTTTTTATGCGAACGCATTCAATGAGTCACCAGGAATCATTAATCATAAGTGTGTGTTTTTTTCGGAAGACGGAATACGGGTTATGCGGTACGCTAGTTGGGCTTTGTTTCGTAATGATACTTTCAATTTATGGCTTTGTGCGAGTGAATTTCGGGTTACAGTTTATCAATTTATGAAAGACTTATAAAGTCCACGCTTCAGTTTACCCATTCATGAAACGAGAAAATGATGCGTTGACTTGTCATAAATTCAAACTTCCGTAGAAAGAACGCTTTTAATTTTACAATTTTCATATTGATCAATTAAATTTATTCCTATTCTACTTATAAAGTAAATGTCAAATAGCCAGTGAAACATCGATGGTTCCAGCGAAGAAAAACCTTAGACAAAAATTTGCAACGAATAAAGTTACAATGAGGCGTTTTTCGGTGATTAAAATGTCTCTAAATAACTTTATATATTATTTTAGCTTTTGTAGATTGGAAGAAAATGAGATTTGTTATAAGTCCGTTGATACATGAGGGTGAAAAAAATTTTTCCGAACACCAGCCGCGAATAAAAAGACTGTGAGTCTTCAGCTTATAAAACAGTACAAGGGTCTTTTTATTCGCGGCTGGTGTGTCAAAATGATATGTTACTCAACTTGTGTGTGAAGTTGTACATTTACATCGAGAGTTGTTGATACTCGAGGCGTAAGATAGCGAGCGATAGCGAGCTATCCGGAGCCGAGAGCATCAGCATATAATATATCAACGCTATGGTAGTAAGGGTCATTTTAACATTTTTTTCCGTTAGCTAAAATCATGAATAAAGTGATATTGAGAGACATTTTAGTAACTAAAAATCTCATTGTAACTTTATTCGTGGCAGATTTTGGACTATGGTTTTTCTTCGCTGGGACCATCGACATGATTATGGTAAAATAATTGATTCGTTCAAATTTAGTTAACAGCGGTAATTTTTTTGGTTAAAACAGTCTCACTATATGAGTCGTCGTGGATAACGTACCGTACCGAAACTCATTTTTCTGTCTTAAAAAAAAGTTCCCAGAAACCACAAAATCCACCCACTTATCCGAAAGAAAATCGATGGAACCCGGGGAAAACTCGTGTGAAAATCATCACCCCATTACGACGTATCAATTTTTCTCCCGCAATCTGGTCGGCAAAACAAAGGGAAAAAGGTGCGTGAGAAGTCAATGAAGCAATCGCATTAGGGCGACTTTTTCCTTTTTTTTTTTTTTCACCGGGATAGAAATAAAAAGAAGGCATCAGCACGCGACGACGACGTTGAGCCTGCGCGATCCCTGAAAAATATCTCCCTCGCATATACGAAGGTCCGTCCGCCCGTCCCCCTCGTTGGTCTCCCCCCCCCCTTCCTGAAAAATTGGTCTCCGAAAATTCTGACGGTCCGCGATTTATCAAGCGCGTGCATGCATACGCGTCTTGTTTATTCGCCCCATTCCGCTTACTTTACTTGAGCTTTTTTTTTTCTTTCTTCATATACGTATATATCAATATCATCACGCGGGTAAAAGGATGTCCGCGCTCGGGTCTCGGGTTTCAAAATGATTGGGATAAAATTGAGGGTAAGCCGATCCTCCCCCTGTTTTTCAGCGCTCCCGGACGAGATTCTTTGTAGTATCTTCCGCAGGCTTTCTTTTTATAAGACCTGTCGCTTGATAAGGTTTGCCTATATGTGTGGGTGCTGCTCTACCGTTCCTGGTCAATTTGACGTGGGTGGGGACCAAATAAAAGGAATCAGCCGCAGTGGCTTCTTGTGTTTTTTTTTCTCTGTCTCTCTCTTTTTTCTTCTTATACAGTCTAGTCGAGCGTACCCGTAATTACAGGAGAGATCCTTGAGCTGGACAGGACGACCGAAAGAAGAGACTTTATCATCATCGAGCTGAAGTTGCTTCTTTCTGTTTCACGTTTCATCTGGAAAAAGAGAAATTGAATGATATCCTCCTCCCCGGTGGTGGACTGCCGCCACCCGAAGGGGGATTCCTCGCCGGTTCGACCCAAGGGTCTCCGTAATACTAGAAATTGAAATACATTTTTTTCTTTTTTTTTTTGTTTGGAGAAAAAAGTATGATGAGTTACACAATGTCTTAGCCTTGATTTGCTTGTTTGGAATACGTTTTTCACTTGGTTACCCAATACTTCTGCACGATTCAACTGATAAACTTATTTTAGTTATGAAAAAAAGAGCTTATTTCAAAGGAGTATAAATGATTACTCAATTTTCAAAGTTGATTTGTGACTGAAAAGTCATCTAGTATTTTATTATTGAATATTTTTTATTCAATTATTCACAATACTAAAGATCACTATAATAATTTGGGATGAGTTCAACGAGAAAAATTTTAATGAGATTTTTGAAGTCTTTTATCTTTTTGTGCATAATTTAAATGATCACCTAGTCTATAAAGGGCTTTTGTAATTTTAATTTATTTGAAAAATAATTAATTAAGGTAAATTTCTAGGATAGTTGGACACTTTTCAAGAGGGGATCTTTGGTTTATGCTTGATTATTACAGTAATACTGCATGAAAATTTATAATTTTTCCATAATATGCTAAAAAAATTAGTCAGGAATTGTATTCAATGATTTTTTCTTCAATTATTTATCAAAAAACTGTTTAATTTACGATAAACGCAAAAGTCATGTCTACGAGTTTGACATCCCCAAAAAAGAATTTTCAGAAATGTCCGCCGAACCGTCCCGCAAGATGGCACCTCTAAATTTCGCGTTTTGCGCATATTTTTCGTATTTGAAGAGTAAAATATATTTGTAAAAAGTTTAGAGAAACTTATGCATGGCTCAGTTCCAATCGAATAAGTAAAAACTGTAAATTATTTTCGGCTCAACTATTGGCGTCCAAGCGCGAGCCGTCATTCAACTTAACGAGATCTGCAGCATCAGTGGTGGTCTTAATAAATACCCTTTCCATGGAAATCAAGCCGAGCGTGTCTTATTTCAGCTGACCACCGTCCGGCGTCACACAGCTAACCACTTACACTTGAAAAGAGAAAAAGAGAGAGAGAATAAAAAGAGATCAATTCACCTTCGGTGGTGTGCGCCATGCATTCAAAAGTAAAAGGGTTGAACTATACAGGGATTTGCAACAAAGGTAAGCCGGACTTTGCACGTGTGCCGCCCGGTCAATCTGCTGACCGGTGGTGGCCAGTTTCTCATGTCACTCTTGACCACGAGAGGACGACACCTCCATGCCCGCTTATTTATCCTTTGGGGTCACGGTTCCTGTGTGCCTAAACATCACACAAACACATAGAGAGCAAGCGGAAAGAGCATCGGCTACCTATGATCACGATGATGGGGATGTCCGGCTGGTAGAATTTAAGTAGCGTGAGACTTTGACGTTTATTTGACAAGCGTGGGTGTGCTGCAACCTGCGGCCTAATTTTCAAAAGTGGACACTTCTCTTTTGTGCCTGGGCGGTCTCTTTGAAAAACTTGAAAAAATACGGAACCCGACATGACACGTGGACACTGTCAATCCAAAGTTTGTATCGCTACTGCGGGACCGATCAGCAGTGTTTGGATGCTAAAAGAGTCGGCTAACAAGCGAAAGGAGTACGACACACCAATCGATCGATCAGTTTTAAGGGACAGTTGCAGTTGGAAAAATATTTGCCTTGGTCTTTTTATTTTTCATTTTTTTTTTTTTTTTTTTTTTCCACAATTTCAATGGTTTTGAGCGGGTGACACGATCAAGAGCAGATGTTGCTTTTTTTGGACGTACCGCAACGGCCATTGAGCAATTCCTCCGAAAAAGAGTTGAATAAATCCATTGAGAATGTACTTCAATTTACCTCTATTTTTCCAACTTTTTTTTCATCATAAAATGTCCAAGTGACATCTGTTACGAGATTTTTTATTTTTTTAGTAGATTTAATCTTTTTTTTTATGGTGGATTACTTACATTTAGAAAACTAGAGAAGCCAAAGGTTAGTGGGTCAAGAATAAACAGTATAAATTGAAATCGATAAGTTTAATGAAGATTGGGAGTCCTTTACATTTAAATGTAAGATTAGAACCACTAAGAATGTATCGGATCACAATTTAAAAATATTAAGTTATTAAAAAATATTATTAAAAAAAATTATAAAAGAATTTCTTATAGAAGCTTATGATTGAAATAGTATGTCAGTAGATATGGTGTTATGTTTGATGTAAGGATTCAGTTAAATAAAACAAACTAACCTTTTTTAATACTCTAGACACTCTAATTATTAAACGTATTACTCACATTAAATTAATATTTTTTTTTTCTAAAATATGTAGTAGACTTGTTCAGTTATTAATTCAAAAGAAAAAAGTTTGCATTCATGTTTAAATTGTTTAAACAAGAAAAATCATGAGCATAAAACAAGCACCTTGTACAGTACCTTTTTTTGGGTAGAACTTGATAATTCAATTTTTCGATACAGATAGATTCTTTTTTACCAGTACATCAACATTCATAGAAAAAGTCAAAGCAAGTATTTATTTAATGGATTTGTATAATTTAGCAGTGTGTCAAAGTTTTTTTCTCCATGAAAACTCATCAGACCGCCGTTATGCAGATATAAATATGATAAAAAAGAACAGAAGAGAAAGAGGGAGGACGAGAAAGATTGAACGAAGTAGAAAATTTGGTGGTTACAGTCTTCTAGTTTAGTCTGAATCGAGGTAGATAAAGAAGAAAGCGAGCAGGGAGCTCAAGTCGGAGAATGACGCCGAAATTCAATTCCCCGATATCTGAATACGAGCCAATTACGGGCGATGTATGAACTTTGGGGTGGTGCGCGCGCGCGTTATATGTATATTTTTGTCATTTTATTTTGCCATAGGCCGGCCCGCCACCTATTCTGAAATTTGAATGTCATCTCCTTCTCTCTCAATTTATTCCGGCTCTATATGAACGCCACCACCGCTTGTCTCTGCACCAGTGCGAAACCGTGCAGACATGATTTGCATTTTTGGGAAAAACGTATTATATACGTATGTGCACGGGGGTCTGCATAGAAATTTCGGTTGAGCGATTTTTTTTTTTATTTTTCCGGGGTGGCTTTGTTCGGGCACAAAAACTTTGTTCCGCTGCGACACTTTCTATAAGCACATTGAAAAAAATCGAGCCTTAATTTTTCTTTGTGAAGAATTTTTTTTCGCAACTACTGTTTAGTGTTTAAAAATATAAAAAGTATAAAAAGTTTCCAACTAGGATCGGAAGAGTTACAAATTTTCAATAAACTGAACACTGAGAACGTGCGTTTGTGGACTACAACTCCTGATTGACTTTGACAAATCTTAATGCATTGGAGTGTAACAAAATAAACTATTCGTACAAAACGTAACAATCAGAAAATGACTTTGAAAAGTGTCTAGTCACGAAGATTCAACCGCAAATAAAGATATTCACACAAACCATATGAAAACCATAAATGCAAGTCAGACACTCAATCGAAGGCGCGTGTGGGAAAAGGCTTTTTCTCCTTTATTTTCTTTCTGACAAATCGTTTTTCGCGTTCAACGCCGAATCATATTTCGGAAATGACGATCTGCTCCACGCCGTGCCATCTCCGAAAAAGGGCGAACGTGAGAGTAATGCGAAACTCTTGACGCGAGCAAATTGCCTTACAATTTTTTCTCTTTCCACGGTGCTGTTTGATTTGGGCTGAATACAAATCTACGAATCATGATAGGTTTCTCTAAGATGTGTTAACAAGATTTTTATTGGTTTATTTGGATCAGATGTAACAAATTTTCAAGTACGATAAGATCTTACAAGTTTTTTCAAAATTTAAATGAAAAAGTTCATCAGGGAAAATAAATAAAAACTCTTTCTATAATATAGAGTAGTCGAATCTTTGCTTTATTTATTTATAGAAATATTTTGTTATTAGTTTCCCTAATAATCTTCTTTGAGTAAAGGCCACAACCATTAAATATTAAAATGAAAAAAGACAAAGACGGTCCTTTATTATTAATATAAAAATTTAATAGTTTTTTTTATGCCTTTACAGGAAAATAAGAACACAACTGTTGATTTTGAATTTTTAAATTTAATCATTATTTACGAAAACTGTAAGCTCGTTCAATATGCGATAGAGTAGTCGTTCAAAAAGTTGACATTTATAATCGTTTTAACTACCGATTCAGTGTACAAACTCACTGCCGATTTCTTATAATTCAATAACAATGAGGTAATTTTTCTTGCTATCAAACTCTAAAAAAAAAAAAAAAAATTTCATTGCCTTTTACAAAGTTTACCTATTTTGAGCTTGTGCGACCTTTATGTGTATTTTTGTTACTTTCTAAAAAAGTGAAGTACAGAAGGGCGATTGGTCGGAGTATGAAATTTTAACGATCTGTTTGCAGCAAGCAAAATTTTTTGATGGAATGCAAATGCAGTACGAGATGCATCTTTAAACCCCAGCACGGCAATCAAGCTGTCTTTTTTATCATTTATGCACCGAGGTAGCCGTTGTTTGTTTCGATTGATACATTGTTTGCGGTCGCTCTCAGCGATACAATAATAAATGGTCCCGGGTACGGTGGTAAGCCCTCAGACTCCATCGGCATATAATGTTTGCATGCGAAATTAAATGTCTGTTTGCGAATATACGCGAGATTCGGTCGTCCTCCTCCCACCACCCGGAAAGATCACCGCCGTCGGGCTCTTCCCCCTTGGATACTGCGATATTCATATAGTGGAGAAGCGACTCCTCGTAATGCATTCCCTGTGATCCTCGAGCGGCCCGGGAGCTTGTATACCGTATTACGCCCCAATCTGATTTTCATAAAAAAAAAAGAAGAACCGACTTAGGTAAACGCCATACGTGGGTGAATAAATTCCAGATTTGCTGGCTTCAGCCCTGACCTTACCGCACGTACATATGTATGTATTATAACATGATGTACTGTCACGAGACCTTCTTTATTTTATTTTCTGGAGCGGTTTATTTGCACTCTCTGTTTTAGAGAATCTCCTCGCGCTCGATTTATTGAAACAATTTTGAATAACAATTTTTCGTGACATTTGTTCATATCAATATCGTTGCTTATTTAATAGAGAAATTCCATTGAAGTTACAACATACTACTATGCGTTTTTACTTTTTATTCACTTCATCAAACTACTAAACAAAAATGTAGGTACACCATAAATGTCCTCACAATACCAAAATCTTATGCGAAATAAAATGTACATCAAAGTTAATATTTTCATTCCATCTTTTTAAAAGCCGTGTGTGATAGAAGGTCCGTGAATAATTTAATTTATTTCGTCAAGCAGGTATCCACGCGATCCTTTGAAGTAAAATCAGATTTTATTGAATACATCAGCGGCGCATCCGATCGAAGTATTTCAATCAAAGCCCACCGCTGGTATACCTCAAGATTAAGGGGAAATTCGCAATTAGGGTAAATTTGAATTACCCCATGCTCCACCGCCTTACGCGCATCGAATTTTGTCTCCTCGATGATCCAATTTACCTTGATAATAGAGTCGGCGAAGTTCCTTTATACTCGCTAAATCAAAATCTTTTTTTTAGCTTCGTTATTCACGGTAATCCATGATCAATATCATGTAAAAAAGCAATATCTCTTTTAAAATATGATCCTCTGCCACAAATGCGAGATTAATAAAGAATCTAAATTACAGCCGAGCTCGTAATAACTTAACACCAAAATCCAAACAGTCAATCCAACACAACGTTTACGATGTAATAATTTTTCCTGTTTACTGCGAAGAAAAAAAAAAATGGTATGTTGAAATATTGATTCACAAAGAAAGTTACAGTTTTTGAAAAAAAGATGCTTTCTATCTTCCGAGGGCCGTAACGTGTGCTTTTTTACGGTTTCGGTGGGCAGGTTTCGGCCGTTTTTCCGATATTTTTATTTTCGTACCTGTCAGCCGTCGTAACCGCTCGTCAGGGCGGCAGGACGGGAGTCACTCTATTTACCTTCCCGAAGCGTCAAAGAGCTCCGACCATAAAGATTCGGGGACGGCGCGAATAAAAAACTCGCGCACCCCTCGTGTTCTAAGGTCAGGTTATGCGTCCGTGATGTGCCCGACAGTTACAGGTTAAGCGAGGAGAAAAAAAATTCCTCACCCCTTCTTGGCGGCAAACGATCCTGATACATGCACCGAGGGAACGAGTTTTCGAGATGCGGAAAAAAAAATACAGGAAAGATCGTAAATTCCAAATGACAACCCTTCTTTTTTTTTCACCTCGGAATTTTCTAACATCGTATTATCTCGAAAATATCATTTATCACTGTTTTTTTAAATTATTTAAATGATAATTGTGGCGTGAGATTTTTTTTTCTTTTCGCTAGTTATCAAGCAGTTTAAGTAGAAATAAACACACTCGAGTAAATTTTATATCTTTGTCAATAAAAGTAAGTCGAAGGTAAATGATAAGATTACTGTCACAAGTTACCTTTTTTATTTACTTTATTATTATTTTTTTTATAAATTTAACAGTCTGGATTATCTAAAAAATATAGTTTTTTTTTTTTTAATTTTTCTAAACATGATTTTTACTAACTTCATTTTACAGGAATGATATATTCGAATATAAATACAAAAATATTTATTATTTACTGTTTCTTACATTATCTGTTTGATAAAAATTTTTAATACTATATAAGTGAAAATTACAAAAATATAATAAGTTCAAAGTTATACTTAAAAACGGTTTTAATCCATTCGGAATTTAGTTGGTGGATGTCCACGAACATTCAAATTCTTAATGGCAAAAGTACTTCCGGAATGAGGTTTTTCCTTTACTTGGTCGCTAGTCAGTCCATGAGCAGCTGAAGTAACGTATAATACGTCATAATTAGGTCCGCCGAAAGCAACACTAGTAATTTTATCCGCGGGCAATTTTACAGTTTGCAATAATTCTCCGTTTCTCGGGTTGACTTGAATTACCTATAAATAAAATCATTGGTTTTTTTATCTAATCAGAAATACTAATCCTAACTATTGTTTTTAGTTAATATAAATTTTTCCTTAATTATTCAATTTGAATAAAGATTCAAATCATAGCCACACGGAAAAAAATTAAATTCAACTTACTGCGCCTCCATTGAACAATGCAATCCACAAATTGTCGTCGCTATCCGTCGTCATACCATCGGGTAAACCAACAACATTATTTTTTTTTAAGTCAAAAATCATTCTTGAATTTTCTGAAAAAATAAATAATTTTAAATTATCAGCTTTTTTAAAAGATAACTTTATTTAAAAAATTAATTTAGTGTTTTTTTACTTATTTCTCCCGTGTTATTATCGTAATCAAAGCCAAGCACTTGATACGTCGGGGAATCAATATAATAAATAGTGTCTTTATCTTTATTCCACGTTAAACCATTGCTAATGGAAACTGGTGTAAGAATTTTGGTTACACTCAAATCGTGTCCGCATCTGTAGAACGAACCAAGGTTTGGTTTAATATATCCGTCTACTTCTATTGCCATGGTCCCTATTTTTTTAAATCACGATTAGTTATTTATTTGTTTTTATAATGAATTTCTTTCAAAGGGAAGCTATTTTTTAAAGAAATTTTTGTTGCTTACCGAACCAAAAACGACCAGAAGGGTCACACTTTCCGTCATTTATACGTGTATCGTTACGATCAACTTCTACAGTTGCCAATGTTTTGACGGGTGGATTTTTTGTGTCACTCTCTCCGTTCCAAGTAACTAAAACTACTTCCCTGCCACAACCGACGACTAATTTATCACTGGAACCTTCAACCTGTACAACTACCCCAACTGGTCCATCTTCTAGAAGATTTAAAATAAATTATATCTTTAACTTTTAAGAATTATTTTTTTTACTACAAAAATTGTGCATACTTAAATAAGCAGAAGTGACTTTTCCCGTAGCTGGGTCTAATCTACAGATCGATTGACCATTTATATCAACATAATACAGCTTTTGATTTGCCTCATCCCACAAGGGACCTTCGCCAAGATTAACAGGTGGAGTAACTCGTTCGACCGTAGGAGCCATAATTAAAACTACAAAATTTTTACAATTAGGCACGTTGACTATTTTAAATTCATAGCATTTTATTTTTCATTTGGTCAGAGTATAAAAAGAGTCGACACGTATTTTTTATTTTTTCGAAAAAATTTAAGTTGAAGAAGTTAAAAGCGTTTAAAATTAAAAAAATTTCAATAACTTACTTATTTTTTTTTAAATTTGAATTAAAAATTATTTAAAAAATTTAAAAATTCATTAAAAATCTTGAATTTTCAGAAAAAAGTATTTTTAGAATAGTAGTTGACAACTTTATTTTGACCTGATTGATATTTAAAAAAATATTTAAAATAATTAAATTATTCATAATAAAAACCTATCACATAGGAAATTTAACATCATAAAAATACTTAAAATAAAAAATATTAAAAATAATAATAAATTTAATATTAATTAAATTTTCACTTTCAAGCATCATTTTCTGTTGACATTATAAAAACTTAATTAATTAAAATTTTTTAGTACAAAGAAATTTCATCTTATAAAAAGAAAGTAAAAAAAAAATGAAACAAGTAATAATTTCGTAAAAATCTGATTAATCCCAGCAAATGAAAATAAATAAAAAAACATAACCTCAAAAAGAGAGCTAGAACGCGAGGGAATAACAAGTGGTCGATGCTACTTACTACGAGAATCGATTCGAACTAAATGTTCGAAACTCCGGTAAGTCGTGTATTTGTCGAATTGAAAAAAATTCTTTAAATATTATCAATGGATGTTAAATTGCAGTCACGTTCATCCGCAGCTTAGAAAAAACACTCCTCGATGTATTAATATACTACAGCCATACAAGGCTGTTACGTAAATTGATAATCTTGGCTCGCTCGCAGTTTACCGACAGAAACTCAGTTGTGCGCCGAAGCGAAAGGCTGTAGCCGGCGTAAGTGTAAGCACTGTGCTTGTGTGCGGACTCTCGCAGTCCTCACACAGGTCGCTCTCGAACAAGTAGTTGTAGAGCATACGGCTGAGTCTCGTTAATTTTATGAGTATTTGTAATATTTTTCTGCCATAAAATGATCCACATTATCTTTTTATTGAATGCACATAATCTTAAAGATTATAAAATGTCTGAGTAACAGTTTAGTATTGAAATTTTATTTAAGAATATTTATTTGAAAGAAATAATAAAAGGGTGGTAGTTTCAAATGGATAAGTATTTATTTTACCATTACCAAAGTAAAACTTATATTATAAAAAATTAATTAATTCTATGAATATAAACCCAATTCAGATTTATCTTGATTTTTTGATGAAAAATCTGCAATGCTAGTAATGGTTAAAGATAAAACTGTATATAATAAATACTCATGATCACTTTTTATTTTATTTTAAAAATATAAGAAAGAAACATTTTTACATGATTCGAAACAATAATAATTTGATGAGATTATCATTTTGAACTTAGTGCATTGCGAATTTGATGGGTTTCAATAAAGAATTAATGTCACACTTGACTCCCTACCCTGACTTATTAGAAGAAAAATCGATGAAAGTAATTCAGCTTTTTCCCCCTAGTAATTGGTTTTACCCTCCTCTGATACAAGCAAGGGAGTAACGCGACTCCCCCCGTTCAAGCCCTGTTCGACATTCCACGTGTGAGGCTCTCGAGGTGGACAACATTTTTAATCACTAAAGCATTTCGGTGCCTCTGGGCTTTAATATAGAAGCTATGCGATTACGCGGGAGAGCGCGACAATGAGGCTGGCGAGGATGAAAAGTGATAATAGCGGACCGAACCGAGTGCTCTCTTCGCTGCTAAAAACCTCCATCTGTAGGCAAATTGTTTAATTATCAACCGTGCCTCTGCTCCTTGAGTCTTTCGGCTGAATTGTAAATTAAATTTTTATATTTTTGGATGTCCACCGCGCTCGGTCACAAATTGAGCCTGAATTTTTCATCAGCGGTTATTACCGACGTGCCTTTTTTTCCTCGCACTTTTTTACGACGCTAAAATTGAAAAATTCCGAGTGTCTACCCTTTTTTAATTATTTAGCGCGATGTTTTCTAAAAATGTAACGCTCCTGGTGAAAAAGTTTTAATTATTCGATGGACCAAAGCAATAAATTTTTATTTAGCTTTTGTGTTTAGCTTTTCTACATATACATCAATGAGTAAAATAAAGAATCTTTTATTTAAAATTTTTTTAACCAAGTGGTTGTTTGCATCCCCACAAAAATAAATAAGCTGAACTAATTAAGAAATATCCAAACATTCGATCCTTGCGGATGATTGATCTGTCGCGAGAGACGGAGCTGGAGTAAATCAAACAGAGTGTGCCCTAAGGCTATTCAAATTTCGCATGAGAAAACATACAATTATGCACGAGAAATCAAGCGCAAAAAGTAAAAAAAGAACCAGAGAATTGAATAAATTTACATGTCAGTAATAAAGGCTCGTTGGGCCTCGTCAATAAATAAAAGAAACGCGCTTACGAGATTATTCTGAAAAAGTAAAGAAAAAGAGGAAGTAAATTAATGAGTCCATGGTTCTTCCGATCCGCGCGAGTACGCATTTATTACGACGCTCTCTTCTCACGCGTCAGACACGACGTGTCGATGCCGTTTCCGCTCTTCAGCACGGCTCGGTTGGAAAAAATAAAAGAAGAGAGAGAAGCCAAGGGGTTAACCGCACCGCGGCTCACTCCCTTCCGGAAATCGCCCCTTTCTCCCTCCGCAGCTACCGGAGTGATTAAAAACAATTACCGTTTGGACCCAACCCTTCGACGTCTCCCTTCACTAATGAGACAAGGTGCGGATGCACGCTGATACCGCCAAGGGGGATGGCAGACTAAGAAGAAAAAAGTAAATCGACGACGACGCCCTCTTACACTCCTCGTTTTTGCGGTATCATTTGTATGAAAATATCTCTCCGGGTTTCGTCCTGCACCCCGTCCTCGTTCTCTCACCCGACATCAGCTCAAACTCGTATGCATGGAGATGAATTAATATGCATAAATGGCCGATTTCGAGTCTAAGTACACACATTCGGATGGTAAATTTCGGTCAATAACCGAGCGCCGAGATTATTTACGCGATACAAATTGGTATTAAATCTTGAAAATAAGTAGCTCGTAGGTTAAACCCTTCTGGCAGGCGGACCCGTGACTGTGAATAGTTCGAGATCTGGTCCCATTGTTTCGAACGTGTTTTTCCGCCGCATCCATCTTCCCGCGACCTACATTTACATACAAATTTGATACTTGACTTTTGGACTGAAAAAAATTTGTGTCTTTTTAACTAGGCCATCATAGGGTTTTTTTTTTACCAGTCCAATTTTATCTGTCCCGAAACCGGAATAACCCAACGTTTTTGAGAAAAAGGAAGCAGAAGTGGCAAATGTTAAAAGTTGGGCTGCAGGCTTTTGGTTAAATTAAAATTGGATGGAATGAAGCGAGTCCGCTGGTAATGGTATAACGACAGAAGTGGGGGGATGGTCGAGCAAGACCTCATCGGCCAGAATAAATTTGGCTTGTATGACCGGAGGGTCGGTCGGTCGCATCACGGGGATTCTCCAGAGCGAAATCTCGAAATAACTCGGGCGCAGCTATGGTGTTGCGCAAGAGGGTCGACTTTTCCTATTCTGCGTGGATGACAACACAGCCGGCTGTACAATTATACCGAGAGAGGGAAGCCAGAGTACAAGCCACGGCAGTTGTTCAGATGAATTCCTTCGGGCCTTCGGAAATATCATCTCACTAATTAACAATTACCCGGGCGCTTCTCTTGCGAAGCTCGCGGACGAATGGAAGAATAAAAGGGGTAGCGGTTGCTCCCAGAGAGGGAGAATGGAAGGAATAAAAAGACCGCCGAAGGAGAGACTAATTAACAATTTGATGGCTAAGGAGACTGAGGCTCTCTCTCAATTTTTTCGACCTATAATTCATTTATAAGTGCTTCCTTCTTTTTTATTCTCTAGTTAAATCTCTTACTTAATTTCTTAAACTCGATAGTGACTGATCTAATTTGGATAACCGAGACTCGGATACCGATCCAGGCGTGTCGACGGCCCGAGACTTGCTGGTTGAAAAAACATTACATCCCTTATTGAAATCATTGGAAGTATTTTTTCTAGGTTTTGAGAGAATCATTTTAAAACTATAAATATCATAATATGTCACGTATAAACATCATTACCATAAAATAAAATTTTACTTTTTTCTTCAAACTTTAAATTTGCATGGTGGGAAAGACTTTTTATGACCAATCGATCGGGCGATTAAAAATTTAATTTTCTAAAGGGGCTCTCTGGGGGTGAGCGAGACTCGAGTTTTCCGGCTAAATAATTAATTTACTCGCTCCTCCTCCCAGGACCGAGAGGACGGAAGGACGTCGAGAGCGAGTCACTTGGACGTTTCCGAGAGAATCGCGTTAATCGAGCCGTCGCTGCAGCAGCGGAATTCGAGCAGCCGACAACCCCGAGAAAGCGAGACGAGCTAAAAGTTCGCGACCGTTGCCTCCAACAATGGAACCGTCCACCCCTTAACGATTACGATTATGAATATGAATGGTGAGCCGCTCGCTGTTGGGTCTCTATCTACTCCTCCTTCTTCCGCTTCTTCTCTTATTTCAGGATTGTTCTCGTCATTTTCTGCAGAGTTTTCAACTTGAGGGCTTCACATTTTTCCCTCGTATCTTGCTTCTTACATCTGTACTTCTATTATCGAGAGTGTAATATCTCTTTAGTTTTAATGTTTGTTTCCGACTTTGTAATTGTCATTGCCTTTCACCCGTAACGTTCTTACTTATCTTTTCAAAAGATATAACGCGAAGACTTAAGGAATTAGCTTTGATATACTCTTAATTTCTGCTTTTACTACTCAAAAATTCTTCTTTTGAGTTTGATTGAAATAAATTGTCCCATTAATTAGCACTGATTTCAAGATTTTTATCAAGTACTTAATTAAAAACTTTTTGATCAATTTTTTTTATTAAATCAAAATTAATTTCTCTAGAAAAAATTATTAAAATTATATAACTATTAAAAATAACAATAATAGTAATAAATAAAATAAATAGACATAAAAATAATAAAAATTCAAATTTTATCATTAATGTATTAAATATGTCCTTTCCAACCCTTGTACGAGTACCCGTAGTTCAAAAAGAGCGCATGCATGTTTGACGACACCATTAAACTTTGAAGTTTAGTTTCCGGTTTTTGTTTTTTGTTCATCTTTTATTTTCGTGCGATGATAAAGAATAATAAAGCCAGAAAAAAAATTTAAAAAAAAAAAAAAAAAATTTCGAACAAACCAAATATTTTCTTTCATAATTAATTAGAAGCTTGAAAATTTCGTGTTCTCTTGATGAAAAGAATATGCGAAACACTTATGCAAAGCGCATGCCGCGATAATTAAATAATTATATTCAGCATGCACGCTCAGTGTGTCCCGAATCATAATGAATACCTCGAGTTAAAAAAAAAGGGTGGGGGGGGGGGGATTAAAAATCCTCTGTAAAAGTACGATATCTATGGGAAGAGTAAAACACACGAAAATTCGTTCGCCTATAAAAAGCACTCTGAAATCTGAAAAATAAATACCCGCTCGGGTTGAATTTAATTAACGAGCCGCGGCCATTGTGTAAGCGCGCATCAATCGCACAAAAGCTCGCGTGCACTTCGCCACCCGTAAATAAAACACAATTTTCATGCTGACGCTCAAAAAAACAAAAAAAAAAAAACAAAAAAAAAAAGGTAAAAAAAAAGATGCGCATCGTTATAATAGGGAGGATTATTCAGAGGAAGCAACAGCCACACCGTTAGTGTCGCGGCCTGCAGCCCGGAATGTGATGTAAGAGCGCGCGTACATAAAGCAACCCTCCCGTGTTTACGTGCTTCCACGTGTAATTGACCCGAGCGGTGTAATTTCGGAAAGGACGATACCGCAAAACGCATCGAAATATAACAGTCCGGCCATTATTTGTTCCCTGGTAGACCGAGCATTCGATTTGTCGCGCGTCCGCGAAAGTGTGAATTTCGAGCGACGAATAATTATGCGCTCGCCTCTACCCCTGTAATGTTTATCTCCCGCAGCCCCATTTAATTTGACCGTCGCGATGTTTTTTCGATTTAATGATGCGAGATCGCGTAATCGAAAACTCAACGCACGGTTTTTTTAATTTATGCGCGGATGACGGGTTAATTAATCAAGTGCGGGGCTACCCGAATAATAAATTTTTAAATGAAAAAATTTTCGGGCAATGATACTCATGAGAAGTTGCTCGCGGTACAAATGATGAATCGAAAAAGGTATTAAATTTTATGGTAGGGAGACTGAATTTTTTACTCGAGGGCATGATTTTATTCACATCGCGGACGTTTTGAGGGTTATTAATTTTTCATTCGCAACGTGAATATCACGCTTCGTGATTAATTATTAAAATTTTTTGCCTAAAAAAAAGGTACTTTTGCGTATTCAACGTTAAAACTGATTAATCGACCGGTCGCTCATGATAATTGTTCGAAAAATTTTCCCCAGTGGTCGCGCAAAATAAATTATACGAGTCTTTCAATTATTTAAATCTTTTCTCTCGCCCCAGTCAAAAACACAAAAAAAGTCTGCAACTCCTTCCAGTGGGATTTTTAAATTTCGACAGAGGTCCAGCTAAACGTCGTTTGCAGGGATATAAAGTCGCCACCCCCGAATACCTGCAGCTGCCTCTGGAATAATTGTTGCCAGCCGGAATTCCGCACAGTCGTCCTTTAGCCGGCCAACCGGAAAATCCAACTAAATATCCGCGGAATAGTTCCGGCTTTTGGGCGCAGCGCCATCATTGCTGGCTTTTTCAACCCACCCCAAAGTTCTTTGAGCCTTGACTTTATAATTGGCGAAAATATGCGCTTTTTGATGGAAAGCTATATACCAGCTTCTTTTTTTACTCTTCGTCTCTCTCTTTTTTTTTCAGCGGGAGAAGGACAATGAACTTTTTTCGACGCGTTTTTAATCAACGGACGTGCGTGCGTGCGCGCGGAAATTCGGGACTGGCCCTTTATGAGGGACTAGAAAATTTTTTGTTTTTATTTGATTTTTTTTTTTCTTTTCGGATTCCTATTGAAAAATTTCACGTATTTTTTTCTCATGAACCGTGTGATTACGCAAATGATCAAAAGGTACTTGTTCAAAGGAAAAAATTCGTTTCAAGTTTGAAAAATTTTTTGACAACTGTTGATTGGCAAAACAAAAATTATAGTTATATTATTTTCATGATTAACAGATCAATATTTAAAATTAATTTTTTTGTCTCATAGTTGAATAGTCGTTAAAAATGAAAAAAACTGGTTGAGTAGCTTGCTAAAAATGATTGAATTTATTTAAAGAGACTAGAGCTTTAGTTTGCATGACTCATTCATGCGAGACTACAATCAATTGCTCTGCACGCAAAGTGAATGGTTAAACATGATCGCGGTGTAATTAATTTTTGCTGTATGAAAGCGTCGGTCATCACACCTGGTTTGGTTTAAAACAACAGATCACCCTCTAGAAAGTAATGCTACGATTGTGCCAAAGCCAACAACTGCATGTAACCGGCTCGATTCGCTAACATTACAAAACTAATACTTGAGTTAATGTTTTCGATAGCTCCTTTAAAAAACCTGTAAATTCTTTTAAAAAAATTCACGTTTGATTTTAAATTGACTATAGTAAGTATATAATTGAAGAAAATATCATACAAATATTGTCAGGTGTTGAAATTGAAATAACTTCGTGTCCAAAAGTCCCGCCGAGATAACAATTTTCCACACCCCTAAACGAGTAAAAAAAAAAAAAAAGACTCCCTTTGACTCTGAAAAGTTTCTGTGCTTGACAAATTTCACGCGTTACTGGTTAAACGCGAACGAGCCAATTATCAGAGTTGTCAGAACTGTACTCGGTTCAACGCCTCAGATGTGCCCGTAAACCAATGGAACGGTTGAGTGTTCTTTGTGCGCGCGGATTTTTCACCGCGAATTTACGATTAAAATTACACGTCAGTTTATGCGAGCGAACGAGCCCGCGTATTGTAATTTTCAACGCGATGTACTGAGAAACGAGTGCGATGGATGAGCAAAAGGGGGCTGTTTTTACTACCGCGACAGAGAATGCGCTAATTGACTCTGACAGGAGTTTTTCAATGTTTACCGTACCTCGTACCATAGACTTTGAAGAAGAAAAAAATTGAACTATTTTGACTTATTAAAAATTTATCGATTTATCGGAGCAGCAAAAGATAATAGCGGCGTCAACTCGAAAAAAAAGCCCTCGAGTAGTTAGATGCTCAAGCAAAGGAGTATGCGGGAGCGTCGAAAGTGCATCACGTGCAGCGGGAAGGATTTTTGAATGCACGGGCGCGTTTTCGTCGAATGTCCCTGCATTTGTGCAGCAGCGCGGCACGGGCCACTCGATTATTCAACGGGGGGATGGATGAGGATTCAAGTGTTTCCCATGCTCGTCAAAACATCCTCGAGACTCGCTCTCCCATAGGCATCATCAGGTATATTATGTAAAAACGAAGCGACGACAACTATTTACAGTGTTACAGGCTACATATGTCCTGGTTGATTGTTTTGATGACTCGGGTACGACCTCGGTAATATTGACCGACTCGAGTGACGTGAGGGGGTGGCGGCGCGGGTGGCCAGCCGGAAAAATAAGAGAACCGGCGAATTATCAAGTGGAGAGTTAATTGATCGGAAGTCTTGAGGCGCGCACGTGACCCCTCGCTCCTGCTTTTTCAAGGGCCAGAGTGACGCTTCTATGAAAAAAATAATAAGCTCAACGTCATTAGCGATCGTCGTTGACGGGAAATTAACTGGGAGTTAAAAGAGCTGTGAAGAACTATTTGGTTTTTATTCTTGTTGTCCTAGGATTCTATCATATATGTAGTATTGCAATAATAAGTATTTTTTCACGGAGATAAACTTTTTTTCTGCTGAAATCAAATTTTTATGTCATAAACCTCAGTAATATAAGGTACGCATACTGTTAGGAAAGAAAAAAAATAAAGCACTTTAAAAATAGGAATCGCCGAAATTATATATACAGAATTTTGACTTCAAAAAAGTATGTTTCTAATTTCTATTATAATGCATTGGAATTTTGGCCAACTAATTGAAATCAAGATGGTTAACAATACAAAAATTTCACAGTAGCAATCAGATGATTTTATATTTATATTAGACAGTAATGTACACTTTTATTAAACCTGTCTTTCATTATTTTTCAATTAAAAAGTTTGACTAAAGCAGAATTTTTTTCCAAAATTTTTCCAGGCAAAAAAATTTTTTTGAACGTAGAAAATATTAAATCATCGGGTAGAGTAAAATAATAATCTGGCTCGTGAATAAAGTGGCTCGCCGGTTGAAGAACTTGGCCCGGGGTAAAAACTCCGATGCGGAAAAATTCATTTGCGGATTGGTTTTAATGAGAAAAAAATTTCGATTCGACCCGTTCCGGCTTCCCAGGCATTCAAAAAAAGAAAGATAAGCATCGTTGTACAATCCACCGTTGCGGTGAGCTCGGTCCTTGTGCAAACATCCAGCCGTATTTTTCATCTCGCTAGCCTGGGCTGCACGAATAATCAATTGTTTATGTTTTATTATTCGTACCCCTGCAGGGTATGCTTTGCTTTTTCGGGTGCACTCTTTTCTTTAATTACTTGCTTTAAAAGAAAAATCAGTGCAGCGGTATTCTTTTTTTCCGCAGAAACAATACAGCCTTGCACAAACACTGCAGCCGGGTAAATTCCACGGCTAATGAATCGGCATGCTTTGGACTATAAAACGGGGGAGTCGAACCGCATCAATACGCTTATTGAAAAATGTATTCGCCCGCATCGAAGGTTAATTGACTTCGCAGTTAAAAAAGTATTCGTACGGCTGGACCAGAAAATTAGAAAAGCGATCGATACCCGTGACTCTGCATTCCGAAGTTCCGTCTTTGCCTCACTTTATCTCCCGTATAACCAATTGTTGCACCTCACGATAATGTCGTTAGCGCGAATGACGCAACACAACTAGGAAGTTTACACCCCTTGCGATCGATGTGTACTCTTCTTCTACCATTTTTTTCATTTTTTTTTTCGGTGTATCGGCATTGTCGTGTAATAGAAGTGGATCATTTTCCGAGCGCCGATACCATTTGTCCCTTACGCGTGAAAAAACTTGCTTCCCTCATCCTTTCTCCTTTTTTAATGGCTAAAACTTAGATCGCCATATGCTTATTTTAGGTACTTTTTTACATAGTCATGTACATGTGGTACCCGATCAGGTCCACGATTATGGGTTCGGTGTCGATTTTGCCGATTTCATTGTGTATGCAAAGCGAGGGATGGCACCCGTGCATACGATAATTATTATTATTTTTTTTTTTTTCAACTTGTATTCAAAAAAATGTCTCTTTTGATGTCTTGATCGTTTTTCATACGAGTTTTATTGTTACATCATATTTGTGAAATTGACCAGTCACCGCTCAAATCAATATTTTAAACCTGATTTTTTAGTTTTTGACTTTTGAATTTCTGTAGATATTATGCAGAAAATATTTATTGGTTGGCCTTACCACACAAAAGATAACATTATAAGCTACTCACTTGTTTCCAGCTGCACAGTCAGTCGAAGCCAAGAGTTAATTTATCGACAAAAACACGAACCGATTGACGCGATCAAGGTTTAAGCAGTCGGCACGCGCTACCACCCGCAAGGCACCGCCCAGGAAGCTAAAAACACTCTCGTAATAAGGGCATACGTTACCACCCCTGGCTACCACCGGGTTAAATAACTCCGCGGGGGGGCGGCCTGCCAAGGACGATTCTTAAAACCGAATCATGGTCGCGCTTCCCACACGTGGGCCGACACGTGCTCGATAATTAGACGGCGCTCTCCCATTAGCGTTTTTTTCTCCCTTCTTATTTTACCAGCGCACCAATCGCGCATCGATAAAAGACGCGCGAGTCGGAATTTTTTTGTTTGCACTCTCGAGAGCAACTGCAGCCGAGCGTCAAAGCGGAGGTGCCAACGATGACGCGTGCCGCGTGGGAATTAGAAGTATTATGCCGAAGCGCTACAGATGCTTCTTCCTTTTTTTCGAGGGGGAGGGGGGCCAAGTGGGAGAGGGGGTTGCACTCCAAGTACAAAATAGGTGTGATGATAATTGTTGGGGCAAACAGAAGAACAACCGGGGGGGCGAGTCTGAATGTGGGAGATTTTTCTCTTTCATCTAATGAAACTATTTTTGACTACATAATCTAGGGAAAATTGAGATTTAATTCCGTTGCTTGATTATGTGAGGTACTTATTTAATAAGTTTTAATTGGAAAAATATAAGCCCATAAATGAAAAATTCTTTTCAGTAAAAACGAGTTGTCTGAAGTGGCACTCGAAAAACAGAAATGATTAAATCATGCGATTTTTAAGGCTGAACCGGTACCTCGTATTTACATAAAAAAAAGAAAGAATCCTGATAGCGAAATATGGACATCATTATCCGGCTCCCCCGTGGCTGGTAATTTTTATCTTCCCTCCACTCCGCCAATTTTTTTTAAATCTAATTGTCCTAGCCACCCCTGGGGGAGGGGGTACAAAATTCGAGAAGCGGACGCTGTCTGGTGATTGCCGGTATTTATAAGCGATATGGCTCCCCCGCGAAGCTTAATATGGTAATAGACGCAATGGCCCATATTGACATGAACGATGCCGGCCATTAGCGGACGAGTCTGGCGTCGCTGTTTTTAATTTCCTCGCGAAGTAAATTTACCGGGGGACGGGTATAAGCCCCTGCTCCTGCAGTCAGGAGGGTCTATATTACCTCGAATCATTCATATGCGAGATCCTCTATACATTTCACCCCCCCCCCCCCCCAACCCTCTAGATTCTTTTCTCTCTCTCGCTTCCTCTCTTCCTGTTAATCATGGAAAAAATTTTACTTTTAAGCTTTTGTTTTATCTCGATGGTGCCGTGTCGCGTACGTTTTTACTGCCGCGCTTCGTCACATTTTTTATTTCGCGGGGGAGAAACGTTGCGAATTTGCCGTACTGAATCAAACTTAAGTTAATTTAATTTAATTAGGTAAATTTTCAAACAATTTTATAAACTCGAGCACAACAGTTAAACTCGTTAAATTAAAGGGTCGAGTACAGTTGGGTAATCAAAAAGTAGTTGAGAGTTATAAGAGCTGAAAAAGCTCACACGATGGAGATTGAAGAAAAGTAGCCGGGTGCAAGGTGTAAACGAGGCAAAGGAAACTTAACGAAAAAGGGGGGGGGGAGAGGGTAGTTACGAGCAAAGTCGAGAGCTATGAACGAGCCTCGAATTAATTACATCGGCTTAATGCGTATAGTAAGGGAGTCGGGTGCAACGTGTACGTGTATAAAGCAACCTTAGATTCCATCAGTATACATCTTCTCGTAATCCGGTGGCTCACCCCTGCTGTTGGCCCGAGGATTAACGGCCACCTATTAACGACTACATTAAATGTCCCGATTCCAAAGACGCTCCTGATTCACGACCGCTGAGATTGATGCCCCATATTCAGATGATTTCTTATTTTTCTAAAAAAATTTAATTATTATTTAACTTCTAATTTTATTTTTTGGTTTTCCATTCACAAAAGATTCAAAATTTCAATCAAGAAAAAATCTTTTTAATTTATTTGTCTTGAAAAACAATTCAGGTAGAATTTTGATTTATCACACGCAATTTTTCAGTACGCACCTGTAGTCATGTGAAATAATGCTTCCGATTCTTAAAATTAAGTTGTCACAAAGACCCCATTAGGCTTTATACTCAGTTCTCGAATGAAATAAAAAAGAAACAATTGTCAAATTAATCTTGTCTTGGTTTAACAAAAATTAACCCACAAAAAAGGGATCATAAACCAAGCGATAAGAATCGAAGCACATAGGGCACTGAGAAATAGCACCAATTAATATTTTAAACGCACCGAGATTCCCAATCTCGTTTCCGGCTAATTAATCACGAATACACCGGACCAAAAAGACCCTCCGGCTTTTTATCCAAAACCATAAACAAGAAGGCGTATTACGAACAGTTAAAAAGGTCCGACGTCGAAAAACAAAGAGCGGGCTGGGGTCGGCTAATCCTGCAACGAATTCACCGTATCAGAGCCAAAAAAGAAGATAATAATTTGGCCTGCACCTGTGTGTGGCTTGCCGACTAATGGTGATTTAATTTTGCAGACAAAGGCGAGATAAAAAAACGCGCCGAACAAGACGTAAAGACCGAGCGGTAGATTGGAATCTCTCGTTGCGGGGGAGCGACGTTTTTAATGCTCACTTGACGCGTACGGAGACAGACAGACAGGGCAGGTGTCCGTCCTCTTTTTTTTTAACAGTCTTTCCCTATATACTACTTTCGGTATACGATGACACTCGTTTGACTACGTACGTGGTTCCGTTTTTTTTACCCTTTTTTTTTTTAAATGCACGGCTAAACCTTAAAAAAGCAGGGTTCACGTGTGCCAGCGAGAATGACAGATAAGATCACACGCGGAAAATGATGTTTCCGAACAAGATAAGCTGTTTCTCTTTATTTTTGTTTCCTTTTTTTTTTTTTAAATCTGTTTATATATGTGATGAAGAAACGTCAGTTTAGCGTGTTATTTCAGTGCAAGTGTGTAAGGATTGTAAGTAAAAAACTCGATATTCATCGCTTATTGTAAAATTAAAATTTAGAAATTTTTGTTTTTATTGATTAGTGACTATATATATTTAAAAAATTTTCTATTGGTCGCAACTTGCTTCAAGTAAAATGTGTTTCAAGGGGTTAAAGAATTTCTCAATTATCGAACACACATGCAGAATTCTATTCTTGAGAAGATTCTTGAGAAGATACCTGAACATTTAGTTTTTATCAGTAATAAGAAATGGATGCGACACAGTCCGTTACAGACGCTTCAGACTCTAATCTCACATTAAAAATATGATGTAGAATTTTTGTTTATTTACGTAACTTTTAATAGACATTTTCTCATTAAAATAATCACGTAAACAAATATATTAAATCTACGTTCAGTCAATTTAAAAAAATTTTTAAGTCCACATTTCATGCTGGGGAATGACGGCCACTTTCTTGAGCCGAGAAAATATCTATAACACTGTATAGGTATAAAATGTGTTTTAAAATTGACTCTATAACATATTTGCCTGTGTTTGACAAGAGCGACTAAAAAGCTTTAATGAAATCTTCATTAGAGGTTAAAACAGCCAAATGACTGCGCGGGGTTCTTGAGAGAACAAAGAAAAAGAAATGAAAAAGGTAAAAGAAGAAATTTTTTACGCTCCTGACATTAGCAATTTTTGTTTGAGGACTCTGAGCCGAGTCAGCGCGGGTAGATTACTTACGCGCTTCCGTAAAAAGATCGTAAAGCGTAAAAGCCTCTCCCTTCATCGCGGCGCGCGCGCTCTAAAGCTTGGGTTTTAATGACGCCTACACTCGTATTATATGCTTTGCTCGGGCGAGAAAAGAGCACTGTTTCTTCCTAACCCTTTCGTCGAAGCAAACATAATAACCCTCCCTCGTGGCTGGCCGCATAATAAAGCAGCGCTGAATCATGCGAAATATTTTCGCGAGATACGAGTATCGCAATGCACGCATGCCGGCCCATGACCTGCGCTACGACACTTACGGAATACGTGACTTTGTTGGCTTTAATCGGGTTTTAAAACAGCGTTAATTACTATGTCTACGCTTGCGAGCGTTAAATTTTTTACTTTAAATACAGCAATTTAAATTTTATCGCATTTTAAAAAGTTTCTTAATAAATTGTATTTTCAATAATTAATAAACAAATGTAGTGGAGAAAACATTTCTTTTATCTTTAAAAAGAAAGTTAATATCACGCGATTCAGCAATAAATCATCCCTATTAAAATTTCAGTCTTCATGTTGTGCCTGTCACGAGCAACTGGTAACTAATTATTAAACTAAATCGCAAGGCTCATAAAAAACAAACCTGCATCGAAAAATATTCACTCAAAACAAGTAATTACTATCACTTATCTATAAATCTCGATCTAAGTTTGACAAAAAAAAGAACAAGCGTCGAAAAAAGTCGTAAAAAGACCAAAAAATCGTTGATGCGAGGGTAGGCAACGATATCTTGGCATCTCATCGAGCCAATAATGATCCCTGCTAAAAAAAAGTTACGCAGAAACTGTTTTAGATTTGAAAATGAGATTTTGATACTTGTGATTTATGCAATAAAAATTAAAAATTTACCCAATCACCGTATTATTAGCCTTCCAGTCTTCGCCCAGTGATTTTAATGATTAGCTTGTTATCTTGTGCATTTATCACCAAAACATAGTACTATTACATGGCACGTGCAGGCTTAATTTAATTTTTTGATTTTTTCGTTTCCCTCGGTGAAAAAAGTGTGAATTTACTACTGGTTTCCGTCAAGTCAAGACAGATTTTGAAGCTTGACTAGTTGAATTATTAATAAGAATATCTCAAATTAATTAGAATTTTTTTGAAGTAAAACATTCATCATTCGAGGATATCGACGGTCCGTGCGAAGAAAAACCTTAGCCTAAAATCTGCGGCGAAAAAAGTAACAACGGAGGTACTTTTAAACAATAAGATGTCTTTAAAAAACTTTATTTATTATTTCAGCCACGACAAAAAATTTTAAAATGATCTTTGCTACCATACCGTTGATATATTATTATAAAAATAATGTTTTCAATACACCAACCGCGAATAAAATAACTCTAAGTTTTAAGCTTATAAGAATCGCAAAGAGTCATTTTATTCGCGGCTGGTGGATCGAAAACATTATTTTTATAACAATATATCAACGATATGGTAGCAAAGATCATTTTAAAATTTTTTGTCGTGGCTGAAATAATAAATAAAGTCTTTTATAGACATTTTACTGTTCAAAAGTACCTGCGTTGTTATTTTTTTCGCAGCAGATTTTAGGCTAAGGTTTTTCTTCGTACGGGCCGTCGATATCCTTTTGACTGATCTTGATAAAATAAAACTGAATAAAAAAATTAAATTAGATAATAGAAGTAAATCATAGTTTCAAATTCAGCTTAAATTATACTTAAGTTGAAAATTAATTATTCACATACATTGAACATTTTATTATGATTACAAAAAATCTGAATTTAAAAATTAATTTAAAAGTTTATAAAATATATATTTTCAAGATGATTGTCTACAAAAAAAATATTAGAAAAACTTAAATTTTTTTCCTCGATATTGAAAATTTATTGACGAATCTAAAATACAAATCATAAATATAAAAGTTGCAACTAAAAGCTTTCCGCAGTAAAATATGTAGATTCATTTATGTTTTCAGAATCATTTAAACATTATGACAAATTTTTTTCTACAGGATCCATATTGCAACATCTTAAATAGTATCAAGGTGTTTAAAAGCTTGAGATATTAAATTGAAATGTGAAACCATAAAATTAAATTCATGAAATAGTACGCAGCACATTGAAAAAACTTCAAGCATTGCTATAAAATCTTAAATATTTAGATTTTTTTTTGGACCCTTTTAAAAAATTCATCTGATTGAAGTGAGATGCCCAACTCCATAATTGAAAAATATTCTTAGAATTTAAATCATTGACTATTATTATATAGTTTTGATACTTATACGCGTATGGAAAAGCTTTTCTCCATGCAGCTGTTGTCAAGTTATAATTGGTAAGCTGTACCTATCAGGCTTTGTACTCCCTTAAATCTCGATCCTAATTGAAAAAAAAATTCATGGTCCAAGACAATACCATGATATACTGACCCCCTAACCTTTTTACAAAAAAGGGAAAAAAAACGCGAGGGGTTGTAACCGAATCTTCGGTCTTTTTTATCCTCTAAAAATGTTTTGTAAATTCAGTTCAATGCAATTAGCAGACTTTCTCCCCAACTCCATTTACAGGGTAAAAAACGAATGTTTGACACAAAAAAAGTAAAGTAAGGGGGAACTAGGCGGGGGGTAAAAAGTGAAAAATCACGAGTGCGAACTTAGCAACGAAAACCGGACCGTCCACCCAGCTGACCATAGCCCGTATACTTCCGCGCGGATTACGCGAAACGAGAGACGATACGCATGTACACCCCGATCAAACACGACCCTGAGAAAATACCCCTTGACTTATTTTATAACCTGGAGAAGGGGGGGGGGAAGCTTTTGTCGTCTATCATATCCAAGTAGACCATGGGAGATCGTGATTTTTTCTCATTTTCGTAAAACCGTGTACACAAGGATTGCCGGCTACCGGAGGGGTGAGATATATTGTACTTGGGGTGGGATTTTGTTTGCAGTAAGTTTTTTTCTTTTGTCCCGGATGATCGAATTTTTCAGCCGGCGGAAAAACCTGTTACCCGTGATTCGACTGGTCTGCCAAACTGGAAGTGACTGCTTATGAAAAATCGTATTTTGATACGAGCGTGCCGGATTATCGAACAGGGCGAAGGAATACAACAATACGGTTTAACTTAGCTACCCCGCCTGCCGGACTGTAATGTCTACATTTTCACTTTTTTTTATTACAGACGTGATTTATCTTAAGTATTGAATTGACGGATCTACCGAAATAAATTATATTTTTCCAACTCGATTCATTTCACGATTTAAAGTGGATTTTCAATAATTTTCAATAAACATGTATTTTCTAGCTAAATTTATCAGGTTTCTGCCGAGAATCTGCTGAAAATTTCTCGCAGGGTAGTTAAGTTTTTTTCTTATTTACGATGATCAATCTAATCACTGTAAAGATCATTAGTTAATTTTAGAAAACTTATGACAGTTAAGAAAAGGACCTTAATAAGTTTTTGAACATTTTAAAAACTATCATTATTATGTCAGGTGTGATGCCATTGCATCAGGTTCTTTTCCAAGCTAATAAAAAAAACTTGTGTTTTACTACGGAAACTAAAGATTCAGATTAAACCGACATTAAACCAATAAGCCTTTACAAGTGCTGCTAGCCCTAAAAATGTAGGACCCAAATTTTTAACATTGAAAAAAATTATAAAAGGATAAAATTAATTTAAAAAAATGAAGAAAGCTTTAAAAAATCCTTATTAAATTTTCTTTCCTTATTTTCGACCACATGTGTGACATAATCTTCAATAGTCATGACAATAATCCGCGCATCATTTATCTCCTTTCTTCCTGTGGTCGACAAACCCCGAAAATTAAAAAATTTACATTTTCAAACTATTACGAATAGCACGAGATTGGGTGGCTAAGGAAGGGTGCCGGCTTCTACGTCCGATAATTTCATTACGACACCCGCACACACCATAAAAAATAAAGAGTGTCTGGCTGGTGCTTTACAGAAGAAAATCTCTTAAAGGTGATTTGCCTCCCCTCGGCGGCAATGATATCCCTCGCAAATCACGGCTTACACAATACCCCGCAACAACCCAGCGTCGAATATTTTATGGGGATATTGTAAAATTAAAAATGCGTCCTAACCGGGGGCTTGCAGCCACCATATGCCCCTCCCCCGTTCTTTTCTTTTTTTTTTTTTTTTTTCATCGTGTCTACACTCTTTTTTTCCACCAGGGGTGCCAAAAATGCTATTTGACTTTCATTACGTCTTACCCCCACGGTCTGGAATTTATCGCCTCTGTTCCGTCTTCTCGCTTTTCTCTTTATCAGTGGGGGTGCTTTTTGTCCAACCGAATTAAAGGATTTCCCGCGAATTTTCCGATCGACTTAATACTTTATCCCGCGTGGAGATTAATGGTTTAGACTTTTTTTTATTTTATTTTACGTATTTATTCTCGGGTTTTGACAGATTTAAAATGATTCGGCACTTTTGTGCGTCGCGACAGTTTTTGGACGCGTGACGTCGCGACGTCGTGTGGAAAGCAAGATATATGGATTCCGCGCGCGTCGTCTTGTTGCAAAATAAGTTTTCTGCGCTCGCGAACGATTTGTCTCTTCTTGGTACCGGGAGGAAGAGTCGTGTAAAGGTGTGTTACACTGCTCGAATCACCTTTCGCTTCATGAATTATTTATCCAAAACGGAGATTCAATTCCATTGCGACGAAATTGTCTGACAGCTCGAGCAGATGAGCATTACTGCAAATTTTTATCTGCTTAATGATAGTATTTCCATCTTTAAACGAAAACTTTTTTTGTTTTCTTTTTTGTTAAATGATTTGATTGTTTTTAAAAATTGAAAAACAATTTTCTTCAAAAACGTTGTTGCAATGGAAGATGTTTTGCATAACACTTACAATATTTTCTGAAAAACAGTGGATTTTATAATAACCATTTTGATTTTTCGAAATTAAACACAAATTTTATTTTTTTAAAGTTGAATTTGAATTTAAAATCGAGCCTGCTGTTAAAAAAAGAGAGAATTTTAAACAAAGCTAGATTACCATACAATATCAATTGAATACGAAGAAATAGATTTTTCCGAGAATCATCGGGGTAATGAATCAAGTTTTTCTCGCCCAACTGTGTAAAAATAGAAAAAAGTTGTTTCCCTCTCGCTTGGAGTTGAGAAATCCCAGCACCAAATTCATCAACATTAATTTACGGCGCTAAGTAGTAATAAACATGGTTGGCGACGACACAATGGGGCACGCAAAATTACAACGCGCTGACTCACGGAAAATCTCAACACCCCGGGATCCAGTAGCAGTAGGCCGCACGCAGGTGCACGGATTTAAAGCTTCTTTGTTGAATCTGTGAATAAAAGTCGTCTCGGGTGGCACTGGTGTATTTATACATTCACACGAACGCACACCTACACGGACGCGAGCAATATGTCCACCGTTCCAGCGTTACGCTCGACCGATCGCTAATTTCGACATTAGCCCAAAGCCTGAGCCGATTGGCCGAGATTTCATGCGTTTAGTGTACTTTCACCGTCTTTGTCGGATTCTGCTGAATAAATTGGGCTCTACGCTTGAGTGACTTCGTTTAGCTGGATTTGGGAAGACCGACTGGAAGCTTGACATTGAAAATTAGCTTATTTTACCTATTCAATTCCTACTTTTTTGTTATGTTCCGATGCAACAACCATAAAAACTTTTTTTTTGAAAAATGAAACTAAGGTAAAAAAATTTTAGAAAAATATAGTAACTACAGTCTTTAGAGCAAAGTATTCTACTTAAGTACGGCAGCAATCTGTATGAGGTCCTGGATTCGACTCTCCAGTTTGAATTTTTTCAGGAAATGATTTTTGTTGTTTTAGAGAGGACTTAAAATCCCGTGAAAGCTTAAAAAAATTGAAATATTTTAATGATGAGTCAAACTATCTTAATCATCCGTTAAAATGTCAATTGTTTATTACAAAATAAATTATTTATTGATAAATAATTTTTTTCATCATGAAATATGTTTTATTGGATTCTTTAGCTATTTTTAAGGCTGAACATAAATTTTTATATTCTTTCATCATGATTGAGATATGGTATTTTAAATTTAAAAAGTTTTTAAAAACATGATTTGTTTAAACATCTTTATAAGTTTAAATTTTTTTAAAATATTTTAGAGCGATAAACTTGAGGTATAAACTTTTGAGAATATTTGAAAAGATATATGAACATCGACAAGTTAGTTTTTAGTGGCACATTTCAGATGGTTTGACTCCGGATACTTATTTAATAAATTAATTTTAATATGCGAGTCCAAAATCATTTTTTTTTTTTTACTTTTTTTTTCAAATTTTGCATAACTGTTACAAAATGTTAAGCTCAAAATATATGTATACCATCATCATAATAAAATAACGCTGTGGAATTCAAGGAACTTCCCCTTTCAAATATATCGACAAAGTTTGACAAACTCCAAAGTAGAGTTTGAGTTATACAGCTGAAAGTTTGAACTAAACATAAACGAAATTGAATTGTTTTGACTCTTCCCTCCAACGCTTCTCGCAGATTAATGAATTAAATTTTTTAATTAACGAATTCGCGCTGAAAAATTTTTTTAGCTCGCGATTAGACTGAAAAATTAACGAAAATTTTTTAATCAAAAGCTAGAAGGCAGCCGTAATGGCAAAGCCATGGTAAAAAAGAGGTACAAATTTGACACACCTCAATACAAACTTTTCTCATTATTCAAAGCTCCCGCAAATCCGCAGCGTAAGTCACTCGTCTTCTCGGCGTCGGCATTCTCCTCCTCGCGCATAATCCCTAATTTAGTCCCGGTACACCTTGTTCGTCAGCCTAGATTCCTCATTTTCCTTCCTCCCCTCATTTCCGCCCGGCCGCATCGTAAAAAAAGGAGTTTGGTCTAATCCCCTCGAGAAACGAAAAAATAAAGAAGAATGTGGATTTAAAAAACAGGTGATTTACCGGGCGCATGATACACCGCTAACATAATTGTGGAAGTTTAATTAAAGCGCGCGGTAAACGCGTTTCGGGTTTAATTAAACCCGATGAATCGTTAAGGGCCTCGTGTCGAAAAGAGACGATTGGAAGCCTTCTTGCCATAAACGCGTGGACGCGATCGCAATTTGCCAGTTGTTTGAGTACGTCAGCGTAGTCAAGTGCCACCGGGTAGACATTTATGTATCGCCATTATTGTTTAACGTGCCTCTTCTTCCTCCTATGAATTTCAGTCGTTTACATGCACGAGTGCCACCTCGACAGTACTCGAAGGCAAGGAAAGTTGAAGGACGCCCAGGCTCCCGCTTGAATTCGGGGGGTTCTTTACGATCGGGTGTTGCTAGCCAAGTGTGATGCGTTCCTGGCTGTTAACGCGCACGGTTACTGCCGCTGACAACTGATGTTAATTAAACGGCTCTATGGAAAAAATTAATCGTTCGGGTTCTTTTTACGATGTCTCCAAAAAAAAAAAAAAAAAAAAAAAAGATACGTTAGCCATTGTATCAACAATCAACTCGCGAAATATCAATAAAATTTTATTGAATTAGCTCGCATCTTAAGATAAAAAAATTGCTCATCAAAATTCATGCCGAGACTTGCGTATCAAAGTAGTGTACTTTTATCAATTTCAGTCTTACTTTATCTATCCAACTTGTATTTGCATATCTATTCAAAAGCAAGTATAACTTCGTTTTTTGTCCCTCATTCCCTTTCTTATATTTCATTTTCCATTTCATTTTACGGCTCGCATAATAGGGTTATAAACAGCAAAAGACAGCAAGAGAAATCAAGATCAGACGACGCTCATCGCGATATGATAATGCCGGAACAAAAGGAAGGACACCCCGGCAGCCGTGAGAGAAGGAGTAAATCTTTTCGCTGGGCAAGCTTATTCCTTTTTTTTCTGTTTTATTCTCCTCGCAGTAGCTCACACATCGAGATTTGGAATTTCTCGTCGGGCGCGCGCCTACAGCGGATGATTCCGTGCGAATTTCATTTCACTTTACGAGTTTCGAAGATCTACGAGTCCGTGGAGCTTTTTCTTCCTTGTTCCTTCCTTCCCCCCTGGTGCACGGAAAAATTGGGCTGACGCTGTAAAACATACTTCATATTCTTTTTATACGCGCAAGAACTCGCACCCCGAAATTTCTTTATGGCGTAAGAAGGAAAAAGGCTTTGGGATGGGCTATGGGACCCGCTCGTAAAAGAGTTTAAGCTGACGCGTAATTGAAGTGTCGACCACCGCGTTTTTATTAAAACGCGTTTGCTTCGAACAAATTACCTCGGTGTTTCCGCTGAGATTGTTATATTTTATGACATAAGTTTTAGTAAAAAAACTCAAAATTATTTTGTAAATGGTCTAATTCATGAGAAAACGAGATTCAAAGCATAAATTACTGCATCCTTTATGTCATTGTACTTCAACTTTGTACACTTGACAGTTGTGCGTACAATGAATTCAAAAAGTACCTTCACCGACAGAGTGAATAAAAAGGGTTGGCGTTTATTGGCATCCTTTCAAGCCAGTGCAGTTCAAAGCGCAAATAATTCACTGCAATAATTGCGCGCAACACGACCCATCCGCGGTCAAGTTATGAATAAAGCTCCACTCGGTCAATCGAATTAAAAAGTCGTTTCAAGAGTAAGTAAAGCGATTCAGTCCACACCATCGAGCTGGGCAATGACTGGTCGTAAAAAATCTAGCGTAAAACGGCTTATAATGATTCCCTGCCGAAACCGTGAAATTACCACTGCGTGATCGGTAGAAAAAAAAGAGAGCCAATGCATAAAGGGGTTGATAAACTATTCTCCGCGTCAAAAGAGACCACTCAAACACCCTCGCCGTAGATAAAAAAAAAGGCATAATGCAAGAAGTCGATCCCGAAAGCAAAAAAAGAAAAGAGCCGTTTCCGGGTCATTACACCCCCGCTGGGCTGGTTGGAATCTCGAAAACTCCCAAAACTATTAGCATATTAATGGGCGGCAGGGCTCGGTTAACCCTTTCGTCGGTCGCGCGCCAGATTTGCATCGCTCGTTCTCTTTCCGCACACACACGCGTCAGCGGCAAGGGCGTCGCGTCGGCGGCAGTGCGTTAAAAGCTCGAGTCCCGAAATTAACATGACAAACTACCCCCACAAAATAAAGTTTGAGTCGCGAGATATATCGTCCTGGTGAATGTGGATGCGGGTGGAGCTGAGACGAAAAACAATAGGCTGGGAAGCGGGGGATTTTAAACGATGCGCGCGTGTACCTTGAAGAAGCTCTTCCGTCTTTTTTTACCAACTTCCTCTTTCAAATTTATCGCTGTGTCTTAAAAATCGTGATATATTGTTTTTTATTTTATTTATTTATTTATTTATTTATTTATTTATTTATCATCATTAACGTACATGAATGTCCTTCAATACATAATTAATTTATACATACATTTAATCAATAACAACTTTCTCATTCAAATTTCAAAAATTTCGGTTCAATATATTTTTTAAATAAACTAATAAGGTACGTGTACCTAATATGGCCCCCCTAAGCGAGAATCGACGTTGTGGCCAATCAAATCAATATTTTTTGACGGGTAAGGTCTCATTTTAAAGCTTAATTCAAGAGCTTTAAAATGAGACATTACACGTTCGATTTTGATCAAAGAGCTTCAAATGCCAGAGGATTTACCAAAACACGGTTTTTTAAGACACCTAAAATTTGTGTCCTAATATGGCCCCCCTTGAAGTAATTAATTAATTGCAATTTGTTCCTACTTTTTAAATCAATCAGGATATAAGATTTTAAAAACTTCAAAATTGTTATTATTTTAAAAATGATTTATTTAAAAATTGAGCCTTTTTTACAATGTTTTTGAAAGCTTTGCAACCAGTAGAAAAATTTCAACTTTAAATTTTGATCAAAGTTTTTTTTTTGAGCTAGAATGCTTTTTTAGTTATAAAATGAAAAAAAGCTTTGAAACAATTAAATTTATTTTTCTTAAATAACATAAGGATAGGATTTTCTAAAAAGTAAACATGAAACTAAGGACTCTTAATATCGGTATTTCTACTAATTCGTGGGGGGCCATATTAGGTACACTGCATAATAAAAAGTTATTTAAGAATAAAACCAGTTAGAAAACGAGTTGAACAAAAACTAAGGTCGCGTTTTAAAGCTGAAACAATAACGAATCGAAGCTACTTATTCAAATTTTGATCAGGTGCGTCTAAATATTTTGGAAGACCACTTAATTACAACGTAAAATAATATCGGAGGTATACGAAACGAGTTTTAGCTATTAGGCGTGCGCAAAAATAATTTTAAAATGTTCTAAACAACTGAAAACTTCATAATTCAGTGTTTTTGACTTCTTCCTACCTTGCAGAGATGCCGCATACCTAGCATATTCAAAATAACAGGGGGGGGGGGGGCATATTAGGCACAGGGCCATATTAGGCACACTTACCTTATAATTAAAATTTCTTGTATCAACGGATAAACTATTCCAACTTCTTTTCAATCTGTTTGTAACAGAATAATACAACATATTTGTTTTACAATCTATTTTTTAAAATTATTTAAAAAAATGTTATTATTACTCTCACTCAATTGTTTAAAGTAATTCATTAACTCTAAGGAATTAAATTAAAAAGAGATGCGATTAAAAATAGTTAAGCTTAAAGAATACCAGCTCTCTGAACTGGATGAAGAATCACCCACATATATATGAAGTATGGGAGGGGGGGGGGGGGTACGAGTGATTTAGTGCACAAGGCTAGTCGTTATCGAGTCATCGTGTCTGAGCGAAAGGGTTGTATTCAAATTTTCCCAGACTCGGCGTGCGTGTGCGCGCATGGATGTGTGACGTTTTAATAATACGCCCTTATGTGATTGCGTGTATTACTTTCAAATATCCTTTGTCTTTCGTTTTAACCCCGTCGCGACGTAGCTTTATTTCATGCCTGCTTTCTTCCTCGCGCGAACTAAACCGAACTTAGTTTACTCGAGTGCTCTTTATGGGGCTATGCAGAGTATTATTAAAAGAGTTGACTGATCGTCAGAAAAAAGATGTCTTGATGGTTTTTTTAGGGTAAATTTTATAAAGTGAGAGAGTCTTTTGACGAACTTAAAAAATTTCAAATAATCTCAGGAAGTTTAAGTAGTAATTTTAAGACTGGAAAACAACCGTTATCAACCACTCCGACTATTGTTATCTCCATGAAAAATAGTTAAATTTTTGTTAGGGTTCCGTGCAGCGATTACTCGCTTAAAACTTTCAGCAAAACCTTTTATCTCAAAAAAGCTCGAGTCTCATTCGGTTGGGAACGTTAAACTTTAGCCTGCAGACTGCTGCAGTCGCGATAACGAGTCTTTATTTCGTCGTAATAAGAAGTTCTTCCGCGATTTTCCCGGAGCCGTAAAGTCGTCAACTTTCCTCGGCCTTCTTGATAATCAACGGCTTCAACGTAGCATCGGGAAACGTAAAGCTCTTCCTTCGACGGGATCAGCTACGATGACGACTGGTGAAAAATTAGCATGCTAATACGCCCCCCTCCGCGTTGCGCTCGTAAACTTTGGCAATTAACGTTCGCTACTCCGCCACCCGTCTATCACGAGACAAGTAACTCACTCTCTTTTGTCTTGTGCTTGCAACGGTTCTTATTATTTTACTATTTCTCTTGGAAATATTTTCAAAGCTTTCTTAGAATGATTAATAAAAAATTGATTTTTACAAATTCCATTAGTGGTACTTTTGATCCACAAATTTATGCTACCAAGCTTAAAATGTTTTTAAACCTTTTTTTGCTTTGCAGATTTAAATAACATATCTTTACAATTTTTCAATCATAATTTTAGTTTTATGATCATTTCATTCCTGTATTAGGTATTATGACTTATTAACTTTGGACCTTTTAATGTTAATTTTTTAAAAACTAACATATGAGCAATGAGACGTTAAGCAGCGCCGAGAAAATTTAAAGCCTAGCTTCTCGGGAGCTTAGTCGGCTGAAAATATTCGTATTGAAACAAATAATTTTGTCATGAAAAGAAACTCGTTAACATTCAGTGAAAGATAATCCATATCGAGTTCAAAGATCTCGTATCAAATGAGAGATAGAAGCGTTGTTGGTGGGGGAGGGTTTAAGCGAATAATTTTTCGGAGTGAGTTTATCCGTCACGAATCAGCCGCGCGAGTCTTTTTTTTCTCTCTCGCGGTTCTTTCTTTTTCATCTCCCGCGCCAAGGCAAAAGCCGACCTCGTAAAATCGCGTCCTTTTGCGCACCCGAGTAATGAGGATCCTTTTCGAGGATCTTTCTTTTTTATGCGCCCCGGGGATGGATGGATTTGATAATTACGAGGATTATTTCGGCCTTTTTTTCGGCACCAAGCCTCTTCTTATCGCCAGACCGCGAGAAAAACTCTAAATCCGCTCATTAAATGAGCCTGGGCGCAGGATTTTTCTTTCCTGTTTCTCGTTTTAGCCTGGTGGTATCGACTGCGGTGCTTGTGGCTTGTGCGGGAGCTTTTGACATTCATTGTGTGCCCTAATTGAGCCTTGCCAACGGATCTTCGGGTGGATTTGTGCGATCGCGAGGTTAATTAATGGTCGCAAAGTATAATTGAAGTTTCACCTTCTTTTTTTTAATCGTGCTTGCTTCTGAGGCCTTGAGCTTTCATTCTTTTTTCACTTAGTACTCTTTGAACTCGCCAGTCCTTTGTGGCTTTAATCCATTGCGTAAATAATTATAGTCATAATTAGGAGTGATGGGTGATAATGCCTTGCCCTTAGAAGTTTATTTTCTATAGCAAACGAAAATGTATTGTCATTTTTTTTTTCTTATTTTTTATGGGGGAGGAAAGCTTTTCTTTGAAACACAATTAGCCAGGTCAATTAAAAAGTGATCAATTATAATTTTTCAGTATTGAATGCTTTGAGATGGTATGAATTTTTTTTAAGTATAAACATAGAATGAATTTTAAATCATAATTAAAGGATCTGACGAGGCAGCGATCTTTCTTGTATGTCGACTCACAAACGGAATGAAAAATTTTTTTAATTCAATTTATGCTTCTGCAGGGTAAAAAGAAGAGAGAAAATTATTTAATCTCCGAAAGTCGTTAAACGTCTTAATCTATAAAATTACTCATAAAGAATTCAGTCATTCAATTCCAGTTCATCAACAAAGCCCCTGGTAAACTTCGTTAAGGGCCACTAAGTAAATCCAAACGAAAACTCCATTTTCTCGCGCAAAGATCAGTCATTTCCTCGACTCAAAGAAACAGAGAGCCAAGGGGGAACGAAGAGAAAAAAAACTGAATAAAGAAAAGAAAAATCGCGTCTCGTTAACGGACACTTTTCAGAGACTAGGCTCCTCGTTCCACTCCCATGAATAATTGGCCATCGTTAAAAGCTTTAAGATCATAACCAGATCGTGCGTGGCTCACTATTCTCATTTGGCCCCAAACTAGATATTCTAGACGCACGTTTGACAGGTTATTAAATTAAACGATCCTTTGCGCGATCGCCGTTTTTTCTTTCGGTTGATGCACCGAATCTGCTACGACTACTCCCCTAATTCTTCAGCGGTGGAGTCCCGTGGGGCACCTCGGCTGGTCTGCGAATACGTGGGGTGGGTCCGGCGATCCCTGAGCTGTAATTACGCCAGCCTTTTTTTACGTCCGCACCATTTCACTGGGCTGATATAATAAGGTATTGTCGTGGCTAGGGTCTAGAAAGCGGTTTGATACTGTTTTAGGACAACTGGATAATTACGTTCTTAAATTGCGTACCTTAACTAAACTAGAGAATTTTCTTGCAAGTTAGAATAATTCGCCAACAGAACCGGATTTTCGAAAATTTTTCAAAGGCTCTCGGATAATGAGCACGAGAGGTAAATAATATTTTTGCTCAAACACAAAAAATTTATGAAGAGGTTTAATGGTTTTTAGTTTGAATATAATTTTTTTGATTTAATAAGGTAAAAACGGTGATTTGGAAATAATTTTTAAAAACTAAGATACTCGTACAAAAATACAAATTAGTTGGATTTTTTGGCATTGAAAATGCTGATAGAATTATTTCAAAATATATAAATTAATAATCATTATTTCAATTTAAAGTTTTTATGACGGTAACTTGTTCAAAGTATTCATAAATTAAAATTTATTAGTTAAATTAAATTATTTGAATTGTTATGTGACACTGTGTCAAATATTTTTTTAACTCTTCTAATTTTATAGGCATGGCGACCATTCTGTACGAGCTCAGGAGAGACTTATATTTCAATCTTTTTGAATGGAAATCAAGTGCACACGGAGAAGGAGATACACTATGAAACACAATGTGTGCACGGTGTTTTTCAGTGTACGCATTTGACGCATGCTTTTTTCTCGGTTACTCAAGTTCTGCTGAATCTCTAACCTCGAAACTTTAAAATCGTATAAATATAAATATCAAGTTCGAAATCATAATTGAAGTTTATAAATTTGTTAGGAAAGACAGCAAGAACATTTCAAAGTAAGAATCGTACACAATTTTTAGTGTAAAACTTTAAAAAACTGGTAACGTGGGTGTTCCGAGCGCCGTCGTCTGCTCTATCGAAACTGTCTCTCTAAAAATTTTGCACTGGAAACTTTGCACTCGGCTTCGCCTCGTGAGGCAAACTTCACTCGAGACGGCCATGTCAAACTTTGCCCTTTTGTTTAACAATATATCATTACGCAATCAAAAGAATATAAGTATTTTAATTTTGAAATTTTGGGGTCTCTAGAGTAGAACAATGGCGAGCGTTGCATCAAAGTCTACGACAATAACGTCTCAAACGCGATAAAGTCCAGTGGGCGAACTTAGCAAGGGAGCGAAGCCGGGTGGGTGTCTAAATTACGCAATCACGCAACCCGAGTGAACGCTCGAGCAAGTTTCGGGGAATCTCCAAAATCGAGAAAATGAAGAGCGCAGCGTGCACTAGATACATCAACCCAAGCGTAAATTTAAACCTTTCGGGAGCAACGCGCGCGGCTCTTTGAATATCTCGCCGGATTTAGCGACTACCAATTTAAGAGGAGAGACGGAGGACCCTGTGAAGGCACTTGTCGTTTGTCCCAAGCGGCACCACCACCAGCTGATCGTTGAATTTGGGTCATAATCCCTCTCCCGCGTCGCTGCAGCGCAATTTATGCCTTTGTTATGACGCACCGCTACGCAATCCCTCCCGTGATTCTTGTTGTCATTCTATTTACTCCCCTTACTCTTCTTCTTTCTCTTATTCTTTAGCGAGATATTAAATTTGTCGACCGTGCTAGAGCTCTCCTCTTATACGACCGGGAGGAGGTCAACGGCTCTTTGTTTTGAACTCGTTATTCTTATTTTTAGATACTATTTCGCCTTTGCTTTTGTTTTCATATTTTATTTTCATTATTTTGATCGAAAAGCTTGTTTTAACTTAACAGAACAGTCAGATTAATTTTCAAACACTAGTAGGTACGAACTATTTAAAAGAAACTCTCTTTAAATTATGCCTAAGTAAAAGGTGTAAGAGCGGAATTTTAAATTTGAATAAAAATTTAAACATATTTCTAACAAAAGTAAAGTAAAATAAAATTAAACGAGTTGAAATAAAAATACCACGAAAAGTAAAGCTCATCGCAAGCTCGCACGCAGCTTCAGCGATTAAAACAGACTCTATAGCTCCCCAAAGTAATTTCAAGCAAATTGAACCCTTTTTCTAACGACCAAAGACAATGCCCACACATATATATAGACACTCTCCCTTTTCTTTCGTTCTTCCTCACAAAGCTCGTGTACAAAAATAAACGCACTACGAAGAAGAAAATTCCTCCGCAGCGAGTTTTATAAAGTAGGATAGCCGAGGAAAAAGCCAGGAAGAAAGCGTCGAACAACCGACGGAAGAATATAGACGGAAAAGGACAATCAAGCGATGCCGAGGCGGCGGTGGGGTTTTTACTTTGTCGAGTTGCGAGAAGGGGGGTTTATCGACCTTCCAAAAGTGCAGTTCTGCGCGCGTAGAGAAAATTTATCCAGCAGCCACCACGATTATGGCTCTGGGTCTCGCATGTGCTCGACTTTTTTTAATTCGCTCGGGTGCTTGTTGCCAAAGAATTTCGTTCCTAGGGAAATAAAACAATTCGAGTTCGTTGGCTGCTAAGGGGACCGCTTTTTTCTTTTCCAAGCTTTTTAACGCAAGCTTTGAATCAAGAAATAGTCAAGTTCTTTTTGAATTGACTTAAAATTATTATTTTCATGATTGTTTAAAGAACATTTTTCGAGCTTATAAGAAAGATTTTTTAAATTCATAATTATATCTGATTGATATAAATAAATCTTTAATAATCTCCAAACTTTTTTAATTTAAATTCTGCATAATTAATTTTATCACAGATCTTTTAAATATTCCTTCCCTGAAACTACTTTAACACTAACAACTGGCAAATCATTTTATTCCACTCGGCCATGTAATTTGCACTAATTATATTATGAGTAATAGTTCTAACATTCTACATTCTAAAAGCCTAAAAAAAGTAAAAATAAAATGTTTTCATACTACAAATTTTCTCATTCACTGTAGTATGATTATAATTTTTAATAAAAGGAATCATTATTTTTTTGTTGTTTCTTAAAGTGCCAATTAACATGACCTAGTGGAATAAAATATATTTTTATTTTTTTAAATAAATCATTTTGAATTTTTCTTTTATTTTTGTCAAGTTTTTCAGGGTAAATACTCTCTAGGATACTTTAAAAAACAAGTTATTGTAAGACAATAAATTTTGATTGGTTAAAAATTTTATTGAGTCTTTTAGATGTAATTATTTAAAACAATATATACAAGTTACATATAACTATATAATACTAACGCAATATGTACAATTCAATAAATCTTATTTGAAAATCAAAATAATGTTCAATCAAGTGGAAGGTCTTGAACTGTCAAGTATTTTCGCAAATTTCTAATCACTACGGAAGGAAGTATACTGCCAAGAGATAAATTTAGTCTTTGCTCAATTATATCTAATTTTTGACGTACACAAAAAGCCTCAGCTAAAATTCTTTTCAAGTCATTTTGGTAATACTGAAATTTGGGTAAATTTTTATTAAAATTGAAGACGAATTCATTATTTTTCGTTAAAGGTGCTAACCTTTCGATATTCTTCGACATCTTCAGCACTGAATAGTACGAATAAGGTCCGTAAAACTTCGTCGCGGTCATCAGGTCCAATTCCATGGTGCACTTTTCAAAGCATTTCCTAGTCCTTGAATTCTTCTGAATCAAATCAATGTCGGATTTAATTTTAGAGGTCAAAAGTTTTTCGACTCTCAACTTTGAAAACTCTTTAATCATTACAACTATGTTATTCCAACAATGATGATGATAGCGTTGGCAATGGCTTGGTTCAAGAAGAGAAAAAGCAGTTCTGCCATTATTTACAACTGCAGTAATGTCAGCTCCTTTATGCATTAGTAAATTAGTTACTGATTCGCTACGCTGGAGACATGCAACGTGCAACGCTGTCCATCCAAATTTATCTTTCTCGTTGATTCTGGCGCCGTTAGAAAGTAACAATTTAACCATGTCTTCGTTACACTTTGTGACGGCCGTGAGTAAGGGAAAACCTCCTCTTTGATTGCTTTTTTTATTTACATCGGCTCCTATGCTGATAAGATACGAGACCAATAATTTATTTCCCTTTTCAACTGCTCGTTGTAGTGGTGTGTAGTCATCATTGTCAGACTCGTCCAGTGGTACTCCAGAATTGAATAAGGATTCGACCATTTTTGCCATTTCAATGTTTCGTTTAAAAGAATTGTTAAATTTTTCAGGATTTCTATATACGATTCTGAAAACAGTATACGTAGTCTAGTTTTGTGCTTCTACGTAAAGACTAATTTAAAATGTAACTGCTCTGTGTAAGGAACAAAACTGAGTAAAAATCAGTGAAATCCGAGTTTATATAGGAAAGTTGTATTCCTTAAGCTTAAGGCCTCCACATGAATAAACGGCGCTGAGTCTCAAGAAGTTAAAGGCAAGGTAATGTCATCTTTAAAGCAACGTTAAACCTGCCCGCCGACTATAGTCCTAAACTCAGGTATACAGACGGCTCCGGTCCGGCACTCATTTAGGGGCCAGCCAGGTAGATTCACCGATTCTCAATTAGCAACTGTGCTACCTGAATACAAGGCCTACGCACTCAATTCTCCTTAAAAGTCCTCTCTTAGTCCTCCCATAGTTCTCTTACTCCTTTCAATAGTTCTCACAGTTTTTTCACGCTCTTTTCTATCCCTCCGGACTTTTTTATGAAGTTTAGGCTCGATAAAACATCTTACTTCCGGAAAGGGTCAGAGACTATATTATGGCTACTATTGAGACCAAGTATTTTTAATCATAGTTTAACGTGAAAATTCATATTAAACTCGGCTTTTGACTATTTTCAACACTTTTAGAGATCTCGTAACGACAGTTTGATGTATAATTTATATTTCTAGCCTATCGTCGAGGCATAAAGATTTTATTTTTTGCATTTTTTAAATAATTTGCGTAATTGGCGTGTTATTTTATAGTTTTAGCTGATTGTTTTTCCCCAGCTTCGAAAAGCTTCCTCAGTTTTGAAATTATTTTTAAATATTTTAAGTGTAGCTTGAAAATTAAAATCTTTTACCTACTACGCGGGTATCTAATAATTACAAAAATCATTGTAAAAATGTAATTTTTTTGAAATTTTTGATACTTAGTATATCTAGAGTATTTAAAAATCAATTTTTAAATTAAATAATATATGAGATGATGTAGAATCATCCATATATAATAATAAAAAAAAAAAAAAATTCAACATGCATAAGTCTAGTTTTATCAATAAGATCAGATTATTGAAGCAGATTTTAAACAACTATTAAAGAATGTATTTTTAAAAATTACTTTTTGAATTTTACTTGTGAGGTCTACTTAAATAGATAAAAATTTGCTTTTACAAATGCTTTAAAAAATTGTAATTGAAAAATCGAAAAGCTGTTTGGAGATAATATTTTCCAGTCAACTTAAGTAAAATCTAAAAACACCACTAAAAAAGTAAAAATTACGGCGAGTTCGGTTTTTTCTTGGCCAAATTCTTACTAAATTAAAATACAGATAAACAATGAAAATAAACAAGTAAAAACACGAAACAATTTAAACGCATTAACTTTGCCCCATTTTTAAAATTTTATAAGTATTCTGATTCTGTTGAAATATTAAGTCGACTGGAAAATAATGTCTCCAAACAGCTTTTAAATTTTTTAATCACAATTTTTTAAAGCATTTGTAAAAGCCAATACTTAATTAAAATAGAAAAAAAAGAGCCATCCAAGTTTATTCATTAAGTTTAAACGTTTAGCTGTGTCGTGCCTAAATTAATTATTTCTCAAGTTTGCACACAAAAAATTCATCGAAAAGGGATGTAATCAAACAGACGCTGGTTCAATCTCGAGGCATTTTGTCTTTCATGTCAAATAAAAAGGAGCTCCTCACAAGAAAGAAAGGAAGCCGCAAGCTCGATTGAGATATCATGATCAAGGCTTTGCATCTGTTCCTCTTTTTTTTTTTAAGCAGCTCTTGATAGCGTAAGGACGTATAACACGAGGCGCTAAAGTAAAAAAAAAATCGACGAGCTGCGCGTCGAAACGTGAGAATCGCACAAAAGACCTTTTTCATTCTCGTGCACATCGAAGGCGCGAGAAGAATAAAGTTAAAGATTAAAAAAATATATATAACAATTCGGCTATGGATGAAAATACGAACGAGAGGTAAAGCAGAACAAGGAGAAGAAACGTAGACCAATATCATCTGTGGAATGGCGCGGGCGCGAGAGAAGCATAAAAGGGATATCCTCATCGTCGTGCTAAATATAAGTGCTCGGATAAGAAGACCCGGGCTCGAAGCATTTTTTTTATTTGACTGAAGTCTTCTCGAGGTGGCGATGGATAAAAAACGAGCGTATCGAGGTGGGGCGAGCCGAAGTTTTTTGGGGTTGTCGGATATAATCACTGCGCGACCCCCCCGAGTTTGTCTCATCTTTTTTCGTGCCCTTTTTTTATTCTCTCTTCTTGTACTCTCTTGAACCGGCTTATTTTGATCTCTCTTGCATCTTTCTTCATCGCTCTCTGCCGAAAGTATCCCATGCCTTTCTTTTCAACGGGGTGTAGCGTGCCCCAAACAAAAATGGATACATTTTTAATGGAAGATGAGCTAAGAATGATAATTGTCTACTGTCGCGCCTTTTGGTGCAAAGACCGAGCGGGTTTCATTGTCGACTTTTTGACATAGCTTCCTTGATATTTTAGTGAAAATTTTACTTTTTGTACTTAGATGCCTTTAGCCTCGAGATAAACTTGTAATTATTTGCAAGATTTTATTTTTAATTTTTACAAATTCAAGTGTTCGTCTTGTAAGCAATTTTACTTCAATTGAATATTTACTTTGAACATTCTTTTAAATGAGACAATTTGCGAGACATGAGAAGTTTAAGCTATTTTTAAACCAATTCTCTGAATTACCTAAAATGTAACTAACTTTTGTATTACTATTCAAGTTTAAAATACCTATTGTATACTCTTACGTACATATTTTTCACTTACTTGTATCACTATGTGATTCTTAAATCAGGGCTACATGGGGTCTTTACCTCGATAGTCCCAATAAATTAAATTACAAAATTACAAATTACAAATTGGGCGTATTGGTCTTTTTGGAAAAGTACCTACAGTTTAGGTACTAGCGTCTTCCATGATCAAAGCTTTTTTTCAAAATATTTCATTGCTTTTTTAATCAAAATATAACATAAAAAGAATGAAAAAGGTTCAGTTCTTCTGAAAGTAAGCTTGTTTGATTTAGCTATCCTCATACGTTTAATTTATTAAGATTAATTTGTAATCAAAATAAAGTTGAAAGGTGCAACACGCATGCAGAGGGCAAAAAAACAAGCAAGATAAAAATGCTAAACTCCAAAAGTCATTAGTGCGTCCATCCGTTTAGCGGGAGAAAAATCAAATAGAACAGATTTGTTCCTTATCCAAAACGTAAGCTCTTTATTGGTCTCCCCCTCCCTTCCTCTCTCATTCCGAACATTACTCACCCGATCTCACCCCCGGGTTCGCGATAGCTCGCACAACAACAACCAAGCCGAGCTTCCCTTATTCCGTCTCTCGGTCTGCATTGTGTCGTATAACCATCGCCGTTCCCCGGGGACTTTAGCGCCACCGTGGCGACGACGCCGCCCGAGCTATTGGATCAATTTTTTAAGCCAAAGAGGGGGGGAGACTTTACACTACCTTCACCCCCGAAGAAAAGAAAGGAAGAATAAAGAAGAAAAAAGGTGGTCGAGAGGATTTTCGGGGGACCGGAAGGGGGATGAAATCAAGCCGCGAAGAAAATTAAAACGACGCCGAAACCGATAGCGAGACCCGCTCGGCCGTAAAGTACTTAGGATGCTCTCTCTTCTGCAGCTTTCCTTCCGACTTGTTTCGCGAGCCAACGAACCGCGCTCCATACCCAAAATATCCTCCTCCCTTTTTTTTTTCTTACGCTTTCCCTTCTTGTTCTTATATTTTTTCCTTTCTCTCTCTGGCTTCTATTCATAACGAGACACTCGAGGAGCTGTTGTTGGTGCGCTGCTCAGGGTTAAAATATTCCTGATGGAGTATGACGCTCGCCACCGCCCCGAGTGCGAGCGAGTCATTCTTTCAGTGTCACGCGGCTTTTGCTTTTTTCGCAATTATTTTTTGGAGACCTTTTTTCGGGGTTTCAATGGGGTATCTTGAAACTATGATTATTTTCTTCTTCTTCTTCGTCTTCTTATTCGAATGAGAGGGAGAAGAAGCTGCTCGTTCAGTCACAGCCGAGGCTCGATGTTTTTTCGCGTGAAAGCTTACGCCGTTCTACCCAGCTGCTGGTACTATGCTTAATTAACGTTTGCAATTTTTTCAGAGTACTTTTAAGATCGATTTCGATTATTCTCTACTCTTTATTTCTCAAATTTTAATTCTTTCGTCGTTCTTTTATGAAAAGCTTCTTTTTTGTCTAAGTAAAGTCATTTACAAATATGATAAAAAAAAAAAAAATGAATCCATCCTTCTTCGATTTATTAAGAAACTGTTATTTTATATTTTCATTAATCTATATGGTTTCAAAATTCTTGAAATTACGATTCAATGCATAGATAAAAAATTCATTTAATTTTTACCTAGAAAAGTCTATTTATCTGATGAATAAACTTGCAAAAAAGAATGAAAAAACTTTAAAAAATTAAATCAATTCATTTTCAGTTTGAGAAGTAACAGTTTCTCTAGTAAATTTTTAAACAAAAAAATGATACTCGATATAAAAATAATTTCTTCGTTGTTGTTTCGAACCTCATAAAATCTTCACATCTCTAAATTTGCTAAAAAAACTGAACATTGTATGTAAAAAATGAACGACGAGACGTGTAAATCAAGGTATTAAAAAGAATCCACTCAGAGAATTTAACACCCTGGAGGGGTTAACCGACCGACCAAAAGCTCCTCCGCGAATGATCAGGTCCGATTCTTAAATCGCTTAATTCCAGTCAGCATCGATAAAATAAATCACGGGCTCGTAAAAACGAGGTCGGCCAACACTTGCGGTCGCAATAATAGTTTTGGCTTCTAATGTCACCTCGAAATATTAAATGCCCACGGTGCAGGGCGACTCGGTGCGCTTTATATTTCTTTATTTAACACCGGCCGTATAAAGTTTGACAGCCCAGCGACAAAGACGAGATGTGCGGCTATTCGCGCGCGAGGATTTTTTTTTATTTTTTCTCCTCTGAGTCAGCTCGAAGAATACGGTGTGTAAAGTTGAGAGCTCCATAAGGTATGCATAGAGATCGGCGTCGTTTGGCCGACTGTTAAGTGCAGGGTACTTAAGAGTCGTTGAGCTCTTTCCGTTTTATACCCTATGTATTTAAACGATCATAATTCATCAATTTTTGAAGTATTATCTGAAATGTATACTTCATTACTATTTTATTTGCAAATATAACGGATGCGCTAATAAAAATAATTTATTGAAATCTTCCAACAATTACAGAGTAATTTTTTTAAAGAATTCTCAAGAGCGCTAATGAAATTTATTATTCAAATGAGTTTTAGCTAGAGCTTTGAACAAAGCAACTGCAAGTTTACCTGAAACTGCAACAACTCTTGAGTCGATAAATGCGCGTGGACATCTTCATTTATCATCATTTTGTTACGCATCAGGATAAGTGTTACCATGACATCTTTGATTTTTTTTCTCTCCTTAATTGCACTTTTCTATGGAAAAAGTGCGTGGATTCACTTTTATATGTGCTAACCTCTATTAGTCACAAATCGAACGTTCTATTGATGATTTTTTGCTAACATTCATAGTAAAAAATGATTTTCTGACAACTGAAAAATGGGAAAATTAATGCTCCTTAATTAGTAAATTACTATCATTGAATAAAAAAAAAAAAAAATAGAGAGGGCGAACTAATCCGTTCTAAATGTAAATTTTTTTCGTACAAATCGAATTAATGCGTTGTTTGTTAATAGCCAATTTGAATGCGTTTAAATGATTTCTTCAATTTCGAATTGTAATTTGAATATTCATAAAACATTAAAACACTCGGGGGTTTGTAGGTAATTAAATTTCGATCGTCAAACAAAACGAGGGGGTAGAATGACAGTGGGGGAAATCAATTAATCGACGTGTCGGCGTCACCAACGACGAGAGGAGTCATCAAAACACATGACGTTTAATCTGCGTATCCCCATGTGCGTATATTTTTTCCTTCCCTGAAAATTGCCTTTATTTCGTCGGGGAAAAAAGCAATCGGAAGCATTTCAATGGGATCATTTTTGGGGGCAGCATTGACGATGGTCTGTTAATAAAAAAGAAAAAAAAAGAATTTGCAAAGGCATGAAATGACCGAGGCGACGAAGCGCGGGCATAAATCACAATTACAACGACTGAATGATGCATGCCCGCGATTGCAACAATGGCGCGCTGGGGCACTAATTAATGCACGCTGCGCGATGCCGATAGGGCTGTAACACTGCGACCAGACGAGTGTGTAGGTATCTATGTTATGGGGAGCGAGGGCGCGCTGCTGCTGTTTAACGATCCACTTGACCTAATTGCTTGGCCTACGAGCGCGATCGCTTCGAGAAGTGCAGGAGAATAAGTTGTTTGTATATAATACAGAAAGGAGTTCCCTTTTTTTTCATCTTTCCAGTGCACTCGCTTGATCTTTCGAGGCACACGCGTCAATGCACAATTGCACCGAGGGAGCTGGTGCACTTGACGAGTTTTATTTATGTCCTAATTTTATCCTGACGCTGCTGCCTGCAACCCTTCAACCTATGTCAATGTCACAAGTTTCGTGCACTTGACTGAGATTATTTCTTACGAAGGGGGACGCGGACTCTATTGTTTTTCTCTTCACCATCTTGTACTTTGACCCAGTTATTCAATTAGTTATCATTCGTCACAAATTTGTTTTTTCAAATGACTCGGGCTTTTAGAAAATTTTATAAAGTCTTCTGAGTTTCAACTATTTTCTTTTAAATTTTATAAGTTGTGAACGTGAAACTTTTTTTTTTATTTTGGTGTGAAAAAGAAGTAAAAAATTCAATTTTGTTTTTAAGTTCAATACAATTTCTAAAAATTGTAGAACACAGCTTCTATTACGAGAGGCTGTGCATTCCAGAATGGGTTTTTTAGTTATTTTCAGAGAATTTTAGTAGACACCGTAAAGTATGCAGATCTTACTAATTAATTTAGACTAAAAGGTTTTGTAAAAAAAATGCTTTCTATAGAAAATATTTCTATAAAAATATTTCATGCGATTTTTTTTTTTGTTGATGATTCTGGAGTGCACAGCCTCTCATCTTATTGGGTAAAAAGTAATAAACAAGTATGAACTTAAAAAATCATTTCAGTCAAAATTTTTTAATATAATAAAGAAGGCTATTCAAACATTAGTTTTTATCTAGTCGAGGTTTATCCTTTATCTTGATTAATATCTAAGTATCTGCAAAAATTTTGGAACAAAAGAAACAAAACTTTTTTCTGTTATGGAAAAATGACTAATTTTGCAGAAAATTGTTTTATTATAAATTAAAGTTAACTTTAAATAAAATGAAACAACTCTCGTTTACCCTCTGGAATCCTCTCCTACCTTCGTATCAATATTTTTTTTAAGCCAGACGTCATTACCGATCTACAAAGAAGTGTGGCCGTTCAGCCATACCCAAGAATGTTTTTATACGAGCCCAAGCAAGGAGAGCACAATGCAACAATTTTTGCGAATCGCACTTACGTTGCTGCTGTTGCCGGAGGGAAAGAAAAGGTCTCGTAAAAACTTGGTGACGTCGTTGTCGGCCGCGTGCGCAAGCTTTTTTTTATGGTGCATTATGCGCCCGCGCTCCTCTCCCGGGTCTTATAGGTTTGCACTCTTGCTGAACCAATAAAAAACGGCAAATAATAAACGATGGTGAGTACTATTCATCGCTCTTTCTCTCCTTAACTCAAAGCTTGCGTGGCCTAAAAGTTTCTTTTGTGTCCCCTACTCCCTTCTTTGTGCATATCCGGTGATCGAAACCGTGCAGCATAAGTATCTTTTTAAATTCATTTTTTTCTTAGGGTTTTAAAGTTTTATCTTCAATTTTAGGTTCCGAGTTACGATTTGAAAAGTCAGGAAATACTATTGAAAGCTAATGATTCATTTTATAAAGCTGAAAAAAATGAAACTCGTAATCGGTGAATGTAAATGAAAAATAAATAAAATGAAAATATCTCGTATTATCAATTATTGATGAATTATTTAATTTATTTAGAAAGAAGTATTTTCAAAAAATTTTAAAGATATTACAAAGGATATTTATTCCAATTTTTGTTAACTAGGTGTTGCTTACTGTAGAATAATTTGTATTTATTTGTCATTATCCAGTCATTGGTTATTTATTTTTTTTTTTATCGCAATTTTGTAATAATTAATAATTTTATAGTTTTCAAAAATGATAAAAGTTGTTCAATCGACTTTCTGTGTAAATTATCATGATTCTTCTTTTCATTTTAAAGAAAAAACTTTCAAACTAGGAACAATATTAATTTTTAAAAATAAATCATTTTGAATTTTTCTTTCATTTTTGTTGAGTTTTTTATGGTAAATACATACTAAGATGCTTTCAAAAACAAGTTATTATAAGACAAATTTTGATTGGTTAGAAATTTTATTAATAATAGTCGAGTTCTTTTTGAATTGACTGAAAATTATTATTTTCATGATTATATCTGATTGATATAAATAAATCTTTTATAATCTCCAAACATTTTTAATTTAAAGTTCGCATAATTAATTACATCACAGATCTTTTTATATTATGAGTAATACTTATAGCATTCTATATTCTAAAAGCCTAAAAAAAGTAAAAATAATATGTTTTCATGCTACAAATTTTTTCATTCACTGTAGTATGATTATAATTTTTAATAAAAGGAATCATTATTTTTTTGTTGTTTCTTAAAGTGCCAATTTACATGACCCAGTGGAATAAAATATATTTTTATTTTTTTAAATATAGTATATTATTCCCAGAGGGACTAAAGTTTGCAGTGGAGGCCCGCTGTCATTGCAGCCCGAGACGAAGTCGAGGGCTGCAAATACGTGGGCCTCCTCAGCAAACTTTAGTCTTGAGGGATATATGCACTTTTTTAAAGTCCGTTGATCACAAAAAATAACTTGATTTCCTCCGATTAAAGCCAAAAGAACGAAATGTACTCCCGAAGCGCCAGCGGCCGACACGCAGCCGGCCGCCATGTTGCGGCCCGAGCGCTAGCGAGGGCATGCAGTAGGCCGGGTGCGCGTTGGTCGATGGCGCAGGGAGTACATTTCGTTCTTTTGGCTTGCGTCGGAGGGAGACAAGTTATTACTTGTGATCAACGAGGTTAAAAAATCATTTTGAATTTTTCTTTTATTTTTGTCAAGTTTTTCAGGGTAAATACTCTATAGGATACTTTAAAAAACAAGTTATTGTAAGACAATAAATTTTGATTGGTTAAAAATTTTATTGAGTCTTTTAGATGTAATTATTTAAAACAATATATACAAGTTACATATAACTATATAATACTAATGCAATATGTACAATTCAATAAATAAATCTTATTTGAAAATCAAAATAATGTTCAATCAAGTGGAAGGTCTTGAACTGTCAAGTATTTTCGCAAATTTCTAATCACTACGGAAGGAAGTATACTGCCAAGAGATAAATTTAGTCTTTGCTCAATTATATCTAATTTTTGACGTACACAAAAAGCCTCAGCTAAAATTCTTTTCAAGTCATTTTGTTGTTTAAGAGTCATGCCAGGGCCAGTTTATAACCTAAAAATCCTAAAGGTTAATACAACCCTATAAATAATTAAGCTAGATAAAGAAGTCAAAATTTTTTTCGCAGAAACCCCTACAATATATATATCAATCGAAAGGTCTTTGAAAAAGGAAATTTTTGGCGCAAACCGCAAATTTTTTTCCCTCAACTGTGCATGCGTGGAGCCAAATAGTGATTTTTGAACCTTTATTAATATCTCATAACCTAAAATAGCTAGAAAAACGCGGTTTGTGGCAAAATTTTCTAAAAAAAAAATGTAGTTCAACCGTACATATAATTTTTAATTTTGACTAAATATGCGCCCGCTAGACGGCTTTTTATGTAAAGAGTTTTAATAAATCGGTCAGAAAAGTGCCTTCCACCCTTTTTAAAAATTTGAAAAAATCAGAGCGGTTAATTTTTGTTAAAATACATCACATATTTTTTTCTAGCGAGGCGTTTGTTTTCAATTTCTTTTAATCGCAAATTTAAGGTAAAAAAATTCGAAAAATGGCCAAAACGGTTTAAATTTGGCACCAAAAATAATATTAAAAATTATAGGTGAACGACATTTTTTTATAGAAAATTTTGCTTCAAACCGCATGTCTCTAGCCCTAATAGGTTCTGAGATAAAAATTAAAGTTGAAAAATCACTATTTTAGACCCTAGTGTCCCTAGATTGGGACTAGGGAGCTGTGATTTGCGCCAAAAATTTTCTTTTTTTATGCCCTTTTGAATGATATATATATTGTAAGGGTTCGCCGTAGGGGCCGATTCGACTATCATACCCTTTCTAATAAGTACGGCAGGAAGAATACTGACAAGAGTTAAATTTAGTCTTCGCTCAATTACATCTAATTTTTATTATTTTGTACACGACTAAATTACTTATAATTTTTATATTTTCAAATAGTAATTTTACAAAGCAAAGAATCAACCTAATGAAGCCAAGACTTTTAAGTTTTTGGATTAGCAAAAGCTCATAAAACCTCTTGGTGGTTGAGATAAGAGTTAAGGGGCGACCCTCGAGACTTTAGCCTGTTTTGAATCGCTATCGATCGAGAGCGCACTGCACAGCAGCACCCGTTCGGCTCAACACATCGAGAAGATTATATTTATTTCTTTCTGGTGCTGTCAGTCACAGTCGCGTGTGCCTTACGCGTTTACCTCGTGCGCATAAAGAAGCCGGCGTCATAGCGAAATATCGGTTCGCATAAAATATGTAAACCCGGTTACCGATACCACGCTGAGCCCTGTATTATGTACGAGTGTTTTGCGGCTCTCGTACCATGGAAGCCTGCAATTTGATATAAGCCGCCCAAGTTATACTCGCCAACTCCCTTCTGCAGACCTTTTTTTTTATGGTAATGTCCTTTTTACAGATCAATCTGAATTTTTCTCCTCGCTGTCAAATCTTATAACCTCAGCCTTTTTTGAATATTAATATTATATATTATCTTCATTTTATGAGTCTACCGATCGTTTTATTTCTAAAGCATTTATAAATTGAAACAATTTTTTAAAATTGTTTTTCCAAGTAGCAAAACAAAGATAGATTTTATGTCGAGCAAATCAATCACAGAAAATAGCGAGCTTCTTTCTCGCTTGGATACAAGCTGATAATTTCGAAGATTATTCAACTGAAAATTGGCAATAAGTTATTTTCAATCAAAAGATCACAATCTGCCGCGCTCATCGAGTACTTTTGGTGACAAAACTTTTTTGCTTAAATAAACCTAAAAAAATCTTTTCCAGTTTATTTAGGTCTTTGTCAGGGATTACTATTTTAATGATTTTCATGGAAATCCCTCAAGTATGCCATCAAGCGCAGAAATCTCAACCGGACTTAAACGTAAAAATCAAAGTATCTACCGTCCGGTAATAACCTTTTTCCCTGTAGAGCGCGAGGAATAAATTCAAAAGCTCAGGAGCAGAAGTGGCAGCCGACTGTATCGTAAATAAAAAGGAAAGAAAGTAAAAAGCTCCTCTCGCCCATTCGTCGCTGGCCCGTCTAGTAAGTGATAACCGCGGAGTGAAATAAATATTATACGATGCAGAATAAATAAAAAAGGGAGGGTGAAATAATGCTCAACACAGCTGGAAGAGGAAAAAAAAAATAAAAAAATAAGACTGGCAATAACTTATCGGGGCGCGGTGTTAACGGCAACCCGTGAAAATCGAATGCGAAGAGGAAATTAGCTTCTAAAGCCTTTCTGCAAAAATATAGAAAAAGCTTTTTCTAGTACAGAGTTTTAAATAAAATAGGCTCTTGTACTTGTTGGTTTAACTCAGTCGAGGCATAAGCTTGCTAAACTAAAAGTCTCATGAAAACTGTTTAAGGGAAGATCAGAAGGGAGCTTGAAGGAGGGTCGAGTCTTTATTATCGGTGGGCGCGTCGAATAAATGCCGATGATCGCTTTTCGTCTTTCTTTACAACCGCGAATGCAAATAGCCGCTCGTATCCGGACCAACTCCGGAAGAAAAGGGACTCGTCGCGCCGGTGATGACGGAAAGAAAAGGAACAAAGCTCGCTCGTAAAGGAACCGGCGGAAGATTGTGCGAGAGCCGTGATATTGTTGAAAAAAAAGAGACACGGAGATCGAGAAGAATTAGTACGGCGATCATGTCGAGGAGAAATGAAAGGAACTTGCGTAAAAGATGAGACGAGGATGTGCTGGGGAAGGGGAGGAGTGTAACAAACGACGGGGAGTTGGTAAATAAAAGCTCCAACTGTTGTACTCGCTCCACAACTTTATTCTTTTTCTCTCTACTTTATTTGACGAGTACTTTGGAAGTTTGTTTGATCGGTAATAGGAAAATATCGTAAAATTTAATGATTGTACTGTTATTCAAACTGATTTTCAAACACAGGCACGGAAAAGTGACCGAAAAAATCTCCCCCCTGGGAGCCCATCTAATTTGATATTATTTTATGTTTGAAGGTGGTTCACGATCTATTTTGTTTTTGAGATTACATCTCAAAGTTTTGGACTATCATTACAATCTAAATGGTTTAATGGTTCACATTATGAATTATTGCAATTTCGATTAGACTTATAAAATACTTAAAATCGTTTACAAAGCACTTTTTATTTGAAAAGCTTTTAGTCTAAGATAGTTTTCAAAATCTGTCTCTCGTATGGTTTGAAAGTATTTAAAAAATCATAAAAAAATTAAAAAATCACTGATTTTGACTCTGAAGTGTGCAGCTTCTCAAAGAAAACACAGCTTATTCTTTAAATATCTCAAGATTAAAATTTTCAAAAATTTATAAAAAATTGACTCTAATATGCTATATGTTTTAATAATTACTTAATCTTCTAAACTAAATTTTTTTGGATTTATAAAAAGAAAATAAAAATAAGAAACGATATCATAAACAAGAAAAGCATACGGAAGGGAAGAATGAAAGTTAAGGAGCGTGAATGTGTTGGATTCTTGGATAAAAAAAGTAGAAAAAAAAACCGGAATTCGCCCTTAACTACCTCGCCAGAAATAATAAAATGCAGATTCCCTACGGAAGTTTGATACCGCTAAGTCGTGAAAGCCCCTTGGCGACTTTACCAAGCGTTTCACTCTTGAAACTTTTCGAACGATTTGTGACCTCTTTGCTGCTGAACATGCAAACATTACGAAAATTCTGCCCAGACTTTGAATTTGTTTTGCAGTTACTTTTAACGACTTTCATCAAAGTTTGCTTATAATAATAAAAAGATAACATTGTATTATAGTTGGAATTAAAGTAATTCATCGTACAGAAAAACTAATAAAGTCATAAATTTTCCGATAGAGTACATAGACAATATAATCACCCCTAAACATCTTTCAGCCGTAGTTGGGGTAGAGTTCGTTTTTCCACGTCGTGTCTATAAAACCGAAAGGAGACTTCGACTCCCCGAAAAGCGATCGCTTTTACATGTATAATTCAGCGTGTCGGCGCGTCGGTACATTCGAACAAGCGAGAGAGAAACGCGCGTCTCCGTCCGGTCCTCCCATCTAGTCGTGTTATATTTTTTCGGGTTATTTACGAGCCTTTTTCCGTCCCCCAAAATGCACGAGTGCAATCGTTCCCCCCCCCCCCCTCTTTTTTTTTCTCCTTTCGTCGTGCTGATCGAGAAAAACGCGCCTGCTTCTGGGCATTAGCGCTGATATTTTATTCATGAAGCACCTTGCACGCTGCAGGAAAAGAATGCCAAAAGAGAGAATTAAAAAAATTGGCTAACGAAGGAGATGATACAGAGATAATGTTTTTGAATTTTGGCGTTCGTATTTTTGATTGAAAAAGTTAATTTGATGTGTCGCAAAGATCATGAACTTAAAAATAAACAAAAATCTGTTGATAAAGTTTTTTTTTTTCAAATTCAATCAATGGATAAAATTAAAAACAAACATTCAATTTTGTTATCCAAGTTAAAAAATATTTATGATGCAAGAGAAATACGAGGCAGTCTTTCATTGAGAAAGAGAGAAAAGAAAAAAAAAAAAGAGGAGCTCGAAGAAGATTTAAAGCGTGGCGAAGCAAACAAGCATCGCTTAAGGGGGGCTTGGGAGGGATCGGCCCACTAAATAAAAAAGATAGTTACGGGAGCACGCCCATAAATTCGTAAAAAGCAGTGGCTGATGGATTTACAAGCCACCCCCGATATTCAAATTAGTCCAACTCTACCGAGTGAAAAAAGAAACTGAATCTTAGCTAGCCTCGGGGTGCCCTTGATAAAGCACGATTTTACCTCGAGCTTGACTTTCTGCCGAAGTGGCGAGGCGTCTTCAAAGAAAGTTTTATGCGTGCCAGCTATGCCGAAGGGACTTAAATTCTCTCGCTCTCGAGTTATGTATCCTTACAAGCGTCTGTTTTCGCCCTGAGTAAACTTTCACCCTGTACATCAACTTTGCTTTATTAATTCAAAGTTTCACCTTTTTTTTCTTTATACACCTTTGAGTACATGTTTGGATAAGTGAATTATTTTCCGTGTTTTCCGCGATAAATCTTGAAGATTAACTTTTGCCGCGGTTTGTAATTCTGGAGGCCTGAACTTTTTAACAGGGTAGTACCTCTTTTATTTTATTTTTCGCAATTTCACCCCTTTTACCCATTGCTAAAAGTAATGAATCATCGCTGCGGGGCAACAAATTTGGAATCACGCCCTTTCTCACGTTTTTCACCGATATGAATCTAAGAAATATCAAAGTCATCGACCAAAAATTAACCAGCCTCTACTTTTTTGTCAAACTCCACAATCGGAGAAAGATTTTGATCCATCATAAAAAGATCAATGTTTCTACCACCCCTTGTGTACCCTTGCCTCTAAAAATTCACTGACAGTGCAGTTTTCATTAACGATTCAGTGTCTTTTATACTCACATTTCACTATGCGAGTCATCATTTATTGAACGATCAGACATTTTTTTATTTTTCAACCAAATTAGCCTTCAAATCTTCAAATTTATACAGAAGATTCAATGTTTTAATGTCGAGGATCCGCGAGGAAGCAGACGCGTGCAAGATCGTTAGAAGAAAGGCTCGGGGTGCACTAAGAATTCATCGACCCGTCGAGTCCTCAAGCAGTTTTTTCCGCTGCACTTAATACCATCCCTTTCGTGCACATCCTCCACGCACACAAACTTGCACGTTCCCCTTCCTCAGCGGCAACCCTTGCGGCAAAAGAGAATCCTATACTAGTAGGGAAAAAAGGGAGGGTTTGGGGGTGGGGGGGGTTGCGATGATTCCTCGCTCGTTTCTCTTTGACCCGGTTCGCAGCATGTGGGCCACTGGGCTACGCCCGGCACTTGTTCCGCGGCTGCTGCACAAAAGCCTTGCGCTAACGATTCCATGAATTATGGAGAAGGATGACGAAGGGGTTATCAGAGGATGCCTCCGCACGGACTAATCACGCGGAAAAGACTGAGTGTAGGCTCAAGGGTCTTCGCCTGCACTTATCTCGTTCTCGTTACCGTTTGTTTGTTTCTTTTATTATTGAGGGTGCCCGCTGCCCGCAAACGAGGGCTCGAACTTCCCTGCTTTGTCGCTGAGGCCAAGTGACCGAGCTTTTTTCATCTTTTTGAGAGAGTTTATTAAAAAATCGGCATCTTATTGTCACGAGCTGGTCAGGAAGAAAAATCATTTTCACCACCAATTACTTGAAAATCATACCATGTAGTTGTACGAGCAGTAAAATATTCATATAGAATCGTCAACGTTAACGATTCAACTTTATAGCGAGGGAAGGCGAGGCCTAAAGTACGGCTAATAAGTATATCTGTTGACGTATGCAATAGAATTTAGCGTGCGTTACAACTTTTGAGGGAGGTAAAGAGGTAACTAGATACTAATTGGCGGTTGCACCGCGCGCTCGTTTGACTAAAACAGCGTATAATTATATGACAAATAACGCATCGTTAAACGCTCCTCCCGGGGCGTACCGTAAGTCTCGGCTCAACCTTCCTCCTCCAGTGTCTCTTCGAACGTCGGTGGTGCAATTTGCAAAACGACGTATGTCTTAACTCCCTCCACTCGACGCAGACGCACACAACCCTTTGTTCGGCCAGGTTGAAAGACTCCTACCGTCGCGCATAGCTACGCTACGGAAGCTTTCAATTTCGCACTTCTGTCACCCCTCCCTCTTCTGTGCTTTCGCCGGCACTTTGAACTGGAAATATGGGCGCTATATTACCGTTTAATAGCGAGTATACCACCCCTGTCTTTTTGAACGCCGTTGTATGTTGGGTATAGTGTTGACTCAAAGACATCGGTTTGTCTGGGCATATCAAAATTTCATTGTCTTTGCTGATAAGCCTTGAGAAATACAGGATAAATCTAAAAAAGAGAGCGAAATTCAAAGGATTGAGGATCCAACGACAGGACATAAACGTCGCTCGGATAAGCGCGAGATACTCCATTGATTTATCGGAATTGATGGGGGGGTGAGGAAAAATTACGAGCCCTAAAAATGTCACACGATTCTTTGGGAATAAGTCGCGCGGTGCAGCAGCTAGCAGCTCTTATCCGGTCTTGCAAAGAGATAAGTAAACTACCTCCTTCATCCTTCCGTTACGATTGTTACGATTGGCACAAAGGAAAAGGAAGGAAAAAGAAGTTTACGAGCGTATTTGCCGAAGCCCGAGGCACCGAGCGCGCGCATGCAAAATAAATCCTTCTTTTTTTCTCCTCCTGCTAAGGGTGGCAGGAAAGGAGCCCCTAATGACCGTCTCCAACTTTGGCGCACCAATTTTTATTATCATTTTGCTTTTGTGCTGGATGTATCGTTTTCGCGAGTCAAGCCGAAGGATCTCCTCGGCAGACTCGGGGGGAGAAGGAGGAGAAAGATTGCTTCTCGCGCCAAAGAAAAGCTGCAGTTTCCTTAATGGACGCGGGAGAAATTTAACTGTTATATGTGTCGCGCCCCTTCGCGGCGTATAAGGAGGATTTTAGGTTCGAGTTGGTGGGTTTTTATGGCGCCTCGAGAGGCGCGCGCCCGCGCAGCTTGCGCCATTAATTTTATCTCGAAAGACGGTCTCGAGTAATAGTGCACCGCTTGTTTGATAAATTTTTAATCTTCATCTTTTTATGTTATACTCTTCCACTTTTGTCTCCTCCTTCTTTTTCATAAGAGTAGTTTATGGCCCGTGGAATCGGGAACGTTATTCACCCGATAAGACTTCTTTTATTTTTAATTTTACCCTAGCATTGCTTTTATTGAAGTTGACGAAAATAAACGGTTAAAATAATCAATGACTGTAGTAAAAGCAAGTTAAAATTTCAGTCCAGGTCATATTGAATCTAATCAAGCAGATGTCCCAAAACTAACAAATTGTTAAACCCGTAGAAAAAAAGGCATTTTTTCAGCTTAATGAACGTGTCGGACGAATGTTCGGTGAAGCAACGAAAGAGACAAATGCGCGGTCGTTTACGTCCCCTCCTAAATCAAAATCGAATTTTCGCCTACGCATAGGACGCTAACACCGCTTTCCACGTATACATGCGTATACGATAAAAGCAGCAGGAGGGTGAGGAAAAGCGACACATCGGCGCTGCTCGTTCGCCACAAGACTAATGACATGGAATCCATACACGTCTAGTTTTTCTACTTGCATCTATGATCTCCCCTAGCGCGCGTCCCTTAAATAAATGTCTTAATTCATTTAACGCGTGGAATCGACGCTTCATTTACTTTTCGGCAAATTGGATGGTAAATTTGATCAATGGACCGGTAAGGATCGCTCGCGCTAACGCAATACTTTGAAATTTTTAAACAAATAAATATGATCGTTACAGTTTTACTTTCAAATTTTAAAGTTAAAAGCGATGTTAAAATCTATTCCTAAAATACCGTCCACGTCGAAAGAAAATTTTTTATTTACTACGTAATGTAACTTCGAAAGACAATGTTTTATATGTACTCTGGAGCGAGATCCCGACAGAGAATTGCTGTGCGGGCTGTAGCTTGGGCCTTTAAGGACGTTTCAGGGATTTTCGGTCAACGTTATCAAATTTTGTAACTCGGCATACAAGAAGATTTTTATGTGTTCTTTCCAATGCCACAAAAAAAATAGGGCAAGCGGGACTCGTTTTTGAGTTATGAACGCTCAAAGTTCGGTCGTTTTGCATGGGATGGCACGTAGAGCACTACAATTTTTTAATGTTATCGACGACTGTAAATTAACTAGTAGTTAACTTTTTCTAAAAAAAAGAGTATATTCTAGCTATTGAAACAAGAATCAATCTAACATTTTTCAAAATACGGCAACCGGGCCTACTTTCAGAGTAATTTAACAGTAAAGTTGATTTTTTAGTCTTTGCGGTTATGCTGCGCCACGAGAGCAAGAGAGACAGAACGACCGGCGCGTCAGCTGTTTCTCGTGCGGAGAGCCCCAAAACTGAATGAGAGTCACTGGAGGTCTGAAACGTCCTTAAGGGGCATGGCCGGGTTGAACCCCAAAAACCGCTAAAAATAAACGCGTCGATGGTCTTGCCCCGTACGTCTCCCCGGTTCTCTATATATAGATATCTGTGAACTGACTGCCCGTACGGGGCCTGGAATTTTGACTGGGTAGCTCGGCTAGAATTCCCTACTTGGACACTAATTCAAAATATGAGTCATGGTTAAATGATAACCCTTGGCTGAACCGCCAGTATAGGAAAGGCATAAATAATTTAAATAGTGCTCTCATTCAAATGAAAATTTATTAGTTTTACGATTTTTTTTAAGTACAAGAAAAAACGTGACAAAAGAAGTTGAACCAATGATATAACACACCTTTTACAGGATAATTTTCACAAATTCAATCAGAAAAGTTAAATAGAGCGAGTATGTCGGTGATGGATCGGTAATTTGGACAAGTGTTGTAATACCAGTATTTGTGTAAATTTCGGTCCGTACCGCGTTTGTTTAGTGAAACTGACCATTGGAAGTGCCCACCAAGCTGATAGGTTCGACTCGTGTGTACGTATACGTGTCGTTGATTTATTATCGCTCCATGGGTTTACATTACCCGCGTAAATAAGCACCGGACCGTGCGGGACGTAACTGTCGGATGGAGCGCGCGAATAACTCAATTTTTGCGTAATTTTCACCACATGCGGCTAAGCTTGCGCAATAAATTGTATTTCCTGGATGTTGACAATTCAATTAATTTGCTTAAATTATGTAACCACGTTTGTTTTTTGCCTCGAGACGCGTCCACCAATTTGGGTGCATTCATGTAAATTGAGTGTAATGAAGAGTTCGGACGCATATTACGGCAAAAAATTTTCAACCATCCCTGATTGAAAAAGCTGGATAGATTTTTTTATTTTATTTTAAAATTTACTTCATTCACTTCTCTCTTCAAATTTTGAGTGAACAAGGCTCTTCAAATACAGAAAATCAATACTGTAGGCTGAAATATAATAAAAAAATTCACGGTGCACATGGGTTTTTTGCATTAAAATTTCAGCATTTCCGGAGGGTTGAGCCTCTTTTTTATGCATTTTCCTTCAACGCCCGCGCAACCGAAGCGGTTTCATTCAATGCCAATAAAAGCCTCGACGGTGGCGTCGCATCATATCCTATAAAATATGGAAAAAAGGAAAAAAAAATTAAAACCCAGTAGCAGCATCACACCCGTGCATTGCAGAACAACGCGTATCCCAATAATCCCGTAAAATAGGCGGCTGGCTGTCTCTCTCTCTCTCTCTCTCTCTTTCTCTCTCTTATCGGTAAATAAATTCCGCTCTCAGCGCTCGCGTTAGTTAAAAACCTCCCCCAGGTACGGAAATGGACCGTGTTTCCCGATCGGATCGGAGCGGGGCCTATTGGCTCTCGAAAATCCGCACGGTTTTTTTACTTTTTTCGTACCCTCGCGCCAAGGGCGAAAGGATCACGGGACGACGAATTTGAATTTTATATGGAGATGATGCAGTTTCGAGAGCACTGTCTGTGTACTCCTGCCATCTGTCGCCAGCCGTACTGTGTATCGGAATATTTGTTCAAGGGGGAGGATTTTGGTTTGCAGAAATGAAAGGTTGCGGAAATAAATAAAAAAAAAAAGGAAGTTTTTGGATACGTGATTGCAAGAGACCCTTTTTTCTTTTCCTTTTTCAAATCTGTGATGCAAAGCAAATACGGAAGGATCGAGTGAATGCCGAGTTGTTGTGAAAGGAGATTAGTTTCGAAAATTTTGCGTATTCTGGAGAGTTGAAAACACGAGGAAAATCAATTTTTTGAGATGAAACGGGATTTACTCGATTTTTTTTTTATCTTTTCTTTTGATTAATTCCTAGTCTAGTGAGTTTTCATTGCCAAAATCCCGAAATTTTTTTTAAAGATTAATCCAACGAAAACTTTGTAGAAAAAATATTTCAAGAGATTTTATTCATTTGATGAAATTTTTTTCCAAATGAGTAGTATTTTGAAACTTACTTTAATAAGGTAACTTTTTTTAACTTCATTAAAAAAGATAGAAATTTTTGCATTATTAATTTTAAATTAAATTAACCGATAACAGCTTTTAACGAGCTTTTTATTTACAATTTTGAAACAAGTGTCATTGACCATCAAAAACCAAAAATCAAAAAATCTGACGTTTGCAGCATGCGGAAATTAAATTTTAACATTTATTCAAAAATATTCAATTTAAAATAAAAATTTCCAAGCTAAATGTGATTAAAGTAAAAATTTTCTGATAGCTGTAACATCATTTACAACTTGAAATAAAGGAAATGTTGATCATTTCTGCTAATGAAATATCATACTATACAACAAAATATTACATGCTCCTACTGATAATACTGAAACTGAAAAAATAAAATTTTTTGATGTGAGCATTTTTAATTAGTAAAATTTTTGAGAATATATTTATTTATAACCATAATAACAAAAGTCAAGAAATAAAAGTTTTTTTCTTTGCTCTAAATATTTGAAAAAATATACGAACTTTGATCTTTCAAATGAGTGTAAATTTACCATTGGAAAATGAAGTTCAGAACAGCTTTCAAACTTCATCATGTTTGTTTGTAACAATTTAAGCGTATTGATTCAGTAAACGCATCGTTTGATATGACTTTTCCTTTTACCACCTGCTCATTTTTAATTTTAATTTAGATTTTGGAAATAGTTTACTTTGGTTGTTTAAATAAATGTGAATTTAACATTTGAAAACCAAGTTCCAAACAACTCTAGATTAAATTCATATGTTTATTTTGCACGTATAATTACTAAAATAAAGTATCAAAAATTATAAGGTAAACACATGATTTAAATGTACGTAAACTGCAGTGATTTCGTAATGTTATAACGTTAAGTTTTACAATCAATAAATGGTCACTTGGCAATCCTCTCCGCTTCTATCATTAATGTGAGCTTTCTCATGAATTCAACTTGCTGGTATACATAAGCTGTCCAGATGACGTGTGAAACAAAAAAAAAATGTTTAAACACCGCTAATATAAACTTGGAAGATATTTGTTATCCTATGCAAATTCTATTGCACCCGAGGCTACTGCAGCTGGATTCCGGAATTTCCAGCAGCGATGTTCCTCCTCTACTGGCTGGTATAGGGCTAGCGCGGGAAGAGACTGTTTGACTCCGCCGCGCGTACGCTTGGACTAGGAAATGTACTGACTGTAATTAAAATACGTCTATCCATTTGTATGTGTTTCTCCTGGGTTTAATATTTAACGCATAATGGAATATAAACCGGACGGCGCGGCGCGTTTACGTGGACGGTTTGTGCCTCCGGGCAGTAACGTAAACTAGGAAAGTGAATTCAACTAGTCCCGGGTTATTCTAGTTTAGCAATTTTGAGTTGGTTCATGCGCTAATGGTGCTGTCCTGAAAATTAAAGAACTAAACCTCACCATCTTATTATTATCAAAGTGGTTTCTCGATCGTATTCAGAAGTAATTACACAGTTTTCACGCATTGTCAAACTCAATAATGATCATTCAGATTCTTCAGTCTTTTTTTTTGCACAAATGAAAATGATGAATATCAACTTTTATCAAAAAGAGTTATTATTGAAACAATGAGCTTACTGAAAAATTAAAAATTGAATTGAACTTTGAAACTTCGAGAGTTGATCCAATTGAGAGAATTCAAGTGTGATCTTTCATTCAGGTTAAAAAATTCCCACATGTAATTAATTATAGTAACAGTATGTGCCCAGAGTATCGTTTAAGGTTGGCTCTGTTGAAAGCATCTCTCATCGAGCTCCTCATCCTTGTGCATAGGTGCGTGAGAGGCTCACAGGACATATATATGTATACGGTCGAACCGGCCGGCAAAGGTACAGAGGGAGAGATTGGATTGGCCCGGCTGTATATAGTATGCATGCGTACGTATGCGTGTATAATGCGAAATAGACTACATCACATAGCGTATTGAAGGCCATTGCGGATTTGGCCAGCCGCGTACCCCGTATAGCCGTATCTGTGTAGGGTAGTTACCCACATACAGGCTCGCCCTCCCGATGCTGACGCCGAGATCTCGCGGGGGAGATAAGGAGGAGAGGTGAGGAGAGGTCCGGGGGATGATGCGGACTCGGTTATATAGCCTTCGCCAAGACCCGCACCAAGGGGATTGACGTGGATGAGCCCCTGCACCGGGGGGGAGACATCGAACCTCCTCCTCCTGCTCTAACTACTACTACCACTACTATTGCCTGCAGTAGTTGCGGTATTGTTCGACCGAGAAACTGCAATTGTACGTGTCTACGGAAGCGGCTAACGTATACGCACGCCGGTAAACTTGCGTGCTTCATCGTCTTGCACCGATTCATCGTGCTGCAACTCGCAGTGCAGCTCCAGTTTGTACTTTATAATTTTCCTGCACTTTAAAGTTGGATGTTGCTCTCAATATCTAACTTCCAAAGGTACATAAATTCGTTTTATTAATTTAATCCTCCTCCACTTTTGAGTATAAATAGTTTAAGGGTACGTAAATCATCGATTTTAGGGAAGAACGTGTTTATGCGTGGCTTTAATTTATGATGGGTGTAACCTTGTATCCCTGGTACAGCGAGCTTACGACTTTATAGATAGATGCGACGGAATCGCGTAAATGCCAGGGCTCCGGTTTGGTGTTAAAGTTTTACAGTCTGCTCGAACGGACACGAGTCTCGGTTATGATGATTAGATGTAACTCGAGGCGCGTGGATGGAAAATTCGTCGAGTCGCAACAATCCCTTCGAAAAGCCGGTGCGGCCGTTAAAAGTGCCGTTAAATCGGTCGAATGCTAAAAATCGTAAAACTCGGAAGAATAAACACGAGTACGTCGGTCGCTCGGTAGCGATTTGCCTTCGGGCGCTGTTTGTTCTTTCCTTCCTCCTTCAGGAAGAATCATCATCATCATCATCTTCCGAGCGTTTTTGTGTCCGGAGTTACCTGGAGTGAGAAGCCCACTGGCTTTTGTGCAATTTTGCATGATTGCGGTGAATATTTTATTTCAGGATGGACGAGAGTTGCTGCTGCCGCTTTTTTATTTTCCTTCTTTTTTTTTTTCTTTCCCCCTGTCCAACTGAAAGAGAGATTGGCTGAGGGATCCAGTGCTGAGATGAGGTCAGACGAGCTTTGACGGAGCAGAGGATATTTGAATGTACGTCGTTGTATTATTCATTGCAATTTTAATACATAAAGTCTTGTGCAATTTTTATGTTGGCTCGCCGAGCGTATTTGGCGCGTTTGTATGAATTTTAAGGCATAGGAAGAAATGCATAATACACATATATAAACTTGAATGTATGAAGTTCTAATTTGATTAAAATACTGTATTGATTTAGCTATATATATTTTAATTAATAATCATCAAGCATCCCCTGTCTGTAACTCCGTTCAACTCAATTACCCACTTCTTTACGATAATTTTTTTTTAATTCTAAATGAATAAGCTGACCTAAAATAATTATTCTTCAGATGCATTGTCTATAATATGGATCATACGTAATAAAAATAAAAATTTTTTCAATAATAAAATACCCGTTTAATTGCGCAAGCTGCAGAACTAAGATAAAAAGTTGTTTTACTTTTTTTGGCCGTTGATCCCCTTTTCCCCTCTGAAAAAGGGGTTCCAGCAAAAAATGAAAAAATTTCAGCTTAGGGAGCAGTAGAAATCTGTTCAAACGCTCTGGAAATATTTCAGTAATGGGCATCGCGCTTATTTATTTCACCACTGGAAATCCGCCCATAAGCGAATAAAACAAAATTATTAGGACAGAAAAAAGTGAACGTAAATTTTTGTATACGGTTCATTCGATAAAAGAGATCGTTAATATACTAGTATATTTCACTTACACTAAAATTGAGTCAAAATATTTTTAAATCAGCGAAATTTATGAATAAAAAATAATAACTTCTTATTTTCATTATTTTTTTAACTCAGTTCAAATTGTCTGCTGGCAAACTAAAATAATTTTAGAAAAACGAAAAATGTTGTAATTGAAAACTCTTGATATCGGTGGTCGGATAAGCAATTAGAATACAAATTTACATTAGAGTTGGAAAAAAGATTAAAAAAAAAAAAAAAAAAAAGTTAATACGTATCGGATGACAAGCGATTAAAGTCATACGGCAACATCATGATTAAATAACAGAAAGGGGGAAAAATTCCCCGGTATTTAATAAGCCAGTGCGCACCACCGCTGGACGTCAAAATAAATCATTCTCCTCCCCTGGGTACCGAAAAAATAAAAATCAGCATCCGCTAAAATATAAATGTGCGCGCATGCCGCGTACATCACGAGCTCCCAGGGAAATCGCATATAATAAGGAGCAGCAGCCCAGCCTCCCTCCTCTCGACTTCCTCTCGGAGCATATTCCGCGCGGAGCTCGGGCTTTCAACCCTCTTCCGGATCGCGCGAAAAGGAAAAGCCTTCGTATAACTTGCGGAGAGCATATTCGTAAAACTGCCGAAGCGAGACCGCTTTATATTTCTCCTCGAAAATTCTCCTCAGCGAGAAAGAGATGAAAGCTGATCCGGGAGTTTATGAAAACTGAGGCCTGTTCGCTCACAATGCTAATTAATGATTTTTTCTATGCTAGGACTTAGTGAAGTATGTTTTATTGAAAAATTAAATAGAAATTTATAATTCCCCAGTTTTTATTTTTCATCCCTAAAATATATTAAATTTTCACAGCAGAAGCAATTCTTTAAAATTGGGTCTAGATTTAGCACCCCATAAGCTTTGTGGTAAGTCAAGTTTTAATCGAATAGCCGCATATCAAGTCAGGAGTACCAGGATCGTAACATCAGACGTCCACTCGAGGTTTTATCTTTCTTCCTTTCTTCCTCGGTCTGTCAGTAAACTCGTTGAGGTACACATTATGTATAGAGAATACAGCCCGATAATAAATCAGTGCTCGTACGATTCAACAATACTCGTGCGGCGTATAAAACTGGGCAGCGATGACGAGCGCTTCGGTTTATGCGATTTCGACCAGTATTATCGCTGGGGAAGCGAGAGAGAGATTTAAGTATTAAAACGCGCTTATTGCTCGGCCACGCGCTCGCTTTACTCTTACGATTATGTCTGGCGGCGATTTTGCGAGCAACGCATAAAAACGCCCGTTCGCTTCCGATCGTTGATGCACTGCAGTGTTCGTACGTACCTACTCTAGGAGCACAACAGGAAGAAGGTGGAGATCTTACGAAATTTTTCGTTTCGAGAGTATATTGGAAGGGTACCGTTCTCGTGCCTTCTGTTGTCTTATGCTGGTTTTACAACAGCGGATGTCACCATTGGGAAAATCACAATTTTTAGGGCACTCTGAGTTAGTTGGTATTTTTTTTCCTCTCTTTGTTTTTAATCATTAAATAGGATTTTTGGGCTCCAAACGACTCTCATTAGATTTTTTTTGTAACTAGCCTCACGATTGTCTGTAACAACTTATGTGTAAACAACAAAACTTGACTAACTGCTCGATTCGTTTGTTCATTAATTTAAGATTGAGCAAATAACAGTAGCTGTCAAAGGTTTTTACATAATTTTCTACGGTTTACACTAAAGTCAGTATAATACGAACTATTTTTTTGCTGAATATCCAATGATTAAAGGATCTAAAATATTTTTTACTTTGAAAACCAGCCATTATTATGAAAAATTTATTACTCGCTTGTCTTTTACGCTAAAACTTCTAAATTAATACTTTTAATTATTAACTCTACTTTTAAATAAATCACATGATTCACGACAAAAAAGCCTCAAGAATCAGTCATCAAAGATCAATAATTTAAGAAATATTTTTGAAAAGATATAAAGAACAACAAAAGAAAAATTAATATTCAATCGATAGTGTACATGCACCATACGTTTATTGGTACTAATAGCAAATACGTTCGATAGCTTTACATACGAAGAGCTAAAGAAAATGAATGCGGAACTTCAAATGAAAGCTATAATTTTGAACCCAGTAATTTTGCTTTTAATTCGAAATAAACTTTTGAATTGCTGAAGTGAGTATGATCTAGAAAGAAAACGTACTGAGCATACTTCTTTTGAAGAATTCATCGAGAAATGTAAAGTACTTATTACAATTTTTACAAAGCTTGGATTTTATCTTTGAATTCTGAGAAAAGTTTGAAACAACCATTTGCTACTAAGTAATTTAAAGGCAGTTGATTATTTAAGATTGAAGCAGAGTATGTACGTTTGACGAGATAATTACGTGTAAATGTGAAAAAAATAGAATTATGAGTTTAGTTATAAGTTTCGGTATAACATTGCAACTTTAATTTCAAATCACTTTATTTTATCAGATATTATACAGTTCAATAAAAAAAATCACCCTACTGTGAAAACGTAGGTTTTATATCATGCAAATAGTTTGCGCCTTTTTGTTATTTCATTTAGCAATGCTAAAAAATTGAACTAATCATCAAATTCTTTAAAAAGTTTCATAATAATTAGAAGATTTCAAACTCTTTTTTTATTACTTATTTTATCTAAAATAAGTGTAAATAAAGTTTGAAAAAGTAAATAAAGACAAACCGCAAAGAAAAACAGCGAGTATGTGGGCACAAATACGATCACTGAATCGAATAGTATATTCTTACATGATCAACGTGAACAGTGAACACAGAACGCAGAGAGCATTTACTTTTATGATCACCGAGGAGGATGCTCCATTGCTTTCGGCGGCGTGTGCTCTCGACTGGAAGAGACTCATTTCTGCAACACGCACGTGTCACTTTTATGGTTAATATCCAATAGGGCCTTTGATTGTTTTTTCCTTCATTCCTTCTGTCTCGATAGCTTGTCTACCCTAACCGTTTTCTTTTCCGACACACATCACTGCTTACGTTTAGCATTCACACTCGTCTGAAGATTAATACTAGATTGACAGACCACGTGATTCTTTATCTGGTTACATATTTTTAAAAAAATTTAATAGCATGAGCGGTAAATGAGAAATTCGATGAATCAGTCAATTAAATAGGGAAGCACCCTATAAAAAACCCTTAAATTTCAGCACTGAGCTTTAATGGGGGTTTTAAAAAAAGTACTTCCCGTCTCGGATTTCGCAGGACGCGGGGATTTACGGTTCCGCGAGCGAGCCGATGATCCGCGTGTGCAATTAGTTACACGGAAATCGTTAGGTATATTCAACGAATCGATCACTGGAGATATTGTAAATCAGAGTTGGAACGGGGGGGGGGGGGGGGCTGATACGTACCCCGTGGGTGTTTTATAGGCCGGGGACGACGAGACACAGTTACACCGCGAGTATTTATTTACCCATGTGGCATTAACTTTATATCTTTGTTTCGCCTTCTTTTTCAACCTTTTCGGGTTACTAATTTATGGCTTATCCTAAGTGTGTAAATCAGACGGGTTTTGTTGGACTAGAGTGATTTGTTTGGGTTTTGGAGATATACCTGTACAATTGGCACTTTACTGAATGATTTGAAAAATATTTCACGAATTTCTTTTATAATATTTAAATTGTAACATGCTGTAGGTTTCCAAACAGCTTTAAAGGAGGATGAAGTCCAAGGAGAATGATTTTGGCAATGTTTCCAAACAGCTTTGAAAGAGGTTGAGGTCCAAGGAGAATGATTTTGCAAGGTTTCCAAACAATTTTGAAGGAGGACGAGGTCCAAGGAGAATGATTTTGGCAAGATTTCCAAACAGCTTTGAAGGAGGATGAGGTCCAAGGAGAATGATTTCGGCGAGGTTTCCAAACAGCTTTGAAGGAGGATGAGGTCCAAGGAGAATGATTTTGGCGAGTTTTCCATACAGCTTTGAAGTAGGATGAGGTTCAAGGAAAATGATATCGGCAAGGTTTCCAAACAGCTTTAAAGGAGGTTGAGGTCCAAGGAAAATGATATCAACAAGGTTTCCGAACAGCTTTAAAGGAGAATGAGGTCCAAGGAAAATGATTTCGGCAAGGTTTTCATACATCTATTCCATTCACTCTTGCCATTTTTTTTTTAATTTCTTTTTTATTATTTTCATGCGAAAGATCCTAGGATTTTCTCATACTGATAAATATAGAATAATAAAAAATTATTTTAAAAATATCCTGTTTTCACATTAAAGCCTTAAAAAAAAAAAAAAAGTTTTGATTTAAATTGCAGGTTATAAAAAGAGATTCCCAAAAATTGAATTTTAAATTAAAATTCAAAAATCAGGCAAGGTGCCGATTGTACACATAAGAAATCTTAAACATAAAGATCATTCACAAAAATTGTTCCAAATATTGCTAATAACTTTTGATTTGAAAACTTTTTGCACATTATAATAAAAAAATTTTATTAGTTTAATTATACATTTTTTATTGTTCACATAAAAAAAAATTTTATACAATTTTGATGTGAACTATTGTGAGTTCAATCGATATCTCATCGGTGTAATAATAGGTTCTTTTTAGAAGTCCAATATTTAAAATACAGATTATTTACGTCCTTAAATGTAAGTATTTATGAGATGAATGACAAAAAATTGAGTTTAAAAGACGATTTTGTTAATCAATTACAAGCTCCAAAGTTATTCAGTCGCAATATTGAATCCCCGACAAATATTACAACCGAATAAATCCCAATGCTGTGAGTTATTAAATACCCCAGCCAAGTATTGTTACAATCGAATTACGTTTGGCGATAAAATACTCAAGTTTATATCTCATTAATAACAATTTACCAACGGGAGTATTTATACACCTTGGTCGAGGGCGAGTTTCATAAGCAAATTCATCGTCGAACAACAAATACGCCCGATAAATATGATCCGGTCGGGGAAATAACGTACGCTCTCTTGTAAATAAACGCATAATTCGGTAGCAAATAAAGCGCGAAACTTACGCTTTTTCCACTCGCATTTATAACTTTAAAGGCATTACGTTCAATTTACACTCTTTAAATACTTCCCTTGCCGCCGCGCCGTCATACTTTTTATCGAGGGCGCAAGGGCACATAAATTTCATCAGGAGAGACTTTAAAAAGAAAGAAAAAAAAGGAGTCAGGGAGGCTCTTAAATCGCGTCCGTCGCGGAAAGCAGCAACACATCCGGCGAATTTTGGGCTCCCTCTCTTTTGCCTCCTACTTCGTGATAGCCTGACAAACTCGCGTTTTATCGCATTATTTATTGTCCTACGGACCGTAAGGGGAAGGGGGGAGCCTTACCCTTAGTACCTATATATACGTACGTATACGCGCACACATACAAGTTACGATATTCTCGCTCTCGGTCTTTTACCATCTTTCGCTTTATTTATTTCTCCCTTGCAGCTCGCCCGGGTAAATGTGAAACGCGCCCGTCTGCTCCTGTTATTCCTCCCTTATTTTTGTTTTTTCCACCGTCCTTTCGTCCCTCTGACTCCTTATTTTTTTCTTCTCCTCTCGGAATTATTGATGGATTCCTTCTTTATGAAATACCCGAGAGCCCGTACGAATTTATTGCGACCTGTTTTATCTCGTATATTGTTTGCGATAAAGATGCAATGATATACAACGACTAGTCCTAAAAAGCCAGCGATGGCTCTTCACGACTTTTGGTCCATCTTCTTCCCTTTTTTTTTTACGTTCTGCACTTGTGCCTGAATTGCAGTGGTTAAGTTTATTTCGTATCTGTAAATTCGAATAATGCGCATATTACATATGCATACGGTTTTGTCGTAAAACGTGTAGAGCCACGTTACATCGTAACTTACATTTATGCACTTTGGTTGTTTACGACCAGCGCTTCTATCACATTATATAACTGAATTGAATATCCTGTCCATTCTTTTTATTCTTTTTTTTTTATTTCCAAAATGTTTGTTTTCTTTGATTATTTCAATTTGTTCGATAATTTAACCCAAAAAATACATGCAAACGAGCATCATTTTAAGTACACAGTCAAAGAGGCTGGAAAAATAATTTTAACTCGCTTTTTTCCAGATACTTGGGTATCGTTAAAGAAATTTTGCCCGTTCTTGTCAGTGGTTCGATCAACCGTGATACGCAAGCTCTTTTCTCGTTTATTCTCTACACTGACTTTGTCTTTTATAATAATGAGACGTTTTAGAGAAAAAAACTTTGGGCATCTTTTCAAGAATAAAGTTAAAATACGTTCTTTGCTTAATTTAAACTCGTTTAACAATTTAAAAGTTTTTTAATTTAAACTTCGCCTGTGTTCACTTAGAACATAGTACAGTACATGACGCATCAAAGAAGCTGTAATACCAATAAAAAAACATCAATAGTCTAAAGGCTCATACAGTTATAATTTGAGAGCCATGTTTGATTTTACTCTGTGTATTAACTAATTCATTTTTATCTGCGGTTAAAGTAAGTATTTAAAAAAAGCTAGAGTAACAAAAGATTATTAAATAGAATAATTACCTGTTATATATAGCGTTTTTTTTTGTTTGTTTTTTTTTTGGATTTTGTGAGCTATTCATAAGACATAATATTTGTTCAAACAAGTTTTTGAACATCTTCATTAAATAAAAAGTATACACTCACCCAACTGTTTAGAGTATGGCAACAGATTCAACAAAAAGTTTACTTAAATTATTTAGAGAATAGAAAACTATAGTTAGAAAATATTTACATTGCACAAACAAACTTTGATCGATCGTAGAACGAAATGAGATAAAACCACCGTATTTACTTTGAAGAGTTTTAAAAGAGCCATAATCGCGAAGGGGTGAGACTCGATACATCAAAATACGGACATTGTAAATCTAAAAATGGGTTTTCGTGATTTTTTAAAAGTAAATACCATTCCAATCCATCACCCACAGCTTTGTTTCAAAGCAGTAGTACGCACCTTCGCGTCAAACTCTCGCGCAGCTGTAAAATAGTCATCGTTAGACGAGTCGATTGTCTTTTTGGTTGGCATAACGAGGTTACGGGCATTCCCTCTCGAAACACAGATTGGCTTTTAGCCGAGAAGCTTAGGAGCACTGCAACGCACAACGGCTGTCGTGCTTCATCCGTTTTCGGGAACCACAATGTATTTCAATTGCGGCGGTGGGATGTTCCTTGGGAATGTGTGGAGTTGAATGAGTCCTCAAACAAGGAAGAAAGTTACGTATCATAATTAAGTTTCCTCGTCTACCGTCTTCAATATAATTTTTTCACATATCCTGTTTTTTTAAACAAATATGCATAATCATCGTTTATAAAGACTGTAATTTTTTTTTCCTCTGTGTCCAATAGATCATAAGTTTTGCAACATTTTACCTAAGAGTCTCGAAACGTACAAGCCCATATAAAGAATAAATCACAAAATTCATCGAGAAAATGATTCAGCAAACCGTCGGAATATCTTCGGGTTAGATTGAGTCCAAAAACATTATCGACTCGTAAATTTCTTCGCACGTGAGACTCCCTTCGCCGACAAAACAACAGCTTACACACAAAACTACTAATGCATAGCATCGGACCGTGCGACTAAACGAACCCGGAGTATTGTCTGTTTGGTTGCTTCACAATGACGAGCTCAAAGTTAGTAACGTGGAGCCTTGGGCGGAAGCGATGCGATCGATTGGAATACCCTGAAGGGGTTGCAAACGCGTGCCGTGGACGCACGAGCGTGTAATAGTTTTATTCGCTACGATACATAAGTAAATTTGATTTTTTTTTTCTCCCTATTTGTCCCGGGGCCTATTTGCCTTCTGATGTTGAGTGATTTAGTTTACGTTACGTCTGTAATTGATTAGTTTTGCTAGTGACACTGTGACTTCTTCACTTGTTTTATAAAACATTTTTATTTAAAATAAAATGATAGTTTTCTGAAGAAAAAACAGCTTATTAAGTTTATCTAAAGAAGCATTTATCATTCTACGCTGTAAAATTTGATAAAATTCAATTCTCAGCTGCCGTCGGAAGTTGTAAATAGTCCCGTCCCCTTGTAGCACGTGAGCGAAGTGATGGTCAAAGCGTCGCGTCTCCCCACTGCGGTTGGTCATCGTCGTAAAGTGACGGCGATCGGATCCTGCAGTCTCGCCGGAAATTGGCCGGATTCACGTCCAATGGGCCATGCTGATACCGGTCAGCGAGCGTCCGAAGCCTTTGCAAATGTACCGTAACGACTCGGAGCCCCGATTTTCGCGCCACTACCAGCCTTGATCCGTCTCGTTATTTGCTTTAGACATCGCCCACCCGGCTTTACGTGGACACAACGGTTTCAAACTTACTTTACGGCATCGCCTGGGTGGCTTATTGTTGGCCCAAGGGATTTCCCGATTCGCTTTGGCTGCGGTCTGTTTGAATTTCAATTGACTGCCATCTCTGTGCATAATGTGAGCTTACACGGGCTGGTTACATTTGAAGCTTTTCGCGTAAAGAATAAAACTAAAGAGTTTTTTATATTTAACTTGTTCAAGCGAAATGAAACGCAATGAATCAGCTTTAATGAAGACTCGGATGATACCGCGTATCGAGTTAATTACCCGCATAATAATAACCAGAATATTCAGTGGCAATGCGCGCCGCTGCCCCCGTCACTTTTCCTTCTGTAAATCATAATACGAACGAGCGAAAGTAGCCACGAACGCTACAAAACCCCGTGGCTTTTAATCGGTTTCCAACCCTGCGGACCATTATGCTTTGCCAGTGTTGATTTCTCCCGGATTACCATTGTAAATATTTTGCCGAGTCAACCACTGAATTTTACCTCAGTCTCTCATTATTGTACGTGTCCGATCGATACTCGAGAGAATTGCCCATCCAAAATTGCAGATCCATACATGTACTTGTGAACAAATAAAAATTTTAAATGCGTAAACTAATTAACTCTTAATTTTTATTTTCCAAAGCTTACTTTGTTTGTTAACTGAATGAAATATTCAAATTTAAGCAATCTCTGAGTATTCTGATAAATTAGAAAAATTAATTTCAAATAAAATAGCTGAAAAATTGTATCAAAAGCTCGTAAATGAGACACGGGAAGTTTGCGATGTCTCGAGGTGTCCGGAGATTCTTGCCACAGACTTCTTCTCTAGGTACATCTTGTCTCCCCCTCCCGAATCTATAGCGTTCTCGGCTGTCCATCCGGAGGCAAACATCCCTCGGTAATGAGTCCGTCAAGGCAGCCGCCGGGGCGTAGTGTATAGTTCACAGCGATCCCCTCAGGGAGCAGCAGCACCGTCCGACAATTTCCTACACGCGGAGCGCAGGGCTTTGTGCCCGGGCATTGTGCATGTGCCGATGCTAATTCATATCCATATCCGGATCGCACCTAGCTCGCCTCCCGGTTCCTCCCGCTCGATTGAAGTAGCTCGTCTGAGCTATCGCCCGGAGGAGTTTGACTTTCGCGCTCGTGACCCCGCATTAATTCCAGCGGGCGGCTTTGTTACCCTCCTCCCAAGATCTTTGGGGCCAAGCTTACTTCCATTCTTGTTTAAGGAAGTTGACGTCGTCGACGTCGCATCAGGAATTATGCATCGACGGCCAAAATCAAGCTTTTCGAAGGAGTCTATAAACCCCCTTGTTGTTGTTGTTTCGCTTCGGTTGGCTTACCTCTTAGAGAAACACACGCTTTGGGGCAACTAATCCTACAACTTCTTTTTGTTGCTTTACGTTCACTATAGTGTTCGTAATTGCCACTGAATTTTTTAAAAGTCACGTTATTTTAAAATACAGTTTTTCTCTGCCGTGTTTACTTTATGGAACTCAAACGCAGCTCCAGGGGTTTACCGAAAAGTTCAAACTGTTTTAGCGGTAAACGCAAAAAGTCAGAAATACGCTGGATTAAAATGAAACCGAGCTTAAAATCATAAAAGCGGAGGGAAGCGAGAATAAATTAGTAACTTTTCGTACGATATGTGAGTAATTCCCTCAGTTGCTGCACTTGAAGGCGCGTTGTTGGCCTAATGTGGGAGTTTCGAACTAATTAAAAAGCTTCCTTCAAAGCGCCTCCTGCGGTATCTGGATCAGCGCCGGCTGAAAATTTTGCGTTGTGTACAAGCGAACGAGTTAAAAGTTTACCGAACATGACGTGAATGACATTCTCATCGGGGCTGCCTGAGAGAGAGAGAGAGTTCGAATTAACTTTGCTTTTTTGATTCGAGGAGCCGCTGCTAATTATAACAAAGGCTGTTGCGGGCTTGGGTTTGTTTTAGAACGGGATTATTTCATTAATTTAATTGTTCTCGGATACAAAGAGACTCGCTCACTCGAATGATCGAGGATTGTTAAGCCTTTCCAGCAGTCATTTGATCGTTTATTATTTTTTGAATTTTTATTCTTTCGCTTCCACGTAAGCGTTAATCAAACCCACACGATAAGCTGACATGGAAATACAATAATTTATTGTCAGATGAAATTAAGAAATAACGCTCTCAAGGCTTGAATTTTAATTTATTCTTCATCGATATGAATTACAGTAAAAAAAAAAAAAAATAGACAAACTCTATTAATCGCTACACTCCTGTCAGCATTGATTTTCACTATAAACTTTATTCCAATTTTTCATTTTTTTTTTAAATTTAATCTTTGAAAACCAACGCAAAGTCGTTCGAGAGCATTAAACATCTACAGCGTAAGGATTCAATAAAAAAAAAAGGTCCAAGTAGGTATTGCAGTAATATTTCAGAGGATTAATTTTTATGGCCTCGTTACGCAGTCGTGCTTGTCAGACGCGCCAATATTCGAAGGCAAGTGTTGAAATTGGTCGTATAATACAGATATAGCCGCGTCCCGGTGATCTCGGCCGTTCCAATAACAGCAGAAGCTCGTCGTAGCGTGCAGATCATTACGCATGGTAAACGCAGATTGCGACGGACAACAACGCCGAGGAGCCATCGTCTTGCAGTGCCCGCTGTATTGTAAGGTGCGAAACGAGATGACACAGTCGTACGAGCGCGCTCCGTAATTATATGGCGACTTTGCGGGTATGAAAAGTTCGTCGAAGTGATTATGAAAATCCTGTACCGAGTTACGTAAGCCCTCGCGCACGCTCGTCACCTCTAAAACTTAATTGAATTTTGCGGTAAACGCGCCTTTTATTTATTGCTCGGTTATTAGAGCCCAGTTTTGAGTTTTATAACTTTTTCTTCTTTTACTCGGGAGTTTTAGGCCTTTAACGATCGGCTTCGACGCTGACAATGTGCAATCAATGAAAATCATACCCTTCGAACGAGACTGGCCTAAGTACCGATAATTGTTTGTTCTTGCACTTATTTATTTTTCAACGTACAAGACTTACGATTGAACAAATATGACTGTATTTTAGATGGTGTTCAGAACTGTTTTAAATCGAGGAGCTGCATAAATCGAGACTGGAGAGAGCGATTCAAAACTAGTTATTATCACGGATAGTGCAGCGGCGACGGGGGCAACAAAGCCATGCATATGCATGCGCGGTTCGACGCAGGGAGTGGATCCACTAGAGATATTGCCAATTTCTCACTAATTTTGCCCCGCCGGCCCAAGCGGCTCGCAGCTCGCGGACACGCAAAATAAGCAGAGTGCACGTGACAGTATCTAATGGCCAATATTCGCATCGTCTACCTCCCTCTCTTTGATACCAGACGGAGCTGCTCGAAATATTAGCACAATGCCAGCCCCTATTGTCAACGCGATTAGCATACAGCCCCGCGCCATCGGCGAGGGTAACGCATTGCGACAGGCTCAACGCAACCGCAGCCTTCTTCTCTGTCTTCTCTTTCGCCGCGGAGTGCATTAAGCGACCCCCGGAGGTGACATCCTGCTGGGGAGGGCGCGCTATTCAAGTGCATCTTTTGATCCGACTGCGTTGCATAAATCAGTTATCGTGCTCTCGCGATGTACGCTGAGTCAATTATTCATCTAAACGCTGAAAGCTTAAGTTTACGCGTATAGGGAGATAAGGGAGGGAAAAAAAAGATGTAAAATCGTGAATAATCAAGAGCTAATCAAATTACTCGCGAGACTCCGGTGGAGCGTATCGAGATCCGCGACATTCAACAAAGCAGCGATCCATTAAAAAATGAAAGTAATAATACTCGAGGTACATCTCAAAGGAGACGTAGGTGCCTTTCAATACCTCTCCTCGTCTCGCGGAGAACTCGGGGGAGGGGAGGATGCGCTGAATTATTATCATTACCCGGGGATGATGACAACAAGTGCTGAATCCATCAAAGACTCAACTCTATCGAAGTACCTGGCTACACTTGTGTCGCAGCAGAGCTGGAAAGAAGCAAGGCAGGAAGGAAGAAAAAAAAACGAAGAAGGGGGAAGAAGCCTCTAATGGAATTAATGCACAGCCTTCTTTTCATCCCCTCATCCCTACATGAGTATTAGCGATGGTTTACTGTATTACAAAGCTCGAGGCGGGCGTTTTCTCGATCGCGGGTGCTCTCCGATTTAAAATTCATCAGGGCGCCTTATTGCTCGAGGGTATTTTTATATTTTTTTCCCTCATTCTCGTGGGTGAATCCTCGCGGCGGGACTTTCTCATGATGTAGGTACCTGGGCCGCCGGCACGTGCGGCTCGTATCATCTGTCACGCTGAGGCACCTCCTTCTTTGTTGAATGTATGTGTTGTTATTTTATTTTTCACCTCTCTCGCGTATGCGAGTAGGAGGAAGCAGCAACAAAGTATCGTAGACACCTTTTCCTCCTACAACGTACTTTTCGGTGTACGTATATACGTTATATACAGAGTATGAGAAACTTGACGCAAGCGACCTTGATGCGTAACGTGGGAATTCTCGAGAGTTCTCAAAGTCTTTTTAACCCCTTCGCGCGACCGGGATGAAGCTTCTTTTCTTCTCTCATGGTGGGTGTTTTTTTTTTTTTTTTTTTAAAGGTCGAATTAGTTGCGCGCGCGGGGTAGCTGCACAATAGCTCGATTGAAAACGACGGCGGCGATTAAGATGGTAATTAGCCAGCGCGTTTGTTTTTATTATTTCGAGAGTGGCGTTTTGGAGGTGGGTCGGATATACTCGATTAAACAATGGGATATTTAACTTGAATGAGCTGCTTTGGCGGTGCGGTTGCGGAATGAAGAAAAAGTTCGTTTAACAATGACTGGGGCATTTAGCGTGGCCCTAAGAGTGACATCGAGAGCTACCTATGGCTGAGCCAGATCAAACTGGCTAACCTTTTTTTTTTTATCTTTGTGCAGGAGTTTTGCAAGTTTTAATTTTTTGAAATCAAGTATCTATTCCAAATCTTCACTCGCATATTTTGAAGTTTTTAAACGACTATATGATTTTGCTGAATGACTATTCTAGTCTTCTTTTATTCGAACTAGAATTTCATTTCGTTTTCAATTGAGTATAAGATATTTATAAAATTGACTTCATAAAAATAATTACGACTAGATTGAATAAAATTGTAACAGTAGAAAATTTGTGACTCGACTGCTGGTAATAGTCATGGTTCGAGTGAAAAATTTGAACACAAACAGAGAAAAGCAAAGATAAAACGATAATTCATCTAAAGGTCGAAGTAAGTACGAAGGGGCAAGGGCCCTAAGGCTAATAGCGCAGGGCGCAATAAGCGTAAAGTGGCGGTGGATCGACGGAGGCTCAAAAGCGAGGATAATTTAGCGTGGGTGGCCAGATTGCATTAAGTGATATCCTCGGCACCGTCCGTAACCAGCCCAAAGAGCATAACAGAGCACGCTACATTTGACTTTGAATTTATAATGTTCTTAGGCCGAGCGATCGGTCAAAGCTTTTGCTTTGCTGCAGTACTGGCCTCTTGTACATATAATATATCGCGTCGCGCCTCTGTCTGTATGATCCACTCCATCAGCACGCCGCGCTGGTAGGCAGCGAGGGGCCATAACCGATACGAGGAATAATGGCCGGGGCTCCTGCAAAGTGCGTAAATCGGATTTCGAGAGCGTGATCTTTTCTTCGCTCCGGGTTTTTATGTGTTTAGATCCACCCTCTCCCCCCTCCCCCCTTTTTTAAACCGATCGAATATGCTTATCCCCCCTTCCCTTTGGGGAGGCTCGCTTTGTTGTTGGGGGATCGGGTATAAATTACCGGTTTATTAGCGACGTTTTGTTGAGTGTATTATGGTGGATGCCTTGCATCGATGACTTTAGTGTCAAATCAATCACTGGTATTATAGTTACGTCTTAATTAATAAAACTTAAGGTCTTATTTGTCTCATATAAGTTGAGTTATTCTTTTTCCAAATTATTACAAAATAAATTTTGTCGTTTCAAAAATCAATAAATAAACAATAAATTACCTGTCAAAAGATTAAAACAGGAATTTAAATTTATTCGAATAAATCATCGTCAGTTTCAGAGGCACAAAACTCATGAAAACATCATTCGAAATTAATATTCCAAGAGCCGAGGGCTGACAAATCTTTGCGGGCGGGCAAAAAAGTCCTGGACAATCGCAAATTCCGAGCCCCTCGCGTCATCCTCTTCGGGCCGGGACGTAAAAAAAAAAATTTGCCCACTTCGCGGGGCGGCACAATGCACTCGATATGCGAGGAGGAGACTACCGTAACACGTGTAATGAAATTTCTCCGGTCGTTTATTCACGCGTCATTTTTCATCGCCCCGTCGCGGGCGGCGCGGCCCGTATGAAAGAAAAAAAATTCCCGGCCAGCTCTTAAAAGTTGGCAATAAGTCAGCGCGTGCATCTCGGCAGCAGCAGTCAAGTGGAGCGCGATAAAAAAAGGAGGACTAAACCAGAAGAACTAATGGATGGAGTTTAGAAAGAAGTTTGAAAAAGCAGCCACCCCTCGGGAAATCACTTAAAACCTTTTAAATTTAGAGAAGTCGTAGAACTTGGAATTTGGCGTACGCGCATAATGCCGTTTCGAGCGTTGCGCACATAAATATAATCGGTAAAAAAAAGCCGGGCCGGGAGGGAGGCTATACGAGTCTAAGGGAAAATCTGTTTAAAGTATGTTTGGTGGCTACCCATTTCGCTATGGTAGTTGGCCACGGGGAATAGCTAAATGCTCTTTGCGCGGGGGCATTAAAAATCTTTACCTCTCTGCGTGCATGCCTTATGTACCCTCTCGATAAATTTCATGGCTCGCCGCTGTATCCCGCTTTTTTTTCGGGAGGGAGAGACTTTTTTTTCACTCGACGGGAGTTTGAGGATAAGTGCACCGCGGGTTATTTCGCGGAGGAATCTGTTTGTTATCGATTCCCCGATAGCGAGAGCACGACCAAGATTTTTTTTTTTATTTCCTTTCGGTATTTTTTCGGTTACTGACGAGGATATCTTTGAAGTGTCTGCAAACAACCGCGAACGTGGGTAAACGTTTCGAAATATTGGATGTATGCTCTCGGCCGTTGATGTCCCAGAGGACGCACTCCTTTGTTTTTATTTACGATTCCCGAAGTATCTATCCTTTTTTTACCTCCTTTTGACGACGTCCGTTAGCCAACCGTCCAAAGGTAAATAGTCATTTCGATTATTGGAAAAAATTGTTTCGAGAAGGGGGATGAAGATAGATTTCTTTCAATAACTTCAAAAGAAGTCTCTGAAACGTGATTCTGGTCAAGAATTTTCAATCATTCAAAATTTATATTATTAATGCTTGCTCGAATGCATGTGCAACGAGATTTTTAATCCAAACTCGGATGAAAAAAGAAACGATAAATACAGGTCTCGAATAGAACGCTTGATTATTCAATATGGTCGAGGTAGATAGAAAAATTATATTTTCATCACGATGATTGATTGTCGCTCGTAAACGATGAAGATGCTTTCTTTGGCCGTTCGTGTAGACAAATCATTAGTCATTATCCCGCAGCATCAAGATCACAATACTTGTCCGAAGGAGTAACATTGAATTACATTAAATGCGATACAGCAATTTGACATCGTGGATGACTCTCGCCGTATTTATTATTTTTCCAAGTGCGTTTTGGTCAAATGTTGATTCACGAAACGTTTCTCTAATGGAATTATCATAGGATGCGTATTCGTGAGGTTGATTAAAGGGAATGATGCATGATTAACTGGAACGTTAAATGCACTCGGCTAAGAAGTGAAATAAAAAAAAAACCTATAGTAAGGTAAGTGTGCCTAATATGGCCCCTTGCCTAATATGGCCCCCCCTGTTATTTTGAATATGCTCGATATGCGGCATCTCTACAAGGTAGGAAGAAGTCAAAAACACTGAATTATGAAGTTTTCAGTTGTTTAGAACATTTTAAAATTATTTTTGCGCACGCCTAATAGCTAAAACTCGTTTTGTATACCTCCGTTATTATTTTACGTTGTAATTAAATGGTCTGCCAAAAGATTTAGACGCATCTGACCAAAATTTTAATAAGTAGCTTCGATTCGTTATTGTTTCAGCTTTAAAACGTGACCTTAGTTTTTGTTCAACTCGTTTTCTAACGGGTTTTATTCTTAAATAACTTATTATTCTCCAGTGTTCCTAATATGGCCCCCCGCAAATTAGTAGAAATACCGATATTAAGAGTCCTTAGTTCCATGTTTACTTTTTAGAAAACCCTATCCTAATATTATTTAAGAAAAATAAATTTAATTGTTTCAAAGCTTTTTTTCATTTTATAACTAAAAAAGCATTCTAGCTCAAAAATCAAACTTTGATAAAAATTTAAAGTTGTAATTTTTCTACTGGTTGCAAAGCTTTCAAAAAAATTGTAAAAAAGGCTCAATTTTTAAATAAATTATTTTTAAAATGTTAAAAATTTTGAAGTTTTTTTAAATCTCATATTCTGATTGATTTAAAAAATCGCAATGAATAAAATACTTCAGGGGGGAGAGGGGGGCCATATTAGGACACAAATTTTATGTGTCTTAAAAAACCGTGTTTTGGTAAATCCTCTGGCATTTGAAGCTCATTAATCAAAATCGAACGTGTAATGTCTCATTTTAAAGCTCTTGAATTAAGCTTTAAAATGAGACCTTACCCGTCAAAAAATAGTGATTTTATTCGCCACAACGTCGATTCTCGCTTAGGGGGGCCATATTAGGTACAGGTACCTTATTATTTATCAAACAAACCAAACGCATAATTAATCTCCTTTCACCGTATAGGTTCTATAGGTACGAGTCGTCGCTCATCTGCGCGAGCGAGAATAAAAGAAATCCTTTGAAAGTGTCGAGCATTTGGCTTCATCGGTGACTCGGAAAAGTCGGGCTAAAATGAGCTGCGCGCATCAAAACGTCGAACAATCGAATGACGGTCTTTAAAATGTACACGGCACCATGACACGACATATCGTCCTCGTGTTTTGTGCATAAAGCATGCTTAATAGAATAGAACAAGCCCATCAGGCTACACCCTCGCATGCGGGGGCTATATATGTGTGTGTGTATATAGCATATACAGCGGAGAGAAAAGAAATGCTCCCTCGATTTTTCGAACGTCCATTCAAACGGAAAGGACCATTGTAAATCGGGCGTCCGCCTCGAGCCAAGTGCCGCTGCGGTCCCGCCATTTGTGAAATTGTTTCCATTCGGGTTTCCAAAAGGACCTGCTGCGGGGATTTGACCGATGCCGGTTCGACTAAGGCTACCGCTGTTCCTATGGCTCGTTTTGATTTACGCTCTCGAGCCTGCTAATGATGCCACTGACGTCGTCGATCTGCCAGATTTATGGGTTTTCAGGGCACTGGTTTTTGGGGACGAAACTTAAAAAAAAAAAAGAAAAAAGAAGTCTTGCTGTTATTGTGATGAGTTGGGACTTTCCAATGCTTGTTTACACGAACTCTGTGACCGTGATCTTTTTGAATCTAAGGTCGCGTATCGCCACATGAGGCTGGGGGGCTCGTAAAGCTGCGGGAGTATAGTAATAATATAGTAAGAATCGTATTAAGTCATGCTGAGTCTGTTTGTTATGTAGAGGCGTGTCGTCCAAGAGTCCACTAGTTTGGAACATCATATGCGGTATATTTAAAATACATAAAATTCGTGTCATGTATAATTATTAGATGTAAAAAAAAAAATCTATGTCAGTTATTAACTTTTATGAACGTGTTCAGCCTCCGGAAAAATTATATCATTAGGAACCTATGAAAAATGATTATAGTCTTATAATCAATGAACCAAGATTGCTATAATTTTTTTCATATTATAAACTCTGACAATCTTTTGTAAAAAAAAGGTGATTTAGTTTCACCCAAAAAAAATTATTCTATAATAAAAAAAAAAAAAAAAAAAAAAACCACTTATTTATTTTTTAAACTTAGAAAGAAATTTTATATTTTTTCAAAGTTGAATAAAGCAATCAATTTATGAATCTATATCCATGCTCAAACTCCTCTATGTGAAGATGAGCCAAAATCGAATGTCATAGATTAAAATGATTGTGATTGGTCCAGAACATAAAATTTAAAATTTGAATTTTAATATTAATTCTGATATTTTCATTGAACAATATTATATTAGTTGCAAATGAAGTATTACAGTAAAAAATTCATTTGTATAATTTTTTTTTAACTATAAAAAATTTAACGTTTTATAATAAAGAAGAATTGAACATTTTAACACCACTAGATAATAATAATAATTTTTTAACTGAACACAGTTACGAATGAACCATTGAATTTTTGTTTACAGCTTTGATCGAATAGCGAGGGACGCCTGTAATTTATTATGTTCAGAGTCCGTCATATGACCATAACAATCATCCCACCCCAAATAGCTAATTAGGCCAACAAATCAATTGAAGAATCAAGGTTAATAAAAAGCCCAATTCGTATGCATCTTATGATCGCTGGTGGATTGGTCCCCAAATCTGCAGGTTTTACGACTACACTTGTAAGCCTCGATTGATCAGTGCCTCGTAAAAAGTAACCAGCCTCCGTAATTCGCATTCATACTGGGTAGGTCCAAGAGCCGCACCGGCTGCTCTCTTTTTTTCATTCAGCCAATCTCACCCTCCCCCAATTTCAATTAAGATGCCGGTGACGAGAGGTTTCGATCCCTCGGTGATAAGCTTTTCCTTTGGCGTCCTGGCAGCTCCTCCAACGGCCAAGGGTCACTCGAGTGCGGTCTCGCGGGGAGTTTTATCGACGCCGGCATTGTAAGTAAATCGGTCACTTGCGAGCGCTGCTATAAATGAGTACGAGGGGGCGACGCTACTGCATCGACGAGGGGATGAAAATTCGATCGCCGCGCCCCGCACACATTCATGATTTGCGGGCTATGAAAAGTTTACTTTATTGCGTTTGATCATCGTCATCTGTGAGCTTTCATTGTATTTACTCGTTCTTTTCGTTTGAACGAACAGAGTGCATCAATAGTGTGTTTTAATTTAGTTTACCTGAAATTTAAAAATTTTTCAATATTATTCTTATTTTCGCAAAACGTGCCATGTTGCGCCCCGATTATTTCAATAATCCAACTGCAAGCAGCGTACTGGCCTTCCCCTTCGATTCCACGCGCAAAAGTGCGGGAGCCAGGGACGTTTTATGGTGCATAAATATCAGCGGCTCGTGATAGCCTTCCACTTCCTCCCCTTGTGTATGCGACTGCATTATCGAGTGTACGCGCAGAAGGGATCATCGTGCCCGCAGACCGAGTGAATTATGCGCGGGGACAAAGACCGTAAACACGAGGAGCTCGGGATTCTTTTTTCGGACGTTTTTAGGAGTAATTATGTGGACGAAGGGATTCCATTCTTTTTTTTTTTCTTTTTCTTTTTACTGGCTTATTTCACGAGACATTGGGTCATAACGTACTTTTACTACTACCGAATCAGAACTCGTTGTTATTTATATAGACTTTTACAACTGTCCGTAGTAAAACTTAAATTCAATTTAAATTAATGCGATTTTTTTTGAACTGCCAAATATATAAAATTCGTTAGATTTTTTTTTCAAAGTTGAATTGTAACCAAGCGTGAAACAAAAATAAGGTACTTTGTGTTGTGCAGTCGAGTTGCAGGTGTATGCACAAAGAGCCTAGGCGCATGCCCGGGAGCTCATAGAAACTAAAAAGAATAAAGAAAAAAAGTCAGGCGTTTGCGAAACAAACGCTGCATAATGCTGGACTTCCGCCAATTTTCTCGGGTTCTGCAGCAGCAGCCTCCGGTGCAACTCCGGAGCTTCTTATATTTTTCTTATCTCCCCTGCCCCAGCCCCCCTCAGACCGCGAGAAATTCAATCTAGTCGAATAATCGGGTAGCTTCTGCTCTAAGCAAATAAGGCGTGAGAATATGCTGCATAAGATTTGGTGTTGCGCGGCTTTGCCTCGAGTGACTCTCTTTCTCCTCCCTATTTCTTTGTCTGATTGAATCTGCTTGATAAAAAGGATGCGCCGACTGCGACGTCGAAAATAAGAGCGGAGGTGGGATATGCTTTCGGGGAGGAAATAACCCGGGAAAGCGGAATCTTCTTCTCCTTTTTTATTCTTCATCTCTTGCCACACTTCTCCCTCTCTCTCTATTTTCCTCTTTTTTTTTCTTCTTTTTCTTCAGACTTAATTCGATTCGAGAAGAATTGAAAGTGTGTTGCTACTGCCGAGGGAGGCTTGGGAATTTTCTTGCGGCGTTGCCTTTTATATTTTCTCCCCGGATGAATGATGAGTTTTCTTTTATAGATTTTTCTACATACTTTATTTTTGGTTTTGTTTCGACTTTTTGATCGTAAGTTTATATTTATAAATTTGTCTTTACTAGTTAGTTTTCGCAATTGGAAAGAAAGACTCAAAGTCTTTCTAATTAATCCTTTCCATATTGTATGGAATATTTTTCTCGTATTCTCTTTGTTTTTTTATAGATTTATAGGGACTATATGTTACTACGTTGTTACACCTTCTTAACCAGTGTGATTTAGTGACACCAAGGCTTTGTTCACGAATTAAAAAAAAAAAAGCTTGGAAGCAATTTTTTGAAAAATAGGCTAAAAATTCCGTCTAGATGATTTGTTTCACCATTTAGCATAAAAAAATGTTCCGAAAGATTAGTAAAATTTGTTTGTAATATTTAAATAAATAACTTCAACATCAATAATTTAAATTTATGAATTAACTTCAATATTTTATCGAGTTTTTTGACTGGCAAAGGCAGGCGATAAAAAAAGAAAGAAAAAAAAAGTACGTCGCGTCGAAAATGAAAGTCATATCCTGCGAAAGCTCTCTTTGGTAGGTGTACTCTTGCGCCGAAATATCCTTTTGAACAAGGAGCTTGCGCCATTCATCGTGTGTAGCGTCAAAGCTCCGAAGAAGGCAGCCAAAAGAAAAAGGTCGCTCGCCCGGTCATAAAACCCGCAGTCGCGCAAATGAGCCCGGTAATTTCCTAAACCTCTTCGGCGACGTCCGTCACTCAAGCTCCCTTCCGTAAGAGGGTGGAGGAAAATAGAAAGAGAAGAAAAAAAAAGACAGAATATATCCTCCCGAGCGAATTCTTCCGGTGAGAGTCCCCCCTCTTATATATTTGCGACGTCGACGTCCAGACGACGGCATCGACGTAGAAATCAGGAGCTAGGCCAGCCCCTATCTGTATCGCGGGGCGCGTATGGCACCAATAAAACGCGAGAACCACTCACTGCAGCCTTGTGTCGCGACTAGGATATGTGTGTACTCCTAGTGGTTGTTATCGGCCATCAGGTTTTATATCCGTCCCTGACGCGAGGGTGCAGAAGACTTTTGGCGCGCGTATGTGTGCGAGAAAAAAGGGAGTCGAGTTTTACCACCACCGCGCACCACCAAGATTCTATGAAGATTGCCCGGGATTTTATTACGGGAGAAATGTCGGTTAATAAAAATGAATATGGGAGAAGAGGGTGAGTGCGATATTTCGGACCAAGTGCTTCGTACGAAACTATACTCGCGGTGCACACATGTGGACCTTTCTTCTCTGCCTCGTCTTTTATTCTTTATTTTTCTACGGCACATTACTCAGTATACTGGATTATGGATTATGTCGACGAACTTGCCGGACTATCGTTTTCCGATAGGGGGTGATTTAAAGCTACAACGCGCCCAACCTCCTGACCCATGAAAAACACTCCCAATCTTCGTGAAATATTTCTTCCCATTTTTTTCCTTTTTTTCTTTCAATGAATAATTGTTATTTGCTTATTTATTTCAGCTAGACTTATATCAATTATTTTTCTGCAGTGCGTCCATAAAAAAAAAAACGTTTTATTATTACTCCCCAAAAACTATTTTTATTATTTACAAAGGTTATAATTTAGGTAACCTGCTTTCAAAATTGTAAGCTTTTATCATCAAAATTTTATTTGTCTAGTAATCTGAAAAAAAAAATTGCAAAAGTTGTAAATAAACTTATATATTATCGGGTGCCGTGAACTCAATAAATTTTTCTGCAAACATACTTTGAAAAAAAGTAAAAATGAATCATCTTCTTTATCTTTTTAATTATAAAAGTGCTCGGTAGAATCAAAGCCAGCGGTAGCTGGCTTGGGGAGATTTTTTTCCCGCCAAAATAGTAGCCGGCTACCGTGCTTTATTTACAGCTACTGGAGCTACCTTAACCCTATTAACCACAATTAATCAATTATTTAAAAATTAAAACACGTTACCTGCATCATTAAACCTCTAGACTACGCCTACTTTTCACTACCGAAGAGATGAGGATTGTTTTCGAAACTTATATTTTTTTAATTTTCTTATTTTTTAATTCGCGTTTTTGAAATCGGCCTTTTTTTTGGACTTTCCATCCATCAACGTTCGATCGGGGATCGGCACCTCCCAACATTTTCAACAGATGGCGCTATCATGATTTTTTTTATTTTTTTAAAAAATAAAATTAATTAACGTTTATGAAAACTTGTTTTCATAAAAAAAAAAATGAAAAAAAAAAAAAATTAAATGATAACTAATAAAAATTAGAATTAACCTTTGAACGATAAAAGACACTGGTAACTGGCTTGGTTAGAGAACAATCATCAAAGTCGCAGTAAAATCAGAGAGCAAAAGAAAATATGTATTTTAAAAGAGGTAGTTGTAAACATTCTTACAAAGTAACATGTTCAATAGCACACGTAGGAAATAATTTAAATAATGGGCACTACGTGAGCATTTTACGACAAAAAATATTGGATAGAAGTAAGCGACGAAAATATTATAAAAAAACCTTGGCCAACTAATGCTAAAGGTGTTTATATATTTATATTAGAAAAAAAAAAAAAAAAATTAGAAAAATAACAAATAGATAATTATCAAAAAATTATCAAACAAAAAAAAGTGATATCCCACAAAAAACCTTACAAAGGTAAACAAACGTGGGGAGATTTTTTTAATGAATTGATTTAACAAAAAATAGTAATATCATTAGATAGATTTTATAAGTTAGAATTTTTGATAACATGTCATATTAATAACAGAATTTAAAAATTAATTGCTGTAACAAATTTAAGAAAAAAAAAAAATTATTTCAAAAAGTAATAAAAAATTATTTTAATGAGTTGTGTATTTAAATTTAAAAAATAAATTGAAATCAATATTCATAAAATCTGCCAACGAAGATAAAGTTAATAAATTTTCTTCTGAATATGAACTTCGTGGGCAGATTTTATGAATATTGATTTCAATTTATTTTTTAAATTTAAATACACAACTCATTGAAAAAAATTTTTTATTACTTTTTGAAATAATTTTTTTTTTTTCTTAAATTTGTTACAGCAATTAATTTTTAAATTCTGTTATTAATATGACATGTTATCAAAAATTCTAACTTATAAAATCTATCTAATGATATTACTATTTTTTGTTAAATCAATTCATTAAAAAAATCTCCCCACGTTTGTTTACCTTTGTAAGGTTTTTTGTGGGATGAAATAAGATACTGGAATTTTCGAATAGACACTGCGTCGTCTGTAAATTCATAAAAATTGGTTTTCCAGATTTAACAAAGATATATTCGGAAGATTGAATGTGCAAGCTTCGAGTTCTTTGTTATCACGGCGACGTTCATATTCCGCGGGGTAAAAAAGGTTCACTGCACCCGATAATATATAAGTTGATTTAAAAGTGCAATCTCGGAACGACAGTCGTAAATTCCGCGAGCGAAGACAACCAATCGCGAAAACTTTTAGTTATAAGATCCCATTCGCGCTTATTCCCCACGCGCTTACAAACTTCTACTCTACCACGTTTATCTGAATACTCCCTATTTCTTGTTCCTCGCTAAACTTAACGTCCCTCTTTTTTCACTTATTTGTGCATGCTCAGAGTCCAAGATTTACGAAGAAGGTCAATGGGTGCGCTTGAAACTTTCGGCAATCCGATAAGAATGAACTTCGGTAAATAAAAAACCGCTGCCTTAAACCGAGTTTGCCGTCGCGCTTCGCGTCGTAAATCATCAAACCGAGTACCGCGATATTGGCGATGTAACTTTTATGGCTCTTTATATTGGCTTCAAATCATTTTAAAGATGCGACCAATCTACTGATAGCCGAACGAGTTCGATTATTTCCTGAAGAAGCTGAAAGACCTTTTATTATATGTTTCGGAATAAAAGCGCTATCTCTAAATTATAAACTATGATAAAACTCGTAAACGACAATTTATTACTGGAAACAGAAGAATTATTAATTTATTAATTTAATTTAAAGCGTGATTTGGTAAGAATATTTATGTTTATCGAACAAGAATAGCAAGATGAAATGTAAAAGTTCTCGTTACAAGTGCTCATGAATATAGTTACAAAATGTTCTGCTGCAAACGTTAGGTACGTTTGTCTCACATAAATATTCCCATGAATGAAAATAAAAGACATAATTTTACATCATTACCATACAATGATAATTTATGAAAATCGTGTTTGCTTTAAAAATACAACTCACACGTGAGGGTTTTTTTACACTTTAATCTGCAATAATAAATTGTTGTACGCTTCGATATTGGGAAAAATAAGGCGTCATTATAAAATACTTTTCTACCTGAAAATTCACATAAATTTACAGAGCGGAAGGTGAATGAATGATTGATTCGCTATAAATTACTCGCACGGTAAACTGATAATTACGAATTGACAAATGTTCAATTGAACCGCTGACAAGCATCGCGGTAATAGAATGATAAATCATTAAATTCAATCAAAACGAAAGCAATGGAAAAAAGTGACCGAGTGATTTTTAGAAAGTAACGCGATACCGAATTGAAGCCAACGCGCTGTTTCGAGTGTTAATTCATGCGTGATTCGAAGATGCGGACCACTGCATCGGACAAAGTCAATAGACCGACCTGTCTGCAAGTCCTCGAGCGGAAAATTTAATAATGTATGCTCAACAAAGTGCGCCGGTGACTCCTGATGTTCCAAAACTACACTTGCTTTTGATTTTAATCAACAATTTTTTGCAGATAGATCGGTCCAGAATTTTTTTTCAATTTATTTTCGTTTACTAGAAAAGTCTTTTCATATCGTTTTGAAAAATTAAATATTTTTATTTCAAGTTATTGATATAGATCAATTAAAATGTATTTTTAGACAGTTCAAAAATTTGATTTTTTTTCATATGATAAAGCTTGTCTTTTTCATGGTCGTAAATTCCGTTGAATGATCGAAGCCCTCCATCATCCCTTCACACGCGTAACGCAATAAACGCGTTATTTTCCGTTTTTCTATGATTTCATTAGATATCACTTTTCTTCTACTCTTCCTCTTTTTTACATCTTTTTTTTTATATGCACGCTGCATCTTTCTTTATAGTCTGGTCGCTGGTAAGGTTTTCGTGAGATTTTTTCCACCACGGATAAATAAAGGTTTTTTTAACTAATATTGATGTGCTGTTCACGAAAATCTAACTTAAAAAGCATAAAAAAAAAGCGTTTAAAAGTTAACAACAATTATACTTTGCCACTGCGGAGTTCGCGTTATTGTACAGCATGGCGCATGCGCAGCAGTCGCAGCTGACAGCTGATCAGTATAGCCGCCCCGTAGGCCCATAGCTGAAAAGTTCAATTGTTGTTAACTTTTAAACGCTTCATTTTTATGCTTTTTTACTTAGATTTTCGTGATCAGCGTATCAATATTTGTTAACAAAACCCTTATTTATCCGTGGTGGAAAAAATCTCACGAAAACCTTACCAGCGACCAGACTATTAGAGAGAAAGAATCAGAAAGAGCAAATTAATTCTTGACCAATTTTTTATATTTATATCTTTTTAATTTTCGGTTTATTATTTTTATCAGCTTATCGAGCCAATCAAGTCATTATTTTGATACAGATTTAGTAAGTTAAAAAGCTTTACTATAAATTTTGACACATTTAAAATCGGCAAAAAAAAGTTTTAATCATCCTGTGACATTGTACTTTTTTTTTTACAAATCAATTGTGAATGTATATACAATGATTAAATGAAATGCCCTGAATTGATAAATTGAATGATCATGTACGAATCAGTGATTTCCAATAAAACTTGAGACGTGCTTTTATCTTGGTTATTGGCTTTGATACTCAATCGGTCCTGGTTCGGAAGAGAAGAGTGTTTGCGGATCATCACCACGTCCCTCGAGAGAAAGGGAGAAGAAAAAAAAAGAAAAAATATAAGAAGTCGTACAACAAGGGTCTTTTGTAAATAACATTCGTAGCGTATTGAATTTACGCGGGTCAAGGTACGAAAGCGAAGCTAAGCTCTCTCATTCGATCCTCTTGATGCGAGTCTTATTAATTGTCCCTCTTAAGGCGCTGCGTGCCAAACTAATGGAACCCGAGTTTCGTCTTTTTGTCGTTACATAGTAGCACACGAATGATAGAATTATTCACGCACGAGCATTATAAAAAATCGTGAGTGTTGCCGCATAATAACGGACTCGTCTTTTCGAAGCGCGCGAGGATAAAAAAACTAAGAAGAAGGAAGGTGTGTGTAGAAGGAGATAAAAAGTATCTTCGAGAGGCAGCTCACACAGGAGTGTTTTCTTTTTTTTATTACCATATAGCACTTTTTTTTGTAACGTAATAACTCTGACTCGTCCGAACGAGCATTGTTAATGGAAATTGATAGGGCTGTTAAGGTGTTTCTATGTGCGGCTACACGGCCGACACTTTTAAATGAGTGAAAAGAAATCGTTCACCTCGAAGCGGTGAATAATTTCAGTTCCTCGCGGGAACCATTAAAATTATCATTATTATTATTTTTTTTTTTTTCTTTTTTTTTATTTCGAATGCGTATGGGAGATTTATGAGGTGCACGCATTAGGTAAACGTTTTTATTGCATCAGTTAAAATTTTACCTCTAACTTGGTTGTCTTTTAATGGGCCTGCATAATGTACGCCATATACCTTTTTAAATCTTTCTACAATGTTATTAAATTATTTTATTGACAAATTTAAATTTTCGTAACGGTGGAAGTAAAAAAAAAAATTCAACTGCGCACCCTACTGAAATTCAATCATTGCACTAATAAAACTGACTTCAATTTGAAATAAAAATTGTACGATTAATGATAAAAACATCAATCTTGTATCTCTGAATAAGATTTGAAATTGAATGGAAAAAAAGTCTCCAAATGACTACATATTACACACCTCACAACGACCGTGCAGGAAACGTATTTTAATTCATAAAGTTGATTTTTCTCCCTCGCTTCTTCATCAATTATTCCCAATGTCTTTTTTCCACCTCATAATAAACACCGAAGACACTTTGCTTTCAGAACCGTGCCTCGAGATTTCAGTCGACCGATGAACGATGGGCTTGGTGTAATTTAGGTGACAAAAGAGCGACCAGCTCCGTGGAAAAGTCGTACAAAAAGCTCTGGAAGAAGAGAAAGTCGAGGTGAATTATATACTCGCCCACCCCCGGTGTGGACAGAAAAAGAAATTCGTCACGCGACGACCCTGAGTTTTGGAAATATTTTGGGCCCGACGGACCTTTGGGGCGCGAGCGCGTGTCTCAATATTTCTCTCCGGCGTACATAATAGACGCTGTGGCTATTTTTAAGGAGCTTCATTCTCATGATAATTACCATACAGAGTAATCTCTACTTTTATTATCCACTGGTGTGTACGTACTTGTATATGAGGTGACTTTCGGTTTGATAAATTGTGACTGTATTTAATATTTAAATTCAAAAAGTGCAGTTATTATGAACTCTGGCCTTTTATTTTCAAGATTTACTTGATTTCTTATGGAAAAAAAAATTTTGATGATTTCTTCCCACGTGTTTATTTATTTACTCAAGTCAATTTAAAAGCGAATCAAAGTGTTTTAAAAATCCTTTTCTTCCGTATATAAAGAACAGAAAGAGGTCTTCAGTGAGGCGCGGGTGTTCTCCGGGAACGTTTAACACCCCACATTAAGGCTCATTCCGTCGTTGACATTTTCACAGTTTAAGTAAGACGCATAGGCCTCGGGTATATCCTGGGAAATTGAGAAAGAAAAAATTCTCGAAGTCGCCCTACTGCGCGGAGAGCAGGAGGAAGCGAGATCCTTTTTTTTTTTTTTCGTTGAGTATTGTACCGGCCAGATTGTGTCAGCACTAGGTTGGCCTTGGCCGTCGGCTTCTTTTATTTTTCGGGGCGTCTTCATTATCTTCTGTGAATCTACCACCTACGCGGCCGACAGAGCTGGCGGTGCTTGTGCCAATTAGAGAGGAGGAAATGCCTGCGCCGCGACCACCCGTACATTTAAAAGCTCCTCCGACACGCTTTCTCGTAAATTTGTTTGCTCCTAAACGGTGCTGATTCACCTTGGAGACGAGATAATTCGATAATTTTCGGCTAAATATCCCTTTTTTCGACTTCTCTTACTCACCGCTGGCCCGGTACTGATTTACCGACTTGTGTTACGGAGATATTTTGGCTACTTAAAAAAGAAAGTTTAAGTGCTTTTATCGTCAAAATTTTCATGGAAAGTGTTTTCTTTTTTTTATTTTACTTTTATCATACTCTTACGGGTAATTTTTACATTAGAATTGGGTTTATTTATCACACTTTTAAAGTACGAGCGAAGCACGTCAATTCTTACCAAGGTTTCCGTGCATTGCTTTCTCAGAGATTCGGAATAAAAATCATCCCTTTCCTGCTGAAGCACAAAAAATAGTTTGAATGACGACTTCTCGAGCAAACAACAATTAGAGAGCCTCAATAGTCATTGCAAATTAATTGCCTCGGCCATCATCCACCCATCCACAGAAGAAAAAGTTAAAACGAACAGAAGTAGAAAAGATCAGCATCGCGGTGCTCGAGATTCCCGATAGGTGCATGAAAAAGAAGCTGGAGGAGGGAGGAGGGAGATGTATATCGGCGGGGAGATGCGCGGGCAATTTCCGGAGAATTAGAGAATTTTTTCGCGGCTCGGCACGCATTAAAAGCCCTGCATGTATAAAAGAAAGAGAGAGGGATGCTTTTTATGCTTTGGGTTTTAATCGCCCCGCGAGGCTGCGGCCGCGAACGACGACAATGGGGAGAAGGGAGTAAAAAAGGGGCCGTGGCTCGCGCGTCGTAAATATCTGAATCAGGCGCTTCTTACTTCTTTCTCGACGGTCGACACGTAACGATTAACGGACAAATGGTCGGGGTAGTTACCCGCGGTAATTGTAATAATTGTAGACCCGACCGAGCTCGAGAAACTCTCGCGGTTATCGCTCCTGCTGCTGCTGATGCACTGTGTGTACAAATCGAAAGGGAGGAGTGCTCTTGGTAAGAAGACGCAACCACGACGACCAAATACCCCATGCGCGTATTATTTGCAGCGAGGGTTTACGCAACTACTTACCTTTTTTTGCCTCTCTCAAGGTTTCTGATTAATTTGTATCGTTATATTTTTCACGAAACCTCGGCTTGCTTTATTTTTAACTCGGCTTTTTTTTTCTTCCGACGAAGCTTGTAAACAACCGTTTACTTGAACAAACATCACTTTGACATGATCTAGCTTCAATTATTTTTCGATCCTTGTCATAGTTGGAACTAATTAATAAGAACGCGATGGATATTTATCAATTAATGTGTATTCAAATTTAATTGGGTAAATTTTTTGATATTGTTTTTTTTTTTTTTTTTTCTTAAATAACCCTTGTGGATCAAGAAAAATAACAATGATTATCTGAATAAAATTCTGATACCATCAAATAAAATATCTTTTATCATCTTTTTTTACAATCCTAAAAGTAAAGAAATGTTATGTTATGTTTTTCAAAACTCATTAACTAACTCGCGAAAGCATTACAATCCCATGAAAAATACTCGTGGGTGCGTGCTACGGTGTACGAGCAAGTGCCATGCAAGACGCTATATTACCGAGAGCTGGTATATAGCTATACACAAAGCTTTGTTTTCTTGAACTCACACTTATATCTTCGAGAGAAAGAAAAGTTGCGGTTTAGATTCGTATTACGAGGGGCTTCCCTCATTCTTGTCATTATACACGTGCGAAATGTATATTTTCTCTATTGCCGTAGACGTCGCTAAAAAGTCCCGAGCGTGAGAACTTTTATGGAAAACGTTTGGCCGACACGGCGCAAAGTCTAATTGAAGGTTGCGCAATTTCGACTGTCCTTTCATGAGTGCACCTGTCGCGTATCATCTTTGGCGGTTTGTAGGGACTTGAGCACCCGCACCCACGCTTCCAGTCGGAAGTATATCGTTTTATATCCTGGTATCTTTTCTTGAGAAGATACCTACTATTTATACCCATACGCTTTCATACATTTACTTACAATGATCATTTTTTTATTTTTCTAAAAAACTAGACTCAATAGTTTTTATAAAATTTATACATGAAGTACATGACGATCAATTTATGTTATTAAAACGAGGAAGTGAAGAACGTTTATTAAGCAATATACACTGAAAACCATAGGTATAGTAATTTATTAAATAAAATTATGAATTTCCTGCACAATTGACCATGAGTTCCTCGATCCTTTTTAATCATAAATAAAAAAAAATAAAATAAAAAATGAAGTTACTCAAACTACTTACTTTAAAAAAATACACAATTTCATTTTTTTATAATTAATTTTACGACACACAATTACCTTAAGTCTATATATGAAGATATTCTGCTTTGAACCAAATATTTTTTACATAAAATATAATAGATCAGATGGTACGTTGGGGAGTAGTTTATTGATAAACCCAAGATGTCTTGCGATATAAGCGTAGCGATCGAGCCCTGCATGTAGGTAAATAAAAGCAAAGTGGCGTCCCGGGTCAAAGAACGTAAGTGGATGTAGTGGCATCATCGCTTCTGCGGCCCAACAATGGCTAGTTAAGTCTCATTGTATCGGTTACATTTACGCATGTATTATGTATGACCGACGTGGCTAATGCCACAAGAGAAAAGCAAACGCGTGATTTTCTCTACCCCATAGCCTGAACTACTTTATTTCATTATTTCTCTCTCTCTTTCGATCGTGTGTTACGCGACGAGAAGCACATTGTGAACCGATTTGGGGCTGACCGAGCGTTAAACTCGCGTCTTGATGCGATTTTGTCACGCTGTCACAACTACAGCATGTGGATTCAAAGGGGCGTGATTTTTTTTTTTTCTTTTTACTCGGTAATTGCTGGGGTTGACGCATGAGCGATGTCTGACACTTGCTTATCTTTGGACATTTTTGGGGATGTTTTTTTTTTTTTTGCTTGGGAAGTTTGATCTAGGTTGGGTTCTTCGTATCTCTACCTTTATGTAAATTTGCACTTACTGTGGGAATGAACGTGGTTTTTCAAGAAATTTTAATTAAGTACCGAAATTGGGTTCTTTTATTCAAAAACAATTTACAAAAATTTCTTCAATAGTTTCATTCAAATCTATTCTTTTCACAGGGTTTTGATTTGTGTATTTTTTACGCAGTGTATTTTTTACGCAGACAGTTGCGTGGAAAAGTAGCATCTTTTTTTCAACGACTGCAGCGTTTTTTTTCTGTTTCTTTCGTAAATTTTTATGTGTGCGTTTTCTTTCAGAAAATCACGTTAAGTGCATGACGACTTTAGCGAGTGGCAATAAATTATTTTTTCCACCTCCTTTTCTTCTTGAACGATAAAACTTTGCCTCGCGTATGTTACACAAAATGTTACAATTTTTATGATGTCTCATAAAAAAAGAGTGCATAAGGTTACATCAAAATTTACCTATAAACGACCGTCATGTCAAAAGGCATATTTTTATAGTTCTGTCGTTCGACGAGATCATTTTAGCATGTACAAGGTTAACACTTTAAGAAACCCATAAAAATCGATTTATACGGGATAATAGGGAGTTTCTTAAAAAAACCGACCATAAAAAGAAAGTAAAATCGCTTTAAATGAGACATATACGACATTTAGTTGGTCACGCTGTATCGAGCGTAGCTTCGTAAAGAGGCCAAAAATAATGTGTAATTAAAGATCAGAGAAACGTATTCAAAATTGTCTAGCATACCATCGTTAAAACAGTCTCGAAGAATAAAGATGAAACAGTCAAAGCAACATTGTAAGACATTGGTTTTACCTAAACCAATGTAGACAGAGCGACGTCGTCACGGCTCCTAACGTTTTTACGATCGCCAGTTGCTACCGTCGAGCCGAACTAATGGTCAGTTACAGTGGCTACCCCGTCGAGCCCGTTTATTGACGCACAGTTTGAATTCTCAAACTTATTTACCAACACGACCCCTAAGTTTTCTTTTTCAAAAAAAAATTTTAAAACAGCTGATAAAGAAAGTGATGGTTTCAAAATTGTTTCGTTCATGTGCAAACTATGAGATTTTTTATAACATAGATAGAATCAGCATAAAAAATGAAGGACAATGAAATAATCACTTACAAATAAATATTCTTTCAAACTAAAAATCAATGTTTTTCGTAAATATTATGGAAAATAAGGTTTGATTTGATAGACTTTTCATTCTAGTAAAAACTTTCTTTTACCTTGAAAGCAAAGTAAAAATCTTTAAAAAATTCAGCCAGCCCACTAACGAGAACCGTTACAATCCACGCAGTAGACGCGAGGATTCGTTAAAAAACACTGCGGAAAAAACTTTCTAAAAAGATCAAACGTTAGTGCAGCGAGAGTGAAGAAAAAAAAAATAAAGCGGCTTTTCGCACCGAGTCCTGGATCCTAATTTACAAGCTCTCGACGATGGAGATTATCAGCTTTGACGAGGCCGCCGCTGCTTCTGCCACCGGCGACGACAGTCGCACCTTCAAAAGAAACGGGAAAATATTTGGCTCCCCGCGTTGTTCTTTTTGACCAGCGTCCGTCCGAAATTTGACCACCCATGTTTGGGCGCTGTTGTCGCCTTTTCGGCTTATTGTATGGAAATGCAGTGTGCCACACGCGGGATCATCGGCGCGTGTCCAATTTTTTTTTCTTCTCTCTTCCTTTTTTCTTGCTCCGACAGCGTATGTACGTATAAGCGGCGACAATGATCGTGGCGTGAGCCGATTTAAGGGGGAAACGAGTGAGAACGGGGGCTGCTCGACGTTCAGATTGAAACATTAGAAGCGATCAGTCCTAAATGCGGGCTCATTTGAATACTCCACTCGACTACCACGGTCATTGATATTTTAATTCTATTTTTTTGTTTCTACTCAAGATACTTCGCACGGGGTTATACTGTAGTCAAAAGAAAATAATCTGGGCTGTTGACACGTGACCAAAAAACAAGTTTGTGTGAAATTTAATTCATTGATACTGTACGGTGATCGTACGTTTCATTTATTCACATCCTTGAAATAATTTATATGGTGAAGCTGATAATTTAAATTAATTTATAGTTTAACTAAAAAAAATTGATTAATTTCTTAAAGGAAAAATATGTACATATATAAGTTAAGTCAAGACATTATTATTTGAAATGATGATAAAAATCTTGTACAATTCAAATAAAAAAAGATCTTATAATCATAACCACACACAGGAAAAAGCAGTTTTTCAGTACTTCTTACATAATAACTCCCAAAACATAAAAAAAATAATAATAGTAGAAATTATTTTTGAAATTTTGCAATTTAGTGCAAAAAAGAAGAAAAATTGACAAAGAGGCAAGAGTAAGTGCGTGTCGTGCAAAAGATAAAAGAGAAGTATCTCAAGAGTACACTCAACAAAAGTTAAAAGTTTGTTTTGTAAAACGAAGAAAATAAAAAAAGACCAAATGATATCTTGGACCATAAACTAATTTATATACCTGGGGGTAATTTTATTTACGTACGGTTTTAAAAAAGCCGCGTTTCATAACACTGAGAGAAATTACTGAAAGAGTAATGATACCCTATGAAGCTGAATAATTATCTTCCATTTATAATGCGCCACATGAGTTACTACCTCAAACGAATACGTATTCGCGGTTTAAATATTGCAATAATTCAACGAAATATCAAGAATCAAAGTAATACCAGCACCTTACATTTTTTTTTACAACTTCTCGACTTGACCTTGTTCTCGAAACTTATGGTGACATTTAGGTACTTTAGAGTAATTACACGCTGCTACGGGTGCTGATGGTGCATGTCCAAGGATCAATTATTTGACTAATATACTCGCAGTCATAGAAAAATCGAACTTTATTACCCGCTTTACCCGCTTGAACAAAGGCCTAAAGCGAGTGACCTTCGATGCTACAAGCCATTTATTCCTTCGACGGTATACGGTTACCTTTGCACGAGTTTACTCAAACCTTCGAGAAAAAAAAAGTCGTGTAAACATAGACAATAAATGCTCCCTTTCACACTTGTCCGATAACAATAATTATTAAAAGTCGCGACTCTTGGGTGAAAAAAAAAAAAAAGGTAAAATCGTCGGGTAATTGCGTCACCGCGGTACTTAGGCGTTCGACCGAGCCACGCGCGCTCATAATATATCTCCATCGGTCGGTCGTTTTTAACGACGTTTTCAATTCCCTAGTCTCCCGGGACCCGCTGCACCTTCGCTACTACTGCAGCGTAATGTAATAAAAAAAATGTGCATAAGTAAGAGCGCATAAATACAGCCAGCCAGTTTGACGCCGTAGTAATAGACATGGATACTTTAATGAAAACGTGATCGAGCCTTAACTTCTCCTCGGACAATTTGGAAAGCAGCTTTGCACGAGAAAATTTATTATTTTAGGACGAAATCAACTCTTAAAGAAGACAACGAAGAATGTAGATTTAGGCATGAGTTATAAGCTTTACAAGTAAAAATAGGTATATTTAAATAAAACTTAAATGTACGTACTTTTTTGTTTAAAGTTGAAAATAATTAAATATCTATAAAAATTGCCCAACCAAAGGTACCTTTATCACACTTGATGGAATTAAGTATAAGTTAAGCGCAGATAAACACGATTACGCAACAAAATTGAAATTCCATTTTTAAATTCGTGAATTTATACTCGTTGACAGAAAGCACCAAAACTGTGTGTTTTCAGGGCATTATTTGCATGAGGCAACAAATAAATTGGATCGACATTATCGTGTGACCATTGCGGCTTTTTACGCTTTCGGTCTTTGCAGCTACATTTATTATGTACACGGCACGTGACTTTCTGTCCGCGCAGGAAGTAAACCGTGCGTTTACCAATTTCTTGGGCCTAAGCAGTATTTTACTCCAGCGTCAATTTCAGCTATTTGAATGCGAATGCTTTATGTCTAAGGGGTTTTGATGCGTGTATCAAAAGGGTTTCGACTTCGTCCGACACCTTTCTACGGTAAATTTATTTGTTTTTACAAAACCGCTTGTCGTTAGTTCAGAAAAAAAATGTTTTGAAATTCGAGTATAAATGACTAACTTTACGGCAACCATTAAGAATAATTGTTCGAGATTATAATAAAGATATCGTAAATTCTTCTAAAATAAATGAGTTTTATATCATTAACATGTATAACATGTTTTTGTTCCGAGCCCGGTTTACGAAATTGCGTAAATTACTCAAAGTTTTGCTAAAATAAGTCCATTAGTTTATTGCCAGGCATCGAATTGAGCACTTTATTTTAAGTATAATCATGTAATTGTTTGAAATCAAACCTGATCAAGTATTAAGAAAACATTTTATCGACCTCTTCGTGATTTTCCTTCTTAACGCAGTATCTGTACCCAGGTTTTATACGTACAAAGCTGTTTTCCGAGATGGATATGTTAATTAATTCTTTTGATTGGTTTCTTCATTTTTTTCCAGTTTTTTTAGCGCGTTTACAACCGTAGAGAAATTTCCTTATAGTGTATTCTCGGATTTTACGGCGTGTTTCTCCGAGATGTAACAATGCCATGTTATAACACCAACTTTTGAATTATTACCTTGTTTTCAACGCTGTATAAATGTACAAAAATACGAAAAAAAAAAAAAAATACCATTATTGCAATGGAAAATGCAAGTCTTTGCATAATTTCCGAGATAATCATGTAACTGGTACTCCACGTTGATATCACTTTCAGTTTCAGCATCATTAGGATCTGTCACATTTTAATGAACTACTCATTGTTTTAAAGTAAATTCAAATTAAAATTGTTTTTATTAATAGATTCTTCAGGTAAAAATTCTTACAACCGGTGACAGCGCAAACTCGTGGATATAATGAAAATTAATAAGTTGATATAAAAAGATAGTCTCGCTTTCAAGTTGAGGTCAAGGCGAGATCGCGCGCGTATTACGAGAGAGAGAGAATAATATCATACAGCCCTAAATAATCAGCCCTCGTTTCATTGACTTTGCCGAGTAAAACGCGCGCGCGCGCCTGAGAGCAATAAAAAATTTATCCTCGCAAGACTCATTAGTGGTGTTTTTTTTTTTTTTTTTTTTTTTTTTTATCGTCCTCATGCATGCGGCTTGTTCTTCTCTCTCCCTGCAATAGCTCAATCGACGCTGTTTATAATAGCTTCGGGTCACTTGTTTCCCGCGTCGTTTAGCCGCGCTTGATCAATGACTGCACTTCTCTCCCTTGTAAAACATTCGTGTACAGTGGAGCGTATAATGCTATATATACTTAATATAAACACTGAGCGCGTTGTGACATACGCGATTACCTTGGACTAACACACATTTATTGTTATTGCATGTATCGAGCCATCTCGCGCAGAAAAAAAAAAGATGTAATATACCCCGGATTAATATAAGCGACTGCCAACCTGGGACAATGATCATGATGATGATGCAGCCCTTATTCAATCGGCGTGAATCTTATCAACGCCCCGAATGAGTCTCTTGATTGTAGGGGGTAAGGACCAGAGACAAGCAAGCAGCATTGCTGCACAGCTCGTGATTACCATCGGTGTAACGACGGCGTGCTTGACTTATTGATTGTTTGCCTATGCCGCGGCACCGTCAAATTATCCGTTATTACCGAGCCGGCTTTGGCGGAGCTGTTACACGACAATTCAGCCGATCCTTTTGTCTATATGTGACGATCCTCCTTTTTCTTTCGCCAAGCATGCATGTGCATGGACGTTCGGAAAAAATAGGTGTTAAACGTTTTGGCCTTTGGGTTATTAGACGAAGTCAAGAGCAGCGGGGGGATGGCTTGGTAAAAAAACGTGTAAGAGGTAATTGCCGAAGCACCGCGAGGCTCTCACGTAATTCACTGTTGATTTGTCTATAATTGAGGCCTATTCGTGGTCTTTATTTACTGTCAATAGACCCATGAGCAGTTATTTACTTACCGTTATTAGACAGTAGTTTATCGCCGTCGCTACTCTTTTGTATATTGATATCAAAATTTCATATCTATCACGAGTTTTATTTCATTTCATTATTCGATTGGTAATTAACTCGCTGAAAGTATGATGACATAAAAATTTATCATTACTTTTTTCTTGATTTTTCGCTAGTTACAACTAGTCAATTCATTAAGACCGCTTAATAGCCCTAAATTTAGTGTGATTTACAAATGCAATGGGGTATAGTCTTAACAGATGGAGGGTTTAGAAGGGTACTTAGACCTTTTGGGTGAAAAAGGCGTATTTTTTGGGATCCTTAGGATAGAAGCATATGTATCCATTTTCATTGTACATTGTAGAATAACTTTTCAAGAACATTCTGTAAATTTTGGTTAAAAATAAATAAAATTTTGGTCAATGAAAATCATTGAGTCATCGAATGACTCTTTGCCTAAGCGACTGATCGAAAACCTTTCATCTTCCAAATAAACATCTCTATTAAACGCGTGGCATCGAAGAATCTCCCCCGCACGTCACTACGTAACCCTGCATCTAGCGTAAATTGACTGCTTAAAAGTGGCAATTTAAAAATCAACCCGATGCGAAATAGACGTACGGTAGAGGTAAATTTAAGACTACGTATGCAGGGAGTTACGTAAAGGCGTACAAATAAACCGGCCACTCACGCACCTACGGTTTAAAAAGGTAAGCGTGTGGCGGTGGCCGTGGCGGCGTCGAAGAGCAACGTTTTCACTTAAAGTGGCGACTTCCGACTTTTTGTTTCGAAAATTATTACTTCGCTACCGCATATCCAGTAGCCCTTGGCTTCCTACATAAGTCGCGAACGTGTAGTACCTTTTATGCTTAAAAGCATTATTACGCAACAAATCATGGGCCCGAGTGTGTTTCTGTGGGCTCGTTTGATCCTTCATAAATTATCCATTCAAGTGTACAACACCCGTCTCTGCACTGAATATTCCGCGCCCGAATGGCTTTTCAAAATGAGTTTTGATGGCTGTTTATAAGCGAAGAAGGAGCATCCATCTAGAATGATACTCCACTCGACTCTTGGTCACCGCACCGACTCTTTAAGTGTTTACCATCTCTTTTCATGAATGAGAAAAATGTTACTTCTCTTTATAACCCCATATTACCAGAGGAAAGTTATCTTTTTTGTGGCGTTGTTTACTTTCTTTTTTGAAAAATTGAATTTTTAAAAATATAATTCGTTCTTGAGTACTAGCTTGGGCAAGATAAAACTAAAAATCTCATTAAATTAAATGTTTACAAGAAATTTTACAAAGTGATTACTCGGATTATCAAGTACGGGCGATAGCATTGAAAGCACATTAGCGATATTCGGTCTAGTTGATTTCGAGTCCAGGCAATCTAAATGCAAATTTGAAATGATAGTCAGGCGCGAGAGCCGTTAATAGACGGCTAATCAAGAAAATTTCAATTTTCCAACGATCCAAACTGTCCGGCAAAGCGACCATAAACGGGGCCGACCAAGAGGGTAATAGGTGAAAATGGTTATACGGTACCATAACCTATAATTAAGAGTGCGCACTTAAAAACTTCTCGGGTCGCATTTGCAGAATATCGCGTAATGAAATTTCGTCGGGGTGGATGCGATAAAATTCGGTGGCGGTCAGTCCAAGATAGGACGGATTATACGAGTCCGCCGCGTCGGTACGGCTAATACACGGTACGGGAGGAGCTCGGGCGACGCTTTAGTTAAGAGTTTACGAGCCTCCGTTCGCTCACCGCTGAACCGGGAGCTAATTCAATCGGACTCTCCCCTTCTCCCAATGACTGCCTGGACGGACCCTGCCTACTGCCTACGTAATCTCTCCGTTCTCCTCCTTCTCTGATCCTGATTAGTTTCCTCGAGAAACTGTTAACAGGTCGAAACAATCGGATGCTTTCCCCTACACGCTACCCCCAGACTGGTTTATCGCTTATTTAGAGGATTTGATTTCGTTACTCTTAGGTGCTTTTACTTACTAAATTCAACGAGTTCGGTAAACTCCCACTTGATCACATAAAAAGTAACGACCCTTTGATCTGTGACCCTACTTAGGATCGGTAATTCAACCCCGATCAATTTGGTGCAGATAATTTTAATTACGGGGATGCTATTATCGCACAAAGCGCGAAATGAAGTGTCAGTGACCGAGCGTCAGTGGAGAAAAAATAACACCGGATTCTTAGAGGAGGTAAGGAACTCGTAAAGCAAGCTGCAGATTGGCCCTGGAGCGCGTAAATAAAATAAAGGTACGACCCGAGTAGCAGCAGCACTCCTCGCAGTTTACGCAATGTTATTATTTAGCTCGCTTCTTTGGCAATTGAGACCGGTGGTAGGTACGGTCGGTTCGAACGACAAATTTTTTCGTTATACCGCGAGAATAAAGGAACACGCACGCGTAATAGCCCCGCGCCGAGCCATTACAGGATCAGCCGGTGGCTAAAACAATGGACTCGCGCGGGGGCATTGCACAGAGTCTTAGGCTGCAGCGAAAGTCCATTTGGAAGCGGGTTAAGTGCACCAGCTAGCTCGAGGCTGATTTCAGTCCTTAAAAGCTATTATTTCTCGGCTAGAGGAAGTCCGAGCGTGCGCATTAACTCTTACGCGCGGCTCAAATTATAACTCAATATTCCGCGACTGGAAAATCCCTCTAAACGATAATCCTGCGGTCTATAAAATAAAAACCAAAGTGCGGCTCCTGACCAACACCCCCTCATAGACTATCATAAAAGTCGCTCTTGTAATGTGTGCAGGTAGCAGGTTGTACCATGTAAACGACTTCTCTCGGCTGGACCGTTAAGAAAGAAAAAGTTTGTGGAAGCACTTTGAATTTACCGAGTAATGTATCATTGCTCTCCTCCCTGATTCTTTATGCCTTATATAACTTTTCCATCACAACAAATACCCTGGCGTAATAAAACTGCTCTTGCATTTGGTTTAGGATGAACTTTATCCTTCATAAAATTTTCAGTATTAAATTTTTGAAACACTTTCAGTAGCTAAATAAGCATAAAAATTTTTAATTCCACAAAATAAAAATTTAAATAATTAGATTTGATAATTTAAAATATTTTTATCTTTCATTTATCTACTTACTGTGGCTGAGGTGTGCCCTTTAAAATCTATTAAATTAAGAAAAAAATAAAATAAAATAAAACCATAGAATTAATTAAAAATTATGGACATGGTGATTCTGGAGTGCTCAGTCTCTCGTCGAATCCTTGTCGAGAAACATTATTTTTAGACAATTTCCATTGTTGGAAAATAAATTTTCAAAATTTTAATTTAAAGCCAAAAATATTGAAACCGGTCGACCAATAAAATCCATTCGCTAACTGAACTATTCAACCGTAAAAATAATCTCAAATTAAACAGCTAGAAAGTTAATCGAGGGCACTTAAAATTAAAACAGCCGAAAAAAAATCAGAGCCTTAAAGCGATAAGCGCTGAAATAAAACCATAAATTATTTAAATCACAATGTCAATCAGTACGACCGTAGGCGATCGAAAAATTCTGCAACAAGGCTTGTCCTCCTCCCCGGTCTACCGGTAACCACACGGTGATTTCGCGTGGTTTTAGAAATCTATCATTTGTCAGCGTCGGTGGGGATTTTTACAGAGTTTACACGAGCCATTAAAGCGCTGCACTGGGTTAGCGCAATAACCACTCGAGTTTGTGCGCCACGTGCGACGCAGCGCCGACTGATTTTCGCGGGGGGGGGGGCATAATAGAGAGAGCCGCGGATACACACGTACGTATCAATGCTTTGACCACGAAACTGTTATTTACGTAAAACGTTAATTTGCGGCCTGCTGACTCCTTTGCGTTCGTTCCGTGATTCGCGGTTTTGGGGGCTGTAATCGAGAACCCGGGATGCTTATCTCTTTTAGCCTTTTAAATTTACCTTTGATTGCAATTACGTACCTACTTCCAGGAACCTTACCTTTTTTCAACTTCATGAATCAGATGACGCTCGTGACGGGGATTTTTTCAAACGATTTTGTTTTTAGGGTAATTCGGGTAATTGCACCGTCGGGAAAATTATAAAAAAGGACAGAGAAGTATTTGAGTGTGCGATTTACAAGTTTATCTGGGCGGTGGATCGCCGTCTTATTTGTCCTTATCTTTGGTGGATCTATTTCAAAGTTGCGAAAGTTTCAGGGGGGCACGAGTGCGTTTTAACAAACTTTGCATTTTTCATGACTGCAATTATTACGAAATTATATAATCTAGACGTCAAGCTGTCTATTAAACTCAGCTAACATAGTTCATCACCGTTTTATCCTGACGTTTACGTCCCGTTCTTTTTTACTTTATTTCATAATAATCCTCACTTTTATAATCTTTATGATCCGCTGGCGTTGCTTTGACGAATTTCGTTGTTACAGATTGTAAAACGCAATTTTTTTTCCTCTGCTGCAGTGATTAATTTAATTAATTTCTCGTAGACAAATTAATCTGTATTAATTAATAAGAGTAAAAAATTACATTGTGACAAACACTTTCGATGAAAATTTACTTTACTATACTGCTGCCATAAGCAATAAGCTAGGTAACTGCAATCTGTCACTTTTCGAGTATTTTGAATTCGAAGTTTGAAATCTCAAGGATGTTTCGATTAAACAAATTATTACCTCGCACCGAGAAATTCGTTGAAATCTCGGTCAAACTCCACAATTCAAAGTAACCTATTAAAATCAGAGTTTAGTAAAAATTCAAATTATAATTTTAAATAAAAATAATTTTTTTCAGCAAGGGCAATAAAAATAAAAATTTATTTCTAGACATGCATAATGGTTAGTAGTGAAACAACAACGGTTTATTGTTAAACATGCTTTAATCAAGTAAATTATTGCTATAAACTTTGTAAAATACGGTTACGATGTAGCGTTGTTCGGTCGGAGTGAAACCATCTCGAAACTCAGCAGTTTCCAAAATTTGTTAAACTTAAGCCAAGCCGACAGCGGTGCTTCCCACCGCGGTACAAATTAAACCCGCGGCATTGTTTCCTCGCAAATTCCCCAGGAAGCAACACTACGAACCCGCGGAAAACCTCAAATAAAAGTACCAACCCACGAAGGTAGTAAAAAAGCCCCCGAAACTTGATATTTACCAGGCTAATAGTAATAATTTCGCAGCATCCTGGGAGGCTCGCGTTTATTTACCAGCTCGAGTTTCAATAATTTTCCAGCACGCGTGGGGCGAGCTCTCGTTCTCCGCGGTTTAATTAAATTAATTAATGCAAATCGCCGCCGCCACCCGGTCTGAGTTACTCGTTCGCTCGGTCCCTCGAGGCTCTTTCTCGCGAATTTGGTCGGGTGGCTTCCCTCTTGTTTGACCCGCGCAAACAGACCCGGAAATTACGGGAAAACGATCGTCGCGGGAAGGAGGTGTACCGGACTCCTCCTACCGCTTTCCGCTTATGATTCGGGGTCAGCGGCTACTTCATTTCCGTATGTGAGGCGGATTCGCGTGCGGCACGTACTTCGTTGGTTCAAGAACTGATAATTAATTTCCACCTACCAACAATCTATCGTACGTACCACCTCAAGATTTCTCAAAATTTCGGTTTTTTACAGAAAACAATATTTTTAGTTCAAACAGCTAATTGACTTGTTTTAATTTAGGGCCGTACTTAAATATTAATGGATCTCTTGATTTACGCATTCGTAAAAGCAAATTTATAATCATTATCAAAGCATGTTACATCACGTGTAACGGTTCTTCAAATTTCTGGTGGTCATTTATAGTAATGGCACTTCTGGCTATCCGACGCTGACTCACGGACGAGGCGCAGTGCGGTGGGCAAGCGGACGATCGAATGTCCGGCATTTATATCTACCATTAAAATGTAATAGTTAGTGCTGTCGTTAAGTTTTAATGTGTCCAACCAAAGTGTAATCCAGTAAACAAGTCAATCGTACTAAAACTACTGACCAGCGCTGCCGAGGATGTGTAAGATATTCTTCATTTTCTTTACATGTTTATTGCTTCATCAGTCGACTTGGAGAAGTCATCCAACCACCGTACTCGGGGTTTTTTTCTTTTATTTTTGGATTTAATTATTTATTTCAATGGATTCTTTTAAATACACACTTGATAAATATTTACAACAGATGACTTTTTTGGAACATTTTGAGTTTCGGGTACGCTCTGAAACAGATTAACAATTATCTTTTGAAATTTATCCTAAAAATAAATTAATAAAAATATTTTTTCATTTATTAATAGAATGAGTTTGAAGTTTTATAAAACCTTTTTTTTTTAATTTATTAATTATAATTAAGTCAAGATCTCACGGTACAAAGACAATTAGTGTTCCATGACGTATCAATAGGAGTTTTAAAATTAAATATAAAATGGAAAACCTTAAAAAATAAAAAATTTGCAGTTTTTAAATTGAAATTTTAAAATTCTAATGTATGTTGATAAAAAAATTGAGCGCATAATTCAGTAAAATTTTGACGTTTCAGTAATATACACTCCAATAATATAATTGAAAAATGATGGAAAGTGATTATAACAAATTGATTTAGTTTTAGCACAGTTAATTATTTTTTGTAATTTTCGTAATGGGATTGTTTGTATTGTACTAATTTTTCGTTACATCAAACATACCGAAATCTTTTAATTTTGAAAACGTCTTATTTTTATTTTAAATATTTCACAAACAAAATATGTGGGATTTTTTTTTATTCTTATTTACAAATTAAAACAAATATTACTATCTCATTTTTAAACTTATAAAAAGATAGTATATATACTTATTCATATTTACTTTTTTTTTTACTTAATTATTCGTAGATAATTTATTTTAAAGTAGAAAAAGTATAATATAGTCAGACATATTCGGTTGTAACAGACACTTTGCGACAGACTATCAAAAATAATCCGTCCGTAACACTGTATAGAATAATATAAATTATTAGTCAATAACAAGGACTCCGTTGTTTTTAAGCATGCAAATATTATTTACAACTTGAATAGAGCTTGAAAGTTTTCACCCATAACTTTGTAAAATAGAAGTCTGAGACGTCAACGAAAATAACTAATGACATTCTACTCTCACCGCTGGTTATTAGTGGGAAATCCATAAGTTTGCGTAGCAAAACACTTTCCTTAGACAGGGAAGTGACACTTATGTTTAATGTCCTAAGCTCTTATCACGTACTTACACAATTACCATCCGAAAGCTACCCAACATAAACAGCAAGAAAAAAAGGCGGAGAAAACAGAAACTCGTGCAAAACTATGATAGGAGCTTCGCTGGTTATACGCTTAACGCGTAATTTAATTTCTCCATTTGGTGAAGACTCGCGTCCTCCCTCATCTTACATCGCCCCCTGGTTAACGATCATATGCGCTGCTCATTTCCTTCTCGGCCGTTTAATCCCCCGAAACATTCGTTGATAGTACACGTTTCTCGCTCTATACTAGCTCATACACTTGCTCCCCAACTTCATCTGGCTTGATTGGATCCACTTAACGGGGTGCACGTTCGCGACACATAACTGCTTCTGGCAGCCAACCTGCGCATCATTTCTCTCCTACGGGTTATGATACGCTGAAAGTGAAACTTCGTGTGTTCCACTGAGCCTTTTGTTTTTTTTTTTTTTTCTACCTTTTTTTTCCTTTTTTTTCTGCTTGATAATTTCTGGGTGCGCGCGAGCGGCTACGTGATGAGATCGCTCACCCGAGAAAATTATTGGGAGAGTGATTTCTTTGTTGCCACGCTCGCGCGACTGCAATTGCCACGGCGCGGCTGTCCGAGAGTTTCAATGTCATTAAGTTTGGGGCGCAGGATTGATTTTCAGAGTAAATAGTCAATTTTATCCTGCGTAAATTTTCTTCAAGGGGAACCCTTATACAGAGAGAGATTGCCAATTGACTAAGCGTCATTACATGGCTTTCAAATTTTGATACATCGTTTTTGCAAAATTCATCCCGAGGACGTTCGGGAATGAAATTAAAACTTAATTGAATTTCAAAAACCAAACTGATTGCTTCAAGGGTAGAGTTTCTTTTATTCTCAGCAGTGCGTTTCGAGTTTTGGTTAAAGAAGACGAGCATCGAATGTCTAGATTTTTAATTTTTAATTTTATTTTTCAACCGTAAAGGAAAGTGCAAATATTATAATTTAGTGCAAAGGTAATGAGTGCAGGCAGCTAGCTCGTAATCCAGAATATCATTAAGTTCAGGTGCGCAAGATGAGCGAGGAGAATAATAAAAATGCATCAAATAATGGGATGCTTCCTTAAACAAAACTTATTACTTTTTAAAAACAGAGCAACTCGCAGTGGCGGAGAGCGAGCTCACGGTTAAAAGTTTGACGATCAATAAAATTGCGGCGGACTTCCTCTTCCTTTGCATTGTTCATGTACGCGTAAATGCACAAGCCATTCGTGCGCAAAGCCAGGGTGGAGGCAAATTAGCCTCACCGAGAGAAAGTGATGAGAATCAGCTGTGGCGAGGGAAATCTTTTGTTTATCGCCCGGGTATAATGTTCAAGATTTCTTATTAATTCTTTCATCTCTAACTCGCACGTACGCCTTAGACGTAGGTTCAATCGCACCATTGGTACTTCGGTTTTCGGTATAGAGCAATTTTCCATGCTATTCCGCCGTACTCACCACTTCTTTTTCATTCGTAAAGTACTACTGCAGTCTTGATAATCACAGTCAGTGGGAAGAGAAAAAAAGGAATTAACTATTAAAACGAATTGAAGGTGATTATATGTCTCGAAAGCCACAGGTTTTTATTCGTTTCTGGACTTTTACTTTCTTCCTGTGGATCTTTTTGCCAATTCAGGCTCAACCTTTTTCCACTGCATTCATTTTTCAATTCACACTAAAAAAAATTCCCAATCATCTCTTTTTTTTCGTATTGTTTTTTCAAAATAATTTTGGCATTGAAGGTTCATCGAATCAGGAAAAAAAGAAAAAATTTACAGAAAATTGGGTGTCCAATGGTCTCAAAGAGCTTGGCGCTGAGTAACGAGCGAGCCAGGGCTAATGACTCGAAAGGCCCAGATTATTTTATTATCACCCGCACCGCGGCCAGTGATTTTGGCAGGATCGTAAAACGCAAACTCCCCCAGCGGTAGCAACGGCGTTCTTCGAATTGGGAGGGAGCTAGCCTGCAGACTTGCGTGATGTATAATTCTGGGACATCATTACCCAAGCAGAGAACAGTTACATCGGTAGGCGCTACTCCGTTGTGTTTGCGAAAATTAAGACCAGGGCGAGAACTTGATGGCTTTCGGGTGTTGCTGACGACTTTTCTCGGTGTGATTGCGACGTTGCTATTTTAAAATAATTTTTATGTTGATTTATGAGTCAATTTTTATTTATGTAATTATCATTTTTGTAACTGTGATGCCGATCAAAAGATAAAATATATGTGCTAGATAAACTATTTTTTAATCTTGCTGTTTACCTTCATATTGAAGATTAATATGCCTTATACTTCAAACTTGCTTCGATAATTAAAGCTTTCGACCTTTTTGTTTGATGTCATTATCAGTGATAAGCAATAAGTTTACTTCAATCTTGTTTAAATAAGTGCTGCGGTTATTAATTTTTTTTAGGGTATTAATATTGAACTATTCAGTGTAGGTGGTTTTTGAAGTTAAAATATCTAATCTCTTTAAAGATTAGATCCAAAAGATATGATCTTATGAGTAAATACATTTTTATATCTAGGGGATGTCCGTATCATATCACCGTATTTTAAGTAAATAAGTAGTTTTGGGGTTGGTATATAAAAAGTAAATATAAATTTGATCTCGTTCATTATCGTGTAGTTAAAACAATAAACTAAAATTTTTCGTTTGTTCGTATGTAAAAAAAAATTTCATGTTGTTTTTTGAGTAGAGAAATGTTTTTTCCAAAAAATATTTTAAAATAAATAAAAAAAAGCAATGCAGTCACAGTCAACAAGAGTGAAATTTAATAACGCTACAATGTTTGCTTTGTAAATATTCGACAAAATCAACAAAGTACTTGTATTATATTGGAAAACAGATTCATATGTAGTTGATCTGTGTGCCCCGGCCAATACATAAACTGAGCCCATTTTGCAATTAATATCGTGAATTCGTATAAAACGTTTCCCCCGATTAAACCTCATTTTCTGTACGAATATTTTATTGTGAACGTAAACATGATTCTTGCTTGAATTATTCATTTTCACGAAAAATATTCATCACGATTATCAAAATTTGAATGAATCCGTCCGAAAAAATATGCATCATCACGCTTATTTTACCATTGTCATTATATTTTTCAGTTCAAAAACAATACGCATTTGTTTACCTTATAATTGCAACAATTTTTTAAAAAATCCCAAAAAATAAATTTTAACTTAAAAAAAAATTTTCACTGCAGAAAAGGGTTTGTTAAAATTACATCTTCACAATAATTGTCGCTCTTTGAATCAAAATAATCAAACAATTGAAAGTAGTAGTAATAATCGAGTTAATAATAACGTACACCTCAATCGTGAAAACATATAATCATGTTGGTGCAGTGTGTCAGGAAAAAATCGTCGATTCAACACCTCGTGAATCGCGAAGAGAAGAAAAATCCTATGAACGACCTCGACAGAGCGTTTTATACGTACTCGCACATGTGATGATTGCGCCACTCGTCCATAAAAAAGAAGAAAATCTAAACTCTTCGCGAAAGGGTGACCTCCGTTAATATTAAACCACGCGCATGCGCGTAACATAGATGTGTATCAGCACGCCAGCACCAGCAGATGCGATTGTCCCTTTCGACTTATCACCGTTGTAAGACAAGCCAGCCGACAGGATGGATGTGCACGCTGCGCGGGCATTGTCATGACTGCTTGTTGCTCGAGATGTCGTTGTTGCGGTGATGCCTAATGAGTCGCGTGCTACCTACTCCCGGCGAGATTTGAATTTACGCGCAGTGTCGTATACCGGAGAGACATTGATTGCCGCTGTAGCTCGCTGCTCGACAGGTTATTTATCGATTTGGCAATTCAATCGAGTCTTCAATACCCCCCTGCTCCTCGTTATCTCTCGAGAGAATCGCTAGTTCTGCACAGTTATACGCACGTACTGATGATCAGGTGTACTCCTGAAAACTTATGTCATCAAAGCAATAGTTGGCTCAATTTATTTTAAATTACATTGTATGCGGGATATTTTTGATGATTCTTGATCGTAGAGATAAATTTTTGAATTAATTTACCGATTAGCATGAAGCATTAAGACAATGCAACCGTAGTTTGTCAACCACCATTAACATTATTATTATTATTCTGGCACAAACAATCTAGTTGATCTCTGGAAAAACTCGGTAAACAGCAGATAATTACTCATACGGAAAATAAAAACAACGATATGACGTGGATAAAGCGCGCGGCAGGAGACAGTTGAGCATAAGCATTAGCCACATCGCAAGTCACGCGAGCGTCGAGTAAAAAAAAGTCCTCCTCCATCTCCTACAAATCTTGCGCTACAGGAGTGGACAAACGGTAATTATAAATGCTCCTCAACCGGGTGTAATTGGATCGCTCGCGGGTGATTATCGAGAGTGAGCGCCGCATTAGAGTAGCCGTTGTAAAAACTCATTTGATCCTGGCGGTCGATAAATTCTTAATTATCACTGTAACGGAGGTGCCGCCACCCGATACCGATATTAATCGGCATCCGCGTACAATTGAATCTTTCTATTAGCGCTCTTAATTTATCGCCCTTTACACCAGCCGCGCTGCCGCGAGTGCACTTGACCCCCTTAGCTACCGGTACAGATTTTCACGATCTTCATTGTTTCATTAAAATGTGTGTTTTTTTTTTTTTCAATTGTCGTTTTTTACCCTTCAAAATGTGCTGAAGAGATGGACTTTTTACAACGTAAATAATGCGAGAAAATAAAAATGGATTGCAGAAGGTCTTCTAAATTTTAGTAACACATGGTTTTTAATGGTTACCGCGTGACTCAAGATTGTTGATAAATTTTTTTATGTGTGCGAATCGTTATTTCTCTTTTTTCGAGTTTCATTGTACTTATTAACTTTATGTTTCACTGTTCATACTCGTTTATTAAGGTTTATTTAGGTTTATGCGATGCATGATCTAATTAGTAGGTAGCTCATGGTCGTCTTTAAATAAAAATGATGCAGACTCTTCTGATAATAGAAAAGAGTTCTGTATCAACACAACATTCAAATATTATTGTTTACTTTTGATGAATCACGCGACTTAACAGCCGCTACCGGTTGATCTGCGGGGTCAAAGAAATAACTTACATCTCATCCGACTAAAATTTACTGAAAATGGTAAAAACCACCAAGTAGCTTATATAAACAAAGGTTGTGCAAGCGGGACGATAGCAGCACAAAGTCTGTCGAACCTTCACCTCTCGAAAAACCGCGTTAAATCGCCAGTCCAGCGAGCGTCCACTAGAGTCGTGTCGCAACGTCTTCGCGCCTGCAGTCTGCCAGTAGCGCGTAAATTAACGTCGACGCTAAATCACTCTTCCCCTCGTCGTCGTACATGTACGACGAAGGGTTAACCTGCGGCGAAATTATCATTGGTTTTGCTTGTCGCGGCTTTATTTATCGGCTTGTCGCGACAATGGAAGCCCCGTGTTTTTATTAGATAAACACGGATCACTCCTGCGTTTTACGCCGACGTCGCTTCTTTTTCAAAGTGACGATCAATTTATTTACCGTTGTCTATTGAAAATCGCTTGGATTTCGATTTTAAACTAATTTACTATAAAATCTGACGGGATGGTCATAGAAAACTTGAAATAATATCTGTATGGATCAGTGATTGGTTTGAGTAGGCTTAAATAAATAAAAAATAAAAAATCCTGAAATTAATATTATTTTACTCGATAGTCGTGCAATTCAAAAACCATAAAGAAGTATCATCTGTATATGAAAAAAAATCATTACAGAGTTAAAATAAATCAATTAAGATTTATTAAGTAATATTTATTTTACATAACAGTATGGTTTCATTGCAAATCAGAGGAACTTTTCAATGTGATGAATTTTTATCAAGCTCATTCTTTCAATCAAGCTGTATACGCAGGTTGAACAAACGATAAACGCGACTTAACGATCAATCCCATTTGCATCGTAATAGAATAGTCGGTTACACCGGGCATTAATATACCTGACGCATTAGAAGGAGGCTACTTATTATAATTTACGATTTAATTTGCAATTTTAGTTACATGCACACTAGAAAGAAAAGCAGCGAGCCTTTTTTCTCCTATCTTCAATTACCGCCACGAGACGAAAATCTTTTTATTCCTTATTTAGGTGCTTTGGCGCCTTTATCTCGAAAATAGAAACCCGCCGAGGTATAATAAATTGAGAGGCGCGGTCGAGTAGCGAACGCGACAGATAACAACAATTCCTAATTAAATGTTAAGAGCCAAACTCTCTTTGGCCACGGCACTTTACGGCCGGGCATAAATCAGAGGCGCCCGCTGCGAACAAATCGCACTTATCGATTATCGCTGCCACTGCCGCGTGCTGGTAAGCTGCTAGTCGAGGCTAGGGTAATTAAGTAAGCTGTAGGTTATTACATGAAGTGACCGTACATTTGTGTAACGGCCAGAACACCGGCGACACTTTCTGCGCATTGGCCAAGTTTACTCGTTAAACCATCGAGAAAACTGGTTGAATAAATTGATAAACCCCCATGCGTGCCGTGTAATTAATTTTTTGGGTTTTAAAATTGATTACACATTTTGTTTTTTTTTTTTTTTTTGTTGGACCGTTGCAAAACCAAAATTAATGGCACGGTTGAAAAACTAATCTTTCATCTTTCGTTCAATTTATTTTATCACTCCTGCAGTCTTCTGTCTCTTAATAAATCTCGCAACAAAGAAAGCAATCACAAAGGAGAGAAGAGAAAAAAAGGGTGGGGTTCGGATAAATAATTCAGGTAAAATTACTTTAAAGTGCCCTCCGCAAATTAGTAGATATTTAATTTCAGTAATTAAGCAGCGCGCGAGCGAGCGCCCAGATTACTTCCTCCCTTCGCTCTTTCTCCAAAGAACTCTTTCTCTCCCCATCGCTTGAATATTTCAAATCCCGAGGCGCAAAGGGTTTAAACCCCTCTAATAAAAAAAAAAGTAGAAGAAGAATAGGGTTTAATCCTTAGCTCGGTCGGGCATCAGCTGTTTAGTCAACCCTTCTTCTTCCCTTAATTAATTAAGTCCTCGTCCGGGAGGGGGGAAGGAGCTCAGGTGTCTCCCGAAATCCCTCTTTCCGGGTCTCGATAATGGCCGTCATTATCATACACACGACCTACTTACGCATCTCCGGGGGATTTCGCTCGATTTTCAAATAGCCATAAAGGAGCCTCAGGTGGCACCGGACGACTTCTCGTCTTCCGAATCCACCCGATGCCCATTCATATGCGCGCGAGACGCCGCTCAAGTTTTCCGAGCCAAACTTTCGCGTCTGAGTATCGCCTCGTAATTCATAAATTTTCTCGTGCAAACACTCGCTTTTTTTGGTTTATCCAGGGTGGATTTTTTCTTCCGATAGAACTCGAACAGCAGGTATAAAACTCGGGTGCTTCCTAAAATATTTACAGCTGAGATCCTTTCCTTGTGAAAAAATTGATAAAAAATTTTCTAAAAACATATCTAGAACAAAGAAACTTTCTGGGAAACTAATCCGTGATTAAACTCTCATCCTCATGAATACATATCGTACCAAGTCAATCATTTCCCTTTTCATATTTCCCGCGAAAACTTAAGCCCTCTCATCTTGCTTCCCCTACACGTTCCCGCATCATATTTTTACGCGCTGCCGTAGGTCGCGATCAAGTGCAAATTGCGATAAAAAAAAAAAAAAAAAAGGTGCGAAGACGACGACGATGGAAAGATTTTTTAAGACCCCGTGCAAACAAAACTGGCTGCGTTTTATAGTAAATCATTTTACATCAGGAGAGAAGACAGTAGCCTGCGGGTCTGGTTTTTTGATAAGGGAATTGTTAGTATCGGCTGCCGAGACGGTGCTTCTGCTGTCGTGAGAAAGTTTACACTTGCGATTAGATACCCGTGCATTCTTGCATCAACATGCCTGTCTCTCTTTATTCTCTTTATGTCTGTCTACCTTCTTACACTCTCGATTGATCGCTTTTTTATTGCGTTTGTCACGGGTAAATAGTTTTGTTATCAATTGCAACGCATTCCATTTTTTACAGGTACAAGTAGTTTTATTATTACTTCGATACTAGAGATTTAATTGTTTAAATTCTTTTTTTAATTCATAGGATGTAAAATGAATCACTAAAATCTTGGGTAGGTACCGTAATTAAAGTTTGAAAGCGATTGTCTCGCTTAAAAATTAAAATGTCTGGTTCATTAAAAATATAATTAAACGTACAAGGTATAACGTAGTTAATAATAGACCACGTTAAATAGATGTTCAATCCGAGTATTATCTTGGTCAGAATGTTTAGATATTACGTGTGTTATGAAAACCACCAACTATATGACTTCCACGTGATTTGTGCAATTCTCGTCTCAAAATTAGTTTATGATAGGTTATCCACTTGACACGAAACAAGATATTTTTTCATTAATTCCCATGAAAAGATAAAAGTTGTTGTTGGGGGTAATCAAATATCATATTTTATTTGAGTGAATAAATAATTAATAAGCGAATCGCCCTCGAAGTTGAACTGTAATTTTAATCAATCGAAATTTCGGTGTTGTATGAAATTAAAATAAATCTATTCTCTCATTGTTCGGGGGTGAGAGTTTGAGTCACTGTGGTTTGGTTTTGAGAAAAATAAAGACACTATAAAATTCATTGGTACGTGCGTGCGGTAAATCGAAATGGTAATTACGCACAAAGGCAAGAACGATGGCTAAAATCAAGCAATAAATTGCACAACAGAGACTCATAACCCCACTAATTTTCTTCTTAGTTAAACTATAAGCTCGAAGTTTCAAAGTGCGGCTCGAGCGCGCAGCGTGCAAGTGCATAAAAATGATTACACCTGAGACTGGAAATAAGTAAGAGCAGTCAGCTCTACAATAACCGCAAGTTTTCTAGACGAAGAGAACTCGGAGTTTCGCAAGAGCCGACAGTTAGCGTCATAAACTCTTGGCGAATACATAAAATGTATAACACCCGGACTGCGGTGGTGGTGATGCCCACTTGTTGTTATTATTTGATAACGTAATGCTGAAATAGTCTTTAGTTGTCTTTAGTGCCAATTACCGCGCTACTTTAATGTGACGTGCAAAATTTCTTCGTTTATTTTTGGACCCTCGTGCGTTTGAGTAAATTCATTTGCATGGTAAGTTACATGTGCGTAAATAAAATTTTTTCCCCATAGTGCTTAAAAAAGTTTTTCACGAAAAAAAAAAAAGGTTTCAAAACATTTTGCGTAATCTCGGATGAGTTAAAGTGATTGGTTGAAACAGAAAAGGCGTGCATTACGGGGGTATTAAAAACGAGAAGTGTTGCGTATTATATATGTGTTATTTTACCCAAATTGAAATAACTACTTTTCAGCTACACTTTTTTACATTTTGGAAAATTTTACTTTATGATTTCCATTAGCATTCAATCATGGTTATGTAAGTTAATGTAATTATTTAGAAACTTTAACAAGACAAGTACGCCTGAGTTTATACGAAAATTTGTTTGATAAGCAAGCCATATTGAATTTCTTTCTTTTTTTTTTCAAATTCGATCTGTCAAAATAAGACGTATAATCGGTCATAATTGGGCCCAGCTTTATGTAATACGCATACATCAGCCCACTGGCTTTTAAATCATCAAGTAAATTACTTACACTCAACAGCTGAGTTGTACGTACATGAACTTTCTTTGTTCTTGTCATCGTAATCGTTTATTTTATTGCTATTATTTTTTTTAAACCGCGATAACTTGTTTTATCGAAAAAACGTTTTAAAAGTAATGCCGCTTTGTAGCAATTATTGTAACCGGTGTAGATTACTACCTTTGTTCGAAAAGAGTTGAATTAGATTTATTTATCCACGACACTTGTAGATTCAAGAAAACATAAATTCCAAACCCTTAATCTTAGAATCAAAGACCCTGGTCGTTAGCATCTAAATCTATCGGACGCATTACTGCGGGTATTACTACAGCCCTGAGCTCAATACGATTACGACTTCGACCTGGTGCCGCTGCTATCCGCGAAGTGACAGCCGAGCAAGAAAAAGACAGAACGCACGGCTGCCGCGGTCGTACTAAAGTGACGGCGTAGTATACACACCGCGTCTCGTAAAACTAATTGCATCAGACCTCGTTTATTTCACCTCTCTGCAGCGATATTCGCTTTTTTTATTCTTGCCCCTCCCCCCTCCCCCTCCGTCACCTGTTTTTTTCCTTTTTACCTACTCTACGCCTCAAAAAACTTGCCCAACAATGGCAGAAAATTGCCAACCGATGTCTGGGTTCATTGCTACCGACAGCCCGAGGCGTCTGTATCGACCGGCTTATTTACACGAAAAAAAAAAAAAAAAAAAAACAAGAAACAGAAAAGAAAATTTTTCATTTTTCAACCCGGTAACCTGTTTATTTTGAATGATTTTCGTTCTAGTCTGGTTGTTCGGACAAAAAAAACGATATTGGTTGAAAAAAAAGAGAAAAAACGGATGACTCTTGTTTTATTTGACTTTCAAAAGGATAAAAAAAAATTTTTCAATTTGTTTTTTAGAAATTTTTAGCAAATATTGTTAATACTTTTGTTTACAAGAAAATAAGTCAACCAAAGTTCGATCCAATGGTGAAACAGTGCTCTTCAGTAAATCAACACAAAAATAATTTAATTTATGGCCTAAAGTAAAATACCATAACATAAAAGCTCGATATCAAGATCGATAAGCGCGTAAAACAAATAATTTTTTCAAATGGACGTTATAATTCTTGGGTGCGAGATAAGATCGATGACTGCTCGGAGATTTAGTATATTTACATTCAATAAATGTTATAATAAATGGCGTAAGATTTGTAAAATCGCATAATTTTATATCTTTTTGCCTATAATTATGTCTTGTAGTTTCAAAGGATCGTATAAGTTTATTCGGCACGTTTTAATTAAGTGCATTTAATAAGACGCACCCCAACAAAAAAAAAATGATAATTTTGTTTTTTCTCGTGTAAAGGCATTAACCCAAATAGAAGTTAATTTAGCACTATGGAGTACAATTTGGCTCGGGAGTTCTCTTCCTCGTGATAATCGGTTTAATTAAGCACGCGCCCTCGGTACCAGGTGTATAATTCGTACCAAGTACTGTGCACAGCTCGGACAGTGGCCAGTTTCCAGGAAGTAGGCTTACTTTCCCTGCCTCTGGATTCTAGAAAATCGCAAGGCGCGAAGCACGAAAATCGATTTCCTCGCGCCTGAAACGCGCCCAATTTTTGCACCGCGGGGCTGCGCTCGACAATCATCTAATTATATCTCTTCGCGCGCGCGCGGCCGCAAGCAGGTTGCGCAATAACCCGTGCTCACCGCAACTACTGACCTGCTCTATCAAATTTTAAATTCGACAGTCCAAGTGCTCGAGTAAAAATCTGCGGCTTTATCAGTTTCAAGAAAACTTGCATTAAGAAAAATCAGCGAAATGGAAAGCTTCAAAAGTTCGATAAAATTGACGACTCTTGAAAATACATATAATAATGATTCGAATAATCAATTTTCCAGCAGCTCCGATTGAATCAGGAGTGTATTACACATAATTATTATTGTGACTCGGCCAACGCATTGGATCAAGGCGTAAATTTTCTCTCGTCGATGATTTCTGTGGCACCAGCACGACCACAACGAAGAGCACGTTTCAGGTGAAATCGTTAGATATCATTATCAACACGCGGGACCAGCCCTAGTAAATTATCCATCCGGATCGAACGATCGATCGATCGATCGAGGCTGGTATAATTTTCTGGAAGATCCCGACTTTCCCGACTCGTACGTGTCCGACATGACGGAAGCTGCTCCCCCTACTCTCTGATTGATAGCTAATGCTAAATTGGGTAATATTACAGGTGTTAAAATTACTTTGGTTGGCGTCGTTATTACGAAGCGGGCGCAAAAAAACTCTACAATAATTGGATGGAAATAGAAAGTACGTTTTTATTGATTACACTTGTACGGGTATACGCGAAAATTCAACTTGGACGTTGGTTTTTTATTGCAGTTGGGGGAATTGAAATTATATGATATCTAATATTATTGTTACTCATTCGTACATATATTCGTTTCAAGAAATTAAGAGAGATTGAAAATTTATACTTCTCGTAATTCTGTTTATTTCTGAGGAAGATAATCATTCGCATCCACAACTGCACCATGATGTATAAATATGCGACAAAAGTGAAACTTTTCTAATTTTTTTTTTAGTCCAGCAACACAAATTTTAAAGATGACTTTGCCTAAACAAGAAAGTTATAATCATGATAATGATATCTAAAAAAAATTGAACTTGAATAATAAAAAAATGAAAAATATGCAGTAGAGTATTGAGCTCAGACAGATTTTATTCGGACCATTTTTACTTGCATTTTCGGTGTTTTATACTTACTTGAATTACAATAAAAATATACACATAAAAAGTCATATAGTCAGTCTTCAGTCATCAGATAATTGCTTGAGTATGAATCGAACCTCCGGGTATAAGTCGCGTGAATTGCATAAAGTTTCTTCTTACCTCAATCCATTTTTTCTTATAAAAGAAAAAAAATCATTTTTATTAATTGATATCTGGTTCTGCGATGTCTGTTTGGTTATTGTTTAATTATCCTTAAGGAAAAAATTGACGTCAATTTTTTTTCAAAACAATGTCTTTTTTTTCAAGCGGAAGAAAAATTCTCCTCAACAGTAAAAACAAGTATTGATTTCCGAAACAAATTAAGTCTTTCATGGTTGAGAATGAAGTCCTTGGCTCAAGTTCCTGAATGAATTTGCAATCGTAAAAGATATTTCGGGTATTCTCGTAGGCTTTCGAGAAAAATCGTATTTATCTCGTTGACTTACCGTCTCCCGGGTATCGTTAAGAGTCAGAAAGTTGGTGACTGCCGACGAGGCCAGACGATCAGTTACATCACGAGTTAACTCTGTAAAAGCGAAAATTCAAGTAAGTCTCACTTTTGGTTCAATAGAAACTTAGTGAAAGTGTTCGATCGATTTTTTTTAAATTTATCATCTGAATTTTCTTCATGAAAAATGAACCTTTTGCCAAACTTTGTAATCAAGAAAAACTTTAGTTTGTAAAATTAAATTCATGAAGAGAAACACTTCTTATGGTTAGCTTACTTCCTTACTAGAGTAACGTCAAACTTGCTGTTCTAAAAAACCAAAATCAAATTCTGATTGACTGATCAAAAATTAAATTTAGTGACAAAAATTAATTGAAATTTTCATCTCATGCATGAATAACTTAACATTATTCCATTTTGATGATTTTTTATAGTAGCAAGCACAACGTAATAATTTCGCGTATGAATATTCACGAAGATCAATGAAAAGTAATCAATTTATCCATAAAATTATAGATTCACCGGGAGACGAGTTCTTTTTTTTTTTTTTTTTTTTTTTCTCGTACGTTTATAACCGCGCACAGAAGAAGGATAATTGAATAATTGGTCGTTAAAAATTCCCCATGGCAATTCAAACAAAGTACAACACGATATCCTCCTCGCCTGCGGAGCAACACGTCTTCATCGAGTCCTTCTTCCCCCTCGCTCCTCCCGGGTTCGTGCCATCCTTCCCCTCCCGCCGCGGTCTTTTAATATAGTACAAAGGCACGCGAGAGAAGTGCACCGGCAGATTAGAAAACGATATCGAGGCCAAGGTTACTATAACTACGGTCACTCGGTGCTAGAACAATGAAATTTATGCAAGTCGAACGGCGCGTGACGGGCGCGCGCCGCTTATAATCACCGCCGCTTTGGAAGCTCCCGTACAAAAAAAAACAACACACAACGCTGTTTTGTGTGGATTCGCAGTGCGTTGCTCCTCGACACCTACCGCGGGTCTTTCAAAGAAAGACGCGCGCGTATGGTTTTTTCATTGACGCGGTCTGCGTTTCCGCTTCTCACGAGACCTCGAGATCTAATCGACGATCCTCCATACCGTGGCTATCGCACTCTGCTCATCTTTTGTTGCGGCTTTTAATGCTTTTGACTTGCATATCGATCATATACGCTATTTTTTATTTTTGCGATTCGCTAAATGCAAATTATTCACCTTTTTTTTTTCATCTACCATTGTTTTTGTTGGCAAATTTTTTTTTTTTTTTTTATATTCACTATTTTTCATGTTACGCATGATGAAAAAAAGGACGTAAAATTTTTAAAAACCAAAGTACAAAATGATGTTCAAATTTCTTTTTCCAGATAAAGAGTACCCGCTGTGAAAACAAAGAATATGAACATGGAATTCTTCGTTAAAATGTTCAAATTTTGTGTGAGTATGGTATCCAAGTTTTACAATTTTTTTTTTCAACTAATCCTTCATTAATAAGTTCGCATTGTAGTTAGTGGTGCAACTGTAATCATAGACATAGGTATGCAATCAAACAATAATAACAAGGTACAATAAGATTTCTGACATCATTAGTTCTAATTACTTAGCTATTATCACCGTTGCACCTGCCCTATTACAAAGTCAAACCCTGCTACAATTATTTCACGGGCCATTTAGTGTTGTAATATCTGTTCCCTGCCACACAGTCGTATTATAATTGTTGCCTGATCCACAACAAGTCGCTCTTTTACTTTTAACTTTGGCTTATAAAGAGATTAAACCTATTAGGCATGTGCATGCAGTTCTTATTTTTTTAAAAGCAATCACTTATGGTTTGATATGGGCTTTCATATCGCTTACAAAGGGTACCTTTTTTTTCTTATCGTTCGTGCAATCGAGATTGTATTTTTTGTTGAAAGCGCAATTCGACGCGAGTTCTAAAAGCTGACAACTCAAAATTTTTTTTAAAAACATGACATCTCTCTAAAGGAAAGCTCTGAGATGTCATGTTATTAAAAAAAATTTTGAGTTGTCAGCTTTTAGAACTCGAGCGTCGAATTAGTCTATTCGTTAATTTTTAAAAAATTATTAACATTATCATTATACCTTAAAGAAACTCAGTGCAAATGTGAATGTGTACTATTAAATGTACTGTTTTTCAACCCCAAGACTGTCGGTTATTGTAAAAATAAGTTAAAAAATAAAAATTTCATCAATATTTAACTTGATGTCGGAGAAGCACACAAATCATTTGGTACTGATTTGCAATTAAAATCGATGGAGAAAATTGAAGAAAAGCAAGAGGGAACGGAACGACGAATCACGCGTACAGCTGAACAATCAAGAGCGATAAGCCCCGCAAGACTTGTAAACCCACGCTGGATCGCCGCGTCGCCCGAGTCGGTCAATCGCATCGCGATCGATCGATATGCAAAGCTTTGCGCAACGATAACCATACTCCCCCCCCCCTCCTTAGGAAGTGTCTATTCTTACATCTTAGCAGCGGTAGTGTTGGATTATGCAGATTAGCGGACGGTGACTTTAAAAATTGCGCAACTGGCTCACGCCTCCGGTTGAATAACGTGCTAATTACTAATTTGCCCACGTGCCTTTTAATCGACGGGCGATCGAACTCGACCATCTGATCACGCTCGCGTGGCGTTTGTTGTTGTTGTTGTGTTAGCGAGGCGCATTGACTCACTACCGTGGATCCAGTACTAACATTCATCGTTCGCGGTCAAGCTTCCCTGAGCCAGCGTGTCTTTCAATTTTAATTTTTAGTTAATTTTTTTTTATTCACTATTTTGAAATTAATCAAAAGTCCTTGAAGGGAAGGAAGTGGGTAGTTATGTATTTTATGAATAATTTTAGATGCACTTAAAATATTCTGCATGTTTAAATTCGCAATTAACGCACAAGGTTAATAACCATAGGTCAAATCTTGCGAAATTACTCGCATAATGCAATTGTTGGCTACTTCATGATAATTCATTAGCCATTAATTTATTGCTCGTTTATTTCATTTATTACCGATTCTTTTATTTTTTCGACTACTGACAAGACCGCAACTTTATTTGGTAATGACTTTTCAGTTGGCAATTCATCGAGGGAGAGGTTCGAAACGAGTAGGAGCCGACAGCTTATGATTAATGAAACCGCCGCGGCGGCGGTCGGTCTCTTAAGTGATTTGAAAATATTTCAATTTTTATTCAAAGCTTACTGTTAGCCGCAATCAAACTACATTTTTTTTTTCTTAATTTTCGCATTGTCTGGTCACGACGGTGTTTCAGCTTAAATTTTGCAATCAGTCCATTGCTTGAGGGGAATCGCAATTTATGTTGGTGTAGTTTAAACTCTTTTTGTTCAAATAAATTGCGTAATGTTATTAACTGCTGTTCGACTTTTAATCGTGTTAAAGGAGACTTTATTGAAAAAAATTTTCATTTTGCAAGAGTATTTTTTAGTATGTCAAAATAATTCACTAAAAGCTATTGAATTAACAACAAAATTTTCACTGTACGTAAAAAAAACTTTTTAATTTAAAAATTACTTTTACTAACATTTCTTTATTGTTGAAAATACTATGAAATTAAAAAAAACTTAAATTAATTTTTTTAGCTTCACTTCATTATGGCAACTGCGATGATGAATCATGAAGTTCAAAGAGCCTCATCACCCATCAGTCATGGAGAAGGTCCTGTGTGGGATGACGCTAATCAAAAATTATATCACGTCGATATCAGTGCCCAAAAAATATATAGATTAGATCCTGTCAGTGGAAACGTTACTTTTGCTTATCTAAGTAAATGCATTAATTTTTACTCGAGATTTTATTTTTATTTTTCATCAAATAATTATTAAGTTCTAAAACAAAATATAATTTATTTTACCTCAGATTGCGGGCCAGTCGGAACAGTCGTTCCGGTGAAAGACTCTATCAATAAATTTATAGCTGGTTGCGGTCGAGAAATAGTTTTGGTTACCTGGGATGGAGAAAATAATACAACTAATCCGTCCTATGAAGTACTAGCGAAAATAGACACCGATCGTAATGACACTAGAGTCAACGATGGAAAATGCGATCCTTCGGGTCGTTTTTGGATTGGTTTGTGTTATTTTGATTTTAATTAACTTTTGGCAAAAAATATATAGATATTGATTTTTTTTTTTTTTTATTTAACCAAAAGGAACCATGGGGCTGGAAATCAACGATAAAATCGAACCAAACCGAGGCTCTTTGTACAGATATGGTCAGAACGTAGATGTAAAGAAAGTTTTTAGTCCAGTGACTGTTAGCAATGGATTAGCTTGGAATAACGAAAAAGACACTATGTATTATATTGATTCTCCAACTAAACAAATTGTGTCATTTGATTACGATAATGATTCTGGAGACATTGGTAAATTTCCACTTTTTAAGTGGTTAAAAACCACTTATTTATTATATTTTTAATAATTCATTTAATTTTATTTATCACTATTTTAAAACATTCACAAAAAATTATTCAATTTTTTTTTTTTTTTTTTAGTTTCTTCAAGTAAAAAAGTTGTTTTCGATTTGGTACAAAATAACCTTACTGGAGTACCTGATGGTATGGCGATTGATGAAAACGATAATTTGTGGGTTGCTCTGTATGCTGGAAGCGCTGTAAGTATTATATTAAAAATAAATTTTAATATTCTGTTATTCAAGAGAAGCAGTATGAAGAAAAACAATTATTTTAAATTATAAAACAGCTGAAAGTGATAATTGGACCATTGATTTTTTTATTATATTATATGAGGCATCCACCACTCTTTTGTAGTCAATCTTTTTAATATTCATGAATTTTTATTTCTAGGTTATTCATGTAGACCCACGAACAGAAAAACTCCTTAAAAAAATTGATTTACCCGTTGACAGAGTTACCAGTGTTGCATTTGGTGGACCTAATTTAGACATTTTGTACGTAACGACGTCAGCTTTTGGATTAACCGATGCTCAAAAGAAAGTGAAACCTGATTCTGGTAGTGTTTTTGCCATTAAAAATTTGTACGTTCAAGGACGACCAGTTTCCAAATTTCGATTGACTGAGTGATTTTTTAAAAGTTTATTCATGAACTACTTAGCTCAGTATCTTTTATATTGAATGAAAAGAAAAGTTTTATACTTCAATTTATTTAAAAAACTCAATAAACAAAGATAAAGTTTTATGAATTTTGTTTTCGTTATTTTTAAACCTTCCACAAGAAAAATTTTTTTATTTAAAAAAATTAAACACTCAAACATAGTTTATTTCCAAACAGAACTAGTTTTCGCAAACTTAAAAAAAAAAAAAAAAACTGTAAAATTAAGAAAAATTGGAAGCAAAACAAAACAATGAATTTTCTCCAGAAAAGCGAGATGCCACGAGGCACAAGAAAGAAAAACAAAGCTATATAAGCGTCCGATGGATCTCCCCCGGAGCAACAGCGGCATTTTTATCCCGAATACGAGTAGCTGCAGCGCAGCAGCAGCAACCGGTAAATCGTAAAGGCGTCGTAACTCCCGCGGGATAAATAGAGAGGAGCGTCCGTTTCGCGGATTACGACGCATCACGAAGAGCAGCTCCTACCTAACCGTGATGCACAATAGCTCCTAGCTGAGGGCGCTTATGCGTTTTTCGCTCTTTGGCCTCGATTACCGTCGCTACCTGTACTCGCGGCTCTGAACTATAAGAGTTATTATTATTATCTTCCTTTTTTTATACTCGCATCCGACCAATTTGTTCAAAAGGTTAAAAAGCTCGTTTAAAACAAAAACTTGTCTTTTGTATTCTGGATTTGGGAGTGCAGTTGTAAAAGAACTACTGTAAAAAGTACAATTTGCGACTATTTTCACGGTAACCATTTACATTTTCTTGTCAGTATTTCATAAAGTTTCATAAAACCACCTGAAAGATAAAAACTAATCCTTGACCAAAAACTAATCGACAGCAGCTGTGTACTTAAAATCCGGCGATTTTTTCTCACTACAAGTCACATATATTTTCCAAGGCATTAGGTAACTAGAAGACGAAAAAAGAAAAAAAAAAAAGAAAAGGTAAATAAATAAAAACGTAAACTTCCAATCATCTGACAATGAGCATATGGAAACGTCAGAGTCGAGACATTGCGTCAGACGATATTAGCGAGACTTTTACTTAAGCGAAGAGAGCCAATCATTTTGTTTTATCTTTTGCACCTTTGAGAGAATATACGCATTCGAGTGGTGGCTCTGGACTTTCGTAAAATATCCGCACCAAAGACAACAACGCACGCACTCATACGTGCACCGGTGCACTGACGCAATAATTCCTCTGCCTGGTAGATTCTCCGCTGATGCTGATGCAAGCTTTCAATACAGCCCCTGCGCTGTATGCTTTCTTTGACCATTCGCTTGATTTATGCTCGAAAAGCCAAAATAAAGGCGAGTTCGACAACAACTTTCCCAACATAAAAGGTAGAAAAAAATGATTGGAAAATTCGCTGTTTGATCACTGAAGGTATAGAAACGAATTTTTTTTTTCTCTGAATGCAACGAATGCAAAATATTTAACGAATTATTTCTTTAATGAGAAAATACGTTTTCTGTTCCCTCGGCAAGTCACGCGCAGAAAAAGTTGAGGGCTCGTAACACGAATGTCAAAACCAACAGCACTGAGGATTCGGTGCGAAAAACTCGTATGTATTCATGACGACACGTCCGAGCCATGCACACTTGCTAAATAAATCCAGTCCGGTATTGGCGGAAGGAGAAAAAAAACCCCCGCACAGACGACGAGACGACGAAAAGAAGAGCAGGCTTGACTTATTTGTGAGGTGCGAATTTATCAATTTTTTGGTTTATTGTATGAGAAAATTGCATAATTTTTCGAGACAAAGGAAACTATTTAAATCGAGGTGTTAATGCACCACTTACCGTTTTCATTCACCGAGAATCAAGAAAAGTCAGTGCACTGTGAATGTGTGTGTGCAGAGAGTGCGAACCTCATCTGCAAACGAAAAACCACCTGCAGCCAAGCGGGTACGTGTAAAACATACACGCTAGCCGTAATAGAAAAACAAACGCTAAATCGAATAAATACGTAGTAGGGTTCCTTGACACTTGCTTCTCCCTCTTTTCTCGCTCGCGCGCTTCTATTTGACTTGGTAATATCGAACTAGCTGGGTCTCTTGTAAGTTTGTAACCCTGCGTGCCTTTTTGTTTCTTCCTTTATGACTATATCGTCACCTGATTCTTGACTCGAAGTGTCGAAGTCGCGGGATACGATTACATCCAGTTAGCTCAAAAATTGAAAATTCATAAATTTTAAGATTTTATACAATTATTTAGTTTTTTGATAGAACTAAAAACTTCAAGGTTGTTTTTATGACACATTTAAAAGCTTAGTGTCCGCAAAAGATTATAAAAAGACGGTATTCTTTTAATTAATTGAAGTCTTAAATTAATTAAAAAACTAAAAAGAAATTATGAAGTCTTGTTTGAGAAGAGAACTAGTGCTAAAGGGTATTAAAAGTTTCAAAGTCACTCCCGGAGCTTTATCTATTTACCGATAAAGTCTTCTAACAATTTAATCTTTCCCAATTAGTAATTCAGTACCCTTGTAGAACTAATTTAGTCCCCCACGGTTCAACGCTTCAATCTGACCTAACTTCTTCTCCACTTCGTAAAACCAAACTTTTTAATTAAATCCCGGAGTAAATCTGACTCTTTAACCAGGAAGAAAAAAGCTCTTTTACTCTTTTAGGGAAGGATGAAAATGCTCGAACAAGGAGCCAGCGTCAAGATAAAGAAGGTCGAAAAACCCTGGATGATCCACATCGGTGACCGATCTCTTATCAGCGTAACTTCATCCTCTCGTGCGACGAAAATGTAGAAAAAAGAAAGAGAGAAAGCCAGCACGCGAAATAATAGTGGCACACATACGGGCATTTCAACCCGGAAATCCTCCGAAGCTCAGACGCGTCAATCGCACGAGTCCTCCCCCTTATTCGCGCTGCATACGAAGAGACGCGTTGTCGAAATGAGAGTTCGTCCCGGAGTTTTGGGCGCCCCTCCCGAACTGCTGAAATTGCGAATCATCGGGCGGCGGGCAGAGAGTGCATTACGTAATAAGAAGAGTCTTTGTCTGGGGGCGTGTGCACGTATATAAGACGACGCAGATGCTTTTCCGCTGATAAATTACTGCCGGCTTGGGGAGGGACTACGCTATCGCGATCGTCGAAATTTTTGAAAAAGCTTTTGAAGTGCACAACTTTCGGGGAGGTAAACTTTTTTAAGGAAGGGGACCGAACAAACAAGTGGATAAAATATCATCCGGATGAAATTTCTGAAATGCCTTTGGAAGTGCCGAGGTGTCGCACCTTTTTATAGATTTTCATTATTCGAGTTTCAAGAGCTTGCACGAAAGTTTTCTTCTTGTACCATGAATACTTAAGAGTATCGGTGCATTTTCGAAGTTTGAGTGTATGATTTTAGTTTGACTCAAATTTATTAGTTTTGAACTTGCGCAAAAATAATTACTTTAAAAATCGATGCTGCAGTATAAAATTAATCAGTACATATTATTTTTAACAAAAAGCACAAAAAAGTAACTTGAATGTGAAGTTTTTATTAATTAATTTTAAGTAATCTTCCAGCAAATCGTGGTAAAAAATTCCTCATTTTGTTATTGAACGGCTAATTTATTCATGCAGGTGTAATTCTCAACACTGATAAGCATCAAATTACAAACCCTACGGTTTATTCAATCTTGAAGCTCGACTGATCACGTGATGTACATTAGCAAAGATTACCGGCTACTTAGGTCTGGGTACTACATCTATAACTTTACTGGAGCCAACCAAGCCTAAAAAAATATGTCAAGAACCACCTCGTCCAGTTACTTTGGCCGCGATGACGATTTCTTTAGACTACCAATAAGGGTGGGTTTTTCCAAACATTATACTAAAAATCAATTGCCCCTGCAGATAATTTGGACGATTGGCCAGTTTGATAAATCGAACGAACCAATTTGTCAAGAATAAACGACTCCCACACCAAAGAAGCGCGAGGCTTGGGTCATTGATTTTAATGTTATGATCGAAACTGCTCGAGCTGACTGTACTGGATCTGCCGGTTGCCACTGTATTTCCCTGTATGCGCGCGCGCGGAGCTCGTATTTATACGAGCGAGACGTGACGCTGCTGGTACTTTGCTCGATCAAAAACGAGTCCTGATGAGACGAGGCCTTTTTTGGCCTCGCCTAAGGACCTTTTTTCCCTTTCTTTTGAGAGTAGAAATTATGTGTTTGTTTGCCTGGAATTGTTGGATGTTTGTCTGGATATAATTAACTCACACTGACGAACTAATGATTTCTTTTCCTTTTTTTTTTTCAATCAACGCTGGTTTGTACGTTTTTTGCAATGACTGACTCGTATTGATTGCGATAATTAAGTTTTTAAAGATTATTTATGAGGCCGTTAAGTTCAAGATGCGATATAAGATGCGTAAAATCAAATTAATGTCTCTATAAAAAATATGTTTTTCACGATTTTATGGCAAAGTGATTCGCTTATTTTTAAATCGGATGGAACTTGAATTATAAGGTCGCTGCCGTACTCGTCCTGACTGAAATTTTGCAATTCCAAAATTCAAAACTAACATTAGAATAAAAATTTATCTTAATCTCACTACCGAATCTAGCGCATAAAATACAAGAGATGATGTAACAACTTTCTTATCATTGCAAAATAAATTTTTTGTCGCTTTTTATTTCAAGATTCACGATCGAATGAATTTACTCGTTAGACTTCAGATCGCATAAGTTGTCAAGAGTTTGCACAAAATTACGTTATTGCTCTGGATTTAATCGCCAGTGCGGCAGTCTTGCATGAAGGGACTTTCAGTAATAGACCAGACAGCGTGGAACTATGTTGTTTATGCAAATGTAGTTTCGATCAGGTCGATATTATACGTCGTTCAATCGGGTCAAGGATCTGTGATATTCAAACAGTTACGTGATTCTAGAAAGGAAGGATAACGCACTTATGGAAAATATCCATAATACTAGTTAGAAAGCAGAGTTTATCTTTATAACACTCAGATGGGCGTGTATCATCGGACGAAAGCGAATCTTGTACTTTGGCGCTTATTTGGTTAATGATAATATACCGTCTTTTTAGGGCAATACGTCTATTATATTGATCGTAAAACTGTTTACATGCGTTCTTACATTGAAAATTCATAACTAGGATTCCTGGAATCGGTGCTTGGAATTATGGGCTGTAAGCAACGAAAAAATTATGATTCAATCATAGTTTATGATCTACAATGTCATTTTGCTACTTGCTTTGATAGCTGGGATTTTAAGTAGTCTTCGGAAATCATTTATGAATATAACTAAATTAATTTAATCTAATTTATTCAGATTTGATAAAATCCAAAAGATCTCAAAATTTAATAAACAAATTTTCAAAGGCGAGTATAATCATAAAATAATGAGCTCGAATTTAAATTTAAGAAAAAAAACTCTTATCAAAATAGCGACGCATCATCTATTTTTCAACATCTTATCTGAACCAAAAAAAACGAAGGGATGGCTGCAGTCGCAGCGAGAAAAGAGATATTGTAAGTATACTCGACGCAGTTGCACGCGTCCAGTAAAGCGTGACCGATGATAATGTTGTGGTCAGAACTTGTTGAGTCGACTGTACCCGGCTCGCAGGCCAAGACATGTTTTCCTACTCGTCTCTTCCCCTCTCTTTTCGTTCTCCCAAGAGGAACACTCGGCACCTCATCTCCTCTTCTCGCGAGGAGAGAAGAAGATAAAACGGGCGAGACTAATTCTACAATGCACATTGGCTATAAGAAGGCCCAAAGCTAGCTTAAATGATAATGGATATGCCTGTTTGCTACTTCTGCGTATCTGAAAAGCTTTCAGCTGCTCAAAACTTTGGATATTAGGAAAGGGTTGCCCTCGGCTTTTACGACTTTTCCCGCGTACGCTTACGCAATGTTTTAATGGCTTGCTTATTTGATAATTATCAAATAACAGTTTGAAGTTCTTTTGAAATCTCTCACACTCGCGTCAAGATTTTACCTCAAATTAAAATTTACAATTTTTGAAGTTTTGAACGAGCTCAATTACATTTAACGACGGTCTAGTAGAATAAAAAAAGCTGAAGTAAGGGTAAAAATGATTTTACGGGTGGTAAGTATCTCTCCCAGCCTAATGTTTGAAAATTTTGCGTGTACCGTTCGATGCGCAGTATTAGGCTCTCCCCTTTATTTATATATTATTACGCGGGGCATACATAATTTCGTAGTAATGGCAGTATATGTATGCAGCGTCTATCGGTGAACGGGGGGGAAAAATCGAACGGGCACTTCGCAGAACTCGATTATAACAAATTCTCCTGACCTAATTTCTCGCTCCGGCTTTGGCCGCCGTGCTAAAATTGCCTCAAATTGTAGAACCGAGCTTGAAAAAAGCAATAATAAAATACGCTGTGTGTACCCACTTCGAGGGAGATGCTTTCTTGTTGGCCCGAGGGACTAATGCACCGGCACCGAACGTGCGGCGCATTACAACTCCCTCTTTTTTTTTTATCCCCCTCTTTCTTCGGCTCCTCTGACCCCTTTGGGACCCTCTTCTCCGCAGGCAGCGTACGCATCACGTATAGCCCATCCGTGGATACCCACCTCGGGAATATGAATTGTCGAATAAGGCAGATTAGCCTCTCTCTCTCTTGATCGATCGATCGATCGAGCCGATTGATCGAGTAAACACTGGGATCTTACCTTCTTCAAATTATCACACGTACTTCTTTGAACCCGTCAATTTTTGCTCCTTCGAGCAGCTGGAATCTTCGCAACTTGTAACTTCTTCGGTTCATTTAACCCTTCTGATACTGATTGATTCGAGCGGTAATTAGACTATTTTTTTTCTATCCGACCCAAGCCTAATTGGTGTTACCGGCTGATTTAATTATTTACTCAAGCAAACCGTACCGTTGGCAAACGCAATAGTGACGTAGAAAATCCAACCTGCAACGGTCTGCAAACGCTATTGTTTATGTTATTGAAGAAGCTAATTTTCATAAGCAAGAATTTCAAAAAATAAAGACTGAGCCATGGTATGATTACAAGATACCATATAAAGATTTTAAAAGTCACAGTTTGTGCGACATTAGCATGATACACGTGTGTCGGAGGAATCAGCAGCACTCTATAACCGCACGATGGCGAACTGCAGCAGTGAGTCCTTTGAGCTTCACAAAAGAGATAGCGAATCTTTTGCTCATCGCGATGACATCAAAGCGTCCCGACAAAGCCACGCCGACTCTGGCTGATGACTCGAATCCTGGACTTTGATGCGCACTTTCGGATGATATTATTCGCGAGATTCAATTTTCTCTCCCTATATCGTACGATTATTGAATTACAAATGCACCTTTAAATCCCAATGCTAGCTATTAATTTTTCAAACACAGTTATTAGAAATTCATGAAGAGACTTTGAATATTCTCTTTTCAATTATGACGTTTAATCGAAGGCTGATCAAAGTTGGGCCTCAATTGATTATTTATCGAAATTCAATAAAATATTATAGTTAAAAAAACTAATTTGGGAAAAAGCTCACTACTACTTGTTTTTGAGCTCATCGGAGTATTATTAGAACCCCAAAAAAACCTCAAACCTCAAACTCTACATGAAGATACTTTTTTGACTTCTTTAAGCTTTGATAGAGTTTAGTTGAATTAACAGATAAATGTCGTATTTTTAAAATCAAAAAATTCTTATAGTTTGATATCACGAATTTTTGTTAAGAATCCTTTAATTAATGTTTTGGTGCTAAAACTCTCCCTAAGTTTGTTTACCTCTTTGAGGTTTTTTTGGGGGATATCACTATTTTTTGTTTGGTATAATGTTTTATTTAATACGTATTTTTGGCCTCTCCTTCAATTTTACTAATCAAAGTGAAATCAAAATTTAAAATAAGATACAAAAATTTTTCATCAAACTTTTTGTCATAAAATATTGATATCAATTTTCTTTTAAACTAATTCAAATTTAAAAATTAGTGTAAAAATTTGCAAAATTTTGCCATTGTTCCTGCTTTAAGAACTTTTTATGCTTTTTTATGAAGTACTAAAAATCAATATAGGTTCTAATGAAATAGGGAAGTAGGCTCAATTTAAGGTCAAGCCAAGCCAGCTAACGGTAAAAAATTTTTTTACACGATTGATCAATTTAGCTTTTAAAGTTTTATCAATCTATTGATGGGTTATATAATTAATTTTTTTTTTTTTTATCATTAAATCTATTTCAATCCATAAAATATTAGAAAGAAATCTTTCAATCAAATCGAATATATTTTTAAGTTTATTTTTATAAGAAATTAAGAAAACAAATTTAAATTTATTTTTTTAATAAAAATCGCTACTGCGCCATCTGGTGAAAATTCTGTGAAGTGCCGAATGTCGATCGGCGTTTGAATGTCTTTCGAAATTCGAACACTGTGGAAAGTCCGAAAAAAAGGCCGAATTCAAAAACGCGAGTTAATAAATAAGGAAATTAAAAAAAATATACGATGCGAAAACAATCCTCATCTCTTCGGTAGTGAAAAATAGGCGTACTCTAGAGGTTTTATGACGCAGGTAACGTGTTTTAATTTTTAAATAATAAATTAATTATGGTTAGTAGGGTTAAGGTAGCTCCAGTAGCTGTAAATAAAGCACGGCAGCTGGCTACTATTTTGGCGCGAAAAACTCTCCCAAGCCAGCTACCGTTGGCTTTGATAAACAAATCTTGAATTCAAAAAATTACTGATTTATTTTTTTCTCATATAGTCACCAAATTGATAGTTTTACGGATCAAATGAACTTTGAGTACAGAGGTCTTAAGTAAGAAAATTGCATCTCGTGATCTTCGTACGCATATGAGATGTTGCAGGCTCTGTTTGTTTATTTTAAAGAAGATGAATTGCGGTCGTGAAATATAATTAACTTTGGGCTGCGAAATGAATGCTTGATATTATTAACTTCAGTATGTTAGAGAGGCTTTTTTTTCTTCTTTCTTCGAGTGTGTTTGAGATTACGTGCTTTAAGAGTCACACCACTGTAATCTCAAAAAATCGGCTTACTGAGGACAGATTTTTTAAATTCTCAATTTTTTACAATAATTTTAACACAATGTGGTAAATAAATCGCTCGACGTAAAGCAGTTGTTTATGATACTGTGACCTCTAAACAATGTTAATGTTATATTGTTGCTTATACTTTTTACCACATAAGGAGATCACAATGTACCGGGAGATGATTAGCCGTAATGACGTCATTCAAGTTAAATTTTCATCTATAAATAGAAAAAAGCGTTTTCTTATCTTTCAAATGACGTAGAAATCACAAAAAAATCGTTAAAGTGCTTTCATTACTGCTAAGTGAGAAAAAAGTAGCGTGCTGTAAATCAGCGATCGATGACAGTTTACGATGCATAATTCAAGGATCACAACTCAATTCGTCTTATAAAAATACACCGGAGAACCTGATGAGACAGAAAAGGGAGAAAGAGTCAGAAGAGAATTCCTGCAGTTTTCTGATCGTCTGCGGAAAATCGCGTGCTTGGGGTATGAGTCTTTTGCTGTAAATTATGTCGTGTTGATATACAAGTTTGACCTTCGGGTGGCTCGGCTCTTTTGCAATCGCAATGATAATTGCATCGAGAGCACCTTCGGTGCGCATAAAAACCACCTCTAAGGGTACAAAAAGAAATGCGATTAGACTGAATTCTATTGAAAACGTTGACTTAGACGATCTTTTTCAGGTTAAGATTGTTTTCCTATTTTTTTTTAATCTTCAAGGATGCTCCGGATTCGAAATATACATTGATGATTCTTTTGCTCTAGAGTAACATTAGTTTTATTTGAATTACACTGATATCTTTTAAAATACGCCATAAAATTATCGAGAAAATTATAAAACTACCATTTTTTTTTTTTTTTTTCTGCTTTCATCGATTCAAAAAGCTAATCAAGTGGAAGCCGAAGATTACTATTGATTCTAAAAGTGTATTATACACAATCAATCAAATTGGATTTAGTACTTTTTTGTATGAAAAATAATTTTCAGTTGTTCAAACCAAATATCTTTGTTTTCCCTCAGTATGAAGAAAAACCATAAATGGTCTTACGTTGATGATTAGCGTGCAAATTTCACGCATCGTCACATCTTCAAACAGATTTGCTATTGCATCGCCGTTACAATAATTAACACTCGAGCGTACCGGTAAAATAATGGCTATAAAAAAAAAGGTTTAAACATGTTTAATTATTCAGCCGATAAAAGTGCGCATCGGTTGACGAGAGGGAACTAAAACCAGCACGACACTTATTTTTTTTCTTCTCATACTCCCTGCACACATCTCTGTGATAATTGCATTTGAAATGAAGGTCAAGAAATAACCGAGCGAGTAATCGGTTCTTCATCGACGCGTAATATAAACATCGTCCAACCGGTATGTATACACTCCGGGATGACGAAACTCGAGGCTGGCGCAACAGCCCCTAAGGTGGTGCGGTAGTACCGTACCGCGACGCCAGGTGCGCACCCGCGTGGGAGACGATTCAACAGGTTACCCGTTGTAAAAAAATATTTATCTTTTTTTTTTCTTCACTCTCGTTTTATCTATGTATATGGTTTTCCACTCGACGGCTATTAGCATTATAGCTGCGTCTCTTTTCGGTGCTTGTGACGAGAGATCGATAGACTCCGAGGTGATCGATCTCAACGGTAGCTGTTTTGATTTTTTTATGATGCTTTTTCTTGACTATCTCGAGTGCGTAATGGAGATGCAAAAAACTAGGCAGAGTTGATGCAACCTTTCAGTTCAATAACGACGCACTCTGAGTGTGTGCTGCCTGCAGATTTCTCGTAACCAATCAGTCTAATTTTTTTTTTTTTTTTTTCCTTTTTTTTCTAATATTGTGGTGTTTACAGTTTTTTTCGCTGAATTTTTTACCGCTTTGAACTGAATACATTAAATGAGCGTTGTTCGGAGCGGTCTTACGTCACTTTCTGCGAAGATACTATCTCTGTAATACTCTTATAATCATCATTGCCGCTGACTATTATCATCACCGGCTCTCATCATGCATTCATTTCTTTTATCGTCGTTACAATCATTGTCTACCTGGACATTATCAATCTTTTTGCAAAGATTTTTCATTGTTTTCAGAAGCAATATTTTTCATTAAGTTTTAATATAAATCTTTTGTTAAAAAGCTGTCAGGACGCTGGAAGTATTTATTGTTTTGATATTTCATGCAAATTGTTATTATCGTGTTCTGTCTTATCAAAAAATTCCACTGTCATTTTTACTACTAAAACAAATTGGACTAAATTTATTTCTTTTCTTAATCTAATACAAGACAATAGTAAAATGAGAAATAGAAACTGATGGCGTTTTTGTTATCGCCAGAAGTTCAAACAAATATTGTAATGTTTGTAAAGCCATTTGTTTAAAGTTGTTTAAATATTAAGTAAAATTACAAATTTCTGTCAAATTTTTATCAATTTTCTCAACTTTCCCTCGGTTCATTTGTAACGATAATCCTTTCGGAAATCACTTTAAAAAGTTTGAAAAAAATATAAAAAGAGAAGATAGAATAAGCTACCAAGATTGAAATACGATACGGACCGAGAGTAGCTTTTCGAAGGTATAGTTTTCGTAAAAGGTAAAAAAAAAAAAAAAAAAAACTGCGCAGTAAGCACGGCGCGATCGAGCTTAAGCTTCTTAAGCCGACGAACGCATGAGAGAGAAGAAGAAGAAGAAAAAAAATAAATAAGCGGGTAAGGTGTTATTGGGTCCCCTGCGCTGGCCTCAGACCCGAGGAGGACCAAAACATAACGGTATACCGCACACCTCACGAAATAATATATTCACCTCCGTGCGTTTGATAGGAAGCTGCTGCATCTGACTTTCTCCTCGCTCTATAAGCATCTCTCATTCTTCCTTTCTCTTTCTCCCGCGCACACTTATCCCGTACTTTATTGATTTTTTCCTCTTCTCCTCAATATTAATTATTCTTATTCCTTTCTTGCGGGTTGGTAATGACTTTGTTCGGTCGAGCTTTGTTGTATGTATTTTTTGAGGTCGCGTCTCTCCCGAACCTTGAAAGAGCCTCGATAATAGTAACCACGCACAAGCCGTATCGCTAATAGCGGTGCTAAAGCGTGGAATAAATTTTGAGCACCGTGCTTAGACTATAGGTTATAGGTATAACAGGAGGTTCGTTAGCGTCGAGCAAACGCGGGAGTAAAGAAGCGACGATGTGTGCACGCGGCTGCCGCAGCGGGCGGCGCACCACAAGAAATTGCTTTAGTCCCCCGCAAGCCCCCAAGCCGATGTTATAGCCGAGCTTATGAAGGTTAATTAGTCACTCGATTGAAACCTTACGGGGCCCTCTCGTCGATTTCAATTACTTGGCGACCCTTTTTTTGCGACTCGTTTATATCGTTTTAATCATTCGATCGTTTTAGGTCTACGAAGGGTTGTTCCATCAAGCGATTTTTTTTTTTTTTTTTTTCAAGATGTAACTCGGTTTTTTGATCTCCGTGTTCAATTTGTGGTTAGCAATTTTTGCAAATAAAGCTTCGTCAGAAATTTTTTCTGATAGTGAAAAAAACAATTCTATGAAAAATGGGACGTGAATTCATAAAAAATGAACGCCGACCACACTGCTACAAGCAGCTTGGGGTCAAATATTGTGGGTAAAAACTTAACTCGAAGAACTTTTACATTCGTAAATATTTAAATTTATGTCATATAATTTTTTAATGTTGTAGTATGATTTAATACAATATACTTAATTTTATAAATTGAAACTCACCAGTTGGAGATTTAGTCGCTTAAAAACCTGAAGTTTACCAATACTAACTGTTGGTAACACTGCATTTCTTGCGTGTAATTCAAAATTGAGTAACACATTTAAACTAAGAGATAAGAGCTTTAGAAAATTTTATGGAAAATAAAATATTTTTAAGCATCTTGATTATTGGGTAAAAAATAACTAACTTGAGAATAATTATCAAGAAGCACACATTGAAAAATAATTTACTTAAAGATGTTAATAAGACTCATGGTAGCTACCAGTTGCCTAACCCTGGTTAAATCCTAAATCAAGATCAAAGAGTCACGGTTTATCCAGAGTCCATGCCAGGGGTGTGCAAGCATTCTTCTTTAGCTAGCTTGGGGTCTAATATCGCGTTTCGCGGTAATCAGTCATTTCCATTATTTATTACATCCCATAATGACTCGCAGAATCTAAAAGCGTATCTATCCAAACAAAGGATAGCTTAGTGTATGCATTACGTTACGATTTGACTTGGGAGTTGTAACGAGCCCGTGCGAAGTCGTGGATAGGTGTATACGAGCGCGCATTATAAATTGTACGTGTCGCTTGCAACCGCACATGCAGCAGTGGTAGCTCCTGGTTAAGGTTAAGTAAAAAATCTCCAGAGAGATAAAGGAGCCAACATTTTTATTGCGATGAGCGACTCGCGTTATCGCCGCGGTTTTATCCGTGTTTACCTCTTAGCGCTGCATATTTTGTTTATTTTAATTGAAATACTTATAATGTCTATTTTATTAAGGGATAAATATGCTGAGAGTCGGGGTTTTTTTTTTAACTATTTTATTAATTCCAATCTGATAACTCTGGTGGTGCCAAATGTTTCACTATCCATTTACTTTTTATATTTTTAATGTCCCTGTATTATCATAGCTTTAAATCAATTAGTTTTTAACTTTTTAATAGATATAGTATCAATAAATATTATCATTAATTGAACATAATTTTACTCCAAAATAATACAATTTTCTATTAGTAGCCATTAATCCAGTTAAATAAATAAAAATATTGTGGTTGCTGCTACTGGTAGACATTGTATGAAAGTGTTGGGATAATGATGAAAATAATTTCTTTAAAGTGCTATTATTTATTAGTTTACAAGAAATTGAAACACTCGGTCATATTGAAAAAAACATCTTTCGACACAATTGAACGGTTCTTTTTACTGAAAATTAAAGACAACCAAGATCCAAAAAGTAAAAAAGTGTATACGAAAAACCTGTCGCACGCCAAGAAGTGTGCGTAGCAGTGCATACATCCACAGGTTTGGTAAGTAAGTACACAAGCACAAGTTGGTAAGAGAAGAAAAAAAAGAGAGAGATTGTTACACAGAGCCTGGAGAGCTCAAGGCTAACACCTGCGTTGTCGTCGTTGAACCCCACTGCACCTCCCTCGTATACATGACGCTCGAGCTTTTTTTCTATAAACTGATAGATTTTAAAATTTCATAGTCAAAGTTTTTACGATGAAAATGTTTGATGTGGTCCCATGTTCAGCGTAAAAATCGATCCTAAGTATAAATAAAACCACAACTGGATGTCAAAGTGTTTTATTTTTTTTTCATATCATCACGAATGCCGAGCTCGATATTGCGTTGACACAATATTGTGCGCATTAAATGATTTGAGAGTACTATAGGTTGTGCAGCTCCTTCTTCTCGATTTGCTTCGCGTCAGGTCTCGCCGATATCTCGGACGTGTTCCTCGATGCTTGGCTAAATTTTTTTCCAATATATATATACGTATATTAAAACGCCGAGATACAGGCGGAGCGAGAGAGAGGACTGGATTTGTGTGCAGCATAGAGTCTTGATCGCGTTTGAGGCTTATCTAAATTGACGCTTGAAAGATCAGGATTTCGTTATATTCCCTCCCGAACGTACCGAGGTGGAACGCTATTCAATTTTTACGAATTTTATCGAGGTGACTTTTCTTCTCGTCACTTTGCCTAACTCCTCTGGCTTGTTCACTTTTTCTTCAAGGATTCTCGCTAAGATTCATGAATAATATAATACGCCTGCATTAAGCTTCATTTTACTGAATCTTTTTAAGAGCTTTTATGTCAATATTCATTAATTCACGATTTAGATTTTCCGTCTTTCTGAGAATCATTTTTTAATCAACCTTTTACTATTCAAAGATATATGGGTTTAAATATATGCGAATAAAATCATCAAATCTTATAGATAATAATAATAGATTTACAAAATGTAAGTAAAACCTGAATGGGAACTTGTCCCCCGGAACAATGACCAGATCAGATAAAAGAAAATCAAACTAGACTCCCGGTCACTGAACCGAGACAACATAAACAAATCACACGCGCACCAGTACGAATAGCAACGCGGTCTGGAGCGACGATGCGACGACGCACCCTACTCCTCTCCTCTTTACCGCATGCAGGAGTCAACGATCGAAGTTCTTGTGCAGTTTTGCAGCGCGAAATTGACGCGCTTTTTTGGCGCGTAAAATTTCCCGATTTGAAACATTTATACTTGTTCTCCGAAATTTATTTCCAGGATTATTGTCTCCAGGATTGTTCATTGTAAACAGTGACTTTGAATTTCGAGCCATTTGTAGAAAAGTTTTTTTGTACATTTATTTGTATCCTTGTTTCTGTAAAGGTTGTTGCAATATCAAATATGATATAAATAAACACCATCAATACAATAATTTTTCTTCATTTTTACGGTTATTACATGTCAATGTAATTATAAAAAAATTTAAATTTATGTCCTGTTAGTGTCGCATTTGAAATCGAACCGTGTCATAAGTTTTGAGCTCTATGTGCCGAGTTATCAGAACTCAATAACAAAATTCTATCTGTTAATTTTTCTAAATTATCAACAACAAGCCATTAAGATTTATTTTTCAAATAGCAAGACTTGCAAAAGCATCGGAAAAAAAAGATGGCAACGACACAATCTTCCGTTCAGGTTTCAAGGGCAGAAAGTACTCCGCGCGGAGTAAAAATGTTAAAACCAGTTTAAAGCCGTAGCAGATATGGTCAGTTGTAAATCACCGGCAGGCGCACCAAGCGCACTTGCAGCACGCGTTCATTGATAAGAAAAGCACGGGGGCACGCGTTGCTCCAGCCGCACTATTGTGAAAAGTAAACTACTCGCCCACCATATTGTACAAGGTGCTCCGGGCACGCGCGGCCAACCTGCCTCGATCTCGGCTTTAGCTTAGCATATTTTCCCTTTCGCTTCCTACGCATCATCCTCCTTCCTATCGGGTGCAAACACCTAGCGCCTCGGGTGACATAACGTGTGGGTAGGTGCCGGGACTCGTTTTACACGGGCTCCGTGCCTACGCGTTTATTCGCACTTTCTTGCTTCGAATCGACATTGTACTTGCACACCTGGACTCGCTACCGCACTGTTCATTCAGTTTTTCTAATCTAATGGCTTTTTTGTTTTTCCAGAAGGGGCGTTGAACTTTTATAAAGTAAACAACAACTTCTGTCACAGGACTGTTCAAGTACTTACTTGGTCGCTTCAAGTACTTCAAGTACTTACTAGTTTTTTGCGCAGCTTATTGGTCATTCTACTGAAATTTTTTTCATGATGAATAAATCGTACTTCGATGTATGATGAAAATGACTGCATAAATTATATTTTAGTAAATTATAAACAGTACTAATTAATTTTGATTAAAAACCTGAAATTTCAATTTAATTTTAAAGTGCATAAATAATAATCCTTCTAGTGTGAGCTGAAAAAAAGTGAGCTTGAATGACATTAATGATAAGCTCAATTGAAAAACCGTTTTAATCAATCATTCTTTGGTTTTTACTTAACGAACATAATGTTTAATTTATTGAGATAATTTGAAATGAAAAAAAAGGCTCGAATGATTTGCGTAAAGTCCCAGTCGTTGACACGAAACAAAGATAGAGCGTGGCCAGTGTTGTGAACAGCAGCTATCAATTATGCCAATTTGCTACGCCGTCTCACTTACATTGTGTACTCATTTCACACCTGGCGAAAAGAAAACGAAAAGAAAAAAAAAAAAAAGATTGTTACTACGCTTGCTTGTGAGCTGCGAGGAAATAAAGCCTAGCACTTCTCTTACACACTATTTACCCGAGTGTTTCTTTTATCTTTGGTATAATAACTGATGTTAAGTACGCTCGCTGTTAACATCCACTTTTTTCCGCGTTTTAGTGTATTGGAAAATAAAAAAAGTTTTATGCTCAAACTCCAAATTATTGTGATTTTTACTGTTATGAAAAAAAAAGTGCGAGCTATAAAAATTACGGTAATTAGATAGAAAAAAAAACGGGTATTGGTTTTAGCTGGAATAATTTTTCACAATTGAGTACGAACTGTTATTACTCATTTTTATTTTCTTTTAATAAACAAAATAAAAATAAAAAAAACTCGATTTCATCACAACGATCATTTTAAAAAGAAAGAAAAAAAAAAAAAGTTGCTTTGTGACGTAACAAATTTATGGTAGCGGGTATTATTATGATTTCCCACATAGAATGCGATTAACCCGATTAAAAAGTCTTTGTAATGAAAGAAAATAAAATGACAAATTGTAAAGCCTCAAGTAGTTAAAGTCCAAAGTGGTCAGACGCGTTGACCTTTTTTTTATCCTCGTTACGTGAATCGCCTACACAATTATTGTCTCTGCACTTATACAGAGCTCTATTCATAAAAATTTTTTTTTTCCTGCACCAACTACAGGAACAAAATGAAAAATCTAATCCCAATAATAAATCTATCGCGGGGAGCGTTTAGCGATTAGGTAATGTATGCATAAGTTAATTCAATCCGTCCAATTGATCGAATAAGTTTATACGCGGCAAGGAGCGCCGAGGCGCGGTTCCACTCGAGCGCGTGTCGTAGCAGCTCTCATTTCTTTTACCTCTTGTAAGTGCTGCTGCTGCTTGATCGAGATGGCATTGAAGCTGCAATAAGCGTGTACGTGTTTAACACGTACGTGCATTATACTAGCGAAAGTCCAAAGGATTTTATGTGTGCGTGCGGAGCGTTTATCCCCCCCCCCCCCCGACTCTATACGTAACTGTGTGTATGTATGAAATTGCAATTTTGTATTAACATACTCGTTGCTGCCGTGGTGCTGCGAGCCAGTTTATATCTTGGTTTTATCATATTATGTAGTTTTGATCTTGCGTCATAACCCTCTTCTACGCCGCACTTTTAGTTAAACTCGTGTTAAGGATATTATAATTGGCTATTTGTTGTAACTATGCCTATGGTGACAGGGTGGACAATTGGGGCATGCTTTATTTTTTATTCACATTCGAGTTTCCAGAAAAATCATGGATTTAAATTTTATTAAACCTGTTCTTGGGAGAAAAATTTTTCAGCAAAAAATAATTTTTGCCTGCGATCATGAATTATCTTAAATTTTATCAAAATCTGACTTTCTGATTTTATGATGAAATTGTAAGCCATTTCATTTTCAAAGTGCGTGAAATAAAATTTGGTACGGTAACTACGAACAAAAAGTGAATAGGGAAGATGAATAAAAAAAATTATTTAGTTTGTTTGACTTTATTCGATAGTGTATCGGAAAATAATCGACACGTATTTTTTCTTTTTGAAAAAAAATGAAAATTGAAGGAGTTATAGACTTTGGAATTTTCCGAAATAATCATATATATAGATATACTTTAAATGTAAAATGGTACTAATGACGTCACGAGTACCAATTTTAAAAAAATTATATCTCTGGTAATATGAATAGAAAAATTATAAAAAAAATCTTAAAATTCATTAAAAATCGAGAACTTTCAGAAAAAAATATAATTAGAAAGTGCTCTCTAAAACTGTTCGAGCGAAAAATTCACTCGAAGAAATAGTGATTCCCTTAAATTGCTCTGATCACTCTTATAGAGTCATTTTTCACTCTTAATAAAGTGGTTTGGGCCACTCTTGAGAAAAGAGTGAAAAAATCACTCGATACTTAAGAGTGAATAAGATAACATAACCTACAATCATCTTATTTCACTCATTCTTAGAGTGGATTTCTCGAGATTTGTGAACTTACTGTGTATCTATCATTTATTTTTGATATAATGTCAGAGTTTTTAATTATAATCGCCGAATTTTTTATTATTCAAAATTAAATTATTGTTTATCATTTCTTATTACAAAAATTTTTTGTGGTCAATAAGCTAAAAATGACTAAAAATGAATAAGTTAAGCATCAAACAAATTTCTTAATAAATTAATTAATAAACAATTATATTTGTTTTTGTAGCTTATTGAAATAAAAAACTGAAAAAATATTAATTTTTTTTTTAATTTATTAAAAATATCTTTGATAATTAAATGTTGAGTCATGGAAAATAATTTTTACTCCTTGAATCATTAATTTGTTGTAACAATTAATTAACAAATGATTATAAAATCATTTTTAAATTAATCATGCCATTATTTCGTTAATTTATTTACTTGACAGTTTCTGTATAATTTTGTTTCAATTTAATTAATTTATTTTTTGTAAATTTTTTCAGTAAAACGTTAAAAAAAAAAAAATTTTTAACAAAAATTTGTTATATTTATTAAATTATTCCTAAAAAATTTTTTTTAACACTTAATTATGTTTTTGTTGATTTATCCGTGTCCTTTTTAATTGAATCATAAAAATAATGAAGTGTTAAGTTAACAAAAACTTCATAAATTCTTAGCAATTTGAAATTTTATTTAAGTTTTTGTAAGGTAAACACTTTTTATACCTGCTTAAAGAAGATAATTGTAAGCAAATTGAATAGCCGAGTGGTTAAAATACTACGGCCACTACATATATTTTTGATTTTTTTTTCTCTCAATGATGTAAGTTCAAATCCCGGTTAAAATTTTTTTTTTTTTTTTTTTCTTTTTTTTTCTTGAATAATAAGTTCAAAATATTCATTTACAATTACTGAAAATCTCAATAGTTGAAAAATTTGTTAATGTTTTTGGTAGTTTTTGTAAAATTAAAAGTCACTCTTCTTCGAGTGATCGAACTTCACTCGATGCTATAGTGGGTTTTCATTCGAAGCGGGCTGGCTCACTTTTTACTTGCGCTTGGAGTGAAAATTCACTCGATTCGAGTGGAAATTCACTCAAACAGTTTTAGAGAGTGTGCATCTTCCCTATTGAATAAAAAACAGGATGAAAAAAATTAATAACACCGATTCTGTACAATAAAAAACGATTTCGGTTAAAATTGGATAATCTTTAGAGTAGCAGCTTTTTTTATGTGAAGCCAGTGGTGTTTATATATTTTTTCTAGCACGCGTACGCGATTGAGTCGCGTGCCACGGTAGCCCGAAGGTGAATCGCACCTTCCTTTCGCCCTGATAAAAGGACAGCGATTGCGCACTCGAGACTCGCAATTATTACTATTATCCTTGGGAGGTTTTTGCATCTACCTGGAGGAGTGGCTGATTTTCCTGCACGCGTGCATAACGAGAAGAAAAAAATGAAAATAAAAAGAAATGCAATCGCATCTTACTCGCCTTTGATGCACAAAAATTGACGTTGCATATAAATCAGCACCCCACCGCTGTTGCGCAAGTTAAATTTATCGCCAATTTCTTTTAGTCCCTTTTTCCTCCTCCTCCTTCGTCTTTTCCCCTTCTTTCGTGCTTCTTCTTTTTCTCTCGTACGTACAGCTTTATTGGTGCACTGCACACCGAGTCTCCCGACGAGAAGTTGTAATTGATTCTTAAAATGGTCTTGATTAAGTTTTTGTCCCATTCTCTCATTAGTCGCAAACTCGACGACGCATTTACTTTCGTATCTCTACACTGTGTTTTGCCGAGTTTTCTTTGTGTACGAGTGATGATTTTAGTCCTTGACAGCTCTGATTATACACATCAAATTTATCTCAAAATAGTTTTTATTCATTATGTTTTCTTTTTTTCTTTTTTCTAAATTAAAAATAATCCATCGAAGAGAATTATTCTAATAATTGTCATGTAAACTATTCATCTAATTCAAGTTTTTACCTCATTCGTCAAATTGAGTAAGGCAATAAAAATGTTTATTGTACTTAATACCCATATTAATGCGATTATTGTTGACACTAAAATGATTCAGGGAGATTGTTTACTGATCCTGGTTGGATATGAGTAAATTAAGCAATACAGTCGCATAATCGCACTTCCATCACTTTGTGGAAATAAGCGAGAAAATTTCTCAAGATTCACTTTCGTGTATGAAGCATGTGAAAAAAAAGCCGTGATGCTCAGCGTCAACGTCTTTCTTTATGGTGTCGCGTAGTCCAATAAGAAACTATGCTGAACCTCGAATTTTTTGGGGCATCCACGAGACCAGTCTATATTTATGTATTTGAGCCTCAGGAATCCGAATTTGTTATTATTTTTAGTCGTAAACCCCGGCGTCAGGTAGAAAAATCAAAATGAAATTTTTTTTTGCGATTTTCTCAGAAACTAGGCTAGTTAGGTAAAAAATAACGTCACCATCGTGTTCCCCGTGAAATTTTACTAAAATCTACGTATTTTGTTTAATTCGTGATGAATTAATAATAATTCAACAAATAAAAGTTTAACATTCGAGTATATATAGGTATACACTCGCATGCAGCACAAACTATATCAAAACAGCTGCTGCGGAGCCGCCGCTGGTAGAGCTATGAAGAATAGATGGTAGAGCTAAGAGCAGGTGGCAGATCGGCATCGGCTGGCGTCGGTAGACATAACCTGAACGATTGCTACGATTGACATTTTATTTTGTTTATGTCATTAACAATCTTAGTGCTCATTTTTTTTAACGTGGTATTTTAAAAATGTAATTTTTGTTATGTTCATCGCGGAGGTCTGTTAGCGGACGTTTCATTTGAATCAATAAGGCATTAATGTATCCTATAAAGTCATAGTAAGTAATTACATTAATGAATATAATCATTTTTTTACTTTCTATTTTAATGCACATTGTTTATTATTAAAAGGTATACATCCAGTACTCAATGCTGTTTGAGTATTGTTTCTATTGTTTTTAATACAATTACAATAAAAATTCTTGTATGAATCCAGATAAAGTGGCCTGTTAAAAGTATTTTGCCAAAAAATTTATTGAACATATAAATAATAAAGTAAAAGTTATTATTGAAAAAAATAAATGTAATAAAATACTTAGAAACTACATGACAGGTGTATCGTTAAGTGGAGAGGGTGTTTTTTTTCTCTTAAACTTATAGCACTAACTGCTTAAAACTTTGGCATCAGGCCTGTCTCTACTTAACATAAATTTAACAATTTTTTGTTTAGCTCCAATCATTAAAAACTAAAAGTTGGATGAAAAAATCTGAAACTTGATTTTTGGTGTATCGTTGTTTTTTGAGGGGGTATTTGTTTCTCCTAAACTTATAGCACTACCTGCTTAAAACTTTGGCATCAGGCCTGTCTCTACTTAACATAAATTTAACAATTTTTTGTTTAGCTCCAATCATTAAAAACTAAAAGTTGGATGAAAAAATCTGAAACTTGATTTTTGGTGTATCGTTGTTTTTTGAGGGGGTATTTGTTTCTCCTAAACTTATAGCACTACCTGCTTAAAACTTTGGCATCAGGCCTGTCTCTACTTAACATAAATTTAACAATTTTTTGTTTAGCTCCAATCATTAAAAACTAAAAGTTGGATGAAAAAATCTGAAACTTGATTTTTGGTGTATCATTGTTTTTTGAGGGGGTATTTGTTTCTCTTAAACTTATAGCACTACCTGCTTAAAACTTTGGCATCAGGCCTGTCTCTACTTTACATAAATTTAACAATTTTTTGTTTAGCTCCAATCATTAAAAACTAAAAGTTGGATGAAAAAATCTGAAACTTGATTTTTGGTGTATCGTTGTTTTTTGAGGGGGTATTTGTTTCTCCTAAACTTATAGCACTACCTGCTTAAAACTTTGGCATCAGGCCTGTCTCTACTTAACATAAATTTAACAATTTTTTGTTTAGCTCCAATCATTAAAAACTAAAAGTTGGATGAAAAAATCTGAAACTTGATTTTTGGTGTATCATTGTTTTTTGAGGGGGTATTTGTTTCTCTTAAACTTATAGCACTACCTGCTTAAAACTTTGGCATCAGGCCTGTCTCTACTTTACATAAATTTAACAATTTTTTGTTTAGCTCCAATCATTAAAAACTAAAAGTTGGATGAAAAAATCTGAAACTTGATTTTTGGTGTATCGTTGTTTTTTGAGGGGGTATTTGTTTCTCTTAAACTTATAGCACTACCTGCTTGAAACTTTGGCATCAGGCCTGACTCTATTTTAGATAAATTTAACAATTTTTTGTTTAGCTCCAATCATTAAAAACTAAAAGTTGGATGAAAAAATCTGAAACTTGATTTTTGGTGTATCGTTGTTTTTTGAGGGGGTATTTGTTTCTCCTAAACTTATAGCACTACCTGCTTAAAACTTTGGCATCAGGCCTGTCTCTACTTTACATAAATTTAACAATTTTTTGTTTAGCTCCAATCATTAAAAACTAAAAGTTGGATGAAAAAATCTGAAACTTGATTTTTGGTGTATCGTTGTTTTTTGAGGGGGTATTTGTTTCTCTTAAACTTATAGCACTACCTGCTTGAAACTTTGGCATCAGGCCTGACTCTATTTTAGATAAATTTAACAATTTTTTGTTTAGCTCCGATCATTAAAAACTAAAAGTTGGATGAAAAAATCTGAAACTTGATTTTTGGTGTATCGTTGTTTTTTGAGGGGGTATTTGTTTCTCCTAAACTTATAGCACTACCTGCTTGAAACTTTGGCATCAGGCCTGACTCTATTTTAGATAAATTTAACAATTTTTTGTTTAGCTCCAATCATTAAAAACTAAAAGTTGGATGAAAAAATCTGAAACTTGATTTTTGGTGTATCGTTGTTTTTTGAGGGGGTATTTGTTTCTCCTAAACTTATAGCACTACCTGCTTGAAACTTTGGCATCAGGCCTGACTCTATTTTAGATAAATTTAACAATTTTTTGTTTAGCTCCAATCATTAAAAACTAAAAGTTGGATGAAAAAATCTGAAACTTGATTTTTGGTGTATCGTTGTTTTTTGAGGGGGTATTTGTTTCTCCTAAACTTATAGCACTACCTGCTTGAAACTTTGGCATCAGGCCTGTCTCAACTTTAGTAAAATTTAACAATTTTTTGTTTAGCTCCAATCATTAAAAACTAAAAGTTGGATGAAAAAATCTGAAACTTGATTTTGGGTGTATCCCAAAGTTATTTTTTATCAATTAACCAGTAATTACATTAATAAATAAATTACAAATGTGTACAATGTTAAAGTCAGATTGTTTCAAAGTTTTGAAGTTTATTTTAAATTAAATACTACTTATGTAAATTGTTAGTTAACTAATTTTACATTGTGCCTTAATACAACTTTCTTTAACAATTTTAATCCTGTGTGCAAATTTGGTTTTTTTTAACGATTTTTGTCAATTTTCAGTAATGGATGTAGGCAAGTCCTGTATTATTTGCAATGACTCATTGCAAGTAGAATTTGAGGATTTTCATGAAATAAAGGAAGATGAGGTTAAGATTTTGATAGAAAAAAGCAAAGAATCGGCAGATGATTTTTGGAAACATTGGTCTGGTAAATCGGTTCTCTATTTACATAATCAGTGCAAGTTGAATTATTTGGATAAATCACCGCAACCGAAAAGAAGAAAATTATTGTCTCCTGAATCTGTTTTTGAAGTTCCCTATGAAACTACAACTTCTATTTCAACAACAAGTGCTACGGTAAATCCTGGATCATCTGAAACTATTACTACTACTTCAACGACACTTACTTATAATGTACAGCCTGTTATTCGTACTAGTATTAGGAATGAAGCATCAACACCTACTAGTGAAACTGGCACTTCAGAAGAACCAGAAAATTGCTCATTCGATTTTTCGGAATTCTGCGTTTTCTGCTCAAACAAGTTAGACAGAAAACATAAAAAGGTTCGATCATTCTCGTCGAAAACAACGGAAGAAATTATTGTGAATAACATCAGAGATAGTCAAGATAAGGACATTGAGAAAATAATTAGAAAGGTTCGTCTAGCATTTAGTTCGAACTGCAACCAACTCTCATATCACGAGCAATGCTACAAACATTTATCAAAGGTAAGGTTACGCTTGCATTGGCACATTTTTCTACTTTTAATGTTGTAACTCTGAAAACTACATAAAGAAACAGATAATTTTTGAAAACTGTGTGTTGATAAATTTTTTTTTAAGGTGGTTTTCTACCAAATGCGTGCCAATAGAGAATCAGCTCAAATTTTCTGGGGGTGTTTATTAGATATTAATAAACATTTCTACGAAGTCTGATCAAAATTGACCATATGGTTTAAAAGTTACAGCAAGTTAAAGATTGAATTTTTTTCATGACGCGTATGGCCGCTACGCTGAAAAAGTTTACTAAATTATGAATATTTATCTTCTTACAATAGAGATCCTTTAGAAAAACCACATACATATAGTTTCACTATCGACGAATTCATTTCTTGAAACTGCAAAATAGTTACAATAGTTTTACAAAAATAATTTTCACCTGAATAACCTCCAAAACTGCGGTATTCAAAGGTGAGGTTAAAAGTTTAAAAAAATGTTTTGTTGTGATTGTCAATGTTTTTTTGGTAGAAAATAATTTCAGAAGCCATAAAAAGTGAAAAAATAAATTTTAATAAACAATTGTTAACAATATGGTGTATTAATTTTTTTTTAGTCTTTAACTTGACTAGCTCTGGTAGAAAACCACCTTAATAATTTTTTGTTCAAAATAAAACGAGTTACGAAGACTAATCAATTCATTGTTAAATGTGAAAAATTAGTAGAATTCTTTTAACGCTAATAAACATTTAAAAGTAAACACAAATAAAATATTTTCTGTATTAATTGACATTAATTGACAGTACTTTGTATATTAATAATTTTCAGAGTTAATCGATAACTTGCCGATATTAACTGTCTTAATTTTATTTTAATAATTCTAGAAAACAGCGGGGCCATCGAAGCACACTGTTATGGTCAAGCAGTGTTTTCAAAATCTGTACGATTATATAGAAACCAGCGGTAAATTTGAATTTAGTCTCGATGAATTGAAGAAAGCATTGGAACCACATTCTTGTTATAATGAAACGCTTTTCAAACATCTACGGGATAGATTCAACGATGAGATTTTGATAATTCAAAAATCAGGCACACAACCAGTTGTCTATTACAAAACTGTAAACCTTTCTGCAGTTGCCACCGATTTCTGTACCGAGGAGAATAGTTTGAGTGAATTGCAAAAAGAAACCATTTTGACGATTGCAGGAAGAATATTAAAAAAAGAAATAATGAAAGAAAAATATTCAACAACTTCTTACTCCTATTCATCTGATCTAGCAGAAACTACAAGAAATTGCATTCCACCATTATTACATGTATTTTTACGAGAGGCCCTTGACATTACAAACAAAGACAATATAGATCGTAAGAATAACCAAAAAAATAAAATAAAAGAAAGACGTGCTAGATTAAATACCATTGCCTTGTCCATGATTTCTTTTCTGCAGCCGCCTAGCTTTACCTCCATGCAGCAGTTGTCAGTGGCCACATACATTTTTAGAAAAACTGGTTCCCGATTGATAATAGATCTTCTATCCAAGCTTGGAGTGTCTTCATCGTATTATCAGCTCAGAAAATTTGAGGAGTCCGTTATAATGGATCCACCGACAATGGTTATTTCTAGTGATGTAGATAAAGTTTTTGTTATGTTCGTATTTGACAATACGGATCATAATGTTGCCACATTGGATGGGAAAAACACGTTCCATTGTTTAGGTGGTATAGCTATTTATATACCTGGTTATGGTATTATTTTCAATGGTGAAACTAAAAAGTTCAAAGGAAAACTCAAAGCGTCAGATTTAGCTAATGCAAAGGCTATTGCACTTCAATATCCAAAAGATAGTACAAAACAAGCTTTCCATGATACAGTTTTTGAAGATGTAAATTCTCTCATTCCTGGAGAAGAGATGCCTGTTCCTGAAGCATATGGACTCTACCTTTGGGGAAAAACTGTCAAATTGCCCATAGCAACCTGGAAAGGTTTCTTTGAAACTATTTACAGCGACGACACTTCATTTTCAACGTGTTATATTGAGTATTTACCTTTTATCAACGCGCCACCATCTCAACCAATGACAATTAATTCAGCCTTGTATTATGCTAAAAATGAAACCAAGAGGTTGAAACAGAGAACGTGCTTCAGTACATTTGATCAGCCATTATTTCATAAAGCTAGGGCACTAGTTTCTCAAGATGAAGAATTAAAAGATGTCGAAGTAATACTTGGAGATTTCCATACAGACATGTCATTTATGGGATGTGAGGGCTATATAATGGAAGGTAGTGGCTTAGAAGAACTTTGGGCTACAGTGTACGCTAAAGACTCTATTAAACAAATGATGTCTGGACACGCATACGCAAGAGCTTTGAGAGCACATATATTAACTTTTACATCTCTAGGAATAATTATATGCAAGACTATTAAAATTCAGGTAACAGACATTATTCACATCTCGGATCTTTTTACAAAGGAAAAAAATACATCCTATGATCGTCACAACAGTGCAGATGATAACAATGTCGAGAATTTTTCTGAAAATGTTACAATTGGAGAAATAAATGCAGATCCAGTAATTAAACGATTAACAAATTTGTTTAACGATGAACTCCAACGTTTGGAAAAGTTGAGTGATACTGCCAAACTTTGGGTACAGTATTTCAAAACCATTAAAACATTACTTCAACACATCGAAGCTCAACGTATTGGCAACTGGAGATTGAAATTATCCAGCTTGAAGGACATGTTACCTATTTTCCATGCTGCCGGTCGTTACGCGTATGCCAAAAGCGCTCAAATGTTTGTGCAAGATATGGCTACCTTGGAAGAAAGAATGGATCATGAAGAATTTATCCAGTACACTAGGCAAGGAGGTTTCACCGTGCGTAGGTCAGACAAACCTTGGTCTGGAGTCGCTACTGACCAAGTAATAGAACAAACATTAAACAGATTCTTTGGAACTAACTTGACGCATGGCAGAGGGGTCAAGGCTAGTGTTGTTGCTCGTTATTTGATACCAATGCCAGCAATCGTTCGTATGATGGAGAATCTAGAAGAATATCTTAATTTGCATCAACACACTAGCGAACAACATATTGATCTTTCCAACAGCCGAATGGACAAAGATAACATGGACATCGATAAATTCTTATTCTGGTTCGAACAACATAACCCTTTCCCATCAGATTGTTCAGTAATGTCATTATCTACAGGTTTAATTGGTGATAGCAAGATTAATTGTCACCTAGCAGTTGAAACAGGTTTGGAAAGTATGAAAACTATGATTGGAAAAACCTTCCCAGAAATATCACTTACCAAACTGTTTAAAGTAAAACCTCTGTCAGTCGTTGCTGGTACAGTTCATATGCTTGATGATAATTGCGTCAAGATTGATTCCCAAGTGTTGCTTCAGCGATTAACAGTTGTCTTCAAAGGTAAGTTTCTTATAAAATAAATTGAACGCTTTGTATACTTACTTATTCAATTGCTTAAAATTCGTTGCAGCAAACAAAGATCTAGAAAAAGAGGCTTTCTCTTACGAGCTTTGTACAATTCCAGCTAGTCTGTTTGATGATTCTGGAATCATGAGAAAAAGTCCGAAAGCAGAACTTTACAAGTACTTTTTTACATGTCAGCCGATAAAGGATCCGGATTTTTATCATGTTCTTGATGGAGGCTGGTTATTGCACAAATTTGTTTGGCCCCACTCTACAACTTATCAAGGGATTTTCGAAGGGTATTTTCAATTTATAACAAGAAGATATGGTAAGAACGTTACGGTGGTCTTCGATGGATACAATAATGAGTTAATTGGAACAAAGTCTTATGAAAGATATAGGCGTAATAACACATCGACTGCAGCTGATGTTTCTATTGCAAAAGATAACTTGGTTACTTTAAAACAAGCACAGTTCTTGTCAAATGTAGCTAACAAATGGAAATTTGTTCAATTGCTATCAGAATACCTGAAAGATCATGGTATTCAGGCTAGGATCGCTGAAGAAGATGCTGACTGTTTGATTGTACGTACAGCAATAGAATGTAAAGAAAAGGAAAAACAGGAAGTTGCTATAGTAGGGAATGACGTAGACTTACTGATTTTGGCTATAGCGTTAACACCTGACAATGTTAATGTGTATTTTAAGAAAGATATGCCTGGACAGAAGCCATTTCAATTATATGCAACTGACGATCATTTAAATCACAAGCCTTACATTTTATTTGCTCATTCTTTCGCTGGGTGTGACACTACTAGTGCATTTTTAGGCATTGGCAAAAAATCGATCTTAAAATTACTTTCTAATCCCGACAATCAACTACTAGCACAGGTTTTTTATGAGTCTAACCAGGATATCGATGTCTTATACAATGCTGCTGAGAAATTCGTACTTCAATTATATTCTAGTAAAAAAAGTGATGAAAAAATTGCTGATTTTAGATACAAATTATACTGTAAGCTTGTACGTACATCAAAAAAGAAATTTCAGTTATCATCACTTCCACCAACAAAATCAGCTCTACTCCAGCATGTGAAACGCGTGTATTATCAGATACAGTCGTGGTTGGGTATGAACTTAAATCCAGAAGATTGGGGCTGGAGAAGAACACAGTTCATACTCGTTCCAATTATGATGGAGGAACCAGCTGTTCCTTCCAAACTTTTAACTCAGGTTTGTTTAAAAATGTTAATTTTCTATTTTGCTACTCATTTTATAATTTTCAAAAAAAAAATATGATAAAAAAATAAAAAAAATTACTAGTATGTTCAATTTCGTATAATTACTAAAACGAAAGTAAAATATATGTACTCATAAAAGATATTATTTTTTGTTTCTTCGTGAAAATTTATAGTCAAGTATAATATAATTTATTGAAGATATTAACTTATTATTATCATAATGATGGTATCGTTTAGCAAAGTCATTGTATTGTCCTACGATCATTTTGGTTTTTAAAATTTTTTTATGATTAAGAACAAATTTTCTTAGTAGGATGAAATATTTTTTAGCCTCTCGTAAAAATTTTCAAATTTGTTGATGAGTCATTAAGAAGATCAGAAAATACTTAATCGTTATTGAGTTTAAAAAAAAAAAATGGATTGGTTTTTGTTCAGCTAAACATAAAAATAGTTTGGAAATATTACATTCACAAATTGCTGTTTTTACCATTTAAATGAATTAAAAAATAATAAATTTCAAGTATAAAAAAATCTGCAAGCATTTATAAAATAACATAAATGTTAGAGGAGATTTCGTGAAAAATCAATCTTTATTTCTATGGTGAAAATTTTAACTGATTATTACAGACCTCTACTAAATAATAACTAAATAATAACAGTAAATGTTTTTTTAGGTGCATTGCGGATGTACAACTAACTGTTCTTCTAATCGATGTTCTTGCAAAAAAGCTGGAATGAAGTGTACAGAAGCTTGTAAATTTTGCAACGGAGAAAGCTGCGACAACTGTGACATCAGTAATAAAATTTCGGAACCAGAAGAGCAGCAATTTTATGATAACAGTAAAGAGGATGCAAATTACGAAGAAGAGGAAGAGGATGAGGAGGAAGAGGGATGGCATGTTTCTGCACCAGTATTAGATACAAATCCGCTACAATGTTTGTTTGAAACTGATGAACAAGAAGAAGATGAAGAATAATTCATTTGATAATAAAACTTTTTTTTTAATCGCTTGTAAATAAACACGAAAAAATTGAAAAGTAAACTTTGCGTTTACTTTATTTAAAAAAAATTAGTACATTTGTTTATTGTTAACATAACGCTGTCTTCCAGTTGAAAAATTTAAAATTTAAAATGAGTTAACCCTCCCATCACACAAAATGTCCATAATTATTATTTGAGTTAATTGTGTAACTGACTTGTATGATTTTAGCAGACTTGTAAAATCAAAAATGTTAAATAATTTGTAAAATAATCTGAACAGTATATAAAAAGAAAAATTTTTTATTCAAATTGAGCTTTCCTATATATATATATTTTCTCTACATTAACATAAATTCATAAAAACCTTGTTTTTTAATCCATGTTTGGGAGTACTTTTACCTGAATCAAATTTAAAATATGGCTTATGTTTACCTTATTATTTCTCATATTCATGATATGATCTGGATAGTTTTCGCTTGGTCATAAGACTCATTTTATATGTATGAATGAGGTATAAGTTACCAAGGTATCCTACGATGCAAAATACATTAGCATAAAACTATCTAACATGAATTTGAAGTTCATACTATCTTAGACTTTCCACTACCTACAATGTTTTCACAGTTTACTATAGAACTGTTTTAATTGAATTTCTTCAAACTGTTTCATTTTGGTAGAAAACTTTACCATAAAAATACAACCACTAGCATCAAAAGAATTTTTTACACAAATTTAAGCTCTAATACAAATTTGTTTGAATTGAATGTGTTAAGGTATATATCTTAAAGCATAGCAGGAAACTTCAATATCTTTGTACTTTATCTTTTATCACAAAATGATCTCCACAACAACCAAGCGATAACAATCAAGAACACTCAATGACTATTTAGAATACTTATCAAGTTAAATATGAGTATGTAACTATTATGAAGTTTTTGATTTTGATTCTGTAAATCAAACTCTAACATTTTAAAGTACTGTTATCATTCAAATAAGAAATAAATACAATTTCACTATTTTTTTTATGTTTAACAATTCAGAATTAAATTATTAATATGACCTTTAATATTATTTTCAATATTTATTATAATTTTTGATTTTCAAATAAATTTTAAACTAAAACAAATCTTTTTAAGGTTAGCAAACTCTCCATATTGACGCAACTCTTGCATGGGTATTAAGCTGTGGTACCCTTTATTTTTATGAAAAATGATTAAAAATAATATTAAAAGGCATTAGCAAGTAAACCTTGCAACTGAGTCATGCGACTTGCGAAAGTTTATGTACTCGTTTATATAGGTTTGCGGGTGCCGACTGCTCTACCAGCGGCGGCTCCGCAGCAGCTGTTTTGATATAGTTTGTGCTGCATGCGAGTGTATACCTATATATACTCGAATGTTAAACTTTTATTTGTTGAATTATTATTAATTCATCACGAATTAAACAAAATACGTAGATTTTAGTAAAATTTCACGGGGAACACGATGGTGACGTTATTTTTTACCTAACTAGCCTAGTTTCTGAGAAAATCGCAAAAAAAAATTTCATTTTGATTTTTCTACCTGACGCCGGGGTTTACGACTAAAAATAATAACAAATTCGGATTCCTGAGGCTCAAATACATAAATATAGACTGGTCTCGTGGATGCCCCAAAAAATTCGAGGTTCAGCATAGTTTCTTATTGGACTACGCGGCCTTCTTTTTATCACGGGAGCGCGACTAATTGATTATTTTGCGGAAGATCGATACGCCTCGATCGATCAATCAAGCAAGAACTGATACAGCATCGAGGTGCGCTCGTTTATAAATCCGAAGAATTCATAATAAGAAGAGAGGACATAAAAAAAACCCTAGCACCACCTTTAATACCGTCTGGCACAGTTTATTTGTAGCTTAGAAACAACAAAGAGTTTAACTTTTAAAAGTACGCTACGGCAGGGTTGAAAAGGATTGCGGAGCAGTATAATATCTTATCAGATGGAGCATTTTTTTTACGTGGTAAATCTTCGGTTACGCTTTACTAACCGTGGTGTATGTGTACGTGCAAGCCGGCGGAATAATTCAAAAATTAATTTTTTTATTTCTGTCGCTAGATCCCAGGCTTCACGTGTTTCGCCACTAGCAATTTTCCATTATCGCGCCATCGGCTTTTAAGAGTTTCTCATTAATAATCGTTAGCGATGAAATCGAATACGAGCCTAGTGGGAACGAATCGACTCAGACTTTGACAATGATATTAAATCTTGACACCACTGAAAAGACTTAATAAATTGATCACCGAGTATTTTCAGACTCTAATGAGATTTGTTAAGTTTATGAGTTTTCGTTGTATCGAGAAATTTTCTTTTATTATTATTTTTTTTTTTTAAGAAACATTAATTATTTTTGAATGGTATCAAAGTATTTGCTCTCAAACTTATAAGCTGTAACAGAAAAACCTGATAGCTTTCACAAAGCAATTAGCTTAGAAATTTTTTGGGTTTTCAGTTTATGATGGTCTTCAAATAAATGCCTTTGTCATGTGAAAGTTTACGATGATTCGAAGACGAAGAGAACAAGGTTTATTAAATTACGATTTCCGCGATGAAAAACAAAGTACAAAGAAAAAAAAATTAACAGTCTAAGAAATTAAGCGCACGAAAGACAACTTAGTCGTAATAACTTTCTCCAGTTTAAACGAGAAATTCGAAAAAATACTAAACAAGAGTTGAAAAATTTAACGATCCTTTGAACCCTTGACCGAAATCCTACAGCTCCGGGGCCCCGCGAGGTAAAAAAGTGCGTAGCAAAAGGGTCGTTAAAAAGGCAGCAGCGCATTATCACCGCTGTTCTAAAAACCTCCGGACACAATTGAAAGTGTAAAGTACAAGGTGCAAAAACGTCCCGCGAGCCCAATTAAGTTGTATTATTTCGTACTCAATTATCGACCTAAGACAAAGAGCCATCGAGCGAAACGTTTCTTTATATCCACCGGACCGGCTTTATCGCGTGTCGAGTTTAGTGGTCCACGTGAAAGTGTTAACCCATTGTTTGTCCACTCCGTCGACCTGGTTTTAAAAGCATCATCTCCGCGCTCAAGAGTTGTAATCGATTCGTCGTAAAGTAAGAGAGAACCACCCGGGCCAATTTAAAGCTCTTAAGAGACTCGTTCATCTGTCCCGGTAGCATCGGTACTTAAATCCACGCTCCCGGATCCTAAATAAAAAAAAAAAAGAGTTGCAGCCCAGAAAGTTGAAAAATCTCGATGGCGATGGCCCAAACGACGCTCGTTACAGCGCGTGATTATAACGGTATGTCTCTGGGCTTCGCGGGGGCTCGGTCGGTGCGGCGTATAAAATAAATAATCGCGCTGGAGGAGGAGACCCGGCCCGGGCAGATGCGCGCACCGGTGCTAATTGCCTTTTCGACCGTAATGGTCAGCTGGCCCGACAAGATCCTCGTCCTTACGTATAACGTACGTAATACGTGTATGTACATACGCACCGCGTGGTGCCACACCGCCTCGTTTAAGCTATTTTTTGCTTGCGCGACGCTCTTATGAGGGAGAGCCGGCGCGCAAGATTTATTAGCCTCATTTTCGTGGCCCTTTTTTTTTAGATGGGTAATCTGCGCAAGTGACTTACATCTTCTTTTGGAGATTTAATCGTTTTTTTTTAAATCGAAGCTACACTATTTGTCACATGTACAAATTTTCAATTATAAATAAAGGGTGATCCATCTAACAATCCATCCAAATTTAATATAGCAAACTAAAAACATGTGGTTATTAATTAAAGATCGACGAAAAAAACATTTTTAATATTTTTTTTCTATGAAAAATGTAAGTTAACATACTTTTTTTTAATTTAATTGCTTAACTAACTAATCACTCTAGCTTTAAGTGGATTTTAATTTTTCAATAAATAAAATAAATTTGGAAATATTTGTTGTAATGATAAATATGAGGGTCCTGATCGTTATTTTTTAATCGTCAAAACGAATTCTTATTTTTTGTTCACAAATATTAAACTAATTTGACGTTTAAAATACCAATTTAATCCTACTGTACTTCACTTCGGCCAGCCAAAATAATTTCAAAAATGGTGTGCAAGTACCCTCGTTTGAGTTTTCAACGGTCAGAGAGCGTCTAAAATGCGCGGAATGGGCCGTGTTCATATCTAGATGACACGAAAAGGCATTGAAATTTTTGGAAGTTAATAAATTTAAGAGTTAAAAATTTAATTGCATTAAATTGATAATAGAGTTGTAAATTTAACATCGCTTTTTTGTAAAAAAAAGAAGTCCAGAAAGAGTCCAACCATGTTAAAAAATATGAAATTGGGAAGCTGCATCATCCTTTTGAGATTAAGTGGCCGAGATTGATTGAAGTTACCTCATATATTTTTAATACATGACAAGAAATTAATTACCAACCTCACAAAATTCACACCCATTATAAAAAAGCTCTTGGTTTTTAGCAGTAAAGTTGAAATAAAGTTTTCAGCTTAAAGTTTTTAAGGAGCATGTTTAACCGTAAAATTGAATAAAGGTATAATTTTTTTCACGTTTTTGGAGCAAAACTATTGATTATCTCAGAACGCACAACAAACCGATAATCAGCTAAGAAGAAGCTACCGTTCGAATGGAGCCGTAACTTACTGGTTTCGTTTCGTGTAAGAATTTTTTCAAAAAGTGAAAAAAAATTTGTTAAAAAAATAAAAGCAACAATAACATCGACAACAATATTCTGCTCCCAGTAATTGTGGCAACCGCAAAATCTTTATGTCTCTCCTGGGGGATAATCAGGTGAGTAAAAGTGCTCCGAGGGCAGCCTCTCCTAACTTATTAACCGCGAGAGCGAGTCTAACAAAACAATATTTCCCGATCACGCGATCTTGGTTCGGTAGCCTCTCATCAATATCCGGGCAATCCAAATCATGGGCGTTTTCTCTTCTCCCATGGCGAGTGATTTTTCCCGCACAGTCCTGGGGGTATGTTTGACGACCACGTGTGAAGTTTTTCTGACGTGGGCTGGAAGAGAAAATTTGGTTATACGAGAAACAGATTTTAGAAAACGACAAAACTTCAGGTGGCCAGTTGGAGTTTTTGAGTGGCCCTATCTGCCCCCTAAATCGGTTTTAGTTTTCTTTTCTGACAGCTTGAAGATCTATTAGTTCGACTTTCACGGGGTCTTTTTTCGAAAGATAAATTTATATTTGATGACTAGGTTTATAAAAAGTAAAAAGACGTGTTTTGAAGATCGTGGGTAACTTTCTGGGGGTCAACTTCGCAGTTTTTTTTTTCCAAAATTAATCATTTTCATCTTGAAGCTGGAGAAAAATTCGATAATTGGATTTTAAAGTGAAAGATATTTTGATATATCTTAGAAACTTCATTAAAATACGCACGGCATGGTATATCGTACTGAAGCTCTATAAATATTTTCAATTGAAAAATCCAAATTTTATTTCGAAACAATGCTTGAATTTTTTTAGATAAATAATGGAGATTCAGGAATTGTTTACGCACCAATCCACTAAAATATCCTTGAAGTTATTTTCTTGGTCAGAAAATAAAATTTCAAAGCTACAGATATGAATATTTACATAAAGTTTAAGCTACCAAAACCACTTCCTGACCATATTTTGAATCCCAGATTTGAAGTTGAAAAATGAAAAATCATAAATTACGAAAATAAAACCTGTTTGCCCAAACTCCCAAGGATGAAAAATGGCTGTGCAACGTATTAAAAAAAAAAAAAAAAAAGAAGATGCACCAACTAACGGTGTAGAAAAAACATCGTGTCAAGTTTTGGAGGGAAAACTAAAGTATCACGTATCTCTGTCTATTTTTTTTCAAAATAGTTATTACAGCAGCACGTGTGTTAGAAGTAGCTGGAGCTCATTATCAGGCAGGGGGTATCCTCGGTTCGGTCCGGGGTTACGACACACGCAGCAGGATCCGTTATCGTCCCGATGTTTACAACGTGCAGCCAGTGCACTCTCCGAGAGGAGGAGGGACGACACGGTAGCCCTAATGGAGGGGGAAGAGACGCTCGTCGTTTTTCGGGCCCGAAGAAGATTTACTTCACAAACCTGCTGCTGACACTTATTGGCCTGCCCTTCGGAATAACTGATTACTTCTTTTTTTACGGTAGTTTTCCATTTGAATATTCTAGACGAGCCCTCGGCAGGAGGCAGGTAGTTTTTTCTTCGCCCCCCCCCCCTTTGCTATGGTTTCGGTTTTCATGCGTGGCCTCATTATGCTTCGGATTTTCTCGAGTTTGAGGGTTCCTATTTTTTTTTTTTCTTTTTTCTTTTTCGAGGTTTTTACGCTTGGATTGACGCTTTTTTTGAAGCCATTGGATCTACATAGGATTAAGTGTTTAGGTCGCTGCTTTGTTACAGGTGGACTATACCTTTTTGATTATTATTCTATTTTCTGATCAGTCTATTCGATCTAGTTTTTGACATTTGTATTAATACACTTGGAGTGGTGAAGAAAATATTCTTTTAAATATTAAATCTTCAAAAGCTTGTTGCTGGAAAAACATTAAATTCCTCTATATAATGATGAAGCATGTTCGAATGTCTTCGTTTTATAATTAATTTGATTGGTTGAGAAGTTAAATTCAAAATTTGAATTGCGTTGAAATGGAAATATTGAATACTTTGTGATTAAGAATTTTTTTGCATTAATTATTTTGAATAATTGAAGACTATTTGTTTCAATAAATTAAAAAAAATTTTTTTGTAGAATTCCATAAAATAAAATGGGTATTTTAATAATTTTAAAAACAACTTTTCTAAGCTATAACCACAAAAATGTCGAACTGATCTTACTTGCAGGTTGCAAATGATATGTGATGAATTTAGTTTTATTATTATGTATTTACAGGCTAATTGAGAAAATGCTCAGAAAAAAATTATTTTTAACCTTCTTTTTTTTGAAATTTAAAGTAAAAATTATTGTTTATTTATTTTCAAGATTAAAAATTTGATGGCACGTATTAAAAATTGAGCGTGCTTGCGCACTGATTGAGAGCAGTTTTAATAAAATAATCTGAGAGGATTACCGAAGCTATTGGTAAAAAAGTCTTATCGAGTTGACCAAAATTTATTTCATGGCTCGTAAAAATCGTAATACATCACAAAAAATTCTCACTGCTATTTATTTTTGAAAATACAGTCCATTAAGGTCGTAACAGATTGGTATATAAATTGTGAGGAAAAAAAAAAATAAATAAAAAATTCAAAAACTACGAGATTTGGAGACAGATAATATCAATCTTCGCTCGTTTGAGGCGTTTGGAAAAACCAAAGAGAGAGAAAAAATAAAAACAGGTTGAAGAAGAAGAAAAGGGAAAAAGGATATAATAGAAGAAGTAGAAAAAAAAATAAATAACCAAAGCCAAAGTCAGTTAGGGAGAGAAAAGAGGAAGGGGAGAAAGCTACCTGACGACCGTTTGGAAGAAAAGGACCTGTTCGTTTGAAGTCAAATAGTAGCCAGTTTGAACAATAATGAACGATGACGACCGAGGGAGGATAATAATAATAAAATAGGCCTGTCCGTTTGTGGAATAAAATTATCGGCGAGTTGACCGGAGAGAAAAAGCACGACGCAGTACACTCACACACCTAGAGACTGCTGCAGGAGTAGAGGGGAGGGCGCATAAAAAAAGAGGAGGAGGAGGAGGAAGAAAAAGAAGAAGAAGAAGAGGCAGCAGCTTTTATCGAAGTAGGTAGGCTGGTGGGGGAGGTGGTTAGACTGGTTTGGCCGTGCGTGTTGGCTTCGGTCCCTAGGGCTAGCAGGCGCGTGCAGGAGCAGCGAGGATTGGATGTGCACCGCGCAAGATTTTCACGGGTTTATCGAATGAGAAGAGGAGGGAAACTCGCTCCGAGAGGTGAAAGTTGTGTGCGTGCACCGAACGTAGGGCAGATTGACGCGTTTGCGCGGGCTTTTTCCCCTCCTCGAGCGTGGGGCTTTTTACTTGTTCTTTTTCCACCGTATACGCACCGATGCAGTGGTTCTCCCTTTTTCAATCTATCCTGCTGGTGCACTTGTGTCTGCCGTCTCTCCTTAGATTTGATTACTCACTCTGATGACCGATTTTACTCTTTCGGTTCGTAATTTGATTTGTCCTAATGAGCACTGCGCCCTGCTGATGATGCTGGAAATTTTTTTTTATTTGTTTTTTTCGAGCGAGGGGGTAAGAACAAGAGACGGGGAAAATAATCTTACAATTACGACCATAACGCAGCTTATCCGTCGTTATGGGCTGTAAATTTTGATAATAGGTTGAAAGCTCAGTCGCGACTTTGAATTTTATTCAATTACGTTGACCTTGTTTCCTTTACAGCTATATTTTATTTATTTATTGCTTATACATCAGGAGAGCTATAAATATTAGCAAACTTAAAATTGAAAAAAATATAACGATTACCGATCACGCAATTTGAAAAACAAAACGAACAAACCGTAGTCGCGAATTAATCCAGGAGATCCCATCACAGCCCTGAAATTTAGCCCGGAGATGTGCAGCTCTCGTATACCTTGAACTTGAACCTCGCTCCTTTCGCTGCCGGCGGCGCACGCGGGCGTGTAGAACAAATGGCGATTTCGCATCGGAGGAGGAGGAGGACCGAGAGGCAGAGGGAAAAGGGCCAGTAGCCTTTTGCAATCAGTTATGGATGAACGGTAGCCCCCGTCGAGAAGAGAGAGGGAGATGAGCCGAACCAAAAAGAAAAAAAAAATGAAAAATAAAGGATGCTGCTCCGTAATAAATCGTATATACGTACCCCGACCGAACGCTAATTTCGAGCTCCCTTCCCCTTCTGCCTGCGTTTACGCCTTGGCTACTGCGCGGGTGATGGATTTTCTTGCGTAATTTTGCCATCGGAGATTGGTTTTGCGGATTGTGCTTTTCTTCGACGCCGCATTACTACTCCCTCTCCCGCCGACAATAATCATTTGCAGCTTTTTTTTCCCTTTGCGAAGCTACTGTTCTGATCAAAATTCAATTTTGAATGCTTCTTATTCTCGTGCGGTTGCTGTAACCGAGCTCTCAAATTAACCGCCTTGATGATCCTTGTACATCATAGATAACGGGCTTCGTATAAGCAGCGATAAACAATTATTTTCATGCAAATCGTTTCGATGAATGAGATTCGTATACATCAACCAACCACAATGTATACGCGCGTTGTGAATAAAAAAAATCCTTCTGGATGAATTAAGCGAGAAGATAATAAAAAAATAAACATAAACTTGACGTACAAGCCGCATAAGTGGTTTTTTTCGTCCACGTTCGCGATCAGCATTTAGTAAAGCGTGAAAAATCTCTTCTCCGACAGTCGGCAGGTATCGTTAATTTTCATGCGGGTATGAATATAAATCGAGAGCTCGCGACGCGATTAATGAGCGCACGCGATCGAATATTGCGGTTCGCCCTGTGTGCGAAAAAAGGGGGGAGGGGTTTAATAAATATTTATCGTAGAGTCGAGTTGGTTTGTATTTAGGGAGGTAAAGCCAAGCGAGCGTGTAAGCGCGCCAACAAAAGGGTTGCTTGATAAGTGACTTTCTCAGGTGGGACGATTTGTTCTACCGCCGGGCTGCAAGTGAAAAGAATAGGGGGTCAGTCGTCGCATAGATCATACAAATAGCGTCACGAGGATTATATACGAAAGCTTTTTCCGAATTACAACCTATCTGCATATGAATGGGTGAATCCTCTCCTCTCCTACGTACCTATAAACGGGACGAAAAAAATTGTACCCACATGGACGAGATTTATTTGCATATGAAGGAGCAAAGCCGTCATCCATCCGTTTGATCGTTCGGCAAAACACAGCCGCGCGGTAAGGAATAAAAAAAAATAAGACGCGTTGCTGACTGACACTGAACTCGATACTCTAACGATCCATTATACCTGCCGCAGAAGCGGTAGCTGGGGATCAAGGATTATTCGGTGTATTTGTTATTTGGGACAGCCACGGACGAGATCTTTTATTCTGTAGATTATACCGAGGTGTTTGAGATAAGAGGGAGTTGCTCCCGAAAAAGATGATGTCTCGAAGATAAATAATCCTTGTGTTCACGCGAGAGCACGTCCTGGCTCATCAATTTGAATCCGCGTATTCTCACCCTCTTGACTTTTTTTTTTTTCGTGTACGTATTGAGGCATATAGAATCAAAGTCGTCTAAGTAGATGGCTTTTAAGTAAAACTAAAAAAAACTTTCTGATAAAAAATTACAATACCCATTCGAACTTGAACTTGCACAAAAACTGTGCAATGTTAAGGAAGTCTAAGTATCCCGAGTAAACATTATGATTCGGCGCGACTTCGGCCCGAATTCGTATCCGAACTAGCCGAAGTGCTGCCGAATTCGGCCATAGTCCGGTGGGGGGCGCGGCGACGCTTTCGGCCCGAACTCGGCCGAAAACAAAACAGTGCAAAGCTGCTCAGCTAGCTGACGATAAACTTTATCGATGTGCATTTATACATTGATATTCTTATACAAAAACTGAATTTTTATATAAATAATTACTTCTAGAGCCCTGAGAGAAGTAATTATTTATAAGCTATTCCTAAAATATTACAAAAGTTAGTTCTACTACACTAAATGCAATATTTTTTTGAGGTTATATTTGGCTCACTGGTATCAAAATTTTTTTAAATACGCTGAAAATTTAGCTTTTTATTCCTAAAAACATTTGATATTTTTAGAATGGGCCAGATTCTCTACAGAGAAAGAGAATTGATTTTAAATACACTACAGTGGAGCACATTTCACACCAGATAGTATCCACAGGTTTCATACCACAATCTAAAGTACTTTATAAATAAAAAATGAAGGATTCAGACTGTTTCAAAACTGAAAATCTATTAGGATCATTTTACCACCTGTGTTATGTTTATTTTGTCAGTTTTAGCTTTTTTGCTTAAGCCGTACTTAGTCTGCACCTTCCACTATATTGAAACTATGACTTACCCAAGTTGTTTCATGTTTTTCACTTAAGATACAATAAAGTTGATAAAAATATTTAATGAAACATGCTCAAAATGATAATTATTTTTTTCTATATTAACAGTTTTCAATTATTTAGGTAAGTGTAAACAAAAAATAAAATCATTTATAATTATTAACTAAAACCTATAAGATATAAATTAAGTATGTTTTGAAACATTAATTTTACTGTATCCTGTGTGAAAAACAAAAATCAAGTAACTTGAATACATATTAACTAAAAAGAATCAGTTGAAAGCATTGAAGTGTCTATTTGGAAAAAATAAAAAAATGCAAAAAATTTGATAAGTTTCAGTTACATGATGTTGGGTGGTGCAGACTAATTTAAGCAAAAAAAGCTAAAATTGACACAATAAATTCACCTAAAATAGTTTTGTGGGCTTATTCACTTTGAAATAGCATACATTTTTCATATTTTCTTTATAAAATACTTTAAGTTGTGGTATCGAGTACCTATGGATACTATCTTGAGTTAAATATGGTATATTTTTTGCTCATTATATAGTTTAAAATTTATTCTCTTGCTCTATAAAGCACCCGAATGAGTAAATTTGATCCAATGTTAGAAAGATTTGGGTGGCTAAATCTGACTGCTCCTTGACAAGCCAATATAAAACTTTTATTGTCATAAATATCTGACTTTTGTTTTACATTTTTTTTTTTGATTAATTCTGAATGCAACTACATTATCAAATTTCTTTTCACACCTTCAACTACAATCATAATAAATTTTTATTTATACAGTTGGTTTATTATAAATAACAACTCACTTTTATTCTAAGAAGTTTTTTTTTTAATTCCACAAATTGATAACAAAGATTTAATTCATTGATAAAGTTTGATAAAAAATTATCTACTACATTTATTAGACCAAATTTTCTAGTAGTTTGTTTATAACTGAATAAAAAAATGAAGTTTTTAATTCATTGCAATACTAAATTTGTTTATTAAATTTTACTTAGATGCCACCGAAAAAAAACTTTTTTCATATTTTTTTTCAGCATTTTCAGTAGGATCTACTTGTTCATCAATTACCACATTTTCACTTGGTTGACTTAATTCACAAAAACTTTCAACACTTCTAGGTTCCTGCTCATCTAAATAACTGCTATCAGACTCCTTTTTTAAACGTTTATTTTGATTTACTTTTTTTAAATTTAATCTTCTCTTTTCTGTAGAAAACATTTTGTGTTACAGATAGCTAAAACTTTCTTTGTCAAATATTTACATCTCAAGTTTCAGCTAATTCTATGGATTATATTTACACTCACTAACAAAATTGTTTATTTATTTTAAATAGCAGAAGCAACATAATGTGCATACTTTATAATAACATAACCTTTAAATACCTACAGTAATCCATCGGCCGAGTTCGGACCGAGATCACTACCGCGCCCCCAACCGACCTCGGGCCGAGCTCGGCGGCCGAACTCGGCCCGAATTCGCGGCTTCGGCAGCCGCATTATAATGTTTACTCGGGATGTTTGAAATAACAACAAAATAGTAGTTGTTTTTTGAATGGAAATGGATTAAACTTTTTTTTGAGGCGTTTGAAAAAAATAGTTTGATAAAAAACAAATTTTTTCCAGTTGAAAAAAATTTTTGTGGATATCTCAATAGCTTTTATTTCATACGTTTCAATCTGTTTACTATTATTATTATTAAAATCAGATTTCAAAATATTTTTTCTAAAAAATTTGAGAAAAAACAAAGAGAACGAGTATAGCTCTTCAAGAGATATAGGTATTGAGCACGAATTTTTTGAAAATCAGCTACAAACCGTTATTCTCTAGCTAAAAATGCCAATTTGATTATAAGACAGTTCGCTTAAAAAGGTCCAATGCCAAGAGATATTACTGGTTTCGTTCATCATTTAGATCCAGAAAATGATCTCCAAAGTTTTTTCAAAATTCGAGTTTCGTAATCCATGACCTCTGCTGGCAGGTTTACCTTTACAAGTACATAAATTTCCTAATAAGTTAAATCTTAGCAGAATCAGATTAGCGTACGAATTTTTAAATCGTTTATTATACAAGCGTATGTGTGTATAACTCCAAACCCACCCACAGAGGAGATAACTATAAATTATATGGCCTTGAGCAAAAAAAAAAAAAAAAAAATCACAAAAAGTCGCTTTGTCGGCGTGACTAATTTTTTCCTTCTACCGAATTACGCAGAACTAGCGGAATTTAATGATATATACCAGAGTTGGTATTTGTCGAGCTGTCTACTAAACTTTTTGATTTTTTGGGTCTTTTATATGTTCCGCGAGTTTCAGTATCTTTAATCCGATCAAATTATTATGCACATCCTTTTTTTTTAAAATTCAAATACACTCAAATGCGAATGAAAAAAAAAAAAACTAATTCATAAATTTTCTATCAAAAATTGACCAATTTAACAATAATTTTTACAATAATTATGCGCACTTGAAGTACCTTAAAAAAATAGCACATTTAATTAAAAATAAAACTCGAACAGAAATTAAAATTCATCAGAGAAGTGAGATACGTAACGTGAGAGAATAAAAAAAAAAAATCGTAGGATCTTTAAGGAGCCCTTTAGCCCCAAAAACGTGACTCGACGAAAGAAAGAGCAGCGGCAGCTGCAGAGGTTTTATTTTGACAAATTTACGTGTCGCCGGGCCCCCGTTCGGTTTTCTCGCAGACCCAGACAAGTGTGCACCGTCTCAAGGATAGATGCGTCGTGTTACAATGGTATTTTGTGCACGGATCTGCGGGGAAGGTGCACAATATTTTTTTCTCTCTCCCTCTGGCATTAGCATCGTCTGGATGCAGGCCAAGAGAAGACTTCCCTGCCGATGTAAACACAAGTGGCTGATAGCCAGGCTGCTCTCCTTCTTTCTTAGCTCCAGCCCGAGGTAGCACATCGATGGGGGGACCGCTTGCACCAGAAGCAGTCACAGCGGGGGAAGGGAATAAAAAAAAAAAACCAAAGTGGACGGTCAGCAGACCCTACCGCTGGTTGGTCCGGAGCTAAGTGGAGGAGAAGAGAGAGAGGCAAAGTGCAACGACAGAGCTTATATACTTTACCCCGCGGTGCGGTACTCGAGGATCGCGTCCCTTTTCTTCTCCTTGCATCTTTTTTTTACTTACTTCTCGCCCGCGCCCGCGAGAAACCTGATCCTCGGAGGATAATTATCGCGGAGCAGCGGGAGCAGCCCCCAAAGTCGTTGTATCGGGCCGATCGCCGCCGCGAGATAAGACCGGGGGCCCGAGCTTTTACACCTCGAGCCTGGGCTGCGCCGCGCACACAGATTTTTAAAAAAAACTAACGTCTCGGTCAGTCATTATTATTTGCTCTCGTCGCCCGATGCATTAAACTGCGACGCAGCTTTTCGAAGCCGAATATTCATGTTATCGCCTATCCCCCGCTGCGAGGCTGCCGGGCGTTGTTTTGCTTTCTCCTCTTCTCTTCCTCCGTGTTTTTTTGACGTACAGAAAGAGATAAGCTTTTACGACTCTTCTTTTGGGTCCCCCCCCCCTTTTTTTTTTTTAATTTTCTTCAACTGCGCTGCGTGGCTGCCAGTACGGTGCGTGTCATTTAGAAGTCATTTATCATCGCGTCCCGCTCGGCTGGCTCTTCCCCCCACAGTTTTCATCTATTTTCCGTGTCACTGCTTGGAAGTCAGGTTCTCTAAATCTCGTGATCGGATTGAAAAGAGAGTTTCATAGATTTTTTTTTTTTTTTTTTTTTTTTTGGTCAAAACTTTCAGCAAAGCTCGTTGCGGTAGCTGATCCCGCGTACCCCGGGGGCACGGTAGCCCGGGTAATTTTTTACCGCTCCTCCGCCCGCGCCCGAGAGAGCAACAAGAGCAAAAGAGGTAAGAGAAAAAAAAAATTTAAAAGAGAAAGGGGGATCCTTGTACCCTCTTGGGCCCTTACTCGCGAAGTAGCCAAAGCATTACGAACCCCCTTCTTCTTCTTCGTGCTGCTGAAATTAACTTACTTGTATCTGTGCATCCGAGAAACTTCATTTTTAACAACTCTTTCTGGCTCTTTCGTTTGTACCAGATATTTTCACCGAAGTATCTAATTAACCGAGAATACATTTTTTTCACTTCGTGATATGTCACTTGTTTATGTATAAAAGCTCTATTTTAATTTGAAAAAAAAAAAAAAAAAAATTATTTTTTGAAAAACAATCATTTATAATTCCATAAGTTTATGACTAAGATGATGTACAACTGACTGTATATATAATCACAACAAATTTTAACAAAAGAATAAATACGGGAAAAAATCTCTGCCTGTTCAAAAAACAGCGGTGACAATTACTATTTGGTTGCACTTATTTATCAATCAGAAACTGTCCCCGTGTACTCATTAAAATCTCATCATCACTTGTGACAATGAAGATTAAGCTAGAAGTTTTTTTGTCCACCTGGAATAAAAAAAACTGTTACGTCTCGAAATAAAAAAATTTTCCGGGCATAAATGATTTCTTACCGCAACAGGACTCGCCGCCCTGCACCCAGGGGAAAAGACGAGAATAAATAAAAGACTCGTTGACCAGAGTTTTTTGATTGCAACCGGTTGAATATGTCAGTATACTCGGTGCAGAATCGTGTTGGTGAGTAAGCTAGTAACTCGGTAAGGTCGTCGGTCCCTTCTTCTTTCTACCTGCCGCAGTTATAACAATCATAACCAGCCCTGAATTGGGTCACACCCGGTGGCCGGTACCGATTGTCTTAGTCACTCGCTTCCTCCTTTCTTTTCGCTCCCTCGTCCTTTCTTTTCTTTTTACTGTCCCTTCCGCGTGGTGTCGATTTTCGTTGTCATGTATTTAAGGGCTACTGAAATCATGTGTTCTCGTACATAATGTATGAACTTGCTCGTTAGCTTTTTTTAAGCTTCAAAAATAAATGATTATTACTTATGAGATAGGCAAATGTTACGCAAGCCTAAAATATAGATCGAATTCATTTGAAATTCATCCGCACCGCTTCCGAGCACAATCGTTCTGTGCAATGACCGCACTCAGCCACGAGCAAGAAGATCTTCAACTTTCATCTGCGTCTTTTTCTTATTTTCCGCGGTCAATTCAGCATATACCTACGGTCGACCAATACGCTTATTTTTATTTTTCAACCTTCATCCTTCCCTTCAGCTTTTTTTTTCCTCTTTTACATTTGGTTCTCCAACTCCTCGGCAAAGACGAGAAAGAGAGAGAGACAGATATAAATGAAAAAAAAAAAAAAAGAAAAGAGCGAGGCGTCATTATGAAAATGATACCGTAGGGAGGGCATAGAGACCGCAGACCATGCAGGCAATTACGAGTAATGAAACGCCCGGGTCCATCGACGGATGACGAGCAGCGACCAAGGAAAGCCGAAGGGGACTTTGCGAATAAAGCAAACCTGTGACAGACACTGAAATATTGCTGTACAATAATCGACCTACAACGACTCGCGGTTTATTGAAAACTACCGTGCGCGCGCGCGAAATATACTTACCTGCGCGAGATGGAAATTTTATTTTACGGAGGAGATTGTTCTCTTTATTACGGTACGGCTTCTGGGGTTCGATTCCGTAATGATGCCAGGAGATCTTTTCTTCCCGGCTCGCTCGCCGATAAACCGAATGATGTTTCTTATCCCGATTCTCTTTTCTTTTCTTTTCATATACAAGAGAATTACTCGTTTCGGTCTGTGGGTGCGTGCGAGCGTTAAGTGCGCAACCGATACGCAGACGACGCTCGACGTCACCTTATTACGATGCGCCTTTGAAGCTGCTGCTGCTGCTGTTATTATTAAGGGGGAATATAATGGGGCACCACCACCGTCGTCCTGGTGGCTATTTATTCGTCTTACTTGCCGGAATCATGCGATTTTTTTTTCCTCTTCTTCTCCGCTTTTTTACTTTTTATTTCGCTACTGAGCTGAACTCCCGCGCGACCCTGAAAGGAACCCCGCTTTTGGTGTGAAATTAATTACCTCTGTGGCTTGTATTATCATACTCTTTTCATCGCTTGAGGCTCGGCTTGAGGTTACTTTTTTATATCTGCTTTTGATTATCCTCTGAAAAATTTTCGCAATCGTGACTATTGGAACAAAGTATAATTTCACATGCAAAGAAAGAACTAACTTTTTATACAATAAAAGTGGCTTTTTTTTTGAAATGTCCAGGCTTGTTCAACAATGTACCGGGAAATAATGTAGACTACCCAGGTTGAAAATTTTCGTTGATTGAAACGCGTGCAGCGTGTTGTTTCTAGATTAAAAATGAACCACAAAGTGCATTAAGTACAAACAGTGGACGTGCGTTTCTTCCGAAATTGAATTGAATCAATTATGGGCCCTGGGGAGCCGTAGGTTGAAAATTACCGGACCGTGAAACTCTTTGGCTGCGGAGAAGAAAATTCACGAAAAATTCTTGACCAAACACGCATATTTATTCATTCCTCCGCCTGCTCTTCAGCGTCGAAAACAAACCCCCGGGCTTTGCGTAGCTCGCGTGCATACGAATGGCCGCGCTAGTTTTTTTTTTTCTCTACATCCACTACCCTTCAATAATTTACGAGCTCTATCGGTACGACCGAAAAAATATTCTTAGCATGGAAACGGCATTGTCTGGCTTAGCACCCCCAAATATTGCACAAGTCGAGAAACGTTATACGTGCGCTGAAAATTCTCAAAGCACGTGCACGTGCATGCGAACTTTCGACGGTCTTTTGTGTTCCAGAGCGTGAATCACCTCTACGAGGATATGTACAAACGGGAGCGGTGGTGACTGGGCGCTTGAAAAATGTTTACTTTTTGACTTTTGCTCGGGCACTGGCTTAATTTTTGTGTTTCATGAGGATGTGTGCGACTGCGGTTAACCGTGTCACGCTTACATTTGTTTTCAATGGACTCGCGTAATTTCTTAATCTTGCACTTGTTGTTGATCCAAATTTTTTACTGTTGAGCCCACAATGACCATTTGTTGTTTTCAATTTGCCTTTTAGATTTACAAAATGTTTCTTTAACATGTTATCTTTACTTTTGGGAAAATAAAATTATATTTTGCAATACTCGTAAAATATTTTTAAACTTTTGTGATTCGGTCTTTAATATCACAGTGTAGAATCACATATCCTCTTGACTAAACATTCAATCAATTTGTTTGAAAAATCATCATTATAATACAACAGATTTTCTGAACCAAAGCTCAATTGCAACAATAATTTAAAGCCCTTGCTAGGTATCGACTGCGAAATGACCAAGTGCATAGCTGAAAAACTACGGTGAATAGGTAACATGCCTTTATTTTTCTTTGATCAATCGATTCAATGAGTACTACCTATTGGCTATTTGTCAATCGCTCGCAATTATCGATATTCGTGCCCGGTGGATTATCTTGAACAGTGAAGTATTATACAAGTGGCACTCGAACCGGACGATAGCCTCTTGGCGAAGTGCACCCTTGCCCCGATCGGTAATAATTCAGGCCTTGGTAACGCGTTTTGTAAGCGTCGTCGTTGGGACTCGATTATTACCGAGTGGTGATTTCTTCGAGGAGCTTTTCGAGTATTTTTATCGTGCTGGTTTGAGTTTTTGCCATGTGTTTGACGCGTAGTCACGAGTGCTTGATTGGCTCTTTTTTCTTGAGTTAAGTTGCGGGGAGGATTTATTCTTGGACATGAACAACTGAATTTCCATTACTCACAGCTTTGTTCCGAGTTTTTCTGGTCAAGAAGTAAAGTAACTCTTCATTTCTTAACCTCTTTAATTTATAGTTTTCATCTGTAATATTTCAAATTTATAAAAATTACTGTACGTCTAGTTATAGCTGAAATAAATTTGATGTATACAAAACTGAGACTTTAAATGAAAAAAGCTCATCATTCATTTAATAAAACCGGCAAAAAAAAAAAAAAAATAAAGTTCCAAAGAAAACTTGAATTGATGACACATAAGCTGTCACGAAGTTTTAGAGAACGACAGTTTAAATTTAACGGATGGTACACGATCTCGCAACACTTTAACCGCTCCGAAACCGAAATCGTTTATAAAAAGAAACTGTTCTTGGTATGTATATACAAACATATATTACGCGCTTGCTCGCGCGCGCCACTGCGCGACACATGGCCGAACGGCGCTGACCCAGATTTAAAGTGGTTGATAATTACTAAGCGTTTGTCAGCGCTTAAAAAATCTGGTTCTCGAATAAAAGGAAGCTAAAGAAAAAAAGACTTAAATAAAGAAAACACATGACAGGGTTCTAAATCTGAAAAGAGCTTGCGAAAAAGTTTACGGAAAGATGACGAACCACCCGTGGGGTCGAACTAGTTATTAGTAGGTCATATACAATACGACTTGTTTCTTGTTTACCGGCACATGCTTCTCTTGTTTTGACACATTTTTTTTGTCGTGTTTACACCAAGAAGTTTTGTGTATTATGAAGGTTCTTCTATTTTAATAAAAGCTTATGAAGATTTATGATTTTTAAGAGAAATAGAAAAGCTTGATTGTGGTAGTCTTCATTTGTAGGATAAAAATAAATTCTCCAAATGGAATATTTATTTGTAGACTCAGTGAGTAGGAAAAAATGGTAACAATAGAATGAAATAGCTTTACCTCAAACAATCTCTGAAAAGTACCATTTTTTTATCAAACTTTTTTTTATAAAAGAGTAATTATTGCCAAGATGTACTGGCGAATAATTGAGCTACCTCATAATCTTTTTCTCCGGCGGTCTTCCGCGATTTTTCTCCGTTTTTTGCTTCGGCCGTTGCTGGAAAAAGGTTTGAAAGTCCCTCAAAGTAAACTCTCCTCTCGGGGCAGTGATTATTTGAAGCTCGCAAGCCTCCCCCGTTTCCCCCAGCCTCCGCCAATTAGCGCTGTAATTAATAAATATTTTACTTTCGCTCCACGCGCACCGAGAGAATCGAGTTGGTTTTATTGCGCGCGCGGGGTTTGTTCTCCCGCTTCTTCTCCGTAGATCCCATCCTATGTATAGGTATACACAAGTATACACTCGCTCGAATTATCGTTTCTCGATATTGCCACCGCGCACAAGCCGCCTGGAGGCACCGGCGGGTGGGCGCCTGACGTTCGATTCCTTCTTTTTCTTTCATTTTATAACTCCTCTGGGCTTCTTGAGTCCTTTTGTGCGCTTTTCTTGATCCCCTTCGGATTATGTCGTACAAATTGCTATCCGAGCGACTTAGCACGACAAAGTCGACTCGATGTGATTTTAAGGAAAGTAATGGAACTGTGGGTTTGTTTGCCAAGCGATGTATATAGCATTAACAGCCAAAGCTTTGACTCTCTGCCACTGCATGAAGGGAGTAATTTATCTAATTACTTTAAATCAACCTTTGATATTTCTCTCCCTAATGACATACCCTTTTTTTTTTTTTTCTTTTTTTTTTTTTTTTTTTTTTTAATTTTTATGATCGTTGTTTTTATGATTCGTATACAAACTTGTTACGATAAAAAATATCGAGTCCATGTGATAAGTAATGGACTATACGAATACAATGTTATCATTTTTTTTAAACGCAGTATCAATCCACTTAATCCCTAAAAATTTACCTCAGCTTATTGAGAAACTCGTGATATGACTAATCCAGCGCGATCACATACGCTTAGCATACGGAAGCATGTATAAAAAAAAAAAAAAAAAAAAAAAAAAATGAAAAACGTTGGCTGTCAACCAGTATTCGAAGAGAGGCCAGCTTTCTCATCTTTTGTAAGACGGTCATCATCGATTGCCCAACGACGCGTGCTATATCCGTAGACTTATAATACCTGCGTCGCGGATGATTCACCCCGTACATTTTGTGCGGGAGAAAGATAAATAAAGCACGCGATAAGGCTTGAATTAGGTAAAACTACCTGATTGATCGAGCACTCTCTCATTCTTTCAACGTGTGTACACACGGAAGAGTGACATAATTATGCGAGAGAGACTCTATCTGACTCATCCGTCATCGCTCGTTTTGTAATCACCTTCTTTTTTATCTTTTCTTGGGTTTTTTTTTTTTTTCTTATTCATTTATCATGTGTATTGTGGAAAACTAATGTTCGGTCATAAACGTTGGTACTCCAGGCTTATACATTACCGTACCGTATAGAATCTTCCCTAATATTTCTCGATTAGAGACGCTCTTAACTCCGATTGCGCTTCTCAACACAAAGTGTGTTTACACAAATTGTATTCAATTTTTAAAGCAAGCAAATATTTTTTTGATAAAAACTTGACTGATTCATCTGCAACGAGAAGATTTAAACGAAGGATTTACGTTGAACGGAAATGCGAAAATTTTTAAGATTTATAATAACTAGTATAGCGACTAGTTGTAATACGAGTTGTTAGTTCACATGAAGCTGTCGAGTTAAAAACACCAACCCTTTTGACAAACGCTCTTCTCGAGCGTTCATAGGACTGAAAAATTTTCTTTTAAGTCGTTCGATCTCGAAAAACTCGCCCCTTTAGCAAGCTCAGCCCGTCCCATCGAGAAAAGTGAAATTAAAATCGCGTTGCACTCCTGCACCCTACGGTAAGACAAACGGGTGCGGTAATCGCTGAGATCAACTCGATCCGCGATTGGCTGTCGGGGGTACCGGAAAGTAAAGAAAAATCCGAAACTCTCACTAATATCGCTGGTTCCCGCAGCTTCCGACACGTGAGAAAGCTCCGCGCGGCACATCTGCTGCTGCACACAGAATTTTTGCACTATACGCAATGTGCGCGGGCTCGCTACTGCAGGTACGACGGTACAGAGGGGAACGCCCTTACGGGTTTCACAAAGGTCATTGTACCCAGCAGCCCATTGATGCAGGCACACAAGTGGGGGGGAGGGGTATGAAAAATCGCGAAAAACCTATATAAAAGTCGCGAGCCTTTGGACCCTGCCACGCTTCTCGTCTGAATTAACATATTCAATGACCGAACCCCTTTTTCGAAGCGGTGATCGAGGGGAGGAGAGACGCTCGTCTGCAATCCGGGTAAAAATCCGGGCAAAGGGCCCCGCGCGCCGCACGATGACCTCGTAACTCCGCTAGGGGAGCCGGTCCGATGCCCGCCGGTGGTAATCTCTCCCACAGTTCCTGTTCCGCGACTTCGGCTGGGACAATGGACCGTCGTCGTCGACGTCATCGTCATCGGGCGCGTATATATATTTTCCTCTTCGGGGTCTTCTGGAAGGGTCCAAAGGGGCCCAACCCCGATCTGCATATAAATGGTTCGCAGGTGTACCACCACCGCCGCCGCGCGCGGAGAGTGCAAGTGTCGCCATAAAACGGTTACAGCCGCATGATTTTTCTTCTCCTCTCCGGTCGGTTGTTGATGCGAGCGACGAGGGGACTCACACAGAAGCGGTCCTGTATGTGTGTCAGAAGGGAGCAAAGAAGCCTGCCCGGCCCGAGGCATGGGAATAATCTCACAGGTGCACGGTTTTCTCTCCATTATAAGAGACAGAGGGATAAAAAAAGAAGGGACGAGCGCGAAGGGAGGAGGACGAAAAAAAAAAAAAAAAAAAAAAAAAAGGAGAATAAAGGAGGGCAGCGGTGATTGCCTTGACGGACGGGACCCTACAACTGCACCCGCGTCGAGGGGGAGGTTTATTACACCGAGGCGATGCTTATTAAAAACACGTTGCGTTGTATTTGTATTTATGTATAAGGTGGAGAGGAGAAAAAAAGGGCGAAGGTAGGGAAGTGATGACACTGCACGTGCAGCGCCATGGGAATCCGATACACGGGCAGATGGGTCAAGAGATCCGAGGACGCGCGCCCGCGTCAAAGGTCCCACGGGGTTAAGAGTCGATCCCTTTGGGTCTTCTACACCTACTCGTTCTCCCCAAAGTAATATTCAATCTTCGATTTACCGGATCTCGGTTCTGTAATTATCATGCAGCTTCTTCGCGATCTCTCTCCCCCTCGCCTCGTATTCTTTTCACCATTTTTCCCGCCTTAAGTTTCTTTTAGTCTGTGGCGTGGACCTGTAAAATTGGTGCAGGTGGAAGGAAAACTCTTTGGAAATGGATGAGGGGGAAATATCGATGGACAGGTATACGAGTGTTTTGTTACGACCCAACCGCTTTTTTTTTGCGTCGTACCTTTTCAGTTTCCAGTTTTTCTTCTTCTTTTCTTCGTTCACGACGGGTGTGTAATTTTACTTTTTTTTTTTCGAGGGAGATCGAGTGTGAATTGAGGCTGTCAAGTGCGAGATTTGGTGTTAAGTTCATATTTATTAGGTGATTTTTTTTTCTCTGTCTGTAACTCAGCTTTGAACAGGTCCTGAAATTCATGCAATGAATTATTTCAATTTTCCACAATCAAATTTATTGTAAAAATAAAATTGTGTACGTAAAATATGTCAAATATAGTGAGTGCTTTTAACTTATAGCAAAAAAAAACTTTTTTGCCATATCTACTCTCTGATGTAGTTTGTTGATCAAGTGTTGTAATGCCATGTGGTTAATCAATGAATTTACTGTTTGCTAAGTACCTTATCGCAATTTAAAAATATTCAAATTAACTGATTCGATGGTTTCATTGAAAAAATAATTTTTAAAGCTTTACTAAAAGTAACATTCAACTATAAAAGCATTAAATACTGCGGTATAATTTTGAATTAATTTGAAAATCATTTATAAATTGGCATATCTCGTTTATTACAAATCATCAGCGTCTTCGCTAGCGGTACTTTATGATAATAAAAAAAAAGAAGTCAGTCGAAGCGATCCTTCAATCCACATATAGTTTGACGAAGAAGCAGACAGGCTGCGTAAAATTTTCGAAAGCTCGACCGGGACGTAAATCGATCAGAGCCGAAGAACTGTCTTTCTCGCACACACTTCGCATCGGAGTTGATGATGGGGTTTTGTTCGTCGATTTTTTTTTTTTTTTTTTTTTTTTTTCTGGGTCCCGCTCCTGTGTGCCCGAGGAGGAGGGACCGATGAGTCACGGGGGGACGGCACCCCGTGGCGAAGGGGGCAGTGATTCTCAATACGCGATCTTCAGGTTTGTAATGGGTGTATCTTGGTTTCACGACCTGTGGATGAAAAAAAAAGGGAAGACACCCTTGCATTTTCATGCTAATTTGGTGCTAAGATTTCCTTTACGCAATATTAGATTTAATTTGAGACGGCCGGAAGACGTTTTGACAAGCCCGGCTACCCCCTTCTTTGTTTTGCTTTTGTTTCTGTTTGCCCTTTTTTTTTTTTTTTTCATGCGTATAAGTTTGTTTCGCTACTTACTGTAAGCCGGTAGTTTATGTATATTTGTATTCTCGTTTCTCTCGAATTAGCCCGTGAAATTAAGTCATAAATTGTTCATAGAGTCGAAAGATTCTTAATTTTATTCATCTGGTATATGTACGAAACATCAGCTAAAATTTCTTTAAAAATCCAACAAAGATTCATCATGGAAATAAATGGAGAACACGAAGAATAGTCAGAGGTTGAAAGATAAAAATCGGAGTGGACGCGTATTTGAGTTGGTCTACCACGTTCAAAAGTTATAGTTTGTTTGACTTACGTCTTACATCTTGAATTTTGAAAAGCAGAAACTCGGGGAAAAAAAACCGCAACATACATCATCATGCTAGGAATTGTGTTTGAAATGTTTACAGAGGAGAGGATCCACTAAATCTTGTTTCAAAAAGTTAATTTCAAATTAAAAATCTCTTAGGAGGGACGAGTAGACAGAGGCTCGCACCTCCATAGAACCGAATAATAACCTGCCTGCCCAGTCTGAAAAAAGAAATAGAACGATGGAATAGAATAAGAGGAAGAAGGAGGAGGAGGGAAAAAAGCCTATTTGTGTTTGACAAATCGATGGATTAAACCCTCGAGACTAGCTCTGGTTGTGGGCCTTTATGTATATTCAGGTAACCCTCGTGGCTGCTCTATCTGTTCATCTCTCTCTGTGGCACAAGAGAATATAAATCCAGCGCGCACGGTGTTGCTGGACTGCTTATAGCTGCTGCTGCTGCGAGAACCTTCTTTTTAGTTTTTTCTTTTTTATGATGAGCCATGAGGGGTTCGCTGACTGGCTGGCTGGTACGTTAGGAACACGTGCACGCGGGCTCCTATACACTAAACGGTCTCCTTTCCCCTCCTCGGACCGTATACTTGTTCGCGCTCTCTCACACACGCTCGACTCGTCGAGATACACGAGATGGAGAGCAAATAGATCTATCTCCTTCTCTTTCCGTCTCGCAGGATCGGTAAGTTTTATTATGTCTAGGTGGAAGGAGAAATCCATTTGAATTTGAGAATCGAAGCGACGAATTCATTGTTCCCGTCTGGGTCTGTGCAGTGTGAACGTCACCCCTGAACCACCTGTTGGCTAAACTTACATACAAAAGCACGCTTTTTCCACAGCGCCCACACGGTATTCATTTATCGTTTTCCCTGGGATACGATGATTTTAAAACTATCTTCCCCCTCCTGCGATACTGTACAATCAAGGCCCGAGAGCTTAATCTTCATTTTGCCTTTTGGGGTTAGGGACCTCATTCTCATTTTTTTTCTCTCTCACTCTTGATTTGGACGAGGTAAAAAAAAAAAAAAAAAAAAAAAAGAAGGGGAGGTGGAGAATACAAGAGGGAAGGATAAAGAATGGACCCAGAATACACACATTTCAAATTAATGCCCAGCACCCGCAGCGTTTCTTGTACGCACGCGATGTGCGTGTGTGGAGCGAGAAAGCACGTGGACATCAAGCGTGGTCTGACTGCTTGGATTCACTTTTATAGGCTACGCTTCTTTTATTCTCCTGCTTTTTTTTTTTTACCAAGCCCACCTTGACCCCGGATTGGGTGTCTAATTTTTTTTCACCTCCTTTTTTCATTTGATTGTGTTGTCGAGCGATCGCCTCGCCCGAAAAAAGGCTTCAGCCAGGAAGAAAATCTTCTCACCAATCCCTGCAGCAGTCGCGATTTCAAACTTCATTACTAACCTTTGAATGATTTATTCCGGATCTCAATTTTCTATACTTTTTCTATAAAAATTCAACTTGTTCCAAAGTTTTAATTATTCTTATCACGTCGCTAGATAAATAAATACGTATTTTTGTTTAATTTGACGGTGACTTAAGCATTGAACGTTGAGTAAAAAAAAACCGAAAAAAAAAAGAAACAAAAAGAAAATGAATGAAGTCTCGGTGCACTGTTTAGATATGTGAACGAGATAAATCACTGCACTTGTAAGTCAGATAATTCATTCGTACTTATCGATACTGGTACTACATAAATTTTATTTTTAATGCCACTTGAGCGTGTATTTTAAATTTAAATTTTCTGTAAGTTTTTCTTTGTTTCTCAAAAACATTGAATCTGCTTACGCGAATGAAAATTTTCAAACCAACCGCCATTTGCGGAAAAATCATTTTAAAAATTTCATTCTTATGTGAAACTTTTTTAAAGGCTTAATGCCCTAAAAGTATGATTTGAATTCTAAAGTTCAGTTGACTAAAATTACCTTCTACTTGGTAAACATGGGCAAAGTGCAACAAGAGGCAGTCGTTCGATTATGCAATTGGCATAATTTTCATTTTGGTTTTAAATTATTGAGCTTCCGATGCTGATCCGATACAGAACAAACTCGACTTTAGCCTTCTCTGTAGTTTTTTTTTCTTCTTCTTTTTTTCTTTTTCTGATGCAATCTTCGTCGACTATCAGCGAAGATGTCGGAAAGAGATTCCATCCGGAATAGTTTTTGGTTTTGTTTTAGCTCTTTAAGCATAAATCAGTATATACATAAGATGTAGGAAAAGATAAAATGCGTTAAGTGGGTGGAATTCAATTATTTTAAACTGTCAATTATTGTGAATGCTAAAGAAAACATCATTAATATTGTATTTTTAACCATGAAAATACTTTTTGAAAGAATAAATTTTATTCAGTCTCTAATCTGATCTTTTTGTTAATCGCAGAGAAAATTACCAACAACCAGTTTGGCGTTGTTTAATTTGACAATAATTTGTTATATATCAATACATGGTATTGGGAAGAGAGTAATTGACTTTTTTCTGTTATTACAAAATTACCTTTCAAACTTATTACACATGCAGCTCGCATTTTTTTAACTTAAATGAATAATACAGATAGCTAAAAGCTAAAGCCTTTTATACGTGTAAACTGGGTATTTTGAGAGCAGGCGCTGCTGTAACTATTACAGCTCTAAATATAATTATTATACGTCTAATCATGGTTGATCCAAAGTTATTCAAAGTTATACGCTGATATATACGGCTACAGTCGGTGAACCATGAAATGCGTGCTGAATAGCCACAATAGATTGTGTATTCGAGCAAAAGAGAAAAAGAGAGAGAAAAAATAAATAAATAAGTGAGCCGACTCTTCGTCTACCGTTGCTGCTGCGTGCATATTAAGCGTGTTTGTAAGTTGTAACTTTTGAAAGAGAATATACGCCAACTTCCTGAAGTGTTTATACATAACGTATACGCCACAAGCTATTCTTTCGCACTTTGAGTGTAAATAAAAACTCATTTTTTATGGATAATTATTACCGTCTACTTCCACTCGCACAATACCGTGGTTTGTTTTTATCTTTTCAATTCTTGTGCCTAGATCTTCACTTTTTTTCTATTTCTATCAAAATAATTATTAGGTTTGTCGAGACTTGTACATATTTTTAAATCAAAAGCTAAACTTATACAAGTAAACAAAATGAAGTATATTTAAAGTTGTTTGTTGATGAGAAACAATGGAGGCGTTAAAAAAGTTTCGCGATCAAAAGGTACTAATTGAATCACAAGACGCAACAATCGCAGCAAACGCAGATCAATCTGTCAAGATTAGCTTGAGCAGACACCTTTAAATCTTGCTAATTACCACGGCACGTCGCGTTGGTGGTATTGAAATTTTTGGTCTATATATTAAAAGCCCGCTCGCAATTAGACCAACTTAACATAAACACTTTACAGCGATTCTTGCGTGCGCTTGTGTGCTGCATCAGCGATGCGTTACTATCATCCGATTTATTGCCTCTGAAAAATCAGACACGCTCCGTTTGCTGCCAGCAGGCTCGTTAAGGGTGCAGAACAATGGGGATTGAGGCGCAAGGTTGAAGATCGCAAGATTAAATCACGTTGATGGAGAATTAAAAAAAAAAAGGAGCGAACGGATGAATAAAAAAAAAGAGCCGAGCGAGAGTGAAACTAGGCAGAAGCGTCGCTGCCCTAGACCTGAATCTCTCATAGACTCGCTCGATGCTGGATACTGCAGGGTTTTACGAACCGTCGAGAGATTTTATCGCGAGACCTTCGCTCTTGCCTGATACATGAGTTTTTCAATTGCGATGAAAACGTTTACACTTCGCTCATGATCAGTACGTACCATCTGCTTAAAGTTATGGTTGCCCTGGCTGGTTTACACAAAAACAATAACTTAGTCAATAAAAAAATGACATTTTCATAAATTTGTAGTTTTAATTAAAAATATTCTATTATTTAAATGATTAAGTTTAAATCAAATATACGAAAAAATTGATAGTCCCAGCAAAAAAAAACCTTATTATATAGTAATCCTAAAATTAGTAAAAAAAAATAATAATAATAATAATAAATCAAGAATCTAAATAAGTTGGTACCCAATTGATTCAATTTTTTCATTTTTGGTTTTTCTCCACTGGGACCATCGAAGTATTTATTTTTAAGTAGCTTTATGTATATACATTTTCCAATGAAATGAATCTGTTTACTTTTCAACTTCTGTAAATTTATTACTTTTCTTGATTGATATAATTAGATCGACCGATTAATTAGAAAAGCTTTCACAACACTTCAAAAATAAAAATAAAAAATCCTTTAATCACGCTATCACGCATAATTAATTTGTAATTAGCCCGATCAGCAAGAACGATAATAATCACATTGGTTCTTTGATAAGTTTTTAGCAACTCTATTGACTCCTACACGGATCGGATATATTCAAGTGCAATAAGTCTAATCCTATTTATGCAGCGCATTATATTTGCCCCGGCAGAATCGCGTGCTACAATTAAGTTCGATCTATCGACGATTGCGGTCCTCAATCATCGTTTTATCTCTCCTTTTAAATCTTTCCAGTCTTTTTTTTTCTTCATTGCTTGTGCTAGAAGTTTTTTTTCTCTTTCTCATGCATGCGCTACCGTTCGATAGTATTTATTATCGTTAGCTCCGATTAGGTTGGAAGTGGTTTATGCGGTAGTCACGCGTGCCTACGCATACGTAATGCACCTGAACTATTATGACACAAGTTCAATACTTTTTTCTCAATGTTTACCACCCACTTTATATTTACATTCAAGACTATCGTACAATATGTATATGTAATGAAAAAATTAATCTTTTATAAATCACCGTAATTGCATAACAATTAACAATCAACCTCATATTAAGACTTATGAGGTTATTGTTAATTAATTAATTTATAAATCAGTTCTTACTTTCGTTTCATTGAATGCATTCAAAAGTACCAATCAATTATTTTTTTAATTTTTTGAATTGGTGCAGGTTTTTGTCATTGAATGCTTTACATTACATTTCTAATTTAAGAGTAAATGTAAAACCTTTTTTTTTTTTAATATTCTATAGTCGACCATGAAAAAAAAGAAAATAGAAACGAAAAAATTTAACTACGATTATGGAAATGAAATGAAATCGATTTTTTGCGTTTATTATAAATTGCGTAGAGATTTAAAAAAGACAAGCGTTAAAGTTATTAATTGGTTAATTTAACATTCACAGCCGAAGTAATCATCTTATTTTTATCTAATGAGAATTTCATTTTCATGTAAAAACTCGTGTATATATTTTTTGCAACCAAGAAAAAATGCCACAAAGTTGCGAGTTCAGAGCGCAAATTGCGTCTCCGACTTATAAAGTATAAGAAATGTGTCAAAGCATAATTACTATCAATTTAAAAAAAGTTCTTTTTTTTTCTATTTTACGATGTGATTTACAAATGTTAGATCAAGGTTCTGTATTTACATGTGTAAAATGGAATACTAATTAAATTACGCATTATTTTGTAACCGACGAAGCAATTATTTAATTTTTTCAACAATACTTAGGGTTTATCACACTCGTTCATTTTCTAATAATGAAAAAAAAAAATTATTTTTTGGTTATAACTATTATTCTTTGTATCTTGACCAAGACAATTATAGTTCGAAAAATTATTAGAAGGAAAAAAAAATACAATATTTCGTAGAAGTGATGAAAAATCGTACAAGAAAAAACCACACTGCGCGGAAGGGAGTTTAAACGAAGCGTAAAGAGCCGATGCACATAGAGTAGTTTTCGGGTCGAGCGATCGTCAAATCGGGCGCGCGCTATTACCGGTCAAGCTTGTAGGCGCGCTCGCGCATTAATTTGCCTTATACTCGTCTTGTATTCAGCCGGTGTTACTTTCGCTTCGCACGCTCGCCGCGCATCGTTGCAGCGCATAAATCCGCGCGGTGCTTTCGCCTTGCGGCGACGCCGATTCTATTGTACCCCCAGCCCAGCGCTATGTTAAATTATTAATGCGAAACTACGGTCGCGACTGTGGATGATGATAACCGTCTCCGAGAAGAGGAAAAAAAATGAATAATCATTAAGGGCCGCCGCTTTGCGCGCGACTTGTTTCTTCTTCTTCTTCTCTCTTCTGCACTGGCTCTTTGTATTAAGTGATGGTTGATGTTCATGCGCGTATATATATATTCGTACGTACGGTGCAGCTGGTTTGTATATATCGTGTACGTGCGTTCCTATGATTTCTTCAATTACTCACTTTGTTCTTTCGAGAACAATAGGATTCGAGACAACGCGCCACCGCACCACGCGCGCGGCTATTCTGCACCGCAACGCGTTTATTAGCGTATTTTGTAACGCTGGACTGCGTTTATTGTGTTGTCCGGGCTGTTTTAGACCTCGTGTCAGCTTCAATTTTTTCCCTCCTTTTTTTTTTTAATTTTTCTTTTCTCTAGCTCCAGCTGATTTTCACATTGTGGCGATCGAGTGATGGAATTTTCCGTTCAGGCTCTATTTTGACGCAGGTACGATTCCTGCAGAGCCGAACGAAGGCTCCAACACCCGATGCCTTAATTATACCTGAAATACTTCAGTGTGATGATTCACTAAGTACTTCAGGGCCCTTTTGACCTGCGGTAACGAGCCGGCAGGCCAAGAACAACAGTCTAGTTTTGCTCTGCGAGCTGTTCGCATCGAGCTTGTTCAAATAAATTTTCTAGTCTAAAAATATTAAACTTCGAGTTATTATTTCACCAAAACCCGGCGCACCTAACCCCACAAATTGGTGACCCCGACGTGATTAGTGTTTTGTGTTTGTGGGCATATATTTGTGCGATTTTGTTGGTGAAAAATGGTGAACGAGGACGGAATTGTCAGCGTCAACGAATCCGGCTCTGGGACTACCCAAGTCACGGATGACGCAATCAAGGCTGCCGCAGCAGCTTTGGCTGCTGCAGCCGAAGGGAGTGTAAATGGCATCGGAATGAGCGCACCACCCTTTTGGCCTGAAAATCCGAGGGGGTGGTTCAGGAGGCTTGAAGCGAATTTCAAGTCGTCGCGTGTTACTTCGGAAGCTTCGAAGTTCACGTACCTGGTTGGCGCGCTTGACCAGAAGTACTCGAGCATGATGGACGATGTGCTCGACGACCCGGTGTATGACGGAAAATATACCGAGGTGAAAAATAAAATAATTGAGAGGACATCGGATTCGACTGAGACACGGTTAGGCAAACTGCTCGAACCCGTGCAACTGGGCGACTACACTCCTGTGCAGATGCTGCGCAAGATGAAAACGTTGGCCAAAGATCTGCCAGTAACGGACGACTTACTCCGAAATTTCTGGCTAAAACGACTGCCAGTGGACACCCAACGGATCCTGGCGACAATAAAAGAGAAGTCGCTGGAGCAGCTTGCAGAAACGGCGGACTCGATCCATGTAATCGATGCAGCCCGTGGACCGAGGATAGCAGCAGTGGCACACGAACCCGCCAAGATAGCTGCAGTAAGCAAAAGTGATGGCAGCGAGCTGCAGGCGGTATTAAAGAAGTTAGACGAGGTGACTTCGCGTCTCAGTCGTCTTGAGAAACAGCAAAAGTACCGCGGCCGTTCACAATCGCGCGGCAGTTCGCGTGGGCGAAGTCCATCAGCTCCTCGAAACCCAGATCTCTGCTGGTACCACGAGAATTATGCCGAAAAGGCTACCAAGTGTCGTGATCCGTGCAAGTTTAAAAAAAACTAGTTGGGGCGTCTTTAATTGCGGCAATTAAAAACGACCCCAGTGTTCGCCGTTTGTATGTGAAAGACAATTACTCGAAAAAGACCTTTATGGTGGACACAGGTGCCGAGTTGTGTGTTTTTCCGCGAGTGTTGTTCCGTGGCCAACGCGAAAAATCAAAGTGCACGTTATTCGCGGCGAACGGTACGCCGATAAGTACATACGGTAGTGAACTTATAATGCTCGATTTTGGCCTACGACGGCAGTTCACCTGGCGATTTATTATCGCAGACGTTGAACAACCGATTATTGGCTATGATTTTCTCGCTCACTACGGATTACTTGTTGATCCACGCAATAATCGACTGATCGACAACGCGACCGAACTATGTGCTGCAGGACATGCCGTTGGTGACGACTTCCCGACAGTACGCGCAATCCACGGCGACTCACCTTACCATCGACTGCTAGCTGAGTTCCCGGACATCGTTCGCCCTGTAGCTGAGATTGGCCACGATGTAAAACACAACGTAAGGCACTACATCGAAACTACACCCGGACCACCAGTGTTCAGCCGTCCTCGTCGCTTAACCGAAGATCGGCTGAAAATCGTAAAAGCCGAATTTGAAGAAATGGAGCGACTCGGAATAGTGCGACGCGTAAAAAACAGCCAGTGGGCCTCCCCGATACACGTTGTCTTCAAGAAAGATAACGGGATACGCCCGGTCGGAGACTACAGGCACGTTAATAAACGCACTAAACCGAACCGATATCCAATGCGTCACATCGAAGATTTCACGCATAACCTCAGCGGAAAACGTGTTTTCTCGAAGATCGATTTAGTCCGAGCTTATCATCAAATCCCCGTCGCCGAGGAGGATATTCACAAGACAACAGTGACTACGCCGTTCGGACTCTTCGAGTTTTTGCGCACTCCGTTTGGTTTACGGGGCGCGGGTCAAACCTTTCAGGCATTCAGCGATGAAATAACTGAAGGTCTTGACTTTGTATTCCCTTATACGGATGATTATCTAGTCGCGAGTGAAAACGCGGAGCAACATTTGCAACATTTAAGGCTCCTGTTCGAAAGATTGAGCAAATACGGTGTGGTGATAAATCCCGCGAAGTGTGTGTTTGGTCAACCGGAAGTGGAGTACCTTGGCTACAAGGTCAACGCCGAGGGAATACGCCCGCTCGAGGAGCGTGTAGAGGCGATCAAAAAGATCCCCCTTCCGGCGACCGCGAAAGACCTGCGCAGTTTCAACGGTGCGATAAATTTTTATCGCAGATTCATCCCTCGTGCCGCTCATCTGCAACAACCGCTCAACGATCTTTTGAAAGGTAAAAAGAAGGGCAGCACGCCTATCGAGTGGACTGACGAAGACAAAAATGCATTCGAGGAAATAAAGAACGCACTCTCGAGCGCCACGCTGCTGGTTCACCCTGTCCCGGGCGCGTTACTTTCAATCACCGTCGATGCTTCGGATTTCGCTGTTGGTGGAACGTTGCAACAGTTTGTCAACAAAATTTGGCAACCATTGGCATTCTTCAACAAGGCGCTAAATCCAGCACAGCGTAAGTACAGTGCATACGATCGCGAATTGTACGGTGCATACGCAGCAGTAAAAAAGTTCAGGTGGGCCGTCGAGGGCAGATATTTTATTATCTTCACCGATCATGCCGCTTTAACTTACGCATTCGAGCAAGGCCTGGACAAAAGCACACCACGAGCAACCCGACACCTGGATTATATCGGACAATTTACGACCGATATTAGGCACATTGCAGGCAAAGACAATGTCGTCGCCGACCTCCTGTCGAGAATCGGTGAGGTAAGTTTGACAGTAAACACCGAAGAAATTGCAGCTGCACAGTCTAATGATGAAGAATTAGTGCAGATGCTGAATAACAACGACCACTCCCTGCAATTGAAGATGGTTCGATTGCCCGAGACGCAATTAGGCATCTATTGTGATGTTTCGACGAAAAACATCCGACCTTTTGTGCCAAAATCTCTTCGACGGAGAGTATTCAATAATCTTCATAATTTATCTCATCCAGGTGTACGAGCTACTCAGAAACTCATTACGCAAAGGTTCATTTGGCCGTCCATTGTGAAAGATTGTAAATCTTGGGCCAGAACTTGTTTACCGTGTCAGCGAGCAAAGACTTCAAGGCACGTACACTCTCCTCTTGGTGAATTTGAAGGTGTCAGCGAAAGATTTCTTCACGTTCACTGCGACTTGGTCGGACCGCTGGAACCGTCACGAGATTTCCGGTACATCCTGACCTGCATCGACCGATACACAAGATGGATTGAGGCCACACCACTGGTCGACATGACTGCTGAGACTGTGGCGAGAGCACTCTTGGACTGGATCTCGCGATTTGGTGTTCCACTCAAGGTCACGACGGACCAAGGACGCCAGTTCGAATCGGACCTGTTCAACGAGCTCAGAAAACTTCTTGGCATCACTCATCTCCGTACAACATCTTTTCACGCTCAAGCAAATGGTATGGTTGAGCGAGTTCATCGGCAATTAAAAGCATCAATAAAATGCCACGAGACAGTATCTTGGAGCGACGTACTTCCTATCGTACTGTTGGGCATGCGAACTGCTTTTAAAGAAGATCTGAAGTCAACACCTGCTGAACTCACGTACGGAGAATCAATTCGCTTGCCTGGAGAATTTTTCGCACCAAGTGCAACGCAAATTCACACAGATTTCGTGGCAAGACTTCGCAAAACCATCGAGAATTTAAAGCCTGTGGCAGCGACTCGCCACGGTACAACAAAGCCATTCGTTTTCAAAGATTTAGCAACATGTTCGCATGTGTTTTTACGAAACGACACTGTAAAAAGACCGCTGCAAAACCCGTATGACGGCCCTTTCGAAGTAATCGAAAGAAACGACAAAACTTTCGTTATTTTGAAAAGTGGCAAGAATACAAGAGTCACGATCGATAGACTCAAGCCTGCTTTTGTATTAAACGACACCGATGAGCAACTATCACAGGCAAACAACAATAACAACAACGAAAACAGCAGCGAGGACAACTGTCCACCAGTTAGCACTACTCCAAACAACGATGAAAATGACAACGCACGCGAGCTGACCGGCACAGCTGAAGAATCGCGGTTCAAAACGCGATCTGGCAGGCGAGTACGCTTTGCCGATCGTCTTCAGGCTGGTTTTTCATAGTGTAGTGCAGTGTTGTGATTTTTTTTAAATAAAAGTTTCAGTGACATATTGAATGCAAAATTGTATTTTGTGAAATTGTATGTTTTGAAACAACGAATGAATCGACTACCGAATATCTTCGATAAAATGTGTATGATTATTTTTTTACAAATTTTCTTTCTCAAATTTTCTTAAGCAAACGACCGAATGTCATTGAAAAATTTTTTTAATATGTAATTTGTTATAATTAATATCAATTAAATTATCATGTACTATTTTTTTTAATACTCCAATTTGTAATTATGTCATATAATTTTTTTACTTTAACGTTATCACTGGTAAGGGAGTATGTGGCGATCGAGTGATGGAATTTTCCGTTCAGGCTCTATTTTGACGCAGGTACGATTCCTGCAGAGCCGAACGAAGGCTCCAACACCCGATGCCTTAATTATACCTGAAATACTTCAGTGTGATGATTCACTAAGTACTTCAGGGCCCTTTTGACCTGCGGTAACGAGCCGGCAGGCCAAGAACAACAGTCTAGTTTTGCTCTGCGAGCTGTTCGCATCGAGCTTGTTCAAATAAATTTTCTAGTCTAAAAATATTAAACTTCGAGTTATTATTTCACCAAAACCCGGCGCACCTAACCCCACAACATCAATTTTTTTGTCATGGTAAATTATTAATTGAAAAGAAAATTTTTATTTATAATTTTATGAAAATTTATTTGAATCGAATACATTTTATTGATAAAGTTTAATTAACAAGTATTTAATACAAAAATAAGCACAGATAAAGTTTTTTTTTTTAATTAACAGCTAAAGCTTTTAAAAATACTTAAAATTTCTCTTCTTCTAATCCATGTTTGAAAAACACGAGCACTGGAACAGACTGACCTTCAATTTCACGGTACTCCATCAGACCAACAAGTCCATCAACATCCATGGACTCTCCGGTAAAAAATTGCAACTCTTTAAATCTGCCTAAAATGTCTTTCATGACTTTGTTCATATTTTTTTTAAATACTTCCACTTGATCGGGATTGGTTTCTTCTAATTTGGTTACAAGCCTGTAAAATTATAAAGGATTATAATATTTATCGTCATTAAAATTTTATCACTGGTATAATTTATTATTCAAAAACTTACTTTTTCATATACTCTTTGAGATACAAGGTGTAAGATTTTTTATCGCCAAAAGCATAAGATTCTTGAAGCCTATGGTTCAAAACCACGTCAACGCCTGATTCAACATGTTCGTCTGAAGCTTCGACAGCTTCTTCTGCAGAAGGATTAAATCCGTCAATCTGAATATCTCCAGATTTGCGACTAACAAGCTGAAAATAATAAAAACTAATTAGGACAAGGGCACATTTATGTTTATTTTAATTTGTAAAAAATTTACGTTTATAATTCAAAGCTTTAAGATTTGTATAATAATAAGATTCGATAGTCTAAAGTATTGCACCACGTGGTCTATATTGTTTTTAAATGCACAGAATTAAAAAAAGAAAAATCAAGCAGAAATCGTTTTGTATTTGTTAATTGATGAATAAATGAATTAAATAAACTTAGAAATAAATATTTCATTGTTGTTAAAAAAAAAAACGCTGCTAATCTAAAAAAATCACATAAATACCTTGCCATAAACCTCGTAAATGACGTCGTCTACAAGTTTATATTTGTAGGTATCGGAAAACATCTCGTCACCTGCAACATTCACAAAAAATTGTAATGAATATAATATTTTTTTATTATTATTAAAAAAATGATTTATAAATTTATAAAATGATAGTAATAGTTACGAAATAGTATTTTCCATACCTGAGGAAGTCCAGAATTAGCAAATACACTTGGCAACCTCGCCTTTGGGTCAGGCGTCAATTTGGGTTTGCTAAGGGCTTGCTAATTCTAAGCTCCCTCGTGTGTAATATTTTATGCCATCCTCTAACCTCAAAATCGAAGCTTTGCCTCCTTGTTTTCGGTTTCCGACGGAAAAAAATTGTCTTACTTGGTCAAGAAGAGTTCTTTTGCTTTCTTGTAGCATGCCTCGCCTTCGGCTCAGCACACAAACTTCCTGAAAGCCAAATAATCCCTTGCCCGACCAGGCTGGCAATTTACTATTTCAGCACGAGGCAATGAAAGTGCAAACTTTTGTCTTGGTAAAAAGAGAAAAGTTTTCACTTTTTACGACGTGTGTTGAAAATATTAATGAAAAAAAAGTTGGAAACAAGCACATATATTAACGAGGGCCCATGCACATCAGAGTAACCAAAAAATTTGACATATGAACGGCTTATAGTCATTTCAAAGTTTTACGAAGTACTTTTTGGTCCAAGATAACTTTCAAGATCTACAGAGAGTGTCAAAATATTCGCACATTGGGTATTGCTGTAAAAATCTGTTTGTAGTTTAAAAATTTAAAACGTAAACAGCATTACTTTACACATGTTAATAACTATGAACAATCAGTAATTGAATTACATACTTACAACATACAAAAATAAATTTTAAAACACGTGAAATTAAATTCTTTATAAAAATCCATAATTTTGACGCCTCAAAATTATTTGTACAGAACACGTGTTTGTACGATGTTGTATGTTCCCTGTAATGTTTAAAAGAATTTAAAAAAAAATCACTGATTTCTGGCGTGCACAGCCCCTCGAATATAAAATAGTGTTAAATAAAATTATAGTTTACCTGTGAAGATATCCTTGAAAATTTTCATTTTGAGAAAGGTAAGAAAATTTTGGTCAAGTACTTTAATATGGTTTGATGCTAATACTCAAAGCAACCAAAGAGAGTGCAAGGGAACCTTGGAATAATCGAATGAGTTCATTTGGAGCCTGTAAATACCCTTGAGTCAGGTAGTAAGTACGGTGCGAGAGAGAACCCCCCCCCCCCCCGCCCCAGGGCGTCATGGAGCTCTCCGTCTCTCTTGCACTCGAGTAAAACATGGCGACTAATACTGCAAAACCAAGTGTCTTATTTTGTCACCATTTTAAAACACTTCCAAGAATAGTGTCTTATGCACCTAACCTAGCAGGTTAGGTATTTAAAACACTCAAGAGTGTTTTAAAATCGTGACAAAATTTACACGTTAAGTGTTGGGAACTGACATGATAGCAGACGAAAATATATAATATATACATAGGTATACTATAAGCAAGATGGCCGCGAGTCTGTACACAGTCAAGTGGGTGCTGAGTGATTTTTATTTAAGTATAATTCCCAGATCTTTAGAGGTAATCAAATGTATTGTTTAAATAATCTTTGGTGATTTCGCAAGACATTACTCACCTCAGATTTTTAATATTTACATCCTGAAACGATAATAAATAATACTTCTCTTAGCTGCCGTGCATTTCTGTACAAATTTTGATGGATTATAGCAGACGCTTTTTTGTAGGTTTGTATACCTATTTATACTCATGTCAGATCCCAATATCTGTATTGAATTTTTTCAAACACTTCGGTTTGCAGTGAACTTAAGATTTTAGAGTTTGATGAATTTTTTAACTAAATTAAACATTCTACAAAAAGTTCATTCAAGCCGGAAAATGTGTATTGAATATTTTTCTATCACTCGCATTTTTTTTATTAAATTCCAATCTTACTTTCAAGTTGAATTTCGAGGTTTTACACCGAAAGTTATGATTTTCCCATAAAAGCACGTGTTAAATAGTGCAAAATTAAAATTGGTCCTTAAATTTTTAGGGCATGATAGAGCCTGATAAAAAATATCTGAATTTTCCATTTCAAGGTTAATCAATAAAAACTTATTAATAACTGACATGAAATTTCAAGTCACAAGTATTTAATTTGTCAAAATAAATTAGCAAAACAAATCGAATTTGTGCTATGGTATCTAAGCATAAATGAGGAAAGAATTTGATTTCCTGAATTTTTCCTCTCGGTTTGCCTTCATAACTACTATAATAACTGCCTGAAATAGCCTTTATTGCACCATTTAGGTGATTTCTTTAACTTTGCACTTTGTTCTCTAAAACAATAGCGTTTATACGTAAGTTGATAGAGTTTCGAAATATTTGATTGCCCTTTGAAAATTTTTTGTTTGACTTGATATAATTACGTTATGCGTATCTTGTAATTCGCTAAAATTTGAAATAGTAAAAATTACGTAAAACTTAAATCCGAATATGTCTGAGATAGGTGACGAATAGTTACTTAACTTGATGACTCAAGCATTTAGTCAGTGAGACTATTTATTGCCAATCTTATAATAATTCTGTATGAAAAATAAATAATCGTCGGAACAAAGAAAAGTTCGAGACCTAGCGGTAAAAGATTACTACGTAATTAAAAAAAATCCGCATAGCAACTTTGAATTTCGCTCTACGTCACACATTAATCAAGGAACTTTAAAAATTACCACCGTACCTACGTAGTACGATGTTCGTTCCGCGCAGGTGGCAATATTGCAAGCCTTCATTTCCTCGTCTCGACCATTGAGAAAAAAAAAAAAGGAAAAAAAACGAATCATTCTTAAACTGCTACGATTGCAGGCTGAAGGCAGCAAATCTTCGTCGTCGTCGCGCTTGACTTTGACCATGCGACAAGGCCGAGCGCCGCGGCGACGCGAGTTCTTCTTTGCTATGGTATAGCCACCTGCGATTGTTTTTCGCAAGCGCGTGAAAAATAATAAGCGACTTTTCACTTCCGTGAGAACCCGACGACAGTCCTGGGATAGGAATCGACTTCTGACGTTGCAACTTCGACTCCGTAGGTACGTGGCCAGGCAGTGGTTATTATCACACCAGAAATACTGTTTTTCTTTTTTTAAACCGCGCGCTCTTGGCTTCGGTAATGCTTGTGATTTACCCGTAAATGGTAGGTTATTTTTTAATTGTTTCTCTGATTCAGAATTCAGATTATTTTGTGTTTACTCAGCTGGATTGCGGAAGATGATTTAGGGTGAGAAACAATTTTGAACTGGTGAGCGAGGTTTTTTTTTTTTCATTGAACGAATAAGTTCATCTTTCAATTTAAGCTTTTTCTATAAAAAAATTATTGAAAAAAAAAATTTTCTTCAAGGATTTACTATTTACTATGTGAATTAACTAAGGCGCAGAAATTTATCCAAGCTGAGATATTTGTTTCTTTTACGCTATAATTGGCAGGATCTTGTTATTTTATTATCAGGTATTTTTCTATTTTCTTATCTTACTTGTCTAAAAAGAACATAAATAAATTTTTACAAAAGTTTAGTTTTTTATAAAAAAGTAATTTGCCTTTTATAGTATAAAAAATTTCTAAACCTTCATATGACTCGTAAAACTAGAATTAAAAATTTAAGTCTCGAAGAAAACTGAAAATCTATATTTAACCTTGATAATAGTTTTGTAAAAACTCACTACCACAGTGTATTGACTCTATTCTTGGTTTAAAATAATATTTAGTTAAGAAAAACTATTTCTACAAAAACATTTTCAAACTAAGGAAAAAATTATAATGATAAGATACTATGAGCTTATTAGTACTGTTGCGTCTTTTCTCAGCTCTTCTTTCTTAACAGATATTAATCAGAGCTTACACCCTCTTAGTGACTGTTTCGGAGATATATTTTGATCAAGATTAACCTGTGTGTTGATTTAATTTTTTAGCTCAGAAAGATTTTAAGCTCTTTGGTTCCATTTGTTACTTCCACTGAGTGATTTTAGTTTTGAACATAAGGCTTAAAAAGGATAACAAGGTGTCATTTAAGAATTTTTTCGTTTCTTTTTTTTCCATATATATGATCAAGATACTGGGAACACATTAAATTTTGACTATTTTCAAATATACTGTTAGATAAATTTCAATAAATAATTTTCAATTAATTAAAATTTAATCAGAATCGCTATTACCTGCAAATCAAATCTTCTAGAATAAATTTTTAAAACTGTTCAAAAAGTTATTGGTTTTTCATCTGCAACAAAAAATCGCATGAAAGAGATAAATGGGTCAAATATATTTAGACAAATAAAAAAAATAACTTAGAGTAAACGTACTACCGTATCTGTATAATGCGTTTTTTTCTGTTCTAGGAGTAAAGTTACACACCCCTGCAAGTTGAAGAAAAGACGATTTATTTTAACAAGGCGCACGACGAATACGATCGTGCGCGACCGCGAGATGCTGCACACATGGTGGGGATTCCAAAACACGTGGAACGCGTGCAGTGTTACTGCTCCAGGAGCGCCTGTCTTCAGAAGCGTGTGTGTATACAAGTTGGAAAAGAGTGATGGACGACCGTTCGAATAATAACCACGCAGCCAGTCATACGATACTTATTTGAGGAAACTTTGCTGGGGGGAGCCGCGGCTTTTGGTCTTGTTTTCTCAGTACTATACCGAGCTTTGCTTTTGGTGCGGGAGCTTTCGGAGGCGATGATTAGCCGCAGTTAACTTTTCTTGTTTTCTTTGGAAAAACTTGGCGTTGAGAACCCTCCCTCTCTCTTGTTTCAGCCATCACGTCCTAATCTTTTTTGTCTATCCAAATAGTTCATAACGAGAGTCTTTTAATAATTTTAAGATAAAAAAACATTATAACTACAGCAACTAGCGAAAAAATGAATTTTTTCTCAATAATTGTTTTCACAATGGTTGGCACAAAGAAGCTAACTGGTACGATGAAAAAATAAAGGACGGACGTGAACAATACCATAACCCAAGCAGCGAAGTTAACAGCGAGTGAGTCACTTTGAAGTACGGTCTGCTTGCATGTGTTTCAGCATGGTTCTTAATAATTATCGCATGGCATGGATGTAGGGATAGTCCAAGCCGAGATTGCAAAAAAAGATTATAAATGAAAAATCGAAAAAACCTTCAACTTTCACGCTCGACGCTCGAAGATCGATGCGCGATTACCCGAGATCGCGAAATTAGACGAATCATGATTATCATTATAGTTACGTAAGGCCAGTGTTATTCATTGCACCATTCATTAGCGGCGCGGTGCAGTGTTCCAATCCACGCAGCTTTGATTTTTTTTTCCATCGTCTTCGTCTTGATTTTCCATGTTTACGGTCTGTCTTGTGTACGCAGCAGCAGCGGCAGCTGGGGGTTTTGAAAGTGATTGCTGTGCCGTGGAAGACGTCGATGATCTAAACTTGGCCCTGAGAGAGACTCGGCTCGCGTGCATCTGCGAGGGATTACTCGTGCACGGGTGCAGATTGTAAGATGGCTACGTTTACGCTCCGAGATAGAGCGAGACCAACTTGTCTCTCGCGATGTTGATAAGAGTGATGGAAAACAAATAAGTTCGATGGGAGCAGCAGCAGTTAAATTACGTAAATGTGTCAGATTGATGGAGATTTCACTCTTATTAATGATCCAGGCCTATTGGCTCTCATACCTACTCTTTTTTCACCATGGTGAAATCGAACTTTGTTTATGTTACCACGCAAGCCTACACGATAGTCACACCTTTCTTTATGTGCGTGATGATAATCGTGCAGCATGGGACAAAAAACTGTTTGAAGATTTTCTTGCTGTTCACCATACGCTTACGGAACGTATTGTTAATGATACTGAGAAATTATATGCGCTGTTTATTTGATTTTTCTTCTTTTTTTTTCTATTCTAGATGTCGATGGTGTATTTTTTTATATGATTTTCAAAATTTGTAAAACAATAATAAGAATAAATATTAGATTCAAAGGATCGCTCAATGTCATGTTTTTCAATCTAAATCATCTCGGCGTTTCTCTGGCAAGGTTTTTCAGCCTCATCAATATAAGAACAATTTAGATTGGTACAGTTAAATTGTAAAAACTTAAACCTCAAATTATAACTTACTAATCAGGTATTAAAAAAAAAAAAAAAATCTGATTGATAACAGTTTGAGATCATACGTTTCTTAACTAGAGCAACTGGGTAGAGTTAGTTGGTTAATGATAAAGAAGACTAAGAAGAACCGAGTTAAAGTTGACGAGCAAGGTAAGAACAGGTGTTGGACCAAGTAGAGCTGGGGGCAAATAAACGTTGATTAACCGGTCACTTAAAAACCGATCATCATTATAATTTCCAGCCAAAAAGACAGGCTAAAGTGAAACTAGGTAGGGCCGATGATGAAGGAAGTCAACCAGAGCAAAAGTAGCCGATGATCTCGGCTTTAAAAAAGCCCAGCTATATAGACATATCATCAGCATTTATAATAGCTCCCGCGCGAGCGTCATAATTGCACGCTGTCGCGTTTACCGGTGCAGGGACCACCGTCCTGTTTACAAACATCGTCTAGCAATAAAACGACGACGCGCGTTGACCGTGGCATCGTAACCTCGGCTCATGCATAAGTGTGCATGTATTAGCGCGGGTCATCATTAGCCGGGTTATGTATTTAGACTTTAGCTGGGTGCGTGCAGTGTAAACAGAGAGACTCGATAAAAGTCCTATGGACTTTCGCAACCCGCAGCGGCAGCGTGTCAATGCTACAATGCGCGCGCGCGCGCGGCTGCGATGGATAGGACAGCTTTCCTTGAGATTTTAATCTTCCTTTTTACCCTCGGACATATTTTTCTCTAGCAGTCGCGCGAACAAGATGGAAAATGAGCTGCATCGCCGAGAGCTTAATACCTTAACGATGGGAAAATATCGATCTCCTTGAGGCTTGTTTCTCCCGACTTTTTTTTTCCTCCTCTTGCTTTTTAATCCCCTCAGCAGCAGCTACATAGAAAGAATATAGTCATTACGCGCGTACTCGTCGCCTCAAAATTTTAATGGCGATTTATGCGGCAATGATTTATATCGGCTTTTTTCATCGACGTGTTGTGTGTTTCATCACAGACTAGCCGTAGTCGTCCGCATCTGCGTCGCCGCGCGTCGTCACACCGCCGTAGCTGATGGAAATTATTTTTCTCCGCAGACTGTGTGGCTCTTTTAATGTGGAGAATATCTTTGCATCTTTGTTGAAACGCAATTATCGACAAAAAAAAAAAAAAAAAAGGAAAAAAGAAACACACTACTATAAAACGCTGGGTTTTTAATTGTCTTGGATTACGTTATGCGTGGTAAAAATAAATACTGTGAGGAGTTAATTGAAAACTTTTATAAGCTCATCAGTGCTTTTTTTTTTCTTGTAAAGTACAAGTTTTACTAATTAAAAAATACTTTTTACCACTCGACGTTTTATAAGAATAGCATAAATGTTAGCATATGTAAACAAGCAGCTTTTTATTTCATTTCGCACTATTACAACCGATTTACTATTACAAATCAATATAAAACTTTTTATAGAGGTCAGTAAAACTTTTTATGATGAATTAGTGAATCTTTTTTACAATTAATTCCAAATTAATCTCAATTTTTTTTTTTTTTTTCTCAAAACCATATGAACAGAGATGATTGTACCTACCTTAGCCCAAAATAGAGGGATATTCATTAAACCGCAGTAAAATTAATGCCTCTCAGTAGGTATCAATTAAATTTTACAAAAAAAAAAGAATTGGCTAGGTGATCCTTGTGAAGAACGGTACGGTACAAAAAAAAAGACACGACCTTTTAACAGTTAGCAGTAGCTCGGGACTAAAGCTTCCCTCATTAATCTTCGGCGGTTTTACGCAGAGGGCACACTCTCACGCAGTTCAGGTACGAATTTAGTGTCACCATTGGAAAAAAAGCTCCCCGCGTGTATACAAAAGACATTATGCAAATAAGATTGGAGGAAAAGACAAAGCGCGCTGGAACAATACCGTACCAGAAAGGCGAATATGTGTCTCGAGGCATAATTTTAACCAATGACATGGGAGGCATCCGAAGATGTTGGTAATCGGTAACCACATAGACTATGTGTACGGTCAAGGGAGGAGGACACGGCGGTACATCAGAGGGAGGTTACACAGTTTGCCTCGCTAATTAGACACGTGCGTGCGAGCGAGCTTGGCAAACATGTGGACTCGATCTCGTGCGCTTGGATTGCAGGGGACAAGGAGCTTTTTTCACTCAAACGTTTTGTCAAATTTAAAACTTCTCATACACGGTGATATTAATTTCAAAGACATCGATTAGAATCTCAACCTTTCCTTTGAGGGTTCGGTTCACCCCGTTATGGGTGTATCGATCCAACGGGGGTTGCATGCAGATAGATAACAGTGCTGTAGTGGAGCGACCGGCCGTTACCTTGCTCCACTGACTTACTGCTTCCGCGCTTGCCCGATAACCACATCACCGCCCGGCAGCGACACTTTCGCGCTTATGACCCGAGCCAGCGCTTTTCCTTTCGTGGCAGCTCGCGCGCGGAGAGCTGGAAAATTCACGAGCCAACTTACTTATTACGACCGTTGCACGTGCGCGCCTGGGTGGCTTATTGTTACGCAATTACGCACGGGCTGGTCCGTTTTGTACTTCAAAATCATTTTTCTTGTACATTTCGTTCGAAGTCGTTTTTTTGGTTTTAAAGAGTTAGGTTTATCAAACGGATACGTTTTTTATAAAACTCGTTTGAATCGCAATTGGATTTGCATAAACTTGAGTAATATTTTATGTTTCTAGTTTATTAATATTCGTACGTATTTTAAGTTGCGGCGTTGGAAACGGAGATTACAAATGAATTAATAAGTAAACAAACGAAGAAGTGATGAAAGTAGTTGACCGTCCAATAACTCACTTTTCTAAGCAGTCTACTCGAACCAGATCACCTTCCAATTACATATATCGGTCACTTCAAATTAAAAAATCGATTAAGTAACACGCTATGTCGGTGTATACATAATTTTGCCTTAATTTTGCAGTAGAAACTTATCCATAGATAAAAATCTCTGCTCACTTTAATTAATGTGACTTTTTTTTATCATTAATTATTAATTTTTTGGATAAGTCTGGCTACGTTTGACATTCTAAATTAATTTTGTTGCGTACGATTAAAATTACCGGAATATGTTATTGATTATTTTTCTTGAATGAGCAAATGTGTCCTGCATACATTTCCAATAACATTTAATTTTCTGTAAAACAATTATAAACAATTCAAAACTTTTTCGTACAGAGAATACATTTTTTTTGAGATTCTTATATGAATTTGTAATATTTTTCTTCATTGTTCTAGAGTTGTAATAAAAATACCATAGTTAAATGAAAAGTTTAAAAAGACGATATTTATTGAATTCAAGATTTTTTTATAATATGAAAATTTAGAAACTTTTTATTTCGATTAGATTCTGTAATTTTTTTTTTGCAACCTTTCAATATCAGAAAAAATGAATTCGCAAAAAAGAAAATGAACATGAAAAAAAATTGGAAAAATGACGAAGACGTGGTAAATAATAACTGGTAAATCAAGTAATAACGCAAAGAAGCAACGCAACAGTTTAAAAGCAGAAAAGCGTCCCTTAAGAGTTTAGTGAGGATTTTTAATAAGTATATGATAATTCATCTGACGCAAGTGTCGATTTATTAGCGAAACATCCTTCGTTACTCTTGCACCTCGGACAAAGCCAGCACTGCACACACGATGACAGTCTCGTAGGCGACTATCCTGCCGATGATGCAGATATGTTTTATCTCTTTTTCTTAGCAGCTGCAGCAGCACCAGCCCAGTACGTTATGCCATCGAGCACCAGCCCAAGGCCAGCCGCAGCGGTGGTTATTGCAACTCTCGTGCTCGCGGAAAAATAAAAATCGTTGCGCAACCTTTGCCGAGCGAAGGATACTTATGCTAGTGTGGTGCTGGACATAGGAGGGTGCTACTACCATCGGCAGCGTTAAATTCTGTTCTTTTAGAATAGCGATTGTTGCTGTTTACTACTGTACCATATACTCCACGTATTACGAGAAGTGATCTCATTGTTGCGGCGCGCTGCCCTCCCTCTCCTTGTCCTTTGAGATTGTTCTTACTTAGTCACTGCACTTTATGCCACTTTACTATGATTTTTCTAATTTTTTTTTTTTTAGTTTACAGCTTTGCTGCGTAGCGTAAAACATATTAAATTAATGATACAAAATTTTATAAATACTGTTTAGTTTTTTACTGGGTTGAGTCGACATAATGAACAAATTATTCATATTTTTCAAAAACGGTAGCTTACAACTATTACAATAGTAATAAGAATCTTTACTGAATATCAGCTGATAATTGGCTAAAAAATTATTGGCCGAAGTTTCAGTGAAGATCCAGCTAATATTTTTACCATGTATAAACTGAACATCATTTATTAACGACGGTCAATAAATTCATTATAATTGAATTAAACAGCACTACTGTCCAACGCGAATTTAAATTAAAGAATTTGAGAAAGTAAAAAAAAATGTGCTGCAACCAAGATTTGAACTTGGGTCTTCTGGCCCTCTCAAATTATTTAATTTCAAATTCGCGTTAGACAGTAATGCCCTCAAATTCAATTATGATAAGCATCATTTATTTAACATGTAATTCAGCTTGGATTCGGTTAATCCTAATAAGGAATATTAGAGTTTTTTTTTGTAAAAGTTAAGTAAATAATTTTAGAAATATGTAATTTATTAGCATTGTCTACATATGTATACATCACTATTAAATATAAAAACTTAATTTTATTTTTTGTAAACAAACAAAAAAATGGAGGAAATTCGTTTTAATAGGGATCAGTATTGGAGTCAACGCAAGAAATAAACCATACAAAAACTTGATTTTTAAGATTGTTTTTCAACTACTCATTTCAATCATCTTCAGGCAGCAAAAAAAAAATTGAGAAAAAAGATGAAAATGTTAAAAAGGATGCCGTGCACGTGCAACTTTGGGACACATTTAAAATCAGTGAGATGCAGGTAAAAAAAGAGCAGCAGCAGCTACAACAGTGAGAGTTGGTCGTATAAATACAGCTACAGGGCCCCTTACGAAAGAGGGGGAGTGGAAAAAAAAGGTAAAACAAAAGTGCAGGAGGATCCAAGAGAGAAAACCGGCTCATCAGCTGGACGAACTGGTCTGTTGTGTTTATATCTCTCTCGCCTGCTTTTTGCTCCTCTCCAACCCTTCCCTCTCTTACCTCTTTATCTTTTTTTTTTTTTTTTTTTTTTTTTTGTGGCTGTGAGTATACGAGTGCATTGAGGAGATCATTGCTTGCCCTCAATTTTATTCGTAAAACGCTCACACTTGATTCTTCAATAAGTCTTGAAAAAGACAGTTTGTGATTCGATGCATTGCGCGAGTCTATTTTTAAATAAAAAAGGGGAGAATGAAAGTTTCTTGATCATGACTGACAGTAATTATCGATGACAAGAGAGCAAATTTCAATATATATATATACGCTGCTGCTCCTTCGACTCGACTCGATCGACGAAGCCGAGGCGGATTTAACATGCGAAATGCGTTTTATAAATTTGCATATCTTCATAAAACATGAGCTACGTGTTTCAATATAAAAAATAAATAAGAAATCCTAAGTATGATTTCTTCTCTTTCCGTCTCTTCTTCACTTTCATAGATGCTACCAATGTTTTCAAATAAATTTATCATAAAAAAAAAAAAAAAAAATTATAAAAAAATAAATTACTAAATCAAATGACAGTTTTTTTCTTTTTTTTTTCTTTTTTTACTGCTCAACGAATGGTTATTTATTTGAGTCTGGGTTATCTTGTCTACGCTAAAACTTTATTTTACAAGTGGCGCCGATTTATGTGAAAAAAAGCTTGCTCGATGTCGCCACGTTAATGTTCATTCGATTTTAAAACGATTGCGCAATCGCATAAACCACGTCGCGCTTTAAGTCATTTAAAAGAAAAACGCAATCGTCGACAAACAGATATTTTCATAATTTCACCCGTGGCTCGTCAAAAAAAAGAACCATTTTTTTTGTTTCAATATACAAAGTTCTCTCAAACGACAGTGTAGTTTATAAATCCAGGCAGATAAGTCTAAATTGCACCCTTCGTATTTTACTATGGTAAAATCGATCTAATGGTAATGGTAAAAAAGTAGGTTGCAATCGTCGTGCACCGCAAGCAACGCGCGTAAAAAAAGGGGACAATCAGTACAACGCGAGCACCAGATCAGTCAGTTTGCGGGTAGCAGCGGAGCGTACAAATCGGTTCGGAGCAATCACGCGAAACTAAAGAGTCCAATAAAAGTATCGAAAAAGTCCGGGCGGCGGTATAACCCATCAAAACCGAGGACAAAATCCCGCTACTCGCTGGAAAATCTCGCTCTTAATAATCATCCGGAGCCCCGAGGATACGATTCGACCCAACTCCGTGGAGGAAAGAAACGGAGATAAAGCAACTGCACACGCAGCAGCCTGGCTTCCGACGCCCCGAGGACTTTTTATGCGCCTGTTGTTTTCTTTGCTCGCGTGGATGGTGTTGCTCCTGCGATTGGGCTGCGCGCCAGCGTTTTAAATCGAAAAATCATACTTAGCATCGGGATAAGTTACTTTTTTGTGACCGCTGTTTTATGTTTATTTGCATGGGTACACACCGTTCGCCAATTTATTTCACCGGAATTTTTCTCTGTTTGAAATAATAATCGCTCGCTTATTTTTCCCTCGAAAATCACAGTTCCTTGATAAAAGCACCTCGAGATTCGGTCTCCATGCAGGGCCAGACGCCGACGGAGCCCGGTTGGCAACCGCGCCGGGTGAAAACTGCGTCGCAAAAAAAAAAGATTCGCGACAGCTTTGGGATGGGGAGGTGGCACACAATACGCCCTCGAAAATCCGCATAACGAGTCTACTCGAGGTGGGCTCGCGAGCACAATAAGGAAACGCCGCGCTTTGGAGGGGGGGGGGGGGGGGCAAGACCAGGAAAGGCTCTTCTAATTCTTTGGCAGCGCCAGGGTGTAATTTTCTATACGGCGCGCGGGTAGTGTTTTTATTGCCGGTGCAGTGCAGGTGAGTCGCGTAGTACTACGGGTACGGCTATGCAGTAGCGCGGCAGCAGCATCTTTTTTTTTTTTTTCTCTCTTTTATCTGCGTTGCGCCTGCACCGAGTCCCTCTCTCCTCGGATCCCCGCACGCGCTCCTTCTCCCCCTTCTTCTGCTTCTTCTTCTTCTTCGTGTTTCTGCTGCAGTTTTGCTTCTCTTTTTCTTATCATGCTGCAGCAGGCTTCTCCTCCTCTCGACGTTTTACCTCTATTTTTTCTCATTCCCTCTCTCTCTCTCTCTCTCTGGGCTGGCTCCCGTTTCTTCCATCCTTCAAAGCGCTGCAAGGATCTTGACCCTCGCTAGCGAGCGCACTCTTGTTGCTTGCGTTTTAGCGTCGTAACTTTGCGGACCTTGTTTTTCGCCTCGAGCTACCGCCTGAGCTAAGAGACGAAGAAAACGGTATGGATACACTTTGATAGGACTCTGATAAACAATGCTTCCTTACCGAGACCCTCGAACGCTATCGCCTGCACTTTATCCGAATTTAAATGAAGATTGGTTATTTTATGCAGAAGTAATGGCTCTTACTTATCTGCCCTCCCTCTTGGTATTGTCATTACGACAATCAAATTTCCATGCGTTGATTGCCTTGCGCGGCATTCTCTCCTGAAAAAGAAATTAAAAAAAATTATCTCACTTAAACCTGCGGATTATTGAATTAAATTACGAAGATCTGAGATTACGACTCTTGGTGCTTAAGTGCCTTTACTGATTTTTAGATTCAATTTGGGATTCAGTCTTTAATTTATTCAATTGAATCGTTTTTTTTAATCGACTATCTGCGTTTATTTGCATGCAGTTATTTAGTAAAAAGGCGAATTTATCATTTACAATTTGTTTGTTAAAATATATTTTATCAAGCGAGATTATTTTTAAAAGTTCAAATTCTTCATGGAAATTAGCAAGTCTTCTGAGCAGTTATTCTAGCTTGAAATTAAAGTCATTAACTAGAATGAAAAATAATAAACGGTTTAATTTATTTTTAAAAGGTCTATATTGTAATTGAACTGAAACATGACAAACTGTAGTACGCTGGGGCTCGGTATAGTGACTCTGTTAAATCGCTTGTTATACACAAAGAGTAAACAGTGGCGGCAACGTACTAGAGTACCGACGAGTTTCTTGCAGAAATCGAAGGTTAAAGCTACCACTGAGCCAGCGACGGAAAAGATTTTACGCTGTATATAGTTGCAGTAAGCGTCAAGGACCTCGAGACAATAAAAGGACTGTACTAGTGTGTAAAAGCGACGTAGCTGACCAACCCTTGCTACCAGGCTGCAATTGTTACAACTCTTATTTCTTCCGTTAATCATGGTCATTTATTCTTCGGTTATTTAAAAATTTCAATATTAAGTAACTGTTAATTTTCCACATACGTGAATGCGCATAACACCTTTTATACTTTAAACAATAATGGTTAATGAAATAAAATACTGATAATTATGGGGTAATATATTTTCATATAGCCATCAGATACGGATAAAGCTGAGGTGATATATTATAAGATCATTATGATCGACGATGAATCATTGCGTGACTCATTATCATTTTATAGATGACTTCTGACGATTGTTTACAATCAATAAGAACCTGAAGTCATAAAAATTTTGCGATACAAACATAATTACTAGCTCTTTCGAACGTTAAGCAAATGTACTTTACGCAATAATCGGTATTTTCGGGTAAGTAACAATAATGACTTTTTTTCGCGAAAGAAAAAAAAAAAAGAGCCAGAGAGACGTAATTTACTCAAGCTTGTGAAATCAGTTCTCCACGGTGGCTGTCGAAGAAGAACAGTTAAAAATCTACACCGAAGCCAAAAAATTCGTCGAAAACATCGAGCGAGTGGGCATCTCTTTCGAAATCTCATTTGCGGTTACGCGCGTCGTTCGAAAAATAATCACGGACGAGCAGAGCCGGCTCGCGGCGTAATTAGGCGCGCTGCGCCGGAGCACACCTGCATCATGCGTGGGTAACCGGTTACGCACAAAGTTGTACAGCAACAATCGATCGACTTACACGCGTACAAAAGGGGATCGAGGAGAAATAAAAATCGCGGGAGTGAAAAACAAAAGAGAAAGAGTTTTGATAAAGTATCTCCTTTGCGAATCGGCCGCCGCGGCACGCGCGCCCCGCTCCGGGATTAGTCACGTGCGAATTATGCTACCGATAATCGCCACCGCACCGCGTATATATTATATTTACCGATATGACATCTGTTATAGCGGGAGTATGCGCTACCAGGATACATGAGCGCGCGGGGAGCTTTAGGATACGTGTGCGCAATATTGTTTTGAGGCGTACCCACTGCCACACTAGCTCACCTTATGCTTATTTTATCTCGATCGTCCGATTTTGATCTCGTTTTATCATTTTTTTTTTAAGTAAATTTTAATTTTTTTTTCCTCTCCCGGACAATCGTTCAAGTGTGAGCTAACTACTTAATGAGCAGCTACAGTTACCAATGCGTTTCCACGCTTTTTTTCTGTGTTTATATTGTTTAGTTTTTAATTAAAGCAAAAAGTAGGAGTTATTATTTAGATGAAAAACTGTGGTCTTTCAAAAATTTAAATTTTTTCTGGTATTGCATACTAAAGACTCTCGGCACTTGCAGTTGGTATAAATAAAAGCAAGGCTACTTAAAGTACGATGACACTCAGAGATAGCCATAATGCTATTATGGTGTTTCTATTGAGGGGGATTAACCTTATTTTAGCAGCAAATGATCAGGTTTTTCGTGCTCTTCCGAGGGTGTACGCTCGTTAGCATCGCGGATTAAGGCAGTTGGAAGAAAACAGGTTCGCGATTCTTCATCAGCTCGTGGTTTTTGCGCTTCCGTGTTAACTTTTGCTTCCAAAAATAAATGTCTTTACATTTCAAACCCAGCCCCGCGTCCAGCTGTACGTCAATAATATTAATAATTACGAATGCGATATGTTCCGAGATATTTTCATTCACACTGGAATCATAAATCTAGTAATTTTTCGATAACGCGAAACCTGTGCTATACAAGAATATGTTTATGGCCTGCAGTTTCTAAATTGACAAGCAGAAATGATGCTTTAATTAAGTGCACCCATTCGCCAGATAAATCAAGGCGTGATAAATCAATTTTTGATTTTTACACTGTTATAATTGGTTGAGAAAAATTTATGCAGGTAAACAACAAATATTCATCGAAAACAACACCAAATAAATAAGAGTCCAGTCTCAAGAAGAAAATGAACTTTCCACAGTGCAATTACTTAGCAATTACGCGACGCGTTATTATAATCCGGGCACGAAAATAAGATCCCGCTTGATGAGCAGTCTCGCAGGTACGCGTAAAAAAAATTAAAACAGGTTCGAATAAATTAAATTTACCGCTAAATTGCAGTGGCATTGGCACTCCATCAGCGGACACCTCGCTCATCTACCAAGCAGCAAGCTATAACAAGCAATATACAAATCAGTTACCATCAGGGCTGCTCTGAGTCAAAAAAGTAAAAGAAGACCGCCGGTCTTATCGGACCGCTACCATCGACAAAACAAATCCCGCATTATGAAAATGCATCCGCTGCAAACGTGTAATTTAAAGAGAGCCCAGAGGCTGCTAATCCGTGGAGCTGCAGCAGCATCGGTCAAGCCGGGGCTCCCGTTTCTGCTGCAACAGGGCCCCGGTAGCTGATGCAGCGTATTATTAAACCCTGCTGCTGCTGCGTATGTACGGCCTCTGGGCTACTGGAGCTGCGATTCTCTCGCGATCCCTTTCTTCTTTTTTTTTTTTTCTGGCCGAAGTCTTTTTAAACCTACTTTTTTTCTTTTTTTTTTTTGCTGTGTTTGAATTTTGTTTATCTCGCGCGCGAAAGAAACGCTCGAGCGTTTTACCTTTTTCCCGTCATTTACTTCCCTGCAATCTTTCAATTTAACTTTTAAATTTCAATTTCGGTCCTTGAAATTGATTGGTCATTTATTCACTCATCTTCACATTGATGAGATTTCATGCCAAGTTCATTTACCGAGATTCCCAGGAAATTGAATTTATTTTAACCTGAAGATGGTCAAAAATTATTTGATTTTTAATTATGTTGTCATTGAAAAAAATGAAAGATCTACTTCTAAAAACTGAAAAAAGAAGCTTTTGTACAAAAAACTTGTTGTTAGTGTGTTGAAGAACAAAAAAAAATCATATAATTTAAACATCCATCAGCAGAGTCACACTTATACTAATCAGCTAATTATAATAGCCAGGACGTTAGCATGTGAAAACAAGCCAGGCTGTAAACTTGACTTATCACAATAATAAAATAATATTTCTCAATAAAAAGTTATCAGTCTCCTCGTGATCACACACTAGATGTTAAATCTTTATTGCCGAGGTGGCCCAGGGACTACACCTCTAGTGCAGGGTACATACCGCATTAAAAGGATACGATCTGCGTTTCAAGCCCATAAGTAAAACGCACGCTCTTTTTTCCATTGAAAATAAAAAGCCCACATTTAACTCACTTACCAGGCATATGTTATTATATTTTTATCATAATGATCATTAGTACAGATAGGCGTTTACCTCTTCGATCGTCCGTGTCTGCGTATAACAACGGCCCGGGTAGTACCTGCTACGTGCCGGCCGGCAAGGTACACATGGGAAGCGAGATGCACCGTTCATACATACAACTTGTACAGTGCATACAGAGTACTGGACCATAAGAGCTTCTCATTGTTGATCGCTAATTATCCTCCCCGCCAATTACATGCAATTATCCGACACATTCTACCCGTGTGTGCGTGTGTGCACGATCCCTCCTCTCTCATCTTCGGTTCTTCTTCGGGATATTATCCTCTTTTACTACTCTCTGATTTTTTCTTTAGCTTGGTTTACGTCTTGACTCGAGTCCTTCGACGCGAAATCTATGGTACCGCTGGCTGGTTCCGATTATTTTCATGTGTGTTGATTGTTTGAAACTCAAAAAATTTTAAGCTCGCTCGAGTTTTATGTTTGAAACAGTCTTTAAAATAATTTGAATAAATTAGCCTTCATTAATACAGCGGTTTTAACGCATTATCTTTCAATGAACTTGTTTTTAGTGAGATAATAGATATTTAAAAAATTTGTTAATACTCTTTTCACGACTCTTAATTAACACAAAAAAGGCTCGTTTGATAATTCAAGAGAGATTACTAAAACAGTTGGTTCTACGCAGCGGAAATTTTAGTTTTTTCTAAACTTTCGTCGGATGGGGTTTGGTTTTAGACACAGACAGCCCAAAACAGGAGCCACCTTTTATCTAAACGGTAATCTTTCGAAAAACACGACGGAGCGACGGCGCGACACATCCTAAAAAGTGGCAGTGGCAGCTTTTAAGGCCAAGGTCAAGCCGAAATTTACGTCGCTCGGTCTTATCGTAAAAGCTGCTATGCGCGATAAGTGCGTGGCCTAACTGCGCAGTACGGGCTCCTCGATAACGCTCGGGTCTTATCTTCGGCTGCCCTTGGCGAGCTCGTCTAATGCTGCTACCATCTTTTGACGGGATCGTAATGACGAATTTTTTCTCCTACATTGATGATATGCGCGCTATAAGCCTTTATTCCAGTAATGATCACCGTCAACGGTTTATAAGTATCGCGAAGGCCGATGGGGGTTGGATTAAACCGCGAGGATACGCGCAAGGTAATCACAACTTAGGATCACAATTAAAAACGAATTAAAGGATTTTCGAAGGATAGCATTGAACCTGCGCATTATTGCATCATCATCGGTGGATGCACGTAGTCGAAGAAATAACGGGACTCCCCGCAGCTTGCATACAACGAATAATGGCTGGCTCTTCTAAGCCGGAGAGAGAAGAAAAAGGCGCGAACGCCGAGCACGCTTGTTTGTACGCGTGCTGCGTTCTCTCTTTCTCCTCTTTTATATACATTTTTTTTTTTTTCTTATTTTTTGCTTATATATTATGCACCTATGCTTTTCTTCTTTCTCGTACGCGCGTGACCTTCGTAGTGTAGTTTGCAACTGTCAGCTGAATCGCTTATCTTGGATCCTCGCGTGGAACGGATCCTCCTTAGGCTTCTTTTTTCTTCTTTTTTTTTTTTTTTTTTTTTTTTACTCGTAAGTAAGAATAAAACGCGTGGCATAAAAAATAGCAGCGACTCGCGTGCCCGAGTATCGCTGAATTATATGAAATTAGATGACCATTGTTCGTCGTCGAGGAGGAGTATAATGGAATTGTAACACTCTTTTATTTTAACGATGCGCGTGCGTCGCTCGGGTTCCAGCATCATTGTTATCAAAAATTTGTTTTCCACTTTTTTTCTTTCTTTTTGCTTCTTTATTTCGTCTGCAGTTGCTCTGGGAATTTAATTTTCTCTCTTAATTTGCATGATTTTTTGAATTAAAATGAAGGGTAATTTATTTACTTGAGAATTGTGGCTTTGAAATTCTGTATAATCATTTGGAAATTGACGAGCACATAAAAATAAATAACCTCTCGGTCGTCTGAAAAATTCAAGCATAGTCCTTCTCATTATTCTTGTGGTATAGGAAGTAAGTGGATGTTGATAAAAACAGCATTTATGGGTTTTAGGAAGATTCATTGGAAACGACGTGGAAAAAGTACGGTTTGTATTCAAGAAAAATATTAGAAAACAAAAAAAAAAGATGCAGAAAACGATAAAATATAGTATTCAGTGTTGATGCCACGCATGAAAACACAGTTCTCGCTGTGCTATAGGTTGCAGATCCGCTCATCGCGTTATTCAGTCGTCGTACGGATATTTATGCAGCAACGAATTGTACGCCAACAAAACCAGAACGATAAGAAGAAGGAGGAGGAGAAGAAGAAGAAGAAGTATAAGAAAACAGTAGACTTAGTACTCCTCCTGGTGTACCGAGATCCCCCTATTGGGTTCAAGGTGACTTCGTGATCCGAGTCGGTAGCGTGCAGGGCCAGTTCACCGCACGATCTTGGCCCGATAGCTAACTCACAACTCTTCGTCTCCTTTTTTTTTCGTTTTTTATTTCCTTCTCCTCCTTCTTCTCCTTCTATACATGCGCACCAGGTCCGCTCGAGTTTACGATAGGTTCCGTTTAGACGCGCGTAATTTTATCTTCACGACGTTTTCTGCACTTCTGAAGACTTTTCTTAAGCTTCTTCTGGTTTTGGTTCTTTTGATAATAAAGTTAAACAGTTTTATCAATTAATTTTGACAATTTTTACACGATTAAAAAAGTGTAAGTAACGCGAGCTGGACTTCCGCAAATAAACTCTGCACGCAAGAGACATTGACCTCGTCTTGGTAATATAAGAGTCATCGATCATTGACGAGTTATCCCTGTTCATCGGCCTGAATTACCGCTGCCCCGGTAAAATTATTTCAATTTCCCGATGCGCATCATCGTAGTCCATAATCATAGTCCCGAGCGCGGTCCGGGGATAATTACGGGTTAATGATAAAATGCAATTAGAGCACTTCCTTAAGCCTCGGCTAGCGGGGGGTACAAACAAGCTAGTCCACCTGCTGCACCCACCCCGTGTTACAAATGAATAGCATCGGCTATTGGTAACGGGAGGCTCGGTCCAACTTCCAAGAACGGACACCACCAACACCATCGGCACAAGGATATATGGTGCACCGAACGAGCGAGCGATCGCGCCCGGTTGTTGCCTGCCCGCCTGCCGATAGATGCAACAGCGAGAGTGCGGCTAATTGCCACCACAGCGGCTGGTGTTTTGTAACAGTAGCAGCTTGTATGTATCGGCTTACCCTGCGATTGTGCTTTGCGGCCGCTGTTGTCTATAATATAAGGCATAGATACGCCACGTATGCGCGCCTCGTTAGCATAACGATATATACATTTGTAGTGCAAACCTTGAATTCTCTCTCGATGGATGTATGCACTGCTCCGCAGCTATGTTGATTTTTAGGTGGTTTCCTTCCAAAGCCCATTAGCCGGTTTCAGCCACTTGGCTACTGTTCTACGCAGCCTCGGCCAATGGTTTAGAATTTCAGATCTATTTCAAGAGCTTCCACTGTGGACTAAAGCTGGAATGGTGTGCACAAGATCCCTGTTAACTGATCGTTGTCGTGCCAAGCCATCCAGACAATGTTTGTTTGACTGTTTTTGGGCTTCTCTACCACTGAACCAAGTATCACTACTCGATACACCTATCATCCAAAAATCAGCTGGAGAAAGAAAGTTACAGACTACCTGAGCCATCGGTATTCCCTGCAGATTGTGATCGAGAAATGGTCAAAACAAGTTAAAGCACTTTGTTTTGTTTTTCTGCTCTAAAAGTCACTTTCAAGTAGATTTAGTTCAAGATATAGAATCTCGATGACAGTTCCTTCGACAACATTCCTTTTCTCTTTTCAAAAAACTGAAATATCTTACGTAAGAGCTTGTACTTTTGTATAACTTGTTAATGGAGCAGATATTGCTTAGAATACAACGCATATCCAATTGTCTCAAATTCAAACTAAACTCCAACAAGATTCATTTATAGTTTACAAATTTGTTAACTTTAAAGCTTTTTAGTGAGTAAGGTTTGTCCTTTTACTGAGGGCAAGGAAGATAATGTTTTTGTTTCATTGTGAGACTAAACTGACTGATTAATGAGTTGCAAATAATCGAAGTCTTTGATGCTAGCAATCGGTTAGGCAATCTACAGTAGAGGATTTAAAAATAAATTTCTAAAATCGTACTAATAATTACATTAAACTAAATTTACCACTTTTAATAATAAAAATTTCAAACAACACCTAAGTGAATTTACTTTTCTTCCTTTCAACAAAGTCCAATTTAATTGAGCACCCCGGAAAAGAACTAAGCCCCGTAATATTTAGCAAAGGTCTGCCCGCAAGGCTAGACATTGTTCGCCCCTCTGCAGAAAAATCCGTCATCCAGCGACTTGTCGCCCTCAGCTTTCTTCCAGGAGCCTCTTGGTCCTCGAAAGCGTCAGTGGGTTCGAACAGCCCCACGAAAATCTCGGCGCGATCTCGTATTTTTCGCGAGAGAACCTCCAGCTTAATGATCCGTGCTCCCCATCTCCTTGCTCCCAGCAGCAGCTGAGAGGAGCTCCTTGTTCCTTCAGCCAACTTCTTCGTCTTGGAGCACAGCGGTGGAGGCAGGGGGCTCGACTTTAAAACTGAAGTGGTTCACAATATCGTCGTAGCGGGGTCAACGACACCCCTACCACCTTTCTCTCTCGTTTGGCCGCTACCTTCTTCTTCTTCTTCTTCTTCTTGCGATGTTTTTTTGCTCTTTCTCTCTTCGAAAAGAGAGAATGATTCTTCAATTAAAGCGGAATCGAGCGAGATGTAAGAGAGGCTCGGATGATTGAACATCGGAGGCCAGCCGGCCGGCGTGTAACACAGGTTGCATGCACTTTTATCGTTCTCTCCTCTCCTCTCTTCTCGCTCGCGGAGCAGGCCACTCGCGGGACTCGCCAACGAGCCAACGAGCTCCTCCTGCACATTACAAGGCCTATAGTAAATAAAGCCCCCCAACTGGACAACCATGATTGACGACGCGCTATCTCCCTCTTCCTCTCTTTCTTCTTCTTCGTCTTCTTTTTGTTTTTTGATCCTGAAGATCCCTTTCTTTTTTATTTTTTCTTTTTTCTCTTCTTCTCGAGGGAGAGCAAAAGGAGGAATAAACGGTATAATCCCGAAGCAGCAGCGGGTGAGCATCACGCCAAAAGCTTGGCGCACGATATCCTTTTCGAGTTGGTAATGCCTCCAAATCGTTCCTTTCTCCAGGCTAGAGCTTTCGGATTGGCGTTTTACCACCGGCTGTCCCGGCAAGCTTTCGATTATTCAACTTGATCTCGCGATATAGAGAAGGAAAAGATAGTCCTCCTTTAGCCGGGATTATCGGTGGCTCTCCTCCCCTAGATACTTATACCGCGCCACCGAAGATTTGAGAGGGCATTCTCGAAGTACAGTCTCCTCATGCTCTGATTTTTCCAGCAGCAGGTACTCTTCGATCCCGAAAAACTGTTGCGTCACACTTGTTATTATACTTGCCGAGTCAGCTTTTTTCCCTCTCTCCCTTTACTATATTATCGTGTCCCTTGATGAAAAATACATCTCGAGAGCTGACTGGATGATGATGATGCGCACTAAATCAAAAGGCTCGGATTGTCTCGGATAAGCTTAATGCGCGTGTATCGGCTTCTGACCATTGTTTTTTCATCAACTCGATTCTTATCCCTCCCGGTGCTGAGGGTATTGGCGTAAAAGCACTCGGGATTACTTTGAGGGCAGGGCATGATTTACCGACGTTAAGCATCTGATTGACTTACATAAATTATTTCAACTTCTTTTGGGGCTTTTTTTTTATCGAAATTTTTTGGCAAAATATATATTTTTTTTGTACGCTGATAGATTTGTGAACGTAAAAGTATTGACGCAACGCAAGAGTAATGAGCAGAGATTCGCTCGTTTGTCCGCAGCAGGCGCACACAACTCCTGCGCTTTAGCCGCAACAAGCAGCAGCGGCAGCAGAGGTGAAGGCTCGCTCGGCTCCGGGTCAACCAACTCGCGGACGCCGCGTATATGGTCTGCCCCTCCTTGTGCACTGACTCCCTCCTTCTACTCTGCTCCTTCTCTTTTTCTCTTTCTCGAGATCGCGTCCAAGTGCAGCAGCCCGACGCTCTGTCTGCCTCGCTCGCGCCTCGCGCCGGGAGTTTCTTGGCTCGGCACCGCACTTTTGTATGTGTGCTGGAGAATCGGAACTTTATTTTCGACTCAATTTTAAGTAGTAAACTCTGAATTCGTTTTCTTTTTATTTTCGGATTTGTAATTTTACTCAAACTGTCAACCGAGAAAGAATCCTGAAATTAAAAATGACGATTAACATAAAAAAATTTCATAAAAATTTCAGAAAATGTTTTGATTCGAGATAAGAGAATGAAATAGTACATTTAGTAGATGATAAAAGTGAATACGAAATAGTTCGTATCATTTATTCAAATTAGGGGCACCGGGCAGGGGTAAAGCGATAATTTCACGCTTGTGCAACGCTGCTGTATGCGCGGTGGGTTCCACTTGAACCACATCGTATGCATAAAAAAAATTGAATAAAAAAAGGCAGAAGCAGTTTGATATCAATTTAATGACGTATCTGTAGCCCATCACCCCTTTTTTTTTACACGTCAGCTGGTGGTGGCCGATGCATCAGCCCGAAACGCTATACGAAGACTCGCATGTTCATTCTCCGTCACAATGGCTACGTACATACGCTCACGTGGCTAATTAACCCGGCAGTAATTATACTCGGAGGGGGTGGGGGGGACCCCACGCGTGTATCATCATCCTAAGTACAGCGCGCGCACACTGCAATCCGTAAAGTCCGGAAAAACGCTCTGGGTGCGCGGTGGACTAACCTAACACCCATCCTTTGACCCATGTGATTCATCAAAGTGGTGAAAGTCAGACAAAGTCCGTGGCGAGAGTTGGGACAGTTTTTGGAAAATGTATTATTCAGGTTAAGCCAGATGTCGCGACGATCGTGAATTAATCATTGGCCGTGCCCCCCCCCGCGTACGTACGCGTGTCGTGCGTGTCATATGGACTACAAATAGGCCAATTTCATCCCTTAAAGTCCACTCTGTCAGTTTTGAATTTTGATTAACCCTTTATAAATGCGCTCTGTTTCTTTTTTTTTTTTTTTAATTTCCTATCTCTTGCTATTTATCATGAAACTATTGTGGAGACCGCATGATGGATCGAGTTTGTTACAAACCATTTGTTTAATCAAAATGCCTTGAAATTGATAACAAATTCTCTATCAAAAGTTACTTTTTCAAGCAGGATACAGATCATAAGCTGCGTATATACATATATATGTAATGGGCATTGTTCGATGATAATAGATTCCTTTGTTTGCAATTTGTACAGGAAGAAAAAAATTATATTAGACGCTAAATTACCGATGCAATAGGGGCACAGGTGCGTAGTTAAAAAACTCGTACGTCATAGGTGCAGCATTGTAAGTAAATTATTTTCTCGCTTACTTTTTTTTTTCACTTCCTACAATATTTAACCGAAGGATGGTGTAAACAAACTGACAAATAGGAGCAATCGCGCTTCGAGAAGATGATTATTGCCGGAACTGGATTTCAAGGAATATTGAATAATAAACCATAATGTGATTTGCTTGTGCACCATTATTTTCCACGGATAATTCATAAATTTTCTTTTCATAATGCATCCCGAGACACTGTTATTCACGATTGTTATTGCGAATCAATTCAAGTTTTCACTTTCTTTAAACTTCTTAAGTCATTAAATTAAGAAAAATCGTTCATGATAATTGTTTAATTGAGCCATAAAACTCTTCAAGAGAAAGTGAAAACGAAGAAGTTCAGAACACAATTGGATTATAAAAATCGATTATGATTGCAACGGGGCCATAAGCACGCAAGTGAGGAAATAACAATCCGCTCGTAATATGACAATGGACCATTTTTCCCACGCGGCAAATGACCCAGTGTGCGCGTTTTCTTTATTCTTGAAACTTTCTACGAGTGTCCGGTAGTGATCCTTTTGTACGCAAATATCAATGTATTTCTGAACTGAAGAAGAGGCGGCAACTATGAAAATTGTACTTTTCCTCATTTGACTTGAAAGAATGAGCTGCTGCTATTTGCATATTAAATGTGGAGTCCATCAAATTACAGAATCTTGAATCATTTTCACTTCGGAAAATCCCATGAGAAGTTGATGGCGGAACTCTGCAATTGAATACGACGAAGATAGTAAATCAATCGTTAATTCCTGCCCCCTTTTTAAAGACCGCGATGGATCATCAAATTGAGAAAATTGATAAAAGACGTGAATCATATTCCCCATTAGCGATTTGAATCAAATTAAAATCGCCAAAATCCCCTCGTTTAAAAATTACACGAGATCGAAACACCCGATAAGAAAAGGAAGGAAGTGAAGATCCCACCCGGACTCGAAAAAGGCTTATCTGACAAGGATCAAACAACCCTAATAGATGGGATGAATATTTTGAGGCCCCCTGGCTGCACGTAATTATCCAGGATTTTGAATATAAAAGTGCCGCGACGTATGCGGTTTTTTAAATTAGCCAGGGCCCACCGGCGCGATAATTGGCATTAAATCGAGTCGATTAGGATCGATGTATGGTATTCTTGGTGGCTCCAGCTAGGCCATATGCCGTTTATCAATTCGTTCGCTGGGATCGACGGCCTAATCTGATGTCCCGTCCGTTTAGATTGCGATACAACCCATGTCTCTTTATTTTTTATTCTTCTCGGTACGATTTTTGTTTGTTTTTTTTATTTTTTTTTATGTTTATTTCTTATTCGAGAGAGAAACGGGCAAATTGCGACAATCGCGTGCAGCTCCGTACTTCCGAGAGCTGACCTTTTATCCTGCCCTGCGCGTTTATTTTTTACTCTCCGCAGCGGGACACGCGATCGAAAGGGAGCTGTGCAATTTTCTTGTCCACGAGGAGTCGCCTCTCGAACCTTTTATTTTCCCTCTTCTTCTTTTACTTTTTGCTTTCGACAATTCGACCCTTGCTTGATCGACACCGAAGCTTCGAGCTGCTGTCGGTGCGTGTCCCAGGTCATTGACTGTCCATTTTTACCTCGCTAATTTGCAAGTCAAGCTTTTATGATTGCGGTTAAATTAGACAAAACTTTTTTTTTTTTGTTTCGCAGAATTAATTGGAGGGTTGCTGAACTCGGGTGCTTCGAAAAAAAACAACACGAGGGTTTATTGGTTGTCGAAGACGTTTTCAAATATTTAAAAAATCATCTATCGCAAAGTTCCCAAGTTGATGGTATCATTAAAATCCCAGCATGTGGCAAAGATAGCCCACTACTGTTTGAAATAAGCGTAAAAAATTTTCATATAACTTTTCAAGGCCCATTATAAATATTATGATTCAACGGAATAATTCCCTCCGGGCTGCGTGTATATATACACAAACCGAAACGTGACACTTCCAAACAAGCCATACGTTTGAAAAGTCAAGTTGACTCCAAAAAAGAAGAAGAAGGAGGAGGCGGTGGAAAAAAAGAGTGGGAGAGGAGTCAACGTTACGACACAAGTCCGTTTTTGCTTCCTCGTCGACTCCTCCCCTCATGTACCAGCAGCAGCAAAAAGCTCGACAAGAGACGCGCGAGCGAGCGCACGCCTGCGGTTCTATATTTGAAGATTCAAAAGGGTTATGCCTGCACTTGGGCGTTCTCGTAACGATAAGGCTTTTTTTCTTCTCGAACTTTGGTTGCGAGGAACAAAAAAAGGGCGATAAGGGAATAACTGGGCTCTATCTTGTCGAGATTTTTTTTTTTTTTTACTTGAAGCGTCGAATTATTGTGGCTTGCGTTCCAGGTGCTGCATGAGTTTATCATTCACTCTTGGCTTTTATAGCACTTTTTTACTGATTTATGGGAATTTTTTTTGAACAGCTGATGGTAGAGTGTCACAAGCTAGGTAACGATTTTTTTTTTTTTTTTTTTTTTTTTAATAAAAAAAATTATGATCCGATTCGTCAAAAAACTTCTTCATTTTATTGATAAAATACCTGGTTTCATTGAAATTTCATAGTATCTTCATATTGAACAACTTTCTTGTTATTTTATAATTTTAGTTTATTATTAAATTTTTCACTCATAAATTTTTAAAAATAACTTTTTTAGGCACCTTAGGTGAATTTCCCCCGAGTATGGGTCAGATTGGCACAAAAAATGGATTGAAAAAAAAAAATAAAAAAGTTTAAGTAACTGTTTTAATTTTTAATTTGGAAATCTTTGAATGCATTAGTTTCAAATGACACAATAGAGTTTATAACAGGGATACTTTTTCTCTCATGACACACAAAATTCAAAAAATTGTCCAACCTGAGCTGGTCTTCGTTACTTAAGTTTAGTTTTTAACAAAAAAAAAAAAAAAAAAAAACTCGATTGCATAATCGGTGCACTGCTAATGAGAGAAGGTAGTTTTCCAGACCTTCGCATCCAATTAATTTCATCGTTTTATTTCTCAACAGCAATCCAATCAAATATTCAATTTGAAAAATCAAAGCCCTTGAATCTAAACTTTAAAATCAAAGAAGATAAGGAGAGGAGGAGATTCATCTCTGTTGCTGCAAGCAAACGCAGGCTCCAGGTACGGCAGCCAACATGTGCTGCACCGGCCAGTAAAACGTATACACGCAGCACGTGCACCAGCAGCCACTACTACCGCACTACGCAATGCTTGTTTTGCGTAACCGCGCGCGCGCTCGCCTCACTGTACCAGCAGCACTTTCGTTCCTTTTCTAAAGACCATTAGTCCCCCGAGTCTAACTCGCTAATAACATATTTTATTTCGTGCTTAATCATATGTTTCGTTCTTTTCTCTTTTTTTTTTTTTCACCCGAGTTTATGCAAAGTTTATTATACTGCGCAGTTTCTGGAGGCGTGAATAATTTCATTTTTTCTTTTTTTTTTTTTTTTTCGAAAATAAGAATAATTCCGCCACAGTGACTTTACTTTCTGCCCTTTTTGTCCCATTAATCATAATTAATTTTTTGCACTTGAGTTTTTCACAATCATTTTACTATTTCATCTAGTATTTATTTTTTAACGTTATTTTAGCCAAGGCAGTCCTACGAGAGAACTTGCGCGCGTTAAGAAACTGAATCAATCACTCTTTTTCATTTCAAACTGTAATAATTCTCGTGCTCTCGGGTTTCGTCTCGAGAAGGTCGCAAGTTCGACCTCGAGTCGCGGTTAGTGACTTTGGCTCGTATGCAAGTTAGCCATTTCACCCGAGAGCCATGTAAAACGAAAAAAAAAAAGAACAGAGGAGAACGAAAGAGAAGCAAGAAAAAAAAAAAACACGCATAACACTTGCTGCTTGTATGAAAGAGTCCCTCTGAAAACGTTCGAGCTTTCGCTGTGCGAGTGCAAAATTTTTCTTTTTTTTTTTTATTCGTTTCCCCTTTCTTCGTACGAAGTTAGGTCTACGGTTGTTTTGCTGCGACTGACAAGCGCTCGATTTTATAATAAACGTCAATTTACGCGAATTTTATACGGAGTAAACGCGTTTGAGCTCCTTTGCATATTATTCGTCCTGCATCGAAAATGAGGCTTTGTTTTGAAGCTCATGACGCGGACGTTGAGGTAATGGCACGGGATACTTTGAGACTTGATTTAGTCCCGGGAGCGGTTCGAATACGCATCGGTCGAGTGAAATATTTAATTTAACGGCAAAATCAATGGAGACATAAAAATCGTAGAAGGAGGGGGAGAATAATGGAATTTAATGTCGGTAAATTTTCGCAAGCCCATTGAAGCCGACGCGGAGTCGCACAAATAATCCCGAATTGGCCGGGCGCTGCTTTATGTACGGTCGAGCGTCTCGCAGGACTCATTAATTTGGAGGCTAGCGCAATCTTCCCCGCATTCGTATTCCGCGGGAATCGGTATCCGGGAAAAACACATACATCCCTACCCTCGGTGCGATATTTTATCGAGTTAATTTTTAGAACGCTCGCAGCGCCGGCTCCATTAATCCGGCTTCTTTTATCCGAATTACCGGCGAGAAAAAAAAAAGGGCCCATTTACCGACGCCACATCTTTTTTACATAGCGTCGACCAACAGGTCGCGAATGGCAATTAAGCCACCCGATTTTTCTTTTTTTACCCCGCAGAAGTGATGCGTCGCGGGAAAGATGAATTGACCAGGGCCATTTGGACGCCGACTGTTTATCGGAAAGGAAAATCGTTGGGACTGTTAAGTTGCCCCTTTTTTCGAGGATTTATCGGATTTTCTCGAGGGCATAAATTTTTAAAACGTACTCCTACAGACTGCCGGAATTAACCATCTTTCCTGGTAAATGTGAGCTGGAAGTGAATTTAATGGTCGTGGTTCTTTTTGTTACGACGTTTTTCACGAAATGAAGTTGTCAAGTGGACTGCCATAGCTCTTGGATGGGTTGTGTTTTTTTATGACCACGAAAAACTTTGACTTATAATGTCTGAACGGAAATATGTTTCTTCAAGTAGTGGTGCCTTTGTTTGGTAAGACTAAAAATATATAATTTAGCACCAATCGAATAGCAATAAATTCAGTCATCGACACCTCGTCCATGCCTTTCTTTGGAAAAATAAAAGCCCTCAAAAGGGTAGTTGGAGTTCACTTAGGAAATCGGATCAGGCAAATTTACGAGCTGGCGCGCTTCCAAAGCCCCTTTGCGTACTTCCACATTTGCTCCTCTGCGCCCGCCTGGTATTACCCTATACACAAAGCTAAATTATGCGCGGTACCTTTTCACCGACGCACCGTCGTGTGGAAACTTACAAGCAGAGAAAAAAAAAAATCTTTGAGGAGGAGGGAGTTTATTGAAAGCGCGGGAGAAGAAATTATTCGAGTCTTGTATTGTTTCATTTTATTTACTGTCCTGGAATCAATCGTGAAATCATAAATTCATGAATTGACATTTCACGTTTATATTTTACTTTGCGTGGTGTCACTGGATTGAATTTGATTCATCAAGTACATGAATTCTTCGATGAATTTGAGATTTTCTTTAGAGAGAAAAACAATTTAAAAAAAAAACTGATTACTTTGATGCTCATTAACAATAGGAAGGGTCCAAAAATCGTCGTAAAATGTTCAAACCAAGAACCATGCGTCTCATTGGGGTCGCAAAGTGACATACAAATTGAATAATGTTAACATCGATTCGTTCTTATCTCGATGAAAAATCTCTCTCGAAGAAAAAAGAAGCCAACTTCGAGCCCTCGGCAGGAGTAACTCGTTAAGTCGCCGAATCCCCAATTAAAGCCGGGTAACGCCTGCTCGGGACCAACTTGCAGCGGGACCAAGAAGAAAAAAAAGAAAACAAGAAGTCATAAGATTTAGTGCGAGGAGCCAGGCGAACGGTAGCCGGGGTCTGCACGCACCGGTCTTAAGTTATATTTGATGCGTTGATAATTAGTTTTCGAGCTGTGGCTACCCGTCTTTCGCCTTTTTATTTTCATTTTTTCTCTTTTCACGTTACTCCCCTCGAGACCTGTCGTCCTGATGCACCAGCCGTATATCATAATCATTTGTATTCCTTGCGAGTGACGTTAAATTTTCGAGCTACTGTGCTGCTGCTGCGTCTCTTTCTTGGCTTGTGTTTTTCTATTCGGGACCGTTAAGGAACACGTGTTTCGGGTTTCAAACTGATAAGTCACCGCAACGGTCGAGGAACCGAGATTGACTTACGCGCGAGGGAGGACTAATGGCCGCGGAAATTCGTTCCCGATACTCGTACTTGTGTGCACTCCCGATTGGTCGAATTAATCCTTTCACAAAGAAGACGCGACGGACTATTTTTTTTTTTTTTTTTTTCTTCCACTGGCTCTCTTCGGTTGCGCCTATTAATCACTCGCTTTGGTTTTAAACTCATCATTTTTCATGATCGACGAGAAAATGAAAACTCATTGCCGTGTCATTTTTTTTTTTTTTTTACTCGATCTTAAGTGAGATTATTATTTAACACTGGTCTTTTGTTGACACCTTGTTATTTTTTCTAAGGAGATAACGAGTTTTTTTTTTTTTTTTTTTTTACCAAGCTGTAACCCGAGTTTTACTGACCGTAATTTGAACACACCTGTCACATAAAGGAGTAATTAATATAATTTATTCGCTCAAACAGGATAAAAAAAAGATCTTCGCTCGCAGAAAACCACAGCGTCGAAATTGGCAAAACAAAAAGGTACCTGTTTCAATCAGTACCGGCTGAATACAAAGTATCGCAGACGCTCGCGTGTCGAAAAAAAAAAGGGAAAATCCAATAAGCGTGATTATTTTGCAGGGGATAAAAAGCTTTTCTTCAATTCCCCCTTGGCTTCATTATCACCCCGGTTCGCTGGCTGCAGGGAGATACAAAAATGTAAGCAGTCATCCCTTGATTACATCCAATAGCGTCGATCAGGGTCCGGTCTCGGCTCGGCTGATTGCTCCGTAAACAGTTTCATTCGGATGCTGGAGGTCTGATGGGCAAATCAAAACCAAAGACATCGCGGAGCTGCTAACGGGAGTCATCGGGAGCTATATAGCTATATTACGCCTACTGAATTACGCCGTGCATTACGTGCATTGTGCACCGGACTGCCGATTTATTCAACGCGTCTTTTTTTTTATTCTTCTTCGATCCTTTGATACTTTCATTTGTATTTAAATAGGATTGGCTTATTTTCTGGTGTATACCGTTGTTGCTTTTTGCCGTCTGCCAATCTTAACTTCAGACTCGCGCACCACCTTTAATTATTTATTACGAAGGTGTTTCGCGATTCCGTGAAACCCGCTCGCTGGTGCGACGTATAATGAGGTATATAATTTTAGTCTTATGTTGCTATTGCCAGAGCAGTGAGCCTGATTTTTATCCGTGTCGAGGCGACGGACGCCTGGACTCGTAATAATAATGTCGTCTAGTTATATCTTTACCTCAAAATCACCATTACGTACGCTATTATGCTTTGAATTAAAACACCCCCCTCCCCTTTTTTGGTGCGTTTATGTGATTTTTACTCCATTTTTTACCAAGATTAAGTTGGCTCGTTTCGTAATCCATGGAAAACCGAGTGGAAAACACCTGAAAATAAAAGCCCAATATAGAGGTAATTTATATCTCATTTCACGTTTGAAAGCGTAAACAAATTTCACACTTTCTTTTTTGAATAGCTAAAATTTCGTCATAAATAGAATTAAGCAGAAGAGGCGGGTTTCATATTTTAGTTTGAAGAGGGAATAAAAAAAACAAGCATTCTGTCTGCTGGATTCAAAAAAATCAAACCAAAAACAAACACATTTGAATATTTGTAAGCGTCAAAGAAAAGTATATCAATCACGAAAAGAAGAAAAAGATTTGAAAATTAAGTGTGCATCGCACTCGAAAAAAAGCCATAATCACACCGTTAATTAAGCCGCAGGGCCCCCAAGCAGGCATTCAAAGGAGCCCTCTTCGCTCCCCATTATGATGTAAATAGCCGTTCGAGCGCGGGGGATAAAAACTTTCCCTCGGCAGGAGGATTTATCGGTCCGGTGCTGCGTATGCGTTTTTCCTGAAAGGCGAATATGAGGCCCCGGCTCAAAGGAGATGAAAAATCGGTGTCAGGAGCTGCACCTACGCGTTTGGGACACGGAGCGTATGTTAAAACCCAAGGCTATATTTAGAACCGAGCCTCTCTTTCTCTCTCTCCCGCGCTTTTTTCCTCCTCCCGCTTCTCTCGCCTCCTTCGTCTTTTTTTCGGAGCTGCAGGACGCTTGGGGAGGGAGAGAGTGCACGTGCAACTGCGTATATTTTCTTCCTCTCGCGCGCGCGCGCTGGGCCCCAACCGACGACGACGACGACGCATATAAGACCGGTCGGAAAAAACGCTGCACTGTGCAAGCCCGCCTAAAGATTTTATGGAGATTTTTATGGATTTTTTTTTTTTCCGTCGATGCTTCTTTTTTTTTATTGCTTTTTTGAAGATCATTACGTCTAGTTGTTTGTAAATTTACGGTCAACACTGTCACTTTTTTTTTTTTCATTCGTGATATAAAAAAGATATATTTTAGTTGGTTGAGCAACAAGTGATGTTCTTTTTAATGCACTTTTTGCTTCATTCAGCACAGTCCGCTGCGTAGGATTAACAATACTAAAAATTAATTGATTTTTTTATTTTTTGATAATGCAAATTAAACTTATGATTTGGTATAGATATTGATATTAATTTAAAAATGCAGTCTTAATCAAAGGGTTACGCAGTTGATCCTGTTTGACAGGACTATGACAGGACTATGGCGGGACTATCACATGACTATCACATAAAAATATAATATCAAGCTCTTGTAGTCCTGTCCATTTCAAAATAAGCTGGCCAGGACTATTCAGGACTTTTATTACAGTATTAAGTGGGTAGCTCCTCGGTCTTCATTTTTATAAAATTTACGTGAGTGCGTAAATACAACGGCTCAAGTATCAAAAAAATTAAAAGATAAAATTTGAAGAAAAAACGGTCAATTATTGACAGTGCTATAAAAAGAAAAAAGAAGAAGAAGAAGAGAAAACAATAAAAAAAAGGGGGGAAGAAAAAATAAACGAGAATCTTCCTACGCTGGCGTAGAGATAACGACGGCGTCGAAGGAGTATGGGGAAAATCATATCAAAACGTAAACAGAGTCGCTCGGCCGGAGGAGAGGAGAGGCGAGGTGAGGAGAGAATATATAAAGACGGGCGCGCGTAGTCCCCTCTCCTGCCGTGCAACTGCAGGACCAGCCAAACCGGTTTTATGTACACGAACGCCTCGATCTCGCGCGCGTAATATCCTGCAGCAGCAGCAGCACCGGGAAGAAAAGCTCCTCCTCCTTCCCCTCTCTCCTTTTTTTTTACCTTCACTTCTGCAGCCTCTCTGTTTTTTTTTTATTTTTTTTTTTTTTACTCTGGTGCTGGCGTGCACGTGTGCTGGCCTGTTTTTTGTTTGCCCCATATCTTTTTCACTTTTGAGATGCTCGCTCACGCGCGTTGCGAGGGAGGGAGGGAAAAAAAACGATAAGGTTCGAAGACGCGTGCTGTTTTTTTTTTTACCCGGGCTCGATGAAAAAATCAGATTTTTCGAGTTATGAATAAAGTAGGACGGAGCGGTAATCAGCACCGTCCGATGTTCGATTCTCGATCTAAACCTCGCGGCGTCGTAAATCGGCTCGATAATCAACGAGCACTTCGCGCTTTTATTTTCACCGAAGATCGCTCGTAAAGCACGCACGCGTCCCACCGAGGTCACACCCATGCACGTGAAAGGCTCGGGAAAATCGGTTCGCGAGATTTTTCCTCGGACACCTGCGGGGCCTAATTTTCCACCCAGTTTTATTATTCTTCTATTTATGCGCGTCCGTCAGATCGAGCGTAACTGAACTTTTGAGTGCTTTTTAATTCTTGGGATACGGAGCGGTGATAATTACTTACTTACTGGTTAGGGTTCGGCTTTTTTTATTTTTCACGCTGGCTAATGCACCCAGATTCTCGAGACTGCGACTAATTATTTATGATACAGATTCATGCATCAATAGCAACAGGTTTAGATTACGATGGCAATCATTGTGTTTTTTGTGCTTTTTACAGTTCCGCGAAAAAATTGGGCGTGTTTTTAACGAGCGACTCTTCCGCGACTCTCTCGTTAACGGGCCCTTCATTGTGCCACGGATTATTAACATTTTTATTGCGTATTTTTCTCGGTACCTCGTTCAAAATTTACAAAAGCCAAATTTTGTGACGTTAAATTATCATTTTGCATCAGTTTTGAGCTTTGTACTGTAGAGGGTATAGACCAATCATCGGATTACTTGTCCGTGACTCTTGAAAACACCTTGAAATAACAACTCTGTATTCAAAACACAATCAAAGGTACAGTGACTCTGAATTTGCACCCTATTACATAATACATAAACACCAAGAATCGCACGCTAGACTGCTGACGCGAGGTGTCGGTGCGCTGCACAATTTAACCTTTTTGTGCCTTCTTTTTTGATATCACGTAATCGGTCACTGTTTTTCTTTATTCCTCTTTTTTTTTCTTCAAGTTTTGGTCGATTGCGCAAATTAATTTTGCGATCACCGGGATTGAAATATACTTTACGAGAGAGAAATAAATCACGATTATGAAACGCTTTCCTTTTTTCATCATTGAACGAGTGACTTTTCATGCAGGTTGAACAATAACAATAACCGGCTGATCGGGACGTTTTTTGTCCAGCTAACCAAGACGTTTTCTGGAGAAACATTGATAATTGGCGGTTTATTGATATTGTTATCCAATTTATTGGCACAAATTTACACTTTGCAAGAGAGTAATAAAAGCGAAATCGTGGGTGTCGAGATTACATCAAGCTAATCATAAAGATTTTTCCAGAGTTTTTTCAAACGCACGCAAAAAAGCTTATTAAAAAGATTCTTGTGAGCGACTACCGATCGCAGCGTAATCAAGCTAATAAGAACGAAAGGAAAAAAAAAGATTCCGTTACCTAAAATCACAAGGTTAGAGGCACGCGTCATATCCACGAGAAATTGCAGTCCTCAAACTAAAGAAAGAAATAAGAGCTGATTGGATGAATAAATCTGTTAAGCAGCCCCTATCAGATAGTAAGAGCGAATACGGTAAATTTAGCGTAGTTCACTGCAAAAAGAGAAAAAATAATAACAGATTGCAGGCTGGCACCAGGGCGTCTCGTTCAGCACAAAAAATCCCAAAAAAGGCGTATAGAAAAAGCACCTGCGGTACAACACTTAGCTGCTACTTCAACCTACTGGCATACACGAGACGTTGTAAAGGTAAGTGCATTGAGCGAGAGAGTAAATTACGCGTGGAAAACTCCCTGTATTGATTGGCAATACTTTAACATCCTTGAACACCAAGAGTCTAAGAAGAGGTGAAAAAAAAGATCCACACGGGTCGCGGTATTAAGACAATAATAAAAATTTTCAATTATGCAATTCCCGTATTTATGATCCTGCTGCTGCTGGATGTCCAGTTTTCTGCTGCAGTTTAACACGTGATATTTCGTAATATTCTCAACTAACTAACCTGTGAGATCATCTTTGTTGTGATGAGTTTGCGTTATCAAGTGTTCAATGACTCGAATCGCAATTATAAATAATTGTTATTCAATTAAAAGGGGATAACCGTTTACTGATTTATGGATTTAAGTGGTCGTGTCGCAAATTTTCGTAACCACACTGCGATGTTATAATAATTTTGAATAATCTTAAAATAATGTGTATAATTTTCTCAACATTCTCTGGTTTTCTTCGAACCGAATGTAAGTACGAAGTTTGTTTAAATTTTTTTCAACACCCCGTTCAATTTTCTCGTCATTACAACAAAAAAAAAGTAAATGGTAGCAGAGTCTTATTGCGTGATCTGAAAGATAGCAGACAGAGTAATATCCTCTAATCACGTCGCCCCAACAAATTGGATCGCGTAACATGGATTAATATTAATAAAGCAGTGTTTTTATTTTGAATCGGTACGGTAAGACGTAACGGCTACCTCGCTTTTCGTCGCAAGCACACACAGGCGTACCTACTTGACGAGTATAAACACGGGCCATTATACACGCATAAAACGGTGCAGCATGGCTTCTTTGCTGCTGTAGGGAGAGAGGGAGAGGAAGAGGTGAAGTTCATTGCCTTTACCGCTCGCTCGCGCGACGCGACTCGTTCGAATATGATTCCTCCGACTTCTCTGCTTGATTTATTTTATGGACTGATGGGATGCTTGATTTTTAACTTCAATGACCTTTGAATGATACTCATTTTTTCAATAGAAGCGAGAAGTGTTTTTGGGAAAAATCCTAATATAGTCTATGGGACGGGATTTGGATTTTTTTTTGTGTTTACAAACATTGTACGCTGAGTGAATTTTTGTATGCCAGATATATAATTAAAGTAAGTTTTTGAAATCGGAAAATTAGGGTGCTTTGAAGGTAGCTTTTGATCTATTTTATATGGAGATATCGATCAAATTACATATTCATCCGAGAAAATCATGTCTGTAATATTGGCCGTATGAAATAAAGTTTAACGACACGATCAGGGAAATTTCAAAATCTAATGGGACGCACTTGAATGATCAAATTGTACGATTTCTCAAATTACCGTATTAAGCCTATCCTTAAAAAATTTTTCAGATTATTTAAAAAAATTTATAGATATTTTATCATCATTGGCAATTTCAAAACTGGAGTAAAATTTTCGAAATTTGTTTTCCATTGACAAATCAGCAAAGTGGGCTGTTAATCGGGAGCAACGCTCGCCGGGAATAAAAATTTATTGATTCGATCGAGTTGCAACGATTTGTCAAATCTCGATAGCAAAAACTCGTTTTGACGTCAAAAAGAGGCGGAAAAAGTCGTTATTAGAGATTTAATTTTAAATCGCATCAAGCACTAGGATTACCGCGTTTTTATTTTTCCTTTCATCCTTTTTGAAATGCGTCTCGTATTTCTTGCTCTCTGTTTATATCTCCGTCTTTTTCTTCTTATTCTTTCTACTCCTCGACTGCACTTGTGTAATACATCCACGCCTCCACGTGGCGAAGCGTGCAGTGTGTTGGACGATTTTTTTCCTTATACTCGCGCGGTTGCGTACCAGTGAATCTCGGAGCAGCGAACTCGAGTCCCCGATGTAAACACACCAGTCACGTGCTTTTCCAGTGCAACACGCGTTTGAATATTGAAGTTTTCTCGATATATATATACACATGCAGAGAGAGAGAGGCAAACAAGTCAAATCATTAGACACTGTCGCGTGCGTTTATTTTGATGCGCACGCACAATCAAGAGTTTTGTAAGTCCGAGGAGCGATTTGTCTACTTAATTGAACTCTGCTGCGTTCGTTCATTGTTGAAAATTCATTTCTTCAACTTTTTTTTTTCTTCCCTACTTGTGCCACAAGTGTTTTGTAATTGTACTTTTAGAATTATATAAATCTTTTTCAGTGCCCCAAAGACTGCTGCGTCTGAGGATTGCGCAGCAGCTAATTTGTGTTGAATTTTGTACAAAATGATGCATGTGTTTCTTGCGCACCGCGCTTATTTGTTTAAATTACCCGATTAACTTTTTAAACTGACGTAATGTGAATTAATTGTTATGCATTTTGGTCCTTTATTTTTCATCAATTTTATTGCGATATCAAACGCATGAAAGATCGTGTTTAGAAATCTTGCCAGATCCATTGTGTTTCTTTTTTTTTTTGTTTCATAAGGCTATAAAAATTTTCTTGAAACTCTTGCAAAAGAAAAAAAAAAAAAAAAGGCACGCCAATTCTATACATAATTCTCGAAGTTCAGTTTCATTGAACCCGTCGGAAAAGTTTCCCCGGGGATTACAAACCGTAATGAGTCAAATTAAACTTCTTTCAAGTGTTATTACCTTTCACGTTATTAACAATCGACGGGCATACTTAAAAAGCAATTAATTTCGCTGTAATCGGGTTCCGTATTTTTAAGTTTCGATTCAATTTTCCCGCTCGATAAAAAGCTCGCGAAAAACAACTCGATGAAAAATAATGACAGTGCGGCGCGCGTATAGTTATTACAATAGTACAGTCCAGAGCGCTTGGCACCCCCACTGCAAAGCTAATCAGTGACATAAGAGCGGTGCAACTCACCTACCAGATGATATTATATTGAGTGAAAGGGGCTTGGATTGGTCTTGATTGACTTGACAATAAATACACGGGCTGCTGCACGCACGTACTTGTTTTGCCTCTACACCCTTCCATTCTTTTTTTTTTGTTTTAAACTCCTTTGCTTGGGACAGGTTTGAGCTTGCTTGGGATGCGGTTTCACGTTTAAGGGGTAAGGATTCTTTTTTTTTTTTTATGGCTTGTTTACTCTCATCAAAATTAGATGATTTTACTGTTGAAAAAGCGTGATTAGAATTTTTTCTTCGGTCAGATAAGAGGCGATTTTAAATACTCTCAAAAGCTTCAAATGTTCGTTTTATCGCTGGTGATTACAGATAAATTTTTTTTACGTTTCGTAAAGAATAAAGGTAAAAAAAAAAGTTGAGAAGGAAAAAGTATTCTAATAAAGAGAGTCTTTGTAGTTCTGAGAGCTCGGGTTTACGATAAAAAAAAAAAAAAAAAGAACAAAACTTGCAGTGAAAAGACGATAAGTAACAGATTTATCTTACGAAAAGAAGTGCGAGAAAACGGTCACGTAAATTTCGATTGGCCTTCGCTTGAAGTTTGAAAAAATCCGAAAGGATAAAAACGAAGGAGTCGAAGTCGGCAATGAAGAATAAAAAAGTCAGCGGTAGTACCGTTGGCGCGCGCAGGGGGCAAAAGGACCAAAAAATTATGTTGGCCAGCTTACGCGCCCTCGAGGCACCATTATATGGTAATCTCGCGGGATCTCCCTGCCCCTCGTAGTCTTCTTATTCTTCCTCTCCTCCTTCTCGTTCCTTTTATTTCGTTTTATTTTACTTCGTACGTAGGCTTCTGTCGTTCGGTCGTCTCTCTCTTCGTTTGTTTTCTCATTGCCCTCGAGGTAATTGCACTCGCGCGGCTCCATTAGAAAAGCTTTTCCTTTGCACGGGGCACGCGTCGCCTCGTGTTTTTTGTTCCAACGCACTTACTCTTCAACAGCAAGGATTTTTGCGCGCGAGGGAAAAGCTCTACCTCCCCTTCCTTATTGTCCGTGCGTGCCTTTTACCTTCGAGCTTTTGCAAAATTAATTTTCGGAAAAATAAAGAAGGGAACGTTATGCTGAGAAAACAAGGCCGAGGAGCTTTTTTCTCGACCGCAATTAACAGTCGAGGAAGCCTACGAGTACCGGGTTTTTCCTCCCTTGCGTCTTTTGGTGAATATAAATAAGTGCGGTCACTTCTGGAAGCTTTTTAAATTACCTTCCGTTTGGAGTTTCAGGCTTACTCTGAAATAAAATTACCTCGGTAGCAGGAAAAGTATGTAAAATTACAAAAGTTGCATCTTTGTTTTACATTCTTAAATACGATGAAATTCACTTGGTAAACAAGAGGGTAAAGGAGCCGGGATGGGGTAAGTCGAGTGTAAAGACTGGACACTGGGGGATTATTTATATTCCGGAAGGTTTTCCCGATGAGCAGGCTCGCGGAAATTCATCTGCGGCGGGTATAAGTAACCGGATAGCGTCCGCCGACCACGAGTTCGCTCAGCCAGAAACTTAACCGATTCCCAGCCGGACAGGAGCGAAGGGGGTTAAGTAAAGCGATACTCGTTCCTCATTTATAAAGAATAAAACACACAGCCCCGTTGCGTAATATGGCTGCCCTTTTATCCGCGAGTCTTTGCCTTGATTTTTTCAGTCTTTTTTTTCGCGAAGACCTTCTAGTGTGCTCGTAATTAATTTCAAAGAGGCGGGGTAATGAACCGGGGTCTAAAGTGAAGCGAGGGAGTTTTTATGAAATTTTTTTCACGTCTCTATCGAAATTTTATTAAATTTAATCAAGCGCTTTTAAAACTGTATGAGGTTTTGAATATCAATGCAGGTTTTTTGGTGGAACAAACGTGAGTGCTGGAGGATCAAGGGTGAAGTTTAAAAAAATTTTTGACTCGTTTACTCTCGACTTTCCCCGCGCCACCATCGGTTGTGTAACACGATTGCCAAGCTTTTTTTTTTATTTCACTTTGTCTTTGGTAAAGAAAAGAGTTCATTGCGATGGTGGTGGTAATATTTTTTTTTTTTTTTGGTCTCGAGGGAGAAGAAAACCGTTAAGTGCGTAAATAATTTTTAAAAGGTGGCAATTAATTGGAGTTGGGTCTCGAGTGACGCGACGCTGAACTAGGGGGAGATACATAGAGAAATGAAAAAAGAAGCTTCCAAATGCGGGTGTGTAATAAAATCACGGATATTTACGAGTGCGGTCGGGGCTTAATTTAAAACTTCGTCTCCCGATTAGACTCAATTAATTATGATTTAAAACCGACGGGAGATTAATGTGTTTCAATTGAAACGTTGTTACCGAGGCTTGAAATACTCCTTTGAGCGTTGGCGATAATTGAACCTGTATCCGCGGCTTTGAATAAAAATGCTTTGCTTTTACCTGGGTTTAGCACAATTCGCTCATTTGAATATTGACACTTGCTTATTTTGAAATTTTTTCAGTGCACTGATCGTTTGCTCGAGATTACGAAAATCTCGTGCCCGAACGCGTCGCTCGGGGAGAATGTTTATTAACATTATCGAGCACGTGTTCGGTCATGCAACGCGCGTATACTATTATGAGTTATAGGGTGTTAAAGACTAAGTAACGCACCTAGCCCTGTGAGCTTTTAAACTTAATTACTAATTACCGATAATAAATTTTTCCTCGGCGATTTTTATCACGCTCCGATGTTGCATCGTTTTTAATAACATAATGATTTTTTCCCTATATTTAATCAAAGTATTACCCAAGTTGAGGAGAGTTATTACCTCAGATATCGTAAAGTACTCTTTATCTGCTATATAACACGAAAATATAACTTATCGACGTTGAATTGAATATTTATTATTCAATCGCTTTTCGGAAATTGATAATTTATTTAGTCTCGAGACTAGTTAAATTATTGTTATTATTATTGTTCATCGGTACAGATGCAAAATGAAAGTTGCAGCGTAGAAATATTTCGAAACATCGGTTTCAATCAAAATTTAAAGAGTCTAACAGCGCAGTTACCGGATCGTAACTCTGGTTATTTCGAAATCTTTTTTATCGAGAGCATCTCCTCCCTTATGATACAACGATCAATCTAATCCCCTGAATTCGTACAGCTCATCTCCCACATGACGAAATTCAATTATTCAAGATTATGAAAAATGTGTGTGGGTCGATTATGAATTTTAAGTTTAAAACTCGGCCTTAATCCCCCCAGCCAGATCTGGGTCTAAGATCGCGCCTAGAAAATTGACTGATTTATAGTCGCGATGACTCGGGAGAGCATCACACTGATCGAATAGATCTGTTAATCGTGCTTTCTCTCTCTCTCCTCCTATTCTGCTGCTGCTGCGTTGTAAATGAACGAGTGGTCGTTGGGCCTGTACTCTTATTGTATTACGGCCCATTAAATGCTTATTGGGCTGTTGTTCGCTATTAAGTTGGTTGCGTTGCGCTTTACTCGCCGCGCATGACCGACTGTCGTTGTTGTACTCCCGGGCTACCGCTGCGAAAAGAGAGGAGGAGGAGGAAGACGATGACGACGTTGTTATTATGCTGAAAGGCTTTTGTCCTTTGAAGAATTATTTTATGGATATTGTTATTGGCTGTCGTTATATGGCGCACTAATCATCATCGATTAGGAGCGAGTCTACTCTGCGCTGATGGAAAAGTGTATGCTTACTGGGGGCTTTTCGGTATATTACGTGCAGTGAAGACATGAAATTTTATTGATTTCATTATCGGCGCACCGCGCGTTATTTACCGAAATGACTACATTACCATCGGTTTTCCCTCTACGAGCAAATCAATGACTTATGAAGCGAGTTTGATGATGTCGGTTTCCAAAAATCATGGCGCGAGAAGTTTTAAAAATTAAGGCTGACGTTGCGTAGTTTAAAAACAAACAACGAAGAAGAATACGAAGACGAAGAAAGTGATTCAATCTTGATCATTGTCACTTGAATCGTTTATTTAAAGCTCATGAGCACAATCATAAACAACTAAACTTAATAGACGCAACCGAGACACATCAGGAGCGAGCGAAGTGTACAAGTGTATAACTTACAAGCGCGCGGGCTAATCGTTAACGGCTTCGCTGGAGAAGGAGGAGGAGGACTTTTAAACTGCGCTTAATTTTTTAACGACCTCAATTAACTGTAGGCTCAGCGCGCTTTCGCCTTCCTCCTCCCCCCAAGCACGCGCTGAGCAGCTTCTTCATCATTAACCCGCGCTGAAAGGTGCACTCCGGAGCTAAGTAAGCTCGGCGAAGTATAACAAGGTTAATTCGCGCTTGTGACCCTCCTCCTTGGGTTTCCAGATTTGATGCTTGTAACGACGATACGTTACTTAGGTGGAGGTACGAGACGGGCTAAAAATCAGAGGGAAGGGTCCATTGTCGATCATCGCGCGGGGCTTCTTCTTCTTCGCAAGGATGATGATGATGGTGCCGGTAACACTAAACCGCGACGAGTGCCGGGCTTGTAATCCAATAGGAGTCGTGCTGGGGGCACACTTGTGGCATGCGCCTTCCCCATCAGACAACCTTTTTTTTTCTTTTTTTTTCGTATACTGCTTGTAGTGTTTTTATCCACCCGCGCGATGCAGAAAACGTGACACTTTTCCTCTTTGCGTCGGTCGTGTGTTGACCTCCAGCCCTGTCCCAGGTAGAAATTTTCCCCTTGAAAACCGAGATTGAGGGCTTGTCATAATCAAGACTGCGTCGCATAAAGTATCTACTGACAGTAAAAAAAAAAAAAGAAGAAGATGATTCTGTACTTATCAGCAGCCAGCGAGGTTTAAAAATTGTTTCCCCTGATGGTGAAACCTTAAACTCGAACGACCGTTTGTAATATCATCCTCGAGGAGTAGTTGAATTTTAAATAACCCAAACATCAGCCACTGGCAAATATTATTGTCCGATTGTCCAAACAATTGTCAATCTGTTATACCTTCCTTCCGTAAACGTCTCTCTGGGGATCGGTAATTGATAACAATTTGCAACGTACTCGTCTTATCGCGGATAACCATAAGGTGCAGCAGCGCAGTGTTAAATTCCAAAGATAAAGTCTCGAAGTGTGTACAAAACTCGTCCGGGTGTTTATGTTTGACTACTGTTTATGCACTGCGCGCGCACGCGGAAGAGAAGCCTCGCGTAAAATTGACGCGCTCGACACGGCCAATTTACATCGTCTTGAGGCCTCGACAACTTCAGCTCGTAAAAAATAATACTCGGTACCCGGGGTAAAACTGGTAGCCGTATAGACAAGCGCGCTAAAACTAATCAAATGAAATTGCTTTTAGTGAGTAACACGGAAGCTGCTAAGCTCGTTACCTTTTCTGTGTATCAACGACCGAGAACATAAAAGACTGCAGGTGCGTTGAGGGAAGAAAGCAAAAAAAAAATATGTCGACGTCAGACCCCCTCGACCACAAATCTCTCCAGCCCTTTTCTTCCCATTTTCCATTCGGGGCCCATATTGCGTGACACTTGTCTTTGGATCGATGCATTCACGCCTTCAATTAACGACCGGTGGTCCGATCTTATCGGTCTATCCCGAATTGAAGCCACGATTGGAGCTGTCCGACAACCCCTTTTTTTTCTCCCACTCGTGATATCTTGTTCAAGCGCATGTGGCAGCTCGAGATAATGACTTGGCACGGGCTAATTTTTCCTAGCTCACAGGGCTTGACTTTTCTCCTAGCTCTCTGCCCTTGACTCTTTTTTTCTTTCTCGAGTTGTTGCAAATAGAGCAGAGTTGTTACGATCGGTATCGTGCAGCGGTACTCGGTTTACAAATAATCGATCAGGGGCTTAACTACGACTATCGCATTTGTCACGTGCATTGTTTCACGCGCTGTTTTATACGAGACAAGTTGTTTGACTTATCGTGACTGCACACCTATAGCTGATCGATCTATCCCGCGAGAAACATTTACACTATGATTCCTATATTTATTGCGAATTTGCATCGATCACCGATCGATTATTCAAATTCTTTGCGGTCTTTCGTATATCATACTTTTCAATAAAAAATCACAACATCGTTAACCTTGAATCATATCTTTCACATTGTATTTTGAAATCCATCCACTTTGAATTAAATTTAAAACATAAATGAAAATTTTTGGACATTAGCCGTAATGACGATGGCTCAACCTTGAGTCTCAAACTTGAACCTGGAGCGGGTAAGGAATTTTATTATGCGGCCGCACGCCGGTGGTGGCACGCTCCAGTCCTCTATTACGCGCTTGGCGGCTCGCGCGTTCTCGGAAAATTGCACGGGGACACGCGGCGACGCTCGTGCAAGTACCCGCGACCCCTCATTATCGACTTGGTGCCTCTTCTTTTTACCTCTGGGTAATGTCGACTCTTTTTTTCACTCTTTCGCGCATTTTTATTTCGAAATAAAAAAAGAGTAAGATTCACCGTCGTCAAACTGCACCGCCGCTTGAAGATAGTAATTTACGAGGCTCTGCGCTCTTGTTTATTTCTACTCTACAATTTGAGCGTAATTTTTATTGATCAAGATTCGTACAAAGCACAGGGTGACATTTCTCTTTATTGAAAAAGAGCAAGGGTATTAGTGCTTCAGATTGGTATCAATCCGGGTCAAAAACAACGACCCGAATTATCCCCTTTTTTTCGTTTTTAGCACCGTCGTCAAAGTTAAGTAATTTGAAGTGATTTTGACACCTCCAAAATTAACACTACCACGGGAAAAAAGGCCAGTTCCACCGGGGCTAACATCTGTCCGTTTTTCCTTCGAACGATCAAAATCACGAAACCAGTCGATGTAACAAGCCCGATAAGAAAAGAAAAGAGTCACGTTTATTGGCGGTGTAGACGCGATCAATTAAATTGTCCTGTTCCGGTGTGTGTATAACCCTAATTTTCACCCTTCTGTCACGCCAGTCCGGAATGCGAGCGATAAGTGCGCGGTTAGAAAATAACGTATCGTTATGTGTATTACCGAGTGGGGCCCAATTAGAAAATTTGCACCGACCCTTTACACTGGGAGTCCTCCTGGTTTACGAGGCTTGTTATAAGCCGCTTCACGATAACGTCTCCGTATTTAAATTGAGGGCTTGGGGACTTGATGCACCTGTAAATAAGTGGTTAACGCTTACTACTACCGATCCACCCGATTTGTTTTTATTCCCATTCGAGGAGGCTTGATAATATTAAGGTTGTTATTAGTACCCCTATACCTGGACATCAATCGAGAGAAGTCGTTTTTTTCTCTCGTCGAATTACCACCATTGGTAAGACTATACTGTTTACATTCCCCTCTGATTCGCGATAAATTAAAAAATAACATGATGCAATGTCTCGTCCCAGCGATCGGGCTTTATCGAACGAGATTATTATTAAAATATAAACATTCGTAATCTTTTTTAAGTGTAAAAAAAAAACAGTTGTGTGTGCGATTCAATTGTGAATATGAATAAATAAGATGTCGGTATCATGAATATTAATGGCTCTTATAACTTTGTATTAACGAAATGATCGCAACGCACGTAAATCAGGTCAATGGATTTTTATTCAATAAAACGACGCGAGCGTTTTCACTCTCGCTGCATAATCCCGCCTTGTGCACCAAGCATAAGTGATATTTTCTTTTTTTTTTTTTTTTTGAGATGTTACATGTAAGTGTGCTCGTACCTCTTTGGCTCATTATAATTTCCACTCTCGTCGATTCTCGAGAGGGCCAAACAGTGTTCGTAGCGTCCCGAAGCTGAAGAAAATTCAACTTTCGAATGATACGAATGAGAACTCTTTCTTCGACGAACCGAGATGATCGTTGGAAAAAGGGAAATAATGAAAGGGTGAGGACCAACCTTTTTTTTTTGTTCGGTGAAGTGATGATGCGGCTAGATATTGAAGTGTCGTAGATGTTAATCTTCAACAAGCTGGGTAACTATCTGTTTTTAGAAATCAACATTTCGTCAATTTTACACTGTGAACTGATTGTTTAGCCTATTCAGCTAGAACAATATGTACACTCAAGTCGTAGATTATTTATACGTTCGAATTCTGGTTTTAAAAATATTTTCTGTTCATGTTGGATTAAATATTTTATTAATAAATAAAATGCTCTCAATGTAGAAAATTTGAATAACAAATTGTGGAAATTTATATCGATGAGATAAAAAGACCGTAAAAGTTGCATTTGTCCAAACGCGTTGTCCTGACCCATCGACCATAAAACGAAATAAACGGATTAAGCGGATCGACACGATATCAAACAGCCTCAGCATAAAGAACTCGGGAGGCATAATTGAATACGATACTGCAGCTGTAATGTATGTCAAAATAAAGTATGAATACTTAATGAACCATCCCATTAACGTTACGTTTATAACTCGGGCTTACGCGCCTCGAATTTATGCTTCCTCGAGAGCTTGTGACTCCCTGATAAAATATTAGCCAGCCAAAAACTTTTGTAAGTGGCCCCTGCAACGCATTTTATGCTAAAATAATTGAATTAAGAGCTTAACAGAGTTTATAAATTTGCCAAAAATCAAGTGACTACATTACACGATAAATTGTAACAGCATAAAATCTGAAAATGTAATTGAAAATTTTTGAAAATGCAAAGAAAATTCAATTAAAACGCCGTAAAGCCAGCTAATATCGACAGGCGACGAAAATCAAAGGAACACAAGGTTGACGGGTATAAAAAATTCACGGCTCGCAATCGACGCGTGACCGTGCACTTTTGTGCAAGCTTAGCGCGTAGATCTCGAATCTCTTTATTCCTCTCCTCCCCCGAAAAACGTGATGCAGCCTCTTGTTTTTATTTGGACGCACTTTTTTTTTTTTCGGTGCAGCACAGCGTTTAACCCCGAAAATATCTTTTATGTGCGGGCTCTTCGCCAGTTGATATGCCGGCAAATTGCTTCCACGTGTCGAAGAACCGTGCGTGTGCCGCTGGGGGTCTGGTTTGTTCGAAAACGATAAATTTTTGTTTTTCTTTAACTCCAAACGAACGAGCTCATTGAAAGCTCTGTTTATTCTTAGGGGGGCCCGGGCAGCATCCTTTTTAGCACTCGTTAAAATTATTGTAACAGCAGTGGCTTTTTGATGAGGAGATTTGAGGTTTATGTTGTGTGATTTTTCCGGCCGCCGAGGCACAACAGCTGCGGCTGTGTTCTTAATAAAGAGTTAAAGTCGGATCGGGATGAGGGGAGCGATAAAAACAGCGTAAATTTGTGACGACTGTTGGAAAATCGTAAAAATCTATTTTTCTTAGCTGCGTCGTGTCTTGTAATAGTCGCCTTCCTTTATTGTATTGCGACAAATGCGTTATGTGTGATTATTTTAGCCCCCCGGTCGTTCCTGCAGTGTCAGCATGTACACAAAATAAAATAAAAATATAATTTCGGATCATTAGCTTGGCTACGTCAACATTGGCAATATCGATATCTAATTATAATCTGTATTGTCTTATTATCCAGTGTGATATCTGTTTTTTTTTTGTCGCGTTTCCGGCTTATTAACTGTAGCCGCTTATAAAATCATTCCACGTTACGAACAATGGCACAACCCACTTTTTAGGGGTTGCTCGTGGGTAATTTAGATAATTTAGATTACATGAAGATAAATTTCTCGTTACACTTTTAGTCGCGAACAAAAAATTTCAAATGACACGGATACCCCTGCAAGGATAACCGTTGTCCATTGTTTATTTTTTTCTTTTATTATTTTTGATAATTCATTCCCACGTGTACGAAAGTAATTGAAATCGGTTCCAAACCATAACGTTACCGTAATTAATACCTCCTCGATACAGTTTTAGAAAAAAGATGACGCGAGATGTCCGATGAGCAGAGCAATCTAGTTTTAATTCAGGCTCGACACGCGACCAAAACGCAAAACAACTCTCCCATTAAATGAAAAATCCCGTTCAATCGAGCGCGATATTCTATCTCCAACCGGGAAATAACAAGCCTCGCGTTTGGACCGTAAAAAGACATTGCCGGGTAACGTAATCCAGAAGTAAGTATATAGTTAAAAAAAAAGGGAGCTATACGCACTCGAAGCAAATGAATATGATGAAGAGGCCTCCCCCCGAGTTTTTCCCGAGGCATCGGAGGAATCAAGAGCTAATGCCACGAAATTACACTTGACGTCTTCTCGACTGTGGCACGCGAGGAACTGCACTTTGTCATTAGAAGACTCGCTCGCAAAGTCAGTTACAAGTTGGCCGAGTTTTAATCGCTCCAGCGCCGTGTGTGTCTTTAAATAATAAAGCAGCTCTCTTGGTTGATTCTTTGAAATCAAGTGCTTATTACCGGGTAATTTTTACATGCGACGAGACTTAATCGTCAACCACTCCGGAATTGGCATCACTCAGCTTGATTTGTTTAGAAACGTCGAAAAAATGAAAATCGCTCAATCGTTCAGAGAAAATAAAATCGATGAGAGCGGCTTTGATTAAGCTCGGGAGTCATTGGTAAAACAAACATCCCCGAGCGTCATCGACACTCCGCCCATAAATAAGCTAGCCCGGAGAGCAGGTCGTATTTCAAAGCTAGGGCGTTAACAGGCAGACGTTAGAAAAAAAAAAAAAAAAGAGGAACCGAAGCATGGCTTACTTTTAATTACGGCTCGCGGGTGGATGGCACCTGAATAAACCATCCCCTCACGGTTTAATCGGTTTCGATCGAACGTTTATACGACACTCGGGGGCTAAGATACGAGCCTGTTTTTATTGCCGAAGGGGGTGGAGCGACGACTAAACCACCTCTAGTTTCGCCTTATTTTTTTCCGCGACGAGCTAAGTGGATTTATATTTATAGGGACAGGTAAGGCTTTCTTTTTTTCGGGATCGGGTAAATTGCTTTTGTTTTACGGCAGGGAGTCTTTTTTTTTTTTAAGCTTTCGAGAGAATTAATTTTTTTTAAGTGGTCGAGACTGCGAAATTGATTAAAGGAATTTTTAATGTTTGCGTACCCTCCGTCAATTATTATCGTTTACAAGAGAAAAAAAAGGTTGTAAAAACAGTAATACACTTGTAAATATGGGAATTAAAATGACCTGTCTCTTGTAAACACTCGCGTTCGTACGAAATTAATTAAAACCTCATCTAAAAACACAGCCGAGAAAAAAGATTCAGCTCGCACTTGGGAAAACAGTCTCGTTCATTAACGCAGTTACACAATTTTTCATTACACGACTGCTTTTCCAAGCGCAGCCCCTCGAGCTACTGAAATTTTAACATTTCTTTGCAACGCGATCGTCACGTACCCGTAGAAATAGTTACGATCCAATTCTCACAACAATCACGAATTTTTTGTACGATTCGACCCTCTTCAAACGTACATTCATAATGCGTATCTTTTGTGCCGTGTATTACGCCCTTTACCTTTTGCTTCCCCTTTTAATGAGGAGCTTTTAAAATCTCATGTCGCGATAAGAGGAATTTCACAATATTTATGTATTGATAAAGAAAAATTTATAATTTTCTAGATTTATATATTTGAAAAAAAAATAATTCAAGATAAATCCTTATGTCTTATAATTATAAATCAGGAGTAAAGGAAAAAAGAACGAAGCAAAGCACCACCGCACTGATACAAAGTAAATTGAGTACCGAGTGTTTCCTGTTGCTCGTACTTCATTGTACTTCATAAATAATTGTCCCCTTGCAACAGGTTATTTAACTTCTCAGGATGAAAAAGCAAAAAAAGAAGTCACCCCCTGCTTTTTTTGTTTCCGGCCGGGAAGATTACGCCACCTTGTGGGGGGGTCAACCTGTGGTAATTAATCTGGCCCACATAAACGCCCCCGTCGGAAGAAAACGATGCATTAATAATCACGTAAGCACGCGCGACGCAGCCTTTTTTTTTTATTTCGTACACTGCCGTCTTCTACTCTCTTTTGTGCGGGTTTGTGTTGTATATATAGTGAAGAACCGCGCGCGGATAAATTACAAAGTCTCGGTGTGTTTCCGAACCGAGCGAGTAGAGCGTGTCGTCCGACCCCTCGTTACATCGTACGACACACGCCTCTTGATTTGTAATGTGTTTTTAAAGCATTTATTTTCGGCTTTTTTTTTCTTCTTTCGGTTGCTTGTACGTTTTTTCGTGGGGCGAGGTTCTTCTTGAGTTTTGATTTTTCGGGCACCTGTTACTCGGATGCATCATTGATTAAAAGACTAGCTCCTGGATATTCGGTATGTATAGTTTAATCAGGTCTTGATGGCTCATTCAACGAGGAGAGAGTAATTCACGATCTGTAGATTCTCCTGAACCGATCTTATAAGGCTTTTTCATAGCAGACGACTTAGATTTATCGTAGTGAACCCAAAACGATATTTTGTAGTTTTATTTCATTTTCTATGAATTTTTTCACTTTTTGTAAAAGTTAGGTTTAAACTATATTAATTATTCTATTATTCTGACAACTTTATTGTAGAGAAATTTAAGTAGTTTTTACTACAGAGCTAATAAAAAAATTGTTGTTGTACACCCCGGGTCATACACCCCGCGTTAAAAGTTATTCACATCTTTTGTACTAATGAACTTTTCTAATTCATTTTTACCAAGACAATTTAGGTTTTTAACATTTTTTAGATTGAATTGAAAAAAACTTTTTTTAACATTAATGCTGTAAAGCCGACAGAATTAGGAATTTTTTTTAATCGGCAAACAGTAGGTTATGGATAATCGTCTGCTATGAAAAAGCCTTATTTGAAACGACTGTAATTTTTGAAAATTGGAAGAATGTACCAATTGCCTCTAGGTTTAATAGAAGAAAAAAAATTAATGTTAATTAATTATTCATTTAAATTTTCAACCTCAAAATTATTAAAGTAAAAACCCGTGTCAATAATTTTTTTATTAAAGGTCCACGTAGAGTCTAAATAAAATTCTTGATCAATTTAATGACTTACTTAATTTTGTGGATTCATCAAATGGTTACGAGTTTCTCATTACGATGAACAAGCGTCTGTGCTTAAGCTGATTACGCTAGAAACACATTATTCGTCAAGAGTTTAAAGCATAATTTGCAAAATTTTCGATCGAAAAATCGTTCGTAGCTTTTGCTTTGATTTTCCAAAATTAAAGTCTAATTACTATAAACTTTAACTTTACAATTTCAAAGTTAATTGATGGTCTTGTTTTTAGAAGAAAAAAAAAATTTCAAAGTATAAACATCAAAGTATCGGCTTCCGGAATTGATAATTGACGATATTAGAAATTTAATTATCAGAATAATGATTCGTAATACGCGGGGGTCGATAACGATCGGAATAATTATGATTTCAACGGAAAATTATAGTAAACCGATAACGTTACATGATTCATTAAACATTATAGCTTCGCTGATTAATTAATTCTCCCAGTGCATCGGCATTTGAAATTTCTATTTTTCTATTTTTTTTTTCTTCAATCCCAATTTGTGTTTTGTTTGATTACAATCGAAATCGGTATATGATTTCGGCAGCAAACTAATTGGATTTCATGTATCATTGTAATGCCTTCGCTAAGCTCGCCAACGGTAATTCATCAATCAGCGAGGACTATTATCCGACAAACTCGCTGCGATAAAAAGAATTTTTAATCGTCCAGCAATTTAGTCTTAAATACCTTGCCATTAATTGTATTTTCTGCAATTACATTAGAAAAAGCTGCAAACTCACCTTAATTCAATCGCCGTTCGCAAAAAAAATCTTTGGTTCGCAAAGCTTTTCTCTCCCCTTTATTTTTTAGACGCGTGCAAATCGTGGTTGCGATCTTCCCCTGGACACAATAAACTAAATATTTTTACGAGACCTCTTTAGATTGTGCGATTTGTGTAATTTTTTCCACCTTCACAGCGTGACTATCGATCGCACTCGCTATCTTTTTTTTTCATTTTCGAAACTCTAACGTATCTGCCACAATAATTATTTTGAGCGATAGGGTGTGCCCCGTCTTCTCACAAGAGGGGAGCATCACTTTTTTACTGAAAATCAGAAAAAAACAAACAGTAGGTCGGTAGGTGGCTGTAGAAAAGCAGTCGCTGTTTGTCACGAGCCATTGATTCCGATATAATACCCTGGTTTGAGTAATGTTGCCGTATTGGAAAGAATCCGAAAAAAACTGCACGCTTCCTCATAGACTTAATCGATTTTTAAAGTGCAGCCATTGAATTTTCGAGATTTAGGGAAAGTTTAGTGCGAAGGGTTCAAACCAGTCTCCCCTGTGCTGTTTTTTTTTTCTGCAGTTCAGCCTGAAATATGAAATTTTTTAGGCCTGAAGTGAATCTTATTCAAGAGATAAATGGTTCAAAGGGTAGGGCTTAATGGTCACTGTAGATTTAATTCCTGAGGGGATAGCTAATACGATAAAACATCTACATTTAGGGAAGAAAAATTCACTTTTTTTTCATGATAAACGATGATAAATCTGAAAATGGTCAAAATAAAAGAAAAAAATTTGATCGATCGCTATTGCAAAATAATTTAATTTTGTCTATTCAAAATACAGTTATAGTTATTGTGATACGAATATGCGATAATTTAGGTCGAAATAAACGACGCAGTTTGAGACCCCATAAGGTGCATCCACAAGGCTTAATTTAGTGAAAATCGGACATAATGCTGGACAATAATAATGCACTTGATCAAATTTAAGCGTGAAAAATGGTTATTGAAAATACAACCCTTTGTATATGATGCCCCCCCGTAAATGACCCCAAATAGTCATCGACGGTGCCGTGAAAAATCACTCATTGTCACAGACACAATAACAGATGAAAATATGAAAAGTCGCGGACATTTGGCGAGGGGGGGTAGGGTTAATATAAAATCATTATAAAGCTTTTGAAAGGCCGACGAAACAGCATATTTGTTGCAGCAGCAGCGAATACGTAGTGGAGTCTAATCGCATCAAGTCCAGCGATGCATGCGCTCGCGTCCGCGTCCTCGGCGGCTTTGGCCCAATCCATATCAATTAATCTCGAGCGTTTGCTCAACCAAGCGTGCCTCGCAAACTCATCAGCCGGCACCCCTTCCTTGGCCGGACCACTGCAGACATCCTACACCGCCGGCCGAATATCGGCCTAATTATGTATCCATAACACTCCTAGCAGCTGACCCCCGATCAATTTTGGCGATCAGTCACAATCTGCCTAAAAGTTCGAATATCATATCTGCCACCGCTGCGACTCTAATTGAAATCGAGCGCATGTGCGTCTCTCCCGCCACCCTCGCTTTTTTCCAGCATCCCATGCTCCAGGGGTTCGTATGCAGTTGCATCGATGTGCAATCCCTTAGCTGCGCGTGCGGTGAGCTTCTGTCACTCTTGGGGGGCTTTAAGCGGCCTTAATCCAAGGATCTATTGCTTTGTTTGAGTTATTTATTGGCTTTGAAAAAAAAAAAAAACAAAAAACAACTCGTGTGGTGGTATTCCCCGACCCTCATAACACCAGCTTGTCCAGCTATTTTTCATACTCTGGCGGACGACGACTTATGATTGGTTTGTATTCATCATCCCCCTCGGTCTCATAAAACAATCATTAGTTCAAACCTGATTACGAGTACAATTTTTTAATAACAGATGACCCGGATCGAATATTATTAATTGTACGGCACTTACTCGAAACCAGAACCATTACTTTACAATGTTACGTGCTACGGGCAAACATAGAGGTAATGGGTGGAGTAGGTTCGAAATTAAAAATCACCACAAAAGGCGTCATTACCGAAAATGAATAACAATTTGTTTGAAATTTTTATTTCAATGATTTTTAAAAGTCTCCACATTAAAAAATATTGATTACGCGTATTATACATTAAATGTTGTGTTTACGCTAGTTTGCTCGCGATGAAAAAACACGTGTACGGCGAACGGTAGTATTGCGACAAGTAGCTTTTACAGATAATTTGAATATTGCGAAACGCGTGCGCTAGAACGTGTAATTCGTCAAAGCGACGTCGATCGTGACAATTCCATGACTATGATCACCGATGTCAATGCAACTGTCGTCAAATTAACAGAGCCTCCAGAACTTTGAATTAAAAAGTCATTTGAAACATCAGTTCCCGATGATGTTCGATAGATAGGACAAAACAGAAGAATCCCTTTCGACACAGCGGCACGCGCGACTCGCGTGGACGGGATGCACCCCCTGTGGGTGGGTGGGCATGGTGCATCTGTCGGGGGTCTGGCGTCTCTCATTAAACTCTCCCTTCGGGTTTCGCGACCCAGGGGGGGCAATGCCCACCTTCGATTCCTCAACTTTTTTTTTTTTTTTTTTTTTTTATTCGTTCCGCATGCAACAACACATGACAGCAGACCACCCTTTCATTACGCGGGGCTAAGGGACGCTCGTCGTTTTGAATTTTTCAGACCTACGAATTACGTGGATTGGCTAAAGAGTAGGTTTTTGTAATTGAATTGCAATGTTAAAACAAACACCCGGACGCCCGCTCTGCCAGCTGCGGTTTACGCTTGAGGTTTCGTCTTCGAGGACTCAACAGGTTTTAGCGCACGCGAGGTTACACCCCACTCGAGGTTTGGGGTAAAAATTTTTGACTCTTCATGAATCATAAGGTTCATTTTGAATTCTGAACTTCGTCAATTGTGGATTTCTGAGGATTTACTGACTTATTATTTGGACATTTGACACAAAGAAGCTTTTATTGCAATTGAGACAAAGTAGGATTTTATGACCTAACACATAACTTGTGGGAGTGGTAGGTTCGATAACTATCTTGAAGATGTTTAACCTGCATTTTTGAGATGTTTAGAAGATAAAAGTTAGAAAATTTGAAACATAAAATTATACACGATGATTACAAAGGCATGGCTTTTAGGGGTTCTTTCTTTGTTCCTCGTACCTTATTTAAGCGTGAAACGAGGCACCAAAAATCTCGAGTTCAGATAATAAAATAACACAAAAAAGTCTTACTTGGCAGCATAAAGGACTCTCTTTTCTAACTTTTGATGGAATTCTAATCTTGATTAAACTCGAGAATACCGGGGCGACGAAAAGTGAAGGAGGAAGAAAAAAAGAAGGTAAGAGTAGTGCGCTCCGAGAAGAAAAGGAGCGGAGTATTAGTCTCGTACCCCTTGCTCGGGCCGAACTGGATCCTTGGCTTCTTTCAGTGTCATTAGAGTTGAAAAGTTCGTAGGTGTCGTCGTCGCAGTCCGCTGGCTCTCAATTAAGCCCGGGCGCGAAAGCTCAGAAAACGCGTCGTGCCGTCTGCAGAATCTGCATGTAGCATCTCAGCCGTGTCGTTGCGAACGGGGTAAAAGTAGCTGCTCCGAGGAGAACGAGAAGGAGGTGGAGGAGGACAACAAAGACCTTTCCTCCCTCTGCCCGGGCTGCAGTAGCTTCTGCCAGAGATAAAAGACAAAAGATCTTACTCGCTTTCTTTATTTTATCCTATCTCCCGTATCGCACGTTCTGCTACGTCGTCGTCGTCGTCAGCCGGCAGTGGATTCTCTCTTTTCTCTTTTAATTTTTTTTTTCCTTCCTCTATCTCTCTCTTTTTACTCTCTTTTCTGCACCTTACGCTCATTCTTCTTCTTCTCCTGATGCTGCTTGGTCTTGTCAAAACGCACTGCTTACGGTGGCACTGCGATGATGATTAACGAGCTTACCGCTGTTTAAGAGTCTTATCCTTTTTTGCAGCTCACTCATCGCTCTGGGCTTACAAAAGCAGTTTCATCAAATTATTTTACGACTTGAAGATTTTCGTAGTCACTTTAAAGATTTGAAAATACTTATCTGGATCAGAGCTCGCTTGCAAGCTGTAATTATTCGTGGTTCTGGGGCTATCTGCTGAATTAGAAAAAAAAAAAAAAACCAAGGTGGTTGTTGATATCAGAAGAGAGCAGCAGTTATAAAGTTACACATTGAAATCGGCGCATAAACGACGCGCTTACAGATTAATAGCCTGGGCAATCCTTCACTCATCAGCGTTGCGTGCATCGTCCGCGAGAAGAAGAAGGAGGAGGGAGGGGTGGGAGAGAAAAATGGCTCTCAAAGTGCGGCGTGCCGCGATTATGATGGTTAAGTACGAGCGATGCTGCCGAGATTTGCTTACGAGGAGTTAAGCCCTCCTCCTTCCAATCTGTTATTCAAATTAGGCCAATACACCGCTACCGCGTTCTTCGCGGGCGCTGATGATGATCACTTCGTAATATCCGCACGCTTCCTTTATTAGAGGCCAAAGCCACTGCTTGGACACCGGTAATATGTAACCTGCTTTTTATGACCTAGGGATGTTTTCGTACCCACTTTTTTCTTTCTCTACAAATTACCGATTGAGATCTTATAATTAATCATTTTTAATTCCCGGTTGTCGCTGTTGTTTACATCGTATTCGCATCTTCATTTCGTTTTTTGATCTTGCAAGGCTGGAAATGCTATTGCTTTGAATCAATTACTAAACTGATGGATGCTCTTGGGATTTCAAAATAATCATACGATATAACTTTTCTGAAATATATTTTTTAGCAGCTAAGCTACAAATTTCTGCATGACTCTTTTACCGTACCGCAAAACTACGTACAAGACTGTGTTATTATTAAACCGTTGCATTATCCAACATTTCAATTACAGACGACGACGTAAAAAATGGAAGAAAAAATGATCTTGGAGTTTCTGTAAACGTATTTCCTGATCGAGTTCACTTCGAAATCATACATTCAACCTTTTTCCGTTCTACAACTCGCGAAAAAAAAAATTTGAGTATGAAACAAACAAGACGAGGTAACCCAAATTCAAAAATCAAAGCTTACAAGGTGCACCTGCTTAATAACACACATCCCCCGAGTCGTTCTGGGGAAAGCCGATCCACCTATACCTCGAAGGCGATCAAAAGCAAGGTCGATGAAAGGAGGCTGCGAGCTCCGCAAGGGCGGCTGGAAAATTATGATTTTCCGGGAGCAACAAGTGTATTTACAGGCTAACGGTATAAACTCGGCCACGTCCGCGTCATCGTCCTTTGGGTGTAGTACGCGACGTGCGTCGCAGAAAATTGCAACCTGGGCTCCGTCCGAAGAGGAGAGATCCTAGCGCGACCCGTAATTACCTAGAATTTGCTTGAGTGAATACCGAGTTTTACGCTGAGGCTGCTTACTACTCCTTCGGTAGGAAGTACAGAGACCGAGCTGTTTGTTTTTGCATGGACTTTTTTACACTGCCCCGGGCTGTTGAGTTTGCACATCCTTGATTTCTCGATCCGGCTAATCGTCGGACGCTGGGTGTGTACATTGAGATCAAAACATGATTTACGTGCGGAAAGTTTAATTTAATTTAATATGTCTTTGTGTGGAAACATTGATTATCCCAGCTAGAAATTTTCCATCCATTATCCCAGGCGCACTGTAAAACCGAGCTCGCTTCCAAATCCGGAGAGACTGTCCGATCTGTCGCTGGTGCGATTGCGAGCGTCTAATTTATTATGCACGCGTAATATTACGATATGCATATTACTGCATGATCGGATACAAAACAAAACAAGCAATCGTCTCGGTGATGTAAATTTATGCTCGCGCGTCAGGTTCATTGTCTCAGACGTGGCGTGTAATATTTTTATTATGTGATTAGAGTGGATCTGGTTTGTGATGATTACTGCATCGTAGCATTCTTGCGCTCATTTGATTATGAAATAGTATATTATATAATAAGTGCGTAAAATGCATCATTCACGCACACGTGCTGGCGTCGGCTTTGCCGACGCCAATAGCACAAGTGTGTGAACAATGCAGTTTACGCACGCATTATGTATACTATTTTATATTACGAGTACTCGAAAATGCGTCAAAAGTGTGAATTTATTGACAGAATTTGGCTAAACTTTTAAATTTTTAGATTGATAGGTTAGATCCTGCTAGCAGACCGCCATAGTTGTTCTTGCTAGCATGGGTACTTTGGTTTTAGCTGTACACTATATAATATACATGGGTTTGCTATAGTGTACGTTTCATACCGCGGCCTCGAACTCGAGCCGGTGCTCAAGCCAAAAACTGAGGTAGTTGCTCGTGTTTAAAAACATTTGATCCTTCGTAATATAGTCTAATGTGTTTTAAAATAAAATATATTTTTGAAATCAAACACACTGTTCTTCCTAAGTTAACTTCAACTTACAGTTTAAACACTTTTTATAACATTTGATACTATTATTATTACACTTTTAACTATAAGCAGATTTTTATTTAAGTAAATATATTTCAACTGCTGATTATTATTTTGTAAAATATGATTAGCAAAATCTACGTAGCCTCACCGCTGCACGCAACACAACTTGATGGCCGAGGTTATGTACGTTTTCTTTTTAACTAAGTAGACTTTTTATAAAAAGAAAAAAATAAAACTTTTAATAACTACCTATACTTGACGTTTGATTTTTATAAAAAAGTATTATTTTGTAAAATACACGGACGATTAATGATATGAGCCGCAGGCCGCAGCAAGACACTTGCAACAAGCAAAAGCAGCTAAAACCAAATGTGCCTGCTGCTCAGCTTTGAATTTAAATCAATAGATGGCAGCTCTATCAACATGAGCACAATCATAATGTGCGATTTTACACACTCAAAATAGCTCTTTTGAATGCGTAAAATACGCATTTTAGAGTACGGGTAATATAAAATTTATGAGTCTCAAGTTAATCGGATCACTGGAACATTAACCTTTTTTTTCATCAAGTTCTATTATTTTTGTTTTTTTGAATATGGAGTTGTGTCCCCCTAAAGTCGTAGTTTTTTTCAAAGATCATTCTACACATTTTTCTTATTTTTGAGCTTGAGATTGCGCATTTTACAATTCTTCGCATACTCTTTAAACATCTTGTGTTCGCAATGCAGAAAAAAAAGGGATGAGAAATTGTCTCTAATCATGTGAATACATAATTAAAACACAACTAACATTAAGAGGATATGAAAAAAATTCTAATCACCGTCATGAGATGATTTGCATGCGCTAATGGTACCTACATGAAGCTCACTTCGAACCCGCAGGTTAATTTCTCATTAAAAATCCAACTATAAAACACACAAGAAACTTTTCCTTCTTGACGACTTTATTTCCATATTTCTCATAACAGAGTAAACTTGGTGCTTTTAATAGCGCGTAAAATAAAGAAAGAAAGAAGTACACGGATTTCATTATCGCGACAATAAAACGAAAAAAAAGGCGCAAGGCTCAAAATAATATATAAGTTTGGGTTATTAGACACTAAAACTTCCTAGACTAGGTCTTGGCTCATTGGCTCTTTTGCCGGTGTTCAGGAGTTTAACAACCGCTCTAAGATATAAAAAAAAAGGCATTTTAAAATCGCGCCGACAAAATTGTGCCACTCGCAGTGTACGGCCACCCTCGCCATACTTAAGTTTACGATCCGAGCAGACGTTGGCCAGGCGTTCGGAAAAATTTACTTCTTCGTCCAAAAGGTGAGCAATCTCACTTCCGCGACGAACTATATAAAATTTCAAGTCGCAGATTTTATACTATACTTTTCTTTCGCGCGCAAGGATTTTTCCTCTGCTTACCGGACAATTACCTTCACTCGAAAGAAAGTAGCGAAGCGAACAAAGACAGTAAAACACAACGACGCAATTTGTGTTGTGTCTTGCCTCGATTATTGTTATTTTCTTTCTTTCCGCGACGATTGATTTCTGCTGCTGGTTTTATTATGTTTTTCGGCTCCGCCAACGCAAGAGTTTGAAAAAAAAAATGACAAAATGAGATTTTCTGCTTTGAAATTATTGTGTATTTTAGGGAGAAAGTTTGTCTTTATTAGGTACTAGTCCAGGGAAGGGACATTGTGAAGTAAGTGATCAGTTATATCTCTGACCTAAATATAAATATGACAAAATTAAAAGAAAAACAAATAAAAACTTCGAAATTTCTGCAGCCCAGGGTTGACCCACTTCTGTCTCTGAAAAGTAATTTGATTTCTAGGGCAAAATCTTGGTTTCGTTTTGAACAAAGAACAAATAAAAGTGGTTCATGATAAACTTTTAGAAACGCTTTTTCTTTTGAACTGATTGACCAGATGAGTATTAGGAAAAAAAAAAAATCTTGATTAATATTGAAAAAAAGGGGGAGGGGAATATTGTTACTTTTTGTTTTTTTGAGCGAGGTTAAAAAGCGGAGAAAGAGTAGCAGCGCGGCCACACCAATAACGCAATTGCAACTCGTCCCACTCGTTATTGCGAACTCACTATAATTAGCCTACTGCCAAGTCGTTCACAGTTCGGACCTCGAACTCCGCAATTAACTTATTATCGACTAATATTCTGCATATATGTAGTTCACTTGAGGCTCACCTTTTTTTTTTTTGTAAATGCTTTACGAGCGCGTCTGTTGTATCGTATTATGACTGCGTGTACAAGCAACAGTAAATTACCGACTCTCGGTATTTTTTTAAGTTTGTTTGTTTTATTATCGAGGTTTTCTTTTATTATCGCGGTTGCATCATCTAAATTATGTTTTTTACTCTAAAAAGTAAGCGTAAGTATATTACCACACGGGATTTACAGAAATAATTGCACGGCTTGGAATAATTTTTGATACAATCTTCTTCTGCATGGTGGCATGATTTGCTATTAACCAGATGGCACTTTAATCAGGATTAAAAACTTTTTTTTTTATAATTATAACAGCGCACTTGAAAAAGTTGATACCAGTGTGATTAAAAAACATAAACATCCAGAGTGTAATGTAACCTGCATAAAAAAAAAAACGGTCTAAGACGATGAATATTCAATAACTCGTAATGAAGTACGAAGACTATCTTGCTGCAATTTGATATGATAATTCGAAAGCTGCAACAAAGATGAAGTAACGATGCATCATTTCTGTAAAGTGATTTGAATAAGACGAAAAAAAAATTCCGTTGATGAGGGTGATTAATCACGCGACGTAATTAATAGCGATGCAGCTTAAAATCGATGACAAAGTAAAATGCGCACAAAAACAATCATCGAGTGCCGCGGTACCACAAACTTGTTCAAAAAGTCCTGCACCCAGGATCCCGATAAAACTAATCCCTGGACCTTTCCATTAGGAGGACGCAGTAGAGAGAGAGAGAACAGTCGCGTCATCCCGCTCGGTCCGAAATATGCAAATGAAGGTCTGGGGGTCGAGCAGTCACTCTCGTCATTACTCGTCGGGAGGGTCGCGCCTATTGTTTAGACGCGTGATAATGAAAATACCCGGGGAAACTCGTCCGATCATTATGGTGATTGTCGTCCTCCCCCCTTTGGTGCGTGCGCGAGGCTTTGTTTGAAAAATTTACCCCCGGAATTCCGGAAATACTAATCGTCCGGTGTCTGGACAGCGGGCTTTTTATGGGCGCGCAGAGATGAGCGAAGAATTCCGGGCCGGGCTTTAATCCTTTGATCGTGCGATGAAAGCCGAGACCGGGATTTTCGTCCAGATATTTGGTCAAAACATTTTTCCTCCTCCTCTTCCACCCAGTATCAGTAGTTTTAATTGGAAAATAAATTCGTAAGCCGCAGCACCTCTAGGAGCGATGAAAATTATTCAATTAAAAGTACGATTAAAATTAATGCAACGCGCGCGGGGGCATCAAATGGTCTTAATCTCGACAAATAATTAGCAGCATCGTTCACAATCCCTTCAATAAAAATTAATCCTCTCGATGGTGATGTCGGGCTTAAAATAAAAAGCTTAATCAAAGCACCAATTAAAGCCTATCAAACAACATAACGGTTGTCGCTCCGCAAAACAAAAGCTACCAGCAGCAGCGGCAACTCGTTGCAATTCATTAATTTCGTCAAGTCCCTGCGCACTGCAGAAAAACGTTGAAAAATTCAAAGTAAATACGGCTTTGAAAACAGCATCGGCAATATCGGGCGGGCCAATTCATTAAAAGCCCTGTTTTCATTAAAAAATCATGCAATTATAGCGCGCTAGAGTTGTTCAAACGCGGGCGTCAAAAATTACGAGGGCTGTATGTAAATCCCCGCGCGAACTCGTTAAAATTTGAGCGTTACACAAGTGCTGCGCTCGCTTCGGGCCAGGATGATCGAGGAGGGATGGCCAGGCGAGTCATCGTTAAATTCAGCAACATCATCGAGTGGTCATTTCGTTGGCCGCCGGATGATGACTTTGATTCGCAAACAATCGGCCCCCCACCCCCAATTACACGGGGCCAGGGCATCTGGTATCTCTTCCTCGGTTGCATTAGCTGCATCAACAATGCATTATTCAGCAGCGGGAGTGCACACAATCCGTATATGCAGTTTCGTAATATGATTGCGCGTTGATATTATTCCGGCTGTGTTTGTCCTACATGTATATATATGTACGGGTAAACCTACGCCGCCCGCGCCGCCGATCGGTCCCGGTCTTCCGAATTTTCGACCGGCTGATTGGCTTGTGGAGGGCTGTTTGCTCGACTGTTTTCAATATACTCCTGCAAGCGGCCAATTTTGATCATCGCGGTGATGATGACTCCGCTCTCGGGAGAATTGCCTGCAGCTAGGGAAAAGGAGATTAACCAAGATTTTTTTTATCAGTTTTACTTTTGATATGATTTTACCATCGGCATAGCGAAGTTTGTTTGACAACCGATATTTGCATTATCCCGTTTTGGATAAATTTCACAGTAATCAAGCATTTGTTGCTGAATTTTGAAGTTTTATCATTAATTATGTTGCGTTAACTTCATCAAACTTTTTTTCGCTTTGTTTGGTCAATTTAATTTAGCGAAAGACCAAAAGTATCTCTAAAAAAAATTAGGAAGAAAGGTTACTTTCTTACACAGTTTATTCGAAACGTCGCCTGCGAATCAGATAACCGATCACAAGTCTGTCGTCGGTGCAGCAGGTACGCGGAAGTACGCGACGAGGAATAGCAAAACCCTGGAGTGGAGCGAAAAAAAAGCGTCGCAATATTTTGGTCACGAATGAAATACGTGAGAAATGAGACTCGTCGCTGCACCAGCCTGCATTCGATTGCTTATACGCTTACCCTCATCGATTTTCAAAACGCCTACGAGCTGTGGGAAAAAAAAACAGCTTTGATTGTAACGTTTGCCTGCGAAAAATTACGATGCTAAAAACGTTGGCAGTGCGACATGACGCCCCGAGGTGTTGAATGATATTTATTGTTCGATGCGTTGATAATAATTCCAGTTGCTTATTTTTTAATAACAAGGCTGATTCGGTTCCCACCACGTGCAACCACTGCACCGGAAATTCGATTTCTTATTGTTTATCCTTTCTCGCTTTGTGACTTCTTCTTCTTCGCTTATCTTCTTCCGGGAAAATTATCGCTTAAATGTTTGCCATTATTATATTTAATGACGACATCAAGATACCATCTGCAGATTTCGACGCTTGATAAAAATAAATTTTTTTCAATTGATTGTTTAGTTACTGTTTCAATCTGGTCAACCTCATGGGGTTTATTTGTCTGATTATGACTTATTATTTCGAGTTCTTAAAACATTAGCTAATAGTTTATAATTCTTGAGATCCTAATCAAGTTTTCATCCATAGAAAATTCTTGGCATTACTTTGTACATAGACAAAAATGAAAGGGTAAAATAAAGCTGGTTGATTAAAGTTTACTAATTCTTACGTGTGTCTTCGGAGAAGCGTATAATGATAATCAAAGAAAAGCAGTCAATCCTTGCTAACGAATGAATTATAATTTTCTTTTCTAAAGAAACTGCGACGAAATACTGATCACAGACTTGCCTAAATTGGATTTAATTCCAAGCAATTATCTTATACCCTTTGAATGGAGAAGATGTTTTTAAATTATCTTAAATTTGTGCTCACCGTAGGATGTCCCTTCAATCAAAAGTATCGTGATTCAACGGTGCGTTTTCACCCTGCTGTATACTACTTGACTATATTTACTCAGTCTTTTCTTGAAGGGCATAGTCAATTGTAATTTATAGCATGGTAAGATACATACACGGAGAGAAAAAATACAGAAATTTACTGTGGAGGACACGAGAAACTTGTGTGCTGCTAAAGCACGTAAATTTTCTGCGAGCGCCACACATAAAAATCGTGTGTTAGCTTTACGCAGAAAAAATCTTAAGCGCACTGTATTGGAGCCAATCAAAATCACTCCGGTCGCACCTGATTGGTTCCGCTACAGTGCCGCTTAAGATTTTTTCTGCGTAAAGCTAACACACGATTTTTATGTGTGGCGCTCGCAGAAAATTTACGTGTTAGCTTAACACAGTAAATTCCTGTTTTTTTTCTGTCCGTGTAAGAGCATCCAATTAAAATTTTTTTTTTTTTTGTCGCTGGTAATGATTTTAAAATTTCTTAAAAACTTATAGGATTTGTATTTGAGATGGTTGGGATGTATTTTTTTAATAAAGTTTTCTTAAATAAATAATAATAGTAAATTAATAGAACAATTAAAATTGTTTTCAATGATTGGTATGGGAAATAAAGCGATTGAATTTTCATCTTCAACTGGACGTTTTGTGTCGATTGAAAATATTAATGAATTTAAACGGCAGAGCACTTTTATCCTACCCGATAAGTGAATCAAGTACTTTTTACCAATAAAAAATTTGTCCCACTAGAATTTACCGAGGCACGATGCGGATGATTGATTTGTCATTGGATTTTCTATCTCCGGGAAATTCGTATAAATAAAAAGTGGACGAAAATTCCTACGCTACATCGTTTTTTAATGGAAAACCAAAAAAATGATCGTGTCACAGAGCTTTCAGATGCTTGTAGCAGTGTGACTCGTCACCTACAATTTTTTTTCCTCGTCCCACCGATGATGATTTTTCCGGGTCGAAAAATGGCCTCGAATATCCGGGGCAAAAATAGCAGTAGCGTATATACCTTGAACAACGATCGAATTTTAGCAGACCGGAAGCGAAAAGTCTTTTGGTCTGGACGCGCGTGGAGCTTATCTGATTTCCGATGGCCTCTGCGAATCGCCTTCACGGGATATAAGCTCGGAGGTGATTTCCCGTCCCAACGCAGCGATGTTTTACTCACGTATACCCAAACCTCGGGAGTTTACGCGACTTATAGTGTATAGAGCCGAAGGGGCGAGGAAAATAAGCGAGACGGACGAGTGTTTTCGGAGATGCCGCATCTCAGATGCGAGCCGCACTCTCGACCGAGTTAAATGATCCGTGCTTCGGAGTTGCTCCTTTTCGAGCGAAATTTTCGCACTTTCTTTGTCATCCCTTTTCTTCACGACTCGTCTTTTTTTTCTCTTGTTTAATGCCATCTCTTTTAAGATTTAGATTATCTCGATGAATGTAATTTTTATTTTTACAGGTAATTAACATTTTTGATAAAAATAATAAAAAATTTATTTGGGTAACTAAAGGTAATTAAAGATAATTAAAATTTCGGTTGACTGGTTTAGACATTTGTTTACCAGAGATTATACAGCGGCGTTCAAATGGATTTCCATGAGCCATTGAAGACGAATTTTCTTCAAAAAATTCATTCAAATTATGTGCGACTCATAAGTGTCTTCATATCTGATGTCAAATTTTTTTTATATGATCTATCACTTTAGTGCTGTAATTTGCCATAAAGATCAACTTCGATTACCAAATTGAACTTGAACTACAAAACAAAGTGCACAAGTATTCACTATGTGCATCATCTGTAAAAAGTTTTATCAATTAAAAGTGCAGCTAAAAAATATTGAATTTTAATGCATAATTTATAATAAAAACATACAAGGTAAATTAAAATAAAAATTACAAATCTTTTTTTTTTTAACTTGAGCGAAAATTAAATTTGATAAAATATATTCAAATGTGATATGCTCCAAAGCTATGGTTTTTAGAATTTGATTCAGTTGTATGGTTTCCAAAATTTTTTAAGAAACAAAAAATGCATAAGATGTTACTGGAGTTAGAAACGCCATCACCTAAAAATTAAAAGTTTCCGTTAGTAATAAATTTTAAGTAATCATTTTCAAAAAAAATATAATTGAAACATTGAAAACTCACTTGCATAACAGAACGCTATCACACATAAAACTAGAACGAATAGCAAGAAAACAGACTTCATGGTTAATTACTGTATCGATACTGTCTTTGGACACGAGTCACTATACTAATGAATCGTCATTTTCTTTGGTTATTTGCTAATCCTTCGACACTGATAACGATGCTAAAGGAGAAAAGCTTGGGATCATTTCAGATAAGACTAATTACGTCAATCGTCACAGTGAAATAAAAATACTAGTTTATTGTATACAATGTAAGTTGGGATACGTTTTTAACAAACTCAAATACTTTTTCACTTTGTTTTACAATTTTATTTTTCACTGTATTTTTTAAGACTTATTGAAAAAAAATTAATTATTTGAAATTCATCCGAGTAACTCAAATTAATTAAAAAAAAGCTCTTTCGTCGAAACGAAGGCACGGTAGCATCCGCAAAGGGCCATAAATCACTCGTTTCGCGGGGTCTAAATCCCAGCCTGTCACGAGTAACACGCTGTAAACATTTCCCCATTTTCTTTGTCCTCCTCCTCCTCCTCCTCCTCGGAAGAGAGAAAGTAATATAAAAGCCGGTGCACAATGCCGCGGCCAAAACGGCAATAAATTGTGACGTCACGTGCACGAAGAAGAAGAAGAAGAGTCCAAGACATATGTGTGCTCCGCTTTCGGGGGGATTAAACTCCGCAGCGCGGTGATATAAATTTTCGCATTTTCCTGCTACGATATAGGTATAAATTTTCCTCGCGATCTAATTGCCGTTCTTTTTTTTTTCTCCCTCGGGAATCCTCATTAGTTGCATTCTGGATGGTTTGTTGTTCGTCTAGCCGGAATGTAATTTCGAGAGGGATCCGTAAAAATCTTGGCCCTTGTATATTGCCCGGTTTATGCTCTTTCCACGGTGCACGGTGGCAGCACGCCCGATCACCGGTAGCCGCTGGTGCACACCTATAAAACCAGGGGCGCGCCATTATATCGAGAGAGAGAGAGAGAGAGAGAGAGAGAGAGGAGAGAAAACCGGTAGCCGGTGCGTTGTGGAATATCGTCTTCGGGCGTATACGACGGACCCCAATAGCTTTTCCACTCCTTTATTTTCTTTTTCTTTTTCCTCTTCGATCCTTCTGTTTCCCTCCCTGTCGTGCGTCTATTTTTTCCTCTATTTGGGATATGCTTTGACGCACCAGCAGTAAAACACTTTGAATCTTTTTTTTTTTCTTATTTATTTTACGAAGGTTCACTGCTACCGTGTATATCTACTGCACGATTGCCGTAACGAGGATCTTTCTTTCCGGGATGTGCTGTCTCATCCAGGCCTCTACATAATTTATCCTTGACTTAACCTTTTTTTAATATTGGTTTTAATACCTGTTTGTGTGTCTCAATTTTTACAAATAAAAAAAATATAATTTGAAAAATTTAAATTATGATTCGGTTGGAAAGTAATGATTATTATAATTTTCATGGTAGTACTGAGTATCAGGTTACGCGCTTTTTCTTTTTCTTTAATAAAAACAGGATAATGAGCTTGGGTGAAAGTTTTGTTATACCTTGTACTATCTATTTTTATTTTTATTCGTTTTTTTTTTTCGTCATATTGAAACAATTTTTCAGTTTTCTTTTAGCTAATTAATAGCAGCACTATTACCTAAAAAAAATTAAGAAAAAAACCTTATTTAATATTCAAAGTACGAGTTGAAAATGCTACTTCAAAATAATAATAGATCAAAAAAAAGCACCTGAATTTTAATCAAATTTCAGCGTTGCATCATTTTGCATAATAATTGCAACGACAAGAAAATCACACCTGTCGAGCTGAAAAAGTCCAAAATACACAGGTCACAGAGGACTCATTAAGTTTTCAGTATTGAAAAATCATCCCGATGGCATAGGGCGATACGAATTTTCTTATTTTTTTTTCACAAATTACGCCCGGATCTCAAAAGAAACGGGACACAGACAGGGGCCCAACCATTGTAAAAAGCTTTTAGTGGGAGAAAGGTTATTTTGAAAAATTGAAACCAATATTTTTCCCCTCTCCCTCTTTTTATTTTGAAAACGTCAAAAGCTTTGACGACGATTTAGATCGGCCAGTGTACGCTCGCGTGCGAGAAAGGGAGGGAGAAACTCGAAACTGCGTCTCAAAGAAATGGAGATGAGAAAGGGAGGGAGAGTCCGAGGAGAAGAAGTAACGTTTTTTTTTTTTTTTTCGGGATGCAGCTTACCAATGGGGGGCGGGCGCGTAGCCCGGTAGCCCGATCCTCATCCCCACACCTGCAGCGGGTCAGCGTCTCCCGCTCCCACTCTCTCATTATCCCCCAACCTGATCTCTCAAAAGATACAATCCCCCCCTACTCTCTCATCCCACTTTTTTTCTTCCTTTCTTTCTTGCTCTCGGGTCAACGATCAGAGAACCCTCTTGAAAAAAAAAACCACGCACACACACGCGTGCACAAACACCTTATTCTTTCTTCGCGAGCGTCATTTTTGTACGGGCTGGTCTACGATAACGCCTTTTTACGGCTGTTAGACACCACCGCTCTTTTATCTCCGTCCCTTTTCTTTACTTTTTATATATATAATATGCTTAATTCTTTTTTTTTTTTTTTTTTTTTTCTCGGACGACCGGGCCAACTTTGGCTGACGAGCCAAATGTCCTCCTCTTTCTTCTTTGGTATAAACTTTTTATCTCGGACGGGCTTATTTGAATTTTATTGCCTCGTAACTCTTAATGTTAAGACCTTTCGTTAACGCTGTGGCTAAATCATAACGTCAGCGATCTGGGTACCGAGATTATTTCAGATTAAAAAATTTAATGACCCACTCATAGACGCCTAACCCTCTTTTTCCCAATTATTAACATTCTTTTTTTTATCATTCGTCTGTTTATCTTTGTGATTTATTACTCAATCCAATGACGATTTTTTCTACAACAGATAGTTAATGTTAACTAATGTGTCAAAGTGTCTGTTCATAATGTCCAGATAATTTATTTAATAATTGAAAAAAAATTAAAATAATTAAACAGATTTTTATATAAATAAATACACATTATATAAATCGAGTCATGTTTTCAATCTTTACAAATAGAAACTATAAAAAATTTTTTAAGTTTGCAATAAAAAAAGCATGATGCTCAAAGCTTTGAAAAATGATTGTCGACACAGTTTGTAGAAAAAAGAAATTAATCTCATGAAAATGCTCGTGCAAGACACTAAAGTTCGCGGAAGACAGTGCGAGGGAAAAATCGTACTTCCCAACTAAAAGCGTGGGCCGTAACATCGGTGACTTACGACGATACCACTCAAGCTAAATCCACGTATAAGTGATAATAAACCGTTGCAGCGCCTCGTCCACGGGCCCCTTTCGCTTTAAAACCGTTCGTCCGCTGCCAGCAGGATTTAAAATCGAATTTTTCCTTTAGCATTCGACAATAAACTTCGAGCTTTTGACCGGTGACACTAAAATAAAAAAGAATCACCGCGCCTGCATACGTAATGTCATCTTCGGTGAATCGCGCCTGGACAAAAGTTTCGTCTCGAACCCCGGAACTTCTTCGCATGGGTATGCGCATTTATTCATTTTTATCGCTCAGCTTTTCTTGGTAATCAATTAAGCCGGACATACGTGAGCTGTGGTTTTACCCAGAAATCTTTAGACTCTTGTTATGAATTTTCTTCGAGCAAAGACTCGGTGGCTTCTGGTATTAAACTTCCTACCCCTGATTAATCGATCCTCTATACACCAATTGTTGCGGTCTGGAGAACGTAATCGTTTACACGACGTAGGATAAATTTTTCCTATTATTTTATAAACTATTCATAAGAAGTGTCACTAGTTTACAACTCAATGATGACAATGCAACTATTTAAAAATTTATTTGCATTCTATTTTTGTACTAAGTTTTTAAAGAGCATATAACAATCTTTAATCGTTGACCAAGATCAAACTAAAAAAAAGTTGTTCTATCTAAACTCTTGCTTAAAAATCTTGCTTAAAAAGTTAATTATCACTTAAAATGGGTTTATCTCCTAATTATTTGGTTTCACGTCTAATTAGCCCGTATTGCCGTGCAAGCTTCAGACCTCATTAAACATATGCGAGGAGTAATTGTTTCTTTTTTTTTTCTTTTTTTAATTTGTTTTTCTCTACCAGTCCCCCTGGTTTAGGGTCATGATACACCCCCTAGCTTGGGGGATGGTAATGGCCAGGTAATCCGACTGGTAATAAGCCCTATGCATTACCTTTCAGTGTACGGGATCATACACTTTGGGCGTAGTCAATTATGTAATCCTGTAAGTCTTGTGTACTTGTTGAAAATCTTTACCTTTTTTTTCAGCATCGCAAATAGAATAGCTGTATAGCTCAATAAGTACTAACAAAAAGTTTTGTTTTCTTATCTAACTTGAAGTATTTTGAAATTGATTTTTTCAAGCTTTCTTATGTGATTGTTTGATTCAATCAAAAAGTCAAAGATTGACGATTTTCAAAAATTAATTAACCACTCCGACACCCAACAATTAAGAAAAAATGACGATGTCAAAACTTCGATAAACATCAAGAAGTGTCGAATTTCAAAGTTTACCCCAATTAATAAACTGCTCGATCCAGCTCGAGGGGTACACGTACCCGCATCTAATCCTCCACGATGCGCGTATATTTTTTCAGAAGGTAGGGGGAAAAAATAATGAAAAAAAAAAAAAAAAAAGAAGTGCACGAAAATAGTGAGAGAGTAGTTGCTCCCCGTTCACGTGCGCGATGGGGCATCGGTCACCGCGAGGGGGGGCGCACCATGTATTTATCCACCTAAACCTATGGGGGGGAGAAGCGTAAAAAAAAGACCATATGGCCGGGGCAGGTGCAGCACCGCGAGACTTCGGCGCGAGCGCGCGGGGGCCGATTAGCCCGACTGCAGGCAGCATGAATTTACATTATCGCGGGCGCACGACTTTTTCGACGTTTACTAGATTTATTATTATTTTCTGTTGCGGATCATGGCTGCACTCGATACCTGTGATTGATCGGACACGCTGACCAAAAATTTATGGGTGTACGGTGACCAGGGGCATCAATGGGACACGCTTTTTTCGACCGGGAGTGGCATGAGTGGTTTGTACAATGGGTTTTTTTCATTGATCGATCGGTAGATTGATTTAGTAGAGGTATGCATGCGTGTGCTTTGAGACTCAAAAAAATCCAACAGGAGTTCTTCTTGGTGCAACGCTAATTGAGCTTATTCCTCGACGAAGCTCCCTCTCGCAAAAAAGATGAAATAAAATTGACTCTCGGAATTAAAAATAAATTTGCATTGCGAGTCGGAGTGGGGTAAGGTGGGGTGAGAAGCACCCCCCTTGCGACGCTTTGGCAGATGACGTCACGATACGTGCGAGGGGACGCGCGGCCACCTGTGGGAGATCGCGCTCTCGATTAGGATGATCGCGGTGCGGTGGCCGCGTACACATTAACGATTATCATTAGCATAGATCGAGATCGGTCATCGAGATCGATTTTCGAGAACCGCGCGACTACTTACGCACGTGTTCGATATGGATACGCATTTTTACCAGCACTCCTACAGGCTTCGTCTCATTAGGCTAAATTATGCAGAGCCGATAGGAGGACCGTTAGAGTTCTCTCGGCACTCGGGTGCTGGTTTATGGACGCGGCGAGTTTTCTGCCAGCGCGATACTTTGAAAACACGTGGACGACGGCTATCTTTACGACGCTACCCGGTAAATTTGTGTAGTTATAACTTCGACGCGGATGGATGGTCTTTCCATAAAATTTAAATTAGCCCACGGAGAATCATTTTACATCGGAATATACGTGCATGAAAGAAAAAGGGCTGTTAAACATGAAAATTTAAACCGCAGAATGCTACTAAATTTTCAGCTCTCAATGGAATATTCAGTTCGGCCATCTGCAAATCAAACGGTCGATCTTTTATAATATCTCATCTTTTTTTTCTCCAGCTGTGCGTTATTCTGTAGTGCGATGAATATTCCAAAAATTTTTGGTTTTGAAAAATTGTTCACAAGACTGTGCTATTTTTCAACATTAATGGCTTCATATTAGCAGATTTTTTAAATTACATTTCATTTCAATAGCAGACTAAATAAATTATAGCTGTAAAGTTCCAGTCGTGGATTTTAGACAAAAATAAATACACAAAGAGAAAAGTACTAGACGCCTAAAAAATCTCATCGATTCCTTGAAACAGCGCAGATTATATAAGTCAGTAGTGCCAACCAGTATCTTTTTGTTTCCTTCTCCGCAAAATAAAAGAATTTGGGAAGAAAAAATGAAGAAAAAAAAGTCAAATTAGTTGCGCTTCTACAAAGGCAGATCGAACCGCGAAAGTCAATCGCACTACTTAATCGTGTGAAGAACAAAGCCCAGTGACCATTTCGGTATTGCGGTCTTGGCCGATTGCATTTCTTTTATTTTTGTCGTCCTGCCTTGTACCTGGAACCCAAAACTTTTTTTAGAGGCGCGTCGATGACTCATAAAACTTAATAGTTTTAATGTAAAAAAAGCCCGCAAATTTTTTTTTCTTTACACAGATATTTTTCTCACCTACAACCAATATCCTTTGTGTATTATTTTTTTATCCGTTACTCTCGTGCCGAATATCCTAATTTAATTTTTTTCACTCGCCTGCAGTTCCGCACATATAAATTTCACGGACCGGTGAACGTTGAGATCTTTTTTTTTTTTGGGAGCCAACAAAAGGTTTATCAGTTGGGAATAAAGAATTGCAGCATGGGAGGCTTCCCGTGAATCACCGAGATGCTTGTTTTTTTTTTTTTTTTTTTTAAAAAAAAAAGGAAAAAGATCGTATAGAAACTAACGGGATAAAGGCGTGAGTCACTAAACTCGCGAGCGTCGTTGGTCGTGATGGATTTTTATATTTCGTCGCGCGCCGCGGGGTTTTAACACCTGCACCCACTACCCGATTGCAAAATGGACACATATCCCGGAACCTTTTTTTTCCAAACTCTTATTAAGTAGGCAGCGAAGTTTATTGCTGGCAAATTCATTATCTGCTTGCGAATCGTAAAGTCAGCGTTATCCGATTGTTCTTGCGTGACCCAATTCGGCCGAGGGACATGTTTACGTGACACACCGACTCGCGACTGAAAAAGTTTCGGGTTATTGCCTGATATACTGAAATGCGCTGGTGAACAAACTGGTTTTCTGGCGAACAAAACAAAATTTTTCATTTTTCCGGATATTTATTTAATTCTTTCGCGGTAATTCTGTTGATAATTCTCATTTAGGTTTTTTCGGGTACTTTTTTTCATAGTTATTATGTAAGATCAATAAATGATGCCATTTTTTAAATATTTAATCAATTTCTATAAAAAATAATTAAGCTATTTAGATTTTCTTTAATCTGAAAATTAACAAACTTAATCAAGCTGTTCAACTTAAGCAACGGATTTTTTGTCTACATCTGCACACCTGCGAGTTTGTGTAATTGTGACGGATAAGACGAATTTGTACTGTCACTTATCGACTATGTAATTGATTGCCCTTTGCAATTACGTACGCAATCAAACTCCGATTACCATCAGTTTACCCTAAAACACTGTATGACACACACTTCTTACTCCCCCTGAACCAAAAAAAAAACGAAATCAAAGGTAATAATAATCCACCTGGTATAGCGACGAGTCAACAAAATCATTAAAAGCCAACATCGAGTCAAAAACATTCGCGGAGATCGAGCACCATAAGGCACTTTCTTCTAAAACGCACTGAGTCAGAAAAATCAAAGCAGATTACCGAGGGGGAGGAGGGGGGCTTAAAGCTCATAAAACGTCATAAACGCGAGCAGGTCTCTTATATGCATATGCCCATTATGCACGCTACACTGGTAATCGCTAATCGCCCAGTTTACGCTGGCGAGTTTCTTGCTGCCACCCCCGAAAACCTCGACAGTTGCAGGATATCGACTTGTTTGAAAAATTTGTCTGCGAGGGGTTGAAAGTTTATTGAGCTACTTAAGTGCTGAAAAGTCGTAAAATTTTATAATTTAGGTATTACCTTTAATGCTGAAGCTACTGTTGTTGCGCAGCTGGAGCGAGCTTTTTTTTATGGACGAGTTTTTTTTTTTTTTTTAATGTGTCGAGAGTATGATTATCCTTCTTTATTTTTCCAATTTAAATTGGGGTGCAACACTGCCCAATTAAGTGGAAAAATTGAAAAATCATGGGCGTTTCTTGTGGATATTGAGAAAGAACCATTTTCAGTAGCAATAAATAAGATTTCATGATTTCAGAAATAATTATTTTTTAAATAAATTTTTGAAAGGGTTCAAATTTAGTTTGAATCCAAGCTAAAAAAAAAAATTTTAGCATAAAAAAGTTGATTTACCTTACAAAAAATGTATATCCACACTGTTAATACGGTGTAAGTTATACCGTCGATTTCGACAACGTGAAACATAAAGTCTTCAACCACTAGAGCAGTCAACCACGTTGGTGTCAGCTCGCATCAGTTGCAATAACAATAAGGTCCTTTTACGAAACAGCAGGACAATCTTGATCAAAACTAGAAAAAAGGAAAAATAAAGTATAGAGAAGCATCGAGTAGGAGGTTGGGGGTGCGGTGCGACGTCTCGACGCCAAAGGGAGAACACATCGTTTTATGTCCCTTCACAGTTCACCCCGTCGGACTCGCGTTTATGGGCTTTCGTCCCGTACCTATGACCGGACATTGCCACGAAACAAATAACACCATCGTGTGTAACTGGGTACGAACTCCAACCTTTCGTCTGCGTCGTCGGAAAAACAACATACTGATAATCTTTAAATAAATTTACGCTCATTTTGTAAAAACCCAGACAATTTGATGACGAAAAAAAAAAATTTTACTGTAAAAAAAAAGGGTGGAGGGGGTTTAATTTGATAATAATACTCACTGGGGCGCATTGTTCCGGAATAATAATATGAAAACAGCGAGTACATTATGACGTTATCATTCACATACGAGCCGACCGCGGGCATCATCCATTTTACGAGAGCGTTAAATTTTTATATCCGCGTGCCTGCCATCATCTGGAGATAATAAACATCTCCAAAATAAACGTCAAACGTCGAGAGTTTTTTTTTCGATAATATATAGCACAGGCAGTACCCCACCCAACACAATGGGAAAATTCAATCCGAAAGAAATTAGCGTGTGAAATCCGGCGTGATGAGTTAATAAGCCATTAGGTTGATGATTTGAACACGCCTCCTCCCCCTGAAGCGTTGTTCTACCGTGATGACTCCGCCACGTGCAGGGTAGCTCTTACCTGCTGCAGCTGGAACATCGATAGTTTCGGAGTCCCGATTTACCTTTTTTCCCATCGCTGATGCGTGGGCTATTGAATCGTTGTTCGGAGGGTGGATTTGGATAAGTGATCGATGACTAGTTAACATGAGACCAGAGGTTATCCTAAGGGAGGTTTTGTTAGTTTCTTTTTTAAATAATACGGTTATAATTATTTTATCTAACATATTTAATGAAAATAAATCCAAACGTTTGATCAACCTTATGAGTTGACCAAACAATGGTGACCTGAGTGGAAAATGGAGATATTTATGAATGGATACAACTTTAATTTAGATTATGTATTTCAATTTCCGCTCGTTGCGTCGTCCGGCATTCACAAGTTATAATCCCCACGGTAGAATTTTGGGGAATATTCGACATTAAAGGACCCAGCTTTTGTGTATAATCTAATCGTTTCAAATCTTCACGGTTCACAAAGCGCGCCATCAAACGATAAATCTGCGTGCAAAACAAGGGTTCACCTGAAAGAGCGAGCTCTGCCAAAATTAAAGAAGCGTGACCCCCACACCGAATCGACAAACACTCGTGAAGAAGATTATATGTGAGGCACGTTGAATGACCGAAGCTTGGATTTACGAGAGACGGCCGATCGCAGGTGCGAGATATCAAAAAATATATGAAATCTGGGCACGACCAAATTATTTCATTCGGGCGGTGTCACCCTCGAGATACGAGTTTAATGACCGCGCTTTTACGGTTCTGGATTGTCAAGATTTCCGGTTGGGTTTCAACGCTCGTAAAAGTACGCGGAAGATCCGAGGAAAATTTTATCTGCCCGAGGATTGAGGATTTTTACCCACGATGCGCCTCGCAGATCGTAAGATCTTTTCTTACGTTGACAAAATTTAATTTATAAATTCTTGATTAATTAATCGTCAAAGCAAGGGAAAAAAGAGAATCAATACGCATCAGGAAGAGTCAATAAGAAAAACCTCCATGCTTTCTTAGACTCCCAGAGTGCTACTTAGCCACGGCAAACAACATTAACGGTGCGCTACGCATCTGAAATTCAATTTCGCGCACAAACATTTTGGATCTTGCAGTGGCAAGAGGATTAGTTGGCACCTTGAGGAGGGAGTCCTCTTGTACGATCGGTATATTTACGTACCAATAAGCGTGAAATTGGTCTAACTTGGTTCCCGAGCGGGGCCAATCGTGCATAATTGAATTCATCTTTGTGTACTGAGGGATCATATGAATATTCAATTTCTCTCTGGGTGACAAGATGTACGTACAAGCCTCAAGTCAGAGAACTTTGGAAAATGTGAAGCAAACCCATCTTACATTTCTTAAAACCTGGTTTAAAAATATGAACCATAAGTCATTGCTAATTAATTTATACAATATAAGAGCAAACTCATTGTGCGGATATGATGATTTGACAACTTAAAAATAATAATAATTTGTTTGGAAACGAAGTTCAATGTATACATATATTCATCCCATAAAATTTGAAGTAAATTGATAATGTCTTTAAAAAATGAGAACCAAAAAGTATCCGTAGGTGATGATACAAAAACGGTACTAATTTTTAAGAAGCTTTGGTAGATTAAAATTTTGTCGAGATGTAGCTACTTACTTCACAGTATTGAAATTTTATAGTTTGAATCGAAATCATTTATAATTATGAAATAAATTTAGTTTTTCTTCGTGTAAACTGATGGCTTGCTATTTTACATTTCTAAATCTTATTTTTTAATTTTTTAATGCTTTTTTCATAAAATTGCGACCGAAAAACCAAGTTTATACAAGATTTCAACTTTAGCATGAAAATGCTTATAATAGGAATTCAGTAATTGCTCATTAAAGAGGAATACAGTTTATTGTTTATTTAGTACACTCAATTCTATAAGCTATATTTAAACGATTCATGCTGTTGTTTTTTTTTTTTTTTTTAGAAGACACCTCATTAAAATTCATACATATCATTGTGCGGTCATAATACTTTATGATTTCCGCACGCAATTGGACACCGTGTCATGTTGTGGACAAGACCCAGACCAAATAGTGCAATTTGATCATCGAAAAGTTTTGCCAAAATAATATAGACAAGCCAAACCCTAAATTACTCGGAACTACTATATTGGACTAGACACGCAGCATGCGTTTGTGATCAAATTTTCGTACTTCTAATCATTCTGCCAAAAAAGATGATTTAATGCTACACTTAGGACCGTCTTTATCTTTAAGTACGAATAATTAATATCCAAATCAATTATTTCCGATAAAGCGTGACTCATGAGAAAACAAAAAATACATAGTTGTCAAAAATAATCAACTTCAAAGGTCTGCCGATCCCGAAAAAAATGATATACCATTAGAAGTTACGATTAATATTTGAGCAATCCGGGAATCTTCACTCGGGTTTTTCGAAAAAAAAAAATAATAATATTCGTGGCGCCACTCTGACACTTCAAGCTAATGTCTCCAGAAGGATACTTTCCATCCTTAGTAATATCCAACTTGGTTTGAATAATGCCCGAGACGTTCGAAAGTGGTCATAATCTCGTAATCGTTTGGAAATGACACTTTTCTCAAACCATAAACGCTTCCACAATACCGCAGTTGTTTGCGAAACGACAATAGTTGGGGAGGAACTTGGAAACTCATTTCGTTCTCTCTTGTCCACACTTTTTAAACGAAAAACCGTTTTCACACATAGTATCATGTTTCGAGACCTTACTCAAAATATTCACACGAAATCAGATAACAATGAGGGATTATTATGAATCCTGTTGATACTAAGTTTTCAAAAAACGTCGATCGACTTACAGGTTATTGGTATTACGACTATTCATATTCAGTGAGTCGCGAATAAACCCTACGCGGAATATTGAGTTTGAAGAATGAAGAAAAAAAAAAATGTCAAGAAATTCGGCGACAAAGGATGAGCTCAAGCGTAACAGTCTGGCATTGGTCGCGATCTTCTCCTCCCAGAAATGTAAAAAGGATCGTTTATTATTGCAAGCTCTCAAACACAAAACTCGGTGTGATTGCGGTCACGTGTCGGCTCGCTCGCGATTGTAATCATCGAGTGTAAGTAATGCAAATCCTCCCCTCAAAACACACACGCCCAAAATTCACCCCCGCGTGAACTCGCGGGATTTCGCGATATAATCGTCCGTGTAATACGCGGTTCGCGTAATCTTCTGTAAATTAAATCGGCCCACAGCGCAGTCAATTAAGCGCTGCATGACAATGACCACCGCCGCCTTTTTTTTTTGTTTGGTTTGGTCCATTATTTTTCAGAAGCCTCGTTATAAACGGAGATTGAGGGATGGACCGTTGAATCCGATACTCCATGCAGCGTGTAACTGGAAACCAGGTGTTGATTTGACGTCGAAATTTGTGTATACCAAATAAATTGGTTTTTCGGGGGTTGCGTTTGTACCGTCGAAACGAGTTTGTCGAGGGAAAACAAAAAATACCTGGCAGCGAGCGTCGAACTTGATTAGAAATAAATATCTAATGAAAACTAAATCACGTTTGTTTAGGATTTCTTTTTTCGGCGACACTCGCAAACCCATTTCAATGCCGAAATCCACGAAATTTTTTTCTCTCCACTCATAATTAAATGATAATATTTTTTCTGTTTTTAAAAAAGAAGAGAGATTTTTCGAACCCTTTTTTTCCATGAAACTCCCTTATTTTCCCAAACGGAAATAATTCGGCGGGCCAACCCCTTTTCTTCTGTTTATTTTTCACGCAACTGTTACGTTTTTACGAGAAGCTGTTCATCTAAATTTCTGAAAACGGGTAAACACGCTTGCCCTCTCCGCGCTACTTTGGTCGTGAAAAAATAAAAATTTCTCATTTGCCGGACCCCGGATTCTCTTTATTTTATTCGCGGGAGTGCCAGAACGGCGGGCTTTCATTAAACGAGTTAACATAAACGTTCGGGAAAAAACCCTCAGCTGGCCTTTTTTACGGGAAAAATATTTTTCATTTGCGGGATGCACGCGGGGTAGATTTTTTCAGGCGTAAAAGCACCCAAAAAAGCAGATATGCAAAAAAGAGACACGTGCGTACATTGTAAAAAGCCTGGAAAAATAAAAACGTAAAATCTGTTTAAATAATCATTCATCAGCGCGACCGAATGTTTTTTGTTGCGAACGCGAGCGTCAAAATTAGCTCTGTTAATTAAGCATCGCTCTTTTGAATTTGTTTTTGCGCTTGTAATTTCACGGTGAAATGCTTAAATTCATTACGTTGAATAGTCTTTTTTTTATATGTAAGCTCATCAAGCTCGTAATGAGAGTAAAAACGAAAAAAGTTGTTTTTAACAAAATTTTTAGTTTAATTTGGTAAAACACCATGATAATATTATAAAATATCTCAGCAGATGAAATGATTGATTAGTGTAGAAACTATTCCTAAACAGGGTGTTACTAATCAGGAAAAAAACCTACAACTTTTAAAAAATTCAAAAATAAATCTTTATTGTTTCCAAGGCAGTCCCCTCCTTTTTGTAATGATTCAAAAGACGCGCAGTTAAAATGGATTTATAATCCATCGTATTTAACTGTTACGAGCGTAAAGTTTCAGCCTATTTAGAAGCCTTGAACGAAACTCATAATGTACCGGCTGACCATAAATTTTCCGACAGGTATAGAGTCTAAACCAACACCCTCGATAATCCCCAATTTCCATTTTTTTCCTCAACTCCCTGGCCAGGTATTCATGACAGGGGTATTCAATTTCAGGTTTTTGAAGGATTTTTAAGCTCTTTTTTCTTATTCTTCGAGTACAATAAAACTCCAATTTACAAACTAACAACAATTATTTCATTGAAAATAAATAACTATTGTTTTTTAAAGAAGCTTGTATAGGTGTTGAAAAACCAGAAACAGAGTTGATGACTAAATACTTCATTATCGAGTTTGTACGCTGTTTAGCCAGTCATTGAAAATCCAATCGATTGAAAATAAGGAAATTACCGGGAATGACGACGATGATGACGATAGCCCGGACTTCAAAGGACCGAGCCCAATCGCCGCGATGATTTGAATCCCCATTCAATTCACCCTTCCTCCCGTTAATACGTAATTCAAGTTAAAACCGAATGCATTATCGGGGGTGTTGATCAAGGCTATTTTCGGTCCATAATTCGGTGTGCAGCCGTGGAAAAAGCGGCGTGAAAATCCCTTCGGAGCTAGGGTGCGAATGAAAAATTCAACCGGGGGGGATGTTACACGGGAAACGTTCATTCGCGCGCTAAATTACGAATGCTAGTCTCCCCCCCTGATCGAGTTTGTTTTTCCATTTCGCGTGCACCTTTTTATCCGTGTTTGGGTTTATGAACAACGAGTTTTTGCGGTGACAACCCAAGCTCGTCGTAAATAATAACAATCCATCGATGGATGAGAAAATATTGTTTTTTTAGGGAGGAAGTTTGACTCGAAAGTGATTTCAAAGCAACGGTTTTTCGTTCGAAATTTAATCGGTACTACTGATTAACAATAACGTAATTTTTCAAACTCCAACCAAACTCGATAACGGTTTCAATCACTTTGGTCGTAAATTTTCCAAGGGCCATCCATCAATTATACACGACTGCCTGTGCACCTTTTAATAACTCTATCCGAAAGATATCGATGAATTTGAATAAAAAGATTTTTATCTTCGGTCTGAGAAGTTTTTTTTCCATCAAGAATCGTTGGCTCGACGTCTTGGCTGGTACAATAGAGAACGCGCTCTACTCGTGAGTGTAATCAAATGAATCCACGAAGTAAGTGAAACGTTATTATTCCCAAGGGTGCATTTACAAATAGAAGGAATAAGCTAAGGAAAACAAATGATGCTGGTGGCCATATCGAATAAAATCACATCTGAACCGAAATCCTTTACATTTTTTCGCGGGATTTTAATCTCGTAATGTCAAAGCTGGTCGCGTCCATTAGTCAAGCTGTCATGGCGATATTAATAGTCGCCTCGTACTCCCGCACCACGCATCGAATGATTTTTCGCCGAGGGTTGGAGAGCACTCGTATGTAGATCGATGATTGGTTGGTCGGTGGAAAAGTGGAGGGAGGCGTTAAATGAGACGTCCGTCACGACGTAATGAAGGGGCGGCGAGAAGTAAGGAGGGGAAATCTACCATTGTAACTGTAGACGTGTTTATCCCGAAAGGCTGAAAACGCGTGGGGGAATTAAGAAAAATGACGCGCAGGTTTTTACGGTGGTGATTGGGCTTATTGATGCTCGCTCGATTACGCTTTTCTAGCATCAATCATTAGGTACCCACTACCCACTTCTAAAAGCACACCAAATTTTTCTTTTTATTGGTCTTCTCAGCTGTGAGAGTTTTCTTTTATTTTTTAACCATTGCTGTTTTCACTGTTTTTTATCATTTATAAGAGTTCGGTCAATTTACATTCAATCATTTTTTTTTTCTTCTCTGAAGTGAACAAATTAGTAAGGCTGGGAAATACAGAAAACAAGGTTGGATCAAGTGTCAATCGTTACTCTAGATCAAAAAAATTGCTAAAATAAATCTCATTAGAGAATACGAAAATCCGTTAAAATGGTTTGGCAGTTTGAAAAGGCGGTCATCAGTCCAATCGCGCTTCTTTATCTCCGGGTATTATTAAGGGAAGATTCTCACGCTTCAGCGCAGATCCCTTAAAACAAATCATCCCACAAAGTGCATAGGGGGAGAAAAAAAAAGAAGAAGGAAACCTCAGCCGTGAAAGAAAGAAAAAAAAAGTTTAAAATCTCACTTAAAATCCCGGACCCCGCCGACGATATAAATCGGCAAGTCGGTCACGCGCACGTCCAGGTTCACCTGTCGACACCTGCCGTCGCCGCAGCCGAGGGGCGAGCCCGTGTGAGCTCGAGGGCTCAACCCCGGAAGTCCATACTCCTTGGATGGGCCAGCGTGACCGAAAGAGGGAAAAATATACTCACGGGGGTTTAAACCCATAACAATGTCGAAATACGGCTCTTTTAAAAGAACCTGCGCGGGAATAATTAGCGGTGCCAACGAGTTTATCGCACTCTTGGCTCACAGATCAAATATGCGAACAAAATCAAAACAAATGTGACCAAAGGGTATGAGTCCCGGTCCCGGAATGCAAATCATGCCGGGGTTACAGGTGGTCAGCGCGGGCGAATAGCCGGGGAATTTCTCGGAAGAGTCGGTTGCAAAAGAGACCTCGAGGGGGGGAGTATCCCGGTGAGTCACCACCTCCCGTCTTGCGTAGTTCGTTACACTTAGCCGCGGCACCTGCATTGGCGTAAGCATGTGCAGGAGCGAATAACATCAGCCAGCAACCCCTTTTCCGTTTCATCCTCGGTTCCACGTGCCGACGGCATTAGTCATCGAGCTTTCTCCGCGAGGGATTTTTTTTTTTTTTTTCAAGAGGGGGAGAGAATTTTTTTTTGCGGGGCTTCTTCTGTTACCCGCGGCGCGCGGTTGATGCAGTTATTGTGGGCGGGGTTTTGAGTTACCGTTTTTATTTTAATGACTCTGACAGCCTGCTGTACTAATTGGACGAATTGAAATTTGATTTTTCACCAGTCTCGTGTTTATTGAGAGTGAGTCATGGCTACTTACTTAGATCCATTTATAGGCATTTTTTAAATTTTGTGTGCGATGCTAATTCGTTCAAAACGATGAGTCATCGCGAGGTAAAATAGTGTAGGAATGCCTCTCTCCAAGGTAAAAAAATATGATCCAGACTTACACACTTACTCTACCGTTCTACTTTATTGTAAATCAATGTGTGTTTTTCAAGAGGAAATTCCTGCTACGTGACGCGTTACCCGCGTGCCGCTAAGTCGATAAAATCTTGCGGTTTTCTAAATGCAATAAAAGTCGAACGAAAATCATGGACTACCAACTTCTGCACTCTTTGTGTCATTCCTGCGCGTAAAGTCACCTCCCTCGATGCAGTCATTCCACAAATTTGATGATTTTTTATAACTTTGAAATAAAGTAAGCCTTGAATAATTCCATCAGCGCTCCTAAATTCCTCCCCGGAAAGGAATTCCGTACTTATATCTCGCAGAATAGAGTCTGGGGCGCTTCGAAATTAACTCTCGAGAGCCCGACGAGTTTCTCCCCGAATATACCCGTAAAGTTGATGTTTCAGGGCGACATTTCTCGAACGGAGCCGAATTAATAATATCGTTTAGGAATGATTCAGAAGTTCGTGCCGTACCCTCGCCTCATTGTCTCGATCGTCTTAGCGGAGCGCGATAGAAGCACTCGTCGCGTCTCCCAGTAAGGCAGCACAATCAAACATTAACCCCCTCGAATGGCGATGTCTTCGGTGAGGTGCCATACGACTCTGCTTGAAAGCTCCGCGTGCTTTATGACAAATTGAATCTTAGGTATTCCGCAGTATAAACAAAAACCCATACCAAGGCTTTTCCGCGGTGTGCGGCAGGAGGGGTGTTAATGAAGAAAAGTGAATTTTGCTCGCTTTGTTTGCCTCTGGTTTGATGTATTCGAGAGGGTGAATTTCTATTTTCAACTTAATTTTATTCAATGTCGTTGGTAAGTAAATCTATAATTTTATTAGGATTAATAAAAAGATGTAAAGTTTCAATTTAACAATTTCTTGAAAAAATAAAGCTGTTTCTTAAAATTTACAAGGTGAGATAACACCTGCGGAATGAAGTTGTCGCGAGCCTAGAACGAAAAGAAAAGAAAAAGAAAAAACAGAAGCCTGGATTGTCGCCGAGCTGTAAACGCGTAATCAGGTATTCCTTATTTGGGCGCCAGGCAGCGAAACTAAACTAAGACCGCGCACTTCGTACACAGTTTGGCCTCCCTCTTCCGAGTCAGCTTTGGGCTTATCTTTTCGTGGTTCACACGAATAACGAATAAAGTGCCGAGACGTTTGCATAGATAAAGTCCCTGAGTAAAGGGAGTGAGCTTGGTATGCTAACGGAGTAGGGTTACTATGTATATACTCTTGTATTTTATGAAAGACCAAAGAAACCCTGCAAAAAAAAAATAGTCGGAAAGTACCGGGCTGAGTAAACGACTGCCTAGCTTGATTTCGGAGAATCACGATGTCTGGGGTTACCAAAGAGAATATGCACGAGATTACAGAAATGCAATCAGTTCGGAGGAGTTTGCCCTTGCTGGGGTTCTGCTGGAAAAAAGAACTCAAGCCTTTACAAGTATGGCAACAGATACGAAAAAAGAAGGACAGAAAGGAGTCGAGAGCCTTGATATGCAGATAAGCGTCAGTAATATTTGCCAATATATACCCCTACTGTTTAAGAAGCCTCACCTTCATCCTGTTTTTCATTTAGTTTTTTTATTCTTTCCTACTTTATTTGGGCCAAAAGCATTACTTTTGGAGCCATGAATAAAATTTATATACAAGCGGAAGCTTACTATCCAGATAAAATTCTAACATTATCATAAATTGTAAACAAAATCACTGTAGTTCTACAAACTACTACCATCTGTAGACGGAGTACTCTGCAGATTTCCAGTACTAACCGTTCAGTACATTAATAATAATCGTGCAAGCCGCAATAGTTGTCGTTTCCCATCTAACAAGATTGTCATGTGCGGGAGTGGGCGACAGGTGCGCGAAATAACATCACATGAACAGCAACAAAAGTCGGGTCATTTTGAGTTTCTCGCAATCTTTTGATAAACGCTCCCCGCCCAACAATTATTCGCTCGATGAGCTCGGGGCGATTTCCCATGCAGCCCCTAAAACGGCAGCATCGCCGCCAGTCAAGAAACCGCGGCACTTGTTCTTTTCGGCCTCCCTCCCTTCCTTTTTTTCCATTCAACAATGCATCGCCACCCACGCCTCGGATCCCCTTCTTCCTTCTTCCTTCCTACCGCGGGAGTAATTACAGTGATTAGCCTAACGCCGGTAAAACCACCTACGCTAACCACCGTTCTGGTTCTCTCTGGTTTTCTTTGGCTCTAATTCTCTATCGCTCTCTCGCTCTTCTTTCCTTATCCTTATTCTTTTTATTTTCAGCCCGCGGGGTCAAGTCGATTATCAGGCTCGAAGGCGCTGCATGCACGCGAATATGGGGTAATGCATAAGTGCGCATCGGTAGGTGTGCGACTTTCGATTTCATTGTATACGCAGCGTTCGATGCACGAAAGGAAACGCGCGAGGGTAGCAATTTAGGCGATGTTGTTCTTCTTTTTTTTTTAACCTTACCTTCAACGAGGGAGAGCAGAGACTCTTTGAGAACTCCTTCGCTTGATATGAGAAACGGGGTCGAATCGGCGTGTACGCGCGCATGCAACCAGGTACCCCGAGAGTTTGTTAGGGGGTACCTGCGAATTTAATTGATTATCCCCCCCGAGCTAATGGGATTTCGTAATCTTGGCGCTGGGAGTACGAGAACCTTTTTTTTCTACTTCTTCTCCTCTGATTTCTGTCCAAGTAAAGCAGGTGTTACTGGTTTTTTTTTTTTTTTTTTTTTTTTCAAACAAAATAAGAAGAAAGGCTTTTCTGACAATTATTCAGAGCTAAAGGACTTGCACGGATGTAATGGATCAATTAACTGTTGATTTAAAACCAGTTGGTACAGAACAGAATAATAATTGGTAGATGATTTGAGTGACGTAAGAGGCAGGTAGAGAGGCTCCTCGCAAACTGAAATCTCATACTTCCAGTGTATCCCCGTCAACGCCTCAGATCCATCAATAAAGAAGCTAACCCAAATCCATCACTACTTACTCCATCCTCGGCAGACATCCCGCATCCATCCTAATCTTCTCTCCTCTACAATACGGTTCTACGAGTTGAGAAAACGCATCAAGAGTCTTATTTGCCACTCAATCGAGCATCTCTCCGCGGATAACTGCAGCTCTCCTCGTGGCAACAAACCTCTGAGGTAATTTCCCCCCTCGGCAATCCCTGCACACGTTGTTATCAACGAAAAGGGAAAAATCTTTTCGACAAATTCGTTTGACTCAGACAGCTGTACGTGAATTTGCAAGTCTCCCCATTACAAAGCAACCTGCAGCCTGCGAGGCGTCGATGCATGTGCCAGCAGGCAGGGGGACTTTCCGTACCGGGGATATTCCTATTCGTGGTAAAGATTCGAAAACTCTGAGAAAACATCGATGAATTCTAAGAAAGCCAAGCCACTTGTTCTCCCCTTCGGATCTTTCCCCCTTTTGTGTGTTTCTCTCTCTTTCTCGTTGGGGGCCCGAAGATCCTGCAAGATATAAACAACTGTAACGCACGTGAGCGAGGAGGAGGAGGAAGAAGAAGAGGAGAGAGCGAAAAAAGAAGGAGCTGCGGAGATATACCAGTTTTCAAGGTCCAGCGAGCACCAGCTCGCGTATATTATACGGGCCGATTCTCATTGGCTTGATGCAGTAAGAGCCATAGAAAAAAAAAAGAAACGTTCGTTTTCAAAAAGTCCTCTTTTTACGTCAAACTCTCCCCTCTCTCTTACTCTCTAAAAAAAGATAGATTGCCGTTTGCTTCTGTGCCAGATGTGACGCTTTTTGGACCCTCTTTGCATTTAGTGTGCCATTCGATCCTTCTTTTGTGGCCCTCAATTTGGTTTAAGGTCACGGCAATTTTTCTTATCCGCACCGATGCCACCGCAGTACTTTTGCTCTCTTCAGCTGCGTGCAGTATTTTAAGGACAGCAGGAGAGCAAAAAAAAAGGATAGGAAGCAACTGCAACTGTAATAATAAAGCTCCTGCTAATGCGTAGCAGGTTTGGTTTTGGGTCAGGTTTACACAAGTACCAGCCAGCCCGCTTCTTTGGATGCTCACGCTGTGCACCAAGTGCAGCGCGGGGGAGGGGGCGTGGCTTCGGAGGGAAACGAAAAAAAATTAGGGAAAATATAGGCCGGACAGGAGCATGGGCTACCAACGTCGTATTTCTCTTCTTCTTCTTTTTTCTTTTTTTTACGAGACTCTTTTTCGATAATGGACTTAAGACTAAACGAGGGGATTTTGGAGGGAAGCGCGTTTTACTATTGGATGTTTTACGACGTGAAATTTAATATTTTACGTTTGGTGAAAGTAATTTGGATTTATGCAAACAAGAGTTTAAAAAAAAAGGCACAGATTTTTTGGTTAAGTATTTATTTTTAGAAAGAGGTAAATTATTGCTGTTCGTGTTTTTTATTTTAAGGACGCGATTGATTATTCTACAGAATAAATAAAAGATAAATAAAAAAAAAAATTCATCTCAATAATTCAATGACAAAACGATCCACATTAATTGTAAGCATCGGAAACATCATTTCAAGTAATTATTTGAAGCAATCCCTCCAAGAGATAAGGACCTCAATTATTTTACAAACTGACGAAGTCGATAAATCTTTTTTGTTTTTTTTTTTTTTTTTTTTTTCATTTGAGGTGCTCGCAGGATAAAAAGTGAGAGCGTGATGAGTCGACGTTAAGAAAATCCCGTTAGCGCTGGTTAGTTTTTGGGTCACATTTACACGGGCGCAAAGCATCTGTCTTCGTGAAAGGAGACAGATTTTGAGTAAAATAAAAAATGGGATAAACACAAGCTGGCGACGATGCCTGGTCTGGACTGTGGTTGTAGGTATATATATATATACCTACTACGTCGTTTCTTTTTTTGAGCCTCGACAAAACTCGTATGTCTTTTTCGATGCTCGGCCGGGCCTTACGAAGGGGCTACCCACTGACGTTTTTACGATTGGAAAATCTTTCCTTCGAGCTGTTTCTATAATGGGCCAGAAAAAAACGAATAAATGAGGGTCGTGCGTGAAAAACCATTATGAAATCGTCTTGTAGAGGGGTCCGTCTACAGTCTGAGGTAGTTAAATTAAAATTTATATTTTACATTTATTATCTGGAAAAAATTTGGTTTTATTTTTAGTTCTTTCCCTTTTTACGTACATATATTTTTCAGTGACAATAAATTTATGATAAATAATTTTTTCTCATAGCATAAGATTTTGATGGGCCATATCTACATTATTATACGAGAGAGATATAAGATTTTACTATCTTCTGCAAGTCTACAAAACATTACTTTAATTTTTTTTCGTTTAACCTCATTACAAGTTCTTTGATAATTAATGTGGTCAATACAGAAAGAAAAATCAGTAAAAATCATTAAAAAAATTTTAATGAATAAGAAAAATATGATACTGTTTATTTCAATTTGAAATGAAAGAATTAATTAAGATGAAATCATTTATTTCGGTCCCTCTCAAATGAACCATCACAAAAGAACAGATTCATATCTATTCTTCTTTTTTTTTTAAATGGATTCAACCAATTTAACAACCACGCCCCTAAAATAGGTATTTGGAAAATCAAAATGATAAATGAAGTAACTTACAAAACTAATTAAGCACCGGACAGATCGAAGATAACAGTTACACCACGACTACTGCGTCTCAAGTTGAAGAGTTTTTGGCGTAAATTAAATTTGGCTTAGCGTAAAATGTGTAATTTACAACGTGACGGTTGAGCGAAGCTGGCTATGTTGTTAAAAAGATAATAAATAATAGGAAAGATCCCGGTAGCTTATCGTTATTTATCTCGGAAGAGCTTCGACAAACACGGAACAAAGGGTGGATCATATTTCACGCAGAGTGCCAGCGGAGACATGGAGGTAAGGTGGTATAACCGCAGTTATCTCTGTTCATCTCTCGAAATCTGCTGTTATTCAAATACGCGCTTTAAAGCTATAGCGTTGATATTTTAAAATATAAGTATTTTAATAACTCTTATAAATTGGTGTGCAAAACAGAAAGTCGAGCTTAAAATTAGAGGAGATTTAAAAAAAAATGCAACTAATCGTCCGAGCATAACTCATAAACCAATTAAATCGTAGATCTGTAACAAAAATCTGCCGCAGTCACGCATTAGCCGAACCTGCACCGTCTGGCAAAATCTCCTCCCTCCAACCACATTGCAGCATCCCGGTTCGCCTTTTATAGTCAAGAATTAGACGTAGAAAAGAAAGAAAGAAAAAAAAGCTGGCGAAAAAGTAGGAGAAGAGAGAAACAGAGGGTCGGAGGAGGGAGACTCGATATATATCGAGGGGTCTGTATACGCAATAGACTTATCCCCAGCAGCAGTCTCCTCCCTTTGTCATCTATCCCCCATGGCGTTGTTTTTTTTTTCGCCCTCTTCTCCTCCTTCACCCGTGGTGCACCTGCGAGTCGAGGCAGGTCCCAACAGGTTGCGTTACCAACAGGTATACCTGCCGATGGAGCTCATCTCGTCTCCTTCTATTCTCGGCTCGTCTCGCTCAGGCAGGAGGGACCAACAAAAAAGACTTTCCCAAAATCTCGTGGAAACGGGCTAACAGCTCGCCCGGTTTGGCCTTGGGTGCGGGCAGCCAGTTCGAAAATAATTACAAAGTTGGGCAGCTTACATTATTATACTCCGCACCTCGCACTCTGAAAGGAGATGATGATTCCACTGCAGCTGCCGAACCTAGTGCGCAAAAAGAGGGAGTCGAGACTCTCGAGAAGAGAAAAGCTGTGGGGGGGGGGGGGAAGAGAGCCCCCGAATTTCCATGGGAAAATACGTTGCGGGTAGTGCCGATTTTTTTTTTCCTCCTCGCCCGCGCGGTCTTTTATTCTTTCCTTATTTTCCTTGGTCTTCTCGAGGCTGCTTCTTTTTTGTTGATTTTTTTGAATGCACAGTAGCTGGTTCCTTTTGTCAGGGTATGTTTTGACTCTTTTCAAAAGCTGCTCGAACGAATTTACGTTATGATAGGGCGCGGGTGTATTTACATGATTATGGGGAAGCAAACATCTTTATACTCATTAAATATGCGACGTGAATTTTCATTTTTTTTTTTTTTTCTTTTTCTTACTAAAGTTAGCGTGTACGAAGGAGAGCGAGGATGAACATTGTATTTAGCGAGCGATGAAGAGACTCTTTTTTTTCTCTCTCTCCCTCTTTCTCTTTTTTTTTTGAATTTTTACTGTTTAGTCGTCGCAAGCGGCCTTCGATTTCGACACAGTTGCCTTTTTTCTTTCTCTTTTTCTTTCATTATTAGATGGGGTTTTTTTTTTTTTTTTTTCAAAGTCAGACGGTAATTTTTTGCCCCGGTCCTCCTGTGCGTGACAAAAAGCCGTAAAATAAATATTGTCCTCGTAAAAGTAAGTTTATTCAACCAAAAAATAATCAAATGTTTTAAGCTGGTTAACTTGTGATGAATCTGATTTTAAGATACAAGGATGATCATTGATTTTTTAAAAAGCTTCATCCATTAACCTTTTAATTATAAACAAGACCAGAAAAAATCAGAATTTGAATGAAAAATATACGTGCACGCTAGATGTGACTATCTTGAATGAATCACCAGTTGAGAAACAGATAGTACATGATACATAAAAATAAAAAAATAAATAAAAAAAAGAGGAATCGGAGATAGAAAAGTATAAATTTAGCATTTATTTGAAAAAACTCAATTCGAAGATCTTGTTCGAACCTGTGTTTTTAAAAAAGTGATAAATCCTTCGAAAAAAAAATTGAAGAAAGAGAAGCGATCTTATGTAAGCAGCAGAGAAAGAAGTAACCTTCAACTCGAAGAAGTTGTAAGTCCACGCGAGAAAGAATAATCTACTATCATAACATGCAAATATACCAAGCCATAAAAGTCAACTACTCAAACTTTGGCCATGCGTGGCAGTGAGAAAAAGAGAGAAAAAAAAGAAGAAGAAGATTAGTCCCCACCTCCCCACCGGTGATGCCCGAAACCAACTCATTTCGAGAAACCATCTTCTCCTCCCCTATAAAGAATTACGAAACTCCATGGCCAAATCCTCGCGCAAAAAAAGAAGGCTCGGGGCCCCTCACATAAAAATCGCGGCGAGAGAAAAGGAAAAAAAAAAAATCTTCCATCTCTCTTATTCTTCCTCGGCTGCTTCTTCTTTTTCTCTCTCTATCTATCCTACTACTAACCGTCGGATCGGCGTCGGTCTGTCTGGCGACTGTCTGTATAAAAGTCTCGGTCCACCGGCAACATCCGATCGTAATTAACTGACTCTATAAAGACCGAGCTGATGTTCTTTGTGCTTCACTATTTCATCGCCTCTCTTTTCTCTTCCTTTCTATATTAATTATGTCATTTTAGGAATAAATATATTTTGTATCTGGAGTGTTTTTTTTTTAAATATATGTATAAATCGGCCTTCTACAATATGCTTAATTCAAAGTCAGATGGTGTAAACTGTTTCTCAATCTTCGATCAGAGTGTAAAAAGTTGAAAAATAAAACTAATTTGATGACAATAAACTCGAATAAAACAGCCAATCTCAAAATAAAAAAGAAAAGCGTTGAAAACCATACGGTCCTATCGGTTAAAAGCATAAAAACCAGCTCGTTTAAAAGAGGTAAAAAGCAAAAAAAACTCGCTCCGCGTCGTCGTATCGGGTAGGCGAAAAGAGAGCCGAGAAGGAGGAGGAGGAGACTCGCTAAACGGACACTCGCCGCGCGCATCCCACCTTGACCTTTTACCTTCTCCCGCTCCAGCCTCGGTAGGACTATATACTTATGTAACGGCGCGAGGCGGAAGGGCGCGAGAGCCACTTGTTGAGCCTGGAAAATCCTTGGATGCTTTATTGCACCGAAGAGGGCTGATGTAATGAATCTCCCGCGCTTTTCTTCTTTTTTTTCATCGCCCTCCTTTATGGGCTCGACCCAATTATTTACGGAGTTTTGTTACCCTGGTGCTTCGCGAGTATTGATTCATCGGTTTTATCGAGTTTCCCTTCGCGTAGGTAGGTTACTGGCTCTTGAGCTTCTCGTTATTACATGCTTGTTTTCTTAATTTTTCAATATATTTTTGATTCATTTAAAAAATAAATTAATAATTTCTTTCAAGTCAGGAGTAATGTTGATATTTCAAGCAAACTGACTTCTTATTCGGTGAGTGCATTTTTCAAGTCATAAATGTATATTTTATCTTCAATCTCGAGTAGATAACGGTTAATAACCTTGTTATGGTGGACCTAATCGATCGAATGTCTTCATCCTAATTTTTTCAGCAATTAAAATGTTAACCAACAGATCTTTAGTCGCTGTAACAGCCATTAGCTTTTTTTTTATTAATTTAAACCTTGACTTCAAACCAGTTTTTTTTTAAAACTCTCTTGTCAAAAAGACCTGACATAAATCTGTATAAAGTTCATAAAAGTGATGACTCATACGGAGCTAGAAAATAGTTCACAGTCACTGTGCTTCTTTAATTTTTATAGTGCGTTTTATGGTAAAATTTTCTTAACAACCGGCTACTTTATCTATTTTAAAATACCAATTGAAAATAATTAGTGAAAAGTAAAATTTAACCTACGAAAAATTTATCAGATGGTAAACTAAATGAGGTTTTTGTAAAAAACAATAAGTGGATTACAAAACTAGGTGCAATACCAGAAACCAGTGCTGACGGAAAACTGAAAATAAACGTAATTACTCGAGCAATACAGATCTAGTATGGCAACCAAACAACCGACGAAAATTACAAGTGCAGCGAGAGAGTTTGCTCCAAAAACCATCAATACAGTAGAGTTACGATGATTTGATTTTTCCCCTCTCCTTAAAAATATGTATTTTTTTCACTTCTCGCGTTGGCAAAACACCAGCTTCCTCTATTCCATAGCTCTAGTAATTTGCAATGAGCAGCAACCTACTTCTCGAACACACAGATCGATCGATGCGAGGGGCTCTCCCTTCTCTTCTTATCGCTCAATACCTGCACGCGGAAAACCGCAGCTTCGAACTCGTAAAATTCAACGATTCTCCTCTCGGCTTGGCTAATTTCATGTGGTGACCCACTTTCTAACACTGGACGCAGCGTAGTGCGCTTAGGAGTTGGCAATCATCTTATCGAAGGACGCGCACGAGTGTTAATGATTTTTTACGCCGCGGCGCGCCTGCAGCATCGTGATTCGCCGGATCAAGCGTCGGACGATTCTGCGGTTGGTTTTGTTTCAGATAAGAGCCGGCTCGGAGGTTTTTTCAACTTGCTTTTTGCGTTTTATTAAAATAGTTGTGTTATGTCATGGAAAAGTGGGATAATTGCCAGAGATAAGAGGCAGCTCGTTGTGAATCGGTTTATTTTTCCACTTACCATGCACGCAGTTAGGGATATTCCCATGGTCGATATTTTTATATCCTGTGTCCGGTGCATTTTCGGTTATAAAAAAGGACCTTTGTTTTCCGGCGTGAGAAAAAAGAAACCAAGTTAAGTTATTTCAAGCGAGAACGAACTAATAAATACGAGTGTCGCGGTAAATAATCAAAAAGATTAACTTCAGGCTTAATATCTTGATTAGCATCGTTGGGCCTTAGTTATTAGACTTTTCCGGAAGTATTACTCCCAGCAGCTGTCAAAAAAATGAGCCGGACTGTCATAAAAAAAAAAAATTGCCGCAGTGAAGATAAATCAAACGTCAGAGGGTTGAAGTAAACGGTGTGAAAATGTCACCGATCTCATAACTTCAAAATATTTATCAACCAACTAATTAAAACGTACGCTTATCCGGTAAAGCGGCGCTCACCACATGATACGTCCATTTTTTTGGTTTTATCTGGAAAAAGGGATCGCCGAACGTCACCTGCTGACGGAGGAAAAGCGTCCCGAGAACAAAGAAGTCTAGCGAGCGGTATACACAAATGATTTAATTATCCAACGGGTCATTAGGTCTAGATTTTTCCGATACCTGCACTGCACTGGACTGCGGTGTGAGAATCGAAGGGTGCCTTGGGACCGGAAACGGTATCGCGTGCGATGCACTTTGAGGAGGCGCGCCGTGCAGGCGCTAAACGAGGTTACGTATAAGGACAGGAGGGCCCATGAGTCATCTCTTGGCTGGTATCCTCCTCATCCTTAATAGTTGTAGAATGGGGAGATGCGTACATGCCGATGTAGCTAGCGGAGCTATAATCGCTAACCTGTTCCTCCGCCGACGAAAAATCGTCCGATGATTCACCCGACCGACCGACCATCTGCCTTTCCCTTTTTGCCCAGCCATAAGTGTTGTTTTTTTTTCTCTTTTTTTCTCTCCTTTTTACCTTCTTCTTCTGAATTAAAGAGCTCTGGGGATATATACTTACCCGGGCCTGGGAAGAGAGAAAAAAATCATCGGCGGTGATTAGGAGGCGGAGGAAGCGAGTCGACCTGGCTTATCTCGATTTTCGGGAGGTGTTTGACGATCATTGGACTAAATTGCGGGACGACCGTTTCTAATTCGACTCCATGGGAACTTGTAACTTCACTACTGGAAATTCGAAGGATATGGGGAAGATCGGCGTTTTTCAAGGATTTTAAAACGGCTTGTGCCGCAAAGAGAAAAAAATCTCTTCAAAATTCATGAGTTTCTCCATGTTCGAAGAAAACACTATACATTTGTATTGATTTATCGCCTTTGATTCTCCACAAAGATTAAATGAGTTTTATTAATTATTTTTCTTTTACTTTGCTCATTTTTGAATTATACAGATTACGAATTACGGTACTGATAAACTCATGTTGTTGGAAAAAAAAGCATTTCAATATACAGGTGTATTATGAGTCATAAGTGATTCATACGTATTTTAATTTTTATCTGGAGCATCAATTTTTAATATTTTCAATATAATTTTTTTTTTTTCGCGAGTTTATCAAGTTTATTGAAAGCAAGTACCAGCAAAAAGACTTAATCTGCAGTATACGAGAAAATAATACGCCACAGCTTTCGTTGATGATCAATTGAATCTACAATTATTTATAATGAGATCATTTGACACAACAGCAGATGTATTTATAATAATTGGTTGTATGAGACAAACTGACATACCAGAAAGAAGATCAAGAATCAATAAATTTTAAGCAGACCATGAGAAGTCGGTCCAAGCTTCAAATCCACCTCGTCTCTTAAATTAATTTTGAAAACTGCTCGTTACCGCAGCCAATCGTAAATAAGTTTTTCATTAGCATCTTTTTGAGCTTAAATCAAACGCGGCCGGCTTTTCGCCGTCGCGCCGATCTTGCATCATCCTCCCATCGTTCTTTCTTCGAAATCGGTGCCCTGCAAAAAAAAAAAAAGATTGAATCTCTTCACGTGTGCGTGAGCTAAAACAAGAAGGAACCTTCCAAAAAAAGCGGTCAGTATCTACGAGAGAGAGTGACTCATCTTGGAGACGCGAGGCCTTACGGACCAATGGGGCTGGAAGAAAACGCCCATCGGCTCGGGATTGGTCGATGGATTTTCGTCTTTTTCTCCTCATCTCGCTGGTTATAAATGACGATGATGATTGTGTCCACGGCTGGATATACCTATGCCTCTGTCTCATGGAGCTTGGATTACACAACAGGGGGGAGAGAAAGCAGAGTGATTCATCGACGCGCCGGACCGCGGGGTTGGCCGCATTGTCGGGCCTATACATTTTACACGTTTTACCGGATAATATGAAACAAGGGATACTTCTTTTTTTCTCTCTCTTTTGATACTATGTACCTTTTTATGAAGTTGCAACCCTGTGGGAACCTGCTCAAGACAATTAGCTTGTTGTTCTCTATCCTTTTTTTGGGCTCGTTTTTCTCTCAATCGCATGGTTGGCAGAGATTTGAAATCACTGTCAAGTCAGCATAGATTCAATGAATTTTATATTGCAGTAAAATTTTAGTCGGTTTATGATGAAAATTACATTAATAATTATGGCATCTTACGGATGCCAATCTATAACGGAATATTGATTTGAATTGTATTATGAAAAAATTGTTTCTTTTTAAAAGTCTTTGAAAAAGAAGTATTTACATATGATTTACTGAACACATCTTTTGTTTAATACTTGGAAGATAAGGAGAGTATTTATATCAACAGTAATAAATTTATTACATTTTTATAAAAACAATGAGTCCGACTATCGATTGATATTTCTCACGATAGCAATTTTTCTTTCATCATTGTTTATTTTTTTTCAAAGAATAAAATTATTTTTTTCCAATGAATTTATGCGGAAAACGTCTATAAAAAGACTCTAAAACCGCAAAAAAACTATTCAAACAGCGGTTGATTTTCAAAATAACCAAATATATTGTCGCAGCAATCAGAGCTTTTATCGGTAAAAAAAAAATCATGTACACTGTCTACTGAAACCTTGAAGCATCGCAAACAGTCGGGTTTATTTGATAAAAGAAACGCATTTACTTAGCACCGATAGAGATAAAAAAACCAATTCCGCGCCAATTAGTTCGGAAAGGTTCGGCGACGTAACTCAGAAGCTTCCATATAAACAATTATCTCCGGTCGCGATCAAGGCGCTCGCGCTCGGAGTTTGGTTTCCGGCGCATAATTGCACCGCGTGCGCCGGTCCGGTTTTTCGCCAGCAAATAAAAGAGAGCTACGACGACCGACCGACGCAGCCCATGATAATCAAGCAGCTCGAGAGCTGCAACAGCACAGTGACTCGGGAGAAAAATTGCACCGCTCAGGAAATGCTCTTCTCGTACAATGCCCATGCCCAGCTCCCCGTCCCACCTCTCTTAGTCACGGCTATATTTATTTATCGCCCCCTTTTTTTACACCTATGCATTATTATGAGCATTTATTCCCTCTGTATCTCGAGTAATCGTCTCGTTTTACTTTTTTTACTTTTTTTTTCTTTTATTATTATTATTATTTTTTTTTTTTGTTCGCCCGGTCGATGACCGCCGCCAAGGCTCGCTCGGGTAAATAAGATTCGCGAAAAATATCAATCGTATTTCGCTATCTTGCGCAATTCAAGCTCACTTTTATCCGGAGCTCGGTGAAAAAAAAAAGATTTTGATTGTGTTTGTATGCACAATTATTGCAGTATAGGGTTCCAACGTACTTTGCAAGTTAAGTAATGAAAAATATTTAAACCACTGTTATGGACGCTTTACAAATATCACAATGCAAAGTTCGGGCCTGGTCATTGTTGAACGAATCGTAAAATAGGCATCAATTAACAATAATTATTTATAGCAACCGATATGATCATTTAAATAGTTTTTGAGGTAAACAAATAATTTCAATTAAATTATTTGGATATTTTTAAATGAATCTTCAGTATTCACGGTAAGGTTACACGGAAAGTTCAATGCCCTCTTTCCAATTTGTACGAAGCTTGAGTCCCAAACGAGAAGGGGGAACAACAATCCTAGTTAGGGCAAATGCGCCCCAATCAGTTCGGGTGCGTGTTGAAACTTTTTTGTATTTTTTTCCTCGAGTGTCTTTTATTTAATTTTCAATTTTGAAAGTCACTTGGTTTTTAGATTTATAGAAAAAATTTAGGAAAAAAACTTCAAAAATTAATGAAATTAATCGCTAATTTTTTAATTTTATATTTTAAATCGTAAAACCGAGATCTTATTAAAAAAAAAAAAAATACGTTTAACCAATTTGAAAATTTTTCTTATAGTCTTATTTTTCTACTGAAAGTTTCGTATACGGTAGAGTACTTTAAAGTAGAGTATAGACTACGTGTTACTTTGTTGGATACTTGTTACTTGTTGGATAAACTTTAATTTGAGTTTAAGCACCCCAACACGAAACTTTATGCAGGTTTTTATACCAAAAAGACGAAAAAATGATGCCTAGACAAGTTTGATATTATTCAAAAAGTATGACGTAAAAAATATTTAACAATTTCTACCTTTGCAACAGTTAAAACTATTCTTTTAAATTCGTTGAATCGCAGAATAAGTACACTAATAATCTCAAACTTCCGTAGCTTTCGTTTTTGTAATGATTTACTGGAAAAGAGGACGTTTTTGGTTTTAATTTACGGTTGCGCGCTTAATTGAAATTTTTCATTCGCGATTGTTTGAAAAATCATTCCAGTTAAAACCGCGAGTCCTTCGTGAATGCTTTTATTATGATGTTCTGCATGCAGCGCCATAAAAACAGCCTCGACATAAGTGGGTATTTTTTTCCTTCTTAATGGAGCCGTTTTACCCTTACGTAAATTTGCTCAAACTCAACGGTCCGTATCCAAAGTACATGGGTGTGTATCGCGCGGGTATATTCTTCAAACTAGTGAAATTCGTTTTTTCAGAAATGTCATTGTACCCGAGTTCGATGAACCGAGTAATTTTTAAAACAGGAAAATAATAAAAACTCAAAATCTGTTGTTTTGCTTTCAAAAACCAAAAAAGCTTTGAGTCTGTTCACTTTTTTAAAAAATTTTCCACAAACTGAATAGAAATATATTTCTATTAATAAATTTTTACCACTGTTGTGTCACTTGACGCAATAGAATCCGCATTATCAGTTTGCGCTCACCTCAATAATAAAAAAATAGGAAACTAGGTCTAGTTTTCCCATGAAAAACTATTTATTACATCAATTAGTAATAAATAGAAGCAAAAAATATTTATCATTGATAATCGGAGTAGTCCGACCACAAATATTCGACCGCAGCTAGAGTCCTTCAAAGGTCAACGCACCAATCGTACATTTTTTCTTCTACGCTTCACGAAAATTCCCGTAACGAATAAAATACGTTTGGCTAAGTAAAAACACTTTTACTGACCAGCAATAGCGAAAGTGTTATACACCCACAAAAATAATTACGCACATCAGCAGCCTCGCGGGGCTTTTCGTGATTCCTGGAAGCCTTCCACGCTTAAATAATTCGACCAATCCGTAAATCAGCTCCCAAGTTTTCCGGTTTTCCCTGCTGATTGACCCCTTGACAACCGTGTTATTTAGATTTTTCAATTTGTTTAATTATAAAGAAACGCCACCGGGTGATTGATGAAATGATACGTGCGAGGTGGACGTGAAAATTTGATAGGCTATAATACAAACTTTAGCTACAAAGTTTACTCCAAATAGGTGTTACGTAGATACTCCTCGGGGAGTATTATTTTTCGCTCGCGCGGTTACGTACGATCGCGGGGCGAATTTTCAATCTGGCCGATTTTAATCTCGCACGCATCTCGCACTCTCCTTTTTCGCTTCTCGGGCGTCACTAAAAAATTGTTGGGCATAGAATTTTACGATTTCGAGGCTCGTATAATGCTCGCGCATCGCATGCTCGGAGTACATTCGGCTTGTACTTTATGTACCTGCTGCAGCGCCCTGAGCTACGCCACGGCTCTAACAAGTTTATTTGATTAAAATTTTTTTTTTTTTTTTTTTTTTTTTTAAACCTTGTGCTTCGATTTGTTTTTCTCCTTATAACATGATTTAATTTTTCTCAATTATTCAAAAAAAAAAGTACAGCTTCAAGAGACGAAAAACGACGAGCTCAGTCACGATCTAAAAATGGTTAAAAATTTGCAAACTTTGGTGTCGTTTACTTTGCTCAAAAAAACCACAAGAGTAAAGAGGTGACTGACCCAGCGGGAAAAAAGAGTAGAAGCCGGAGGTTTTGATGAACAAACTAAACTCGTCGGAGGCGCGATGCGCCGATTGCAAGTATCAGTCATTGCGCGAGGTGGTAACTCAACACACTCGAGAATTTAATTAGTTTCTCGGCTAGTAAAACTCGCTCCAATCGATCATCGAAACGAACTAATGGCTATCAGCAGCTCGAGGAAGGATTCTTGTTCATCGAGCAGCAGGTGAACGCACCACGGCGATAAGCGACCGCGATAAGTTTAACGTTCGATATTAACCAGCGCCCCGTAGCTCGTTTTAATACATAAATAAACAAAAACTCCTGACTCATCAATTAAAAGCGCGCTACTGCGCCTTAATTGTTAATTGCATTAAAGAGACCTGAGCGAAATAAAATAAACGAGAAGGAAGAAAACGAGTTTTCATTAAAAGCGCCTCGGCCTTTCATTCGGTACTTCTGCACTTGGCCTGAAAGCGCCCCGCGAGACTGCACAATAGTTGCAGACGCTGATATTGTCCGCGTGGGTGACTGTAGTTAACCTCATTACGGGTGCGTCGAGCTTTTTTTTTTTCAAGTGACTCTTGACGTTGCGTGACGCAGATCATCAAGTCGTCTCGAGGAGGAGATGAGGTTTCGCGTCAGCTTTGGGGAGGTCCGTCAGATTTACCTATGCTTGGACTTCTTTTCATTGCGCTGACGTTTCGTCATCCTTTGTTGTTTATTTTTAATTACTCTCTGGATTTCAGCTGAAATTTTTGTGCCATTTGACCGCAAGTTAATGAATGCAATAGCGAGTAAACATCTGTTTTTTTTCAAAGAGCTTCTGTTTGTGGTTTTTTTTTTTTTTTTACTTTTTTGGTTGACGTTTAATGAGCTTTTTTCAAGTTTGGGGCTAATTTTTTTCGCTGCCAAACGTTTGACAGAGTCAAATCGATGTTTGTACAACAGAAAAAAAAAAAAAACATTTTAGAGGTATCTGATTTTTCTGGAGAAAAAAAATAGTAATTTTTCAATGTAAATACAGAAGGATTCATTTTATTAAAAAACCAGAATTTTTTTTATCAGAGTGCTTATCATTCTAGCGTCCAGGACTATCGAAAAAAAGAACTTCCAGTTTGCTTGGATGTATTTTATAGTCGAGAAGCTCTCTCTGGACCGCAGCAACTCAGAGATAAGAGGAGACTTGGGCTGATACACCTTGTAAAGTACGGTAGCCGGTGTCCGCCCACGCGTCTAAAAATAGTAATGCGGCTACCGGTTTTCGAAGCCAAAAAAAATCGCAGTCCAGCAACTGGCTTTTTAAAAGGATCCAAAGACTGACAAGAGGAAAAAGGAGTAAGAGAGAGGCACGCATGCACGGAGGAGGAGGAGGAGATTGAGATAATTTATTCGGCAGCCGAAAAAACTCCTGGTCTTGCGCGCTGATTGCTGCAGCCCCGTTTTATGCCCGAGACTCGCTCCAAAGCCACCAGCTTGGCATTAAGCTTTTATTGTTTGTTTATTTTGCGCTCTCTCCACGCTTGACTTTTTAACCCTTTTTTACATACATAGCGTGCGTGTCGCCTTGAATTTTGGAAGAAACAATTATGACGCAAAATTTTACGAGATTTAAAAGTTTGATAAGATTACGCCTCAGTAATGAAGAGATTATCATTTATTTTACGATTAAATTTTAACATTTAAAAATCCTTACTCTAGCGAACGCTATAAACTTTTTTCATCTACGTAAAGAATAATCTTTTCCTCGTAAAGTTTTAATTATTTTTTTCTTTCTTTCTCTAGAATGGAGAGAGATGGATTTATTTTCTCGAATGAGCGGGCGTGATTTTTTTTCCAAATTCAATTAAACAAAGAATTTTATTTAAAAAAAATCTTTTACTGAGCTTTCGTTTTATTAAAGTTAATTCAACATAACAATGCCGCTGTAGACCCGATTGAATAATTTCAAAGCAGAGTGCAGAGATTATAGAGGAAACGAAGAGCCGCGTATAATGAAAAAAAAAAAAAAAGTAAAAAATGTTCGGCACGTATGGAAAAAGCATTTCCGGGCCGATAAATTCGCGGATCATTCGTCGTTTAAGCCCCCGCCGAACTCCACGCTTTTTATGTAAAAATTTCGACGCACTCTCACCCGATAACAGAATCACCCTATTTTTTGCCCCCTAAAATTCCCAATGCTATTTTGTGGAGCAATTTTGCGCGCTTGTTTTTTTTTTCACAATACAATTGTCCCTTTTATCGAGTCCGGGTGTGGAGATCCAAAAAATTATCGCCGTTGCTGAATTTATTCGTATAAACGTTTATCGCGCGCATCCGGCCTGACTCGACTTAACGCCTTGCCCGGCCGTATACACCGATCGAAGGTCGTTCACATTAATAAAACGACGATGATGAATAATAATAATGGCGATATAAAAGAAAAAAAAAAAAAATATAATAATAATGCAGAAGAAGAAGAAGAGGAAGGTTCGCACGCGCGGTGTAACACTGGCAGCCATGACCAGTAGCAAGTTTCGAGTGCGCGGAAGTCGATGGAGCGAGATAATCGCTCACGAAGAAGACGACGACGACGACGACGATGATGATAATGATTTACGGGCCGTGGTTGTTAATCCCGCGCTTGTAACCGAAGACGTTAAATCGTAAACCCCCGGGACTCGAATGAGAAGTATTAATTTATAATCGTTCCTGAATTAATTTTATTTTCAGTCCTTTTTTTTTGCTGCCTCTAAGATATACTGTTCTTAAATTTGAATATTCAAATTTCGTCCACGTATTTTTGCTAATAATAATTTGCACTTTGCTACTTTTTTTTACCCAACTATAATCTTGTATGGCGCCCGGGTACTTTAAAATCATCAAAATAAAGTAATAAATTTGTTTTAGAAAAGACTAAACAGGAAATTCTTTCAATTCTCGAGAGAGTTGATGAGTTTTTGTACGAAAAAAATTAACACTCTTTAAAAAGTGTACAGAAAAATTTAATATTCGTCATAAAACTTGTATGAGGACGAAAAAAACTCATTATCTCAATCTTGAAAAGTCCAAGAACAATACGCGGCACGGCACTAATCAGCAAAAGCTCCCGCAGCCTTTTAAAATCCACTCTGCGCAGCGCTGGTACACTCTTCTTTAAATAAATCACATAATCTTTTTCGTTCTGGCTGCTACTCGCCACGAAAACAAAAATTGCTTTAATTAAGCAGTCGAGACCGAAAGTCCTCACAAAATTCGTCGTCGTTGCCACCACCGCAAACTCGTGTGTTCAAGCTTGGTAAAATTATTCTTTGATTCAATTTTTCAAGAGTACACGTTCAAATAGCCTTTTCTCGAAATTAAAAATTATGCATGGCTTTTTAATTTGCCGATGAGATTACAATTAATTTTACGTGTGCTAATTTTTTTAACCTGAAGACACTTTGATAAATAACAGTGATGTGCTCAGTCAATTAATGTAATTTTTTTAATTGTTTGAGAGATTGAACGGTAAATTTAACTTGAAAACTTGTGTTAATAAAATAACATAAGTTTACATGTTTCCTAACTCCTGTGAGTCTTATCAGGTCAGTGCTTAACACATTTTTCATCCAATAATTAGCTAAAGTTCTTTTCTATGTCATCAAAATAATATTTTTATTATTAACAAATAAAAATAATAAATGTTATGAATTTTTCATGAATGGTCGAACTCTGCTTGGTAACGGTCCGATTATATGTTACTCAAATCATATTAAAAAGTCCAAGTGAAGACAAGTGCTGACCAATAGGTCTAGGGTGTATACGTGTTTACATAAAGTATTACACACACGACGTTCATTACGAGCCAAGACTTTACAAAAGGAACGATGAGCTTGCTCCGCGACGAGAGGGGGAGATGGTCAAGATTACGTTTGGAAGTAAAGGCCCGCCACTTGAATTTAAACCACCTGTTTGTGGGTGTGTAAAATAAAAAATAAAAAAAAATATGTCCAATGGTACAGCACGTATCAATATACGCGGCTACTGTCACACACGTCCTGTCATTACCGAGCAGCGTCGGGACACGCGCTTTGCATACGTCCGGCAAGTGTAAGCCGATGAGGTAAACAGCCCCGGTACGTAAACACATTTGGCGGTGTCGCAAAGCCCCCCCCCCCTCTTCTATTTATATTTCCCCCTCCCGTCTTCCCTCGAAGAAAGAAAAATCACTTCGTAATTAGTAATTTAAAATGGACCCGCTGAGCAAACGAGGCCGTATTACCCAACGAAAAATAACACATATTCGAGGGGAAAAATAATGACAAAAGCCCTAATACTCAAGTTAGAAAATTGGATTAGAGCCGGCCGAGTGTAATGAGCTGCCGCTGGGGCGCTCCCATCCCGCAGGTGCTGCAATGGCGAATTATATTATCAGAAGGCTCGACGCTCGCTACCGTTCACGCTGCCTTTTTTGCCGAAAGTTGCGTCACACAAGCGAGCTGTGGTCAAACGTTGTTTTTGCCCTCTGGCACTTTATTTATGCCCACTTGCTGAATGACTCCTCTTTATGTTATTGTGTCTCTTATTGACGTTCATACTTGGGCAATACCTTTTTTTTTTTTTTTTTTTTTTTTTAATCAAAGTTCAGCATTAAAGTGTAGAAAACTTCAAACCCCCTAAAAAAAAAGTTAATAAATAACTTTTTTTTTAAGTGAATGATGGTTGTTTACACGCTCATTAACTGCGTTGGTAAACATAAGATTTCGAAATCAGGTGGAAAAGATTGCTTTGAAGTTTTGATGGATCGAGGCATCTGAAGCAGCACCACAGGGGAGGGTGGGGGGAGTTTTTCTCTAGTCTACAGTGTTCTTAATTAAATTATTGTAAAATTAGCGTCATAACAAATCAAACGTAAAAAAATTAATTTTGAGCAGTTCTGTTCGGCATAAATCTAGAAAAGTTAAAAAACGACCCCAAGGTAGAGGGTTTTCGGTAGGGTAGGTGGCAGCACGAGTCGAAGGGTGCTCGGCGACAGGGTCGGTGACTCGCAGCCGCAGCTTCAAAATACAATGCGTTTACGTGTATGTGTGTACACAAGGGGGAGAGAAAGAGAGTAACAGTAGTTTGATCGGAAAGAGTTGATAAAGCGCGCGTAATCTCTTACGTCTTGTATGGCGCGTATCGTACGAAGGCGCAAGCAAATGAAGCAAGCGAGAGAGAGAGAGAGAGAGAGAGAAGACGGGAGTGGTGTTATAATACTACGCAGTTGCAGTAGCCCTGGATGCACTTTGGAGGAAGGGAGAGGTGGACGCTGCGGAGAGGCTGAAAGTGTATTTTATTATGCTGCTGCCTGTCCGCTGTACCCGAGGAGGAGGGAGCTCGACTCCTTGTTTTTTTTTTTCTTTTCTTTTTTTTTTCTCTCTCTCGCTCCCTTCCCTCTCCCCCGAGTTTCTTCTTCTCCGCACTTTATGTTTCACTCGCGTGCTGCGGAGGGGGCGTTTCGGGACAGGGGGTCGGCCGATGATTTTTAGGGAGTTTACCTTTTTTTCTCTCCTCCCTTGACCTTCATTTTGTCGGCGTTAATTTGATTTTGATTTCTGATTTTACACGTTTTTAGGATTTCTTGAAATCGCTTTTTCGAAAAGCGAGTCGTCAATTTTTTATGATCTTATGTGGAAACCCAGATGTGGACGATTGAAAAAACAATGAACTTTTCAAAAGAAAGGTTTCTGCTTGAAAATGTTCTGATGTAAATTTATCGCAAATTTATAACATTTAAAAGTTAAAAAAAAAAAAAAAGTTACAAATGTTGTAAAATTTAATATCTTCAATGACCATAATTTAAATTTGTACCAGATTATAGATCGACTTGTGTTAGAAAAATAAATTGTAGGTTTTGGCAGAGTCCTTCGCGAATATTCGAACGCCTTAAAGGATCTATCCCCTTTAAAGGATTCGTCGAGCGGCACGAAAATAAGTTATGAGCTGAGTTTTCGACCAATATAAATTTTATTCGTAACTTTTTTAACAAATGTAAACACTACTAGCAACTTTTGTTAGTAAAAATAGTGTATTTGATGGAAAATTTTCAAAGTTTTTGTCACTTCCGATTTTTAAAGGTGATGCTACAGAGTGAACTTTGAATTTCTGAACAATCGAAAAATCAAAATTTTCAGAAAGAAAAAGTAAGACTGATTTGTGAAAAGAAAAAGTACTACTAATTCAAAAATTTATCGAACTACTAGTATCAAAACCGTCTTTATTAGACACTTCATCACTCCTAAAGAATGGGTAAAAAAATCTGTAAAAAAAAAAGAAAAAGAAAAAAAAGGAAAACATTGTAAACATCACATATCATGTCAATCTTGCAAAGTGCGGTCACATAGTCGGATATTTTTGAGTTTTGAGATAACAACATCGTCCGGCGGATGATTTTGAAAAACTTGACGCAAGGATTGAAATATTTTTTTATTTTGGCAATCGACGAACTTTTCGATGGACTTGTTCACAAACGATAGTCACTGAGTCAATCCAAACTTGCCAAAAAAAAAAAAAAAAAAAAAAAAAGAAAAGAAAAAAATCACTTTCCACCTCTTCCGAAGAAAAGTCAAACTCGAGTAAGTCAAAAAAAAGAAAGAAAGAAAAAAAACTCAAAAATATCCACGTATCGCACACATTGAGTAAAAAACTTGGAACTTAGCAGCGTAGCCTCGGTGTAACGCACTTCGGCGACGCTGGTCGCTTCTGCAGTGGGCGCTCCGTCTCGTAAGCGCTCGCACCCCTGTCTGTAACGCGGCTCCCCTCCCGCCCCTCCCCTTTCACCCCCCTCCCACCACGTATCCCAAGCCCAAGCAGCTTGGTTCGTGCGCGCGCAGCTCGCGCGGTGGGGGCTCGAACGCCGCCGACACAACGTGCAGCGGGCCCCGAGCGAACGTGCTGGCTGCGAATCATTACCCAGCCGGAGACCGAGGAGAGCGGACGCGTTTAACCGTGCGACGGACCTTCTCTCCCCTTTACCACCGAGACTTTGACGTTTTTTACCACTCTAACTCCGCGAGCCTGACAGTGCTTTCGTGTATCGCGCAGTGCTTACCGTTACGACCAGTGCTTAACTCTCAGCGATCGAAAATTAAAAAATTAAAATAAAATTATTTTTGATTTTCGAAAAAAAAAATAAACTGTGTTTCGTTGTGACATAAAAGTGAGAGTTCTGTGAGATCTCAAGACACTTTGTGCAACGTCGACGATACCAACCAACCAACCAACACCGAACGTGCCATCATCGGAACCCAAGACAATCAGAGAACTTGAAAAACCGTTGGTTCTTTTGGGTGTTTGTTTTCTTTAGCGGAGGTCAAGCTCAAGCAGTACCTATGGAAAGTGATCCACACGAGGATCCACCAAACCAGAAGAGAATACGCAGGTGACTGGGTTGCTTAAGCGAGTAACAACATAGCCGCCGCTGCACCCGACCACCACGTGTGCCAGCCGCTTCGCGTAACGCGCCGCGCGTCGTGCTTGCAAAGCCAAGAGCACGTTGCTTTGTTGTGTTTTACCGACCGCCACCCGAGCACTGGGATTTTTTTCATTATAAATATCTGGGATATCGTAGAGTAGAGTTGTGGGCTCGGTATTTATCGGTCATAGCTGGATTGTGATAATACTTTGAAAAAGTTGCAAAGTCAATTTAAAATAATGGCTATACCGTTCACACGGCCATCGGAGGAGGAAGCCGACAATCCGAGCCAGGAACAGCTTGAGCAGCTGATGCTGGACCTGTACTCCGTACTGCAACAGGTCATTCGCGCCAGGAACGCTCAGCATCAGTCCAGAAACCGTAAGTACCTTTTTATCATTTACGCTTGTTTATTTTTAAATTCCCTTAAATTTACACCAAAGAGTACTCGAGTGCGACGCCAAGTGATTGACGGGTGTCGATGAAAATTTTTTGAAAGTGCGTACGAAGCATCGCGATATTCGTGAACCAGAAGCTATACTTCGCGTAGCAATTAATACAATTTTTATCCACTTTTAGGTATTATTAAATTTTACTCGGGAGCAACACATGTCACTCTAAAGTTGAAAATTTTTGAAACGTTGAGGCTAACGTAATTTATGTACTAAAAATTAAGGTAAATTCATTTAAAATTAAAAAATTTTTTTTTTCGAAAAGACAGAACGTCTAAACTGATAAAAATTTTATAATGACAGTTTTCAAAAAAGTTGTTAAACGTTACTAAAATTATAAAAATCTTGAATCATAATTTCTGGTACGCCTCAGTAAAAACCGTAAACCGCGCGAGCGAACAGAACCTCGGAGCTTATTAAAGTACCAATCGTCACCTTTCGCTAAAAAGTGTAAAAATGCGTGAAAAGACTCCGCGGAGTTCAACGATCTCAAACTCTCGGCTCGAATTGGCGCGAAACGGCGTTGCAGGGGCCAATTCTCTTCGTAGTCAGCGGCGGCGGCAAAGCCCACTCGAAAAAGTGTAGAAGCGCTTAGCCGCTCGTTGCACTCGGGCGGTCATCGACACCGAACGATTATTATTACGGGCCCACCGCGAGTTGTGTAATTATGCGACCGACCGACTGACTCACTGCACTGCGTTTGTTTACCGGTCTTGTTAACTATGATAATCGCAGGAGTGAAAAAAAACGCGCGTAAGGTGATCCCAGCGATGTTGCACTTGACTTTGGGATAGCTCGAGCTTGACAAATGACGTTTCTTCTACACCGTGACGCGTTCACAGTGCGGTGTGACGTTTTTCTTCTCTTCGATATTTATTCGATGCCTTGTAAAAATCATCCAGTTACGTGACGAGTTTGTTTGAAATATTTAAGTTATCAAGTCCTAGCGATAAGCCAGTGCGGTGGATCTTGCTAATTGTCATTCTTTTCGAGAAAAATTCAAGTCACAGACAGTGATACCAAAGTTTTGATGTAAAAAACTTGTGTCGCGAAGTGCAGTGAAGTAACTTCTCTTCGCTGGTCTGGCGGACGTTAACATGTGCGATAGACCTCTCGCGACAAAATGTGATATCTCAAGTTTTTTTTCCAGAAAAATAATAAATCATTTATTTTTATATACTTCTAAGTGCAGGAAAAACAGTGATTTGATCAAAATTGTTCATTCTCGGAATAAAATTATGTAGGTAGGGTTTTGGTAAAGCTACTACATCAGAATCAATGAGACACAAAAATAAAAAAAATCGGGAAACGTAATAGCGATCAGTGATTCACTCGAGATTCTTGTGTGTCTATTATACTCCAAATAAGAAATAGTTGCACAAGTCTGTGTATGATTCAATCTCGGCGTAACAATAAAAACGCTAACTATTTTTTTTTTTTCTATAAAAGTCGAATATCATGACGAGTCTTTTTATTTATTTCTGTGTCTAATCATTACCGCATACGTGACAAATCTTTTTACTTCCGGAAAAGTCTAACCTAAAAAGTCTTTCGCGCTATTAAAAGTGCGGACAACGACTTTACCAAGAGTGAACGGTGAAAATAAAACTATTTCCAACAATGAAAATTAAGCTTTCTCACAAAGTGAAGATTTTTAATCGTCAAGCCTACCGTAGACGCGTAGAAAAAAATAGAAGTAATTCGCGAAAAGGAGACATTCAAGCTGTACCGCGATAATTTATACTCGTTGGTGCACAATAAAAGCCGCTGCTCGGGGAGACGCGCATGTGGGTGTGTGTTCGGCCGTGACCCTGGCTTGCAGAGCCCGCAAGAAAAAGAAGAGGAGAATAATAAAAAGAGGAAGAAAGAGGACGGGGATATTCGATTTCTCATCATCTTTATCGCCGAGTCCCGCGAGCTTTGTTTTGTCACGGACTTGATTTTTCGGATGATTTATTGAGCGTGACTCTGGGATTTCGTCGAAGGTCAGATTGCAATTTTTCTAAAAACTCGTTAATTTAGATAAAAGCTCGTCTTTGTAGATCTAAAATATCGCAAGCGCTAAAAGCCACCCTCGAACGATTATTCTTCCGAAAGTAAAAGCCAAAGAGTTGGAATTCCGGGGCCTAGGAGAGGAAAAGTGTCACATAAGTCGCGCGGCGAATTACCCGTCTTGAAATAGTCCTACAGGGTCAACAACCATATAGTTACGCTCTGGAGATACGCAAACGCGGTTGCATCAGATATACGCGACGTATTTATAGAGACCAGCTGCAGTGCCCTTTTCTAAGTGCTGAGAATCTCAAACTCCAGCGTCTTTTATTATTTTATTCAAACAACTAACTCAGTTGGTCGAACGAGAAAACTTAATTAGGAGGTTTCCTGAAATCGTTTTATCGCAGGAGTCGCGCGAAAAAAAAAAAGATTCCCAAACTTTCTTGTTACGATAACCTTTTGTTGGCCCGACCGTAAAAACCTTTTACGACTCGCGACAAAAGTGCATCGCTGAGAAGTTTTTTCTCGCTCTCGCGGGGTACGATGACTTTGCCGAAAGTTCGGGGCGGGGCTATTCGGGTCAAAAGTCGATTGACTCCTTCAATAGCTCCGCTCGCAAGCTCCTTTCAACGGGGTTATTAAAAAGTTTAGCCACCCTTCGAAGAAACTTTACCACTTTCTAAAGAACGCAATTTAATTTTTTATAAAAATCCCATTCAAATCAAACACCCTGAATTTTTAAAAGCCTCGGAACGATTAAAACTAATTATTTCACAACCCCTTCATTTCAGATAATAACACAATTGAATTAAGCAGTACTTACATTTTTTTTCCACCTCTCCCGTCGTTTTTAAACTCAATTATTTATCGAACGACGCGGAATGTGAGAAAAGCGAGGAATACCTATAGCCCGTAATAAAAAATTCATCTAAATTCGTCATTGTAAATTGTCGGTTTGTTGTAGATCGAGCTCGCTCCACGGGCCGAGACGTAGCATCAAATATTTACCCGGAACACAGCTCACGAAAAAAAAAATCATAGGGATGCATTTTAATCTCCAATTTTTATTATTGATTTTCAAGGGAGCATCGCCGTAAAAAGGCGTACTTAAAAAACCATTAAATTGTCACTTTTTTTTTCTCTTCCTTCGTAGAAGCGTGGATAATTAATGTAATAACAGGATAATTAAATCCGACATTTTTTTTTTCCTTCCAACACTACTCGAGTGAAAATAATGGTGTTTTAGCAAGCAAAAAAAGGCGCAGAGTGGAGTAAAATAAATGAAACATTACTTATTCATCCGATCTAAAATGTCACGTAAATTCCCTCGTTTTTTTTATATTTCTTTATTTTCCTTTGTTTCGCGTGGGCAACATAGCTGCATCATAAACGTAATTCATGCAACCGAGTCGGGCTAAAGGTAGAAAAAAAAAACTGCAGCATTACACAAAGATACGAGAGAATCATCGGTCGAGTAGCACTGGTCGAGATAAAAATACGAGCGATAGCAAATTGCGCGTCGCATCGTGGATCTGCATTTGTAAATTTGTCTTGTCGGCGCGACGGCGATGATGCACTCGTCCGTTGTTTGATCTTTTCATGCCCTGCTGTAATGGCTAACAGCTGAATTAAAATGTATCTCTCGACTCTTAAAGCCTCGTCATTTATTCACAATCGGCGGATTTTATTCAATAAGAGGGCTTAATGGAAAAATTCTTCAAAGTATATTATTGCTCGCCCATGCGTAGCGAAAAACGTACGAGCTCTTATTGGATTTACCGAACTCTTGTGACTCGAGTGCGGTGAATTTTCCTTCTTAAACATCGTGAGTTTAAATTCAATTTTCCAAGGATAACCGCACGAAAAAAGTTTTAAAAGAATTTTTACTACTATTATTGTTTTTTGCAAGTACTCAACAAAGCTTACATCAGAGAGTCCCAGTAAATTTCTCTTTCTACATTACTACTTTCCACTCTCAGCCCCAGCAATCTATTAAATAACAGTTATCTTATTCCGTAATTAATTGACTCTCGCGGCTGATGATAATGATGAAGCGGCTGAAATCGTCGCGCTAGCGCCGAACAAGCCTAGCGCATTATCTCGATTCGCGCGCGCTCGCGACATTGTTCCATTGTCCCGGAAAAGCGACGCGGTGGAAAGGGAAAGGTAAAAAACGAAAGGGAAATCGTCCACTCGGAAAACGCTCGCGCTCTCGATTTTGAAATATCCACCAATTTGATTCGCGAACGACAAAACACCCCTCGTTCGTTAAATAATTGCGACGAATATAAACTAACTTACGCGCGGAGAATGAACGACAATAAAAGAAAAAAAAAGTATAATCAGAGAAAGAGAGGTCCAACATTTTTGATCTCAGCAGGCTAGCGCACGCATGACGTACGTACGAGTCACTTTCTCGCTGATGTCGGCGAATGGCAAGTGCAGCGCCGCACCAACACACATGAGCGCGCGCGCGTTCGCTTTTTCACGGCCTTGAAAGAGCTGTTTCTTTGTGCTGATCCCGAGCTGCCCCGTACCGTGGACAACCGGTCGTGCATGCGCGTGTTTACAGACTTACTCACTTTTTAGCCCCAAAAAATTTAACAAAACTATTTCAAGTTCCCTATCGCTCGCTACGCGAAGACGAATTTCCAATTGTTGCAAGCTCCCCATTTTGGAGCTCTTTGTTGAATTCATATGGTAATTTTAAAAAAAAGTACTCGATCGGTCATAAAACTGAATCATTAAACGGACCGGTTGACTCTTTTATCGATCGCTTTCTACTGGTAACGCTTCTCTTTTTGTCCGAGCATGCAAGCTCGTTTTAAGTTTTGTGTAAAAATTATAATCACCCGATAAACTCGCTTGCATGCGCGTATCAGCTCCATCAATCTCACTCAAAAATGCATCTGCTCGCATCGGGGAAGCGCAATTCCTCAGAGTTTTGTAATCATAAAATCGATACGAAAACCTTGAAAACGCTCCAACAAAAATAATAAAAAAAAAAAAAACCCAGCAGCAATTTTTCCGGGAGTCATTTATTTTTACTCGACGGGAGCTTTTTTCTTCTCTCGGGGAAGCTCTCTACCCCCCGCGACGAACAATGGGTTGAGTGCAACCGCTGAGCGCATTACCTTGTTGCAAGATCCTTGAAGGTAACCTCATTTCCGGTTTGTTGAATATCAACTCGATAAGCTCGTAAAAAATAAATAAGTCGAGCTTTTGCCGAGCTTTTCGCACGTGTCATTGCTAAATGTGGGCACGCGTGCATTATCAGAGGGTGAACATATTTTTTTTCAATATCCTTTGATGCGTCGTAACGCAGACAAAAGGCAAACGTAAGATCATTAATGCATAATGAGGAAATTCATTATTAGTGCGGGTATTAGATGCAGGTTGATGATGATGTTGCGCTCGCGCGCGGTAATGGTTCTATAAAACCGAGTAATCTTGGTTACGTTAAAAACCTTCGATTCATCACGGACGGTTAATAATGATGAAAAAGAGAGAGAGAGAAAACGAAGAAGAAGAAGAAGATGAACTTGAGTCGTCACGCTCGGGTAGAGTAGTGAGTAACCCCGCGTCTTAGATGCTAATCTTTCCCAAGGGCAGCCCGATACCATCGCGACACCTCGTCGGGGTGGTAACACAATGGGAGGTGCCGTCGACTCTTCCATTTTTTTTTTTTTATCATTCCGTACCCCAGCATCGTAAACGACGAACGAATTAAGGTTCGATGTATTAACGACCGTAATTAATGCTACTCATTGCGCGCCAGTGCATGTCGGTCGGTCGGTCGGTCGCCGCACAATGCATCGTCTCGGTCGTACTTTGTTCCCATCGCAGCCTCGCGCCCGCATGCGCAGATTTTCCTTTGTCCCGGGTCCCGCGCGTAGCAAATTAGCGCGAAAATTTTCCCAACCGGTTTTCCAAAAAAATTAACAAAGACCGGAAGCTGATACGATTCGGCCGGCACCCCCGTCGTCATAATTCAGGCATCCGATCGCTCCTCGCCATTGACATTGTCGGGCTTGATTTACGCGAGAGTACGTCACGCTAAAGGACCTTTATAGTGCAACACTCTCTTACCTACGTAATTGTTTCAAGGTTACATCGCACGTCGTTCGTTCAGTTGTTGGCTGTTTTTTTTTTTTTTTTTTTTTCTTTGCTTCCATGCCGCGTACAGGTGTAATTAATTTCGAGCGGGTGACGCTAATTGACTTTCATTAGAGAGAATATATTATACGCGTAAGAGTTTGCTAATGTCACTGTAGTTAGTTTGTAGTTTTCTAATAACAGCCCGATTGCGAGTGGTAATGTACTCGTCTTCGTGTAAACGTTTGCTCAATGACAATGCACTGTTCATCCGCCTGTTTATTTAATCTGAAATCTAATCCCCCCCTCGGCCGTTATTAACCCCACTATTGGATTTAATTGCCTTCTTTTCACGGTGATCGTACCTCTAATTTGTTTATCACCATTGTTATTGTTAATTGCACGATTGCAGGATCAAAGTGCGTTTTCTCGAACGGAGATTTAAATTTACTGCGAAATAATTCTGGCCGGAGATAGACACCAATAATATTCAATAAATGACAGCGCGCGCATCCGAGCGCTAATTTTTCACCGCAGATAAAAGTGCTTTGCGCGGCGCGTAATCGTTGTGGTCAGACGCGAGCGCGCGGTCTACCGTTGATAAAGCACGTCAGCCCGACCAGAGATAAGCTTCGATGAGTATGAGAGACAACCAATAGCCCGGTGGTACGTCATCCTTGACATGCGCTATTTCATCTATTTCTTTCTTTCTTTTCATTAAAAAAAAAAAAAAAAAAAAAAAGAGGTTGACTGGAAAATTTATGATGGCTTTGCGAAATTTTACGTCTGGTTTGCGTGAGGATATCGGCTTTCATGTGCCATCGTAAACTCCGAGCATCGCGCTGAGTTTTATTATTTAATTGGCGTCCGAGGGGATCGTCAAGACGCCTTATTTCAAACAATTTTTTGTCGATATGTAAAAAAAAAAAAAGATATAGGGATAAATGACAAAGAGTAGTGGTCAAGTGACGAAAGTTTATTAATAGGTCTTGGGCGCAGGCACGAGGTTAAATTTACGCGCGCAATGCGCGAGTATGGTTGGTAATGTAATTGCAGCTAAATGAGGTCAACCCGAATAGATAATAAAATGTGTAGAACGTGACTGCATTCGTAGTATTAAAAGAGAGGCACTATCGTGTGTGTAAACGATTTTTTTCCCTTTTTTTTTTTTTCTAAACTATCGTACCCGAGGTCGCGCATCGTCGTTTACATGTATCGTAGACCACGATTTTATTAATCTACGCCTGTCGACGCCTGCTTCATAGCCACAAGTGCTATTTTCAAATAAATCTAGTTTGATTGCCTTTCGTTATCTTTTCATAACAGATGATTTTTTTTTCTATCTTTATTCTTTATCCTGCGTTGCGCTATCTTACTATAAACAAATAATAATTTAGTTTATTTATCCGCATACTTAACGTACGCTCAGCGAAAATTTATCACACTCGAGTACTCATGAATACACGCTTACACATTGTATAAATTATGCAAAATCGTGCGTTTTAGTGATGGCGATTGAATGGAAAATAATCAACATTGTTAATAAGAATGATAAAATTAATTCTTTTTTTTATAATCGACTGCCTACTAAAACTCTCATATGATTGATACGTTCTTGAAGCGATGCGAGATTTTATATTGATAAAAATTCAATTCAGCTTAGTAAATAGACCGCCAGCGCCATCTGTCGGACTTATCGGGAAGTAACCCAGCAGTCTCCCTTTAATAAAATATCCTTTTATCTTTTTTGCAGATCGGTTGCCACGACGATCGGACGAGGACACAACACTGATCGACGCTGATCTGTCGAGGACGCCGCTGCCAGACCTGGTCCTGTCGGCCATGCAACAGTTGCCCTCGACCTCGCCACCTCAGGTGACGGTGTCGGCCCCCAGCAGTCCCACCCGGGACGCGGCCTTCCAGTTCCCCGAGTGCGGCGCCGGTTCGTCGGTGGCCACGATGATTTCCGGGGGAACCATGCCGGTGCCGAGTCCCCGACCGAAGCCTCGCAGACGGCGGCTCACGTCCGAGGGCTCGCTGCCCGAGAAGATCCCGAGCTCGCCCCTGCAGAGGCAGTTCGAGTGCAGCGCTGCCCACGGTACCTGCTGCGCCCACAGATGGTGGTCCTACGCCAGCCTCGACGAGAGGGAGTGGGCCACCGTTGGTGCTGGGCTCAGGAACATCGCCGACGACTTCCACGCCAACAAGGCCAAGGTTTGTGCTACGTACTTTATTTTCATTAGATTAGTTTTGTATGTTGTCCTTTTTTTTCTGCAACGAATAATCGCCCTTTTGGCCGAAGTAAAACGACCTTTAACTCGAGCGCACGGTTAGCTCGTATCGCGTGTCTCTTTGCCTGCATATATACAGCCCGAGCGATATCGAGTTACCGGCAGTTTGAGAATTGTGGGATTGTTTACCTTTCGTCACGCGTTTCGCACTGACCTGTCTTACGTAGGTATTTGATGATAAATCAAACCTGCTGCACTTGAAATTAAACCTCAGTTAGCAGCTGAGGAGTCTTCGAGGAATAAAGTAAGGTATTAAGAGAAGCGTAATAAAGAGGGGAGCAATAGAATTCAAGTAGAAACAGTTCTCCCCCCGGAGCTTATCAATTAAACACCGGGCGAAGAGGAGAAAATCCGCGGACGAGCAAAGGGAATAATAGCTTCCTCCTGGATCCTACACCGGGGTCAACTCTCATTTAATCGTCGAATCTTTCGAGATTGCGATATCTCCCTTTCTCCCTATCCAGCATCCAAGATTTCTTCAATTTCACGGCTGTCTTCTTTTCTTCGATTACCGGCACTTAACTGGTAATAATTAGAAGCACCCCCCGGGGATTGGATATTTTCGTCGTAGTCGTATTCGGGGGCTTAAAATACTAAAAGACCGGGAAAATTACACGCGCTTCTCTTTGTTTTCGCAGTTATTAAACTGCTCCGGCCGAAGAATGCGACAGCCGAGGATGTAAACACTTTGTCGAAACTTATTCGCCAAAGTCTTTTGATCTGACAAATTCTCGCTGACGGTTAATTTGCGTCTTTCGCGCGAAATAAATGCGTCACTTGAAAGTTACCTTTTAAACATAAATTCGGAAGGATCGGTCCGGTATATAGTTGATAAACGGTATGGCTCTGGGCTTGTTCTCGCCCGGTCATCCCTCCGGATACACCGCGCAGGGGCTTAGGGGAAGGATGCAGCTGCGACTAGCGGGAGGCGTTGGACGTCTCGGGACCGATATTTATGGCACCGGTGGGGATGCAGAGACCTCTTAGTGCAGGTGATCGCCCCCTTACTTGTGAAGAAATCAATCCTTGGTGAAACTACGAATGAATTTTTTATTCATCGTACCGATCGTAAAGTGTCTTTTACGAGTTCGATAATTTCACGACTCGATAATCGGCTTGTTACGCAGCCTAATTGCGCGCTCCTCGGATTCGATCCCTAAAAAACTTTTTTTTCCTCCTTAAGTCGCCCGTAATAGGCCGTCGGGTGATCGCGCACCGGGGTCTTTTGTGTGTACGAGTCGCGTGTGCTAAGCACCGCTCGTTGTTTTTTGCCCGGGAGAACTTTTACGATTTGTCTCTGTTATTCCGAGTCTCGCTCGAATATATTATTACGCTCGCGTTTAATGCCCGCATTATCAATTTGGACTTTTGAAGAAATTTCACTTATTACGAATTTACGTATCTCTTTGTCGAGTCGTTATTATTTTTCCAAGAAGATGCGCAAAATAAACATACTAAGCAAGATCTTGTAAAAAAAAGGGGCTTTTCTCGGGAAAATCGCGAAGATACGCACACAATGGACCCGCGAACGAAGATTAATGGGACGAGCCCGAGGTTTTGATTGCGAGGCGCGTGTACGAGCCTTAATGGTTGCAGGCACGGGGAGGAGGATCCTGAGAAACGCTGCATACACAGATAATGGCTGGCGAGGCGTTGATTTCCAATTAGATTTATGGACGCTATCACATTTATTGTTTCTTCGAAGCCCGGTATTTTTCACTCGACAAACGACGACTTTTTTCATTAATTTGGCTCGTCGTTAACTGAAACTCATGCACTTGTCGTCTAAACATATCCCAAGACAATCAACTTGAGAAATAAAAAAGGGATAACATTATACGTGAATCACACTCGCATTACAAATCGCGACGACGAAAGTTTGTTTTCGCTGCAGCGGCAATGCACCACGCTAAAAAGTCAAACACGATTAAGCCCCGGCGAAATTAGAGCTGTGTATTTTTGTCTTGAGGGAGAGAGAGAGAGAGAGGGAAAAAAAGGAAATAAATAAAAGAGAGAGAGAGAGAGAGAAAGAAGAAGGGAGAGGAAAAACAAAGAGAGGCCTGCAAATAAGCTCCAGCCTAGCGATATTATTCCTTGGCACTAAAAGTAGCGGCCCGAGTAACGAGGGTGGCCCCTAGCAATTCTCTCTCTCTCTCTCTCGTACATGCCGAGCGATTTATTCTTGAAACTCGCGCGGGGAATTACGTGATTTTAAATATACCACCGAAGCGCGACCGATTGGTGCTCAATAAAAAAAAAAAAAAAAAAAGATATTCAGAGGACGATAACACACCCAGCTGTAGGAATACATGGGAGAGATTTCCGATAAGGCGAGCGAGCAGCGAGGTGTAAAGTGAAAGGGCGCGACAAAAGACGAGCCGGGTCAAAGACGCGCCTATGCATCACTGTCGCAACGCACAATTGGGTTTACCTGCACAACCTGCTGCCAGGGCTGATTGTGTCAAAGGCCACTTTACATGTAACGGTATTGCATTTTATATCCACCCCGGGCTCGTTAATTAGGCTCTCGTTTTTGACGTCGTGAATCAATCCGTAGGAAGAGCGATTGAATCACTCCGGCACCGTAACGGTAGATCGATGATTTAAGCCGAATAAATCAGCGCTTTACCCCATTGTTTACCCAAACCTTTCTTTTCTTTCTTTCCTCTTTTTTTTTTTTTTGCTATTTGTCTGCTAAACGCGAGTTGACAGTTGCGCAATGGCATACTTTCAGCGTGATCGGACGAATTTTCAACGTCATAGTTGCTAAGCCTTTTTTCGAACAATGATCGGGAAACTTAATCATATAAAGCACCCGCGCTCGCGGATCAAGATTGGCACGCACGTGCGCTGCGTAATCGGTTGGGAATATTCACGGAATCTACCGAGTGCAAGTGTTGAGTCTTGCATTATTCTTATCCGTGGGTTTTTACGGGCTAGTTCGCGGCGAGAGGAATTATCTTTGTGCAGTGCATCCACCGCCACGAACATGTCCTTTAACGATAATCATGAACTGGGAAGTTGAAATAAAAATTAGATCGACGGATCATATGTTTGGAAAAAATTAATTCCAATTCGAATTATATGCTCATTGATAATCTTGGGAATATTGCGAATAGTAAAATAATTTAATACTGACGTTAGCAGTGAGATAAACATAATGATAACAATAATAATATTGTTTTTTTTTTCTGACGCTTCTTCGTCTTCTTTTTTTAACGCCCCTGGTTTAATTGCCATAATTGCGACAACAAAGCAATTAGCGTTTGTTAATATTCAACGAGAGCGGCTGCGCCATGAGAATTTTAACACTCACGCACGGCTTATTATACCCGATTCGATTGTTTATATTTAGGCTTTTATTATTATTTAAATGTATTCATATTAAGTCCATTTTCATAAACTTCGAGGCTTTAAATAACAAATCGCGTATAATCATTTTAATTATAACCTCCAATTGAAACATTAACAATATTTTCCCGGATTTAAGTTATCCACTAAAGTAATTTCGTTAATTCATTGAGTTGCTTAGGTATGATTCAGAAACGGAGAAATCCAATCGAGATCGTAACAGTAATCCAAACGCATTGTTTTCATAAAAGTCTATCTGCTTGAGTATCAAGTAATAATCACGGGGGATTAAGTGGAACTTTCTCTCTCGCCCAGTCCATTCGGAAGAACACCACAGAATCCAAACAATAGTCAACGCGCTTCCCCCCCCCCCCTGCGCTAATACATCACGCGCCCCTCTTGGCCGAAAATGGGTTTTCGTAAAGTTTCATCCCGGAAAATAGAAAAGCAATCGTCCCCGAAGTGATGAAGACGGGCTAATCGAAGAGGTGGATGGTAGCGTTTTGTCCCATAACTCTCCCTTAATGTGACGCAGCTTTCTTGGTCCCTTCGTAATCTCTCTTTGGCGAGAGATGACCCATCATAAAAGCCCGCTGGACTTTATTATTATCGTCGTTGCAGCTCGTATCGGGATTAAGACGGAATCGGAAGTCGGGGTTATCATTTCCCGTGTGTATTCGCACTTATGTAACCAAGCGATAAAAGTGATTTACGGTTATTATCGGAGTGACGCCTTTTAATGGGCATCCAGCGTAGGGCGTGAGCGCTATTATTTGTTTTTGTCTCACCAAATTTTATATCACTTTGTTTTGTCCTAGACTCTGGTAAGTGGTAACGGACCGATATAGTCAGACGTCTAGATTTTTTTTCTAGAAAACAAAATTCGCTCGGTGGTTGGAAATCCCGGGACTTATCGTCATCTGTGGGGAGACACTCCTGCTTCTAATTGGGCGAGTGTCTGCTGTAATTGGGAGGATTTAAATTAGGGAAGGCTTCTTCAGCTTGACAGGTTTTTGTTTCAAATTTTTTCGAGCTGAAAAGAAAAGAAGACGAAGAAGAGGCGGATGTAAGCTCTCGATTATTATTATTGTTATAATACCACAAGCGAGGGGTTTCGAATTTCGAGACGGTAGCATCAGCGATAAGACTTATCTCGTGGCAGAATCTCGGGAATAATAAATTCGCAGGAATCAACGTCCTCGAGGTCACAGAACTCGAGAAACGTGCAGTATTGTTGTTGTGCAGGCTGCAGTGACAGCCGAGGATGAGCTGCCCAAATTCCGGTTAATCGAATGCGGTGCATGTTTGCGCGACAGAAAATTCTCCAAATGAAATTAGATACACCTGGTCGTTCATTGTTGAAAAAAAAAAGGACAACTGATATAAAAGAAAATAAAAAAAGTCAGTCGTTTATATTTTATTAACGTTTTTGTTTGTGGTTGTTTTTGGATTGTTGCAGGACGCTGAGAACGAGAAGCTGAGATTTCCCTTTCTGCCGACGAGTCTGTCGACATCACGAAGCAATTTGATCTCGGCGACCACCAGTCCGATAGGATCAACGGACAACCTTCTGTCGATGCTGATCCCGGGGCCGGTGCGCGAGACCCTCTGGACGACGCTCGCCCTCTACCTGGGCTGGCGGCTCGTCTCTCGTCTACGATAGGACGCTCCGCTGTCCCTTCTTTATGCTCCCCTCGATCAATAAAGAAGGCATCAGTCTTATCATCGTCGTCTCCACAACGAGAGTCACAAGTAACTCCAAGCAAGCTCCTTGACAATGAATTTTTTCGTGCTTGTTCCGCCACGCGCGGACGAGGCTAAAGATACTTAAATTTAATTTGATGCTGCGAATCTACTGCACTCGAGAAGACGACGAGGAAGGCCTTTTTTTTTAGTCGCTGTTCACGACGAGCTCTTTTTTTTTTCTTTTTTTTTTATCAACTTCCGAATGTCAAGCGTCAATCGCGTCCGAGATTTGGGTTTTCAAAAGAAGACTGCTGTCTGGTAATTGTGATTTTTTAGATAGGCGGAAATTTCAAGCGAATATGTGAGAATTAATTGTAAATACAGAGAGCAGTCTTTGAGCACTTAAAAGCTGTGAATTTAAAACTTTTGAGACAATAGTAAATTTAAAAATCCAAGCGGAGAAAAAAGTTTCGGACAAATTTTCGCACTCTCGGACGCCAGTGACGCACCATGGCCCGGGCATGGCGTGCCATCTTTTCGCGCGATCTTTGTATCCGAACATTGTGGAGAAAACAAAAAAGTTTGAATTCGCGAGAATTCACGCTTTTAAGTTTTCTCTTTATCTGTGTGTTTCGCGCGCATTGTATTTTTAATTTTTACATGCTACAGAATAGGACCGGAAGAGGGAGAGATTAAAAGAAGATAAAAAAAGAGTATAAGATAAATAAAAAGCGGAGGGGAGGGTGGAGAGCTAACGTCGAGATCCAAAGAGGACTTAAATCCAATAATCAAACGATGATCTCATTACTAATAAACAAAGAGAATTAAATAAAGTAGTGTGATTTGTATGAGGAAGTAATACAGAGGAGGATATGAAAAAATAAAATAAAAGAAAAGTAAAAAATGAAATGAATTATTATTAGATGAAAAAAAATAATAATAATGATAATAAGCGCCACGGCGCTGTTCGAAAGTGTGAATCTTAGATTGTTAGGTAATATATTTTTGCTTTTGACTTTGACATGTTCGACTGACACTTGCCTTGATACGTGCCAGCGATAACTGCAGGACTTTGAAATAAGTAATATACTTATACGTGTAAGTATAATACCATGTGATTAAAAAATATATATTAAAAAAAGTATATATTATATAAACTATACATAACTATAAATATAAAGAATAAATAAATAATCGGTTAAGAGTAAATTTTTTTATTTAGGCAATTGTCTAATCTACTTTAGTGAGTAAAGCAATCATTATGATGATGAAATGATGTAAAATTTAAGAATGTCCAGTAGTCGTTGGCACGTATAAACGCGTCGTCGTTGTTGTAAATACAGTTGAGTACTAACGTTTAACAAAAAAAAAAAAAAATAATGATAAAATTTTTTTAAATACTTGCGAGAAAATACGGGACGTCGGTTGTGTATTTCCAAGCGAGAGGTTTTTTTCATAATTAAAGAAGGAAGGGAAGAGGCAGCGCGACGATTAATTGTATAAATCTAAAGTAATAATATAAAAAAACTAAAAAAAAAAAAAAAAAAAAAAAAACTTAAAAAAAAAAAAATCAGTAATAAGTAATTAATTAAAGTAGATAATTGATATAGATCGAGGAGCGCAGCATCTGATTGGCTCGCTGCGCGGCCCGTGGACAGTTTTCAAATGATCTCCGGTAGCTTAGCTCTTAGTGGTACTTCGCACCCCTAACTTCAACTGTTACGGGTTAGAGGTACCTGTTTTTTCCCTTAATGCTTTCTCTAACTTCTATCAATTCCTTCTTTTCCTCGCCCCTTACTCCCCCCTTTTTTTTATTTATTAATTTAATTTTTTTTCTATCTGTCTTTTTTTTTTCTCTAGCTCTGTCCATTTCTTCCTTGTAGCTTCTGTACCCTCTCAGCTTACTCTGCAGTTTCTGTCGATCTGAAAATTTTTCACGAAAAACAAAAATAAACGAAAAACTTATAAAGAGTATCGGCTCTAACGATGGTTTTGTCGGGCGCTAAAATTAATTTTTTTCAATAATTTTGGAACATAAATTATTTGACAAGAAAGTTTTAAAAAAATAAAAATGAAAAAACTAAAAAGAAAAATTTAGTTGAGTAAGCCGCATAAAATCATCAGGAGACCTAATACCGTCTGTGTTTTTTAACATTAATTCAATATACTATAATAAAAGCATAACATATACTTGTCTCTTAATATTTCAGTGTGTAGAAAGAATAGTATTTATTTAGATAATGTATCCCTGCTTGTTCATCGAGGCAACCGCTTTTTCAATTCTTTTAATTTAGTTTTAACAGTAGCTTTGATTCACTTGTAGAGTCTCGTTATTAAAGATAAACAAAATTTCGTTTTTTTTTCTAAAATTAATCTTTTGTTCATTAAACTCAGTGTTGTTGCCTCAGCCATACAACTCCCCATTCCTTTATCAATGTGGGCTTCGAGATTTTCATTATACTTGTTCTTAAACTCTTGCATTTCAAGCCAAGAACAGTTTCTTGTATTTTTGGTGTCAATTCACAACTTTACAAAAATTTACCATCCAAAACGTCATACTTTTCAAAAAATAATACAATTAGAAAAAAAAAAATTTCTTAAAACTATAAATGTTTTTGATAACAATGAATCTCGTTTCTCACTTAAATAAACAAGAAAATAAATTTTTATCGAATGTCTTCTAGTGCTATTGTATAAATAGAAGACCTGCGAGAGAATAAATATTTTCTGTCTAATCCTTATTAAGCGTTACAATATAAAATAATTTTCCGTCGTGAAAGCCTACTTCTTCGGATTTAAAAAGAGAGAACAACCGAGCGAGCATAGAGTCCCTTTTTCTAAAATTCGGTACATGGTAAAAAAAATAAAATTAATATTAATTCAATAACATTGATAATAATAATAAAGACGATCGACGTACAGAAATTTGAATATGTAAATATGCATTTTTCTCAAACGCGTAAATGTGTAATTTAAAAACGATGGCCTGAAAAAATTAACGAAATAAAAAACTGTTTAAACGAGACAAAGGCAAGCGCGTGTAAATAAAACTGCTTCTTCTTCTTTTTTTATTTTTTGTTTTTAATACAACACTACAGCATTTTTTGTCTTTGCACATATACACTTACAGTTTCATTTTTGTTTTATTTTTTCAATCATTTTTGATGTTTTTTTTTTCTTTTTTATGATTTTTACCGCGTACTGAAATACAGAACCTTAGAGCAGTAAACAAGTAGAAGCATTTTATAGCTAGTAATCAGCCATATGGAGAAACGTAATAAGCTATGATAAAAACATTGATAAAGTCTATATATATAATGAAAGACGCTATTATAAAAAAGTATATAAATAAACATAAATATATATTTTAAATGGTATATTTGATGAAATCGCGATTATTGTTTTTGAAAAAGACAAGAAGGTTTAGAATGCGTAAGGTGTTGCCAATTTTGTCGACGTTGATCCTCATCATAAATGATGATAATAACAAACGAAAAAAAATAAAAAACAAAAAAAAACAAAAAATAATTATTTAAAAAAATAAAATTAAAAAAAAAATTTTTGCGAGATCGAAACTTGCAACTGGTGTGCGGGACATCATTGACTCTTAAAATTCGTGTTCACAAAAAAAATTGTTTCAAAAGTTCAATGTGTGATACTTTTTTTAAAACCAGAGTCAGTGATGTACCGCACGCGAGTTGCCGACTCGAAGGGACGAATGAAGGAATAAGCTGTAACTGTGACTATGCGGATCACGGGGAACCGGCTGTGCCCCAAAATAAAATTTCAAAATTACCCAAATGAGAAAAAAAAGAAAAAAGAACCTTTTGGTTTTGAATTTAAAAATGATGCACAGCTCGGTTCGCCCGAGATCCCCGCGCGTCAAAGCGTCACTGTGATCTCGTAATTATTAGATATAAAAATATATATTAACAAATAATCGTATTGAATATTGTAACGTTCCTCCTTTAACCTCTTTTTCAAAAATATCCCTTTCTTTTTTTTTTGAACTCCCCAAAACCCTTTAATTAATTTATCCCTTTTCCTCTTGACCCTAACCCCTCATTAGTTCGTAACTGTAACCGTACTTTAAAGTTAATCGAATTCAAATGATCTCTCGAAGACGCCGATTTGTTGGTCGAATTTGCATTTTTTCCAGTGTCTTTCGTTCGCCAGGTGATAATTTTTTATTGGACTTTATTTTCTTAAACTCGGGTTAATGTGATAACTCTGTCTTTTTTTTCTGTTCATCTTTCGAATCAATTAATTCGAAGTGGAAGAAAAGGGGAGAAAATTTTGGGAACGAAAGGCACTGGCTCTCATTAATCACCTCAAACGTGTGTTCTTCGATATTGCGTTTTAAAGATAGTTTATTATAATTATTTTATCATTACGAGTTATATTTATAATTATTATTCATTATTTTTTATTACTTATATTATAAGATAACCATAAACTTTTTTTTTATTTAATTTTGAGAATCGCATGCGTATTTAATTATTCTTTTCCACATTTAAAACGATTATTTCTTTTTGTTTCCTCCAAATTGTAAACAAAGATTGTAGAAACGTCGTAATACTGTGCATTTAAGAACTTAAGTTTCAATTTGTTATTTTTTTTTCGGCGCTAAAGAGGTAATCGACTAGTCTTTACCAGACACAACATTGAGATTTTTCGTAACGGATACTTGTAAGATTAAGATTTTTTGATACACGACAATTTTTTACACTAATAAATGACTACAGTATTGCCATAAAAATTGTGTTGGTTTTTTGTCAAATCTCGCTTCATTTTTCTTCAAAACGCTTCCTTTTTTTGAAATTACAAAATAAACGAAAACTGTTCAAAGTGTCAAAGACCAATAATAAAGCGAGAGAATAAAACAAATTTCCATTTGTTCAGACTGTCTTAAGTTTGCCATAAAGCGAATGAACGCTACAAAAAGTTCGCGATCGATTGCTTCAACTTCTAAAAAAAAAAGGTGCCAATCATAGCACGCATGCATTTAGTGTCGCTTTAGCGTGTTTTTTTTTTTTATTTTATTTCTTTTGTCATATCCTCTTCAATTTGGCTGTCATTGATCGACAAAAAGTCGATCACTCAATAAAGAGTTATATTTGTTTTTTTATTAATTTTAAAAATACTTTGTTTTTTCTTATTTGTTTTTCTTTTCTTTTTTCTTTATTTTAATTTAAACTTTGATCACGTTAAAGCGTTACCGATAGCCAAACATCCCGTGGACCATTCTTTTTTCTTTTTTCTTTTTTGTTTTGCCAAAATTATTTCTCGGACATCTTTTGTTGAAAAAAGATTAATCAAAAAGTATGAATGAATGATATTTAAAATCAATTTAAAAATTTATATCGCTAGGGAAAACTGCGTCAATTTATTGAACTGTCATTGAAGTAAAAAAAAAAAAATATATAAAAGAAAAAAGAAAAAATTCAGACGAGAAAGAAAAGTAATAACAAAAAAGAAAAACGAGTCTGACCGCGGGTTATTACTCAAGCCGTCGTCAAAGCTCGCAAAAATGCCTTGTGATAGAGTCTGGACTCCATGCGCCACCTTTTGTCTTTCAATGCTTTTACCTTTAGAAACTGATAAACTAAAAGAAAATATAAAGCAGATAAAAATATGTAAAATTAAAGTTGATGATAAAAAAATCATATATTTATATAATTGCCGCAGAAAGTAAATGAAAAGTTTTAAAAAGCGGTTGCACTTATTGAAAAATTTCGTCCAGCTGACCAATCCAAAGAAGCGACCAAATAAACCATGATGAGGAATGATGTGGTTGCGAGCGTTTGCGAGATGTGCTTGAGGCGTTTGGTTACAATTTTCATTGAAAAAAGCAAAAAAAAAAAAGCAATGTTGTTTGTATATTTGCAATTGCAAAGGATTGTAAGTGCGATGAAATTTTGAAAATTAAATATCAAATTAACAAATTCACAATTATCTTATTATTTATTTCAATCACTCATTTACAAATCTTTGCATTTAGCCAATGAAATATAAATTTAATGAAGTTCAGAAAATCATTTAGGCGGTCACGTGATAGTTGTACGCCGTTACACACCCAAGTCCCTTGAATTTATTCTGCATTTGCTGCATTTTTATTTAACGAGATTTTAAGCATTTATATTATTTTGTTTGTTTGTTTTTTTACAATTTTTTTTATTTGTTTCTACTATCTAAACCCCTCTCCCCCTCTCACTCCCTTTGTTTCTTAAACTCTTAACTTTTAGTTAAAAAAAAAGAAAGAGAAAAAAAATAAACAATAAAATCTAATATTGAAAAAAAGAGATAAATTAGGTCCTCGTGTCAGCTTTGCTCGTGATTCATAAAAATATAAAAATTTCTCTCAAACGATCAACAGATTCTGTGGACGTAAAAAATTTAGTTGCAAAGCGACTAAACATGTGTATATATACAAAGTTTACACGCGGGACAAAGCTATTGAATTACGGGACCCGATCATATGCTGTGTTATATAAGTCAAGACCTTAAAGTTATTTAAATCATTTATTTTATTTTATATGAATTACGATTCTCCATGTTATTAATTTTATTGATATAATTTTTTTATACGCACTAGGCGTGATTCTCGTATTATAACATTTATCATTATGATTTATTATTATTATTATTACTATTATTATCATTATTATAATTAAAACTAATATATTTTGATTTTTCATAAATACTTGTATTGATTAACTCTTTCATTGATCTTGCGAGCGCAACTCTTTTTCTGTCGGTGTAAATTTATTGTATTCGCTCAAAATCCTCCCGCTCTGGTCCTCAAGATTATATTTAACTCTTATTGTAAATTATATTATTTTGTATCGTATTTTTTAGTTTTTGTACTTTTTATTTTTCGAATATCATGTTCATTCTTGCGTCCGCTGTCCACGTCTGCATAATCGTGACACGGCTCTTAAAATTTTGATAATAAAAGTGAAAATAAATGAAAATGAAAAAAAAAAAAAAAATGTTAAAGAGCGCTAAGCAATCCTTCGAAAGAATGTGAGAAAACGAACGAAATTTTTTTATTGAAAAGAGAATCAGAAAAACGATATGTCTAGATGTACACACGGGCAGGGGGCATCTCTCCGCTACCCGCATGTCTTTCATTGTACAGATTTTTTCACTTTTATAGTTATAATATTGTAAACGTTACAATGTCGATAATTACCTCGTTGGCAAACGTCATCGAATTATTATTGTACTTGATTTTTTATTGAATAAATGTGAACACGCCGAAAAATATATTTGTTGTTGATTTATCTTTAATCCCTTCCTAAAAATTTTGCTTCGATATATTTATTTTTTGCTTATTATTTTCAGGTAGCAGATAACAAATTTTTTTTTTTCATTTATAATAATTACTTGGCAATTTCAAAATAAAGTTCTTGTAATAATATTTCAATTAAGGAAAAATTATTTTTGTATCTTTAATTACAAATAGTTTTTTTACTTATTATCAGTGCAAACTGTGCAATTCTTTATAATTTCAAAATTCAATTTTTTGGTTCCAATACTTACTCACTAATAAAATAAAATAAATAAAAGAATAAAAAATAATTAGTCTATCGTTTTCTAATTTTATTTATTGTTAATTCTTTTGTTATTTACTTTTTTTTTAATCAGTGCCAATTTTAATCGTAAAACAGTTATTTGGTTGACTTTGCAGAATTATTATAGCAGTCATAAGTATGATTTGAAACATCAACCATTGGATTTCTAGTCCGACACTTTTAAGACTGAGCTATTTTCTAACACACGATTTGTCAATTTAAGGATGTTTGAACGGAAAAAAGGTTGAAATAATTAAATAATTTTAGTTAACTTCAAAATAAAATTCAATATTATTTTAAAAAATTTTATATATTATTTGAAAATTGATTAGAAACTACATTTTTATTAATTTAAAAGAGTTTTAAAATTTACCTTTTTAAAAAAAATTTTAAATACTAAAACACAATTTAAAAGCAAAATGAATAAATTTTTTAAATTACATTAAGAATATTTCAAATTAACGTGTTTAAGATTTAACTATTAGTTACTAATTGGTATTAATCTACAAAATTTGACAACATATCTGGTCAATATTAATTAATAATAAATAAGGTAAGTGTGCCTAATATGGCCCCTTGCCTAATATGGCCCCCCCTGTTATTTTGAATATGCTCGATATGCGGCATCTCTACAAGGTAGGAAGAAGTCAAAAACACTGAATTATGAAGTTTTCAGTTCTTTAGAACATTTTAAAATTATTTTTGCGCACGCCTAATAGCTCAAACTCGTTTTGTATACCTCCGTTATTATTTTACGTTGTAATTAAATGGTCTGCCAAAAGATTTAGATGCATCTGACCAAAATTTGAATAAGTAGCTTCGATTCGTTATTGTTTCAGCTTTAAAACGCGACCTTAGTTTTTGTTCAACTCGTTTTCTAACGGGTTTTATTCTTAAATAACTTTTTAATATGCAGTGTACCTAATATGGCCCCCCGCGAATTAGTAGAAATACCGATATTAAGAGTCCTTAGTTTCATGTTTACTTTTTAGAAAATCCTATCCTAATACTATTTAAGAAAAATAAATTTAATTGTTTCAAAGCTTTTTTTCATTTTATAACTAAAAAAGCATTCTAGCTCAAAAATCAAACTTTGATAAAAATTTAAAATTGTAATTTTTCTACTGGCTGCAAAGCTTTCAAAAAAATTGTAAAAAATGCTCAATTTTTAAATAAATTATTTTTAAAATGTTAAAAATTTTGAAGTTTTTTTTAATCTCATATTCTGATTGATTTAAAAAATCGCAATGAATAAAATACCTCAGGGGGGAGAGGGGGGCCATATTAGGACACAAATTTTATGTGTCTTAAAAAACCGTGTTTTGGTAAATCCTCTGGCATTTGAAGCTCATTAATCAAAACCAAACGTGTAAGGTCTCATTTTAAAGCTCTTGAATTAAGCTTTAAAATGAGACCTTACCCGTCAAAAAATAGTGATTTGATTCGCCACAACGTCGATTCTCGCTTAGGGGGGCCATATTAGGTACAGGTACCTTATTATGAGTTTTCTCAATAAATGTTCTATGAAAAATGTTTTATTTTATTCTTATATAAATAATATATTCATTATGGACGAGTTGAATTTAATTATTAATATTAAAGCTTACGTAAAATTATTTTAAATAAAATCAAAAATCACAAAAACATAACATTCAAATGTTATAAATTCGAACACAAAGCATTCATAACAATAATTTTGATTCTAATATAATTTTGAAGACTGGATGTTGTGGATAACTCCTTCAAACTCTTCCGGTCCATTAATAGTAAAAAAAACGTCGGACGTAGTCATGGTAGCAAGCAATACATCGAAATGTGCTAACTTTTAGGGATGTTTGCTAATAATTTTTTTTTTTTTTTTTTTTTTTTTTCTTGCATCACTTATACGTGCACAAATTTATTAATGCACAATTTCAATGGTGCACAACTGATATTGTATACAATTTTTCCGTACGCTGCGCAAAAAAAATTTCGTGCTCAAATACATGGGGGCCTTTGATATTGATTGAAAAAATTTTTACACTTCTTTTGAAATTAATAATATATCATTCAGCTAATCAACTTTACCGTTTGAATTGAAAACAACAGAAGCCTAGTACGAAACACATCTTTCACAAAAACGAGCCAACTACCGATGGCTAAATGGCGGTATCAGTATGCAAAATTAAATTGTTGCAGGCAATCTCCTGGACGACGACGTGACGAAGAGAGTAGCTCCGACGGAGGGCGGGGGCAGGGTTGAGTTGCAAGCACCTGTGCACCACAGTCGTGGCAGCAGCTTCCGGCGCGTCTTGCCGGTCCCCTAATGGCTTGCCCGATGGAGACGGTACCATCTGGGGAGCTCATTACTAAGGGATGTAACCGCAAACCAATCAGCCGACCGCCCTCCGAATTCGGGGGTACCCGCACCGCAAGACGCTCTGCTTCGGAGTGCAGCCCGATTATGGATTAGACCGAGGAGAAGCTGCTGCAAGTAATCGCATGTGCAGAGTACGTCAACTTCGAGCTGGCATTGTATGGCGATGCAGCGAGGTGACTCTCGAGCAGCCTGCTCGCGCCTAAGCCCTCTTGAATGATTGCGTCGATGGATACCTGCTGCCACTGCACTCGCATTAATTTTGCTGATAATCCCGCCGCACGCGCTCCGGATTCGGCGTCCAAGCGTGCGCGTACCAACACTGCGGGTTATCGGTGCTCCTGCGGGCTCTACCCATTCGCGTTGTCAGAACCCGATCGGAGATTGAGATGCATTGGCCGGTACGTTAAGCGCCCTCTGCGTTATTCTTATTAAGTGTTAATTATCCACCCCTCGTTATTACAAGGGGGAGGATTACTTTGATCAAGTGCTCAGCGATCCTTCATACAGCGGTTTACTGACTTATTGGGGATTCTTGTTGCGATTTAGCCCGCGATAAATCAACCTCTCGAATCCTCCCTGAGAGCAGGTTATCTAATTGTTCTCTCTCGGCTTTGTGCAGTTGTAAATCACTTACTGCACTTTTCGTTGTTCATCGATTAAAGTACATTAAAAGCTCTAAATTCCAGCTCACCGGGAGAGAAATAAAAAATGGATAAGGGACCGGGGAGAGGGAGATAAAAAAAGAGGTTTATAAAAGCTCCGGTGCACGCGGGGTGGTGACGCATCAAGGGATCAGACGGGCGAGAGCTTTCGAGTCGATCTATTGAAAATTCGCGCGGCGCTGCAATATGAATGTGGAGCTGCACCTGCGTGATTGCACCAGACTTACGGGGAGGATTTCGAAGCTTTAAAATCGAAAAAAAAGGCCAGAGGGAAAACAGATCGGTGCAGCAGCGGCAGCAGATGTCGTCAAAGCACGCGTGTCATTGCAGCGGCGGCGCGGCGTGCATATGCAGATCTAAACGGACACCGATATGACTAAATTTACATACACACCGTGAAGTGGGAGATCTGGGGGGGGGGGGGGGATGCAGCTTCTCCTCGGCCGTGATTGTTGCAGGACTTTCGAGTTTGATTGACGTTATTGGCGGGAGAGCCCGCTGACACCGGATTACATTTCTATTTGCATAAATTTCGCAGATGCACTCTTGTACTCGCACCGAACGGTGCATTCCATAACGTCAGTGCAGTTTCAATTTTACCAAAAAAGCTCAAAGGGATCGGGTTCTCGCTTCGAGACTTTAAATTGCACCGATGGCTATGCTGATACTTTATCGACTCGCCAAAGGGTGAGGTGGAAATTTGAAAAAAAAATTCAAGTTTGCTCATTGGTCGATGATGTTGGGTTTGCGAAATTAAAAGTGATTAAGTTCGCATCAATTACGTTAGAAACAAAAAAAAAAAAATCACGCCGATTTTACCGTAGTGCAAAACGTAATGAATCATAAACTTTTCATCGTCGGACACCCAATCAGTCATCCAACTCTCGCAAGCTACGTAAAAGTAAATTAGTTTCTCCGCGTTTCTACTCCATCCCAATGCACCGCGCAGTCCCGATTTTTCATTTTTCCAATCTTTCCCAAACATTTTCCTCTATTTTCATCCTTGCAAAAAAGAAAAATGCAGCAGCGGCCTGCGTTTGACGATCAATCATCGGCAGGACCCTGAAAAGAACCGCGGGAGGGGGAGTTGGAAGCCTTTGATTGGGCGTCATTATGCGGCAAAGCTTTTAATTCAAATCGTGTAACGAGAGACTCGTCGCCGGATTTGCGTTACGCCGCGACCACCGGATTATTGCATACACCGCAGGGCAAATGATCAAACTACACAATCAATTTTTCTTTTTGTTGTTTTTTTTTCGGACTTTTTTTTTAGCGCGCTGAAAAATTGAAAGGGCGAAAGAGCGATTTAAAATTGGCCGTCGCAACGTATTGAAATTTTTAGGAGGGCTAATCGGATTTTTCGACGTATTTATATGAAAATGATAGGTTACACCGGGGCTGCGAGTCAGGAAGGTCGTTTTGGTTTACATTAAACGGACATCCCTCGAGGGCATGTAAAAGCCATGCGAAAATTGATTGTTACCGAGAGGCTCTTGCGTTACGCAACAAACAAAGTTCTTTTTTGGCAGGCTTGTGTTTCAGCATGAATTATTACGTAAATTTCAAATTCACGTGTGTGTGTCGAGCGCGGTGTTTGACCGACCAAAATTGTAACGCAAAGGCTTAACCGAAACGTTACAAAGGAACTAAAGTGATTATTCCCAATTTTGTTTCGTAATTGCTTTCGTTGTAAATGTAGATGATACTGTAATTGTACTCGAAACATCAAAGATTTTTCATAAAAATTATTAATTATTTTTAATTATCCGGCATGAGGTTCATTTTAACGGGTAATCAAAATTATAATTGAAATTTTCAGATTCATCCGCAGTGCTCTTGTATTAATGCTTTTAAAAAAAAATTTTTGCCTTTTTTAATTATTTTAAAAATTTTTGTTAACCCCCTTTAATATTTATTTATTTATTTATTTATTTTCATCATCAACGGACATTAATCCTTTAATTAATTTATATACCTACATAACAATATGTGATAGTTAAAATTTTTTTTTGTTCAATTATATGTATAATAATAACGATGTTGATTTGAAATTTTCGATTTTTCCTCAAAAATAATTTTTTTTTTTATCTAAACTTAAAATTTACGCTTTAATTTGTAGTACAGGTGACCCTCTCTTATTCGGACTCCTCTTATTCGGAATTTTCTGGGAAAACGTATAGAATGTCTTTGTCTCTCCCATGCAAACCTAAGCAGGGCGAGAGAGACAGAAGTCCGGCCGTTTTGTCCGAATAAGAGAGGTTCACCTGTAACTTGTTACTTACTTTATTTTTTAATTTTTACATCATGTATTTATTTATTTTTTATGATTTTTATTGGAAAAACTGTCACACCCACGTGCTTTTAAACGCGTAACTAAAACAATTAAACTCCAGAGTAATAAACTAGCTCACAATGAATATTTTTGAGTTGCTCATAAAGCGAGCTCCCATTGACGTTGATAAAAAAGGCGCTCGCAGGGTAGGCCTACCAAGCCATCAATCATAGGTCTGCTCGAGTGACTAAATATTCCGGGCTAATCCGCCCGAGAAAAATGATTACAGGTTCGAGTCTCCCCAAGCCGTCACTAAAGCCTCGTAATCGCGGCGGCTTGCTAATAACCCGCGGGCCCTGTACAAGGATCACTTAAGCATGCGTAAAAACTCGACAATGGACGCGTGTCGATAGCCCTTTGAGTTACTTTGGCCGTGAAATATGAACTCGGTACCGCGATCCTATAAACGTGTCGGTCGCAAAGAAGGAGAAGAAGAAAAAAGTTAAAAGGGCGCGACGATTATTATTAGCGATTGTCCGCGGGCACTCGCGTCGCTGACTTGGGAATCGGATGGGAAAAAACGCACGTGAGAGCTGCAGGTTTCTTTTGTTCGCGGGTAAACAATCGAGGGAGGCTATTTGCGTTTTAGGGTGGGAGGGTCAAATTTAGCGGAAGGTCATGGAGCTGTACCTTTTTCTTAGCCGCAGTGCGTGTGTATAAATCAAACGGTGCTGTTGCCACCGAAGACTATTTTGGAGCTGCACCAAGTCGCTACTCTTTGCCTTTGTTCGGCTTCTCCTTTTCTTCTTCTTCTTCTTCTCTGGAACTTCACTACTGCTGAGATGTGGACTCGATGAGTGAAGTTGTTTAAATTAGGGTGGAGGGCTATTTTTGCGAGTATTTCTTGGTCTCGTTACTGGAAATACCTAAACAATGAGATTACCCCAACAAACGTGCCTCACTTTATCCTTACCAAAGTAATCCATTTTTTAATTTTAGAATTTTCTTAAATCTATATCTGTGGAACTCAAATAATCAAATATGTTTATTTAAAAAAATTATTCCTAATTATCTTAATTATTGAACGTATCAGGTAGAAGATAATGTTTTGTTTCTCATTTAAAATAGCTTTTGAGCAGTTAATTTTTTTACTTTTATTTTAGTAGTTTAATTATTAGACAAACACATCTGTCCTAAATAATGTTTACTTTCTTATGGTAAAAAGTTTGGAAACGAAATGAATGAATTGAATAATAAAATAATAGCTCATTGTGTCAGTGCAATGAAAACATATAACAAGTTTAATTAAAATCAGTGTTTTTTTTTTCTTTTTTTCAAATAAAGAAAAGTAAACGACAAGCAAAACGTGTCTTTCGCCACGCGAACTAATCAACGTGACTAATTCTTTCGCGATAAGAATGTGTTTACTCCGCGTAAACATTGCTACTTACTGCGCGACTGCTTACTTATCCTTCCACAACTTGCACATCTAAAAATAATTCGTCTTTTATTTATTTTTTTTTTTTCGCTTTTCAATTACGCGAAGCTCATCTTTTTTTTTTTTTATCTGTGCTGTTCGGATGAAAAAAAGATTCTCATATCTGTGCGATAATAATTCTAACGCTGCATAACTTAGCGCGTAATTTATTGGCACTTATTATCAAACAAGAGTGATTAATAAAAAATTGCATGTGCGTTTAAATTGACAATGTGATATGTGAGTATCTGCAGCGTCAACTATTTTTATGAATCAGGTATTATTTTGCGCGCTAATTCAAACTGACCTCGTTTCCTCTAGCTGACACAACTCATCGAAAACTTGCACTCAAATCCGAAAAATTCATGTTATTTCGCCAAAACACCATAGCTCAAGAATGTTACCCGCGCGGATTCCGCGACTCTTTTTCGTGCATAAAATATCTGCGAGCGGTGTAAATCGTTAGCCTTGTTTTTTTATTCGTTAAACTCGACATGAATCACGCTTTGTACGGGAGAGCGAGAACATCACGCCCAGCTGAAAGGAGAAGAGGAACAAAAAGAATCAAGAGGGAAAAGAAATGAACGGCTGATAAAGGCTCGCCGAGGCGTCAGGCAGTCTGGCGATACATCAAGCGAGCGCCTGCGTAACCTACACACGGCGTGGGCATAACTTAGCGCTCTCTAATACCGTTGGTCGTTTAATCATCGGTATATTTTGATAATTATTGGACTGATTTTTTAGTAATTTCACTTGGAAAGTCACCATTAACAAAACGCAATGAAAATAAAATCTAGATGTTTTTAGAATTTTCAAATTTCATTTTTTAAATATGTTTATTTTCTTTTGAGATATCTATATCGACGGCCCATGCGAAGAAAAACCTTAGCCGAAAATCAGTCGATTTAAATTGAATTTAAAAATCGGTTTAATTAAACAAATTCGATTTATTAGGTACCAACTTATCAAGATTCTTGATTTTTTCTAATATTTTTCGCAGTTGATAATTTCAAGTCGACTGATTTTCGGCTAAGGTTTTTCTTTGCACGGGCCGTCGATATTATCAGCTTGGCTTCACATTAAATTTTTCTCAGTATTTATCCACCTGACGAGATATTAATAGCAAAAGTCGTACAGCTCAGTCGTTGAAGAATGGATTGCTTTCATTAAAATTTAAGAATTACCAAATAAGCCGTATTTTGTAGGTGATTAAATAATTTTGTGTTGTTTATAATTTACTTTGAATTGATTTATTTTGTTTTTTTAAGCTCGTTTATTTCAATAACTAATTAAATTTAAAAAACAAAGTACATTCTTGACAATAAGATTTGTACAAATCGTAATTCGACGCCGTATTATTATCGAAAGGCGTATCTTTACCTGCGCAGTGTGAAACTTTTCACCGAGAAAAATAAGTATTCAAAAGGTATCAAACTAAATGCCACATTTTACAAAGGAGTTTTCAATAGTGAAGTGAGTGTTATGTTACCACCTGTGTACACACAATGACACAATGAACGTCCACTTGAGTCTCGTGTGTTATATATAGAGGCAGGTTTTTACCGTAATATTTCACTCTTACGTACTGGAAGGGTGATTTCTTTTTACCGTTCGTATTCTTTTTCATAAGTTAGAGTTTGTACAAAAGAACTATTGGGCGATGCACTCGGACAAAATTAATGGTTCCGTTGGAGGCACAATATTTATCTGTTTCCAGCATTTGATTGTGACTCGAGAGATGAAAAGCTAAAGAAAAAATTAGGCTCATTCCTACTTAAAATTCAATGATTTTCAACGAAATTTCTCATATTCCATCAACGTAAGACAAAGATCGCGATTAAATCAAGATTGATTAACGGCCCGCGAGCACGCACAAGCGTCTCAAGACTCTGCTTTTCATTAGACGGATAAAACAAGGGCGGTCGCGATCTCGCGCCTTCAGTCGCACGAGGTGCATGCAGTACGCGCGTCGTCATTAGCATAGGGCCCAATGTGAGTTATTGCGTAAAGGGTTGAGTTATGCGAGCGAATAATTCGAGCACCCCCGCGCGAACCGAATTTATGCGAGAGCTCGCGCTCGAGTGATATTAATTGCTGTCTATTCGGTACCGCTGCTGCTGATCCACTCGCAGCCCGCGGCCGAGTTATTTATTATATTCTTAATTGTGGAGATGACAGATTAGGCTTGCGAATTGATTGTGCCTTGCGATTTCCAAACCAGAGACTTTCTTTTTTATTTTTGTTTGTTTTTTTTTTTTTTTTTTTTTTTTTTGATCAAGCGAAAGAAATTTCTTTTAGATACGGTAACAATGCTGGGATTTTTATGACTGATAGCTGGCTTCGGTACTGCCCATAAAAAGACTTATCATTTAAACAATACCTTCCAAAGGATAATTTACGAGGCTCGAGTGATTTATTGCTTTTTTTCAATTGGCCCGTCAACGTCAGATTTGTCTCGAAACTCTGGACTTTTCTCGATTTAAAAGAGAACGATGCTATGACTCAAAAGGTTTATAAAAATTGTCAAGGCTTCGAGTTCGAGAGGTTAAATAACGCTGGTTAATCAAGTGTCGCGCTAGACACACAACAGATTGTTGCGCGGTCATATTTCACGCACGAGTTTACACACAAAAGCTCACTAACCTACTCATTATCCAGGCTCTAAATTAAGATAAGCTCATTAATCAAAGGCAGGTAAAAGTGCCTTTTGCAAATCTGCGTACGCATTGTATAGCAAAAAAATGTCCGTGCACACACGAAGGTGCACTTAATAATTCCTCGTTCGAAAAATCTCCTCCCCGACACGTGGGGTAATCCGATCGATATCGGTCCGATACCTTTCAGTCGGCGTTAATAAATGAGCGCCGTTGTACACGCCCTCGCTCGCGCAAAGCCCATCGGCTATTCTCGTTTGCATATCGCTTGCACGACCGCGACGCCGGCTAATTACGGACAAGTTATGCGGACCGAGCCTGTTGCGCAAAGGAGCGTTTTAACCCTTTTCTTCGTCGTTGAGGATATCAACGGGACACTTTTTTTTTCTTCATTTTTTAGAGTTTCAGAGATGGAGTTATCATAATAAGCTTCCAATCACTGCAGTAATTTTCACTTTGAAGATTTTATTTAAAAAAAGTCTTCTTGTACATACGAGTTTTAGTTCATAAATGGTTAATGGAAACAAAATTTATATAAAATATTTTAGTTTTGGTAACTTGAAAAATATTACTTCGAAAATTTAGAAAGTAAAGATCTGTTAAAGAGTAGATTTTTTTTTACAGATCCCTGGTAGAAATGTCAACATTCCCAGTGCCTTTGAAACCAATTAATAGTTACTTTAAATGGAAACAACAAAACTGGTCTTTAAAATTTTTTTTTAATTTTTTCCCCGAATTTTAAGGAGGCTCCAGTAGGTAGCGAAAAATCCAAAAAAAACAGCTCAAAATAATTCCAGCAGATTTCTTGAATCAAGACCTTTAACTTTTGTATGAATCGAAATTAAAGTCACCGGGGTCGATTTAGAGATAAAAATCATTTTATAAGTTTTTCAATTAGCCCTAGCTCTTATGGGAAAGAAACGAAAAAAACTTCTTACGTTGTCAAAATATAACTTTGAAATCAGACGTAAAAAAAGTTCGAGGCTTCGTTTGAAAAAAAAAAAAAAAAAAGGTAAATGGACTGATTTTTGAAAAAAAAAATCATAAACTCTAAAGTTATCTGATCTAACCTCGATTATACACTTAAAAGTCAATTCAATGCACGTTTAACTACTTTAATTTATATTGCCAGAATAAAAAGCATCAAAGTTTTTAATTTTCAGCTTTTTCTACAACTTTGTAATGAAATTAAATTTAAAAAAATTTTAGGCACCCTCAATAGAAAATAATGAGATACTGAAATTTGACAATTAAATTTAAATGATTTTTCAAAAATAATTACATTAAACAATTACTCGTTATAATTTTCCACAAAGTCAAACTTCGGTTTGAGCGGAATGGGAAATTTAAGGCACGTGCAGGAAGGTTTTAACAGGTAAATAATTATTTCGAGATTAAATCGAAGCTCCGATAACGACTATACATGTATTTTCCATCATATGCTTTGTCACCCTCGTCTATCTAAAATTTGGATTTACGCGTATTCGATTCACGCGCGCGATGGCCCATTAGACAATTAACCGTCAGAAATAATAAGCGAAAGCTATCGTCAGTCCTGGTCACAACAACAAAGCAAGCAAAAACGTCGTCGTAGTCGTCGCATCGTACCGCGTGCACGCGACACACACGATGTAATCAATTTATTTGCACTACCAATTCGCCTGCGGTGTTTGCCCGTGGCACATACGCACAGATACGTGTCATTATGCATGAACAAAGAAGATAATTACAGGAGAGCGCACAATTTCTACCCCCCATCCCTGTTTACAAAGGATTTACAAGTTATTATGTTGGATAAAACACTAATAATTACTGAATTTCGCTTTGATTTCTTTACGCAATAAATAATTAAATTTAAATTTCCCGCGAGCACGTACACGCCAAAGCGAAAACAATTCAAAACCTTCGCAGGGCTTTTAAACTCGGAAGAAAATTTTTTATTTTCTCGAAGCCTGTTATCAACTTCACACCGAAGGGACTACAATAAGGAAATCTATTAAATCCGGGCGAAGTATAATTAACAGTTGGCATATGTTACTCGAGGGTGCGGAAGAATTAACGCATCGATGTTTCACACGGCGTTTGAATGCGAGCTACTGAAAAGAAAAGAAAAGGGGTAATACCGTAGTTCGCACCGTAGACCTGCCATTAATTTTTCACGACGTTTTAACTCTGCTGCTCCTTTTGACGTCAAACTCTGAAATTACACCTTCTATTATTTTCATCTTTTTTAAATTTTAAACCCTAAACTGTGAACTGTGGTATTACACCCTTTCGAAAAAAAAATCCCCCGCAGCCTTGTTATTGTTTTTACCACCGAGGGAGTGTAAAAACTGGCAAATGATATAAAATTAAGCGTTTTTACTTTCGATTTTTCAAGCTTGAGATTATAAGTAATCATTTTATATCATACTTTTTCAGTAGTATAATCTGTGTGCAATCAATCGATTTTTACGTACAAAATTGATCGTTGTTTATGGCTATAGGCACCTGCGACAATACACAAAAGTCCATAGAGATAATGTGTGCTCTAAATACATATCGAATCGAGCCTATAGTAACCGAACGAATTAATTTTAAACGAACATCGATTTGTTTTTTTTATTGCAATCTATACATCCGTTGATAGGCAAAAAGGTCTTTGTCCACAAAGCAGTAGCTCATAAGCAGAAATAATAAAAACAGCGAACCGAAAAATCAAACGCTCGATTACACCCTCCCGCAAAGGGCGTACGTGAGAGCGCGAAAAAAGCGTGCGGTGTAATTACGGTTAACCAGCGTGCGGGAGAGAGAGAAAAGAGCTGCAGTCTCACGCAGCGGCGGTGGTGTCTATTGTGCGATGGGAGTCGAATATCCCCGGTATAATGACAGCTCTCGTGCACTCTTTTCTGGGCTAGTGGGTTGGGGGTGATCATTGCACCACCATCATTGCTTCTGGATTCATTACGGAAACCTTTTTTTTCTTACCGAGCGGTTGTCCACGGGGTTGCTTTGGTACTTGATTGATTTCATTAGCTTCTCTTTGAGCCTTTTCAACAGATTAGTGATGTTAGAGAAATCTGTTACAATCTTTTCATTCGTAATTGTCATTTAGTAATTTTGGATACTCTTGAGCTTTTTTAATTTTTTAATGATCAGACTTGTTTTATTTACCTAGGTACTAATAAAATAATTTTTTTTTTTATAGTATTTATAAGCAGCATCGCTCACATTTTAAATTAGTCTGTATGATACTTCAAAAATGCTGGTTTTACGCAAAGAATTTCTTAATTTTTTCAAAAACTGTTCTAGGTGCATACTTGTTTTATCATTTTGAGACTATTTAATTAAATTTTTTTCACTGAATTAAAAGTAAATTTTTCAAATACCACTGGAGAGCTCAGTGGCTCAAGCTGGAACAGTATGTCTGATATGCCAAAACAGACATTCAATGAATAATTTCAACAGTATATTCTGAATTTTCATCAAAATACCTCTCCCTGGAATTATCCATGGGGACAACCATTTGAAATATTAATGAAAATCTCGGCTCAAGCATATAATATCATCCTAATTCCTTCATCAAGTGGTTATTAGATGATAAGCATTTCATACGCTGAGAATCAATTTATATTAAAATCATTAGATGGAAAGCAACAAAATTTTAATCTAAAAATGTTCTAAATTTTTTAGAAATGAAAAAAATGTGTTTCCGCAGGATCAAAATAACTGCGTAATTTTATTATGAATTTATGCGCAAATTAAACAAATAAGTCTCGTGTGAACAGCACGTTTGCCGTGCGTTAGTTATAAAAAAGTTCACTTAGAGACCAATTTTGTCAGACTAATTTTCTTAAACTATAGTAGACTTTATGAAAATCGAGCTTGCATACTTTTTTAATTCTTCTCTTTTTCTCTTGAGTGCAAGCCTGAAGCATTGAGTTGATCAGTTGAGGCATTTTAAACGAGCGGAGGATTTATTGCAGCAACGTACTCAAGATTGGATTTTAATTATTTAATTTTCCTTCAAATACTGTTTGTCCTAAGATAGTTATGAAAATTAATTTCAAACCGCTTACGCAAAATTAGTTTTGATACCATCTGTCAAATGGCGCAAGTACGATATTGAGTTTATTTACTTATGAAGTAACTATAATTTTTTGTTTAAGAAACTTTCATAATTAGTTATTGAAAGCGCTTTATTACAATATTTTTTATGATGGGATTTTATGAATAAATGACCAATTTTTAATGTTTTTCCTTCAAGCAGTTTAAAAAATATTAGTAAAAAGTTTTTTCTTAGTTCACAGTTCAAAAAACTTATAATATTTTCATCAATAAAACTTGATAATTTCATGAAAAACAACTTCTTGAATCAATACGGATTGCTTAAACAATTTGAATAATTCATTCTTAAATCAACGAATAATATAATCAAAGCCTCTCATTGTTGCTTTATGATTGAAAAATATCAAAGTGGAAATAGCTTTAAAATCAATTCAGCCCATTCAGTTTGAGAGGTTATACGCGTCGTTTAAATGAATATCGATTAAAACTTTTGATTGCGTTAAAATTGGTGCAAATTATTCGAACCCCGATTATTTTAAATCAAGAGCGATTAATTTTCGCAAACTTGTTTTAATATTCGATAACGAAACTTCTAGCCGAGCAAAAAAAAACACGGGAACAAAGGGCAAAGGTGAAAAAAAAAAAATGTCAGGAAACAACAATGGTCCCCCCTGGTCGTATCGCCGAAAACAGGCTGCGAAGAGAAAATTCAAGAAACAAGGTAGGGTATTGTACAGCCAGTCGTACCGGTCCAACGGCTCTCCAAATTTAATCTTGACGAAGACTGCGAAGTGCGCGGCTCAATTATTTCTCCCTCTCGCAATTTTCCGGAGTGTCCTCACTTCCGGCGACCAGGGTCCGGCGCACGATGCTACGGGTATAAGAAGACGAAGAAGGGGGTACAAGACCAGAAGCTAGTCAGCCTCGAGGCTGGTTAGATCATTTTCATTCGTCGGCCGCGGCGTAATTACCGCGCCACGGTAGATTAGCCCGGTGCCTCGATTATCATCAGCGGGCGGCGTCTTCGTCCTTCCCCAGGCACGATGACGACGCGCTAACCTAGCCGACCCCTGTCCGAGCAGCTTCTGTATTGTTTTCACTTAGGTCTAGCTTCCCGGAACAATCGAGACGGATGAAACGGATTGAATGGACGAGGCGCGCTCCTCGAGAGTCTAGCGCGCCTTGTCGATTTAGATAATTGAGTTTACTTAATCAGTCCTGGCCCTCGGACCGAGCTCCTGTCTTTTACCCTCCGGGTCTTAACTTTGCTTGTTTCGCTCTCTTGCGAAATGCAAGCTGCTTTTTTTTTGCTTTTTTTTTCTTTCTTTTTAGCCACCTTTTTTGCACAAATTCTTAGTGGGTGGTACAAGATTAGAGAAAGTTTTTTTACGCAAGTCCGAGACTCTTTTGATAAATTTTCATAAAACTATTTTTGGATACTTAAATTTATGACACATTATACAGAACCTGGTTGGAAGTAAATAATTTTGATTACGAAAATTATTGATTGAAAAAATTTAGATAAGTTAAATATTATTTATTTTTATTAAGTGATATTAATTGCAAATTGTAGCTTACTTCACTTACAAATAAATCTTATATTATATTCATGTCAGTTATAAGCTCATTTTTAAATTAGCTACTGAATTCATAAAAAACTATCCATATAAAAATTTGTATTAAATAAATTATATTATCTCACATTAATAATTAAACTTAACTTCAAACTTATTGAAATTAATTAAACTTTAAACCTTTTAAAATCATCGCTCAGCAAACACCGCTCGAAAAGTACTGATCAATAGTGTGTATCCCACCTCGGGGTGAAATCTTGCCTGTATCAGCTTGAAAAACCCTTTATTTGAATTTTAAACGAGCCGCTCGAAAGCAGCTTAAAATTTCACACGTCACCCTCGACGCGCCTGTGTCACCCGACCAAGTCCGATCGGTTTGGGACGGACAAAAAAAAAAAAAAAAAAAGAAGCGAAGGAAAAACACCGGAGACAGACTATCCACCGAAATCCTGGTCGCGCGCGGCTTTGCCACCCGATCCTGTACACCCACCCCCTGTAAAAAAAAAGGTAACGGGGTTGAAGCGTGTAAAAAAGAGGAAAGAAAAATCCTCGCCAGTGGCGGCGATATACGAAAATAGTGACACGCGACTCCGGATCATGGCCCCTCCGATTGATCCGGGACACGTGGCCGGACCAGCGCCGTCAATGCTGCAATCAGCGCGACGCTCGACTTACCCACCGGGCTAATGCTTTATTTATGGCCGATTTGAGGCCCCGCGGCTTTATAAAATGTTTGTTGAGATACACGAGCCGACCACGATGATTATGGTGTTACCCACCATGCGTGTGCGACTTAGTACCGTCGACAATGAAGTTGTACTTATTTGATTACTATTTTTTCCCGGCCGTAGAATTAGATCAATCTGCTGACTGGACTAACACAAGGAAAATATTAGTTGTTATTTTATTACAATTTTTTTTTTTTTTAGATATTTTTTATCATTGAGTTTTAGTAGCAAATATTTAGATTTTCAAAATATTATTTATTGAAATCAATTATAAAAATAAAATAGAATAACTATTAAAATTTTTTCACTCATTATAACAGATTTAAAATAAATAAAACTATTCACGAAGTAGCTCCTTAAAACAAAATTAATAAATTTGTTTAAAAATTCAAGTCAGTGGAGTCGGTCAATCTTACGTCAGGCCAAAAAAAAGTAACCAAAAATCCCCCAGAACAGAATTTCAATCAAAAGTTAAAATGAAAAAACGTATCTCGTCTAACCAGTAATCCCTCTATGGTCTATTGTAAGGCGGTCAGTGTGTATTATACGTCGATAACTTAAATCCTTTATTCCGAAAAATCTGCCGAAGATCCCGAAAATCCGTCGCGTGCGCCCGAGATATAAAACTCCCGTGCGATTTTTTTACCACCCTTCTCTCGCGAAATTGAAAAAAGGGAGATTATAAACTCGAACGCTCTTTTTGTTGAGCGTGACGCTGTCGATCACTTTTGGTATACAAAAAAAAAGACGAGCGTTCGACAATCGGGATGCGTGTGCCTTTTTAAACGCGGGAAGATGGATCTGTTGGGGTTGAATTTTTAATCGGACAGAGAGATCTTGTAGTTACCCTTTTTTAAAAAGATGAGAAAGTTATGAGGTGTGAAAGTGCAACTATGTTACTGATGGTCTATTAAATTTTCTGGAAAATCGTTTAACAAGTTTTTTTTCGACCTTCGACACTTATAGCTAACCTGATTCGCATGATTTTATGGTTAGGACTGTTAGCTTAACGGATAGTATTTGAGTTCTTGAGTTAATAAAATTACTTTTTGATAACAATTTATTTTTAAAATAGATAAATACGAAGACACCTTACTACTTTTCTAACCTCAGATTTTCAGTCTTTTTGTTACCTTTCAGTGTATCGTTTGAATGAAAGACGGTGTATGTAACAAAAGGTTACTGTTAGTAATGAGGCAAAATTTATTGTACACTATTAATTATCGAAGGTAATTGATGAATCATGAAAAAATTGAATTAGCATAACTTTAAACATCCCATTCAATTAAAAAAAAAATTAAGTGAATTTAAGTTGAAATTTTCATTGAAAGCGTTTACAATTAGTTGAGCCGATTGAAATACTAAAATTACATCAATACTTTGAGGAAAAATAGAGCTAGTTGAAAATTTTTCATGAAAAAAATGTTACGAAATTTTTTGTCACCATAAAAATATTCAAAACTTCACTTTACACGCATTGCGTAACTACGTAGCATTTAAAAAAAAAAAACTTTTCGATTGGTTTTTTTTTAGTACGATATATCAATTTCAAATAAAATTAACTAGTTAGAGTAACATTTATTAATTTTCTGAATTGAGTAATTTTATTGAATTTTGACAAGATTATTCTGTAAAAAAATTTAACTAAAAAAAAAATCTACATTTGTATCTGTTAAGTCGCACTAAAAAAGTTTCGAGAAATGATGAAAAATTATAAGCCTCTCTTTGGGATTACGAGTTGAACAAAAGAGTCGAAAATTCTCTTAATCGAATTTTATTATAATATCGGCAATAAAAAAAGACTATAAAAAAAGGTAAAACGACTTAATTTAATAAAGTAAACAATAGCGTCGGATTAAAGTAAAATAAATAGTCATAATCTCCCGACTCCATAGAGGGTCAGGTGGACCTATAAAGCCCCTGAAAAACGGCGTATCATCATCATCATCATCGGACGAGTCCCGTCATCGGGCAAGTGCATGACGGTGATTATGAAAAATGTTCCCCTCAAATTTCATTAGCCCGCACATCTGCGACTCTACTGGTAATAAATTCATTTGCGACGAAAACCGCATTAGATAACAATTTTCTCTCCGTATAAAAAAATCTGCCCCACCCCTTTGCAAACTCCCTCATCACAAGTCACCCAGGATTTGATTTACCACTGTTGGAATATGCTACTTCAGAATAAATAGTTGGACGCAGTACGTGTGTGGAAAGAAGGGTACGGATGTACATAATAAGACACGATGTGTAAGATTATCACCTTATGGTAATCGCAACGTTTTGCTGATACTCTTCTATTTTACTCTTGGATCTTTGAGTACTTGTATGATAATAGTTTTTTTTTTTTTTTTTTTAATTTATAACATGTGTTAGCTTTTTTGACCATAAATTATTGCAGGTCTGTAAACAATTTTTACCACAAACAATTTGATAAAATGCAGATTCCAGAATCATTAACTGAATCCAGAAAATTACTTTGTTTAGTTTATAAAAAAAAACTAAATTTATACATAAACAATAAAGACTACATTGAAAAAAAGAAAAGAAAATTTATAACCGGAATATTAAAATAGACCCCCTTGTGAGTCGGTCCACCTGCAAACGAGAGACGAGGAAGGGAATAGTATTTTTCATAGGGAGGATTAAGCCGCACGGATTTTTTCTCAATCGCTTTTGATTCTCCGCTCCGGGCCTTTGTCACTCGTCGCCCCCGACAGTGCGAGTTTGAGGCTTCTTCGCGCGGATTTGTTTCGGGGTGGCTGCTGCTACTGCGGTAAGCCATAACGCTTTTCTATCTCCCATACTCTAATAACGAGGAATTATCGCGGGCGTACAATGCCGGGTAAAGAATCCTCTTTGATGTCGGCCGCGGAAAATAATGCTCGACACCCCACCAAACACCGTCGGCGGCGATATAGAATAAGATTATTCATATTGGCGGAGCGTGCGACGCTTAATATCGCGGTTATACGAGCAGTATCGTTTGTTCTTATGTGCCTTCATTTCCGTCCTACACTGTTTTTTGTCACTCGGGTTTTATTTTCTCCTTCTTTTTTTCTGTACCGCGCATTACGCCCCGTTTATGAGCGTTGCGAGGATTTCATCTCTTCGATCACGGTACCCCAACAAATTTTTTATTAAATTCGGTAAATTAGAATAAAACGTGTTTTTTTTTTTTTATTTTTTACCAATTTTTTTATTAATATGAAAATTCTCTTTGTGGCACATATAAGCTTTTCGGTGCACACCGCATGGTTGAAAGACATTTATTTATTTATTTATCATCATCAACGGACATTAAGGACGTTTCAGACCTCCAGTGACTCTCATTCAGTTTTGGGGCTCTCCGCACGAGAAACAGCTGACGCGCCGGTCGTTCTGTCTCTCTTGCTCTCGTGGCGCAGCATAACCGCAAAGACTAAAAAATCAACTTTACTGTTAAATTACTCTGAAAGTAGGCCCGGTTGCCGTATTTTGAAAAATGTTAGATTGATTCTTGTTTCAATAGCTAGAATATACTCTTTTTTTTAGAAAAAGTTAACTACTAGTTAATTTACAGTCGTCGATAACATTAAAAAATTGTAGTGCTCTACGTGCCATCCCATGCAAAACGACCGAACTTTGAGCGTTCATAACTCAAAAACGAGTCCCGCTTGCCCTATTTTTTTTTGTGGCATTGGAAAGAACACATAAAAATCTTCTTGTATGCCGAGTTACAAAATTTGATAACGTTGACCGAAAATCCCTGAAACGTCCTTAATGTCCTTTAATACATAATTTATTTATATATATATTTCATCAATAAAAACTTTATTATTCAAATTTCAAAAATTTTGATTTAATATATTTTTTAAGTAAACTAATATAATTACAAATACAGACATAAATTGTTTTTTATTAATTATTGTGTACGTGGTATACACGAGTGCGTGAAAAAAACCCTGCAATTTGAGTTCTCAAATTTTTGGGGCATGTGAAAACCAAGAATCTGACCAAAAATTAAATCAAAATAAAACTCGAATGACACAGTAATATACAATGTTTACAAGTAACGACTTTTAAATGAAGAACGTACCGTGCACCTGAAAATTACATACGTCGAACTCGCGTATAATTTTCAGGTACGCTAAACAGTGTATTTAACAAAGCGCGCGCCTAAAAATCAACTCAAAATTAGAGTGAATGAACCTCAAAATGACTTTCTTTTATTCACAGGGAGTCATTCCACTTTTCAACAATGCACTTCCTTCCTCTCTTACTCTGCATAACTTTTAATGAATTAACCAAACAAAATGTAATCTGCTCACACGTATAAATTTGTTTCTCTCTTTCTTTCTTTCTTTTTCTCCTTCTTTTATTTTTTTGTTTTTTTCATTATTTCATCGTTTATGCCTGAGAAACTTTATATAAATGTGCATGCGGGATCACAGATTACTCATGCTCTCGTCGTATACAATGGAGTCGAGGAGTGAGGATTCCTTTTTTTCCATTTTGCTGTCAAAGACCCTCGAAAATCCGGCGATTTCACGCTTGCGCTCACGATAAAAGATTCCGGGAGGTCTTTTAAAAGGAACCGTTTCCGACAATCCCTGCAGACTAAATACATCTTTTTTCCTTAATTGGCATCAACCATGCCAAGAATTATTTGCTTTAATAAGGTAATGCTAGTTAAGATTTAACCAGTTTTTTAATATTTAATATTTAATATTTTTAATTTTTAATATTTAAATCAAAACAAAGAAACTTGGAATAATTTTTATCAACACTAATCGAAGTCAATATTTATCAGTATGAATAAATTTTCATTTCAATTGGATGCGAATTTTCCATTTATCGCGGTAAATGTAGTATTTAAGATAGCGACTGGTCATTGTACCGTTTCCATGAAACACTAAGGTCATAAAAACCAATGAATGTAAAACGCACAGAAGTAATACCTTCTTCTCTGGTCATTCAAAATCCTCAAGATCCTTGAGAATTCATTCTCAATTGAAGATTAGACAGCTATCCATTATCCCCCATACATTTCCTCATGGTTGTTAACCGCGAATCGAGAATCTGGCCCGATATAAAAATGAAGAATTTATCCCTGGAAAAAGGAGTAGACAAAGGGCGTTAATTTTCTGCCAAGAGATGCACCCGGCATACGATCATTTTCTCGGAATGTCCGGGCAGGTACGGACTTGCGCGCATCACCAGAGTGGCTCGTTCGTCAGCAGATTCTCGTTTATATCTTACCAAAGAATCGGCCTCCTGGTATTTATACCGCTGGAAAACGACTGCCAATTTTTTTGTATATTTTTTTTAAGGGCTTTGTTTACAGATTAGCTCCATTAAACGTTGAGCAAAAAATACACCACCTGCTTCGGAGTTTATTAAGAATATTTACTCCTGTATCTAAAATATTTCATGAAATTTTGTATCTCTTTGATAATGTTTTTAGTGGCATTTTATTTTGACTTTTTTTTTATTAAAACTTTTTTTACACTAAAAAAAAATCATTAACAAATTTAAATTTTCATAAATTTTTTTTTAATTTTAAGTTATTAAACTTATTATTATGATTAAAACTACGTTTGATTTCAGGTATTGTAATTTTTACACAATAAAATTAATTTGTTGAATTTGAATGTATAATGTTATTTTTCAACAAAACAAAACAGAAGGCTAGCACTTTCGTCAAATTTTGATTTTCGTGAAAATTGCGTTTTGCTGCATAATCCATTTAAAAAATTCAGTTTTCATTTTTTCGTTAAGAATATGTTTAAAAAAATTTCAACTTTTCATAATTCATTAAATATTACAACCACTCAAGTTTTTAATCATAAACTAAATTTTTGGTACCAACAGAAGAAAACCAGATTTATATTATCTTAATGATAAAGTTGGTGGCCACCGGCTTGCCTCCATCAATTAAAGTGGAAACGACATATTTTAGGGGTTGAGCTTAAAAAATCGTGAAGATTAAAATGCAAGCCTTCCATTGTATCCGTCAACAAAAACCACAAACAGATCTAATTGTCCAACCTGTGTACACAGATGCAGGATTGAACCATCCTCCCTCTTAATGAAAACCGAATTGTTTAAAACAAAGACGACAAGCATAGAAAAGGTCACCTAGCCCGTAACGACTAATTTGCGGATGACACTGTTCAAACACGCCCTTGCACCGCACCAAAAATCGAAAGGTAAAAAAGAAAAAGTAGCACGCGCCCCCCGCCTCGCAGCGTGTAATTATTTTATCCTCTCTAGCGTATAATTTGGGGTGTCCGTACGCCGAAATTTAAGGGGGCCAGTGGTGGGGTATTAGACGGCGCGGAATAAGCCCCCGAGGCTCGCGCAGGGCCACCCCCTACGGGCTCGAGGCGTGTGGAATAGACAGGACCGAGTAGGGGCTTGCAACTGACAGCGGAAGACAATTAACCTTACTGGCTCATGCTAGTGCTCGACTAGTGGTGGTGTATCGGTACGAGCTTGCGTTGTGCACTATCGAGTGTCACGCGTCATCGGACTGGGTTAATATTGCGACCGTATTATGACTACTGCATAACATCGTACTCCCTTTGGTCAGAAATCGCAAGAAGTTCGTGGAGGTGCACAATTTACCGATCGGATTATTGTTTCTGCAGCGCGGCTGGGAGCTGTTTGTTTGGACGAGAGATTTTGCCGTGAGGTCGCACTCCGATGCGTGAGAACCTAGTAGCTAATTTACGCTTAACTGATCCTTAAACAATCAATCGTCCCACAGTATTGGTTTTTAGTTTCAAATTTAATTTCTAAGCTTGCATGCGCCTACTAGAGCAGAAAGCATTAAATTATTCTCGCGTGATTATGAAAAATAAAATTTTTCGAAATTGACCAATGGCAGATGTCCAACCTTGCAGCAGTATTTAGTCCCAATCAGCTGCAGTGGTCATAAAAAAAGCAGTAAGAATTTTCTATTATTAACAGCTGGTAAAAGATACTAATCAAGTCATTACTTTTTTACAGCCGAGACTGCAAATGTTTTAATTATAAGGTTTTCAAAAGTAACTGTTACAAATCGTGTGAATTTCCGTTTGCGCTCTACAGATGATCCTAATTCCGATCCATAACGATTTTTATTTTAAATACTCGCGTAATTTTATAAGAGAACAAACTTGAATGAGTGGTTGAGAAAATTTATAACTCAATTTATCCGATCAGTACGCACTTGATGTATTTTTGTTTATTTGATAAATTTTTTTTCCCTCATAGTGTTGTAATAATCCACGTTGACAAAGTGGATTAAGACCGTGTGAAATCTGTCCCTTTCAAGTGCCAATAATCCTATCAGTTAGATAAGCTTTAGTGGTAAATATTCTTTCATTGCTTGAATTGCTAAAGCTGCTTTAATGGGATTACCGAGTTTCGCATTTTCTGAGATTTCGAACTGAATGGTTATTTTAGCTAAACAAGATAAATAAGTTATTGAAAAAAAACTTGAGAGAATTCGTCGTTTTCATAAATTTATTTATTTAAAATCAACAAATCCCAACAAATTTATACAATCTATGTATAATAATAAATAAATTAATGGTAGTCTTAATCAATTAATAATTAATACTTTTTCATTAGGAAGTTTCTTATAGTACTAAAAATTATACAAATAACAATTTGTGATTAAAACTTTTACGTTATTTCGTAGATTGAACAGAATAAGTTCTTTTGAACTGGTCAATGTGGAAAATTAACATAACTTTCTCTCTCGTTATTCTCTGTTGTTTCGTAACGTGGTCTTCGATTATGATTTGCTTGATAATACTCTCTAAAATTTTGATGAGCGTTTTCCTTAAAGATAATGTAAAAATAATAAGTGGAATAAAATTACAGATATTAGCGTTATCTAAAGTAGTGTTAGAAAAAACTTACTTGGGGAAAAAATAACTGCCGATCTTTACGGAATCGATCTCTTCTTAAATCATTCGTATTAAGATCACGAAAAATATTCTGAGGTTTTATTTGATAGTCATATTGCAAACCATTATCTCGTTTATCTATTGGAAATTTTATTTTGCTGGAATCGGCATCTCTTAACTCTGGAGTGAAAGAATCATCATTAGTTTTATCTTGATTATAATACTCCGAATTTGAAAATGATAATTTTCCCGTTCCAGTTCGATCAGCTTCTGGTCCTAAATACGGTTGAGCTGCCGCGTAGTTTGTTTTCGATCCTACGATTCTAAGTTCTAAAAAAAGAGGTGAGTATTTTTATTAAAATTAAAACGACTTTACTTCAACCAAAGTTTTCGTTCACAATCGTTTTAAAAATTAAAAGACTTAATACCTGCATCATCACCTCCCTCTTTATAGTAAGGCTGTTGATAATAAGACTGCTGATAGTGAGATTGCTGATAGTTAGATTGTTGAGGATTGTAGTAACTGCCTTTATTGCCATTGAAAAATTGAAAAAAGCCACCTTTGTGGTTGTTTAAGTACGATATAAGCTGGTCAGAGTTTGCTGGACATCTCGAGTATTCTCGGTAACACATGCTCGAGTGTCCTCTGTTTGCGTAACCGAGCAAAGCCGCTTTGCCAAAACTTATAAGCGGAGAGGTTCCTCTTGAATCGAAAGCCGTTAAAAGCCTGATGAACAATAAAAAAAAGTAAAATAAACTGTCTGCTCGAGTCTCAATTAACCTAAATAAATCTCAAGCTTTAGCAACATTTTTGCAACAGTTTCATCAAAGCTGATATTTCAGCTTATTAAAATTTCTAAACTTTCGGCTGGAATAAATTTATTGTCCTTGATGTTATTCAAGGAATTAAATTTAGTCAATAAGATTGTCTGCAAGTTGACTCATTTAGTTTACCAGGTGAATAATAAGTCTTATGAATTCAAATGATTTTGGGACAAGCAGCAACTACGCTGATTTCTATTTGCTTTATTAAAGTTTTAAAAAGTTTTTTCATCCGCTAAGGAAGAAAAGTTTTTCGCCAGCTGAATCTTTATGAAGATTTATTCTTTGCAAACTAATTTGAGTTTCAACTCTCTCAAAACTAGCTTGTGTTTCGTAAATAACTATTTTATACAAACTAAAAAATTGTTTTTTTGAAATGAAAATGAATAATTCATGCGTAGAATTTTTTATTTAGCAAGAAATTTTTAGATAACTTGAAAAAAAAAAATTAAAGATGTTTTACAGAGAAATGGATGGTACAATTTATTATAATCTTTTTCTTACCCGAAAAGAGCGTCTTGACCAAAACTTTGAAAAGTATTGCCAGGACTCTGACGATAGTTCAAACTGCCGGGTGCGGAGCCACTGGCCACCTCGCAAAGAATTCGTGGAACGCATTTCAGATCGTCGTACTGAGCAATCGAGCTCAAAGCATTGAAGAGATTGAAGTTTGGTCTAATCAGTCCATTGAAGTTGAGCAAATTGGAAAAATTTGGAATACCATTTGGCAAAAGTCCAGACAAAAATGAAGTTATCTGAAAGTATACGAAGAACATTGTTTTTCTCCACGTGTGGTCACTTTCTAAAGACTCTTCGCTAATAGCTGATCGATTTAATACAAAGTATAATCAAAGTGAAATTTACCGTGTTTTCGTTGAGATAGTTCGATGAAAAATCTGGAGCATACGGATACGAGGGTAGCAATTGACGCGCTTCATCGATCATCATTCGATCGGTTATTTTGTTTGGATTTGTCCTGTGTCGTGGTACATTCGAGGCCAAATTATTCAAACACCTGTAATTTTACAAATCAAACTAGTAAAAGCTCCTAGATTTTTCCGACAGTTTAAATCAAAAAATATACATTTTTCAAAAGCGTCGATAATTGATTATCAATCGTTTAATTTTCATGAAGCATCGAGAAAGTGTTTTCTCCTTGACAAAAAACGGTCATAAAAAAGTAACAATAAACTCACAAGAGAAGATCGGTAGCGTTGTACATCCTCTTGTGGCCGTTAAAGTTGCACGGTTGCGTATCCCAGGCGGAATATAGCCCAGGATCGACGCCGAAAACATCTCTGGCAGCTAGGCTTAAAATCAATGAAAGATTCAGGACGATCCTAAAGCACATCATTGTAGTTCGACCAAATTCGGAACGTTGTATTGAGCCGATCGGGGGTAGGATTTACATAGTTTTACCCGGGCGGCGTAGATTTTCCAGCGGGCAGTCATGTAGATCGAAAGGCTCGGGGTCCGGATTGAGCCATGTTTTGTGTGTGCGTATGGCTCGAATTTGCAGGAGATTCGTTTAATCGGCCGCTAATAAGCGCCTCTTTATCCGACCGTAAAGCTGATACTGGGCTCGCGTATAAAGTACCGCCCCGCGAATCCTGAATAGTTCGGCTAATTACGTGTTTACGATCGCTGGATTGGGTTTAAATTCACCCGAGCCGAAGTTTGTTTATTCAAGAGCTCGATGAGTGATTTTGTGTCCGTCGATGGTGCAATCAGCCTTTTTTTTTTTTTTTTTCAAAAGAGCAGATTCTTTCTTTGAATTTGGCTGAAAGGAAAATGAGAGGGATTTCATTTAGTAATCTGATCGAAATAGCCACGATTATGCTCGAATTCAAATGAAAATAAAAATAAATTTAAAATTAAATTTTAAAGTACCTTTAGTTGACGTGGAGTGCTGAGTGGTGTGCGAAAATTTCAGGTGACCAGCTAAATAAATCAGTTTATTTTAAAAAATTTTGTCGTAGCAAAGAGATTTCTGAAAGCGAATAAATTTTGAAAATATATACATGCTTCCAATCGAGATTTTTCAATTAATTGAAGTAAAGTAATGATCAGTACAAGTAACAATTTTAAACTTCATAAACATGGTACTTTTGAATAAACATCTATTATTTTTCTCTTAAAAACTTTCACTGTTTCAAAACCACAACCTTTTTTCCGAAACAAATGAATGTTTTTAATGAGAAAAAAATGATCCTATAAATATAACACCACAAATACTAAATTTAAAATACAATATTAGACTGTTCACAAATAAAATTAATATAAAAGATTAAAATATATCAAAAGTCATAGTTCTGGAGATCGTTGACACGTAGAAATCGAAAACTCAAACCCATTGAGTCATCAAAAACAAGTGTTAGTTAGATCTCAACTCTTATTTTGAATTTGGAAATTCCAGCTTGGTACTAGTCGGTGTTATAAACTAAGCTTACCGATAGCGAAACAATTTTCCCGCGTGAATCAGTATTTGTTTGAATTAATGCACTTACATGTTAGAAAAATCTAAATTGACTCGTGTAAGTAACTAACGGTGGTATCCGCACCAGCTGAAAGATAGTCCGTAACTGGTGTAAGTTCTCCGTATGAACGGAGGAAGAAGAAAGGCGCGTGTGGGTCGGCGGAAAAAACGTCACCTCCCAACTCTCTCGATCTCCACGCTCGGACCCACATAGGTATACGTACGTACACAACCCGCCGCGGTTGATCAGCCGCTTTTACCATACGGGCTATTCCATGTTGAGAAGTAAGTTTAAAACATAAGAGCTTCATTATTCCGAAGCTCTGCACCATAAAATTTATTATTTTGATGCTTCTGTACCGCTCAATGGTATAAAATACCCATATGCTGAACCCACTCTAATTCATAATCAATTATCTTTGCCGTCACTGCTAAGTATATAAATCTGATGTTTAGAATGAATAAAATTAAAATTGTAAGTAAAAAAAAATCTATGAATAAACAATTTTTTTAAATGAAAATTTTCAGTATATACGTAAAATGTAACTAAATATAATTATTAACATTTAGACAATATTTAGTGGTCAATGATTCTGATAATATTTGAATACTAAGAGATCAAAAAGTCAAAAAAAATTTAATTATAAAAATAAAATATTTGTATTGAATTTGCGCGTGGAATAGTCAAGACACAAACGATCTTTTAGATGATTTTCGATTAAACACCCACGTAAACTTTTTCCATGACAAATCGCCAACTTTATGATGTGAGATACTTACGAAAGATTGAGCAAATCCTTTTGACTTTTGTAAATAGTTCAAGGCTTTTATTAAGGCAAAACAATAATTTAGACCGAAGACGAATTTTAGGATCGTAATTATTCAAATTCGATCCTGAAACATTTGGCAGATTGCAAAAATTTTAATTAAGAAATCATGTTTTTTGAGTAAATTAAAATAAGTTGAATTTTTTGAAGTTTTATTTATTTATTTTTTTTAAATTAATTATTATTAGCTTAATAATCAGTTTCCATAATTACTCTTTGTTTTATCAGTGAATGTGATTGGTAAAATTTAAACCCACGACTCGTCCATTAGTTGGTGACAAGAACTAACTTCGATTTTTTGATAATTTAAGTAAAAGAAAATAATCGACCAAAAACAGAAAACCTGCGTCGCGTTTCCTATTCATATTATTTTGTGAGAAAAATTTGAAAATTATAATTGATCATCTGCAAATTTATGACACATAAATTTACTACAAAAATTCTGACATCATCAAAAATTAATACCATCTCTTTCAAAAATATTTGTACATTTTTTTAAATTATACCTGATCATCGTATATCAATGTATTCATCGTTCGTATAGACCAATCTTGAATATGTAGTAGTTAGACAGCTGGATAATAAGTAGTTAGTTTCCACTCGAATAACCTGTTCAAATTAATTTCCAGTTGTCAAGCTGAGTTTATTAAGATTTCAGTTTAATCTTTTTTTATGTATGTAAAAAATAAAAGAAATATGAATTGTATAGTTGAAAATATTTATTCATTTAATTTATGAAATGTGAGAATAATTTCTCTGGTACAATCAAAACTTAAAACAATTACAAAAAACGATAAAACAAACTATTAGATAGTAAAACTTGAAAAAAAAAAGTTTACCAACTTGTATTAACAAATAAAACTATATAACAATCTAACAGAAAAAGTTTTCGTAAACTTCATCATCCGGTCTCTCTCGTGAACGTTTCATAACTTTTCACTCACAAACCATCCGCAAAAGTACCCGCACCGCATTATCGAAAAAACCATAAATCATTTCGTCCTTCGTTCATTAAGAACGCAAAGTGTCGCCTGGCTTCTGAAAAGTATTTTCAATATCATAAAACTCGCGTATTTATCTATCGTTATGCATGAAAATAAAGCAATTAATCACTGTCCCGAGGAATCTCGTAAAACAATGCCTCTCCCGTTCTGATGATTTTTTTTTTTTTTTTTTTTTTAAGGGGTATAAAGTGCGCCGTGATTATCATAATGATGATATCATGTTTTGGCAATCAATTACAATCTACTGTGACAAAATAAAAACTCCTGGTAATTTTTTGTATAGTGAGTGAAAGAGGATTACCTCATTACTACTCCTCGGAGAAAGTGCATTTCGAGCGTATTCTAAACGTGCCGGCGATCTACCTATGCTTCGTGTGTTATTGGACGCAAGAGTAAGCTTAAACGACTTCGATTTTTATTTTTCTTATTCGATCGGAAACTATTGACTAAAATAACTTAAATTGTTTACAATAGTTGGATTTGCTTTGTATATACAGTGCTCAGTATAAACTTTGAAGTTTATTATTACTTTTGTCAACTTTCGACTTTTGATTGGTTTTTAGTTTTTTAACTGAAGTGTCATTCTTTGAGTAACAAACTGTTTTGAAAAGAAGCTTTGCTTATGTTTACAGAAAAAAAAACAGTTGGAAACACATTAAATAGAGAGGTTTTCTGAGAAGTGACGAGCCTAAATTTCTAATGCAAATAAAATTCACCTAAATCTAAAGTTGACAAATGTTAAGATTCCAGAAAACGTTAACTATAAATTTCGTCTTGGCGTATCAAGTGCCCGGCCGCAATCAATCTGACAGTGGAATTTTGCATTGTCTTCCGCGTTTCGCCAGCTGATGACAAAGTCGGGGACTGCCGATGACGTCGCCCAAGAATACACTGAGTAAATAGTTTTCCTTCATTGGATCGGGTGAAGATTTATATTGACTGAAACAATTAAAAACAAATTTCATTTTAATCCATTTGACTCTTTACTATTACTCCTACGAATGACTACACTAGTCTGTAATATAATACATAAGTCATGGTTAAATTAAAAGTTTTCTGGAAATTCGACAATAAAAATTATTGCATTCTCCCTCGCTTTTTTCGAAGAAGAATGAGGTCCTAGGAAAATGACTTTAACAAGGTTTCCAAACAGCTATTCCATTCTTCCTCGCTTTTTTCGATGGAGGATCAGGTCCAAGGAAAATGATTTCGGCAAGGTTTCCAAATAGCTTATAAGGAGAATGAGGTCTAAGGAAAATGACTTTAACAAGGTTTCCAAACAGCTATAAAGGAGGATGAGGTACAAGGAAAATGATAACGGTTGTATCATTGTCCTCAAAATTTCAAGTCCTGTTCTAAACGAGCTCTAAAAAGAAATAAAATTAATTTGGATGCATCCGATTCGATTAAAATTTAATAGAAAAGCCTCCTCAACGACCCTTACAAAAATCGTCTCGTAAACTTAACACCGTCAAATCCATCAAGAAGCCCACCTCCATCTCCATAAAACTAAACGGCCCAATAATCATGACTTAATATATCACGGTAGGTAATCAAAGCGATTGTCATTGTCGTCTTCCCCAGTCGTAAGATTCATCAAATTGCAACTGACACAAATTCATTAAAACCTCGCGTGTGTACAGGGCAGCCTTCCGCATCGATAACCCGGAGAAAGAATGAAAGAAAGAAAGAAAAGTCGTATTAACGGTACGGATGCCACAGCAATGAACTGCGACGCGAGTCGTACAGTAAATCTCTCGCGGGAAACAAAGTGTTCCCTTTTGGGAAAAAAAAGGTCAATTCGTAGGAGAGACCGACCTTTGGTCAGCCACATGTATTGGCATTAAATTCAGTTGTAAGTGACGCGACGCGCCGCCAACAGATAACCTTAATGGAGCCAGCCAGCCCTAACTAATGCGTCCCGATAATCCCGCAACGGTTCATTCCTTGGATCTATGCCTCTACTTTCAATTTTTCTTTCATTTTACGCCTGATCTCAATACTTTTTTATCCACTTAAACTACCGTTTTTTTATTTGTAAATTTGTATCGATCTAAATGTTATTTTCAGTATAAAAAAGATAATTCCAAAAGTAGAGTTCATCCTATGTGTACGAATCCCGCTCAATTACTATTTACTATCTCTTAAATGCGATAGCAAAGTGATGCTTCAAGTCAAGACAAATAAAAAGAATTTTAATTTCATTTCTTTTGTTTTGTATGCCAAAAAGTTAGTGATAAAATCAACAGTGTTGTAAAAATTTATAATTTTGAACGTGTGTGTTAAAATTTTATTAATGCTAAAAGTACCAGACAAAATCTAAAAACATAAAAAAAAGTTTCTGTTATTGACTCACTAAAAATGTGAAGCTTTTGCCATTACCGTTAAAGTTAAATAAAACCTCTTGCGTATAGAGCAATTAAAAAGTAATCTGATGAAAGATTCAAGTCATACATGGCATGTTTGTTTTCTGCAGTGATCAAAAAAATATCTTGAGAGCTTTAATTTTAAAAATAGAACTTTTTTTTTAACGAATGAATAATACACGAAGCAGCTGTCAAAGCTTGATAAATCGTCGAAAAAAGAGCTTTTCATGTAATTGCGGGTTACAGAGCATTGACATTTATAAGTGACGGCGGACAGTTTAACAGCATTAGAACAATGACCTTTACTTCATTCATAGTTTTTTTATTTCTTTCTTTCTTTCTTTTTTTCATTGTCTAAACGATTTTTCTACTAGCATCAAATTATCTTTAGATTTGAAGGTAGAAATTAAGCGACTCCCACTTACGAGCTTTAACGACTTTTAATATCTGCGATAATGTGCGGAAACTTTCCCTATGCTTTCAGTATAAAAAACATAATCACACATATGTTTATTGATCTATTTCTTTTTATTGTCAAAGCTGGAAATTTACAGCCAACGCGTTTGCGAACTTCAATTTTTGACTTGGTCGATTCAACTACATAATTCATTATCATTAGAATCAAGTAAGTATACACAAACTCGTGCACAAAGTACACAGATTAGACTCACCAATAAAGACGTCAATGATTTGATTCTTAAATTGTTTTATTTAAGACACAAATATAGGCAATATTTCATGGAATCTTTTTCGAAAAAATAACCGATAAAGAATGATAACGACTAAATTAATATATATATATTTTTAACTTTGACTTAATAAGCAAATAGAATAAAAAAAAATCATCAACACACCTGAAAATTGTATCCCAATCCAGTGCTCTTTCTCTGCTTCTTCTTTGCAAGGTGACGTCTGCATATTTAGCACATGTTCTTTCGTAAATGCAGACATTTTCCCCGAGTTCTGATATTAGTTTCTTTTCAACTTGTCCGACGTCCAAAATTTCTTCGTCGTGCATTCTCGGAAGCGATCTCCTTGTACGGCTTCTGTACGTTTCTGAAATAAGTTCAACATGACATCTTCAACAGCTTTTATATTTAAATTTAACTGATTACTAAAGTATCTCATTAAATAGCGCCTCTTTCAAATTTTTTATAAACAAAATATCTTGCATAAATATCTACTTAATTATGGGATGGTAAAATTGTTGATCGGATAAAAACTTAGAGAGTTACTATTTGAGTTTCACATTTTTAATTATAAAATTGCATCACCATATTCTACAAGACAACTTGAGAAATCTAAGCTGGTAAACTTTGAAATTGTTTGTTTTTAAGTCAAAGCAAAAACAACCGAATTCAGAATTACATTTCTTTTAAAGAATAGTTCGATTGACCTTCAACATTAAAAAACAATGAATGAAAAGTAAGGTCGTGCTTATAAAAGAAGTAACTTGTTACGATATAGTTACACACTACGTCTAGTCCGCCTGCACGAGTGAGGTCGGACGAGCAAGTGGAACACTTTCGCTTTCGCCACCACCTCTTGCAGTTCTCGATCCTTCGCTTACATCGCATCGTGCGGTGCACGCGAACTAACGGAACTGACTACTTCCTTAATTTTGCAGCCACAACGCGCCCAGACTATTTTTATTTCCTTTTTTTCCGTGAATCTCAATTCATCCTGTGAACTTTTACTTTCAATGTAAATAACTTACACTCTTTTCCATTTCAATTAGGTGGAATTCATTTAATCAACTTTTTTGAAAAACCATTAGTTTGTCGTTCCGGAATATCAAATGACAACAAATCATCAAAATTTTTTATTGTAAAATAATCAACTTTTATTCATTTTTTGGAGAGAGTTTTGAATTCATTGATTATTATTTTTTTATGTGCATTATTATTTTAAGAGTGTACAATCTAATATGGTTAATTTTGTAAATTTATTTGATTATTTTAAAAAACGCGTTTTTGGACATTATCTTAATTTAATTACTATATTTCAGATTACTCCAATGATCATTAATCAGTTAATGATACCTCAAAATAATACAAAAAAAATCAAAATAGAAATTATTTTTGTCCCGATTGAAACATTCAAAAGAACAGTAGCAGTTTAAAAATTTTGTCAGAACTGATTGCGCTAGGCTTTCTCTATTTCATAATAGTACACCGAAACAGGAAACTTTTTCAATGACACGTGTAAGTGTTTTTACTTACGAGGGTTCAGAGAATAAGCCAGCTTCTTTACGAAATTTGTGATTCTAACTGCTGCAATGATAACAGGGAATCCCACCAGTTGCACTGGAAGCTCGAACAACGGCTCGTTTGCTTGGGGTGCTGGGACGGCCAATGTGCTGCTAAGTAACAATAAACAGCAAGCGAGGATTGTCAATATCCTTGTCAGGTGCATTTTTTTTTTTCATCAAACCTAAAAAACAGTCATTTAGCATAATTTTATTAAATTTCAACTTTTCAGACTTACTATAAAATCCATATTTTTTTTAAGCTTGGATTTTTTGTTTTGTTACGATTGAATTGAAACTGACAGTTTATAATCGATTTAATGTGATTAACCTTTTTTACATCGATCTGCATTCGTAACTATCACAAAAAAGAAGAATAATGAATAGTGTTGTTAATAAATATAGGATCGTAAATTTTTTTTCTACCAACAATATAATGAGAGTTATGCGCAGTGTTGATTTTATGATAATTTATTGTAATTTGTCACTTCTTTTTTACATTTGCATAGCAGAAATGATCGCTTGAAGCATAACAAAGAAAATTGATTTGATATCAATTAAATCAGCTAGAACCACAATTATCAACAGTAGAATAGCATTAGAGGAAGAAAACAATTGTAAAAATTTTTCTCTGGATTTAAATATTATTTTCTATCACGGTAAATTAAAATTTTCAAACTAACTTATTATCTTGTAATTGCTAAGCTTATATACTTATTATTTGATAATAATAAATATCACTGTAAAATAAAAAATTGTTCTCTTAAAATATTTTTTATACTAATAAGAAAAAAAAAAGCAAATAAATTATTTCATCCTACGTTTAATGAACCAAGTAAGTATAAAAAATTTTTCGCAATCACGTACATAATACCAGTAAAAGAATTTACCAGTTTTTTCTAATTACTGACATCCGCACCGAGAAGTAAAAAACTATGCCATTGAATAATTAGCTGAGTTATAATGAAAAAATAAAGTAAATAACTTTGGGAAATATTTAAAAACCTATAAAATTGAATTTTAAATAAAGAGAGATTTTTAAATATTAGAAGAATTCTGTTACTCAAAAGAGTTTACAAAACCAAAAAGTGTCTTTATCTATTTATCTAAACTGCTCGTGAACTTTACCTTTACTCGCTTTCAAGAGTTGAATTAATATGTCCCGCACTTTTTAAAAGTTTTGAACCGAGTTTCTTTTTCTTTTCCCGTTAAAAAAACTTTTTATCAGTTCTATTGTTTATGGTTTTTAAAAGACAAGTGGTTCCGAAATTTTTAGAGATAAGGACATGGTTTTCTCAACGTGAGTCAGTCGACTTTTTCTGTACTTACGTCTTGTTTAACTCTTATCATCACTTACTTTCTCATCAAGGATTTAAGTGAGCACTTTGACATTAAATGTATCTTGAATTGACCATTTGAAGAAAGTTAGTAGATCGAGATAGACTTTGTCATTTTTACGCTGCTATACAGATTAGTGACCTAACCAGTTTCACGTTGGAGATTAGCTTAAAGCATGTTATTTTGATTAATCGAATTTACGGTTTACTTGAACGCAAAATACGAAAATTATTGGTTTTATTTTTATTTTGTTTTTTCAAATTGAGCGTTAGTTGTACAGTTTCAAGTTTAAGATCACTCCTTTCTTTAAAAAAATTCTTGTGTTTGAAATTTTTAATATAGGAAACGAACTTGGACTTTCAATTAATAAGTACTTTCGTAAATACAAACTTAACATTTGTTCAATTTTAGGTCTTTTTTGTCAGCGGATAATTAAATACTGACAAAATAGCAAATGAATTTTACTTCAGGAACTTGATAACTTTCAGCTTAACTTCAGATAAATACGCAAGAGCAAGCCAACTGTTTTATAAAAAAACGAAAGTGAAAAAAAAAAATGAAAAATAAAAGTTGACCTTATCAGAATGTACGTAAAGGAAATTTCACTTCGAGCAAGCAAAAATTTAACTTCAGAGATCGCACGTGCGCGCAAGGGCTGGTCGAGCAACTTTATAAAAAATCGAAAGTGACGTTCGAAAAAGTTGATCAAGGTACCACTCCTCTCGATATGCCATTTAATCCTTAAAAATTGGAGGTCACCTCGAACCAAGTAAGCAAGATATTAAACCCGCTCTCCGGAGGATAAAAGGAAGTTGTTTATATATTAGAAAAGCCGGGCCTGAAACTTTCCACGTTCGGTCGGTTACGTAAGCCGCGCTCACTTTTTAGCGAAGAATATTAAAATCCATTCGCCGATCACACTTACACTCACATCCAGGGCTAAGCACACTCGGGCCGAGGTGGGCGCTCGCACTTCTCGCGACCTCCTGCTTTGATAAAAACTCGAAGACGAATGTTAGAAGAGGCGAGTTGCCGGTTAAGGTCCGCGGACCCGCGCCTGCTAAGGAGAAAGTTCGCGTGTACTGGTGTGGCTGAGTGGCGGTGCCCCTCTCCTGGTCCCGAACCCGCACGGATGGCGGGGACTTGCGAAAGAGATCGGTGTCGTTTAGGTCGTGCACTTATTGCCTCTGCCGAGTTGCCCGTCACGTGGGATTATTAAACCACGGGACAAGGTCGCTGCTTTCCCCTTGAACGCGTGACGAGTGACACGTTTTTAAGGGTGGTCGTGCGCTCTGACACCTGTTTCTGGTCTCTGCGGTATGCGTTTCTTCTCTTGTAGAGAGTTTGTTTTGAGTCTATCAAACCTTTAGATTCTACTCTAAAGTCACTTTAAGATTGTACTGACAAAAATATATGTCAATATTTCGTCGGTTTATAATAAGAACCTACTATCTCAGCGGGCCAGAGCAAGAACCTGCTATCTCGGCGGGCCAGAGCAAGAACCTACTATCTCAGGGGCCGGAGCAAGAACCTGCTATCTCAGGGGCCGGAGTTAAAGGCTACTATTTCACGGGCTCATTTGAACAATGGTATCAAATTTTTTTTCTTTTTTGAAGCGTAGCAGAGTAATAATGTAAGTATATAAGCTATGCTTCAAAAAAGAAAAAAAAAATTTCGATGCCATTTTTAAAATGAGCCCGTGAAATAGTAGCCTTTAACTCCGGCCGCTGAGACAGCAGGTTCTTGCTTCGGCCCCTGAGATAGTAGGTTTTTGCTCTGGCCCGCCGAGATAGCAGGTTCTTGCTCTGGCCCGCTGAGATAGTAGGTTCTTACTCTAAACCGACGATTTGTTAATACATATTTTATGTTAGTTTCAAAGTAAGTAATACTAAGTTTGGAGCTTTATAAAAGAGAGTGTATAGACAGTTGTATTAAATAAATTCATTTTTTGAAACTTTAAAAAAAGTGCAAAATATCTGGCTGAAGAAACTTAAAGAAAAAAATTCAGAATATTTTCAAACAGAGTGTCATCTATTTGCAGAAGTTTATGTAGTGGGAGAATTATTTTTACGCGTTGATAAAAAAAAATCATTGTAAGATGTTGCCAATAATTTATTGAATCCGATGGTATTAACCTACTTTCTTTTTATAACAATGACACGTCCTATTTTATCATGCACTTTACATAAGTTAAAAATTGTAGGATTTGATCATGAATTGAAACTTCAAAACTCGATCACGTATTGAGTATCTGTGCTGAATACACTATAACATTTGAGTTGAAAAATCCATGGAATCTCTGTCATTGCTCGGTAATAAATTTTCAATTAAAATATTACTCAATGTGATTTGATAATCTGATCATAATAATTTTATGAAAAATGCTTCAATCAAATATACTTGTAAGTTTTACCAAAAGTTTCATATTGAAACTGTACAAGGTTCTTTAGCTATATGATAACTACTTAATTTAGTTTTTGTACGTGACAGAAAAACAATTTCAGTTTTGTACTTTGTTTGAAAATTCGTAAATAATATAAAAATAAATTTTTTTTAATACATTTTTTTCAGAATTTCAAAAAATATCTTGTTCTTTAGTTTAGTGGTTCTATTGATTGCATTCTTTTTAATATAACTTTTTCTTCTTTTTAAATTTATTGAAAAATTATGAACCTGTATGAATTGTAAACTTATAATATCTAAATTTTCATAGATTTGTTTTATAATTACTGATTGTAAAGATGTACTAAATAATAATTTAATAATGTGATAAATTTTCGCACAAGCTGGCTTGTGTGATTGAAAAAAACTTTTGCTTATTCTAGTACAGAGAACGTTAAAATTTATTTATCATTACTGATTATTGACATCGTCATTATTAAATTGTTAAATATTTTACAATTGAACTCGAAGAAAAGTTTCCTCTGGTTGTGGAGATGATTTAGAAAAATTTAAGATTTTAGATACTTTAATTATCACTTTTTTATTTACTTTATTAGAAAAAATTATTACAATTATTGTTATAAATAATATAAATTTATTTTATGTCACGATTTTTTTTAAACGATACAAATTGACAAAAATAAAATGCATTGAATGATCTTGAATTTCATCCACTTCTTTAAAAGAGATTACAGATTGGGATAAAAAATTTTATGTTCATTTGCCTCTTAAAAAAAGTTAGAACAATAAAATTAGCAGCTATAAAAATAAGCTCTAACCTTTTTCACTGATTAAGTCATTAATTAGAAAAGAAAACTTTATGCCCAAAAAAATCTTTAAGTTCATTCTGATAAAATTTTATTATTAACTTTACGATAAAAAATTAGGAAACAGGTTTTTTAATGAAATAAGCTTTACATTCATTTTTATCCTTGTGAATTTTTATTTCTAACTGCTTTAATTATTTTTGAGGTACAATCTTTTAAATATGGTCAATAAAAATTCATCAAATTCAATAAAATCAATCTATAAAAGTTTTTATGGGTAATATTTTTAAAAAGTAAAATTCTAATGAATAGATTGAATACTTTATGCATATAAGTTACGTTTTGTTCAAATATATTTTTTAACAAATTCAAAATTTTTCATACTGAAACTCCGATACTTTTTTTAATCATATCCAAATTAAATTATATGTTATGAACACAGTTTTTTTAACGTTCTTAAATAACGTCTCATACTAACTAAGAGTAACTTTCATACTTTTTTTGTTTTTTTTCAAATTATACGCTTAATTAAAGAGAAAAAAATTCAATAAGAGTGCTTGTATACAAAATATATCATATTTTAAAATATTTTACATATGAAGGCGATCTAGAGTAAATTATTTACTAAAATAATGTAACTTACAATCAATTGTTATCAATTTTTAAAGTTCAATATATTCCGACTAGTATCGAAACGACGACTTTAAAGTTATACATTTTAAAAAATATACAACACATACAGTTTTTTATTACTAATGCTAGTCTAAAAGTAACATTCTAAAAATACTTTGACTTGTCAATGCACTTTGACTGAAATCCATTTGTAAGCACTGTTTTTTTATAATTTTTTTTTTTTAATTTTATAAAAGAATATAAAATTCTGAACTGTCAATGCAATTGATTCTTTGCACTTTTTGAACACTAGATTAAAAGAGCAACAGAACAGAGTTAATTTGTTCTGAAAAATCTCTAAGTAAAAAAGTTCATCCATTCATCAGAGTCATATATCACAGACATGTATTTACAATAAACATAAGAACGAAGGTATAATATTTTTACACAAGTTTGTTCTAGTCACACTAAAGCTATTAATCAAAAGCAATCTCAATATACACAAGCATTGAATTTAAAAACTACTTCTTAATTATTTCATCGCATTCTGATCTTCTTCATGACGTTGAGAACACTGGCTCCCGGCAGAGGACAGGTGGGGTAGAAGTTGTGGCAGCCCTGGCCCTCAATTCCCGATATGAGTTGTCCCATGTGCGCAGCAAAGTGGTACCTGGACGACACCTCGGCCATAGTGCTCAGACTCGTGTCCCTGCAAACGAGGTAAAAAAAACATAACATTAGGACTTTGAAATCAAAACAATCGTAAGCGCGTGCATCGCGAGTACGTGACGACGGGTTAAGGGGCTCAAGGCTGGAATCGACTTTTACTTTCTTATGTGTATCGACGAAGAGTAATCATTACATACGTGCTGTGATTTCATTTATGGATTCAATTTTGTAATCGATAAGTCTGGCTCAATGTTTTGCCCACTTATTTCGATTGCAGGCTTTTTTTTCAAGTGTGATGCAGTCTCGACGACGCTTGACTAATTTAGTTGATTGGTACTCTATTCAACATATTCAAGTTTTTTATGCCTTCTTTTTTTTTCAACTAAAAAATTTATCTGTGATTACAGAGTTATTAGCATATATTGCAAGACATGCCTGTGCGAGCGAGAAAGTGTTTTTACCGTTAATTTTTACCTTATCTGAGTCAGGATAATTAGTTGAAATAGCAAAATTTCTTTGACTTATGTAAATCATGAAGCTTCTTTTAATTTTGAACTCATAAAACGACAGATATCATCAATTTTATTTTTTTTGTATCGCGGTAAAAAGTAATAGAGTTTGAAATCAATTTTGAATAAAAATATAGAAATTATCTTAAAAAACTAGTAGCATAAACAAAATCTGCAAAAACTTAATTTAAATTTTGAAAAAGCAGACTCACTGTGTAGCTATAAAAACTTGAGCACAATTTTTAATCCCTGAAGAATTCCGCTAAACATAATTCAAAGACGAAAAAAGCTTGGGTTATGAGCCGATAAGCAAAGCAGTTTGATCGTCTCGCTTATTCTAGAACTTTAGTGAATATCAGAATAAATTCTACCAATTCTAAGATCGACGAATCAAAGTGCCGAGGAAGACGTAGATAAAGAAAAAAAGAAGTTAGCGACTAGAGTACCGAGCCAAGGAGATGACGGAAAGAAGGATCGAAACGACAATGACTTCCGAGGAAAGACAATCTCAGGGAGGAGACTACGCTTCTTTACGACATTGCGCACGTGTGTGTAAGTGAGTACGTATATATTAGCGAGGAGGTTAGGTTTTTTTCTCTTTCTATCTCGAATCGCGATCGGTTTAGCCAGGCTTGATCCGTCCAATAAAGCCGGGGGTCGCGTTAGCGTTTGCGTTTACGCCCGCGTAAAAGTAAATATATATAAAAGCACGCCGGGAAGTTTCCGGGACATTGAGCATTCGCGAGCTTAAGTCTTCTTCTCGTGAGTTAAACTGTTCGTCCGATTGGTTTCGGGGCCTTGATTAAGTACGTCGAAGTGACGTACGTAAACGTTTTTATTTTACGCGACGGAGTTTCAATTCAACCCCCTGCGCTCAGCGTAACGATTAAATATTTTCTTTACTTACCAATCGTCTTCTTTATACGATCGTACTTGCTACTTCTCTTAATTTCGGAATCATTGAAGATTAAAAAAAATTTTTTTTTTTCCTATTCGGCTTTATATTTATTTAAATTTAGTTTTGAGTACAACAAAAACCGTTGGTTTGATTACACAGTCATTGAAAGTTTTCTTTTGTGAATCAGTTAGAGTTAGAAGAAAACATCAAATCATACAAAAATTAAATCAAAATAATTTCCTTGTAAAATTGTATTTGTAAAACTTTTATGCTAGGTAGGCTCATGAGCTAATTTTTGTGTATTGATCCTAAAGCCCAATCGGGCTTTAACGGCGATTTGGTTTTTTTTAAACCGACTGCCGTGAAAGCCTGCAGGGGGAGTCCGTTTGCAACCGTCGTAGAGTACGCATCGTTTCTGGCCACGGTTCCGACCGTCGGGCCGAATGGCTTGGGCGAGCACGGGCTCCTCGGAGCCCGAAGGCTGCGTGGCCAGTTACCCCGGCGGTCGGAATGTGACTCTAATTTTTTCTATTTTTCTCCGTTGGTTCTTGACACCTTTTAGTTTTACTTTATTCAGTGTAGTTCAGGAACAATTCTGGCTTTCTTTTGTTGCTGGTTTTTGAGAATTAAGATTGTCTTTTAAGGATGCAGTTGTGTTTTTTGTTTTTGAAGATCTTTCAGAGTATGTGCTTTATTCTCGTTGCTTTTCTGGAGAATCTAGTCACTGTTCATCATTAAGAATCTTTGGATATGGCAATTTTATTAGGGGAAGTATTTTTATTTTTTACTCTTTATGCTTGGCTAATCTTTTTTCGGTCACATATTATAGCTATTATCAATTTTCGTATTTAACATTACTCTGTTTCTGACTTTTATGCTCTCGCAGTGATGAAGGAAAATTTCAATTCTTTGAATTACTTTAGCTTTCACGCTTATTTTCCATTGAATTTAATCATTTTCCTTAAATCAACGCGCTTTTATTTCTTTTTTTCATTTTCTTTGCATTTTAATTTGATAGAGCAAAATCTTAATTCGGTAAATGATGTTTATCGAATTCAAGTATTTTGTTTCTATCTACGTGTTAACACACCTTCTTTTACGGTTTTCTTCTTCTTACAGGTATCCTTATTTTCATTAATACATCCTTCATGAATTCCGTTTTGTTATTCTTTCGAAATTTTAGTCTTAATTTAACTTTACGCTTTTGTTTTGTTGACAGTTTGTAAGCCAGTATAACTATAAGAGTCATAACACATTCCGATTTCAATGTAAATAATCTTGACATTCAGAGCCACCCGTTATTACCTTCTCAATTTTACATTCTTTTATTATTACTATCAGTGATTACAATAGAACTAATTTGAATTTCATATTAAATTCCGTTCCCATAAGTAATTTGGATTTTACAGACAGTTTTATTCTATTTCATCAATTCTATTTAAGTATACAATCTGTTCTACTATACTTCAGGCTAAATCATTTTGTCACTCTAATATTAAAGTTTTTAAACTTGCCACCCTTTTTTCAATTCTTTTCCGTCAGATGACTCTGTTTTGCTGTGTATTCACCTTCGCAGATAGGTCCCGCAGCGTTGGTCAGGCTTGCCAGCCGCGCTGTTAGGTGTGAGGTTCGGGTACATACGCTCAGCGGAATAACCCGAGTCAAGGAGCTAAAAAAAAAAAAAAGCCTGCAGGGCTTTATATACTTTGATTTTTGGTTTTAGGTTAGGACGCTTCAAAGAAAAACTATTTTAGGATGATTATTTCATTTATATTATACATCCCGCGCGTAGCTGATGATCCCCTGAGTAATTAAAAAAAAAAATTAACCCGAACAAAGCCCGCATTGAAAAGTTATGAACGTTTCATTTTTCGAAACGCTGATTCCCTTTGGTCAGGGGAATTCGATTTCAGTTTCGAGCATCCGGTCTCTCTGCCTGCGCTCTCTGTAGACTTAACCGGACGTGACGTATGCGGTGGGCGTGTCTATTTTTGCTGTCTCACTCTTACTGCTTACCTACAGCGGCAGACGGGGGCATATTGTAGGCCCGAGCCTGTAGCCATGAGGCGACTGGTGGCGCTGTATCAATTAGCAGCTCCCTACAGCTGACTCGTGAGCTGACTACAGCTGACTGCGGAGCCGCTGAGCCGAGCAGCTTGTAATGTGTTATGAGCAATAACTTTTTTATAAATAATTGATTGTCATAGAAAAAACAGTACTGAAGACCCTTATTTTCATTATATATTAAATAAGTGGTAGAATTTACAATTATTAATTTGTTTAATTTCAATAAAAGAGTATGAAATAAATAATCTCTACAGTCTTTCTATGATCATCATCATCAAAGATTTTTCAATTATTGTGGTGTGCCCTGTGAGTTGATAATAATTGTGCTGTGGTTGTGTTGGGAACCTGATGGCTGGAGGTGCATATTGGCAATATTAAAAATAAAGTTTTTTCTGAATGTGTGTGTGTGTGTGTGTGTGTGTGTGTGTGTGTCAGGTTGAACTTGCAAATTACTTTTTTATAATCCACCCAACTTGCAAATTGCAAAAGGTGCAATTGCAGCACATAATGTCATTGTCATACGCATTATCGCTTAATTTCATAGAATCATCATAGAAATGTATATGCTCTGAGCCAATACACTTGAACTGTTAAAGTTTTGTAATCCTACCCTTTTTCAAAAATAAACTTGATGTCTGAAAGTTTTGTAATCCCACTTTTTTTCTAAAATAAACTTGATGTCTGACAATGAATTTTAATTTTGATTGTAACTGTTACATTCACTCAGGGTGTTAATGATAAATATATTTAAGTCAACATGAATCAATTATTAAAATTTTTTATCTTTTTTGTTGCCTGTATGCAAGCTTAATAGATAGTTTTGGGTCTAGGTATCCAGTGGACCAGAAATTATGAATTCTATTTGGCATGGATTTTTAAAGTACGGATGAGCATTTGCTCCATTATTTTCAAAGTGGATTTAGTTTGTCCATCAATTATGTATGCAAAATGAATTCAAAAGTACTTCATAACAGTAAATTATGTCTATGATTTTTATGTGTTCTGACTAATGATAAAATTTATATAAAAGAAATTTAAACCTAAAGAACTAGATGTATCCAAGTTAACATGAATCAATTATTAAAAATTTTTATCTTTTTTGTTTTCTGTAAGCAAGCTTAAGTTATGCGGCCAAAGTGATTTTAAATTTTAAAATTGGTTACTTTTTTTTACAAGAATTAAAAAGTACAATAGAAATAGATAGTTTTGGGTCTAGGTATCCAGTGGACCAGAAATTATGAATTCTATTTGGCATGGATTTTTAAAGTACGGATGAGCATTTGCTCCATTATTTTCAAAGTGGATTTAGTTTGTTCATCAATTATGTATGCAAAATGAATTCAAAAGTACTTCATAACAGTAAATTATGTCTATGATTTTTATGTGTTCTGGCTAATGATAAAATTATATGAAAGAAATTTAAACCTATAGAACTAGATATATCCAAGTCAACATGAATCAATTATTAAAAATTTTTATCTTTTTTGTTTTCTGTAAGCAAGCTTAAGTTATGAGGCCAAAGTGATTTTAAATTTTAAAATTGGTTAATTTTTTTTTTACAAGAATTAAAAAGTACAAAAGAAATAGATAGTTTTGGGTCTAGGTATCCAGTGGACCAAAAATTATGAATTCTATTTGGCATGGATTTTTAAAGTACGGATGAGCATTTGCTCCATTATTTTTAGAGTGGATTTAGTTTGTCCATCTATTATGTATGCAAAACGAATTCAAAAGTAGTTCATAACAATAAATTATGTCTATGATTTTTATGTGTTCTGGCTAATGATAAAATTATATGAAAGAAATTTTAAACAGAAGAACTAGATTTATCTAAGTTAACATGAACCAATCATTGAAAATTTTAATCTTTTTTTTAATCATTTTATGGTTACAAATGAGTATTTGCTACATTTCAATGTAAATTTACATTAAAATAAAGTTATGCAATGTACATTTAAAAAATAGGTAAATACTAAATTGAATTTTTTTTTTTTACATATGAAATTGATTTACCAAGGACTTTTATAGGTTCTGGTTTATGTCGTGGTTTTACATCAGAATAATTGAATATATCTTAGTTATTGTTAAATTATTTAGAATTTGTTAAGATCGTGAAATCATTTATTAAGACATATTTCAACAATATTAATGATGTATTTATGGAGTTTGGTTTTTTTGAACTTGTGGACAAAAAGGAAATACATTTAAATATTTACCGAATTTACGCAATAAAATCTTTAAAAAATACTTTTAAAAAAGTAATGTTTACGGCGATTGGTTTTTTAAAAAGGAATCTAAATAAAAAATTATACGCTAAGTATGATCTTTAAAAAATACTTTTAAAAAAGTAATATTTACGGCGATTGGTTTTTTTAAAAGGAGTCTAAATAAAAAGTTTTACGCTAAATATAATAATCTTTTTTTGAAAATGAATTAATGAAAGAAGTGAAATCAAAAAATTTATTACGGACGACTTGAGGCCGAATTACTTATTATTTAAAAATAATTTTCTCTTCTAAAAGATGATTATATTATGTTGAATCACCTTCAATATACGTAAAGTTAACATTTTTCAATTATAGCACATACATGGGAAAACACATGCAAATTGCACACAACTCAAACACTTTTTAAAATTAAAAATTAAAATATGTTGTTAAGAAGCACACTGAGCATTCAAAATATAATTTAAAAAACACAGGTATCAATGCTTTTTTTCGAGATAATTTAGTTCAAAGAATATTAAATTTTTACAGGTCAAGTATAGACATACATTGTGATTTAGTTGATTTATAACTCAATTACAACATGTTTTAATTTTAAAAAGTGTTTGAGTTGTGTGCAATTTGCATGTGTTTTCCCATGTATGTGCTATAATTGAAAAATGTTAACTTTACGTATATTGAAGGTGATTCAACATAATATAATCATCTTTTAGAAGAGAAAATTATTTTTAAATAATAAGTAATTCGGCCTCAAGTCGTCCGTAATAAATTTTTTGATTTCACTTCTTTCATTAATTCATTTTCAAAAAAAGATTATTATATTTAGCGTAAAACTTTTTATTTAGACTCCTTTTAAAAAAACCAATCGCCGTAAATATTACTTTTTTAAAAGTATTTTTTAAAGATCATACTTAGCGTATAATTTTTTATTTAGATTCCTTTTTAAAAAACCAATCGCCGTAAACATTACTTTTTTAAAAGTTACTTAATACATTCGCTAATACGGCTTATCGATTTCAACAGCCCTAACTAAAAGAAAGTTTTATATTATATAATAACGAAGTTTAGAAGATAGACTGACCAGGTGGGACCAGTCAGCAGATGAAAAGGTTACGTGTCGCTTGTTTTCGGTACTCGAAGCGCTTACATAACTTTTTCACTTTCACTGCAATCCCGGAGATTCGACGCGCACGGCGTAGCGCGGTGCCTCGGCAATATTTATGAAGTTGACGCTTCGATTACCCGACGTGATTGTATTAAGACTTAAAAGTTTTTTTATCGCGTCTTGTCATTATTTTGTCAGTAATTGATTCTTTCCTCGTAAATCAAAAATTTTTACTTTTTGCATTGATTGTTATTTATTTATTTTACAAAAAAAAAGTAGTTGCATTTTTAGGTGGAATTTCGAAGATCAATGACAATCTAATTGAGACATGCAGTTTGAAAATTTGATTGATGTCCAATCGATGATCAGTGTCACGAGGATGACTCTAAAAAGAGACACTCATTCAAATGGATCGTTAATGTATGCACATCACTTATCTGTAAATATTCAGTCGGCACGAGGTGGCATTAATAACGTGATAATATTGTATTATAATTCGATAGCCAGTTTCAGGCCGCAATAATTGTCAATTGTCTATCAAACGCATTTGCCAGAGTAGATTTTTCAAGCGCTAATGGCCAGTGAGGGGAGAAATTTCGATTATTATTTAGTTTAGCCCGATGATAAGTGAAAATGGCTCGCCCAGTCTAGATCATATCGATATCGAGCATCACTTGATTACTAGTGGGGTACTAGGTGCGTATACAATTTCAAACTTTGCTATTTCGCACGAAAATTGCAATTTCCTGATTTCAATCGCCGGTACCCAGGTGACCGCACATTAACTATTGGGAAATTGTTTTCCGACTGTTTGAGTAAGGCTTAAAACACTGGCAGTAAAATTTAACGTTTACAGCAGTGAGAATTGAGGTTTCATAAAAGTAATTTTTTTTTTTAATCGTTACAAGCATCAAAGCCGAACAATACAGATCAAAATCATTTAATTTACTACAACTTAATAAAAAATTTTCAAGTTACTTTTCCAATATCAAAATCATTGCGTGTAATTTATCATGATCGTTATCATAAATTAATTGGCATTGTAATGTCATGCTGGTAAACTAGCTCAGTTGATTAATCAAGCTAATTGACAAAAAAAATTGAGTCGTCGAAAAAAAAAGTTCGCTGTGAGTTCATTATAAAGCGTAATGCAAAGAGATCATCGAGTGGCGTGGCCGCCAAAGAAAACGAAAGTCGTGAAAGTAGGTACAGTAGCTACAGTTAAGGATTTGCGGTTGGGATTAAAGGCATATTTTTGCGCATTTCATAAGAATTGAGGAAGAAAGAAAGCAAGTTTAATTGGCACTGCGCCGTTCATGAAAGCTTGAATAAACTTTAATGTCTCTGTAATTGGCAAAGTCTGTGTTTTTTTTTCAAGACTAAAATTTATTATCAAGGCAGTGTTGTTTTTTTTGCATCGCGTAATTATTTTATAATACAAAAGCATTGCATAAACTGGTGTTTACGAATGTATTCTTTATTTTCTCTTAGAAATTTTTTATTTCGTAAAATTGATAAAAATCTTTAATGAAACTTAACTGCAATTTTTAGAATAAAAAAAAAATAAAAAAGATGATTATAAAAAAGTCGGCAAATGAATCAGAGCTTTGCTATGAAACGATTGTCAAGGAAAAACAGAGAACAAAGTAAAGATCCTTATGAGATAAAGCGTAGATAATGAAAATTCATGTTACCTGATTAAGTTCAAGAGCGAGCGTTCCATTTCGCTCAACTGGTCCTGGTGCGCTGAAGACGTCAGTTCGCAAATGAGTTTCGGCAAACAGGCCGTCTTGATTGTCGCCATCATCTTGGCGCGCCTCGTAATTGCTGCGAGCAGTAATGACAATATGAAATATTAAAACTTTGTTTAGCATGTTATACAGAGCTTCTAATAGGTACGGTTTTATTAAAAATTTTTTTTTTTAATTTCTCCAAGTCGTAAAATTTGTGAGGAATAATAATCATCCAATTTTTCGTACTTGCGTGTTGGCTTTGAAGTAACGTCTGCTTTTTTGTGCCTGTCTGTAAGTCGAAATCTTGTCATGATTAGTAAGAGTTTCAAAAACCTTTAAATTTTTGAAGATTAAGAAATTAATCTTTTTTTCTTCGTATTGAAAGCCTTATTTTTATTAAAAAAGAAAATAATAAACTAAAATTTTAGAAAACATTGCCAGTTTTCAAAAAATTATTCTATGAAACTAAACAATTGATGAATCGTGAAAGAAAAAATTAAAATTATAGTTTGAAAATGGATCCCAAAAAAGAAAGTCTAATACGTATGCTCTTATTTCTGTAAAACTCTTTGACTAGTATTAATTTTATTGCTATTTTGCCGCTCCAATTCTATTTCTGAGTGAGACTAATTTATTCAGTTTTCAAAAAATTAATTAATATTTCATTTTTAAGAAGATTAATTTCCTTAAGAGTCAGTTATACGTATATAGTTGAATCATTTCAAACTTTAGAATGTATTTATTGTTATGTCAACAATCTGCCAACCCGTAATAAATTTAAACTTTACAAAACATTACATGGAAAATTTGTTTTTTAAACAATGTTATTACATCATTATTTAGGCTAGTGAGAAAAAAAAAGTATGTTCTTATAATTAGCATTGAAAGGAACTATTTTTTCTATGTCAATTGGAATCGAATTAAAAATTCTATTACGTCCGCGATTTTCTTTTGTTTGTGATTATGAACTATCAGCAATTTAAAAATTCAATATAACTAGAATTATGTCATACGAAGAAGTGTAAATTCAATAAAAGTGTTTGTATTTTTTTTAATGTCTTGTGTTTAGTTTAAAAAAAAAAAGTAAAATAAAATTATTTTTAAAATATTTATGAATTAAAAGTTGTACATAAATTATTTTTCTTAAATAGCAAAAATTTCTATCAAATTCTAATCCATGTTATAAAGTTTCAACCAACAACTATGATTCAATTTGAATCTGATGCAGTGTCAATAAGAATAACCAATATTATTTAGCGATCTACTATTACAAATTAAAAAACCTAAACCATCATATTTTGCATGGCTATAAGAAGTAAAAAATTTTGACTTTATTAATTGCTAAACTTTAAAGACCAAATTTAAACTAATTACTAACATTTTTTATTGATGACAACTAAAATCTTTTTTTTTTTCAAATCATCAATTTCCGTCTTTTTTTTACTATTTCATATGCATTATTTTGCATTAATCTGAGATCAAACATTTTGGATCTCATTAGGAATAAGCGAGAATATTCAAATTATTCACTCATCGGCAATCAAAACAAATACAAATTTACATGCTGGGTCTATCAGTACAGTATAAAACTAAAACCACTTGTTGGAAGAAACTAATAATTTTAACTCGACTAAGTTAATACTTGAATGATATAATTATTTAAGTCAGTACATGAATATTTGCTTTATTAATAATCTCTTTTTTTCGTTATATTTGTTTGTTTACAAAAGTCATTGTCTGTAGTTAACCAACGTTCTCTGAAGTCACTGTCTTTGTTTACAAATTTTTAAGAAGTTATCAATACGTACGATACTTCAAAAATAAACTACATTTGAAGTGTAGTCAAAGTATAAGAAACAAAGTTCGTAAACATTGAATCATTTTAAAATTTAATCATTGAGAATTATAATTTTCACAAGATAATAAAACCTTACCGTCATCTTCGTGCAAATCTTTGGCCGAGCCTCCGAAAAATCTCTCGAAACTGAGTCCATCCCTGGCAGCATCCTCGGGCAGACCTCTTTCGAGGGCTCCGTCCGTCCGGTTGACTTCCTCGCCGTTGCCACCCCAAATAGACGCGATGAGGGATCCGTAGTCCCCGGTGAAGACCAGGAACATACCAAGGATAATAACCAGACGCACCGTCTTCACGTCTAGCATGCTGCTACCCGGTTTCTCAATACCTGCGATTATATCAGCTTAGTTTAAAAGAAGCAACTTAGGATTCCGACTTGACCTTATTCCGTGTGAAAGTTTTTTTTTTTTTCGTATCGGATTACGTAACCGACTTTGTATTGGTATTTTTGAAAGTTATGCAACGTGCTTAGGCTGTATTATTTCATCGCGACCCAGTGGAAAGATCTCGAGTCAGCTGTTACTCGCTTTAATGAGTAATAAAAATTTGTTTGTTTTTTTTAGTTGTGTAATCTTTTAAAAAATATTCACCAACTTTTGATGAAACGACTTTAGTGGACGTGAATTTTTAACGGCACCGGGTTGAAAATAACTCATAAAAATCATGACGTCTGAATTTATTTGCCATGCAAAACGTTTTATGAATATTTATTAATGGTTCTCAACAATCGAACATTTATACTCATTTATTTAAAAACTTTCCTGCGAAATGAAAAAAAATAAACTTCCATTAAAAGTTGAGTCTAAAAACGTTCACAAAACGTAAATAAATTTTTTGTTTTTTGTTTTTATCCTAGTCAAATTAGATTTCTTTTGGCTAACAATAGAGGCTTCAAACACTAAACTCGATCACTGCGAAAATCTTCTAAAATTTCAAAATGAACCACAGAACGAAATATATCTTTCACACTCAAAAAGTAACTCACAAAGCTGTAAACACAAACTTTTGATAAAATAAATAAAAAAGGTCGCACTGTAATAGACCGGTAAATTTCGAATGAAAAAGGAAAGTGCTCGCGTTGCACAAGAGAACAGGACTGGCAAAGCAAGAGAAGTTTACCTCGTGGAAATCGTGAGCACAATGATTCGCGAGGTTCCTGGATCAGAGCCCGGCCTGGCACCTCTCACTCTCGCTCTCCGTAGCCACTTCCACTTTCTTTGGGGTGGGAGACCGCGGGGAACAACACTTCCTATTGCTCCTCTTAGACAGCCTTGGACTCGTAACTTTTTACACTCAGCCTTTCGGAAACAAAAAAAAGAACCATTTTCCGCACTAGAACAGTATGAAAATTTCAGTTTGAGGTAAAAAAGTGGTCTAATACAGGAAGGAATTTTAATCTGGATGTTGTTTATGAAAAAATGGATCGTTTACTACTTTTTCAAAAAACAATTTATGATCTATTAATTTTTTTAAGCTCTTGGTATATGCTTTCATAGCGCGCGCAAAAAGTTTAAATGAAATTAAAGTTGAACAATTTACATTTGATTAAATCCAGAAAACTTCTGCGATCTGTAGTTTATGTTGGAGCATTAGAAAACAAAGTTGAGATGAAAAAAAAGATCATGAGTAATATTAGTTTCATGACTGAAATATGAACTGTTGCACTTTTCAAATGCCTTCTCATGATTTTATTGTTTATTTAACACGTGCGTCGAAATACAATCTGCAATCTACCTACAGCGCAACCCATGAATCATGCATGAGTGTGTTTATTTTTATCGATGGCCTTTGCTTGAACCAAATATGGGTATTATTTCTTTTTGTTTTGTTGTTAAAACAGATCTCGAGTAAGTTTGTGTCCTTGACGTGGGAACAAAGTTTTCAAAACAATTTTAAAATTTACGAACTTTAATTTTACTAAGTATAATTTTGATTAAAACTCCCGGGCCTTTTTTTATTATTATTTATAAAAAACAACAAAATAAATGTACTGAGCAAATTATTTTTTTAATTTTAATTAATTTGATACACATCCAAAAAAAAAAACAAATAAAAAGTTCATGTGATGCAGTGCAACGCTCCGAAACGGCCACAGCTGCAATCTATCTAACGCGCTAAAAAGTAAAAGTGCAACGAGCGAGGTTCAACGACTTTAACTTTCAATCTCAACGGGGAATTTCCATATTTTCCTCACGCAAGGTAGCGGGAGGATCTAATCGGAGTAGGGAAAAACACGGGGATTGGCAATCCCATACTCACTCAAAAGTGAAAATTCTATTGGAAATAGTCCTTTGACTCGAAACTGGTCGAACACAATGATCTTTGCAAAAGTCCCCTTCTTCCACGGTACCTCAAGGCTGGTCTATTCATCGATAACTTTCGGTTTCACACTGCGTGGTAAAAAAAAAAAAAAAAAAAACAAGCACTCACTACCACAAGTCACATCACTCAGTAACTGCCAGTCTTGATTTTTTTAATTTTTTCCAAAGTTGTGCGTCTAAGAGATTTGGCATGTGCGGCTACGACGGGGCTCCGACTGCGAATGATTCGACTCCTCGTGCACGGGACGGCGGGGGCCTTCGCCGGGCGACGCAGTGAAAGTTTATACCGGCTAGCCCACCGCTGCATGCCCGCTGCAAGGTTGCTCGCACGATACTTTTTTTTACGTCTAAGTATTTTTTTTTACCTAGGGAGTGGTTACTGAGATTCGGGAAAATGTATGTAGGCGAAAGAAAAAAGTCATTACGGCTTTTTTTCTCGGTGGAGTAGGTGCTAAAAGCTTTTTGTTGTACGTTACGATGCTTTGATCGCTCGTTCGAATTACGAGTTTTTAAAAATAATTTTTTTTGTTTTGATCGGTGTACTAATAGAAATATTTGCTTGTGTCCAGGAAGAAGTCTGGATCTTTGATATTTGCTGTTGCATTTTAGCACCTTATTATTTTTTATTAAAAAATGGTTGATAAAAAAAATAATGATATGATAATTATTTGTGGCGTTTGAAAAAACAATTTTTAAAAGCTTGCGTAAGCAATAATTACATAAATAAAATTTTGAAAAAAGTTAATGCAGTTTTTTAATTAAAAAATCAATTAGTTGATTGCCATGCAAAGTAATCTTTATTATCGAAGCGCGCTTTTGACAAAATAGTTCAAAGAAAATAATCTTTTATAGGATATCCAGTATATTGAATCGTTTGATGAAAATGGAAAACTACTTGGTTTTGACCTTCAATAGAACTATTAAGTTTCACGTGAATCGAAAACGATTTGGCAATTTTTTGCACCGGAGAAAATTCAATCTTGAACCGAAATGAACTTGATTGCTGACAAAATGGTTCACTCGAAGAGGAACGTGTGCTATTTTAAAAAGAAAAATTTCCTTTGTAAAATTATAGATCTCAAATTTTCTTATTGTTTATCTTTAGTTGGATCGAGGTTAAAAATTATTTTCATGGTTTCTTATTTTAAACACTAACGTTTCGATATTTATCTTGTTCGTAATTGTTACTAACGACATTAATTGTTATTTTTCACCAGAAATTGAATATTCTGCTTTGAAAAGTCATAAATTAAATCTTTCGAACTTATGTTTGAAAAAAATATTTGATAAAACTTTATACAAGTACAGGTTTCTGAAAAAAAAAAGAACTTCGAAGCATGGGTTTTTCGCACATGGAAAACGAGTTTCTTCTCTCCCATATATAACTGCCTACCCTTGCGCGGGTAGCCGGTTAACCTTGACGGATCCTGGGATGCATCGAGAAACTCACACCAACGACGTTCACTTGCGATTATTCTGTTATTTTTTTTTTTTTTTCACAGAGTTTGAACGTGGGCAATTTTTATTGGAACATGTGCAAGCGTTCCGACTCGGTTAATGATCGAGAGTGAAAGGTGACGTTGCTTGCCGTTGGCGCTGCAGCGGCAGCTGAGAATATTTTGAAAATAATTTAGCCGCAATGCTTTGTTGTTATCTTAAATTATGCACTTGTTTTGCGATGTAAATTATGATGGATTATGAACTCATTTCGTACAATTACCTTTCTTTTATGCAGTTTAATTTAAAAACACGAAGTAGAGAAAATATCTTCAACTAAATGAAGTCAAAATTTTCCCGACTGGTGGAAAGTTACTACAAATGAAGCTCACTAGATTTGAGAAACTCCAAATTAAGTTGTTACAAGTTTTTTTTTTTACTCTAGATAGCGTAATTTCCTGTTCTGATTTACGAATCTACCGATGTCGTTGCGCAATCCAGGTGAGATTTGCCGTTACGATTTACATATTATCATACCGGAATATTTGGCTTCTGAATAAAATTTTTTTCTAAAACGCATAAAACACGATGATGATAATTTCAAAAAGTGTTCTTGCCTATAAATTAATTGAATAGTCAAGTCGATAATAATCAAGATTTTGAGCAAGTATTTGAAAAATGCAAATTAATGAAAATATATTTATTAATAAAACTTATTAATCTCAAAATAAATGTAAACCTCGACATGAAAAACGTAATAGAAAAAAAAGGTATTAACAAAGTAAAATTGTTGTTTGTAAAAAAATTAGAAGCGGTAAAAAACAGTGTTTATTTGATGAGGACAATCCACGTGAACTTTGTCGACAACACAATTGACGGGCACTCTGTGATTTGGAACGAAATTTTTGTGACCATCGTCCCGGTCACCCTGGGCCTGGTAATATCTTGACAACGGTCTTGGGATCTTTGCAATAAAACTCGTAGTTATCTCATGGTAGGGATTCAATTAATTTGAGTGAGAGCTGCGAGATGATTGGAAGGATAAAAGGAGAGGGTCGGTACCTAGGTAAGACGACTCGGTCGAGGAAGTTTCCTCGGCCGAGGCCCTAGTGCTTGAATCCGATTTTCTGTGACCCAAGCGTCGCAACGCCGCTGCCGCCGGTGGCTGTCGCGGGCGGTCGTGCAAAGACCCCGAACTTCCGTGGCGGCGGCTCGGGCGGCGTTGGCGGTGGGAACGACGGTTCGAGTACCTGCGAACACATTTAATATCTTCGTTTAAATAGCTTCAAAGCCATTAACTAAACCAGTAGTTATAGTTCGATTTGGCTAATTGAATTGAGTTGACTGTGGCTTTTATGAGATTTTTTTTTTTTTTTTTTTTTTTTTTTACGTTATAAAAGTTGAAAATACCTTGATTTCTTCGAAGCACGGTAACGTTGTCTGATCTCCTTCGAAGAGTTCATTTTCATTGGACTGGAGCTTTTTCTTTGCTCGCTCGGTGCAGTGTTTCCAAAGCTTCCACTGAAAATTATCTAATAATTAATCGAACATTACTGACAAAAACTACTGTAACTTATTTTCAAATTTATTTATCTTATTACCTGAGTCAAAAAATTTTCCAGATCAACCAGCTTATCCATTGTCAACACGAGTTCTGAACTCAGTCGGGTCATCTGTTGTAATTAATCGGTATAAAATTATTCGTAAAAATTTTTGTTTAATTTTAAATACGTGTTTACGTACCTCACCGTCTAGTTGCAGAGTAGTCTCTTTTTGAGCTTCTTTCTGAAATGATTGTTAATTTGAAATGAAATGATGAAAAATAAATATTGACGAATTAAAGAAAATTTAACCAACCGCTTTGATGACAAAAGTTTCGTATTCTAGACGTTTGTCTTTGAGTGCAATAACTTCGTCTAACCTCTGCGAGAAAAGGTTAGGTTCATAGTAGCATAATAAATTCATAAGTGATTTGATAAACTCACCGTTCTGTTTCTTTCGACCGACACAAGCATTTCCTCATTTTTTTCTTCAATTCGTTGAGTAATCTAGAATCCACAAATTTTTCGTTATAAAAGTAATCAAATCGGAGTAACTAGTTTTTAAAACAACTAACCTTTCGTGCATACCAAATGGCTAGGTAAAAAAGTACGTACATAAAAATACAAACGAAGACATTGTCCAAAACATATTCACGAATGGGTGACTAAATATAAAATTATCTTTTAAACTCTCGAACGATAATGAATAAAAGTTTGTTAATAAAATTAATTACTCACTGATTTATCGTAAATATCAAAAATTTTTAACCAAGAAGCAGATTTAGCCAGCTTAGTGTAGAAGGTGTTTGTGCTCTTGTGGGGAAACATGTTTTCTGGGTCGCCTATCCATGGGAGGCGTTGGGTGTTTACTAAAATTCAATTGTTACACTTTTGTTAGGCATGGTTTTTTTTATTTACTTTTCAAAAGTCAATAAATAACAGATGGTAAAGGTTAATACAAAAATTTCACGTTCGCGCGAAGTCTGTCGCGAAACGAATGACAATCAATATTCCACCGAAGAATTAATTGTCTATCATAAATCATGTTTTTTCATTAAATGAAATTTTAGTTTTTCGTGTGATACCATAAATTTTTTATAAATTTATTTATTTATTTTTTAATTGACCTTTAATTTTTTTAACTCCAAAATTTTGATCAAAAAAATTGATTGTCAAAATCCGCTCCCTAGTATTAGTACCAACTGAAAAATTTAATCTTGGATTCAAAATGCCAGCTGCATAATTAGCACTCAGTCTTTACGAGGATAAATCCTAATGTCAGCGACGCAATCGGCAGTGGCAGGCAAAGGGTTGGCCCGGCGTAGTCAGTCACTCGCTAATGACGAGCAGGAGCGACGCGCGACGAGTTCATGACATTCGCGATAAGCCGACTTCCCTTCGCACTATCTTAACTACCCTCGAAGCCTCGGCTCCGCTTAATATTTTACGAGTATTTGACTGCGGCTCGTTTTTTTTGATGACTCGGCGGTATTTTAACCCCCGTAGCTCTTTGACTTTATTGCGCTATTTTTTAACGGCGCTTTCTCAAACCGTATCATTTTTTTTTGCCACTGGAGAAAGTTTTATTATATTTGATATGAACAATTACCGCACGTTAGGATCGCAGCAACCGAAAATATTTTACTCGCGTACAGAATTCGAAACTTAACAAAATCCAGGAAAAAGTAAAAATTAAATTTACTAAAAAAAAAAAAAAAAACTCGTCTAAATTCTTATTAAAAACGCAAAACGCATGACATCGAGGCCAAATAAAGCCTGCAAAAGTGTTTTCACCGCGTTCGTCCGCGCGCGTACGCGTTCGAAAAAATAAGAAAGTAATTTCTCTGTGGTTTTGATCACATGTACGTGGCGTACCCCGCAATCATACGAGAAATTCAAAATAGCGGCAAAAGTAGTCGGGTCAAACTCGGAGATAGCCGCGCGGCGCACGGCTCGCAAAGCAATTCGAAGAGGTTATATTACGAACGTGCGAATGCGGGAGACAGTATGACCCCCCCTTAAAACTTTATAATTTTACGGGCTTTAATCTCGAGACTGCAATAAGGTGTATATGTATACCGGCCTTTCTTGTCATAACATAAACTGCACAAGTTCGAGGTTTCTCTGCGAGCTTGATGTCCTACCGTATAGCGGAATGGGTTTTGAATTAAATTAGAAAATGTCTATAAGATACGAGCTCTGAGGCTGTGGGTGAAATTGTTTTTTATAACTTTGCGAATATTAAATAACTTTGGAAAATGATTTATAAAACCATGAACCAAAGTATCTAATATTTTAAGTAAAATAACGTTGAAAATTATTAAAAATAAACTTAATCATTGGTTTTGAACTTTTACCAAATAAACTTTATACACAGATGCAAATGTGTTTGTTGTCAAAGGGGGTATCAAAGGTTAATTAAAGTTAGCGAAACGTTGGTATTATTTATCTCATTGTTAATTCAGAGTAATTGGCAGTCTCCGCTAATGGGTGCGGTCCGAGTTGGCCGTTGTCATAGTTTATATTTCAGTGACGAGTCAATCGGTAAACGCGCACATCTGTATACACCATCGATTGGATTCGGGGTCTCTTTCATGTGCTAATCTGTGTTTATTTAATCAAACGCTTATGGAAGCGGCAAGTGCGCGGGCGCGCGAATCGAACGGGGATGAATTTAGGGGACCGACGTGCCTAACCTGTGCTATCAAAAGGACGTCGCGCTCTTTTGTGTCAATCTGAATGGCTTGGTGAAATTATAACGAGCCTGGGTAGGATTAGTCTCTTTTCGAATCTTTGGACGGTCATTTGTAAAAACACTTGTTGTGTCAACGGCTTTGGTTGAAGTACTCGTTGACCAAAATGTGTTTGCTCGAAAAACAAAGGATCTGGAAACTTGAAGAATTTTGGTTTCTGTAAACTATAAAACTTAAAGCGAAATTGAATTTAAACTAGATAATTAAAAAAAATCGTCTCTGTCGATCGGAGTGGGCACAGCAGTTGGTTAAAAAACCCAGAGAGTGTTTACTCAGTAGTGGATCGAGGAGCAGTCACGTACAGCGTCTCTCTCTTCCAGTCCTTTATAAGCCCCCCGACAAATTTGATAATGACGGGATTTGCACGTTCGGCACATTCGCGCGTATAATGGATAATCTCCTCTCCAGTCTTGGGTACAAAGCGTCGCGGGCCACTTGTCGTAGAAAACGGCGATGCCTCGCGGCTAGGGTTGACTAACTAAATACGAAGTTAGCTAAACAGACCCCGGGCCAGGGTTAAACCGGGGATAAATAAGCAGTGGCCCGGGGAGCCGGGGATACGGATACATTTACGCTGTGCAAACAACGAATCAACTGTAAAAACATTTTCTCCCTCTTCCTCCGCCTCTCCCTCATTCCGCGCAGAAGGTATCTTATAGCTAATACTTTTTTCACCACCTTCTCCATTAGCCAGATGATTAAGATGACGTCTGCTGCTGGAATAACAAGCTTCCTTTTATTTCGTTCGAGCCTTGTTTTTCTTTTCCGCCTTAATTTTATTTTGTTGATCAATATATTAGTGGGATTAAGATTATATCGAATATATTTTTTCACTCGGCTAAAAGTAATTTTTACAATTCTCATTTTTGTTACATCCATCATTTGAGTATTTGTTATACATAGAATCAATTTTATTTCATCCAATACGCGCAAAAAAATCGTTATTATCATTTACTCAATTCTAAACGTTATTAAACGCCCTAATGCATAAAAAAATGTATCAAAATTTTCTTAGTCAATCCTCAAAATTTGTACAGATGAAACTCTATACTGTGTATTTTTAATTTTCACCCTCTCCTTCTCATCGCCCAGAAATCGTCGCGTCTCATCGGCTCTCGTGTTTATGTAAAACAGTAGCGGCTCTGCCCCCCTTCGACGCGAGGCCACTTGACGCGTCAAAAATGTCAGACGCGCCATCCGCCCCTTCACGAGTTTTGCTAATACGAAAAGAGGGGAGATGGAGGATAGAAAAAAAAGAGAAACACGAAGGTGGTGTTTTGCTAGATTAGAAAATCGAGCAGCGGGGAGATGAGCTTGATTTAAAGAGACGAGTATTATTTAGCTTTTTTTGTTCCTGGGATTACGCGCGACCTGTTCGGTGTGGGGACGCTTCAAAGCTACGATTTTTTTTTTATTTCGCGTTCGAGCAAACAAATTGACCGGCTGTTTTTCTAATGTTTTCGAGGGGTGCCTTTTTTCTTACGAAGATGTCTAAGTGATTAGTACTTTTTTAGTGGCTGAGTAGCCGACAATAGGGCGTTAAGTGGATTTAATTTTCGTCTTGACAACCCTTAACCTTGCTTTACAGGAGTTTCATTGAAAAACAAGGGTAGTTCTTGATTTTTCTTAACTTTTTTAGACATTTTGATTCTTGAGCTCAGTAAATTCAAGGAAAAAGTAAACTGAACTCACACCTCATTAAAAGAATCCACTTAAAACGTCAAGAAAAAAAGTATGTATGTCACAGCCCGACTCTCACAATATCGTGGCGCAAAACTAAGTAATTATGAATTTTGCACCGCGCTAAACTTGTACAAGAACCTGGCTTCGAGCCGAGTATAACGCGCGTGAGTCCAAAAGAGATAATCGCGATATTCGCATGAATATTCATGGGGTGGATGATCGTACTTGCACCACTACCAGCCTCGTCGTCGTGTGAAGATAATGAGATCCCGGTTTAAGACTCCCCTAGTGTCAATGCACCTTTCACGAGCCGCCATGGAGTTTTGGAGGAGCAAATTAATGAGAGAGAAGGAAGGAGCTTCCGGTAACGAGGAGCATTTCTGTATAACGAACTTGCCGAAAAACCCCCAAAGAAGGATGAAAAAAAACACAGAGAGAGAGAAAAAAAATCAACGGTATAAAAGGGAGCAAAACAAGATAAGCGCGAAAAACCATGAGATTTTCTGCATGTGGGAGTTTAGACGGTGGTGTTGAGAAGCTAAAAGACCGAAAAAATGATCGTTAGAGAAAGATTGCGGAGAAAGACGAAAAAAAAACCTTTGGAAGCTGCTGCTTATAAAAGAAGTGAGTGGTTTCAAAGAATCTTTTTCTCTTTCAAGCAGAAAAATTTTTAAAATCATAATTATTACGTACTGTTATTAAATTTATAGCTTAAATGTGAAAATAAAAAATGGAAGTAATGATTTTGTAGGTAAAATTAGGTCACGATTATAGAGTTAATTCTTATATTTTATTACAGTTGAATTTAATAATTTTTACAAATACAAATAAAAACATAAAATTTAATGTATTCATACAAATTCCAAACTATATTCTTGCTTGATAAAGTGATCCTCGATCATGAACAAAATATAAACCGATGCTCACTTTTCGGCAACAGTGTAATAGTAATTGTTTACATTCCGGCCCCTCAGTCTTATCAGAACAACGAAGCTACACGGATCAGAATTTAAAGTGTTTCAAAACTGACTAACTTTCGCAAAATTTTTACATCCTTTTGACTCTGATTGATGAAAAATTTTAATTCTTGCTAGTGAGAACTTTGATTTATGAACTGAATTTAAAGTGCCGAGAGTTATTAAGAACTAAATAATTTTAATTGAACTACGTAAAGGTAAGCCAAGAGCGTAGTTTAATGGAATCTCGAAAGGGAAAGCTAATAATTTGTAAATAACTAATAAATTTACGGTGCCAGGTACGCCGCACAATCTTAAAAATGGCGGGTTTCTTGGCAAAACCGGCAATAGATCTCGTGGGTGCCGGGATGCAGGCCGTTGGGGTCGGCATACCCGTCGGCGAGAATTCGGCCAGGCTTATAAACGGCTTGCGCAGCATGGGTGCTCCGGTGCCACCCGAGTCATGGTTCAAGGTCAGGAACAGCCCGAGAGAGATCGTGCAGGCCTCACGCTCCAAGACACCGGAGATCTACGACACGCTCGAGAACCACGTTCACGGGATCTTGAAGGTCGTCAGGCCCATTATGGAACTCAAAAAGGCCGTCCAGGACACCGGCACTCGTTCCGTGGATAGACCCGCTTCTCGCGTGGCTTCTTCCAATGTGCAAGGTATGATACCTCGACAAAACTTTATTTTTTAATTTTTACGAGACTAAAGTGCAGAAATTTTTCATCTTAATTGTAATTTTTGTAAATTTTTTCATAAATTGTTCAGTTATAAATTTTACTAGTTTTTCCAGCTTCTACTCCGGAGACGAGAAACGAACTCAATTATTATACTCCTCAAAATCCATCGTCAGGAGCTTGTTTACAAACTCCGTCTTCTGAAAAATTACAAGCTTCGCAGGTACATTATACGATTGATTTTTGAATTATGTTTATTTTGTAACGATTTAGTTGGTACAATTTTTTGATGTTTTAAGAGTTTGATAGTTTAAAATCCTTATGCTAATCAAAATTAAATTTTTATCCAAGAAAAATCCAGCAAAAGATTACGAGCCGGAAAAGGAGAAGCTCCAAAGTCATCGTTTAGAAGACAGCTTCGACGATGATCAATACCACTGCATGTACTGCTCTAGTACAAAAGTACTCATAAAATTACCTTCCGGACAATTTATTTGCTCCAAGTGTGACAAACATTTAAATCATGGCAGCAGTAGACGTGAGTAGTGCAAAAAATTAAAATGTTGCAAATTAAGATCGGTTACAGATAAACAAAATACTATATCAGTACTGGTATAAGTAACTCAAATAAAATAAGCACGATGAAAATAAAAATATTTACATTCTTTCTTGTTTTTAACGTATAGTTTGTACCTAAAAAAGTGCTTGAAAAATAAATTTCATCAATACATTTAATTTGAAAAATTTACCCCTTAATCATAGAATATAAGCTGCAAAAATTAATAATTCTATAGCAATTAATTTTTTAATTTCCTTTTTCAGGTATTATTGACTTCGTTGATTAAAGTTTTGGAATCCAAGCTTTCCTGATTCTCAGTATAAGAAGATTGGTTTCTGTATTTAAGTGTTTTATTATTGCTCAAAATAACTTTTTACTGATAAAAAATTTCAAAATTAATTGAATTGTTTGATAAGTATAATAGTTTGTCTGTATAGTGTAAAGTCAGCATGCGAATTATTTATGTGATTTGTGAAAAAAGCATTGTTTTTAGAATTTTTGATACTTCAAGTTTTTAATTTAAATTTGATTTCTAATTTTATTGCATGTAAGCAGGTCTTTCGTCAGTAAAAAAAAGTTTATATGTCATTATGAATAAAGAAAATTATATTTTATGAAATATTTTTTCAAATTTTATTAAGGACCTGAAAAAAAGTTATTTTTCCAATTCGTTTTTCTTATTTTTTTTTTTTTATTTAATTTAAGTAAATACTGTGACAGTCCAGTGACCAATTAAATCGTCGGTTGTGATTTAGAATTTGGCGCGAGTCACGTGACTGTCGAACGCAGATCAGAGCGGACCTCTGAGGTGGTAGAGCGGGAATCGGGAAGCCACTCGTGATTTTCGTGTTCGATCATACACACGTATATGAAAATCAACTCGTCTCGGTTCGACAGGATATCATAGTTTTCGTGTAGCGAAAGACGTCGAAGAGAGTGTTGAAGGTGACCGAAAGTGCGGGATCGATTGTTATCACCCGGGAAGCATTTTTCAGTCAGTACGAGTCAACCGGCTTTTGGAAGCCGCGGACGACGGGGAACTAGACCGACGTCCGGCAGATACCTCGAATTATCACGAAAAGATGCTTTTTTGTTTTATCGGTTACAAATCGTAAGATTCATTGAAAAACTTTAAAACTTTTTTTTCTATCACTTAATACCTTTAAGAAAATATTTATATCAATTTTTACCATGAATTTATCTTTTTTCATTATTTATTGAGGGGGTGCCGCTCAGGGGGACAATTGAGACTACTTGTCCCCGTGTTGGCACCCGCACAAGCTCAAGTTTTACGTTTGTCCCCTAGATGGCACCTTTTTTATTTACCGTTTTTTCGTGTTTACCTTGATAATTTCACCAGTGTTTACACATAAAAATGCTTGAATATCATCTTCACACAGTTTAAAAAAAGTTTGGTGAGTTGAAATGTGCAGAATATTTATATCTAAGCTTTCAAAGTTAACCTAATTTTTATGAAAAACCACTCGACGGCCGGGCCGGCGAAGATAACCTCGGTTGAATTTTTCGTTCATGATCTTCTGCTGAGGAGCTGATGCTGAGTGTAGAATTTAGTGATATAGAACTAAAATCAAATGATTTTAATCATCCACAGCGGTAAACAAGTGATTCTGATCAATTTTGAATCAAAGTTAGTGAGTTTAATACGAAAAATATGCGTAAAATGCGAAATTTAGGGCTGCTATTCTGGGGGATGGTTCGGGGGGACGTTTCTGAAAATTCTTTTTTGAGGGGTGCCAACTTGGGGGACATGACTTTGGTGTTAGTTTATAGTAAATTAAGCACTTTTTTAATGAATAATTGATGAAAAAAATGATTGAACACTATTCCTGACTTATTTTGTGAGCATCCGGAGAAAAATTATAGATTTTCATGCAGTATTATTGTAATAATCGAGCGTAAACCAAAAATCCCCCCTTGAAAAGTGTCCAATGATCCCGGACATTTACCTTATCGCCATTTTGGTGAGATTTTCAATGCAAGATTTTATTCGTGAGCTGATTGGTGTAGAAGTTTTTAAAATATTCGAAAAGTGCCTTTTGAGGTTACAATCATTGTTTTTTTTCCTATGCGCGCTTGCAGCGCGCTGAGTGGTACTAGTTTATTAAATATTGAAAATTAACTTGTGTGAAACTTTACTTATTTCTAAACCGGTGTTCCTCGTGCTCGATCCCATAGCCCATGCCCACCTACCGAAATAACGAGCTGTCGCGCCCTCCCGGTTTTAATAAATCGTGTAGGGATTTATAAACGCGGACGGTATTTTTCCCTATTTCAGGAAGTTTGTCGGCACGGAGCCGACTGTGACAGGAGATTATAGTCGCTGGCATCAAGGACAACGGGCCTTCGAGGGTTGTATTCCCGAGTCCACTTTTTGAATTGCAGCACTATAACAATACATTGAAGGAAAAAAAATTGAAAAAAGATTTCATTGATACTTATTTTTTAGAAAAATTTCCTACCAGTGTTACAAAAGGTGATCAAAACTAAAACTAATTATTTCAATAATTCAAGGGGCTATGCACTTCAGAATCACTTAAAGAATTACACATAAAAATCAATATAATTAATAAAATATCAATTTCATTTCAAGTAAAAATCTTCGAAAAATATTATTTTTAACGAAATATCAATTGAAATTGATTCCAAGGCTCTAAACACTTTAAATTTGACAAAAGAATTACGAAAGAATCACCAAAGAATCAAAAAGAATCATCAGTGATTCTGGAGTGCATAGCCCCTCGCAATAATTATTTGCTAAGTAAGGAATGTTTTTGCCAAATTAACATGGATTTTTAATTTATTAACAACGGTTTTTTTTTAATTGTAACTTTAAGAAAAATCTCATAACACACAATTTTTAACTGCACTGGAATAATTTAAAAGTACGTGCTTAAAACAAAGTACTCAAAGAGCAAAAGTTAAACTAGTACAATGAGGGTAAAATTAAGGAGATAAAAGAGTAAAAAATTATTTGAGTGAGCGAGCGAACGAGTAAGAAGGGAAAAAAGACTCGAGTGTAAAAGCTCACGACGACGATATAATAGAGAATCAAGAAGAGACGCTGGAGCTGAAGCAATAGCAGCGGGGACTTAATTATCTAATTAATTAACCTCAATCAGAATGATGAGTAATTTCTCGCTCCGTTGGCGCCTTTGCCAAGGAGAATTTCTTGTCACGCCGACGACTTACGGCTGAGTTCACGGGAAATCGATTAACGTGTTCTCTCCTCGTACTTCGCCGCTGCAAAGGAACATCAGTCTGCAGTAGATCGGTATGAGAGCAGCACCAGCTTGGGATATGCGATTTCCCCGCGAGGATTCGATCAATTGCCATCCGTCTTTGCTCCCTGATTTTCACGCTCGCAGCCTTACGATAATGAAATTCTGCTTGCCCGCATTATTATACTCCCTCAATTGGCTGGTTTTTTGAGTTGATTGAATATTTTTCTTTTATATTGATTAAACAAAATCATTATAATTCAATGGTGAAAAACTAAAGTAAAGGTCATTGATGCAAAAGAAATCTCAATATCTTTTGAGAAAACTCATAAAATTTATTCAGTGGATTCCATATTAAGCGAAATGAAAAAGAAACATACATTTCAAGCCTCATTACTAAAAATGCCTCGCGCAAAATCGGCATCCCGTCCCCCAACCCCCGAATTCCTTAGTTCTAAAATATTCCTGCAGGCGCATTATGTGAAGAAACAAGAGTCTGCCACTCCGTAACCCAAGCGTAAGTATTTGCCTCCCTCCTTGTACGTACGTACGTATTTCAGCACACATTCCGAGCTCGTCGATTTCGGCGCCACCCGAGGCATGAAATAAGCCGCGCTGTTCATTTCAGCGAGCGACAAAACAAATTTCCCGCAAAAAATAAAAGAGAGCCACCCGGAATAAGCAATAAAGCATCGCCACGCGGAGCAGCGCTGTTATAAAACCATAAAGATGTAATCGCGAAGTACCAAGTGTTTCCGCCTTGACTTTGGCTCCAAGCCCGCGAAATCGCGATCTTTGCGCCCCGGCTTCCGAGCAATTTCCCTTGCCACCGCTCCTAAAAAATATTGCCTCTTTTTGGGTGTAATGAAAATACTGGGCGTTGCTTTTGTGCACTTGCACGCGATGACAAATCGGGTTGTAAAACCCAGATATTTACAAAATTGATTGATAATTCTTCTATGTTACGCACAAGTAGGTACTAAAATTTTTTCAAAGTATCTATTTTTTTTTCAATGCAACTTTTCTAAATCAAAAACTTTTTGACATGAAAACAGACTACGCAAAGTTATGATCTTTTGAAATTTTTTCAACAATCTGAAACGTAGTACATTGCAGTGATTGGCTAAAGCAGTTGTAACATTATATGATGGCCTAAATTTTTGAAACTCCGCTGCTTTTATATTAAAAGTTCTAAGATTTTTTCATTCGAGCATGTAAAAAAAATATTTTTTAAACCCCCTTAGTTCCTAAAACCTAAATTTGTATAAACATTGAGTTTCTAATTCTTATAAATAAATATGATTTAAAGTATGTAGATATTTAGAGTATATTGAAATTAAAAATATAGCCGATACAGATATCTCGTGGATGTCTCTTTATTTTTTGTCAAATTACAAGGTAAAAATTTTATAACATGCAATCTTTCTCCATAACGATGAATTCAAAAACAAAAACCCAAGTGTGTATAATTATACCCCAATGCATGTATTTTTTCACAGCACGTTAATTTACTCATAGCATGCTATTACTTTCGTAAATAAGAGTCGATCTATTCTATCAACTTTCAAGATAATTATTTAAATCACCTAAACTTCTTGAATGCAATAATTAATACGTAAGAAAAATGTTTAAACTGTAATCTATTAAATTAAAACCGTACAATGAAAATGAATGTTTGTACTAAAGAAACTCTCGAAACCTTTCTGCAATCAAGAAGTGATTTCACTCTTCAACGGCCAATAATCAGAATTCTTCATCATCGCGCGGTGCAATGTTGCATTTATACTGCAGCACTGAAAACTAGTTAAAAAAAAAAAAATAGCCGTATCGCACGAGCATTGCACGGAGAAAGCGGGTGCGTCGCATAAATTACCTCATAAAACCGCGCGCTGTTTACAAGCCGATCATAAATAGTACATCATCGTCGCAATAAAATTAAGATTGCAAAAGCGTCCCGCCGGAGAAAGCTCGCACTGTAATAGTAACATTTAATCAGAGATTTCACGCTCCGGAGCCTCGTCGATTGGGCCGTATAGGGTGGACAAAAAAATTCCAGATGTCCGCCCTAGAACCAATTAATCGGGTAGCAGAAGAAACATAGTTTTAGCGCGCTTTCCGCGGCCAATATCGTCAACAATGATTCGGGCGCACGCTTGGCTAACTTCTGACTGACGGCGACGAACGCACACATACAGCTGGCGATTTCCAAAACGGACACGCTCGAGAAGCATGTGCGGCGCGGGTGCCCTCTGACAGCCTGACTCGGATTGACGAACAAGTGCCATTGTTAAATCGTTTTTACATCTCTTTTTTCACGCTACTGGTACCGCCGGCGCTGGTGATTCACCAAATTTGATACGCTTGATATAGCGCGCGGCGTCTCTTTTCAGCGCAGTGGTTACTGTTGTCGCGTTACGAGGGATGATTCGAATGTGCTTATTAAATTATCTTTTTTCGTCGTGAGTTTACTGACATCTGTTTATCAAAAGCTATTAGATACTGAATCTTTAATTACAACTCTTCCCACCTTTCTAAATTTTCCTTTCCATTTTCACTGCACTCTTGACTGAATTTTTTTGCATCCCATGAATAAGTTGAATTTTTTTTAGTAATATTTACGGTTAAAAGTTTGAACAAAAATTATTTTTCAAAAAGTATATGTGTTTTAATTTTTTTTAATGCATGAATGAATTTTTTTTGAATAATTATAGAATAACTTAATAAATGTTGATAATAGGTTCATCATCGCTTTTTAACACAAATTTAAATAGTAGTCTAATGCAGTCACAATAAGATGGTAAGCGAGGGTCCGATTTCGAGGTTGGAATGCGCAAAAAAATTTTATTTGGCTTAATAAAACTTGCTTATTAGTTTTTTTTTTTATGTAACGGGTAAAAAAAAATTTTTCAATTTAAATTATAAATTTTTAATCTTTTAAAAAATAAATATATATGGACAGTATAGTGATTACTATTTGATAATAAATAAAATAACAAAATACGAAATAAAAAAATTAACCATAAAGACTTTTTTATTAATTTATTTGAATATTACTTTTTAATTTTTCTAAATAATTTTTACGAAAATTTTTTTTTCTATTATTATTTTGACACTCAAGATCAATATTATAAATAAGATGAAAAAAAAAAAAAAAAAAAAAAAAAATTGTTCCTTCGAGCCGGATTTGAACCAGCGACCTATGGATTTCCGCAAAGAATCAAACCAACTACAGTCCACCGCTCTACCAACTGAGCTATCGAAGGGAGTTGGTCGATGTGCTTTCATAGCCACTCCTATGCTCGAGCTGGCCCCTTTTACGCTTGTTCTCGATCTTCGAACCGTTTTACGCTCAATCATTTCTAAATCTGTCTTCCTAAACTGCCTACTTTTATATTTAACAATTAAAACTCGGTTTTTAAATAGTATTTACTGAATTCAAAACAAAATTCTAGATTTTTTGAAATTATTTATTTAGTAAACCGAATGATATGTATAAAATTATTCTACATAAAAAAGTGGATAGCCGTAAAAAAAACAAGCTAAGGTTATAAAAGTCCCATAAAGCCATCAAACCCCATTGCTCGTTTATACGGTAAAACATATTAAACGATCGATCATAAAAATCTGAATTTTTGAATTCTTAAGTATCGCCGCATAATTTTAATGTTCACTGCCGTCCGTACACACACACTACGTTTCCGCATAAACGCATCAAGAAGGCGGAGGAGGCCTTTACGACAGAAGAGACATAATAAACCAGTAGCCAGCGGAGCAAAGAATTGCGTGTCAAGACTGACTAGGGCCGGCATGAAAATTTTATAACACCCCCATCCCTTAGAACCTTAGAAATCCGTAAGCCTTGCCAATCACCATTAAAAGTAAGCTTTCCCGACTCGATACAGTTTACATAAAACTATAAAGTTATAGGCTTGGGAGGTGAGCGAATCGTAAAAAAAGGATAGACTCAGAGGTATTTTTGCCCTGAGTCGTTAAGGGCTTCTTAATGTTCGCGAAAGACAAAGCTTTTGCGAGTCCTCCCTTCGCCCGGCTTAATTACAACCGATCGACGAATTACCGCCGAGTTTGAAAACCAAGTGAGCCTTCGGAAGCTTAGACATAAATTGCTCGTGCTGCTGTAATCTGGGGAATTTGAATTCATTTTACGGTTGTCGTGTAACTATTACTGATCGTCTTTATCTCAGCCTTTGCAATACTGATGCTTTAATTTCGAACGGATTATTTGAGTTTAAGTGGAAGTTACAAAATGAATGGTACCGGTGTAATTGACTGTACAGTTTTCTACTTTATCGACATTGGAGTATCTCGAAACGCCACTGCAATTACGAGTCGTTAGTAAAATTTTCATTAGGAAATAAAATTTCTCAACTCAAAAAATTAATTCTTAGCCAAAAATTTTTTTCACTTCACTGCCAAAAATAATAATAGATAATCTTACCTAATTTTAAGCTATTATACTTCAGATGAATCACAAGTAAAATTTAATACTTAAAAAAAATAGTTTAAAAAATTTTTCTCTTTGTGACTATTAAAAAAATTGTATTAGTGATAATTTCTTAATAAAATACTAAATAAATTTTTAACATCATTTTCACCAAATTTGATAAGTTCTTTTTTTAACGAATTAAAAACTCGACAAGTAAGTAATCGTTTAAACAATCTATCTATAACTTACAATTATATCAAGTCTAAAGACAGAATTTTAAAATATTCAAACAAATGAACTCAATATGAATTTCATCATATTTTTTAAATGTTACCTAAAGTTCAAATTAAGTTTTCTGAGCTCAATAATGATAAATTTTTCTACTGATTAATTCAACGGTATATGCACCAGCGTAGCAGCAGCTGCATCATCATCATCAGCTCATGTTCAGAAGCTTTAGAAAATCTCGAGAGATTAAGAAACTTTATCAAGAGTTAACACGATTGGAGATTTAGAGTTTACTACCGTAATTAAACGGGTGACGTGATGTGACGCGAAGGAAGAGATGCGAGCAGGCAACCCCTTAAATCAGTATTAGGAGATCAAGTCTACTTCTAATCAGCGTGAATAGACATTTGGTATTCAAATTTTATTTTATTGTGTCTTTATAATTTTATTACCCACCAGACTGTGTCATAAAATTCAGGGCTTATTTTATTTTGTTTACACTTTTGATGCGTAACGTTCTTTTATTATCTGTTTTACGAGACAGTAATTTTTATTTTTATTGCAAACGTTTTTAGTCACGACTGCAGCTTATCATTAAGTTACAAATTTTTTTTACAGATATTAAAAATAATATTTAAACAAAAATAATTATTTTGATAAAGATTAATACCATATCGCAGTAATTGGGACGCGAAAAATAAATCCTTATTGTCGTAATAACCCTAATTTATGCATAGCCTGGACGAAGGATGGCGGGGCGCAGGGATGAGGAACGACGCCATCTCCGAAATTAGCAATAAACCTGGCGCTGCAAGGAAGTAAGAAACGTCGCGCTCAAAGATAGCGGGCGTTCTTCACGGCGATTAAAACTTTGGTCTGCAGGGAGGTTCGGCTTTGCGCTCATCCGTAATCGGTTGTATTATGTACTTGCATCCCACCCGAGTTACGACTTTTAGTTTCGCGAAAAGAAATTCTGCGATGTTTTACGAGGTGACGTACCTCGAAAATTTTCTCGCTCGATGATTCATAATATTTCCGCAGAAAAAAAATTATTCGTTTTTTATAAAAAATTTATGGTTAATAATTAGTTTTGGTTTTTGTGAGAATAAAATAATTTCATTTTAGTAAATTATGATTTTTGATTCGACGAGTCAAGACTCGTACATACACTTCGGCGGTGAATGTCTGGAAGCCTACATGCAGGCGCGCTTACAGCACCTGCTACTTGAGTGATTAAAGTTGATTTTCTTAGTCATCTAAAAAATGTTTTGAAATCTTTTTTAAATTGTAAATATTTTAGACTTAGAAACTCGTATATAATAAGTTAATACTCGTACATAATAAATCTGTAAATAGGAGGTGTCAACATTACGTTTGTTTACTTTGAATCTAATTAGACAGCTCTAACAGAAAATTTTTACAGGCAGCAATTATTTTTAGCTGAAACGATTTTATTTTTCTTCTTTTAATTTCGCTTTCACTTACACATGCCAATACTTAAATCTCAAAGCCTCGTACGCGCTCGGAACTCAGGGGTGTTACGTTTTTACGAGGGTTACCGTTTATAAGCAGCACTTTAGACGCGTAAAAAGAATTTCGCGTCTTATTTAAACGTCTCGTCGCGTTTGGCTAAATAAAAAATAAAAAAGGGACAACTTACCTATGCGTTTCATTGCGAGGGGAAGAGGACACAAGGCGATTGATGCGAACGAGCGAGCGGCCTGGCCTAATAACATTTTTACGACGTTAAGTTCGAGGGGTTTCTCCATCGGGACGTTAAAAAAATTGTCCTAGAGTTTATATTGAGAGGTAAGAGAAAAATGAGCGGAGCAAGAAGGAGCGAGGAGGGGGGGGGGGAAGAATAATAAAAAGCGCGTTTATAATTGCCGGGAGAGGAGCGTAAATCTTAAATATCGGACTTTTACGACGAAACGGAAATTGGCTCAAGTCGGCGTGGCGCGCTCTTGTATCGCAAGTATGGAGATTCAAAGAAGCTTCTGTTTTACTTTAATGCTTCAATTATTTACGGATTTATTTGTAACCCCGCGACTGTCTCGTACCATTTGTGTCGTGACAAATTTTCATATTTTTTATCATTATCTCAAGACTATAAAGTTTATTGATAAAATTTACATCTTCAAATTTTCCCCAAATTTAAATAAACATAATAATTTTATTCCTAAAAAACTAATATTTTTTCTAATAGTTAAATCAATGTTCGTGTATTTTTAATAAAAAAGAATACTCCAACAAAATTCTAAACAGAAGAGTTTTAAACTAGAGTAAATTTACTGAGTAGAAAAATTAAATAAAAAATTTAACTGCCCAAACAAATTATACACTTCGGCATTAAAAGCTCTAAAAAAGTTGTGCAGCAATCAAAATAAAAAAGCTCTTGAGCAGTAATCCTACAAAATCATGTCCATGAATTATGTCATTTTTGGCGCACTTACTCAAACTTATCCATCAACATGAAAAATTCCATTAAAATTGTGAGCGCACTTAAGTTCAAATCGTGGCTATGAAAAAGCCGTGAAAGCCGAGCAAGCCGCAATTAAAAAGAGCCTCATCGTTCGTCTCGAGCTCATTGAAAGACATTTTATTTCCCCTAAAGAAAATATGAAAATCTATATCTCGGATGACTCGGGGGTCCTGAAGATAAGAAACCATAAAAAACGAATGCGCCGGAGAAAAATTATGAAGGTACAAGATTTTATTTTCATCGTCCAAATGCAACTAAGAGTTTAGCCGAATAAACGAGGGAGCTGTATACAAACTCCACGCGAGTAAAGTACACAACGGCGAAATACTTTATGCCCAGGATTTAAGGAATACGCTCAACCGAGTCATAAACTATAAAAGATTCGAGTCATAACTCTGGTGCTCACATTTTATTTAATTGTTCACAGTGGTAGCTAGCTGGTGGGCGGCATTATAGATCGAAACGGTCCAAGGAAGTATGCATAATATTATTTATTGTCGAAGAAGCTGTTAAGGTTTAATGCGATTCTCGAGCCTATTCGCGAAATGAAACTCGATAAAATGTTTGTTATCCAATCGGGTCTGATCCAAACGAATTTGTTGAAGCATTATACGTATACCCCGATGGAAAAGAGCCTTTCGGTTTACGGCCTCAGATTCGACTTTGGCTTTACCGTACTAAAGTGGTATCAAGGAAGACTCCGGGTAAGCTCATCAATGCACTCTGAACTTTGCTCGAACTCTAAACTTGTGCTGCTGTTTGAGCTTCCACATGTTGAGCGGTGGCTTATCAATTACGCTTGACCGAGGCATTAATCAATCAAATTGATTTTCGTAGCTTCAACCATCCCGAACTAAAACAAATCCACTCGAGTTAATGTCGGATCCGCGACAACTTCTGATTTATTCATTATTTGCGCCAATGCCGCAGTGTGATTCTCTTAGTTTATCGACTGCGCTCCGCAAAGACGCAAGTTTCGGGTTACTCGCAGAAGCCGAGAGGAAGAGAGAGTCGCAGGGTGGGTTACGCTCGTTACCCGCGAAAACTTGGCGCTGGCTGCAGATCGTCCTCGAATTTAAATTGGGAAAGTATTTTACGACCATCCGAGTTTCACGGGGGCGTTGTCACATCTTGATGAACTTCCGGTAACGATCGGGGCGGCCGGGATGCTCTCGTTATACGAGAGTTGGTTTAGCCCGGCCTGTATATACGTATATACCCAGCTTGGATTCGATATATCTTAATTGACTGGCGGTTATTAAGTTGCGCACGCCCGCGGCCCGATAATAAACTTTGAGGTTGAAGAGTGCGCGCAAATGAAGACTAACCCCCTCGCCAAGCCGAGGGTTTTGATGCGCGACCACGGAGGAGCTGGCTTTATCTCTGATGAGCTTTTTGACTATCTTAAGACACACGAACTTTGTGATTATTAGATGAAATAGAAATATTTTTGTGATCAAAATAATTGTATTGAATTAAACTTTTAATTTAATCAAAATTTAAAAATTGTAAATTCTCAAAAAATCTGAAATATTTTACTTTGATTGAACAATGTATTGACGTTCAAAATTAATTATAAAAATAAATTTGAGCTTAGACGGGGAAAATAAAAATATATAGTTCAAACTTTTAATGTTTCCAAATCGATGATACACAAACATGCGTTGTATATTTTTACATTAGTTTCGAAACATTAACTCAAAAACAAACCTACATAAAATTAAAAAAAAAAAATTGCAAAGTCATCAGTGGTTAAAAAAAAAAGGTATAAAGAGGAAGCAAAAATTTTATGGTGCATGCACGTATGTACAATTCGCAAAAAGGTGAAAAAAAATCGAATCACTTTGCCCATATCTATTACTCAACGTAACGTTTATCTTCGTTATCAGTACACATGCACAACCCTCTTGAAACGAAAAGTATCACATCACCATAACATCCGAACCGTTATTCTTTTTGTATGCACATACGTAAAAAAAAGTCCGTATAAATGGTAAATACACTTGCAAAGGTATTACGGACATGAGTATTCACCATTCGGAGAACGTTAAAAAAGAGGCAGTTCTCGCAGGAAACGCACGAAAAATAAATAAAGAGCGCCGGAAGTATTACACGCACGCGTTTGTATCGATTGCAGCCACCCCTAAGTTTCATCAGTGGCACCGGTCGCAAGAAAATTTTATGAACATATTAAAAAAAAAAAAAAAAAAAAGAATAATTAAATGTTAATGAACTATTGGATCATATATAATTAACTGATTCGTTTTCGCAAAAAAACTGTTTGGACGCTATTTTTATGACCACTTTATTATTTCGGGGGCGTCTTTTAGTACTCTGCCCTTAACGAGCCTACATCGAGTCGTTAGTATTGTAGTTACTCATCTACTGTTTTTGGTGAAATAACCGTTTTACCGTTTCAAAAATTTGTTTTCTCGTAAAATTGTTACCTGTACTTCAAAAAACCATTATCATTAGCAGACAAAAAACTTCCTCAATTCAAAAGACAATTTTGGGCTACAGAGTCTTTAAAAAAAAGTGAGGATGTACGTTCAAATTTATTTTACGTACTTATTACGCTTGATGACTATAGATTCTATTGATTCGACAATGAGAATAGGTTTTTATCAAACTCAAGCTCCGATTGGCTCAGCTGATACAGATATAGTGCAATATTTTTGTTTCAAATTCCGTTCTGCAGCCAATCGTACAGCTTAATTAATTTCTCTGCACAACAACGTATCGAAGTTTATCCTTAGGAATATTTTGTAACTACCCAAGCAAAAAAAAAAGAAAAAAAAGATTGTTCAAAATTGAGATGGCTTGAGAAACTCATAAAAAAAGTTTTGGAATTTTAGAAAATAAATAAAGAATCTTAAATCAACTTCAAAATCTCTATTTAATTATTACATTAGTCTGACCTGACTGTAAGTAGGCAGCTCTCCTCAACTTTTCTTATTCCATTTTCTTCTAAAAATTAATTGAGTCAAACAATCATTAAATTTAATTCATTTTTAATTTTAATTGAGGCTCAAATCTTTATAACCACCCCAAATAACTGTTTGCAACTACCCGTTTTATACCTTTGGTACCGTTAGCATAAACTCTGAATGATGTGCCATAGAAACCTTTAATTTTCCAACTAGAAAATAATTATTGATTAAAAAAAAAAAAAAAGACTTTGGTAGTGTTTTGCTATTTCAAAAATTGAAAATGACAGGTGCGATATTTCACCAGAGTAATATGCGATTCAATGATAAAGCTCCATTCAAAGCGATTCAATGCTATCATACTAGCCAACTACTACCATATGCTCTTATTATTATTATTTTTTTTTTATTCTTCTCGACATTGAAATCAGATTAGTCAGTGTTACATGAACATAATAAGCCTCCTCAATTATGGTGTAATTCGGGTATAAAGTTTATTGCGACGATTTATCAAAAATGGAAATCATGCGGCTTGTAGGCATCAGAGGCGGTTGTTACTGTCACAAAGACGAGAGTGATATAATCGTTAATTTGCAATGGCTTTTATTGTCGCCAGAGGTGCCTTTTAAGCTTGCAGGGAGTTACATCAATAATTACTCACGCGAGTTGCACCCCGCGAATGATACATGTACGTTCATCCCTTTTTAATTCGGCCGGGCCATTAAACAGATATCATCGCCTAGCCGGCAAGCTCGAAAAATAAATTGGCGCACTCTACACTGATTATACACCGCGCCGGCTCGAGTTTTCATGCACCGTGGAGAATCAAAAATCACGTTACGCAATAATGCGCTTTTGATTGTTACAGTTGATTTTAAATCCTGCGTGAAGCATTTTCGTCTTTTGCTTCGTACGTCAATTTTTACGACGAAAAATTTATTGAATAAAATATAAATTATTTAACTTAATCGTTGTACTAAATAAATAATTTTTTTCATCAATTGTTTGTTTGAATTCAAATTGATGGTTGAAGACGAGAAAACCGTCTCTCAATGAAAAGTAAATGAAGTGCTGAGAACACTCAAGTCACGTGTTACATCGCATGAATGATAAAAATAAAGAGAAATGATACTTGAAGAATGTAAGAGTTTTTTTATTTGCCACACCCTCGAATTAGCAGGCTTTTTGTTTCAGAAATGAGAAAAACCAAGAGTGCATAAGACAAAAATGGAGAAACTCGCAAACTCTGAGGATGTCTTTGAGTAATTCTGTAACTTTACTTATCCATTTAATTAAAAAAAAATTAAAAATTTAGCAACGGTTTTTAATATGCTATAAATAGTAGTATAATGAACATAATTTGCAACTTTTAATTAGCTTATTTATTACTGTGTAATAGCTGCTAAACTTTTTTTTTTAATTTTGATAACACTCTAAAGTAAATGAAATATGTTTATAAATTATAGAACTCATAAAACTTGGACTAAAAGTTAAAAAATAAAACGAACCTAAAATTATTTTTAGAACCAATCACAGACGGTACAAAAAAATACGTCTTATATTATAGTACCTATACAGTTTATATTGTTGTAAAACTACTTACTCTTTCCTTTAATTTTTAAATCACGCTTAATTTAATACTGATATAGTTCCTTTGAAGCATTATAAAAGATCTAGTATTGAAATAAAAAAAGTAAAATCGTAAGTATTTTAAATACCTCTCACAACTAAAAACTGCAACATAATGACACTGAGAAATTTGTGTCGGTTTACGTCTACCTGCGTCCACCGTAATGGGAGTGAGAGAGACAGAGCTAACGCACCGTCTACCTGTGAAACTGCATGAGCCCGACATGTCTGCCGGCAGCAGCGTGCAATGAAAATTATTAAATTAAGTTTTTCTTAGTTAAAAAATCGCCAAAATACAAATTTTTCGTACCGTAAAGGTCAAAGTTAGTACCCCGTTGAGAAAAGAAAAAAAAAAAAAATTGAAATAGGTCCCACCGAGATTTGAACTCGGATCGCTAGGTTCAAAGCCTAGAGTGCTAACCATTACACCATGGGACCTCGGTGCACAGGCGCGCTTTATAGCCGCATAAGAGGCTTAAAATAAATTTTGCTCGCGTATTTTCCTTATTATCACGTGTTACGTAATTGATGACTCACATTCTTGCGTTTTATGAGCAGAGTATACTTATACTAATATATATATATTAATATACCAATATTTTTCAGCTGAAATTACGTGAATAATACGAACACCTGTTCAAAACCAACACTGATAACTCTCAGTTTATTTTATTGGGAAAAATCAAGACGAATCAATGCGAAAAATGGCTTTAGATTATTTAGATTTGCTTTGAAAATGTTTTCTTTGTTATTAATAATAAAGTTGTAAAATAAATTTTTTTATTTGACGACTGAAAACGAGGTCCCAGTATACGTAATGTATTTTTATTTTTATTTTTTCAAATAAAAAGCTTATTTCTTTTAAACAATTTTAATCAAGCGTCTTTATCATCTCTCAAGCTGTTATCAAACGAGGTCAAGTTTTATAAATAAATTAATCATTCTAAAGAGTTACAAAGCATCTTGCTTTGGATATTTTAAACTTTTTTTTTTATCGTAAAAGAATATTAGGTCTTGTGCAGATTTTTAATAAGCGTTTTAATAATTATCAATAAAAATATTTTAAAACAGGAATGTCAAAAAATTCCGATTGAATAATCAAAGCGATTTTAAAGGGCCCTCAACGTCGGGGCAAACAAAAATTGCAATGGTAATCGACGCCACTCGAAAACCACCCAAAAAATCACGCCCACCCGCCTTTTTTTTTAACACAGAAACCCTTGCGTCCCCCCTCCCAAAAAAAAAAATAATAATAATTCATTGAAACAGCGTGGGGAATTGAAAGGCCGTGTCGGTAGTACGATTTTGAAAAGTATCATCGTCCGGCATCTCTTTCTTTCGCACGCACTCGTACCCGCCCCTCGAGCTCCAGCCCCTAATTGAACGGAAACCGGCAATAAATATTATGTCGCTCGGCTGTAAGAGCAAGGGGGCTGATTTTATGATGGCCACGAAATGATGCCCGTTAAGCCGACCGATTTTTCGGCTCCCGGAAACCGGATGCACACCCGTGTTCGCCAGCCAGAAAAGACAGACCGATAAATTTATTTTCCAACCCCCGCGCACTGACTCCTTGTGTCTGCCATTAAATAATTATTTTTAATTTTTAACTAAGAATAAATAATCAATTCGGATGCTGAATACGCGCCTCGTAATTATTACGGCCTTAAGCACGTCTGATTTTGATATAAATTCTCTTTGATACAATTTCTCCTACTGGTTGAGTAAATTTATGTACACAACGTACGATATCGATGAATAAAATACGCGTAATTCAGGGCTTTGTTTTACGCACCTTTCAGGCAGCTCTTTTATTTTAGGTTTCACGTCGCTTACGATATAAAGAAAAATACTCCCGAACCCTTTCATTCATCCGACCTTATGAATAAAACACGCCGAAGATAATTTCACATTACGCACAAAGTCGGTTGCGCTCTTTCATTTCTTTCCTTTCCCTCGTACGACCGTCACACGCGGAAAAGTCAGCGACCCTTTTTTTTTATACTTTAATCTTCGGGATATTACAGAAAAAGGAAAAGGAAAAAAATGATGATAATAATAATAGTGGCGCGCGGGTATTATCATCACGCATCAGAAGCTCGGAGTATCGAACGGTTTAACCCAGAGAGACACCCTCCTTCAAAGACTCGCGGGGTTTCCTTTTCACCCGTTTGTCCATTGTACTCCCGCGGATATCAAAGACGACTACGCGTGTATTAATTTTACCCCCTTTGGCTCTCTCGCGACCGCGCTACGCGCCCTTCGTTACGCACTGCGTCTTGCGAGCGCAAGTTCAATGACACTCTGGCGATTAAACTTTTTCCCTTTTCCTTCGGTTTTAACGATTTCATTTGGCTTTATTTGAATGACTTGCAGCTTTTAAACTGAAAACTTTTACCTTAGATACGCAAACCATTTGAAAGGTAAAGAGATGATCTAAAAATAAACAGAGCCATGTTTTTATAAAGCTTCGTCTTTATCAATCCATCTCACGTCCCGAGCTCGAGAGTTTCCAGAGGCGCATTATGAGGCAGCGAGAAAAGACTCCTCTCGAAAGTTCCTTAAATTTGCAGAATAAAGATCCTCCGTCCCCCGTGCCTCGCTCCCGAAATAAAAGAAAAACTTGAGCTCGCCTGAGTATTATTCTCTCCTCCGCGTCGCATTTATCCACGCCAGGAAAACGTCTCCTTTGCGCTCATCTACATTTCGCGCACAATTTGTCGGAATATAAATATTCATCCCCCTGCCCCCGTAAAAATGATCAAAACGCAAAGATCTACCATTTTCTTTTTCTTTTTTTTTACCAGCAACGAGTGTATAAACTGCAAAGTGAATCTCATTACTCGTGCCCGAGTGCATCGGGGCGCGCGTCACTTTGATGTCAAACGGCACAGCCTCGGGCGTGGGGCACGTAAGAGCGCGTTGTTATAGGCCCCCTTTATAATAATTATCGAAGGAACCGGAAGTCGATTCCCTCTCCCCCATCACTTCGATTAACGCGCGCGCACGCGGGGCTTATGCACCACGCCGCAGTAGTCGCAGAGAAGAGAGCGAGCTCCATTATGCGATCTCTGTCTTGGGAAGGGGTGCAACGAGAGATTATACCGAGGGAGGAGGGGGGAGGGGTGAAGTTCGATGACCGCGCGATCGGGTTATGCGCGTGTGTGTACATACATGTATACGTACACCCTGTACAGACGACCCCGAGAGGCTTTGACGGATGCTTACGATCGTCAAGACAAACGTCCTGCAAGCGCGCCAACCTGTCATCTTCGGTCGCGTCACACAAACGGATTCTGTTTGCGTTAATTCGACCGCGCACTCTTTGTACTGCATATTTGAGATGAAACTTCTTAGTTGACTAATTAATCGTTTCCAGATGACGTGCATTTTCTATTGGGCTTGACATCTAGACAAACAATTGAACACTTAAAATCTATTTATTTGAAATTACATATGGTGCGTTGGTTATCAGTACAGATTATATACTTGAGTATATTGAATTTTTGATTTATTTTTTATTTATTAAATTTATAATTACATTTATGAACATTACTTGGATAGCGAGGAATTTTAATAAAATAAATTTTAAAATTGTTCAATGACCTGTCAAACAAAGATAAAAGATTTTTTATCAATCTTGTGTATTGTTTAAATCTTACCAAGATAAGACCAGAATGTTTTTTAATCAATTTTATCATGAACAATAAATAAAATATAGTAAACAAACCATTTATTAAACATCAATCAATCGCTTAAATTGCACCCACAATCCTCCTTTTGCAACCCACGCAAAAGTGTTAGGATTCATTTCCAGTGGCAATTTTGTTTTTGTCGATGTTTCCAGCAAATAATTTTGTAAAATAACTGCGGTCACAGTCTTTACGGTCATTGTGCCAAGTCTTTTTCCAATGCACATCCTTGAACCTTCACCAAACGCCAAATAAGTAAACTTATTTTTTTCCATTTTATTCGTAAAATCAAATCTGTCAGGGTCAAAAGTGTCTGGATTCGACCAAAAATCTTCATCTTTGTGAAGTCCCATACAGGAAATAAGAATTAAATCACCAGGCTTGAGTCTGCAGGACAGCCCATCGTATCCTTGTAACGTAATGTCTTCGTTGCAAGTTTTCACTAATTCTCCAAGTCCCGGATTAAGCCGCATTGCTTCGTACATAATTTGTTCCAAGTAATTCATATTTTTCACTGCCTCGTACGTCAATTTATTACCAAACTTTTTAATGACCTTGCGGACATCTTCTCGTGCTTTATTTTGAATGTGCTGATTTTCAGCTAGACGGTAAATAACAAAACTCAGCACAGAACTAGATGTTTCGTACCCATCAAAAAATAAAGACGTTGCTTGGGCAACTGCCATGTCCTCGTTTATATCACTCATCCTGTCGATAATGCATTGCAAAAAATCACCGTAGTTTTGATTACTTTTGAGCCTAGAATTAATAACAGTTCTTATATTTTCACGAAAGTAAGTGTCGGTTTCTTTGGGGATCAAACTCAAGCCAAGTTTGTCGGCAAAGTTTGGAAAACAAAAACGCATGGCTTGCTCAAAACCGTTAATTTTTGTTGTTTCAAAAAGTCTTTTGGCAACATTCGTAAATGCTTGGTGGTCAGGTTTATCCTCGAAACTCTGTCCTTGGATCCCGAATGCCGCGTTTGCCACCAATTCTCCAGTGACCCTCGTAAACAACTCTTTCAACTCAAACTCAGCGAACTTGGTTTCTTTACAAATTTTTTTATCAACAAACATGGTAAACTTTTCACATACACAAATTATTATGGCAAACACACTTCGCAGAGTTTTTCCAGAAAAATTGTTGCCCAATATCGTTCGTGTTTCTTTCCACAATTCATCTTTGGCGAAAAATGGATTGTTTGACAAAATTGGGTCCAATTCTTTATTGAGTGTATTCATGTTGTTACGAAAACTCGAAAAATTTGTTTGCAAAACGCTTTTTATCAACTCGGGATCACGAACTACCAACGCTGGAGTTTGCATCAAGTAGCAACCGTACATACTGGATTTTCCCATTTTTTTGTAAAGTTTTTCCACCCACATTGGCATGTTTTCCCAGACCAAAAAAAGTGGCAAAGCGTGACCGAATCCGGGTATTGCATTCGAAGCATATGGCACATTTTGATTTTTCCAATAGTTATAATTTCTTGTTAAGAAAAAGTAGACACTCAAAAATAGAAGAAATATAATCAACCACATGAGATCCATTGATAATAATTGACGTACTTTACGCAGTTAAACTTAAACTGAGGCATTTTTCATAAAACTAGAGTACTAGACAAGATAAATTCTTGAGTGCAAGCATACTTATCAATCATTGCAAATATACAATGTATATTTATCAGAGATGCATTTGGAATAAATTCTTATTATCAAATGTAAATACCATCTGGATTAATTCAAGATCTCATTATCAAAAGGTTCCATACGAGATAAAATGTTGAAACAAAGACAATTATATTTTTAAAACCAGTTTAAAAATTGAAAAATAGATTTGATAAACGATGGATGCATAAGCGGTTTTAATAAATTAGGAACAACATTTATTTCCCCGAACAAGGCTTCAAACTCCCTTTAACATCTCATTACGCATATGACTGTCGTAAAATCGAATGACTTGGGAATATTCCGAGTGACGTGCAGTGTCCTACGGAATCTATCGCGTTAAATTTATCAACTCACGCTATGCCTTGTGTTTCAATGCGTTTTTTTTAGCATCCAGTTTTTTTGCAGATGTCGCACAGGGGTAGCCACGCTACATGTCCCGTGCGTAAAAAGCATCGCTAGAATCGGACTAATTCTAGCCTGTCATTCAGGGCTGTATAACAGTTGCATTATGGCTTAGAATTATTAATGGCCTCTAATTGAGTTTTTAATTTTCATTATCTTTCCGAGAAGCACTGGGGCTTAAAACTTTTACGAGCGAGAAAAAAATAACATTCGCAATTAAACACCGTGAACTTTCTCGGTAAAAGATGAGCGATAATCCGTTATTTCATATTTAATTCAGAACGAGCTTTTAAATTCATCAAATCCTTCTCTTCCCCCCCGATAGTTTTCGAAGAAAAGCCTCCCCTTACTCCTCCCACGCTGCCACGCGAGTCGATCGAAGTTTAAAAAAAAAGGACTTTAAGCCAGCGAACAGATAGCGAGGAATAAAAAAAGGCGCCCGACTCCGTAAGCGATGGGGACAGACAAAGTGTCAGTCTGTCATCTCGTGGTGCCACGTGCCGGTACGAGGCAGCGCGTAGCGAAGCGTTAATTCGCGCGGGTTGCATCACACACGCGACTCTCGACTGTGGCCCTTTTATAACAAACGTCCCTTTGTATAGCGTGTGGGTTTACAGTGACGGTGATGGATTTGGGATTATTGAATATTATTATAAAACCTAAGGTGCCCCGGATTATTTCACTCGGGTTTGTTTGGTTTACGAATTTTGTCGGATGAGATTTAATCTGATATCTTTTTTTGTAAAAGTACATTCTCAAAAAATTTTGATACAAAATCCTACACTGAGAAAAAGGACTTGTAACAGCTATGAGTTTGAGTTAACTGTTACTGAATATTCGTTAATAGGGGGTCGAAAGAAAACTCATTTATAGTTACCGAATTTTTATTTATGGTAAACTCTCTGATCAAATATAAAAATGGGGTTAAGTTTAGGCCCTTGGAAAAATCAATGTAACAACGAATATTCAGTGATTGTTACCTCCTATTTGGTATTTGATAATGTAAAATTTTGCTCTCTCATTACTGTGTGACGTGTTAATAGTTACCGTTTCTTTTTCTCAGTGTAGGGTCGGTAAGTTTTTTTTAGAGCACTGACAGGAGTGATTTCGTTGAAAAAACGTCCGAAATCAAAGTATCAACGGAGCCAGAAAACGCACCACCAACCGCAAATGGGCGGCTAGCAGGGGGGGACGAACGGACCACCCAATTTTCGCAAACAGTTTTCACAAACATTGCTACAACATCGATTATTCCGCCCATGTGAGTCCACCACCCACGGCGCATCAATCCGTTTTTTAGTCAGAGCGCATCCTTTCCCCCTGCAGACATTAAAAGCTACCCCTATCGCGCCACGTGGCCTGCATCCTGGATTTTAAAACTGAATCGCTGCATCCGAGAGACGAAGCTGTAAAAATAAGAGGAAGGAGGGGAGGGGTGAGACAACCCTAAATTAACGATCACAAAAAGTGTCACGCCTGGTAGCAAAATGGTCTGTGACTAATGCGCGATTCACACTGGAGGCTACTAGAAAATCATTGGCATATTGTTCGACACTCGTCTTTTGATGATGCCGGGGCTAGCTATGCGACGAGGATAATTAATGGCTGCAGGAAGCGCGAGAACAACCGTATTAACCCGGGCTGCTTTCTCATGCGAGTTTGCACAAGGTCTCTTTATCGCCAAACGGCCTTCCTTTTTTTTTTTTTAATTAGCTTGGGAGCCCTTTGTCACGGAGCGATTTGATGCATGCTTGTTTCGTGGTGCGAGAAGTTTGACAACTTTATAATGGTTTTTGAATAAAATTATACCGCAGTAAACAGTGCGCTCTTTTAAATATGTCTTTTTTATTCAGGATCGTAATTTTGATTTTTACATCTTGATGCGGCATTCAACGAAAGCATTACAATTGAATATGTAATATTTTAAAAATTTTAATTTAATGGTGAGAGTTAGAAAAAATTTTTAATTTATATTATTGATACGATAAAGACCTTTTCTGACATCTCCCCCGTTCGAAATAATAAAGTGAAATATTAAATTTCCATGAAACAGGATAATCCCAGAATTGAATTAATTGAGGGTGGTGGGACAACCCCCAGCAGAAAAAAAAACTCTTAACTTGGTACAGCACGTGTATCTTCCGCGTATAAGAAGAGTACATCACGCACTCGACTTTATTAATCCATCATGCCAACGTTGGCTGCAGCTTAAAACCGCATCAAAACATCGCGAGTGTCCAATTGGACGCCAGGTCGGTTATCGGACAAACCCATCGTCCTTTTCGCAGCGCTTTCCCCGTCAATCATCAACCGACCCTTTCCCTCCCCCTGAAATAACCGGAAGATCGGACGATATTAGAGCGATAACGCGGATGTTCAATAAAAGGAAGCCCGCCTGGGGGTCGGGAATTTTATTGTCCCCCCGCCCTTTGCCGAGCAGTGCGAATTTTCTCACGAATTTGAAGGGCGGCTTTGGTGGACGCTCTACACGCGTTTGGCGGAATCGATTTTATGCGTAATTGCGGCAAATAGACCCGTGTTTGGCTTGGTTGAGGGATTCCGGATAATAAAAAATTATACCGTTTCCGCGTGGAGTCGATGACATAATACCACTCCGTCCTGGAATAAGTTTATGGGCAGGGAGGTATTTCTTCATTATTTTTTATAGATGCTTTGCACGATTGTGCTTTCGTACGCAGGGTGCAGCAGGGAAACTAAAGAGTTTCATGTCATGGAACTATCTTTTTTTTTTTTGTTGATACATGAATATTATGATTTGAACAGGATTAATACTAGAACAAAATCACAGTTTTTCATGATTTCCTAACAATTTTTTCGTTCTTAACAAGTTAAAATAAATAAAATTTTTTTATAAACTGTTTCATTAAAAATATAAAATATTTAAATCGATCAAATTATTTGACAGTAAGATCGATTTGAAAATCTTTTGAATCCATAATAAGAACTTTGCGAATATTCTTAGTTGTTTTCTTAAAAAGCTCACAAAATCCTTTTTTTCCTGGATTACTTGAGATAAGATATAAAAACCTATATCCACAAATAAAACATACATATTTAGTCGAGTATTTAGTTGTATATTGTAACCAGGCTTTCTTCTAATTGTGATAAAATTGTCAAATTTATAGTAAAAAAATTTATTTTTTAATATGATTTTGAAAATGATTTTACATGTTTTCACTCTAATGTCGAGTTGATATATGATAGCTGGTTTTGATTCTAAATAATTCAAATAACTTAAAAATACATATAGTCTTTAGAACTTACCATTTAACAGGAGTGATGTCTGAATACAAATTTATTCTAAATCACTTTTGAAGTCTACATTGTTTAACTGATACCATTTCACAAATCTTTGATTTATTTATTTGTGAGGTTCAAAAAAATAAAAACCGACGTATAAATTGAACCATCTGTAAAATATTTTAAATCCATCTTCAAAATAAAAAAAAAACAAAGAGAGAAAGTTGCAACGGTAAATCATGAGCGGAGCAGTCTAAAATAAATCCTTGTCATTGTGGGGATGTCTCCGAAACACAAAAAGCGGCGGGGGGGGGGGGGTGCAATTAAAGAGCCACTTATCAACGACAAGTGCAGTGCGAGCGAAACTAATCAAGCGTCCGGATCTTCATCGCTACCCAAATCCTCCGAGCGTATGCATAAATTGAAAAAAAAGCATTCCAGCTGCGCCATGCCCTCGCTTAAGCGTGAATTTTTTCGGTCAAGAGTAGGTAGCCGAACCGATAAATTTTCTGCTGTCCATGCAGCTCTCTTATCTGAGAGGGTGGATCTGAATTTATTCGACAGTGGTGTATGCTCGAAGTGTTTTGTCGAAGGGAGGAGGGCAAATCGTGTGTACCGAATTCGAGGGTAGGGTCTGGTCACTTTTGCAAATTTTCTTTTTAGGATATTTTGGCGAAGAAAGTTTATTTGGATCATTAAAATTCGGATAATGGGATAATTAATTCATTTTTATTTTGCATTAATTAAATAGAAAGTACTTTTCAGGACACAAATATTTCAGTACGTAAACTTAAAAATAATACCCTTTTATTTATTAGACGAAAAAAATTTATTTTATATTCATGATAACTCTGTATTGACAATTCACAAGACAATTCAGGTACAAATAAACAAGATTTTATTTGTTAAATAATTTAAATTTTGTCGGTCTTTACTTTGCAGCTATCGTAACGAACTGGCGAACAGGTTAGGGGATCTAATTAATCCTAAGCAAAAATAAGATAATTTTTTCTTGTAAAAATTTTTAATTTAATTCAACTCAACTATGTGAAAAGAAGTTCCCTTGACAAGCTGAGAAAATTTGAATTACATAACAAATAAGAACTTGTTTATTTACTACTCCTATTGATACATATTTTATCTGGAACGTACCAGATGTAGGAAGCGGGTCTCAGAAATATTTCATAAAATCAAGTAAGTATATGTAAATATTTACTACTAAAAAAAATTTATTAATACTTTTCAATTTAAAAAGGTTCAATCTGTCGTGGGTAAATTAATACCAGTACTAAAAACAATTTTCAAATTACTTTAGTGTTGGGTCGCATGACCACATCACTTTAAAAATATTTCTTACCCTATGATAAAGATCTTGTAAGATACAGAATTATAAACTTAGTAAATAACTTCTATTATAAATAAACATTTTTAAAAACTAAAATTGATAGTTGATAATGTACATAAATTCTAATCACCGTAACAGCTTTAATAAGCTAAGACTTTGAATCGAATAGAGTTCCCCTTGAGTTCAATAGTTTCATGGCCCTTATCATTAGATGTAATCACACGATCGTTAACACCGTAAAGAGGCTACAGCTTTCATTAAGATTGGGTAGTCTGCATCCAGCGACTTCAAACGAGGATCCCCGGTTGTGGCGTCGGTTCTCCCTTTAAGATCGAAAATCCAATCATCAATTTAGCATCCGTTTCTCGGGGGCGCAGCAGCGGCACCCGTAAATCAACCGTGTAAGACGCATGCGGCGCGCATATATGCATATACGAGCTCGGGGCTATGACTACGGCATAACCCTCCCTCCCTACCCCCTCGGATGGCTGATGTGTTCAATATATATAGATATATATATATAATAACAATAATAATAAACGATACCTTGGTCGGTAGGTAGGGTGCAGTGGCAGCTGATACCAAGATGCGGGCGATATCAGGCGGCGATCTCGGGAGCGTTTATTGGCCCTGGTTATCATTTCGGGGCTACCTCCCGCGGCGAGCTCAATTGTACCGAGGCGTTGTAAGTTCTCTAATCGGCGTTTGATCTGCCCAATTAAAAAGCGTCACACCTAGCGCCAAAAGGGTTGAATAATTTTTTTTTTTCCAGTTCAGGCGGTGTTATTACACGCACATCAGAGACGCGATTGTTTGGACAGATAATTGAGAGAAGAACGCGAAGGGCTTTTTCATTAGCAGCCGAGCGGGAGCGTCAAGTGTGCGGTGCAGCGGCGTGTGCGCCCAGAGTTTGGGGTGCTTCTAACCCTTTGAGTCCGCACCGACCCGAATTCATCGTATTCGTTCTTATTGTGCTAGCGCGCGATAATCTTTCTCCATTGATTTCTCTGGTTCGGCATAAATCCTTTGATGAGGGTATTAGCACCTCCCCAAGGGCTTCGTTTTCTTTTTTTTTTTCTTTTTAATTAGTCCAGATGAAATCATCGATCTTTTAATTTGGGTTTCCGTAACGCCCAAGCGCTCGTTCGAGCGCAAATTTAAAGCCCTTTCGGTGCTAAAATCGAAATTGGGCAGTAATTATTTTCATTAAGCACCGTCTGATGACAATATAATTTGAAAAAGAGTCTGTATCTTGAATCTACACAATAGCATATGGCACTGTTTTGACATCGAGTGTCAAAAAGTACAAGTTCGAATAATTTTAAAAATTTGCTCGTTCAAAAATTTAATTTTGGAGATATATTCCGTATCAAAACATTGAAGTCTCGGGTGAGTCTGCTAATGAAATCCTGTCCGACGTATGGATGTGAGCCGGAGCATGCTAAAATAACGAAACACGACGAATATTCATTCCTCGCCCCCCGGGCTTGGCCACTCAAGAGAGTATTAGCAAGATAAGCGGACAAACGTCCGAAGTTTAACCGTGAAAACGCGGCCGGGCGCATCTCATCGGCACGCCAGCCTTAATTAATTACGTCTACTCGGGGCTCTTTGGTAAAAGGCCTGTCCGAGGGTATAAGAACGCAATCCAAACAGGGGGTTGGGGGGTGGTCAGAAGGGGGTTAGATTAGATACGTCGCGTTTCACCTCCTCTCGGCCATATATCTGTCCCGGTCGCGTGTGTATTTATTGACCGGCCGGCCGCTGCACCGGTTTCCGTGTCTGCGCCTACGAAGGAGATACGGAGAGCAGCCTGCGGACAGCGGTGATGCATGGCCGATACAGCCCCCCACGGGAATCCCTAACCCGAGGCCTGAAGGAGCCTTCGGTGAGTTATTGGGAATATCGACGCATTAAGTGCTTCAATTAGGAATATTGTCGCTACTGCAGCTTTCTTGATTCTTTTGTTTAGACTGCGCCAAAGCCCGATTCTGATTGATTTGTCACCCGGAGGGACGGATTATTGATAAAGGCTAATGTCCGGTGCTCCGATTGAACGAAAATACAGATTGATGCGCGCACGATGTTTTTTTGGAAAAATAAACTTCAGTCGAATTTATCGCTCGCTGGGATCCTTTGATGAATTTTCTTGCCTTTTATCTTCTTCAAAATTGGTGACGGATTTTTTGTCAAAAGATCAAAATCATAGGCTGACGAAAAATAATTGGACGACTAGACGTCTGCAGTCAAGGATTTTTTTAAATAAATTGAAACTTTGTTTTTTATTTTTATTCTCCGTATTGATTTGAATTCAATGACGATAATCAAAAAGAAAAAAAAAATTTGTACAAAAGTCATTGACATGGGACTGGTGGTCAGTGCCTGAATAAATTAAATCAATCAAAAAGTCAATCATTTTTATCACGAAAGGTGAGGCCTTTTGTTCCCTCGTGCCAACAAAACCGCAAGCTCATTCATTTCTTATGGCCGGAGTGATTTATTTTTTTCCTCATAAAAAAAGTGTCATCAGAAATTTGATGACTATTGGTCAAGTGCATGATTTTTATTCATTCTTATTTTTCTTTTGTGTACTTTGAAAATTGTACGTACGGTAATTTAGATTTTTTTTTTCTATCCAAATTTTTTCTACAAATAGGAATCAAGACAACCTTAGCATATGCATTAAATTTTAATATTTTTTTAGTAGTATAGATGAAAAAAAACTAGTCCACCTGAAACAATCAGCCAGTTCGACTTTTAAGATAATTGAGAAACCTAATCTTCATTTATTTGTCGTACTCGGGATTAATTCGATCGACGTACGGTTTTTTCGTATCTTTTTATCTCGTCGACCCGTTGAAACGGTCCGCGGTGCCTATCTTATACTCGTATATATATACGTATATACACATTCAGGCATTTTCCCATTCGCTAATGCGTCGCTCGTTCATCCCAAAGTAGTTTCTCTTCTTCATCGGGCATGGCACGATTTGGTACTTTATTTTTATTGGAAACGAGGCGGCCGATGCATATTCTTTTTTTTTTCCTCTCGACTCCCTCTTTTATCATGTATATTAACTACTCGACGTTCATTTCGGTGATCGTTTCAATTTTCCAGGGAACTTTTTAATTTAATTTAATGGCAGATAAATTTAATACCGTCATTATTTAAAACTAGCAATTACAAAAAATGATAGCAATTCAAAAAAGAAGAGTAAATTTAATTGTAAATGTAATAATGATCATTGTTTTTATTTAGTGAGAAAAATTTCATTGTTCGTCTAAAATTGAAGTACAAATGATTGATTTTAAAATTTACAGATGAAATGTGTAAGCAAATTATCTATTTTCAAATAAAATTAATTATTTAAAAAGTTAGTATACAAAATTCGTTTTGGATTAAGAGTGAGAAATGCTTGTAATTACCCAAACAAGTATAACACTTCCCTTTGATAGAGTTAATCGAGGGTCGTCAGCCGTGCACGATCATTTAATTTAACCGAAGCGTTTTTTAGTCGATAGACCCGATTAAAATAAAATGTAAATCACCATCGAACGCGCTCGCGCATTCCAAGCCCCGTGTGTTATGCAAATGAACTTTCGGTAATCGCTGAGTGGAAGCTGATGTCTTCCTTTGCTTCACTAATGGCCGGGAAAAATAGAATAGACGAGCAGCCGAGGATTTGGAAGAAGGATGAAAAAAAAAAGAAGTTAGTTGAGCGCGCCAGACGGGAAGCGTCTGAGAAAACTTATTCTCGAGAACCTTGAAAAGTATTAATGCCTCTTCACGATCTTCGTTCTTCGAGTTATTCTACCCCACTCTAAACTCTCCCTTTTTGCGAGCTGTATCGGGAGTTTAAAACAATGAAGGATTTTCTTTATAATTAGAGTATTAAATTTTCGGTATTGATCGATGCAATCATCATAGTAGAAATGTTTATTTGTCTATCGTGGCACAAATCAATTGATGGATTGTATTAAACTGTGGGCAGTTCCTCAACTCTCTTAACAGAATTGAATCGAGTAACATGAAAAATTAATCAGAGAAATATATTTTCGCGAAATTTGAACGAAAAGAATGAATAAATCAACGAGTCGGTTGAAAAACTCGTTGAAAGGTGAATAAGGGCCGGCCATTACTCTTACAGAATGTAAGCTCTTGCTCCGTCAGCTCTGGACACAGGAGCCCCATGTCCCTTGGGGTAAACTCGACTTCGATAGTTTAAGGGAATTGCCGTGGACTGGCGAAATTTGTCTTATTTCGAAACCGATCTCGTTTCGTGACTGCTGTGATATTTATTTGCTCTTTATCGACTGGACACTTGCCTCCTTCTTTTTTTTTCATCATCCTTTTCTTTGATCCTTTTTTTTCTGTTTCAAAGAGATTTATGAGGGAGTTTATTTATGAACCGAGAAATTAGATTATCGGTGATCAATGGCCAACTCGAGACCATAAATAAATTGTGGTGACAAATTGAAAGAAAATAGCTAAGATTTTCGAATTCAGTCTGATATTTACATTGCATAATTTTTAAATTACTTTAATACCACAACATTGCAAAATGAATTTTTGTACATTGTCTGGCCGAGAGAAAGAAAATAAAAAAGAAATTATTTTCATTCATTGCAATTAAAATAAGGTAATAGGTGCCCCATCAAATTATCATTATTTTTTTTAATGTTAAAATATTTTTTGAAAAGTAGAGTTCAGTTTAATTTTTATAAAATATTAAATAACTTTTAAAGGTATATTAGAGCTTTTGACGATCGTTCAAAAGTAATAATTTGGTTGACTGTATCTAGTTTTCGGTTAGAAGGATCGCCTCAGATACAATTAATAACCTTACTTTTTATTTTAAAAAGAAAAATCTTCCAAGGGCTCAGAAAAAAGATATACAACAACAAAAAACTGCTGTAACGGTATCTTTGATAATGTTTTTAAATACAAAGATTTCTTTGCAAACTTTGTCCCAGTACGCAACGAAGTGTGAACAGCCTTATCAAAACGACTGGCGCGATCCGTTATCGCGCGCGCAGCACCGGATGAGCTCATTGTCATCATCGCAGCCCGGAGAGAGAGATTTGTCCGTGTCGCAACTCATCCTGCAGCAAAATGCAAAGCACATCTCTTGCTGCCGCGCGATTATGATTCCGGTGTGTCGCAACCGATCAGAAGATACGCGAGAATTTCTAACTGCAAACTCTCGCTTGACAAATCATCGCGTTCGGGAGCTTTCACCCGTAATACGTAATCATCTAACACGCATTTTTTATTATATCATCCTCCACATTCTAATGATATTCATGTCATTTACGTTTTGTTGCGCTTATCGTTAGAGTCATAAAAGAAATCGTTTACTGGCTTGACCCAAACGTTTAACTTGAAATCCAGTTGTTTGTTCTAAATAATAGCAGCCAAAGTATAAAAAGTGGCATAATTCGTACACCTGCTGCGCACGCATCGAATTACACAGCAGGTTGGCGAAAAAAAAAAAAAATCAACTTTACATCGTTCAATTTACATGCAAACAAAGCGTTTTAATTTTTCAGTGTTTCGAATCACGCCCAAATCGGGGCAAAAAAAAAAAAAGTAAGCTGTTACGTCGAAAACAAAACAAGCAAGGGAGTGCAGTTGAACACCCCCGCTTCATTTATTCAAGGGTAATTAAAACCCTTTTAAGCGATACACCCGAAAATCAGCGACGACGGGTTGAAACCCAATATACTTTTAATTCAGCGCCCGGAACAATGACGATTCGAAAAAAGAGCGGGCCCGTAAACAAGGACCTAATTCAGTCGTCAAAAATGTGCATTTGGCCGGTTACGCTTTTTTTAAAAAAGAGGGTGGCGATGAAGAAAAAGGGGTTGGTCGACTAGAAATAAACGAAAGTAAAGTTGGAAAACGGGCTGAGCCCCAATGATTAATTAGTCGTCCCGCAGTGTATAGCCGGCACGTCAGCGTGTCAGTCCTGTCACGGCTTTGTCACTTATTCGCGCGTCACACTCCCTCCCTTCCTCCGCATAAAGCGAATAGCATTGTGTAATACAGGGAGTACTGCAACAGGCGCGCCATTAATCAATGACGGTACTGATGCAGCGACGAGAGCGGCCCGGGTTACCGCGAAAGTTACTATGGATAAAGTGCACCGCCCTCACCTAAACTATTCGCTATCTATTGGAATTTCGTACACCTGCAACGCCATAATATAGAATCTCCATTGTTCGGGCTATAGTTCGACGGGACGACGACAACTACGACGGGGGTTGAAGGACGGCTATTTGTAATTGGAAAACAATTAATTTTTGGCCGACCCTTCTACATTCTGTTGATGATAATGGCACCTGCTGACTCAACTATGTGTATTGGAAATTCGTGTAATGAACGGTTGTTGTTAACAAGCTGCTGAATAGCCATTACAAGCATTCTTACTTCAGTTTCGAAAATTGTAATTGCAATATGTTGCATTGATATTAATTACGATCGGGTCTATGAAATAGTATTTCAAACTTCATTTTTCACTTCACTTTTTTATTTGTATTTTAACGACTTTTTAATGGTTACTCAAAAAAGGGTATTACAAACTAATCAATCTTTTTTATTTATTTTCGATTGCCTAATAATAAGCAGGAACCCTCAATTCTCTTAACTTTTGAATTAAAAAGAAATTTACCTCTCGGTTGATAATAAACCACCACCGGGGCGCGACGTCCCCTCATCAACAATAATGAAGTCGAAGAGTCACGTAAACAGTCGAAGACAACTGACTCACTCAAGCTCTCTTCCCCCACGAAATTTGTCTCCCCCTGGAGGCACGATCACCTTTAAAATTCCTTCCCGAAAGATTACCGTGCGCTCACGATTCCTCATCTACCCCGGCAGATGGAAACAAGACGCTCGAAATTTCGCGAGCAGCGCTCCTAATTAGGTCCCCCCTGCCCCCCTAATTTCCCTTCCTCCCCCACGGAGCTGTCGACGCATCTGATAAGCGGACGTAACCGACGACGAGACTTGACTGACGTCCTCGTCGTTGTCTCCGAGAAGATATGGGTTCCTTCCTGCCCGAGAATTTTCGTGTAGCCTGATAAATGTGTAATTGTGATTCGGTAATGATTCGCCTGCAGAAACGGGGGGTGGGGCGTGAGAAACTCATAACTTGATGTAGCTTGGGGGAAAAGTGAGAATAAGAAACCCTGGAGATTGATATAAATCTTGTTTTGATGTCAGCGCAGTCACTTCTTATCATACGATTGTATCATTACTTAAAAAACTCGTAGTTTTTGATTCACTGTAAAAAATTAAATAATTACATGTCTCAAAACAACAAATTTAATTAAACTTTTGCTATGAAAAGCAATTGAAAGCTTCATAGTGCTTTGAACTTGCGATCCGAGAAGTTAATTAAAATCTATTGATAACTTTTTTTTCTACTCACATAACCGAGTTGAAAAAAAAGGGATTCCATGATAAAAGCCGATTGAAATACCAAGTTACAAACGATGAAAGTGAATTAACGCCCTTTGACTCAGAAGAAATTCTCGTGCTCATAAATATGCAACCTGCCGTAGAGCTTCAAAAGCTTGAAGAAGCGCACGCGTTTATCGACGCAAAAAAACGCGCGAGATGAAAGCGAAAAGAAAAACAAAAGAAATCAAAAGCGCGAGGAAAAAAATGATAAAAGCAAAAATATTTACCACCGCGAGAGAGAGAGAGAAAAAGGGCCATGGCAACCAGGAGTTTTATATATATAAAGAATTCTCGCGCAAGCGGACAGCACTTATATTATTTACCCGCTCTCGGGGTTGGCGGCGACTACAGGAAGCGAAATAAAAGGAGGGGCTAGTAATTAATGAAAACGCCCCTCCCCATCCCCTCCGCTGAAGCCAGCGATTTTCGTTTCCTGTGGCTTTTTAAAGAGAGCCTTTGTGAATCCAGGTGGACGACTACGGCGACGGCTCCGACGATAGCTGAAAGAATAATTTCGCTGATGAGTTGAGAAAAGTGCTTTTGAGGAGATTAGATGTGATTTCACTTGTGGAAACTTTATACATTCAAACTCTTTTTTATTTTAAATTATGAAATCCGACGTCTTCTTTTTTTCATTTTTCAGTCTGTGAAATAGACAAAAAAATAATAATAATAATAAAACGATTTCTATACAATAAATTCTATATTCAGTGATGGTAAAAAAAATTTTACTAGCACCTAGTAGGTTTAAAATATTAAAAAATTTATTTTACCTCTCAGCAAGTTTAGTTTCTTCCTGATTCTCCTTTAGAAAGTAAGTAGTACCAAACGCGTGCCGTCAGACGATACCCCAGCAGACATTGGTTTCATCATTTACCATAAAAAAAAAGTTGAATGTAAGGTTATGGGTCGCAGTTCATACAAAACGAAAGCGTTTCAAGCGTTAATTACTGTAACTCAAGTTAGTAATTAGTAAGTCGCACATATCTTTTTGATCTTGAAAGCAAGTATTTTTTTACATTTTTCTCTCATTTTCTTGAATATTATAAAAAAAAGAGGGGTAAGAGAAATGTGCAGTCGAGTTACATAAAATAAATGGGAGCCGGTGCAATTACTCCGGTGTAACCGTCGTGTAAGTTACGCCACTCGAGAGTCCCGCAATAAATCTCGCATTAACGGCATTCAGCTGCACTTTGGCCATTACGAAAAAAAAAAAAAAAAGAAAAGAAAGAAGAAGAAAAAAAAAGGGCAAGGTGGGGATCATGCGGATAATAGCCGCGGCGATAACAATTATGCACCCGGTAAGCCTCATCATCTTTCATCGGGGAGGGCCGGAGAAGCGTATAGAGTACCTCACCCTTCCCCCCCGTATCGGAGTTTTTCCCGCATAGCGACAGCGCCCGGTCGTTCTCCAGTGTTACATCATCCGGAAGTTTCCCGCGGTAAATTATAACTCAAAACCGTTCCTGCCTTTTTTTTAAAATACGCGCGTTCCGACGCCCTGCAGCCTGTGAATAAAATAAATATCATGTTTTAATGTATAGGTGCAACCAGCGGGTGGGTGGGGAGGATGGAGGATCTCCTTTAAGATCTCAAGCTGTTGCTAAGGGATTGCATGGGGTTGCCATGGAGATTACGCGGAGCCGAGAGGCCTATTGTTGCTGCACTCCCCCATGCACCTTCGCTCCCTCTGAAACGAGGAGGGAGGCATATTTATATTTTTTGTGTTGCTGCGCCGCGCGCTCTTCTTGTTCACACGTGCTTTTTTCCCTCCTCCTCTCAGAATTCAATCTGGTAATTTTTCCTCTCCGGTCTCCGCCGCGCTTTACATAACTTTGTAATTTATATCACCAGCTGTTTTGCAAGGTCTTTAATCTTCGAGTAGATGCACCGGCTCCTGTAAATCGAGGTGAGCTTGTTGTTTAAAAAAAAAGAGAATACGAATGTCATTGACGTTGTTGGAATAAATTGAAAGGAAGGTGAACTCAAATAAAGGCTTTAACTGCACATTGAAGGGGGTAGCACTTGGGATAAAAAAGTAGTTACCAACGTGACGTCGCACGTGCGTCGGGGTGCAGAGAGAGCTCGGCTCCTTCACTTACTGCAGCTAAGAGTATTTGTGTACGTGATCTCCTGCATCTATGCCAGTGGTGCCAACAGCCGCGGGGGGTAACGTCCTTTTTAAACCGAGAGTAGGAGGGATACGCGTATAAGACGGTAATTGTGCTACACCTGACGTAACGACTACCATGCTTCTAACCGATCTCCCCGCACAGCTTCTTTAGCTCCAAGGGCTGTGCTTCGTGGGAGGAGGAAGAGAAGGAAAAAAGGGAGGTGACAACGTGCATGCAACACAATGGTCTCGTACCCCCTTCGATCGATTCTCCCTCGCACACCGCTGGGGTTATTAGTGGCCAATAGCGCGTGTAGCCTCATTAACGTAATGACTCCGCTGGACCCTCCAGCCCTCTAGGCCTTCGCTGTGCATGGACTAATTATGCGACCCCACAGCACCGATCGTTCGGGCTGCGGCACTTGATTTTACATTTTTTTATCATAACTAACTCGTCGCTTCGCGTAGGCTTCATTTTGAAATCGATTCTTTTTCTTTATCATTCGAGTGATTAAAGCTTATTTCATAATTCAACGCAAGCCAGCAATATTTAAAAACAATCGCGAGCAAGAGTCTGATGAAAAAGAAAGAGTCTCGAGACTCCCGGTCGTCAAAAAACATTCCGAACAAAAATGTAAAACTAAAGAACGCAAGAGAAGAAGGTGAAAAAAAGGTAAAAAACAATGGACAAAAGATGCAAGTGGCATTGCAGTCGGGGGGTAGGTACCACCCCCCCTAGCGAAGTAGGTATACGCGTCGGCTCGCGGGAGAGAGAAAGTAACATTGTCGCTGCAGCGAGTGAGGTATTCAAGATCTAAAGCCGCGACGTTGACGACAAGACTGCGGCAGCAACAGCGACGGAGGAGTAAAGAAAAAAAAAAAGAAAAAAAGAAAGAAAGAAAGAAAAAAAGAGTCGTTGCTACCCCGAGTTCCTCCTACCCCCTTGTCGCAGCGAAAGCAGCTCGTTTGTACTCGTGGGAAATCAGGTAGCTGATTAAAACTCCGAGACCGACTCTTTATCGATGGTCATTCGGTGGGCTACAAAGCGGAAGGTTTTCCTATCGGTCATGCCCATTACCAAAGTCAAGGATCCTTAATTAGTGTGCGTGCCCGCGTGGTTGAAACACTGTAAATCGATACGTCAAAGAAATAATAGTCATTGGGTCCGCGTACTTCAGCTGCGGCAAACCTGCTTCTTCCTTCTCCTTCGCGCGTTCTTTTGATGTTGCCCCGCTTTTAATCGAAACCAGGGTCAAAGAGAGACCACTTCTCTCTTTGTCTTTGTGTACGTATGTGTGTGTGCGTTGAAAAACACTGTACACGGTGAAATGCATTCTTTTGAAAAACTATGCCCCCTGCTTGATGCTCTTGTGTGCGCCACTCTCTTTTTTTTTCTTGTTCTTTTGATTTAAAAAAATATATATATATGTGTACATATATATTGAATTTCCTTGTGAAAAAGAACGTTCCTTTTTTTTAAATCAGATTACAAAATGAAAAATCGGATTTTTTAAAATCCTTTCAGAGTTTTATCATACAAAAATGATTTTTAAATAAAACTAGTAATTAAAATAATTTTTTACTAACCGAAGTATTGTTCATGAAATTTAAATACAAGCTTTGGCTTTTTTTTGTAATAACTTTGACAGTATCTTGTGATTATTGTTAAAATTTGATAATAATACTAATGATAATTATTAATAAATTTATCAATTTTAATTATCTATCTGAGTTCGAGTTAAAAAACTGTAAAATTATTTATAGAAAAAGCGTTTCATGAAACGGTTCAGATTTTTGCGAATTATGAGGGGTACATTAATATAAACTCAAATTTGTTTTTAACCTTCGTTTTTTAGAAGAAAAAAGAAGTATTTTAAATAAAATTAATAAGCTAATTAATTGTATATAATTTACTGATAATATTAAAAAGACCCCCTCACGGTACTCTTTAGATTGTGAACACGCGACCACAAGTACACTCGAGATAGTCATCATCCAAAGACCCGCTAACCCACCGACACACTAAAGAAAGAATGAAAGAAAAAAAGTGTGAAGGGTTCCTCGTCCTTTTTACTCCTTTCGTGAACTATCCTAAATCGCAGGGACGAAAAAAAAGGGCAGGAGAGACGTCAAAAAGGGCATAAAACAAGCACGCGCGTGCGCGCGTACACACATGCGTACGGGTGTACCAAAGGGAATAGAGGCTCGAAAGGACTTCAAGAGTGTGAGGAAAAAAAAAGAAATAAAGCTCGAGGTTGGGCGTAAAATCACACTGCGAGAGGTTTTTAAAAGTGTGCGTGTGCTCGAAAGCTTGCGAGGTGTAATTAAAACCGCTACATCATCCTTCGCTTAAGAAGGGAAGATACCAGGATGAGGGGTGAATGACTTTCTCTGAGGTGGACCGAGATGAATGACCTCGGGGTTTCCTTTACGAGAAAAAAATACTTTTTTTTTTTATCATTAGTTTAAATATAATTAAAATTATCTACTTGATTTTAGGTAATGCTAAAAAACAAAATGAATTTATGTTGCAAGCTCCTTTTTAAAAATTCTAAAATTGCAGAAAAATTTTAATTCTATTATTTTAAATTCGATAAATATAAAGACTATAGTAATATTGATTTTTCTATAACAATTATTTTAATAATGGGTCATATACACATTACTCAGTCTTCCCTCCCCTGATTTTACGCCCTCGAGTCAAATAGTACATTTCGATATCCGTGGCTAAGACGTGCGTTTTTGACACTGCGCAATTTTTATCTGATAATTTTGCGCAGTGACAAATTCGCACGTCTTAGCCACGGATATCAAAATGTTCTTTGTAGCGAAAGTGGCTAAAATATGTTTCTATGCTAGGCTTTCGTTACTTAAAACTTTAGCTTTTTGAGGTTAGGTTGCTGGGCACTCTTTTCGATACTGCTATGACTCAGAAAGCCGTGCGTAGAAACGAATTTTAGCCACGAATGCTACAAAAATATATTTTAAAACGGGTGTACATCGTCACCAGCATTTTTTTGAAGAATCTTGGGTTCCGCTTCGCTTTGCCCTAGTGATGACGTCGTACTAATATCGAAACGTACTATTTAGGAGCTGCTCCAAAATGCCGTAGGAGCAGCAAATTATTATTTCAAGTTTATTTTATTTTAAATTTTACTTAATGAATAAAATAATAAATCGATTAAAAAAAAAATAAGTCAACAAAATTTTTTAACCGGTCAAACAATTATGATTACCATTTGATGCAGAAGCTGTCCTCAAAATATATTTTTCCATGTATTTAAATTGAGCTCTAACCCAACTCTTAAGATTATGTTGCTATGCCCGTCTTGTTTTGTAATTTTAAGGGCGTAACCAAATTTATAAAAGCCGATGAAGGCCCAGAGACTTGCACTGATTGATTTTGAGATTGTTTGAGACAAGTTGTCAGTGCAGTTAGAAATAGTTACAAAATCTTAAAGCAAAAAGTTTTAATAAATTTTGTTTAGTTTTAACGCAAATAGATCGACTAAACAGTATATTTTTGCAACTGAACCATTTTCAATCTAAGTGAGTATATAAACTTAAATACTTTTTTTTCAAAAATTATTTCCATTTTAATAGCATAAAATTTAAATATATTTCCATGAGTGTTTACTAGCTTTTATAATTATTTATTTGAGATAAAGTAACTACTAAATTCTAAATTGGTTTTTATTATTCACTTTTTTTCTTAATAAATTGATAGTAAGAACAGAAAAAAATAATTTCTTACATCATGAATTTATAAAAGTACTTTCCAGAATTTTACAATGAGATTTTATTATTGCAGAACTGAATTAAACTTCAAAGAGACATTGACGAAAAAAATTTAAAATGCGGACTCAGAAACAATACTCAAAGCACCTTGACACGGCTACTCATCGTATTGTTCGTCAAGAGCAAGATGTGGAATACGAAGAATCGTTGAGAGCAGACCGGGAAAAAGACCTTGAGCGAGAAGAAGAGCTTATGGTCCGAGAAACTGAGAAGGCATCAGAGATCATGGAAATGGAACAAATCATGCATAAAAAAGAAAATTCTATTTCATTAGTACCCAAGGAACCTGACGACTCGAACTCTCAAATTTGCCACTTGCAAGTCAAAATTGGGGGAAGAGCTATAAAGAGGAAATTTCTACTCTCGCACACGATGCAGGTCAGTTTCAAACTTTGAAATGCATTTCAGTTTTTAGGAAAAATTCATCTCACAATAATTTTCAATCGGTAACTTATCGAGATAGTTACGAATTAAAAACAATGATTTTAAGTTTTGAAATTTAGCCAGACACAATTTTCCACTAAGTTACTCAATTTTTATTATTCTCTTTCAGGATGTCTATCATTGGATATTCAGTCAACCAGATTCACCTGCAAACTTTGAAATAGTGACCAGTTATCCTAAAAAAGTTTTGTATCCAAGTACTGAAAAACAGACTTTACGAGAAGCTGGATTGACTGCACGAGAAGTCTTACACATCAATGATTTAGATGATTGAATTGACTCCTAAAGGCTTTAAATAATATTTAAATCTTGTAAAACTAATTTTGAAGCTTATCTTTTTCAACTATAATAATTGTGATGTTGACGATGAGTAAAATTTTTTTATATAAGAACTAATTTCTAAATGATGTAAAATGTAACACTAAATTATAGAATAAATTTTTTTTTTTTATAAAAGCTAGTTTCTAAATAATATAATATGTAACGCTAAACTATAGAATAAAAGTTATTTAAAAAATCCACGTACTTAATGTTTAGACTATTACATCGATACCCCGATATCCAATAGCAGCAAGTGGATATTTATTTTTACATCTTTTTTATCGAGTCCATCCTTTTATTGCTCATTCATATTTAACCTCGCGAGAGTACCATTACGTGGGGGAGAAAAAATATAGTAAATAATATTCATAGTATTTACCCTCTGTTAGTCAATATTAGCCACTTACAGCCGACTCTCAAGAATACCTCAAGATGTCCATACATTACCGATAATAAACTCCCGTCTTACGTATGGAAATAAAATAGGCCTATGCAATAAATAAAAAAGCACGGGGGGAGCGATAATACAAAGAGTGAAAAAAAAAAAAAAAGAAAAAGAAAAGAGAATTGCGCAAAGATAGAGAGAATACGAGGGCATAAAGGGAAAAACAAAGCGGAGAACGCGGATTGAAGGAAGGGTTAGGTACCTACGTACATGTAATCGCGCCCCGAACCGCGAAGGGACGCAGACGCCTCGTCCGCATTACGCGTGCACGCTTTCGTATAATAACGAACGTGCATAAAGTAACCCATGCACTTACACGGCCGTACGCGTGTATAAAAAAAAAAAGAAAGGAAAAAGCTCACCGTTCGATGATTACCCCCAGGTTATTACCCAGATGCGCTTTTGTGCGTGATGACGTTGGTTGGGGCGTCATCGAGGATTCCCGTGAGCTTTTTTTTTTTTCTTTCGCAATATCGTCAAGGTATTGAAGCGTTTCCTAATTTCGACGAACTCGCGATCGTATTCGGGAGGATTTGGAATCGTTATTTATAATGAGTCAGCTTTGACTCGGGGAGCTTTTTATACTGTTTATGCGTGCGCGCAAAGCTTTGAACGATGGAAAAGCGTTAAGTTTCCTTGAGGATTGTTCAAGTTCCCTTTTTTAATTGGTTGCAGCACCCATTTGTATCATATCATTTTTTTTTCCTAATGACGAGCTTGCAAGAATTAAATTTTGAAAAATAAGAAAATTAAGTACCTACTTGACAAGCAATTTCCATTTGAGAGTACGATTTTTTACAACTCACATACGACCGAAAAACCTAATATAGCGCATATTTACGAGCACTTGGCCCTTTTATTGGTTTATACGTTTTTTCCCGGCAATAACGTCCGACCAAATAAAACGAACGCGCGCATTTTCTTCAAAATTTCATCTTCAATCTCTTAGCCGGTATATCGCATGCCACGAAGCTCTCGTAAACTTTCAATGAACTCGTATTTAGAATCGTCGCAAAAAAAGATAAAAACCCTTTCTCACGGGGGGGAACGAGGGGGCTTTTACGAGGCCGCGAAGTGTGTTTATTCGCGCGCAAGGGAGTGTAAACTTCGTTACGTATTTGCCTCCCTTCCACGTGTAAAGGCGGTATGCTTATTTATGAATTTATCATGCCGGCGCCCGAGACTATATTATAAGACAAGGAAGGTTTCTATGTGCACTTTTGAGACGCCTTACTCGTCCTCGGAGAAGTCGGAATAATTATTGTCGGAGCCTGGAGTACACCCCCCCCCCCCCCGCCTCTTTCTGATGGAACTTAATTAACGTGCTCCTCCCTGTTGTCGGGAATGTGACGCTTGCCTATTCCGAGATGGGGGTAGTTTCAGTCCCCGTGAACAAGGTAATTGTTTCGAGAGTGCTAGAAATATAATATTTATGTTTTGCATTCTTTTAATATCCTCGCGAGCTTTGCGTTGTTTGGTACATTACTAAATTTTCACCAGACTTCGCCTTTGTAAAAGAGATTCATTTAGTATGCGAGTAATAGAGGAGGATATTATTTTGTTTTAGGAGTCTACCTTGCGCAAATAAAGGGTGCATTACGATAATGAAGAGATATTATAACTTTGTATCTGGAAAAATAATGTTCCTGCGTGCAAGCAACTCAAACAATGAAGCCGTTCTTTTTTTTTCACTAAATTATTCCATGGATCATTACTGCGAACGTTGTAATTTTCAAATTTATGTGCAATTGAGCTGCGTAAAAAGAAAAAAAAGTGCTTTATTTATTTTTAATTAAATTCAATCTTTGTTCAATGTACATTCATGCGGTTTTTTTTCCAAAAATAATTTTTTGTTCGATTGATAAACAGATAATTTTTTTTTTTTTCAAAAATTTTAACCTTGATTATATTAATTGGTTAATATAATAGACTCCAACCTTTTCACTTTTAATTTTTAATGATCGCTTACAAAAAAAATTTTTATTCTCTTTGTACAAAAGTTTGGGTAGGATATAGATATTACAATGTTAACTGTAACGGATTGAATAATACTTCTTGTAATCAGTTCAAAAACGTCATTATCGATCAGTCGCACCAAAAATTTTTCTATTATATTAAATTATCAGCAATAGTTATCAATGAACCCCGTATGATAAGCTGATATAATTAAGCTTCATGCATGAGTTAGTTTCGGGATGTAACAAGCAATGCAGTGTACCAAGTGTTCAACTCATATCTTAATGACATATTGTATAATCCTTAGTTAATTTTATATACATTAAAACTACAAAAAAAAATGTTTAATCAATTGATTTTAATAATTTATGTAACTTTATATACTTTTTTTTTCTTTTCAACTTCGATGTGTAATGTGTACAGTTCACGTACACATTGACGTCCAAAAAGCTTAACAATATCTCGTTTTACTATAAACGACAGTATATATAGTCGATGCAAAACGAATTATCTACTGAACACGTTTTAGATTTTTAGCTAAGATATATTTTAATAAATTGTAATAATGAGTTCAAAAATTTTACTTTTTCTGATTACGTTTATTTTGGGCATTTACTCAACGCAAGGTGATGGATTTTTCATACGTAAGTTCATTTCTCTACTTGGTGTAGCCCATTTATCCTTAAAACAATATTTAAAAATAAAAGTACTTACAAGTCTTTTGTTAGTAAAAAGACATGGGTAATTGTCAAAAAGTCGATCGATTTTAGCTGTAGTATCATGAAAAAACTGCAGTAAACATAATTTTTTAATTTTTTATAAAATATGTAATTTCATAAAAAGTATTTTTTGATATTTTAAAAAGTAGAAAATTTAAGGATAAATTAACTATTGTTTTATAATTTCTTTAAGTTAAACAACATAACTTACCTATAAAAACAAAAAATTTACACTCCTAATGTTTGTTTACTTATCAGCCCAATAATATTGAGCTGATTAGCGCCGCACAGGCCACGTGGCAATGTGCTGGTTTATAGTCAAGACTAGAACACTTCGGACAATAAATTAATTTTTAACATCTTAAACTATTTCAGTACGTTAGTTTAGTAATCGAAGAAAATATTCATGCCATAAAATTTTATTCATATTTAGTCTTGTTTTGTATTTGTATTTTCATATTTTACTGTTATCTTGTTTTTTTTTTTTTTTAATGTATCATACAATCCTTTTTTTTTGCTTTCAAGATTTTTAATTAATCTTTTCTCACAGTCCAAGGACTCAATTTTTTGACAACTTCCTTATATTTTATTAAAGTTTTGTATTCACTAATCACTTCTTCTTTAACTTTACAGCATATATCTTCCAATATTCATGTTCTAAAGAGCAAGAAGCAAAGTGTCAAATTAAGTGTGGATCAGAACCATTCGATTGTAAAAATATATTTAATGCTGCTGATCGATATACAACGTCAGTTTATTGTAATTGTAATGATTGAAATAGTAAAAAGAAATTTATAAACTGTAATTTTAAAATAGAAATAAAAAAATGACGATCCCACGAAAATAATTATTATTTTATTGAATTTTATAACCCTATAAATAAAAAAATCAATTTCGTATTAAGTTCATTTTTGATAAAAATACGTTATTTCTAGAGCTCGTAGATTTTTGCACGATTGAAAAAAAAAAAAAAAAAAAAAACAATTGCAAAAAAAAGCTAACAAGGCGTTAATTATTGAATATTTTTTGTTGAACATAAACTTGAGATAATTATTTGTAAAAATTCGAAAAATCTCAATCCTTTTCAATTTAAAGAGATCGTAAGAATAAATTTCGATGGATCGGAAGAATTTTAAGCTATTAAAAATAAATCGCTGTAAAAAACCAATAGTAGACGATTTTAACTATAAAAATCTATAATTTAATCTTTTCTTCAAAATATGTTATAATGACAAAGTCAGTTTTTTGTTTTCAGTCATGAAAAAAACTGATAAGGCTTTGAAAAATTTATATTGATAGAGTATTGTATCCCGACAAAGAAAAAAAAATTTTTAATGGCCAAATTTATTTTAGAGAAAAAAATGATGTACAATTAAGATAATTCTAATACAGCTGCAAATTTCGCATCAAAAACAAGCACGTGCATTTACATTTTTAATTGTTTAAATCAATGTTTAAATTAAAAGGAAGTTAAGGCCAAGCCTATAAGTTTCTTGATATACTTCAACAATAATTTTTCGGAAACGATAAATTTTTGTCTTTAAAAAAACAAATTAATTGTAGTTTTGTTCAATAAACATACAATTAAAAGTTTGAATCTGTCCAGGGGGCCAATATTTTTCATTTCTTTTATCCTCAATATTACTCTTTGTCAAATTAAAACGAATTAATTTATTCAAGGCAATCGTAAAACTAATATTTTAAATATAAAATTTAAATACATAGGGGCTCGGTGCTTTCGTATTATAATTTAAATCTTTATAAGAATATTATAACGATTTATTACATTAAAAAAAAAACTGCATTTTATTACATACAAAGTCACACCTTTTTACAGTAGTAATTTTGAATTTTTTAAAAGTAGTTACAGGAAGTTATTAAAATTTTAATCTATGCTAGAATTGTTCATTCATTTTTCACTCTTTTTACGTTCAGTTGATTTAAAATAATTCAGCTGAAATGATTTATGAAGTTATAATTTCAATTTATGGAATTTTTAATTTTTTAGTGGGAAAAAAATATTTGAATTATAATTCATGAATAATAGAGCTTTTGTAAATAGCCATTCTATTTAAACAATTTATTGTCCAGATAATAATTTAACCAAAGTTACAGCAATGTATCTTTAATTTTTGTTTTTTGCTGATGTTTAGTAGAATACAATTGTTGAATATTTAAATTAAAATTTATAGGCTGAAAAATGACTGTCTTAGATTATTATTATCTTTTAATTTTTAATTTTAAAAAAATTTCAATTTGGTTTTTTGATAGAGTTCAGCATATAGTCGATGAACTCGAGGAAGTCCTCTGTATATTGTTAAAAATATTTTCCTTAAAATATCGTTTTCCTGTATTCGAGATAAAAAATCATTTGAAAAACTTGTATCAACTATCAATACGTAAAAAGCAAAAATAAAACTCTCGGTCAATCAAGATTGTCGTGCTTATGCACACGCGTGATAAAACAGACTGGGTACCTTTTCAAACTTTATTCGCACACTACCTCTACCTAACACGATAAAAAAATCGCGCCTCGAGGGGTTGGTAACCCTTTTCAACATAGCTTGGTCAACGATATAATTTTCAAGCTCAAGCAGGGTAAATGGAGGGGAGGGGGGGGGGGCATCTGGTCTTCGCGAAATGTGCTCCGGCGAAACTGTAGCTCGTAACTTTTTCGCTGTCGCTCGGGCCTGCCTGGGATTATAAAATTAACGCGTTTCTGCGTTAAAACTGCCGCAGGTGGCAACTCTTCCGAGGATTCTTCTTTATTTTATTTTTTTCATCCTACGCAATAATCGTGAACGTCAAATTTAACGCGCGAGCTCGGCTCTCCCGGCGCGATGCAATCCATTAGATATTGCTCGTAAAGAGTCTACCGTATCTTCTGCATAGCTAAAGCAACGCTTGTGTGTGGGTTTTTCGTCATTTTGCTCCTACGCTTGTGGGATTATTATTGATATTTTCTGCTACGGGAGTTTGTGAACCAGAGTTTTTTTTTTCACAAAGTGAAATGCTATAAAAATCTGTGCGAGCTGGTCGGAGGCGCTTTTCAATATTTTAATCCTTTGCTCGTATACCCGGCGAACAATTTTTTTTCTACTCTTTTTTGAAAGTTTTAGAAAAAGACGGGCTTAACGAAAATATTGCGGCCTTGCATTAGCGCTCGTTAAGCCACGAACGATAGGAAAAAGTATTAAAAAAGTAAAGCCAGGATTTTTTTTCAAGGATTTTATTATTGATAAGATTCGCCATAAAAAATTATGTGTCAAAAATAGTGCTGTTTATTCATCGGTAATAACAAATATTTCCGAGACGAAAAACTTTTTGAATCACCTTGTTGTTTACTAATTGATATAATAATTGTCCCATCGATCAGAGACATTAATACCATGAAAATATTAATAAGTAGATTTGAGCACACTAAACTTATAAAACCGTTTGACGTAGATTACAAATGAAAGATAAGAGATCATGATTGCAAGTAATAAGTTGTGTCCAGCTAAAAGTCAATAAAAGCAAACAGCTGACCACCCAGACAAGATACTTGCAGCAGGGTCATCAATGGATTTACATAAAAGCTCGGGCGTGTGTAATTACGGTTTATCGCGGTCGAACGAGTACGCTTGTAAACATGGTGGGGGTACTCGTGGTCGCGAAATCAAAGTCAATTTATGTTTACGGCATGTTCGTGGACGGTAGCGCCCGCATGATCATCACCGTCACCTGATGGCCACGTGCGCGAGAGACTTTCGATGGCGCGTCTCTATCTAAACTGTCAATCGGTAGGTTGTGGTGGTGAGCAATTTTGGGACGCGCCCATTCAGATCCACGCGCGATCCGAGAGCTTTGATGAGCGAACGTCGTTCGCTTGACTCCCCTCTAATATAAGCCGCCGCTGGAGGGATGCGTTATCCTCGATGTGTCGCCGGACTATCGGCGCATTATTGCGCTCGCCTGCGTGCATGCTCGAGAGTTACGAGGATTCTCTCCTGGGATAATCACGTGGGCTCCCGGTAGGGATACTTTTAAATCATTTACATTTTTTTTTTAATCTTTTTTTTTTTTAATTTCGGAAAACCAACGAAGAAATATTGCGACTTTTGGAACGACGATCTTCAATTATTTTCTGTTTATCAATTAAATTGTTTTATTGTGACTCAACCCCAAAGCTAAATAAAAAGTATTACTTATACTTATTAGCTAATCAAAAATATGTATTTACAAGTTTGTAACTATACTTATAATTTAATTAAATTATATTAGAATGCTAATATTTTGATGGCTCATAGATATAACAACGTTTTCAGTTAGCGTAGAATAATGAAATATCATATTTCGTTATCATAGTGCAGCATATCATAGCAGTCTTGCTTTGCGTTCGTCTACCTGTACAACTTGTCCAATGAATTCGAAACAAGAGACGCAAGCTAGTCTCTGCATGCATTTACTCGTCATTATACACAGACAGTCAGTGCGAGGGTATAAAATCGACGCATGAAAGATGTCGGATATCAAGTTTCATAATGGCATATTATCATTTTTTTTTTCTTCATTTCTGAACCTTCTTGTTTTTGCTTCATGATGTGAAAAAGTTTTCCAGAAAGGCTTCAGCCACGTATTTTTAACACAAAGGCAGCTCATGTTGACGAGGATCATGACTTGAAACAAAATATCTTCACGTATTTAATTTTAAAAAGCTCTAAGAGTCTCATTTTTACTTTTTAGATTATGCAGATTACACTTTTCACTCGTTCACAATTAAAAAAAAATTTAATTTTTATGTTGGGGAAATTTTTTTAAAAAGGCTCACATGTGCATTCCAACACAATTACAGCTCACCAGGACCAGCAACGTGCCTCGAAATACGATTCCTTCATAAGATTAATTTAAAAAGCTTTTAGAACTGAAATTTTCTTTCTCTTTACATTTTTCAGATTGTAGAAGTATGCTTTGTTTTACTAGAAAAAAAAAAAAAAAAAAATTAATTGAAGTTATAAACATTTTTGAAATTCATAGTGTTGTAAATTTTTTTAATTTAAATACTCGTTTGTTTTGATGGATATTAAAATGAATGTATTACGAACGCGCAGTACAGGCAATCAGGAATCGAAATTTCGATTTCCAGCACGTCATTCAGTATATGACATCGTAACTCTATTCACGAGGTGATGACATTTATGTCATTAATCTGAAAATTCGGTTCACGAAAGTCATAAATTTGTTGAGTAGTGTAGACGTCATGCATAATTTATTCGAATGAGTTCAATCATTTCGTTTTGCTCTCAGAAACTCGTATTGTTTGATTGGCTATTTCGTATCAACTCTAGTTTTTAAAATAAGTAATTAAAAACAACTATTTTACCCTTGATCAATGTTTCACGTTAAAAATATTTTACAGCGACCAATTTCAATACTCAGTAATGGTGTAACCGTTATTTTTTTTTTTTTTTTCAATTTGATATGCATATTTACACCTCGTACAAACGCATCGATCCCAGTACCTTCAACATTTTTTGAAGCCGATGAAAAAAGCCCTTTCCATCACTCAAAATGAAAAAAAAGGGAGTTGCAAGCGGATAACTTATTTACAGGGTAAAAAAGGCGATTGCAGACGACACGCAGGGCAAAATTGCTTCGCGCAAACGAACCTCGAGCTGCATGCAAATAATGCACTTGACGCCGAGCTTTTTTGGGGAAAAAACAAAGCTGCTGCTGGGAGAGTCCGAAGGGAGAATCAATCGCGAAAGCTCGCGCGCTATGAAAAATTGAAGAGTGTCAATCGCTACCCACGTTCTCTCTCTCTCTCTCGGGCGGTGTAAAAACAACACGCGTGCCTGTAAAATTTAGAAGAACTTGATTAAAATGCTGGCTGAAAAAGCGGAGCGCTCGAGGACTTTTACATTTGCGATAAATGAATTTTCGACCGAGTTTTTTTTCAATCTTTTTTTTCTAAAAGCGAACAGAGTTGCAGTATTTACATTTAATTCAGATGAGTATTTTCAAACTTGAATTCTCATTTTAGTAGGGTTGCTTAAATTAATGATTTAATTTTGTATAATAAAACTTGATAGTGATTGACGATCAGAAGGAACCAAAATTTATTGTCAATTATATCGCTACAGTTTCAACGTGGCTAAGATGTGCTCATCAGGCTAAAATATTAAAATATAAAGTAATGAATAGTAAAGATTTCTTCGTATTTACGAGTTTCTATTTAGCTTACCGAAAAATTAAGGAAGTTAACAATTCATTTTCGTGCTGATATCATTGATTAATTTCTCATTATTCATCAATTTTGTATAATCGTATATGACTATTTTGTGTTATTTTATAATGAACCAGTTGCTCATCAATGAATTCTCCAAAAAAATTCAATGACAATCATAATACTTAAGCCTAGTTAAGGTGATCTTACTGCCTAAAGGAACCTTTGCGCTTGCTTGGCAATTTAATGAAACGAAAAAAAAAACAGTCTACTAGATACAGTGCGACTGCCTGAATAAAATATATTTCCCTCAGTTCGAAACCCGAAAAAGTAAATCTCGGCGTTTGCAACAACGCAAGCGATAATTCAGAAGTGATCAAAAAGTGAATACCAGCGAGCCCTCATCGGGTGGACGTAATAACGGTGTTAAAGCAGTGTCGATCGCTTTCAATCCACGCACTTAATCATCCCTCATCCCTCGCGGAGTCATCGCGTTCTGGCAGGCAGCAGCGCAGTCATCATCATTAAAAGGGTGTACGCTCGTCGCAATATCTTTGATTCATCGACGGCCACCCCCATACAGCAAAGACGATTGCCGGGGATATTACATTCGGGCTTACGCGCCGCGGGGATGCACTTCGGCGATGCACCCGAAATGAATAGTTTAATTCGGGTGTTACAGCCTGCACCGGATTTATGTCGCGTATTACGTGGTGGGCGCGCTTTATGGTTATTGCCGCGCGTCCATGGATTTACGAGGTGTCGTTCGACGAGCTGCACTCTTTTTTTTTTCTTCTTTTTACTCTCGACTATAGTGTACAGATAGAGTAAATAATTTTTCGGGGGTGATGAATATCGTGTGATTTCGAAACGGCCGCTTGTAAAGCAATACTCCGTAGTCTGGTCTGCATACTACCTTCCTTTTTTTTTTAATTTCAAAGTGTTTTATTGCGCGACGAGGTATTTTTTTGAAAATTTTTGGGAGCTTTACGGGGTGTAAAGTTTGATTGATTCGGGAAAAAAAAGACTACCGAGAAATGACATTTTTTTTTTTTTTTAAACTACAAAGGCTCTTTGTTTCGGCTCGTTAAAATTTCATTTGAATTTTTTCGGTCATAGTAAATATTTAGCGCTAGCCTCGATTCAGCCATTTTACCGATTGAAGCTTTGTTTTTAAACTGGAGTTGTTTTCCAATCATACTTTTTTCATTTCGACTCATCAATTTTAATTAATTTTCTGAATTTGATGGTATAGATTCACAAAAAATTTATTTACGAATTTATTTTTATAAAAAAGAAACGCGAGTATCGAGTTCTGAGCTGAAAAAGTATCTAAATTGAAGATTCAGTCCATTATTAAAATTGACTTCAAGTTTATGATTTTTATTTTTAATCCTATTGATTAAACATGTCGCCAATTTTATAGTAAAATTTTGCGGCACGCGTATTTACGTCCACTCGACTTCTAAAAAAAAAAGAAAAAAAGACAGTAGAGTGCGTGGTATAAACGATAAAGTAAAAGCTAATCCTTTGGCGTCGAAATAACGTCGTATAAATTTAAAAGAAATCACGTTATCGCCGTTTTAACGATCCAACGGTCGGGCGCATGGGGGATTGGTAAGCACGTTCATGTCCATTTTATGGCGTTGGGTGCACTTTGACCATCGGGCAATCAAAGCACCTCTCGCGGCCAAGAATCGAATGCCCGAGTAAGTGAACGCAATTTCACAGGGCATGAAACACTGACTTCATTATTCGGTCGTTAATCCAAACTCTCTCCCTCTCCCCCTGATGTGCGTCGAAATCAAAGGGCATTTTAAATTTTATGTCTGTTTTATACTAAATAAACTCATAAAAAATTGCATTTTTCATTATCTGTTTTATTGGTTGACAGCGCCCTTTGATAACCATTTTGGACTGCAGTTAAAAGTTTAATTATACTCAGAAAATCAGACGATTTTATGAGTTACTCAGATTTTTCAATGTACTATTTATACAATGAACAATAACTTCGAAAAATAAAAATCATCAACATTTTCAGAGAATGTAGTACTTACTGCTATACTTACTGTAGAAAAAAATTACTCTTTTCCTGATTACAAGATGGAAAGAAAACAATTTTTTTCTAAAATATATGATCACACTGATAAATCTGAACGCATTTAGTTTGAAGCAGACACTTCAAAACAGACAGCATTAATATTTTACAAAAAAAAAAGTAAAAAATATTTGATCAGCAACAGTTGAAGACAGTTGAAAAATGTAAGTTATTTCATAAGCCCGTGCGTCGAGTATCTTTGGCTGCACCAACCGCATCACATCCCTTATTCACTGATTGCGCTCGGTGCTAAAAGCACACGATTCATAAAAAATGCAAGCGACGCGCGGAGACAAATCTTGAAACATGCATGCGTGATACACGATGCAAAAAAAAAAACATCAGCAAGATCGAGGAAAAAAAAATTTCAGGAAAATTCACTCAACCTGCCAAAGGACAAAGCGCACGAACAAGAGGAAAAGCCGGTGGTACCCAGGGAAGTAATAAGCGGGGTGAATGGTGCCACATTCATAATGCACACACACATACTAGCAAAAGCATAAATATATCACAAAAAGAGAGAGATCGACTACCACCCCCCGCACTTACTTGCGCCTCGTCGCATTTTTATCCCTCGTATGCGCCTTCTCCATGAAAAACAACCCCGTGTCCCTGCCACTTGAGAGACATGCACTTATGGCTGCTGTGGCAATGCATTCATGCTGCACGGGGCGCATTGACCGGATCAACGCACTCGAACGCAAACCGGCGAGAGACCAACGCTACCAGGGAGCTGTTTTATTATTTACCTTCTTTTTTTCAGCTCGATTCGACTTTTGGGAACCAAGAAAATTAACTGGTGGTATGTGGGTCAGAGCTAAAGATTAATTGGGGTTCAACGTTAATGTTCAGGGGAGAATTTTGAGGGTTAGTAATTTCTAGCAGAAAGACTTTGAAAAAAAAAAAATAATAAAATAGATGTATTGAAACTCAAAGTAGATGTGGCTATTACGATTAAAAAAGATTTTTATGTATCACTAAAAGTAAAAATTATTTGTAAAGACTTTATAAAAAACTGGTTTTATAAAATATAACCTTGAATTTTTTATAAACAAAATTTTTTTTTATAAAATATAACCTTAAATTTTTTATAAACAAATTTTTTTTATAAAATATTCACTACAAATACAATTAAGAAAAAAAATTATTTATTTAATTGTTCTTTTTAATTTAACAATTTTTATAGCCAAATTGTTTTATAACGTGGCAAATTGTACGATTACTTTATTTTTTCGCTTGATAATAAAAAATTGTACTTCACATTTTTAATTAATGATTTAACTTGGAAATAAATATTTATTGATTAATTACAACTTCTTTACAAAGAGACATACACATCTGAAATTCACTTGTCACAAAAAACAAAAGAAAATTACCACGTTAGCTTGGGAAACAAACTAGGAAAAATCATGTACTTTTTTGTTAAGAGTGATCAAATTTATGCAGTAATACAAGAATCAGTAAAATCTAATAGACATAGCAAAAAAATTATGTGTAACATTGTGTATGTCGATTTTTCTTCTTATTTATAGTGCCTTTTCGCGAAAAATATAGCACTTTTGTGGTTCCAATTCAATTAATAAGAAAAAAAATTTTCAGAATTAATAATTATTTAGGTTTTTCACTAAATGACATTGAAAAAAGATAGTTTGATCAAAAATACACTTGTGAAAATAATTTTTATGTTTGTATAATAACTGTAATTATTAAAATTTTTGTATAAAATAAAACAATATTTACAAAGCAATTCATTTCATTTTTTTATTTCTTTGTAAATCTAGTCAACTTAACAATAAACTCAAAACTGTCTCAAACCAAAATAAAAAAACTAACAATTAGTAAATTAAATCACATCATAAAATAATTTAACATATAAAAGACGCAAAAAAAAAAAAAAAAATTTTAATTTAGGTTACATTTTATAAAAAAAATTTATTATTAGGTTATTTTTTATAAAACCAATTTTTTATAAAGTCTTTACAAAAAATTTTTTACTATTAAAGGAAAGACTGAATTTGGGAATGTATGATCTCTTCATTGTTTTTGTATGGTCCAGCAATTTCAGGATATTACAAATTGAACTTTGCTTTGTAATTCTGACATCATCATTAAATTTCCCTAACGAATATTTTTTGCCAATTCCTGGAAAGTTGTTTAAACCAAAAACCAAGTATTCCGAATAAAAAAAAGGGGTGAAAAATATCGAATTGAAATATGTCGGTGTAAAAAAGTACCTTCACAAGAGACTCGGTAACGAGACACGGGGGGGATCGGGGGGCGAGAAAAATCGCGTCGGTGCAGGCGCGCGGGGTTGACAGCACCGGCTCGATACTTCAGTCACCGCGCGGAGGACTTTTGAGACTTGCATCGTATGAGACTCGCGCATTCCGATCCCCGGTTAGTAACGGCGCTGTAGGGTTGCACTCCCTTGCACCCCTTGGATAAAGAAGCGGCAGCAGGCTCTTTTCAAACTCCCCCCCTCGCTCGTACGTAGGATTGCAGGAGCTAAGGACTTCTTTTTTTTATTTTTTCTCTCGTATGTGTCTCACCAGGTCAGGTCAACGTCCTGGCTTTGAATATCCAAAGCGCAGGTATTGCATCACGCGGGAGGGTTGAGCCTTTTGTTTTTTTTTTTTTCTTCTTCACCCCTGCCTGATTCAATGCAGAGATCTTCTTGCGCGCTCTTGGAGTCGTCATCCCTGCACACCTCGGGTTTAATTAATACCGCAGTGTGTTATCGTTATTATTGGTATCGACCGAGTCAGTTCGAGGTGCGTTAACGCAAGTGCGTGTTTTTCAATCGAGAGCGCGAAGGGGTTGATAGTTGAGCACGCACAATGCTTTGATAGTTTCATTGTAATGCGAAGCTGCGATTGTTTCGATTGGATTCATGACCGAGGTTCAACGAACTCTGCTCTACGAGCGCTTTATTATGTTGCTCATGGTTAATACAAAGTTGACTAGGAATGAAAAAAAATTTTCTTTCAATTTGCGCTTTGAAGCCCGTGGTTTACAATGAATTATTGTTTTACACTATATTCATTGAATTATAATGCCAGAGAAGGGTGAAGAGGGTGTCTTGAAACTTTTTTTTTTTTTTTTTTTTTATTCATCAATTTATTTACGGATTGTGTGTTCGTATTTACAACGGATATGAAAAACAAATTTCGTAATTCAAAATTGTAAATTATTGCTTTTTACAATCGAGCCGAACAAAGTAAGCTTTTCAAGCAGTCTCTATTCTTTTTTTTCCAATACTAATAAAAGTATTGTATTTTTATCAGAGACTTAATTTAGTAATCAAATTAATTTAAAATGCATGTTTTAATTAAAGATAGAAGCTAGGTGCGGTAGATTTGAATTCTTACTCCGGCTGAAGTTTATCACTTTTCCCACTCTCCAAACAGAAGCGTTTCTCTAATCCATTGCCTTGATGCAGCAGCCCCTGCAGTGGGCTTGGGGGTTGAAATAGCGCCGCGCGAGTTACCTCCGGTAAGCCATACGTGCAAGCCCCACCAATGCGGCTCTCTATATTATTCAATGCGAAATGCCTCGACGTGGGCGCTTACTTGCACTCTTGGGGAGAAAGGATACGCCTGAGAAGAGGATGTCGCTTTGTGGAGGGAAATGAACGAAAGCTGAAGGAGGAGGAGCTGGGTGAGAGCAAAGCTCGCTTGATGCGTACATTTATATTCCTATACTTTCCAACACTCTCTTTCTTTAGAAATATTTTTTAAATAAATTTTTTCTTTCTTGCTAAGACAAAAATTGTTTGTTTTTTAATATAATTTTTACTCAGTTGTTGTATTTTTTATTAGCATACTACTGCTTCAAATAAAGACTCAACATTAAAAAAAGTTTTTATTACTATCTCAAAATAGCTGTCGAATAAATAAACATTTACACCAACCAATAAATAAAAATTTCTTGGTTGGTGTATACGTTGCTACTTCATCTTGAACGACAGTGATGAAAAAGCTTTTTTTAATCAAAGCACTTTGAAATCACTTCGGTTGTGCAATTTACGAAGTAAGCTTCGTCCCGCAATGAATATATCTCAAAAAATTCGAAACCTGTTCCATTTGCCGAAGACACAATATGCGGAGAGCACATCTGCAGACTGAGGAAAAAGGAGTATCGATTCAGCCTGATGAGAGGATTTCCCTCGCGTCCCCCCGTCGCTTTCAACAGTGGCAGGGCCTAATGCGGATAAGCGTCAAGGCTCTTTTTCTCTCCCCTCGTCCGGCTCTTGTTTCGTAAACTCTCCTGCGCATAGATACGCGCTATTTTTCGCGGAAAAACTCAGATCAAAGAGCGTGTTTTTTTGCACGCCTGGCAGCTGCTACGTACTTACTCTTTTCTTCGGATATCAGGGGTGGTTGGTGCACCTGCGATTGCATTTCTTTTTTTTCTCTCTTCCTTAGCTTTTCTTCTATAAACGCAGTGGTCTTTTGTGCGGAAGGGGCTGAAAGCAGAGTGGCTGGGTTTTAATGATCCACGGCTGCAGCGAACTACTCGAGTATCGACAGTTATCGCTTGCTCCCTGTAACGCCTGCACTTTTTCTGCTCGAGTCTAATTGCTTGGCAACCAACGCTGGCCACGCGCTTGAACGGGAAAATTTTTTTTTTTTTTTTACTATATTTTCTTCCGGATAAATCGCATGGTTCATAAAATAACAGTGGAGTTTGAAAAATCCAATCTAGGTATACGGAATACTTTCGGGGCTGATTCAATTCATGAAAATGGTATTTTTATTCACGCATCACTACCCTACATCCTATCGTGGGGTTGACTCAAAGAGTATACATGCAGCACACAAGTTTAGGTGTACTACCAACACAATAAATAACCAAGATCCTCTTTCAATTTATTTCCTTTCTCGCAAAACGCTTTTTTGTCTCTTTGGGTTTATAAGCCACCCGAAGAAGCCTTCATCCGTGACATTGCGGCGCTCCTTCGCAAATCACCATCGCTTCCGAAACGAGACACGCGCTCTCGCATGTTTCTCTGCACGCATAAACTAGGAAAAAAATATTGTAATTTTAGAAATTAGGTACATTGTTTGGGATGTTAAACATTCAGTTATAACGACTATTATAATTGAAGCGATCCTTACATAATTGAGGATAATACAGTTTTTTTTTCAAACTAAATCAGCTTAAAAATTCTCTCGTTTTTCTTCAAAATAGTTTTTCAAATTGGAAATTTCTACTCATAAAAAAATATTTGTATTATTTTTATGTAACAACTAGGCACGAAAAAAAATTGTAATTAGAGGAAATTCAGAAATTACATTGTTTGGGATGTAAAATATTCAGCTGTAACGACTATTATAATTGAAGTGATCCATTGAAGTGATCCTTACATAATTCAGAATAACACAATTTTTTTCACACTATATCAGCTTAAAAATTCTCTCGTTTTTCTTTAAAATATGTAGTTACAGCCAATGAAGTAACGAATAAAAGTTTGAATTTTTTAAACCAATAGCATTTCAGTTTGACTACCAACCTCAAACTCGAATATCGAAAATAAGTTTCTTTCTTTTACAGATGGATTTTTATTTCCCGCATGAATGCGTCATCTCACTCTCATTTTCCACCTACACCGCACAACAAGCACCGTAAATTAACCGCGTCTGTGTGCGCGTCCTCCCAAAAAAAAAAAAAAAAAATTTTAATATTTTCCATCCCTTGAAACATCAAACCCTCCCCCTCGGTCTGCAGCGCTGTCTTTCAAGTCGAGCTGCCGCCAAAAAAAAGCATCGAGACGTTACGGCTCATCGAGCTCGTCTTCTCGGGCTTGCATACGAAAACAAGAGATGTGACGACGACTCCCCCCTGCAGCGAAATATGTCCCACCCTTTTGGAGCTCGGGGTGCCTCCGAACGTTGACGACTCCGAGATTTATCGCGGCACTTTCGTCAAGAGCAACCGATTTTTCCGTCCTTTTGTTAACCCACTCTACCGCTTCTTCGGCGCTACCGTCCCGTCTTTATTATGGGAAGCCCTTTTCTCGCGCCTCTAACCCGTAAAATCGCGAGCTCTCGCATGTCATCGACGGCTGAACCTTATGGAAGCCGCTCTAGTCTCCGCTTTTTTTTTACGATGGTTCTGGAGAGCACTAAAAGATGATTGACACCATAAGGTCCGCAATAAAAAAATTATGACCTCGAGCTGAAGAGTGACAGTACTTGAGAAAAAATATTCATCACGAGTCATTTCTCGTAAATTTAATTTTGATATTGAAAAGATTTCAGTATGCCAAAACAGCTGATCAAAAATTAGTCTTGAATTATTTACGAGCTCTATTATTCTTTTTTTACACGGAAAGAGATAAATTCAACTTTTTATGAGAACTTTTTTAATAATCTTTTTTAGAGTTTATAAATAAGTTCAATTATTTATTATATATTTGAATTTATCAATCGCTACTCATAAATTTAAGCAAGTGAAAAAAACATTTTTCATTAAATAATTTTCAAAGTGCCGGTAATATTTTTCATGGGAAAAAGTAGATCTAAAAGAGTTAGAGCTGTTGTATGAATAATCTATTATTTACGAATAGTAATGAGAAAACCAGCTTACAACATAAACATAAAAAAATCATTGAAAAAGAGAATTTTCGATTATAAAATTATTTTGAAGCAGCAGAGAAAAAAAATATATGTTACAGAACATTTTGAATGAAAACATTCAAAAATTTAATAATATTAGTAAAAAATTTTTTTAAAAGAAGTAATGATGAAAAGGGCGCGATATTCAAAAATCAGGAATGAGTTTATGCAAAAGCACGCAGTCAATAAGTCCATAATGCAAATTTGGTCGTCGAGTTTTGACGAGAGAGCGAGAGTCTGCGCAGGGGTTCCAAATAGTTTTACCGTCGATTTCGCTGTTAAATCGCCTCATTACCGCTAGATCGCGGGGGGTCGGTATAGCTCGTCGGAGCTTATTTGCATCCCTCCCTCGAAAAACTGGTCCCCGCACACCCCATAAACGCGCGAACCGAGAGATGGATCCTAGCTCCTAAAACACTTTTACGATCTAGACTGTCGACGGGATTTGGCCGCGAAATCGCTGCTTCCTGCACGCGCGCTTGGAAGAACTCGTCTTCCGTCTCCTCGCCCTGGGATGAAGGGTTATTTGTATGCTGCAAAGTACCAATGACACGGCTCCACCTCCTCTTTCTCCCGGTGTTTTGGGGGGTCTAATTATTCCTGGATATTCCGGGACGTGACTCTCTGGTCTTTCGTACTTGGTTCCGGGGACAAAGCGCGGACGATTTTATTATATTTGCCGAGACGAATCGCGAAGGTCACGGCTCAAAGTGGCCTTTGATTAGCGTCTAATTCGACGGGATTCTTACTTTTATTAACCTTGCGGTACCCACCTAGCCGGGGTTGATAAATTTGTTTCGTAATTTACGCGAGACAAGTATTTTTTATTATGATTGACGAATAACAAAAAACTCACTAAGTTTTTTTTCCATCACCGTAAATCACAGAAAATTTCGAAAAATTAATGAGCTCAAAAAATTATTTATTCACACGAGACATGATTTAAATCATTTTTGGTTTGAAAAACACTGCAATTTTAAAACATACCACAGTTTTAACAAAAACAGTGTGTATCCATAATGTGGTTATTAATCATAATTCTTAAACTTGACTTTTTGCGTAAGACGGTACGATAACTCAAAAGTCTATTATTGTACTAAAAAAAAAAAAAAAAAAAAAAAAAAAAAAAAAAAAAAAAAAAAAAAAAACACTTAAAGTAGATAAATGAATTTAGAATTTGTATTTATGCTCACAGCTGATTAGTTTCAACTATTAATTGGCAGTATCAAATTAAGCAGTGAGCAGACAGAGGCCAAGTAATGAAGTAATAATTGCTGCACGGCAAGCAATAACGCTAATGGATCCTGGGCTTCCTTGCGGCAGGCAAGGATGATCCCATTGCCATTATATCCTACTGCTTCTGCCGCTTCCGTTGCCAGTGGTGGGCTTATATTTCCAAATAGTTATAATACTTGCCGAACATCAGAGGAGTAGAAACTTGACTAGAGCTCGGGCGACTTTGCTGGCGCCGAGTCAAGCGTAACGCGCCCCAAACGATAATGGCCAAGTTCGCAAACAGAAGGCTCACACTCGGGGCTCGGCATGCTTTGATGAGCTGTGGGTGGTATTACGGCCGAAGTTTGGTACTTATTATGGGGAAAGGATTTTCCTTCTGTAAATTAAATGATCGCTCGCTCGGAAAAGATACGACACTGTGTTTTGACTACAAGCTCTTATCGTATAATTTCGGTGTCGAGGAATCAGTTTCACCCTCGTAATTAGCGAATCTTTCGTGGCTTTCTGCTGAAATTTTGTTTACAGCTTTTGCCAGAAATAAGAATTTACCCCACAGAAAAATATTATAAAATTACTTTTTATTCTGAAATTCTTTTTTTCAATTTTGAAGAAATGTTTATAGTTTTAATAAAAAATCAAACAGATTTTTAGCAGCTACATGTTGATGTTCTAACTTCTTTTTCAAATTGTAAATCGCAAATTTTTATTTTATTTATATTTCAAAGCTTAAACAGACCGCAAGGCAGTACAGAAAATTAAATTTTCGATACTATATTTTTCGATTAAACAAAAAAATAAGTGACGAATTCGAAATACTTTATTTCCGATAAGTCGATCTTGGTCGCATTTATTATACATTTTACAACTGCTCCAGCAAAAATTGATTATCATAAGCTATTGTTAATTTTGAAATAATGAGTCTGAATACATTACCATCAGCCAGTGTTTATTCTAAACAAGATACTTATCTACTTACGTTATGCAAGATTTGCAGCTGATTTTATCGAAGCAACTTAGAACCTAGTTTTTGTAGACCAAATCATCAGTCACGTCAGTTGAAAGTTTTTTAACTATCCAAAGAATATCTGCATATCAAATGATGCTACTTGCGCTCACGAGGCCGAAAAAATAAACAACAGTCCAAACTAATAAAAATCCCTAGACACTGTAGGGCATAGCATGATAGATGAAATGATAAAATTAAAATAAAATTCCTTCCGTTTAAGCGTCTCTAGTAAAATAGGAACCACCAGCAGAGTAATATTCATACGGTTGGCGTGCATCGCTCACCGTGGCTCATAAGTCAAGATTTATGACAATCAAGATTTCGCAGGGAGAAGAACGATTTTTTTTTTTTTTTTTGTCTTTTACCTCCAGCAGCGCTCATCATAGATGCATTTTGCACCGACAGTCGTCCATCTCCCGGGTCTTTATAACCAAGAAGACGAGCGGTGACATTGATGACGATACTCGACACGTACGGAAGCAGGTTTGGGTAGCCCGGCAATAAGTTAAAAAAAAAAAAAAAGGTACGACAAGTCAGGAGCCAAAGCGACCGTGAGATACAATGTCAAGGTAGAGGGAGGAGGAGTAAGATGCACTACCCTAGATAGTAGGAAAAAAAAAAGAAGCGTCTCGTATTCGCAAACACGAAAATAGTCCCCAAAGAGAGAGGAGCACTCGACTCATCCGACGACGTATGCAAATACAAAGGAGATCGAGGTGCGTGATAAATTGGTGCGGCTCGTCACGAGAGACTTTTGCACGTCGGTGGTGACGGAACTCGTTTTTTTCGCGGGTAGCTGCAGATTTCGGTTGCCCGCTTTCATCGCGACTGCTCGTGCAGGATCACGTCTTTTTGCACAGAACCGGAGATGCGATTTGTACTTTCTTTTTTTTTTCATCTCTTTCTTCTTGGGCCCTTCTGCTCGATTACAGAGGCATAGATTTGAGTGATTATTGTTAAGTGACAGGGACGAGCTGTTCTCGTACGCATTGCTTGAGCTGCTTCAAATAGTTATTAGAGAAACTGAATGTTTTCTATGGTCCAGGTCAAGAAAGAAAAGTCTAAAAAATTATATGTTTTTATCACAGTTTCTTTTTATACTCCGTATGAGTAAATTACATACGTTTTTATCGGAATTACATAAGAAAGTACTCATTGGTTAATTCAATTATTTGACTTTATAGTTTTATTTTTAATAATTGTTCCTTTTTGTTTGAATTTTCAAAACTTTCCAAAAATTTTTATAAATTTTCAGCTTGCGAAGAGAGTACATATATCGAGAAATTTATTTTTACAATTACTTTTTAGATTTTTAAAAATAATTATCATATAATTACTTTTGAACACCATTACGTTCTTGAAAGGTTTAAAATTTAATTTGATTTTACCGTCAAATGTCTGTAGCAATGGTTTATTTTAAATGTATTATAGTTTCTACTAAAAAAATCGTATTGTCATTGTCTAAAGTTGACAAAAGCAAAAAATCAAAGCATATTAGAGAATTATGTTATTTACAGTGACTTGCTAAGTGCTCTGCTGGGGAGTTTGCTTTTACTTTATTTTTTAAGTACATGTAAACTAGGAAACTACCTACCTATAGAATGAGAGTGCACTAGTTTCATATCAATTGAATTGCTCTAAAATTTTGAAAAAATTGACTACTTAATTATTTGAGTAAATTATTTGAGTGAAAACTAGTGTGTACTTGAAACAACAATGTATGTACATATATGATATATGTAGTATAATTTAAATCAAGTTTTCATTTGAAGTTTTCTTCTTTTTTTTTTTCATTATCACTTATTTATCATTGCATTAATCTTTTTTTTATTTTTAACAGATAGTAATATGGTTTAAATAATTCTTTTATTTCAAAGTGTTGAAAAATGTTGATTTGAAAAAAAAATAATAATAAATGATGAAAGCTGTGACATAGCGGTATCATTAAAAATTGTATAAAAATATCAGTGCATGACACAATATTTTCGAAAAATTAGCATGGCTAGTGGAATGACCAAGCCTTTGTTGTCTAGTGATAAACGGTAAGCATTTACAGCAGCAAAAAAACAACTTATTTTCAGCTGCAGGTCAGTGTAATTCAAAAACTGGTACCGCCAAATTGAAAAAACATGACTCTAACGTTAAAACAATCCAGTACATCTACCAGTACACGTATCAGTAGAACAATTTCTCATCCCTATATTAATTGACAAATCACCTTTACGAGACAAGAATAAATCAACATATCGTGTTTTTCAACCTTGAAAGACAAAGCGGCTATTATAGAAAACAGCTCCGTCACCTAATAGCGAAGAAGAACATGGGTGAAAAAAAAAATAAAATTCTCGTTTAACACAGCATGATTCACAAGCCCTGCGCTGAAAATCGGCGTCACGCCTCTCGAGTGTGTACACCATCGATACAGATAAGTCATGCTCCGTCATTTTTCAAGAGGCAAACAACTATGGGGACAGCGCTGGTAGTGGACAACGGTCAAGCAAATTTTCGTTCTTCATTTCTCACATCGCGTCCCCGTTCCCGTGAGCCGGTGGATCCGGACTTTTCCACGGCCTCGGCTTTTATCTTGCGATTCCACCCCTTAATTTGATAAATCGACGAGATTCGGCTTTGCGAGGTGGCAGGACCCTTTGGTCCTCATCGGGGGGCGCATTAATCACCGGCGTTGTACATGCATACATGAACCGCATTAACGCTCAGACTGACACTGTATACCGTACGACACGGCTCGAGATTATTTGAATGGAGTCGGGACGAAGGTGCAGGAGCCGAGGTGAGCAAATACGATGAGATTAAGTAAACAGATGCCGATGCACTAATGCGTACTAAAGTATCTTTTACCTCTGGGACAAGATTTATTTTTTCAACATTTTTCTCTGCGCTACGATTTCTTTACTCCCTTGTGTACACTTTTACATTATGTAAAATTAGTCTCAAATTCAAATGACCACTGAGACAAACGATATTAATTTTGCACCGTATTCTAGTTTATATAAGGCAATGCAATAGCAAATTTTTTAGTTACAATTGCGTCCTACAAAAATAAATTCTTATAATTTAAAAAAACTATTTTTATTAATTTAAGTTCTTTTCTTAAAATTTAAAAATGTATTCGATGGTAAATTTAAATAATTTTCTGACTCGTTCCATATGGTTTGAAAATGCTTTTTTATTTAAAAATTTTTGGTACTTACAAAAAAATGCAGCCATTTTGTCAATTTTAATCGAATTTTATAATAATTTATATCAAAATAATCATTGGAGTTTTTCCCTATTTTTGTCCGTCTTAGTTTTTAGAAAAATCGAATTATTTGTTTAAACAATTGAAGAGGTGGTCTAAAAAAAAATCAAGCATTTTTTTTCTTAATCACTTGTAACTCTCTCAAAAATGCAGGGATCGTTGAAAAAACTGTGAGGTAAGTAGTTTCGGTGACACTTCAAATAAAATTTTAATATTTTTTAAAATATTGAATTTAAATTTTTTTTTATTTAATAAAAAAAATGTTTAATTTTCATAAGATTACGTTTTTGAAAAACCAAAACGGAGAAAAATAGGAGAAAAATCCAACGTTTATTTTAATATAAATTATTAGAAGATTCAATCAAAATTGACAAAATGGCTGCATTTTTTTGTAAGTACCAAACATCCTTAAAGCTAAATGTTTTATTTGTTGTGGTGTGGATATTTTTCTTCAATTTAGTTTTAATAGATGAGTTCCATTTATAAAATTTACCAAGTCGTATGTTTAGAACGTAACCGATTTTAGCGCTGTAATTTTTAATAAATCTAAATTCCCAAAAAAACCTTGCCTAGGTAAACAAGCTTGGGAGAGCTTTTGCCGAGGCTTTTGCCATTGTTGATTTAACGAAAAGAAGTGGTATCATTTAAAAGATTTTATAAAGAAGGCTTTTTTATTTATAGATCTAAAATCAGATCAAGTAAAAAGAGATTTGCAATTTATTAAATTTTATATTAAAATTTTTCTGCAGTATTCTACATAACTTTGCCGAACCATTTTTATAGTTTTATTTTATCAAATTTTGACAAAGTTATGTAGAAAATGTTTTCGAAAATGTGAATTTTGAATAAATTATTTAACAAGTCTAGGTCGATGAAATGGACAGCATCATCAAATTTATGCAAAAAGTAGAAACTTTTAAGTATTTACTCAAAAATATTTTTGAGTCATATAACTTTATGTTGACGTAATGCTACGACACTTTAAAAAATGTATATCTTGAACAGACGCCATATGTAGTGTCGAAACGTTGAAATGTAATAAAAGAAATTTATACACAAGTTTGCTGTTTTGCTCTATTACCAAATTACAAATCCTTTAAGATAAATTGAAGTGAGCAAATTACTAATAATTATTTAGATTAAAGATCTGATAGGTTGCTTCAATGACTATACTCAATTTGAAACCTGATCCTTACAACTTTTATAAGCCCAACATAAAGATTAAAAAAAAAAAAATGATAAATCTACGAACGAACAAACCAAACATTGGTGACATCTCAGCTCACATATGAATTTATTCTTGTGAAAATGAAGGGTCGAGGAAGTAAACTACTGTCACTATACAATACAACTGCAGCAACACAAAGGCAAAAATCATTGTGCGATAGGGGTAAAAATATACTTGAGAGGCTCGCCGGTCATCATTTATAAAGCAAAACTCGGCGGCGGCTGCGTCTTGTATATAGTAGGTTTACATACCATACATAAACTCGCCCAGGGTGCTTTACGCCCGAGCGCGTTTCAGGATATTAATAGCAGTTTAATTCGCGGCAAAATGGTAGTTACGTTTTCGGCGCATACTACTCAAAACTGTCTAAGTACGAACGCCTTTGAGTGCACGCTAATTCTTTGTAAGAGATTACTACTAGGTTCGACTTTTTTCCAAAGATGTATTACCTCTGTCAAACTTTATTACAAACAAGTTTTCATATAATTTAATTAGTATAAACTAAATAGTTCAATAATTCTTTTAGAGAAAAATCTTGATTTTTTTTCAATTAATTACAGTTTTCTTGAACATCATTATGTGTTTTCCAAATTCTATTTTTTTATTTTACTAATTTTCATATTTAAATATACGGGTAAAATACCTATCACTCTGATACATTATTTGATACACTTTAATACATTATTAGGTATAAAGTATAATTTTTTTCATACAATTACAACAATATTACTCTATTGTTTATGATGTTTAAAAATTACAAAAACTATAAGAAACTTAAATAAACTGAAAGATTATCTACTACCTATACTTACACATCTATGTATAAACAAACAAAAAAATTTCATAAAAACGGTTTTGTTTTAAAAGTTACTTTTTTCTCGATCCTAAAATTTTTTACTTAAAATCTACGCTGCCTTAAACTTGTACGTTGTTACGTAATTTTGAAGGCAAAAATACAAAAATATTCTTTTTGAGCTAGTATCCATCCAAACGATTGTTCAAAAACAAGTCTAAAAAATCAAAGCCAAAAAAAGACTACGAAAAACGTTAGCGCATTAGGAGCCATTGTCTAGCCAATAAATATAAAGGGTCCGTCAAAATCCTAGTCGCACGGTGTTTATAAGTAGCCATGGAAGCACCGCGATTGCAGTGAGTGCAAAGGTCTTGAAAAATGAGAAGGGTTTCATGCTTCTAATTTACTAGCTGTTTATATCCTTTTTAGTCCTTGTCCATGCCCTCATTATAAGGATATTTATACTAATAGTCTCGCTCGTGGACACTCGGACAACTATATATGCGCGCGAAACTTGTCTCTTGCTGAACTTTCACATTTGATTTACTGTCATTGTTCCGCATTTTGGAGACGGTACAAGAGACCCTTTTGTTTAGTTGGATTAAATTTTACTGGTTAAGTGAGGAGCTGAGACTTCGAGGAAGTGCAGCTCATGTAGTGAGATGTAAATTCTATTAGTCGCATCAATCTTGTTTATTTCCGGGTATAAAGCACCAAACTGGTCTTCGCGGGTTATTTAAGATTACTCAAGTCGTTCATTACTTGTGATTTTGAAGCAGCTTTCTTAAAAAAAATCAAGTCTTTCTTCACAGTTTAATGTTTTGTAAGCTACTGCGAAGTAAAAAATAATTGATGAAATTATAGTTGATAAAGAAGAGCGGAATAGATGAAATTTTTTGAAACGAATGAATTTTTGTAACTCCGACATGAAACCTTGAGTTAGTTAAGTACAGAATTTTAAAAATATAGTAATCTACTCGAATTGTCCTGATGACGTTGCGCACTGGTTTCGAATAATATTTTTCACTGTCGTGCTGTTTAGACATCACATTATCTACAAAAAGTATAATAGCACTAGAGAATTTCAATTCATCTTCAACTACTCGTTAATAAAATTTCTTTATATTTCAGAAATCATTAAAAAAAATTTTTATTCTAATCAATTTTAGTTTTGAATTTGATATGTTTTAAGTTTTCGGTAAGTTTGAAGACAACAAAAATCAGAATTTAGCTATTAAAATTATAATTTAAAAATAAAGTCCTGTCATGGGAGGAAATGAACAAAAAAGATTTTGACGATGATTAGAAATTTGAAAGCCACGATAAGAGATTCAGGCTTAACGTATCAGAGATACCAGAAGCCAGATCACCCCAGCTCGAAGTAAGTTTGCTCAAAATCGGTGATGCGCAACCCCGATACTGTCCGGTGTACTCGTATACAAGGGACGATAATCCCACGAAATCAGCAAGACGTAGCAGGCCAGCGACAGTGGTGCGAGTAGTAAGTGTCCTGCCGTGTCATCACGGCCTAAAATCCTGGAAGCACCGTAGGTAGGAAGATAAAGGGTGGTGGATCCGCAGAAGAGAATCCCGCTCCTAATTATGATCGGTGAGATACGTCACGAGAGCCGCCCAGCCAAACGGAGAGTATTGACGGCCACAAATCACCGCGGCAGCAACCGACTCCTGCGTCTAGCGCCGTATCTCGGGAGACGTCCGTCGATTCGTAGACGCTAAATCAGCCTATTACGCGCGTCCTGTCCGTCGACCCGAGGCGCCTGAGGTGATGCGTCTAGCCCCCCTTCCGTGACTTATGTCCCGGTGGTTAACCCGTCCACTCGCGATACAAGTATAATCGTGTAGCTACTAATTCTTGATACTAAATGCCTGCTCTTTCTTTCTGTTTCAAATGACGTTTCGCAAGCACGTGGAAAGCCAATGCCTTCACAATGCGCGAGCTGCGTACTTTGCATTTTTTTTCTCTTGCGCTTTCGCATGCATCGAACTCTTACGTGCGTGGACTTGACCTCGTATGAGGTTGAAATTTTCATATTCAGTATTTATGACTGTTTTTATTAGTTCAGTGATCGCCTGCTTATTATTTCATTGCATACTTTTATATTTGTTATGAAATTTTAATTTTTTTTTTTCTCATATTTAAAATAAGTACTTAATATGTTTTAATTTTTGTTGTAATTTTTTTGTACCAAAATGAAATTCTTACAAATTTATAATACCCACCATAAAGTACAATAAACATATTTTTTTCGACGTACATAAGTGATGCCTACTGAATAAAAAATTTTATTGTCAAACATCAATTCTGCGTAAATTTTGATCGTTTTTATGATTATCACGGATACTGAAAGATTAATTAGAAAAAAATAATAATAACAATTATATGAATTCGAATGCTAGTTTAAGATGTTTGTAGTCATTAATAATAATTGAAAGTGATTGGTTTTACAGATTAACTATTGAAACTGAAGTAAGTAATAAAAATACTTTGTGGTTAAAAAATTACATTACAATCATCATTAATATTTTAACGCTTAAAGTATTCGAAGGCCATGAAATTTGATTTAATTTTCATCATCAATTTCATTTTCATTTTATTAGTTTTTTGAGGTCATTTTTATTTACAAAAAAACCTGTAGAAAACATTAAATTTCTTAGACCTCATTTTAGATGTTATTTTTTTTATCTTCAAAAAGGTATTTTCCAACATGAGTAAAGCATTGCATCTGCTAAGAATTTCGTCAGTACTTAATAATATTAATAATGGATAATAGTAATAATAGGATTAATACTTAACTCAAATAAAAAAATGTATTAGAGGAATAACAAAAATCGTATCAATTTTTAAGTAAAATTTACTTATTTTATTATTAAAAATACATTTAAATTTTCATTTCAGAAATTTATTTTATTTAATTGGTTACAAAAAATTTTGCAGCAATTGCAATCACACATTTTATTTATATATTTATTTATTTTTATTTTATAAAAAACAAAATCAAGTATTCATGAATACTTGCATGATTTTATAAAAATTAATTTACAATTGAAAATTAAACTAAACATGAAAAAGATGAGTCAAGTGTATGAAATGAACTTATGAACATTATCTATACATATTTACAAATGTTTCTCTATTTTTCTTTTTCGATGGTAAATTATTCGAGCTTAGCTCGTTTTGCATTGTAATTTTTCCTGTAAAAGTTAAGGAACAAAGTTAAGTTTAAAATTAGATTGCCAACAAGTATTGCTGGAGCGAGCTTTGGAAGTGGGCAGGACGGAAAAAAGGCTTGCGATTGATGTGAGACCAAAAATAAAAATTGAACCTAAAAAGTTTAAAAACAAACAATAAATATGACAGAAATTCGTATTTTTTATCACATCATTAAATTTTAAAAGTTTTTATCTGTTATTACAGTAACGCTTTTTTTTATTTTTATTGGCATCTAGCATGAGGGTAGGAAAATTGGGGCGCTGTTGCACGTAAACAGCCGTAAAAACAGCCTACAAAAATTTGGTGGCGACTTCTCGAACTAAAATTTTTACATGGGATTTTGTATGCAAGAACCTACAATTTCCACTCCTGCGAGATGCCAATACAGTCTTCATGTTTGATTATGTTCCGTGTTTAATTTTCTCTTATTCAATAACTTATCAAAATATTAAGTAAAAATCAATGTTTGATTTTATTTTAAAGGTTGTCTTGAAAATAAAAAAAAACGTTTTGAAATACAGTTATATTGACATAGAGTGAAATTAATTAAAGTCAAACTTTTCATATTAAATTTAAAATTTACAGTTACTAGTACCACTCAGCGCGCTGCAAGCGCGCATAGGAAAACAACAATGATTGTGACCTCAAAAGGCACTTTTCGAATATTTTAAAAACTTGTCCACCAATCAGCTCACGAATAAGGCAAAATCTTACATTGAAAATCTTACCAAAATGGCGACAGCTCTCTTTTATAAAGGGATAAAGGAAGAAAATGTTTAAAAAATTGTGCTAATTAGTGAGAGTAAATAAGATTAGGCGCGGGACGGTTGAAATGAAAAAAATGTTAAGTAACCTTGTAAGAAATGTGAATTAGGTTACCCATTAAATACCCATTTACTAGCTTTTGAAAAACTAGCTATTTTATAGAGTCAACCAAGTATTTTGCTAGTAACTAGCTATTTAATGGCTATTTAATGGATAACCTAATTCACATTGCTTACAGGAAATTTTTTGTATTTTTGCGCCTTTGAAAGTGCAACTTAACTATGTAATTTTGAAAATTTAAACTTAACTGAAAAAAGTTATATTCTACTAAGGGTCAATTTCTTATTTTTAATAGGTATTATTTAATCACAATCAATAAAAAACCACTTTTACACCATTGTTTGAATATTTGAAGTATAACATAAATTTTTTTAAACTAAAATAAAAAAGAATTCTTAAAATTATTTGATTTTTATAGTAATTTTGCAGTTTTCATATGATTAAAAAACATAATAAAAAATGAATTTTAATTACAAGAAAAAAATTAAAAGCATAGAAAAAATTGTTTCATCGTGAAATTCCAAAGATTGTATCATTTATAACGCCTAGTAACTCTTAAAGAAGAGCAAAATTAGCCTAAATTTAAACCTATACTAAACTTTTGATATCTATAACTAATAATTTGTAACTTTGATCCAAAGCATGACTTTCATTTAAAGTATAAATCGTAAATAATTTAATAGAATTAACGGTAAAAAATAATTAAAATTTACTTACTATTTGTATTCGCGTGATGTACGGTTTGACTGGGCTTAAAACTTTTTGCCAAGATGGTCCCAAACTTGCCAAAAGATAATACGTATACATAACGACATGTACAGAGCCATTGATAAGCATTTGCATGGAAAACATTCCACCGGGAAAATATTTAGCACACATGAACGTTACCAAAATGGTACTAATATGGTGGTAGACGTGAAGAAATGATACTTGATTGAATTTTTTTCGCAAAACAAATACTCCTGTCTCAACCAAATCTATAGTCTTTAAAACGAGAGTCCATTTCGTCACCTCTATCATCTGTAAATAAAAATAAGATTTAAATTTTATAGCTAATTTTAGTAGTAACTATGTTTTCAAGTTTTTGGGTATTAACGTTAAAATTATAACAGACATAATTTCTCCGATAAATCAACTCGATTCAAAATGAAATTGTGAATCCATTGTTCTAGAATTGAATGATTTATAAATAAAAAAATATTCCTGGATCGTGCGATCGGTTATCATTTACAAATGCATTTTATTCATGAGTAAGACTTTGAGTAAGGTATGCATTTTTCAACAAGAATAAACGATAAATGTTTTTGATTTTAATTTCGATTCAAGTTATAATACACTTTTTTTTATTTAAATAATATTTTTGATCACAGTAAATTCTTTAAAACTTACTCTCAAATCAACTGGCCTTGTAGTTCTTCTTACAGGCTCACAGCCCAAAGTTAATTCACCACTTGACCAACCAGCAGTGTACATGGTATATACTATAATTACATTAGATACAATTTGAAAAATGTTGTAATAAAAAATAAATGATTTCAGTGAGTACGGCTGTCTCTTTTCCATGAATTTTGGTCCGCATTTCAAAACGAAGTACGTGTATGCAAATAACGCGGAAACTATGTACAGTGGATTCTTGACTAAAAACCACTCATTTGTTCGAGGATCTGCAACAGAAAAAAATTAATCATCGTTTAAGTAGTCTTTTACATATTAATTCTACAATGTGTAATATCATTTTTTAACCATTTCTCTGGTAAAAATTAAAACTAGCTAATTGAATTTTTTTTATCAACTTGTATTTTTACAAATAATTATCTCAATTTTGGGTTTATCACGTTTAAATACTTTTAAAATGATAAATACGCGTTAATTAATTTGTTGTGGGTAAGTTTAAATTATATTAAATTTAATATCAGGAGTGAAAAAGATAAAACCTCTAATAATCTTGAAAACATTGATTAAACATTAAAAATTATTTAAAAAATTTTTCAAAGTTTCTTTTCATATTCTTACATAATGTCCAGCCTGTAATGGAAAAAATTATTCTCATTTCCGCGGTAAAATAAAAAGAAAAAAGAAAACCATGAATAGGTTGTTTACGAGACATTCAACAAAAAAATAGTTGATTAGTCGAATAAACTGTCAACTTTTTGAAACGATTTTGATGGATATTTTCGAGTAAAAAAGCATCGGTCTTTAAAAATGTACAGGAAGAATCAGTGTCGGTTCGTCCGTAAGGCGTCAGCTGCACGCGCACGTGTACGTACCGCCATTTCCTTAAAAAAAAACGCACGTTCGAATCCTCGTTGAAGGCTCGGGTAAGCCGGACGCTCATTCGTGCAAAATGCTCACAGTAAATAAGCTTTTTTTTACCGGTGCGTTGCTTTCTCAAAGAGAAAGCAACAATCGCGCACTTTTTATTTAAGCACTCTCGGGCACTATTTAAACAACCTCAGCGTCGATTGAAAAAAATCTACAGACTAATAAAACAAAGGTGTCAAATTATTCACTAAAGTCACTTAAACCAACAATAGGTATCTTCATGAAGCAACATCCACCCACAAGTTGTGATTTAAATACGCATCCTTGGAGAATTTAGACAAGGTCGAGTGGGAAATAAAAATCGGAGCACAACCATATGATCGCGTCCATGGTGTAAAACCGAAACTACGACCCACACATGCACACAGAGACTCGAACGGAGAAGAAGAATAAAAAGCCAATAATTACCTGCTTGTTCGACGTTGTAGTAGTGGTAGAGATCGGTCCAGCTCATGTTGACCGACATGATGATTTAAGGAATAAACAAAACCGAACTGAGTATTATTAAATGGTGTATTAATCACTAGCAGCAGCAACTGTACACACTCGGTGGAGGGAGTACGAGCGGGAACGACACACCACCGGACGAACGTACGAGCGAACTGGTTGGCTGGCTTACCGAATGCCGGTGTGCGGCTCACCGCGCGAGTTTCGTAGACCGTTACACACTTGGATTTATATATAGGTTAAAGATCTTTCGTTCTGCTGGCAACCTTTTTCTTTTTACGTTTAATCGCGCCGCGAAGTTTAAGTGCGTGCGTGCTATCGCCTCCCAGGAGTAGGAGGAGGGGAAGGAGAAGCAGAAGAATAATATTAATGCCATTATTCTTCTTCCCCCCCCCCCCTCTCTCGGATCGAGCTGCATTGTCATCAGAAAACGTCACTAATTATTATTTTTTTTCCTTGTTCAACGTGCCAATGCACCATCTTCTTACTCAATGTTTCGGGTTACATGTGCTTATACTCTTTTACCTCGAGTTATTCAACTGCAATATCGTCGTTATTTAATCAGCGGGGTTTATACGAATGTTTAATTTTATAATTCACCGGAATATTGCTATTTTTGTATTTTTATTGTTGGACTAATTTTTTTGATGACCTAACACAACGCCCGTGGTATCTTCGTTTATGGAATTTTGCATTAGTCATAGGAGCATGTTTGTTCCAACGAGATAAGATAAATTTTTTCATTTTCTAATCTCATTTTTTGACTAACAGAAAGTAAGAATTGAAATTTTAATACCTTACGAGAATTAAAAAATTTTAATTTCAACCAAGAGTTTTATGAATTGGGGTGATTCATGTTAATCAGTCAAACTTTCCACGATGCAGCTCTGAAAATTCATCGTCGCCCAGTGCACATTGAAAAATCGCACAATGACCTTTACAGGTGAATTCAATAGCATAAAACAAAGAAAGTGGAGCTTCGCAGATTTATACATCGTGAAGTTCGGAGCGCATATACGTACGCTCCTGAAGTTACGTACGCTCCCTTCCCCCAAAAAATTTGTAACGACCTTGGGGCACCTCCCCATAGTGTAAGTAAGCCCGTGTGCACACAATCAAATCATGTAGCCGTGCCGCTACAAAGCCAAATTTTAAGGCCCGGCAGAAGAAGTACCGTAATGTCCACTCACGCCGACGCACGGTTTTGTTTCATCTGATTCGACTTGTGTTTTTTTTGGGACCAGATGGACTTACTTTATAAATTTTGAACTTTATCTTGAATTAAAAAGAAATCGTTGAAAGGAAAATTTGTATTTTATCTATGTGATTATTCATTCTTGAAATTGATAATGAACAACTTTAAACCATTGGAAGCATCAAATTTGACATTATAATTGAAGTTTAAATTACGTTTGAATGTATGAATGCATCATTAGTGAATCGACCATTCAGTTCAATGACACCTCCTGTACAATACAAAGTTTAATCATATTACATGAAAAAAGGATAAATCTGCAGTTTCTGTTGCTATTATTTAATTGAAATAAAATACTGCGTGATTTATTTAATTTTACTGTCTTTTTTTATTAAGAATTTGTGAATTAATAATTCAGTTAATATTAAAATTATAATGTTAGTACAATTTGACGGAATTTTTAATCGATATTACTTATAAAGAATTGATATTTGCAACTCATCACACCTTTTACTTTATTTTATTGCATTGAAAATAAATTTTCATTAAAAAAAACAAAAAATAAAAAGGAATGGAAAACTTTAAAAATTTTGGATTAGTTTGGCTTTAAACTGCTGCTATTTTAAATTAAAGTCAATGTATACGCTAGATAATTGAAATGTTTTTATCTATCATTTCGAAAACATGACAATCTGAAGTCTGGGGAAATCGATGAATATTCTATAAATGTTAATACCGTATTTACAAGCGCTTAGATCGTTTTCAAAAAATTAGAATTGGTTGTCGAAAGTTGAAGTGCACTCAGTAAATTGAATTGCAATTTGACAAATTAGCTGAATTTAACCTCATGCTAAGTGATAATCACTTTTAATCATGTAATCATACATACCATTAGACGCAAAAAAAAAAAAAAAAAAAAAAAACAAATAAACAAAATAAACAAATGAAGAAAACGAAATATTTATTAACACATTTTAATTCGTCTAAAACACAGTGCATCTTACGTACAAATTTCTTTACTCAAATACGATGATCATGTAATCACTCCTATTCTTTTTAACTTACTTATATCTTCGAATTCACACGAACATTGTGAAAGTTCAATTTGAAGTTATATTTACCAAAGTTAACTAAAAAAAATATTTCAATTTTAAATTTCTTTTCGTCAATATATATTTAAAGTGAATTTTTAGGATAAAAAAAAGCCCAAAAGTTTAACACATTATCTTATCAAAAAAATTGAAGATAAAAACTTGGCTGTTTTGCGATCGAGCGTAATGAGTGTTCTTTATGAAAAAAAAGTCGTGAATAAAAAAGACAAACACATAATTCTTCGAACGCATCTGACTGAAATTCAATGGCTGTTTGTAACTACTGAGTCCTATACATCGATGATCTCAGTAGCAAGCTCGCTCTTGGAATCCAAATGAAGGAATAAATAGAGATCGGTGCGCGGAGTAATTGGATTTCTCGAAATTTCGGTAGCGTTAACCTTTGACAAGCCAGCCTACGGCCTATTAATCTTCAATATAGCGATGACGATCGTGTGACGACATCAAAGCCTCTCGGCTCCGGGGACGCAGGATCGGCAGGCTTCTCGAGTTATCTCCCGAAATCCCTTGGCGCGAGTCTTTAGGATGCACGCAAAGTGCGCTGTGACCGATCGGAGAGGGTTAATACATTCGTACGGATGCATCGCATCGAATTCCAGACGCGGATATGGCCAAAGTGCTGGCTGGCTGCACCGGAAGCTCGGCTTACTTGCTTGAAACGCGACCAGCCTCTGACTCCAATAAGCACGTGGGTTGTCTCCTCCTCCCTCCCCCCGCACTCTCTTGATTGATTTATCGATGTTGTTTGTGTGAAGTTACATGTTTAAAGTCTGTTTATCATTGTTTAATCGCGCGTCTGGAGATTAAAGTGCGATCGCACTAGAATGATCAAACTTGGAGCTCTTCTCTTTCTTTTTTTTTTCTGATCAAAGTGCGAAGGTTTTTTTTTTCAAAAAATTTCAATTTTTACTCCATCAAGTCAGTGTTTTTAAGGAATTAAAAAAAAAAAAATATGTATGAGTATAAATTTGTATAAGCATGCAACCAAAGACCAAGCAATCAGATTTTCAAATTTTGATTCTTGCAAAGCGTTTTTTCTGAGTCAACGATTTTCCTGAATAAATATTTAATCGTAAAATCAAACATCAAAAGCCGCAAACTTGGTAGTTTATGAGTTATTTGCGAATGTAATTGATGCTTTGATGATGCCTGAAAAAACGATTAGTTTGCTAATTTCTGTACCTTATTTTCTTCGAAAAATAATAAACAACTTCGAACGACTTTTCTCGCAACGAAAACTGTACGTCATCGTATGTGACTTATAATGAGCATCCAAACGCAACATATCGCATGACGATGCGAGTGATACAGTGTAAATCAATAAAAGTCGCCTTACTAATGACTTAAAAGAGCATAAAAAAAATTTTAAGTTTAGTTCTATGGAACAAATTTGTCACTCAACCAACGATCGGAAGTCAGCGACTCAAGTCTTTTAAGCGCTAAATTTCTTTAACTCAATATGACAGATGTTGGACTTAATAAGAAGAGGTCTCAATTTTTTTTCTTTTCTTTCTTTTAACTGGTTTGTTTTTCGGATAAGTCGGATAATAAATGTAAAATTCTTACCTACGTAAAAAATTCTCTTTTTTTATGGTAAAATAAATCATTTATTTTTTCATGACGGAAAAAATGAAGAATATTTATTTCTCTTTCAATTCATTAATACCCTATAAGAATGTGAATTAGGTTATCCATTAAATAGCCATTAAATGGCTAGTTACTAGCAAAATATTAGGTTAACTATTTAAAATAGCTAGTAAATGGGTATTTAATGGGTAACCTAATTCACATTTTTCACAGGGTAACTTTGGAATTTTTACTGTACCAATCATTAAATTAAAAAGAAAAAATCCTAATCTAAAAATTTTTTTTAAAATCAGCTTTTCTACCAATAAATTGCAGTATGCGAATCTTTTTCTTTCTTATACGCGTAAGCTTGATATAACACATTAGTAACTGGAATTTATAAAAAAAATTTTAACATGTAGATTACATCATGATGTTTGTTTCAGGTGAATGATCTTTTTAAACGTTCGCAAAATATTTGCAGATTTCATAACCTTATTAAACCGAATTATTGGGATTGCAATTTTTTGATTTCTGAAATATCAGCAATAAAAATTTTAAACTGGTTCTTTTTAAAAATACCACTTTAATTAAAATTTAAAACTAAATTAAAAACAAATATTTTTTATTGTTCGTGTGGTATGGGGTTTTAAATAAAAATTTGATTGTTAAATTTTTTACGTATGGAATTTCTAAAAACAAATACTTCTGAAAATCTATTTTAGTTGTCCTTTAAATTTTTTTATGAATTTAATTAATTAGCTGAAATATTAAAAATTAAAATTAAAAAAAAAATTTTTAATTCATCAAAAATTTTTACTACTTGAAAATAAAAGAAAATCCGCTGGTCAGATATTTTTAAACTCCGGAGTTCGAAAGTAACTGTAATCGCTGTCAGTAACCTTAACATTGAAACGTTTAATGATCACGTGGTGTTTCTCAGTTCTCCCATATCTTTAGAGTTTGTTCCATACGCGCGAGTTGTAGATTGAGGCCAGCTGTGCCCAAGTCGCTCCCCCCTCCAATACAAACATGTTATGAACCTGCTTTCGGCGGACTTGTGATTCTTCTCTTTGATCACTTTCCCCAATCCTGATGCTTCTTCGTAGCTCAACCATGAATCTCCAGTTTATGTAAACGGGGCATTGAACTCATAGCAGAGCCAATTCTAAAATTAAAATTAAATGTTTTTTCAAAATATAAATTATTTTTTGGTAATCCATTTCCACGACCAAATTTCTAAAAAATTGATGTAATAGATTCGATGATCAACTTTTCTAAAATCTTAATTTTATTTAAATAGAATACATATTCAAATATGCATTGAACATTTAAATAAGTACTTACAAAATATGTTTTGAAGAAGTTTATCCTTGGAAAACCTGGTGTATTTTAAAAAAATCAGTTAAAAATGTAAATTGGTGCGATAGTTAAAAATAGCTGGACGTAAACAAACGAAAATAAAAAAATAGCTCTCGTAAAAAAAGATAAAAAAATTTAAATTTTATGTTATTAATTAAGAATTGTTTATTAAGAAATTGATGATAGTAAATTTGATGTTTAATCTCTTTGGACGTGTAATATCGGTCATTACTAAAACCGATTTATGAGGTTGACATTATAAGGACAACCGAATTTTAGGAGTTTGAGCCTATTTCACAGCAATTTTTTTCACTAATGTTTCAATATTCATAAAAATTTGTTTAAATGGTTTCATTACTTTTGATATCACTTTCATAGAGAGATTAAACACTAGATTAATTTACTTAATAAAATTTCAACTATAAAAAAAGGAAATCAATAAATCCATTCCAGTTTTTTATGAAAACCTATAAATACTTTAGATTATTTTAAAAGTAAATATATAACTACTGATAGTTATACACAAAATTAAAAATTGTAGAAAAGAATATGTTTGTAGATTTTTGTTAATAAAACTGCTATAAATTTTCAATAAAAAATTCAAAGATGAAACAATAAAAGAAATCTTAGTTTTGAATTTTATTTTGAGTGATTCACTTACCACAGAAAAAATTTAAACGAAATTTTTGCATTATAAATTACTTCCTTAAGAATAGTGTACTTGTTACATACTCTGTAAATTAATAAAATAAAAGATTGTACATACAATATTTACTAAAAAGTTGCAGTAAATTAAATATTATACAGAAAGACAATCTAAGCTTCTCAAAAAAAATTGAAAAAAATTTTAATCGAACGAGTAGTGAGTGACTTCTCTTTCTAAACTAGTCTCAAATTAATCCCAATTTTGATAACTATATGAAAAATTTGCAGTGCGATAAATTGAATAATTTTTTTTCTTCATTACCATTAAAAAATTTTGGTTCAAAAACAAACACTGTAAATCATCGATCAAAGTGTACATTTGATAATGAAATTTGATAAAAAATGGCACGATCAGTGAAGTGGTGGACTCATGACCCACAGGTGCACGGCCAAAGGTCTGGTGCTCAAACTCCTCCCGCTGTGGATAGATACATGCGCTAATCAAAATACAAATGTAAGTTTTTCCTTAACAAGATCCATTAATGATAATCAAAATAGAACAGTACGGATGCATAAAAAATAAGCTGAAACTAAATTTTCATGAAGTATTTTCAAATTAATGTTCAAGATATTTTTTGTTAATTTATCAAGGCAAAAATTAAAGATTTATGTATTAATAAGTAATCAGAATACTATATGAGTCCTTATGTACATTTTAGCGGACAATGGTCAGCTGTTAGAACGCAGAGAAGCACAAATCTTCTGTGTAGTAGAATCACATTTAAAAAATTCAAAAATTTTCAGTAAAAAGTTTTTTAGATACCTGAGTAAGAGTAAATCTAACGAAAGAGAACAAATAATTTAAAGTAACAAATTTAAAATTCCTCAAAAAAACATTATTTTCAAAGTATATACATAACTGCATAAAAATAGTATTACTTATTATATTTTTAATTATTCAAAGTTGTTATTTTTGCAACAAATTTTACGACATATAACGTTGAAAAAAAAAATCGTAATCATGCCAATTGACGTAATTTTCAATTTTTTAATATTATCTCCAGCAATTTGAAAATTATTTTTAGAGTATTCTATATCTAATCTGCAACTGACGCCATGAGTAAGTTTCAGCTTTTTTATTTTTTTTTAATTATGTGATTATCATTTTTGGAATAGAGAAGATTATAGTAAGACGTTTTATACTGGAACGGAATCGGGCAAAGTCAAATCGTTGGCCGAACCTGGTATCACCGATTTGCGAGGAGTCACGCAATCTTTATACCAAGCCATTGAACCTCTTTTTATTATCTTTATATTTTTTGCAATTCTGAAGGGAGATTTTAAAAAATTACTAAAGATATGTTAAAATTGTGACCATTATTTGGGTGTTTTCAGATTCTCACTGCCATCAAGAGTAAAAACAGCTTAATTTTTGAATATATCTATTTCTTTTTGTCAATTATGTATTCTCTAAAAAAAAAAAAAATTGTACTTATTGCGATCGTGAGAAAAATTTGGGATAGGTGGGGAGAAAATTTTGAATCACTTAATTGATGCTGTTTAAGAAATTAAGATTCTTTACAAAGGTCCCTTTCGGAAAAAGTTTCTGCGCTACGACAGTAATCTAGGAACATTATCCATGTAAAGTAGTCTAGCTTCGGTTCAATGTTAAAAGTTCAATCGAAATCCTCATGCGCGCACTTTTATTTCTCAAGTTCGTACTGGAACAAAATGAAAAAAGAAAAGAAAGAAAGAGAAAAAAAAAATCTGCGTGTACATACAACACACATGTGGACGCGCGACAATGCCTCTCCGTGCAGGGAGGAGGAGGTGGAGAGTGAATAGAGCTGCACTTTTCCCAAGCTCGATATGAATAGTAGTCGTCGTCGTAGTCCCATCGATGTTTCATAGTGCGCGAGTATTTTCTATGTGCCCCCCCTCTTTTATGCGACACCACCCAACTTACCCCGTCGAGTCCTGCGCGCACTTCCTGCTCCTGTATGGCATGAGTATATTATACCCAGCTAGCACTCACTCAGCGTGCAATCCAAGGGTATCTGAGAAATGAGAAGCGCCTACAATGGGGCATTGCTCCCGCGATGCATAATAGATCAGACCGTTGAATGACGTGACAATCCAACTTTGATTTTATTTTCAGGGGGTGAAGGAAGCTGATGTTGGTGCCGGTAAGGTCATTGCCTTACGAGCGCAGCCAAGCTTAAGTCATATTTCACAAATATTTATCAATATTTATATCTCGCTCACAATGCTTTCACCATTCTTTTCAATTAACTTATGTCCTAGGAATTTTTCTTTTTTTTTCATTCTTATAATATTTGATTGGCAAAGAGGTTTTGTTTACATTTTCAGGATGCACTTGTTTTATGTACAGTTTATCCGGTCGATATATTCATAAATGGTTGTTTTTAAACTACGCATATAGTGTGAAGAAGTTAATTTGAACATTTAACACATAAATTTTTATCTTAGAATGGTTTTATACTATAGTTTTTCGTAAAAACTAGACTCTACCTATTGTTCAATTGCTAAGACTTAAAGGCTTAGCCACGCCTGGATGAATAAAATAATAATAAAAAATTATAGAGAGTAAAAAAAAGAAATATTTATAGTTCTCGAAAAGACCTATTACAGCCTTCAGCTAAGGCAAAGCACTGCAAAAGAGCCACTAAGTCATATTGAGCTATTAGAAGTAACGGTAGAATTTTGTAAACGTACGTAAGTACAGTGGGAGTGACCGTTTAGTGACTGGGCAAAGCCGCTTTGACAATAGGCAGGATGCGCGCGCGAAGGGGGTTACGCGCCACTGCAAATCACAATGGGGGTTGACCGCAAAAGCAGGTTGAATAGTGAAAAAAACGAAGGGGGCGAAAATATCAAGAAAGTTACTGCTAGACAGAAAATGGAGTTTACTCTGTTATTATATTTACTACGGTAGCGCACTCATATACAGTGCATCCTCAACTTTTATTCGGTCGGTCCTGTGGGAAACAACCGAGGTTCTTAACCCGGACGAGTAATGCAATTTCTTGCAACGCTTCTTTATTCGAGAGGGAAAAAGTAGCCGGAAGCTTTGGAAGTTTCTTTTTTCTTTTTATTAGGGACAAGGTGGATAACACCGAACTTTCAGCACTTTGATGCAGACGTGGAGTTTATAAATCATAAAAGTGGCGAATCTTAGATACCCTTTTTTTCATTCTCTTTCATAACTGAAAGGTAAAAAAAAGACTTTATGTTAGTAAAAAGTTTCACTTTTAAATTTATTACAGTGTATAGTAAAGTTCAATAATCTATTTCTTTAGTCGTACACTGTGTTTTACTTTATTTAATGAGCGCAACATAAACGTTAACTTATCTTTAACTCTTGAAATAATCTTGAACTATTCATTGATTTTAAAAACTTTAAACTAACTTGTTTAATCTTATTATTTATTGCTGTAAAATCTAACAAAGTTCAAAAAAAAAAAAAAAAAAAAAAAAAAAAACAGCTTTAAAGCTGATAGCCAGGTTAGACACAAAAACTTCACTCTAGTATCAGAAAAAATAAAAGAAAAAAACAACTTGTAATTTAAAGTGAATGAAATTTTGTATAACTAAACCTTGAATAAGTCACAAAAAAAAAATTTTTTTATATAAATCAAGCTACATAAGTTAAGTTTAAATTTTGTTTGAATTTTACGATTTTAAATATTGCTAAAAATTCATAATAATTTAAAAAATGTGAAGTTACTCTCTATTCTTCTATAAAAGAGGGATCCAAAATGAAAGGCCAGCACTTTATTCGTGTTTTGATTGGTTATGGAGCAAATATTTTTAAATTTACGTTTTTTAATTTTTACTCAAATTTTTATACTACAATTAAACATGAATAATTTAAATCATTAATGTTATATAAAAAAAAAAAATTTAATTATGCAACTGAATAAAATTTAGGAACGATATCCTCTAGGGTGGTAAAAAAGTTTCTTTAAGATTCTCCCACTATTCACTTCTTGGAATAACTTGTACGCGCTCACTGCGTAAAAGTGATTTTATTCACTCAGCAAAACTTTTATCGTCTAATACTCGGTCGCATAAAGTAAATTTAACGTCTAATAACAGAGAGAAAGAAAGAAAAGCCACAAGAAAAAAGGAAGTCAAAGACTAAGGAAGAAGAAGAAGAGGAGGAATAAAATAAAGAGAGGGAAAACGATTTAAGGGCTCGGTCCCGGAACTTCACAGCAGCGGCGACGGCGGCATAATCATTGTAGCCAGTGAAAGAAGGGACTACCGCACGCGCGCGGTCCAGCGACGATCTCGTAAAGTTTGATGGGGCAGTAGAAAAGCCCTCGAGCCAATCATCGGCTTGGCTAACGGGTGGCCCCTGCGGATACTTTAGCCTCGTCCTCTTTTGTGCAAATGAAAATCGGGGAAGAACGCCTGTAAAGTTTTTAAAGAAAATCAGCAGAGTTTATAGCTCGTTCTGACCCGGGAAATGAAGCTAACCTGCTGCAGCTCTTTTATGCTTCTGTTGGCTGGTCATTTTACGGTTTTCAGAAAAATAAGGCACAGAAGAAGAAGAAGAAAAGATTGCCGGGTAATCGGTTTTTGTGTGCGGATTTTGTGGGAAAATTTGCGCGATCTTTGCTTCTTACTCTGCTTTTAAATACTGCTGATACAAAAAAATTTTTTTGAAAATACATATATTTTTTTTACTGATAATTTTTTTCCAAAGATCAAGTATCTTCTGATAGCGAATAAATAAAACTCCTTCAAAATAGAAATCTCAAAGATGAGATTCGATAAGCAATCGAAAAAATTATCGTTAGAAGGCGTTCGATTTTTTTTAATCCTAAAAATTTGTAATTTAAATTGACCTATTTGTATGCAAATTTAATGGTATACCATAAACATAATAAAATGTAAATTGCTCTAAAAAAAAAAAAGTCAACCCTGATGCTTAAAATAAAATATAATAAAGAAATAAGAATTCAATTAATAATCAAAAAATAATCGGCAAAACAATTTTTTGTTATTTCATGCAATTAAAAATGTAAAACTTACCACTTTTTACTAAATATATAGAAAAAAAAAAAACACGTTAAAAATATTATCTATTCAAAAAATCGTTGTCTCAATTACAATCTTCGGTAATCTGAAATCTATTCCGTAAATTGTGTACTTCAATTACGTAAAAAAGTATACAATTTTAATATGCATATATTATGAATGTATTATTGGTGCATAAAAATAAGCTTTTTTAGACAACTTTATCCTAGTAGTAATTTTAATTAATGATCTTTTCTTCTCTAACAACTATGGCGTACAAAAATATACAATGTATATGATGAATATCTTACTGTTGCTTAAAAAGAAGCTTTTTAGTCAACTTTATCCTAGTAGTAATTTTAAGATCTTTTTTTCTCTAACAACAAAATTGAACTCTGACAAGCTTGTTGCATTACGAAACCCTCTCATTAGAGCAATCATTGATGATCTTTCATTATTCATAACATATTTTCCGCCGGTGACAAGCATTACTCTGAGCTTGAAATTTTCCTTGAAAACTTCTATTTTGCTCCTCATACTTTTAAACGAATACAAACGAGGCAAGGGATCAAGCTTGCGCCGATTATTAATGTACCACGAACCGCAATCGATGTATCATTTGAACGTGCAGTTTCTCAAAAGCGCGAGTGTCTAATAAATAATAGCCCCGGCACTGCCGCCACCCGCGAAACACAGTTAATTATTCGTCGTCTTTTGCATCGTCGCAGGTGCACGCGCTCGCGCTCGTATGCTTACGGTTAATTTGAAACGTTTTCCCGATACTAATCTTCCTCTCGGCGATGGTGTAAACGTAGGTGCAGAAGCTGCTAGGGGTGGAGAAAAGACACTCGTGATTTAGTGGTTTACCAATTCTAACGACTAAATATATCGTTTTCCCTGAAAGATTGAGTTATTGTTATTATTCGAAACAGTGTAAGCTTGAGATTCATTTCAACGGGATCGGTTTTTAATAATAAACTTCTATAAAATAATTATTGATTGGATATATTAATTAAGCAACGAGATTATTTTTAAAACGTGGATGTTTTACAAGTTTAATTGAAAAAAAATTTTTTTTCATTTTAATTCCAAAAAAAGGAGCTTTCCATTATACAAACAGCTATTACATTCTCTCTCGCTTTTCTCGAGGGAGGATGAGGTCCATGGAAAATGATTTTGGCAAGGTATTCAAACAGCTATTCCATTTTCCCTCGCCTTTTTTTAGGGAGGATGAGGTTCATGGGAAATGATTTTTAATGATGTTAAGGTAGTTCCCAAAAAAATTGAGTTTCTTAAAAAATCTCTAGAATTTTGCACAGAGGTAGATTTTTGAGTCCTGTACACGCTGGTATTTTTCTTAAACCCCCAAGCCACACTTAATTTTGAGATATTGGGCTCAGAAGTTTCAATTTTTTACATGGGATTCCTATGCTGAGCGCATGAATTCATATTTATTTTGAAGGTTATTCTCTCATTGCAAACTCAATTTTCTTAAAATATTTTTTAAAAACAGATTTTCTTGTAGGGCAAGATCTTAGAAATCGTATCGTACAAAGATAAACATAGCAAGCGATATTAACTTATGAGATATACAATCAAAAAGAATGAAAAATGCATGATTTTAGCATGATTTCGAGCAGCGGTGGCGACGGCGGCGCGTGGCGTTAGAGTGGGGGCAACGAGCGTCTTTAACTATATTTTAGGTTAGCAATATATACGCTTCGTAACTACCTTAATACAACGACGATAAAAGAAAATTTTAAATAATATTGAAACTATGCATTTGCTTGAAATTCAACAAACATTTCACAGTTAAAAATTGATTAATACTCTGATCTTTTCCAGATCTTATCCATACTCTGACTATAACATGTCAGAAAATTTCTCTGCGATAGCAATTGCTGGTATATTAGGATGCCCTCTTACAATACTCGGCATTACAGATACATCCACTACTCTTAAATTTTTAATTCCTTTAACCTACGGCAAAAAAGCGAATTATTATTGATTCTTTTCATTAATAATGATTCTCTCGATTGTACGTTCACTTAAGTGACTTATCGGGTAAATAGAGAGACTAATAATAAGCATCTTTTAAATTACCTGTAATTTAGAATTGACCACTGCAGTTGAATCATCTTCTTTTCCCATTCTGCAGGTTCCAGAGTGATGCCAAATTGAAAATGTAAATGTTCTGGCAGCACATTCCCAGTAATCATCTGAGTCAGGTATATATCTCTCACAACCAGGAACGGTATTATTAATTAATTGAGAATCAAATTTCTGCATTGATCTGGTTTTACTCACTTCAATAGATTTTCTAATTCCTGCTACCAATATACGTACATCTTTTGGATCAGAAAGATAATTACCTATTACTTCTGGATAGATTTCTGGATCAGAGCTTCTTAGAAGTACTCTTCCTCGGCTCTTCGGCTTTAGTAACAATGGGTGGATTAACCATGATGGGTGGCCTAAATAATTGGCTAAATACTTCTCGTAACTATTTTCAGAAACTCCAAAGACAAGGTGAGCCATAAAATTTTCCAACATCGTTCCAATGCCGAACATCAGTTCTATATTAGGTTCATCACTTTCAAGATCATCAACATTTACAAATCCTATACCTGATATACTAACTCCAGGTACTGTCCACAACCCTTCTCATCTAAGGAAATAATCACTCTCTGACGTATCAACACTTTTTGTTTCATTTATAAGATATATGAGTCCGCCATACGCAATGTGATCTGTCATACTTTCACCAACTGGAGCATCTTGCAGTACACTAATGTTTAATGATTGCAGATGTTCCGAAGGCCCAACACCGGAAAGCATCAAGATTTTCGCTGAACCTATCGCTCCACCGGACAAAATAACTTCTTTTTTAGCAAATACATTGATTTTTCTTCCAGACTTTGTGAATTCAACGCCATAAGCAGTTTTCTTTTTAGGGTCGATCAACACTTTGCTCACAAAACTGTTCATGGAAACAAATAAATTTCTTCTTCCTTTGATCGGCCATAAATATGCTCGATTGGTACCCAACCGTTCACCATTAACTTGATTTGTTTGTAGTAAACCGAAACCTCGTTGACTGTGGCCGTTGTAATCAATAAACGTCGGATACCTTAATTCTTCGCCAGATTCAACAAAACTTGTTGTTAGAGGAGGTATAAATGGCACATTAGTCAAACGCATTGGTCCATTGTGATTGTGATACTCTTCATCGATTTGTCCTTTTGTAACATCTAATTTTTCTAATTTTTTCAAGTATTTTAACATTTTTTCGTATGACCAGCTCGGATCTCCCGTATATTCAGCCCACTCATCATAATCATATTTACTACCCATTGTTAAACATGAAAATTACAGTTTTTATTTTAAAATCATGATCTTATGCAATACACTTACCTCTAACAGCCATCATAAAATTTATAGAGCTGCCTCCTCCCATGACTTTTCCATGCGATATGTGGCACGTACGATTTGTTAACCCTAAACAATATCCATCGGATGGACCATCTTTATGATTCCAAGTAATATGCTCCGACAATTGTAGACGACCCGCAAAAGAAGGTACATCAATTACAAGATTTTCATGGCCACCAGCTTCAATTAACAAAACAGTCAAGTTCTCTATTTCAGTAAGTCTTGATGCTATGACTGAGCCTGCACTACCTGCACCAACGATTATGAAATCAAATTCTTCTTGATCGTTCGGAGTTGAGTCAGGTAGTTCTTTGAGTCTATGCTCGATAAACTGTCTTGCGAATTCAAGACTACCAACCATTAAATCAACATAGTTTTTTACATTATCCCAAATGTTATTTAGAAATTCAGGTAGTCCTAATGCCGGAGAGAATGAAAGCAAAAATATCGTAACTGATAAAAGTAACAAACGTGACATTCTTAAAATGTCGAAAAAATTAGTTAATTTTTAGTGAATGCATCAGACTAAAAGTTACAAAAATACTGGTTTTTATGCAACAATATAGTTTATCTTTTCACACTATCACTCAGTTAAAAAAAAAGAAAAAACGCTTACAACTTTAATGTTATTTGTAATGGTAAACGCCAATTTTTTTTTTCCTTGTTAACTTACTTAGTCAGTGTGGACAGATTAGAAAACTATCTTTTTGACACACTGGGTATTTAAAGTGTTTTATTTTAATGTTCAATAATTTGAAATGTAATTTTTTTTTTTTTTCAAATAAATAAACAAACAAACAAATTTAAAAACTCAATTCATATTACCTAAGTTTTTTATTTTTATCAATGTTATTGTAAAGTTAAATGAAGCGTATTTTAAAAAAAAAAAATTAACTTTTATATTAATAATTATTGTGCTTACTTGATTTTTATGATTTTGTTTTTCTTTGAACACATCTATTTCATTGTGGCTAGTATATCTTTAGTTTAAGATAATAAATAATACTACGAGTCAAATAAATTAAATACTATTCAACTTAACTAAAGTGATTATTAAAACTTATTAATTATAATATTTTTGTGCAGTTAAAAAGCGTTTGAAGTTTTTAACTTTGGTGATTTTAAAATGCATAAATAATACATCTAACTTTTGTTTATAAGTTTATTAAACTTTATGAATACTGCTGGATTATATAAGTTAGAAGTCTATATACAAGACTATATAAAGTAAGATTATAATAAAATACTTGCACTTCACAATGGTAAGATTATCAAAGTATTAAACTTTATATTCCACAGCAGCCTCATGTATTCGAGGCGCCAAATTTCCATAATTTTCAGAGTTGGCGATAGAGAATTTCTAGCTTGCCTTGCCATTCTTACAAGTCAGACGCTCAGGAAAGAGGAAAATAGTCAAATCTAACCTGAATTATTAGCAAAGCTACTTTGGTTGATTATCCAGTGTATCAAAACACAAGAACGCAAGAGCTGCCTCAGCGCTGGCGCGCTCTAAGCCATTAATGTCTTATGACGCGCGAAAAGTGAGAAAGACTCGTCCGGGCTTTATTGTGCTTGGATAATTATATACAGACGAAGCGAGGCTATTTTGACTTTCATCGACTTACATATTTCAGTATTTGACTTTTGACTATTTTTAATTAGCAGCGAAAATTTCTTACTACTATGATAGTGCGATGCAAGTATTTAATACGATAAACTTTTTTTTGCATATCTTGGTTAATCAAGGTCATCGAACTCCTTGATTTTAATTGATTTAATTTTAAGGTTATCGCGTTTAAATTGTAAATATAAAAATAGTCTGAAACAATTTTATAATTTCCTTGTTTTTGAAAATATTTAAAAAGACAATAGATAACTCAAAAATCTTTCCCTAATATTATTAAAAAATCAATATAATTTCCTAATACATCGTTTTGAATAATTCTTTTAGTAAAAACCTTGAGCAAGCTAGAGTTTTGAAATTCAATTTTTAAAACCTCTATAATTCTATTAGCATTGCAAAGAAAGCTTCGATTCTAGAAAAATAGTCGTAACAGTGAAATCTATAATGCATAATATAGCTATCGAAAGCAAATCTTACGACCACGCACTAAAATATTACGATTATTTTTTTCTCCCTTCATATCTTCTATTCAGAAACAATGTTTTTACGGACAGATTTTTTTTTTTTTTTTGACTACTGATTCTTTTAGAGTCTTTCAGAATATTTATTTATCATGAAAATAAATTTATTAATCACTAAAATAAAATTTTATTTTAATTTGTCGGGTGAGATCAATCAGATAAACCTGGACTATGCTGTGCAATAACATAATGTTGTTAAATGTCAATGCTATCGTAGCGGTAGAGCAATAACATCCCTTATTAAAACACCAACAGTTAAGAGACTCTTATAAAAATTTATAAATCTAAAAAACTTGGAAAAGATGATATGTAATTTCAAATTGAAAAGAATAAAACAAGAAAAAACTTCGAAAGGTCAATGACAGATTTCTCTAGAAAAGAAAAAAATATATATCAAAGAACAAAGGGGGAGGGAGGGGGGAAGTCGACATACAGTCCGCACGTGTCATCAGGCACAAAGCCCACCGAGCACTTCAATTATATTTCAGCGGTAGAAAAAGTAAAAAGGAGGAGGAGGAGGAAAGAGCGAATCCTTCGTTTAAAAAAGGCAACCTCGCAACCCTCGCTGCTGCAGCAGCAGTCACATATCCTCCTCCGAGGAAGCTCTTCCTCATAAAACGACCACGAAGATTTATCTAGCGGGGGCCGCGAAAGGGGGAAAAGAATAACAGCTGCGAGCACCGGACGACGTGTGTTTGGGTGCAGCTCGTCCAATTACTTTTCTCCGGTGTGGAAATATGTACTTTGCGCGGACCCACCGCGAGTTAAGAGTATTTTTCCGGGCTCTGCCACTTTTTATTCCTTGATTCGAGCGAGGGATCTTTTCCCTCTCTTTCACTTTTTTTTCGACGGTGGGTTTCGTGAAGAACTTTTTTTTCTTGCTTGATTGAAGTGAAAAAAAACTCGTATGATTCGTTCAAAAATTTTTTTATAAAAAAATTCGGAAAAATTGAAAAACCAATATTTCTTAACTTTTGTAAAAAGTGGTATACATTTCTTGGGAGTAGATGTAAATGATGAATTAGATATTTTACATTTACCATTTCGAAATAAATACAACGATTTGGGATTTTTTCTGTAAACATATTCGTAAAAATTTTATCGTATTTTAATTTCCCGCAAAAATGCAAGCCGTGCATCAGTCATTTGACGCGACTTCGTTAAGTAAACAAGAAAACTTTGAGCGTAAAAGTCAGAAACGCCCCGATTTTCTACGATACTTGAACCACAAGTGCTTTGGTCATATTTTCCGAGCTTGTTACATACGCTGTTACAAGGACGTTACTCCTGGTGTGCGCTAAATCGCCACCGAATGACAGCTGCCAAGCTTATGTATTATAGTGTTGTGGTGCCGGCTAAAGAAGATAACGCTGATTTCATTAGCGCAAATGAACGTGTATTCGCCGGACCGCCTGATTAAAGCTCATAAAAGTTTCGGTTCTACGTTTTACGAGCTACGCCTCCACCGCCGGAGTTACGTTATTCCTGCTTCCACCTACCCCTTTCTTTTTTTCATACTCGTTCCGCTTTCCATCTAAATTTCGTCTTTTCGTCTCTTAAAAAAGAAAAAATGTATTGCAATGACAAAGAGTTTTTATTTGATTCCCAAAAAAAAAAATCAAGATTTTTAATTAAGTTTGATAAAAATTAATGAGAGTTTTTAAATGTCGTGTGGGTTTGCAGTTCTGAATCCATATATTTTTTGAAAAAAATAAATGATTAGACATTTATACTATTAAAAAAAAGTACTTTTAGTTTTGGTAAAACATTTATGACTCAATGCTCAATAATTTAAAAGTTTTATAATTTAAAAGTCAATTTTCTGCATCATTTAAAACCTGTAATTTAATTGAAAAATATAATTCCCCATTCGTCTATTTTCATAGAGCGAAGATACCAATATCATAGAATAAAATTACCAATCGATATTTTTCAAACAATTTTCTATCAGCTAAAAAATAAAAATAAAAGTAATTTTCACGTGAAAAATAATTTACGCAAAAGAGTAAAAAAAAGTTTATTTGATAAAGAACAATTCAAGCAGTGACGATAAAATTCAAAAATTAATTCACTATCCCCAAGTACGCTCAAAGCCACAAGAAACGAGATAACCCGCGGTATCTAGCGCCAATAATAAATCCTCCCTGAATTCAATTGAACGTATTCTGGTGTTATTTTCCAAGAGAGGCGTTGCCACCCGAAATTACAAGTTTTCTTTTCTCTCGGGACATTTCTGCGCTGGAGCTCGTAATAATTGTACCGAATGAGCATAAATATGGAAAGAAATGTCTCGGAATCGCTATTGCGGGTAGAACCGAGATTAAGCCAAGCCGAGAAAAATATGAAATCGCATAAGCGGTATGGCCCATGCAATATTGATCAAATGAAAATCTGACGACGTTTAGTATTTTCGTTCTTGTTCGTTCAACTTTTATCTTTATTCCTTTTACAATAAAATATAAATGAATTAAAATAAAATTAAAGACATAAGATTTTTATTTTACTCGTATTAAACATTTTCATCGCACTTGCAAATGTTTAGTGACAAACAAAATTAGAACTTTAAAATTATTTTTTAATATTTTTTAAATTTTAAACAAAATAGTTATAGCAATTTTAAAATGTGAATGAAACTTTAAGTAGAATAAGAGGCCAGTTGAGCCGGTCATGGGTTTCATTTTGGTATAACTTCACTTTCTCATAATTTTGTTTGAGCCACGTTGGTTTACTATAGTTAGGATAATATTTTGCCTGTTAATTAAAAATAAAAAAAAGTAAGAAATGCTATGTTAGATTAATTTCAAATTTTACTGAAATTAACATTTTTCTAGTTACGTTTAAAATTAAGGTGCATTATTTGTAAAAATTAACTATGTTCAAAATCTTTCAAAAATGAAAAATAAATTTTTTAAAACGAGTGGCTCAAAATTAACTTAATAAGGTATTCTTAACTATGACCTCGTTTTCACTGGTATAAAAACACTGTCAATTCAATTGGCTCTTGTGACGTTTCATTGGAGTAATAGCAAACTGCTCTTGTGACGTCATAGTTGAGAATACCTTATTAAAATGTATGTTCAGTTTTGTCGCTGTAAGATTTACAATGATGAAAGAAAATTTTTAAATCGTTTCACATCTGCAACTTGACTAGTGAATAAAAATTAAATCAAAAAATACAGCTGTTATGCACAGGCGTCTGTTTTTAAAGTTGTTTTTAAAATACCAACACAGATGGTTAGTTCTTAAACATATTTTACGTACGGATACAATAAATAAATTAAGTGAACCAAATAACTTAATAACTCTCAAAATTCATTAACGTGCAGCCCCAAGAAATAATGCGAGCCGATAAAAGCGCATAAATATTTATGAGGACACCATTCGTGCAAGGACATTAAATCTTCTTGCAAATCCATTCCAAACGTTTGCTCTCGCACCGGGAACTTTCGGTAAAATCCCTCTACAAATTTCTTTTTCAGAAAACTTTTCCGACTGATTATATCATTGTTTACCAAAAGGCTTGGCCTGTTCGTTCGGTCCGGGGGGGTCATAAATTATCCTGACTTTAATGTTCGGCGGCTCTCGACTAGCTGAAATTCAAAGAAAAGTCTCTCAAAAATTCGCGAATTTAGAGGGCGAGAAACACTTTGAATAATATCGCGATTCAAAGTCAACTGCGAGCGGGAGTAGGAAAAGGAGGGATTTTATTTCCCGGGGCGCTCTGAAGTCTTGACGCCAGCCGGTCCGTTGACTCGCTCTACTGCGGGACGCGACGCTTTTCAATGCGCCTTAATTAAGTCCTGCAGTGACTTCCCGCGAAAGTGCGATTTCGTGTTGATGTCGGTACAACCGCTGGACGTTTATTGGAATATGTGAGACTCACATGTGTAATGTGTACCTTGTTGGAAATATTGGTTGGTAGAAGCCTACGAAGTGACAGGTGTCAAGAGGGCTTATTATCGAGTTATATATGTCCCGAGAGTTCGTGTTAATAAACTGGTAATTTTTCTCATTTACTTTTCTTGAGGGTTAGATTTATCGATCATACTTATATATAGTCATGTCTGAGATTAAAGTCTCGAAAAATCCGTTACCAACACATTATGATTTTTAAATGAACATAAATCGATGGTCTCAGCGAAGAAAAACCTGAGCCAAAAATCTGCCACGAATAAAGTTACAATGAGACAAGCAATGAGACGACTTTCGGTTACTGAAATGTCTCTAAACCACTTTATTTATTATTTTAGCCAGCTGCAAAATTTTAAAATGACCTTTGCTAGCATACCGTCGATATATTATAATAAAAATTTTCTTGACACCCATGGCACGAGCCATGAATAAAATGACTTTGTGCGATTTTTATAAACTAGAAACTTAGAGTCATTCTATTCGCGGCTGGTGCGTCAAGAATTTTTTTTTTTTTTTTTTAATACATGAACGGTATGGTAGCAAAGGTCATTTTAAAATTTTTTTTTGTAGGCTAAAATAACAAATAAAGTGATTTAGAGACATTTTAGTCGACGAAAATACCTTACCGCTGTAACTTTATTCGTGGCAGATTTTTCTTCGCTGGGATCATCGAAATATTCAAACATGTTTCTATTTAGAATTGAAAATATTGAAAAAATTTAATAAATCATTCACAAAAACCAATTTGATTAGACGTGAGTAGATCTAGAAAAGTTTATACAATCTTAAGAAAAACTTGAATTGTTGTATTAATCAAAAACTTTTTTTGCAGTCTTTTTTCAAATGTAAGATAAGACACCGCTACAGAAAAAAAAATTAATCTAATTTCATCAGGGACACTAACGATCGGCTTATGCAAATACTCGGTGCGTTCGGTTGGTAGCGGGTGTGTCCAATTTTCCAGAAGCCATCATCACCGGGATCGCGGTAATTAACGTCATTCGCGTCATCGGCCGGAGAAAGGGTCGCTTTACACACGTAAAGTCATTACGTATGCGGCTGCGAGCCGGCACAGCGTACCAGCCGGGGTGATTCTTATCTCGCGCTTATCTTCGACTGCAACTGGATTGGAAGACTTTCCCCTTTTTTCCACCCTTTTTTTTTATTATGTTGCAGCACTTTGCCGTAATTGGACTAAAGAGGGATGTAAATCTGATGACGGGCGGGGGACTATTATATTCGCATTTTCATACCTGCTAGTTGTCAAATTTGTAAATTTTTTATTGAAAAACAGCTTCTTAGAGTAAAACATGTCATATTTTAAATTAAACTTATTAAACAGTCATTGCCTGTATACAATAAGATCTTTCATTAGTTAGATTTGTACATAAGATTGAAAAATTTAGTTAACAATAAAATTTACGTTATGTTATTTCTGTTTGTAAAAAGCTATATAGATAAAATCAATAGGCGCCTCATACTTATGTGCTTTGTTCAACATACGGGTGCATTAAGTATACGCAATGCATAAATTTATCCCACCCCTTCATTGCACTTTTACATTGTACTCGCTGTAGTTACTTGCATGTACCTAACAGCATTATGCATTCGTATGCAATTGTTTTCATTACCGAAGGCATCATCTGTTGTTTTTCTGTCTTTTTATCATTTCTTACAATAACACTTGCTTACTTGTACCACGTTGCCTTAAATCCTCGCCAAAAGCTACGTTATTGAAATCGTCTGATCTTATAGGACCTTGTAGATTAGTTTCTAAGCTAATAATTGTATGTAAGTATTTTTAATTTGATAGGGTTGAACAATTTTTTTCTAATCTATCAAATGTAATCTAATCGAGCCTTTCAAAAATTTTCAGTAAAGCAACTTTAAAATAAATTAAAAAAGAGCTTTTTAAACATTATGTTTATAAAGACATCAATCATTGATACCGATTGAAAACCGCTGAAATCTTCAACAAAGTAGGAATTCTCGCTCGTGAAAAAGCCCCAAGCAAATTAACTTTTTAAAAAAGCATCGATAAGAGCTTCGTAACATATTTTCAGGATTCATTTCATAGTCAGCTGAGTCAGTGAGATAAAGCCCAGTTTTCCGGTTATTTAACACAACCCGTCGGCCAGTCTTTGATCGGGCATTCATTTTTACACTCGCAGGGTAAATCCCCGTATGCAAAAGGAGCGTTTTACCGGCCGGAAAATATCGGGAAGCGGTGACACGTGACAGATAACGCAAAACTGCATGATGAAGTGCATGATCGAACACACGATCGGTGTGTATGTGTCACTGACTCCCGGCGAGCTTTTTTTTTCTCCCTCGTTTTCATCGAACACCGTATAAACAATACGAAATTACTTTTTACCGAAAATTCGCTTTGTTGGCAGAGCCTGGTGCATCGAAGAGAATGAAATCACCGATAATAAAATTACGTTACATTGTTTTTTTTTTTTTTTTTTTTTTTGCCTCTTGTAACGGTTATATTGTTGTTTTTACTTTATGTTCTTTTTCGGGTATAAAACGAGCTTTTTTCGGGTGTACAGACAGGAATTTAATGATACCCTCGGTGATTAAATGGATAATCGTGATCGGTTCCGCCCAGCCGATAAATTTTACAAAACGATGTGTCTGACTTTACCTTTTGCAGATTTTTGAAATCAAAATTTTTTCATACCACTCGATTTTGATGAAAAAATTCAGCGTTTAATTTGAAAAAAATAATTTAACTTGATAAATCTTGAAAATTTACGATACAACTCGCGGATATGAAATTAATGTGCGTGTGAACAAGGAGGTATAATAAGTCCTACGGGGCAATTAAAACGTCCCCGCAAAAACGCAACGGTAAAAAGCACGCGTTGGGGGGTGGGTGATGGAGCGTCGTGAATCACGGGGTTTCGCCGCCATCCATCGTTATTTCCCGGCAAATCACGCTCCCACGTAGAGGGCAAGAACTGCAGGCAGAGCGAGCGGAAATTAGGAAGTTAGTGATTTACGCGCAATTTTAGCCCGGGTGAATTTAACGCGACGGTGGACATCTATCAATTTAATTGGGCAATGTTAATTCCGGGCGACGATGGCCTATAAACCAGAGTCCCGGTCGCCGTTGCCCAAACGATAAGCCCGGTTCGTCTCCAAAACTAAAGCCAAGGGGGGGGGGGGGTTGCATATATATCGCACGCGACCACTGTTAATCAGTTTAGAGTTTATGTCCCGCCATAAAGTCCGCAAGCGCGCCGAGAGGTCTAGTCCCACCCCCCTTTGTCATTAATAAAAGCCCCGAGCTTGCGCTTTGATAACTTGAAAAGTCCAGCCTCGGGTCCTTGCTTTCCTCCTGCTCCCCGAAAGATTTACGTCTACGATTGGCCGGCTTACTTTCCTCCTTTTTTTCGCGGCTCCTTTCAACTCTTGCCCGAGCTTTTTATTACCGGATCGTATGATTAATCTACTTTGATGAAAGGTAATGCTTAAAGCATTGTACAAGTAGATATATATATGATGGTGAAATTTATTTTATCAAAATTTGGATAATTGGATCGAGGTTGGAAATTTCATAAAAATTAAAATACACTCGATTGAACTTAATTTTCTGTCGTGGTTCGTGAGCGCTCGAAGCAGTGAAAATTGACCAAATGACTTTGTAGACTTATTAACTTATGTATGGAGAATAGTCTATATTGACTTATGCATTGTATATACCATGTCACTCGCATAGTGCCCGATAATTAATAATCGACCGAACGCGTTATTTACGGCTGTGCACTTTCAAAGTGCAATGGTGCGTCAAATTTGAGGCTTATTACGCGTGCAATTAATTTTAGCCGTTTGAATGATCCATATCATAAATAATGTTTTGTAGCAAGATTCATTTTTTATTCTAAAATTTTGATGAAGAACTTATGATAAAGTCATTAAAAACAATACTTTTAGAAAAAGAAAATGTAAATGTTGACATTTTGTTAGGATTTGAAAAGTTATATTAACGTCAAGACTGAAATATAAGGTACCGTTCGAGTAATTTGACCCAAAGGAAAAGAATAAGTTGGCTCTTGTCTTTTACAATTAGTTTTTTCTTAATATTACCATGCAACTAAAACAATGTATCCCTATTTAAAGAAGATAACTAAATGCTTTTGTTGAATACACAAGTTTGAATTTTTATTTTGTTCAAAAATGAGCACACCTGCGCGAAGCGATTTTACAAATGACTTGGAGCCAGCACACAGGGTAGAAATTTAAACTCTCTTCGGTCCCCATCGGTAACTAATCTGCGGTCCGGTCGTAAACCGTTTAATTCCGTTTCGTGATAAACCGTTCCGTCGTTTATTGCCCTCTGCTTTTCCCTCGACCTGTACATATCCCAATGGGGAAACATAATTAATAGATATTATTCGTTTTCACCGAATTTATGAGCCCTCTTCCGAACGTTCCAATGACGGATAGGCGGTAGGGAGTTTTTTACCACCCCACTCTGGAATTTTAAAGTTACCTTTCATGTTTCTTTAAACTTCATTATAACGATTTAAATCAATTTCGAGCTCATTAGTTTATATCAAAGTAAATGTAGAAGAAAGAAAAAATTGTCAGAAAAACTAAAATTGTAATGAAAAAAAAAAATCTTTTGAAGACAGTCGATTGTTCTCATGAACATTTTTAAAATTATTCGTCCAAAAGTTACTTAAAAATGAACCACAAAACAATGTAAAAAAATACTATCGTAAATATAAATTTACTATCCAAGAATAAAAATTGAAATGTTAAAACAGTGTCGTTCCCGAATAAATTATGACTACGCTGAGGATTTTCGGAAGCATTGAATATGCATTGAATGTAAGGGAGAAGAAAAAAAAGGAAGTGAAAATAAGTAGTTCAACAACTTTTTCGTAGCAGCAGTAAAAGAAACTTTGTGCCAGTCATAAAAATAAAAGTTTTCTTCGCGTGGATGGCTGAAAAATCATTGATTCCATCGACGAAAGTAAAAGAGTCATTACTTTAAAGTTTATGCTGATGATAATTGAAGTCAAGAGACGCTCGAGCGTCAATGCAGTAAGCGACGACGCGACTTCTATTTTCCATTTCAATGCAGTCGTAGCTTTGCGTATACTCTCATTATAGTTACAATCGACGCTAGTGCTTGCATACCCAAAAATCGTTGGAAATTTTATATGATAATCTTATATTATTACCGATCTTTTTTAATTTTTCCAGACAGAATTAAAAGAAATCTTTTTTTTTTTATTATTATTTCTACTAGACTTACATTGGATTCAAAGGGCCGTAAAATTAACTAAAATTAAAAAAAATTGTTAATTTATCAAATTTTTTTTTTATTCGATTTAATAAAGGTTATACTAATTATATTCTTCTACTTCACTGCAAATCCTAGTGTCTTAAAGTGTCATGTTTTTAAGACACTTGCAGCCGTCTTATAATTTTAAAACACTTAAACGTTTTATTTTAAACACTCAAGTGTCTAAAAATGTCCGCCGTTCTCCCATAGTGCCTAACCAACTGCCACTGATAAAAGGATAACATGACTGACCGTTAATTAACCCGACTTGGATTTTGGCTTTGGCCCTGGGACGTAATAATTCATTAATTAGGACCTTAAAGTAACATCTTCAAGCGCTAGCGGCCCTTTTGCAGCCGACTTTGGCCGAAATTCTTTGGCAAGGTTATGTTGTACTTCTTTGCAGCAGTGACACGGGCAGTGCAAGTGTTTAATGAAATAAACAATTTTTTAATTTATTCTCAAGTTTCGTAAAGCGGTACCCTATATCCCTGATATTATTTTCAATCAATAAATACATATTTTGTTTTATCCCAAAGCCTTAATTCCAAAGTACCTTTGGAGTCGATGTCAATGAATCAATAATTTGTCAAGTTTTTTAGTAAAACCTAATTTTTTAAACATTTGCATGAATTTTTCAGCTTTAATAAATATATGTATAATAAATATTTGTTTCCACAATCTCAAAACGTGTGAATCTAAATAATTATTCCATTAGGTATAAAAAAAAAATATTGTCTTAAATCTTTTTACTGGGCCCAGACTTTGAAAATAAGAGTTTGGCGAATTTGCTCATATATATCAACTGATGAGAATTTCAAACATTTTATATTAGTCATCAAAAATATTTGTCGAAAAATTAAGTAAAATTATGTGCTATGGTAAAATAGTTCGAAATTTTTTATTCGTAGGTCATGAGGTTAACTTTTATAAATCATCAATTTTCTAAAATTCATCATAACTTCGAGTTAATAAAATTCAAAAAAGAAGATGAAATTATACTAAATTTAAATTATAATAAATTTAAAATCTCAATTTCGAACACTTATGCAGTTACATACTCTTTTCCTTATGTTGGCCGTACAGTGCATGAGCCTTGAAATTTTATAAAAATAGTGAGAAAATAATAAAACTATGAAGTAAAACTATGTTGCAAGTTGGTATGGAGAATTCGATCAGAACCCTTACAGCGAGCTTTACACAATATTTCTTATTTGAGAGATTATAAAAATAAAATCTCTCTGCGAGGTTTCAGACCTTGACCATAAAATCTTTGGCAATCGTATAAAAAATCTTTTTAAATTTTTTAACATGGTTTAAATGTATTTTTAAAATAATTTCCTCTGTAACTGTTTAATTTGATGTTTCCGATAAAATTCACCAAAAAATTATTTTGCAAAAGTTTTTTTTAACTGGAAGCAAAAAATTTGGGAAATAAGATACATCTTCAAAAAGCTCACCTGAGCAGGGCCGTATCAAGTAAGGGCACCTCGAGCAAGAGAGTATTTTTTACCTCTGAATTTATAAAAATAAGAGTTTAAATAAGCATATTTCAGACTTTTTTGGCGTTTAAATATGAATTTAATCAATTGCAGTTCCATTAGTATGATTATCGTAAAAACTAGAAAAATTGAAATTTGATTTTGCAATTTTTTTTTTTTTTTTTTACCAAGTCTTTCAAATGTGGACATACATGTAGACTTTTAAGAGAGATTTAGAAACAGGATCCCTAATTTTTTACACTCCTCTGCTTGCACATGCTTCTGAGTTCGAAACCATTTTTTTTAATTTTCAAATCGTCTAAATACGCTACAGAATTACTCACATCGGTATATTTTCTTAATATCTTTCTTAATATCTGATTATACGATATGAATTTAAGAATTTTTTGAGAGTTTGCTTTCATTCTTTGAGCAAATTTAGAAGTTTTTTAATCAAGTACATTCATCTATGTATTTGAAGAATATTGAAATAACTAAAAAACTTGAATTGTAACTTATAATTTGAATTATAATATTAACTAAAATATTTACAATCATTCTTTTACATAATCGTTTCTTATTAGTTTATTTAAAGTTAAATCTGTTTAGTTAAAATAAATATTTTTTATAAAATGTTTTCATGTTACCGTTATGGAGCCTATATTTCCTAAATTAGCGTTACGTAATTTATGAATGGCCCCCAACTATTATTTCCTTAACACCAAAATATTTAGTTTTTTAACGAAAGAAAAATAATCAAATTTTCATGAGGATATGTGTTGAAATTGTAAGTTTTTCAACTTATATTTCTTTCCATCAGTCCCCAATCTGAATTTTTTTTTTTAAAATAAAAACTTCGCTTTCTCGAAATTTTAAAAATATTGACCCAAAAAAGTCTCATAAAAACCTCAATAAGTAAAATAGTACTTATATTAATTTAGAAAAGGCTTTGATAAAATTCTTCATATTCTCTTATGAGTCAAAATTAATTTTTTATTTTTCAAAAATAAAAAAAATAATTAAATAATGTGCGCGCGTGCGCGCTGAGAGACGCTAGTTACGATTGAAAATTGAATCATCATTATTACAAAATTATCTTTCTCAAAACTTTCAATTACATAATTTATTCGAATCACATTTTTTGTTTTTCAGAAAAGCCTCGATTTGATTTGTTACATTTTATTTTCCATTTACACTTACGTGTTTACTATCAACGTTCACTTAGTTTATTATTTTTGATATAGAAGCTTACAATATCATATAATATGATTCAAAATAAAAGTTAAGTCAGCACATGCCAAGTCAATCGGAGCTTTATGAAAATTATTATCACTGCATTCTTAGCGGATTTTTGATGCAGGAACCAAGCAGACAAATCTGTAAAAAAAAGTTTTTTTATATATTTTTGGGACAGTTCAAACATTTATCAAACTTAAAATAACTTACATGCCCATCACTACATTCAGTTCCGTCAGCTGGAAGCGAGTTATCTGTTTTTTTGCCATTTGTTTTACTGCTTACACAGGTTAAAACTTTACAATTGATGCGGTTATGCTAAAAACAAAGAATTTTTAAAAAATGGATAACATTGAGAAGTTAAAAAACATTAATACCTTGACTGCACTGTACTCGTCCCCAAATGTCAAACTACACTGCTGATCCAGGCTCACCATTTGTCCGGGCAAAATTTTTTTATACGGCTTACCAACAAACGGTTTGTTTCTCACACACGTTGATCTAGAACCCCTAAAAGACAATTGATGAATTTTAATATTCTGTTGGTACCATGAAATAATTTGTATTTAAAATAATTACCCGAAAAAGTTTTTCATAGCCGTGATACTACAATTGGAAAGGTCAATGTATGTTCTAGATTTCTGAGCTCCACTCATAAAGTGAGTTCCCCATTTGCATGGACCTCCAGGAACGCGAGCCGAATCACTTCCGTCGTGCGGTACATCGAATCTGTGGTTACCAAAAATTGTAATGAAGAATCACACTTTTTTGTATCAAACTCAACTTAGTTTACTCACGCATGCAAGAATTCGTGTACAGCGATAACTATTTCAGAAAAACCGCCTTTTACAGGACTGATAATTAATCCATAATTACCCCACTTCTTTGCACAAATTCGACCGGAATTACGTCCTGAAAATTCAAAGTCAACGGTTAAGAAAATTTTTTAAAGATGCAAGGATCCTTGATAAAAAGTACTTAACCCAATGCAGTATCTCCTCCAGGAAATATATGTATGCTTCCTCCATGCCCTCGGCTGAAAAAGAAGAAGATTTTTGTATTAAAAATATCATTGATGAATTATTTTGTAACTTACAATACAATAACTTCGATGAGATCATAATTAATTTTTTGAAAGAAGTCTCGCTCCTTGGTGACAAATTTTATTATTCCGCCAGAATAATTACTAGTTATTGCATTTCTATTTCTTGAAAAATGTAATGCATTTTTGTCCTGAAAAAAAAAACTCATCTCACTTGTAATCTTTTCCTTGCAAAATCGTTGAAAAAATATTTGAAATTGTAAGATTTAAACTCACCGTTGCAATCAAAATACCAGCAACATTAAATCGAATTTTTGGGTTAGTTAAGTGCCGAAATTTCAAGTCGATTGAAGTGTAACGAGCAAAGACGAATTTTGTCACGTCACTTATGTTATGCCCCAGTGAACTAATGAAAAATTTTAAATAAAATAAAATTTATAAGTAATATATTAATTATTAATTTTTTAAACATACTTGAATGTTTGATAATCAATAACAACCAAGACTTCCGGGTAAACAGTGTCTGCATCCTTGGGTGATGGAGTCCTGTTGTCAGCATCAAAAACGGTGAGATTTTCCGTTGGGAATTTTTCTCTAGGATCGAGCTGCTAAGTAAAGTTTACAAAAATTAGTAAATTAATTTGTAATAGTAGTAAATTTTCTATAGGCTGTGAATTTCTTGAAAAACTCATCAGAACTAAATGAATTCACTTACGTTTTTATAATTCACGAAATTTCCACTTTTGTGTTTGCTACTTGCCAAGTATATTGGAGTGTCAGTGCCATATAATACGTGATCAATTTCTTCCAAATCTATGGGGATTTCTTCAGCACCCACTTTTGTTCAGTAAAATCGTTTGAATAAGGAAAAAAAAAAATAACTACAAAGTATCAAAGATTTTTACAGTATGATTTACTTACCAAGCAAAGTTGATGTCAAAATTATTTGTCCCAAAAGAAAATTCATTAAGATTGTTAAACAATACATTTTAAAAAAGGTTACTTTACTTCAAAAAGTTAAACCAAGTTTTAGAAGTTAACTACAAGATTTACTTTTATTTGAAATAACTGTTTAACAAAAATTTTAATTTGCGTTGTCGTAGAAGTTAAAAAACAGATTGAACTTTACTCTAGAATTTTTCCCTTTAAATAGATACCCAAAATTTTTGGGCATTCACTGCTGACAAAGTCATTGGATAACACATTATGAATTTATTAAAAATTTCTTGAATTTTTTCATTAGAATCGAATTGGAACAATTAGCTGGGTTTTTCCCGAGTCTGTTTTCTTTGCATATAATGGCAAACGAAAAGATGACTCGCTTCCGGCTGACGAAACTGAATGTAGTGATAGGCATGTAAGTTATTTTAAGTTTGATAAAAATAAAAAAAATAAAAAACAAATGTAAACACTTTTTTATTTGACAATCCATGACAGTAAGAGCACGACGTAATGTTCAAACTGTCCCAAAAATATAGAAAACTTTTTTTTATAGATTTGTCTGAATGGTTCCTGTATCAAAAATCCGCAAAGAATGCGGTGATAACAATTTTCATAAAGCTTTGATTGACTTGGCAGAAGTAGACATGCACTGACTTAACTTTTATTTTGAATCATATCATACGATACTGTAAGCTTCTATATAAAAACTAATAAATTAAGTGAACTTTGATAGTAAACGTGTAAGTGTACAGTAGTGGTCAAAAGTTTAGGACACCCCCAAATGTCATCTTTTTATTGTTTGATTTTTGAGTTTGTAAGTTATTGCAAACGTCTAAAACTTAAATTGACCTATATGTAATCCTTTTTTTCGATCAATATACTCAATTACTCGAGAAAAAAGCATTTACTATGTATAAATTCAGTTTATAAACTCATTTTCATTCATATTTTAGTTCAAAAAGTTGTTTTTCAAAAAACTGATTTTTTGGGTCTTTTTTCGATTTTTGATCAATTTTGAGAAATCTTCATTAACTTTTGGACTAGTAATTTTTTCCCTCCTATTTTCATTCAATGCTCAAGTTTAAAGAAAAAAATTTTCAAGGTAATTTTTGAAAAATTGTTCCAACCATACTCGAATAACGATTCTTTTTGAGCATTAAAAAATCACTGTATTTTTATTATTCTTTTAACTTTCAAAAATAAAAAAGCTCGTTATGACTGGTATAAAGATAAATTATCACGGACTACGGAGAAATGGAACTTAGTACTTTTCAGTGACGTGTCTTCGTTTCAGCTATTTTCAAATCGACCTAAGCGTGTGCGCCGTTTACCTGGTGAAAAATACAATCCCGATTGTCTTGCAGCTAAAGTACAAAAAGGTGGCGGATCAGTAATGATATGTGGTTGTTTGTCGGGTAAGGGAAAAGGCGAACTGCATTTTGTGGATGGAACAGTTGACAGCAAAAAATACATCGGAATTATGAAAAACTACATGCTACCGTCGAAAAAGAGAATATTTGGAAGAAGAAAAGTTTGGCTTTATCAACAGGATAATGCTCCTTGCCACACGTCAAAAATAACGCTGCAGTGGATGGTAAAAAACAAAATACCTCTATTAAAATGGCCAGCTCGATCAGCCAACCTGAATATTATCGAGAATGCGTGGGATCAAGTTGAAAGGATTATCAAAGATAAAAATTTAAAAAGTCTTGAAGATTTAAAACGAGAGATAGCTATCGCTTGGCAAAGTTTGAGCTTGAACTACTGCAAAAATCTCGCTGAATCAATGCCACGCAGAGTCCGTGCTTGCTACGATGCTAAAGGTGGAGCTACAAAGAATTGAAAATCAATAAAAATACTTGTAAATGAACTGAAAAACTATCAAATTGTAAAGAGTATCTAGTTATCTTATTTTTGTTTGTTATTAAAAAAATTTATTACTATTAAAATAGCAAAATTACCAAAAAAGTTCGTTTTTTGTTGAACTTTTAAAAATATCGAATATTGTGCAAAAAAATATTGTTTTTTATGATTTTCTGTAAGTTTTTTGTACTATTAAATAAATTAGTTGTAACTTCATCAAATATGTATTATTTTTATCAATTTCACTCTTCATAAAAAAAAAAATGTCAATTTAAGTGTAAAATAATAAAAATACAGTGATTTTTTAATGCTCAAAAAGAATCGTTATTCGAGTATGGTTCGAACAATTTTTCACAAATTAACTTGAAAATTTTTTTCTTTAAACTTGAGCATTGAATGAAACTAGGAGGGAAAAAATTACTAGTCCTTAAGTTAATGAAGATTTTGAAGTTAATCAAAATTGACCAAAATCGAAAAATGACCCAAAAAATCAGTTTTTTGAAAAACAACTTTTTGAACTAAAATATGAATGAAAATGAGTTTATAAACTGAATTTATGTATAGTAAATGCTTTTCTCTCGAGTAATTGAGTATATTGATCGAAAAAAAGGATTACATATAGGTCAATTTAAGTTTTAGACGTTTGCAGTAACTTACAAACTCAAAAATCAAACAACAAAAAGATGACATTTGGGGGTGTTCTAAACTTTTGACCACTACTGTAAATGGAAAATAAAATGTAAAAAATCAAATCGAGGCTTTTCTGAAAAACAAAAAATGTGATTTGAATAAATTATGTAATTGAAAGTTTTGAGAAAGATAATTTTGTAGTAATGATGATTCAATTTTTAATCGTAATAACCCGATCAGAAGGCTATTGGGGAGCGAATGAGGGCCTCGTAAGGTAGCCTTCGGAGGCCCGAGCTCGGTTTGTAACGGGGCGAAGCCAAGGCGCTGTTTCGGGCCTCACTAGATCATTTGCTACGACGTATGCAGTAATTGACTTGAAATTTGGACACAGTTGGATAGTTTTTTTAAGAAAATGAAATTGAAAAGTTAAAGCTTTAGTGGGGGTAATGAATTTAAAGAATTAAACAAAAATTTTTAGCTAACCGTCTAAACAACAAGTGTTTGCTACAGAAAAAGTGATTTTAAAAATAAAACTAAAAATATATTCAAATTCCGTGAAAAAAAGTTTGATTAAAAAGTAGTAGTGGTTTTAGTAAAAAAACTTTTATTATACTATTTAGCATCTTAGTGAGATTTTTCAGTTCACCTTTTTTAAACAATGATGAATTTTTCGATTTTTTCAGAATTATTACGTGAATAAATAAAATTAAACTATCAAGAGTCCAAGTTGTTGTTCATACATTTGGAATTAGTTATAACCTCGAAATCTAAATGCAATACGATTTCAACTGGACTTTATTAGGCCCTAAGTCGCGCCCCGTGAATGCCCCGTTACAATTCTAACGAGGGCCCTACTATGCTCTCGGGGCAATTAACGAGGCCCTAGCTAGCGCCCTGACAATCTTTCTGATCGGGAAGTTAAAATTATTTACGGTTCATTAAACATATTTTGAAAAAAGTTTTGGTTCTTATTTCTTGTTTTTTTGGATTTTCTCAGGTGAATGATCTTAAAGGACTAAACAAATAATATAAAAACTACTAAGCTTTTTGTAAATTTTAAAAATACTGTAAAAATTACTGTAGCCGTCTTAAAAAAATGATTTCGATAATGATAAGAAATCAAAACCAATGCAGCTGTGCTTTTATTGTGTTATTTAATTTTGATTTTATACAGAATTTAATTTTGGTTGCTCAAAACTGCAATAACTGTAATTGTGCGAAAGCAAATTTTTTTTCGAATTTATTACGTGGGTGTTAATAAACATTTATGTGTGGCTTTAATAACCTGAACAAGAAATCAAAAGTTATACAAAGCTTTGATTTATATTGAAAGAGAAATTATACTTTTTTTTTTTTTTTTTTTTTTTTTCATTATAATTTTGAATTTGGTTTACGCAGTTTTTTACGAGCTAAACAAAATGAAAGTGTACCAGGAAAGTCATTGCTAATCGACGGCCCGTACGAAAAAAAACCTTGGGTCAAAATTTGGGGAGATTAAAGTAACAAGGAGGGCTTGCGGCGATTAAAATATCTCCAAACGCACATTTTCCCCGATTTTGCACATTCCCCGACAGTGCACCACTAAATAAGCTTGCATATGTGAGCTACCCCACAGTTCAGTATTTACATTGCAAGGTATTTTTTAACAATACTTTTCGATTACTAGATAAATTTATGTATTTTTTAGAGAATCAAATAAAAATTGTTTGTGCTATGAACGAATAAAAACAAAATAGCTAAATAAAATCAACATTTGCTAAGTATTTCTAAAATCTCATACATTTTGCAAAAGTCTTCTACATGTCTTGAACCTTCTCATTATAGTCCTCGTAAAAAAAAAAAAAAAAAAAAAAAAAAAAAAAATTTAGGGGATTCAGGAATACCTTGATTTACATGTGGGATCTAAGCAGAATTTAGGCAAGTTACTTTTCTGAGCTTAATGTACCAAAATTAATACATGCTTGAGTAAATTGACTATAAATTACCTATGTGTAGATGACACTTTCTAAGAAAATCTTTTTCTCGAGGTATGCAACTATTTTTAGGCTTTTGATTGAATCGAAAACCTTTGACTTCAGAGAAAAATTTTTAGAATGCCTATTTATTACTTTAAGTCTAAAAAAGATGAGATTTTGACATGACTTCGACCTTCTGAACTAAAAAAAAAAAAAATTCCGACAAACACCACCTTTTTTACTCTTTATAACAAAATTACAAGCAAGAGTACAAGATAAAAAAGGATATAAAAAATAAATAGACCCAGTTTCTCATCATTTCTCCAGTGAATTCATTTTTATTTTCTGATTTATTTACTTTTCAATACAAAATACAGTATAGACATCAATTATTTTTGGTACAGTCTACTTCTATTGCGCCCAATGTAGGCGTTGACATGAGTTTTAAATATGTGGTCAATAATTTACTAATGTTATTAATATTGAACTGTCAATTTATTATTTCTCTACTCAAAAGCCGAAATGACTTCAAATTACTATGTATCTGTCAAGTTGTACTGTGATCCTTTTTTAAAAATCAAAGCAACGACCTTAAAATGTTAGTGTCGTAGCTACTTTTGTGGATTTTTGACACAGTATCTACTTAAACAAATCTGTAATAAAAAATTGTTTTATCAATTCAAACATTATTTTTCAATCGGTTTAATAAAAAAATAACTTACATGGCCATCACGGCATTTACTTCCTTCAGCTGGAAGATGGCTTATCGACTTTTTTTTCCTCGTGTATCGGTTAACACAGTTTAAAATTTTACAATCAACAGGAGAGTCCTGTAAAAATAGAATTCAAAAAAATATTGTAGACTAGAAAGGTATTTTGATACATTTAAAAGTTTTTTTACATAAATAAGCACAAATGTACCTTATCTAGAATCCAATTTTTCCCATTGAATAAATTCTGACACACTGCTGGTCTGGATTCAACATTTGCCCAGGTAGAATTTTTTTGTATGGCGTTCCTACGGACGGTTTGTTTCTCAAACACGATGCTCGATCACTCCTAGAAAATGATTTTTGAAGTTTAAAATGCAAAAGTACTTTTCAATTAAAGTGAAATCAAACTGAAGAAATCCCGCAATGCTTTAGTGGTGCAATTAGAAAGAATCAGCGCTGTTTCAGATCTTAGCTGTCCACCCATAAAGTGTAAACTACGATCACAAGGACCTCCTGAAACATGGGCTAATTCAGATCCACCGTGCGGTCCATTGAATCTATATTGCAATTATAATGGATGCATTTATCAGTAAATGTTCATAAATTATTTGTTTTTAAAATGAAAATAACTAAAACATTCAATTAAAAAACGGACTCGATATTTCAAATTCAGGTAGATTATAATTTAAGTAAAGTTTGTAAATAAATATTTTATAGAGATCATCATGCACTGTCGTACATTTTTGTGTTACATAATTCATGATAAATAGATGTATTTTTAATGTTATGTAAAACTTATTGTACAATGAAATAAGTCTGTGAATTAAAAATTTTCGTAACTCACGCGTGAATCAGTTCATGTACAGCAACCATTGCGTCAGAAAATCCGCCAGTCGTAGGAGATATAACCAAAGCCGTACCCAACTTTGGCAGGCTTGACCGAAATTAATTCCTTAAAATTAAGACAAATAGTTAGTACAATCAATATGAAAAAAAAGCAAAAATCTTATATATTTTTAACCTATTGCAGTATCACTGGGATAAGCTTCAAAAAATGTTATCCGGCTGAAAAAGAAAGAGAAAACATCATTAAACGAATTTATTTAAAATATTCATGAATACTGGATTTATGACTTACTAAACAATAACTTGTACGAGGTCGTACTTGATGTTTTGAAAGAAATTCAAGTCATTGTTGGTTTACTTATACCAACTAAACTTGATTTAGTTATTCCAAAAAATATTATAGTTCTTAAATAGGACATTTTATTAAGGTTTTTATAACGTCAATTAGAAAATAGGTAAAAAATTCTAGCTCTCAGCTCTCTAAATTGAGATAAAGAAAATCTATTTTTTTATAAATTATAAAAAAGTTTTTTTGTAGAAACCTAATTTTTCCAGAAAATGTATATGTTTTGCGTTGAGATGAAAACCTGTAGAATTCAAATGATGATTTATTTTTTATGATTAATAAATTTGGAATTTCCAAAAGAGTTTCTATTATTTTAACCTGAAAAATAAAGTTTCCTATGACTTGTGCATGTTTTTTTTTTCGTGCTGATGTTTTTGATGGGAAAAACAAGTTTTTGCAAAAACCGAAAGTATAAGAACTTAGACCGGTTCGTAGATCCAACGCAGAATAAAAACAGTATTTCTGGGCAGTTCTCGGAATATCTTCCACGAACTGGTATTTAAATAAATATTGGATAAGAATTTTCTAAAAGTTTAAATTAAGATTTTATTTGATATTAGTTTAATTATCAGCAATACCATGCAAGAAAAATATGCTCCAAAAAAACTCTCATAGTTTAATCTTTCAATTCTAGGTTTGGATCAAAAATGTCGCAAATAATTAACTTATTCCTGACTTTTAGTTTAATTTTTTGTTTAGTATTATCTGAAATTTCGGTGAGTACATACAAAATTGAATTTAAGTGTGTATGAAAATATTTTTTTTTCTGTTTTTTTAGAGTTTACAATACCAAAAACAAAATTTTTTTTTTAAGTTAGAAAATTGAAAATTTGTAGGCAGCGGAAATAAGCCGAAGCGATTATTTCACTTACGTCAATAACAGGCGAGACAATAGGCTTATACAAACTCTACGCAAACAACGGTAAAAATTGGGACAACGCACAAAAAACTTTGAATTTCCAAAAAGAGTCTCCAAAATTTGAATCTCAAAAAAAAAATTCCCTATGACCGTTTATTTCATGATGACGTTTTTGATGGGAAAAACAAGTTTTTGGAAAAATCGAAAGTATAAGAACTTGGACCGATCCGTAGATCCAATACAGAATAGAAACAGTACTACTTCTAGGCGGTTCTCGAAAGATTCTTAAGATGCCAACATCGTCGACGAACTGGTATGTAAATAAATATTGTCTAACAATCTTCTAAAAATTCAAACTAAGTGTTTAATTAACATCAATTTAATTTATTACACTAATGCGCGGAGGCTCGATTTTACGCAGGCTAACCTCAAACGGGGTACGTAAAATCTCGCCTCCAAGCATTAGTGTAATAAAATATAGTATTATACATGTGAGTTAAAATGATTTTAACGCACTTGTATAATAATATACTATATATCAATAGTCTTATGCAAAAAAACTCATATTCTAATCCTTTAATTCTAGGTTTGGATTAAAAATGTCTCAATTAACTTTATTCCTGACTTTTAATTTAATTTTCTGTACAGTGTTATCTGAAATTTCGGTGAGTACATCCAAAATTGCATTTAAGTATGTATGAAAATGTTTTTTTTTTTTTTCTTAACTTGCAGCAAAAAATTTTTATTGCAAAAAATAAAAAAATTTTCTTTATTTTATAATCCTAAAAAAAATTTATAAAAGACACCTCAACTGAAAAATTTTATTCAACTAAAAGCTTTCAATTTCCAAATCAAAAAATTTTTAGGCTGCAAAAATTATAAACAGCTTATCAATAACAAACACAAAAGGTGATTACACTCACTTCCCAGGAATAGGCTCGTACAAACTTTACACGAAGGCCAAAAATTGGAACGATGCACGAAAACATTGTCACGAGAATGGAGCTCATCTGGTGATCATCAATTCCAGAGAAGAAGAACTGGTAAATTTATTAAAATTTTAAATAATTAAAAAATGTATTTACCAATAAGAGATTATTTATCAATTTCATCTTGATTTGGTGATTTTTTCTATATATTGACAGTGATTATAGTTTCATAAAGATCAAACACCAAAATAAATTAATTACCATAACGTATTTTTAATTTCCAACAACTAACGACAAATTTAAAGTTAAAATAGACTCTGCATTACTTGAGTAAAAAATTGTTTTTTAACGTTATTTGTTTTATTCTTAAAAATTAAATCTCGAGCTTGCACATTCATTTAAAAAGTAAACCAGCATCGCTTATCAAATTCTACAACACTAATTTATCTATTCGATTTATCTAGGTTCTAACAAAAATTCTCAAAAAAAAAGACAAAATTCGGACTTACGTTGGAATCCACGATAGTTTCAAAGAGGGCGAGTGGGTTACTATTTTCGATGAACCTCTTGAAGAAACCGGATACACGACTTGGGTAATAAGCAATGGCAGAAAACAACCTAGTAACTATTTAAACAACGAGAACTGTGGTAGCTTTACTTGGTGGTACAATGGTGGTTACAACGACGTAGAGTGCAGCCTTGCTTTACCTTACATATGCGAGCTACCCCGCAGTTCAGTACTTACATTGCAAGGAATTTTATAATTTGATTATACATTTTCTCTAAAGAATGTTTATGTATCATAACGACTAAACAAAAAATAAAAAACCAAATAGTATACACCAAGTTTCTTTTAATTACCGATTGGATGCGTATGTAAATTTACAAGCAACTTTTAAAGACAATAAAATTTTTCGGAGCATGTATGAAAAATTTCGAAAAATTGATAAACAGCACTGAAGTGTTGAATAAAATGACAATTTAAAACAACTTTTAAAACGTGTCCACGATTTTAATGAAATGAAGCACGATTTCGATGGAAATGAAAAATTCGTTTATTCAATTTTTTGCAGATTCAGGCATCATTTAAATTCTATAAATGTACATTCGTCTGAAACTATATATAGTTACGAATAATTTTAGATTAATCCGAATAATTTGCTCCTCAAATAAACAATTGTTTACATCGTTTTACTATTGAAAGTTCTAGCGTGAATTCTTGTAAAAACGTTTTTTTAAGCCAATTTCTGTAAGTTAAATAACTCTTTGGACAAATTTTTGACTTATGATCAGATATAAAAAAAATTTATAAGCATACAGCTGTGCATAAAAAAATTAATATGCTCTATATTATTGTTTTAATAGTTCCCAATTCTTTTCAAACTCGGATCTAAAATGTTTCAATTTCGTATTATCATTTCTCTGATTGAAGCCTTTTTGGTGACTACAATTTATCCTTTGTAAAGTATGGATTAGTCATAAACTATCTCCGGGAATTTCATATTCCATATAGTGTCAGTATAAATACTGCTGCAATATTATTTGTACCTGTCAGTTCAAATTTCAGTTTTCTGAATTTCGACAAAACTATCATAATGTTGAACCTCTCGTTTGCGCAAGTAATATTTTTCAAACATTTTTAAGTAAAGTTTTTTTTTTGGGAAATCGTATTAAAACAAATTTTCCAAAGTGGGAATAAAATAATCAAAATAAGGCAATGCATCCTTACAGAATTGTTCTCATGGTCTTTGGAGTCTTCGAAGGATCTAGCTATGTAATCCATGAGCTTTTAGTCAATAAAACCACTCCCAGCAACAATTCTGGATCTGGAGATGTAACTCAGGATCCTTCAGACAATGACATCAGAGCCAACGAAATTATGAATTTATGTGTAACTATGTACGTCAGATGTCCTGAATTTGCTAAAGAATTGGATACTCTAGTCGGCGTTAAGGGAAGAGAAATTTTGTTAACAATCAGTGATGATTTCTTTTACTGCGGCACAGCGGATTATATTAGTGACACACACGAGTGCGTGAAAAAATTGATGAAAAATTTCGATGTAAAATTTTACGACGAACTGTTTGAAAAAATTATTCCTGAAGTTAGACGACGCCTAGGATCTAAATTCAACCCTCGCGATGTCGTTGACGACTATATGGATATTGTCAAATTTTTAGAAAAAACTTTGAATTCATCTGAAGACTTTAAGAAAGTAGAACAGTTTACGAAAGTGTTAACTGTTGAAGAAAAAGAGTTCGTTGAAAATATTGTCGGAAAATATTATTATTACGTGATTCACTCTAAAGACTTCAAAGCGCTTGTAAATTTACATGTAATCATGAAAGACAATGAAATGTTTCGGTGCGTGTACAAAAAATATCAAAAAGTTCATAAAAAGCAATGAGGCGTTGAAGAAGATAAGAGAATAAGCTAATTTAATAATGAATAAAATAGAATGATAAAATTTTACTTGTTCATCATTACCTTTATTTTTTTAATTTTTTTATTAATTGAATAAAAATAAATCTGCATAAAAAAAATTGTTTGTTTGTTTTTTTTTTTTTTTTTTTTTTTTTTTATTGCAATCAGACACAACGACAAATCTGACTTATCATTTCTTAAATTTATACATGTTTTTAATTACACCCTATTCCTTTTTTGTCCAAAGAGGTCGTAAAAATTCAATTAAATTTTTATTTCAAAATTGAGTTTTAAGTCATTTGAAATTCTTTTGAGCTTCGACACTGGTAGAAGTTTATACCAATATTTAATTTTTTTAAATTAATAATTTATTGAAACTTGTAGATATTACTTCAAAATTATGACATGTGCTTCGATTTTAATCACGTGTAAAAAATACGATATAAAATAGTATATAGAATCATAGTCCGTCGAGCACCGGAAATCTATCTTCCTGCTTATATATTTATTTAAAAAAAAAAAACTAAATTATCTCTGCCAAATGATATTTATAAATCATCTGAATCGCAATACATTTGATTGAAAAAACAAAATATGCAGTTTTCAATAACACTTTGTCTATGGCTTCGAAATGAGCCAATTTTAGAAATAATTTACTCGTGAGTCGCAGAGTGAGCCTTTATTATGAGAAAGTATGGCGAAAAAAGATAACTGCCTAACGCTTCTACAGGGATCAGACAGGAGTAGTCTCTCACGTTGGATTCCTAATATTAAATTAACCCCTCGCGCGCCGAGTCACGTGCGGGTATTTTCGACTCCTTGTCCGCGCCGCTGTGCACACACTGGCGTTGTTGCGGTTTTACATGAAAATAAAGGTTTCACGTTTCTCGTGGGCTCGCTCAAAGTTTTCTCGGATTTCATTTACCCACCCGGGAGTTTTATGATCCTGGAGGATTTTTTAATATATTAAGTACTGCATCCAAACCTTTTATTATACTAGACTGAATATTAAGATACCTATCTGGTTTATTTTTTGGATACGCTTGGCGTATATTTTCCCACAAACAAATCTGTGACTTACAGGAAGAACTAGATTGAAAAAAGGAAAAAATAACAACGTTCATACAGATTTTTTACTTGTAAAAATTTAATCTGCGTCACCTCTATTAATTAATAAAATTTCATCTTATTTTAAAGTAAAACGTTTATTACTTATTATATTAACCTTGCTAATCAGAAAATTCGATTCCTCTCTCGATAAAAAAATTTTGCATCGTTTCATAGTTGTTTAGTTAAAAAAATATTTTGTAGTATAATTTTTATCTTTTGTACAAAATAAAAATAAAAAACTAGTGAAACCATCAACTAAAAACCAAACGTAACTAATTTTAAATCACAGCTTTACTTTGAAAAAAAGGTCATCGAAAAAACAGACAAGGGCATTGAAATTCGGTTCGACGCCTTCCACATACAGCACTCAGTGCAGCGCGAAAAAAAAAAGGAACGCGCGGAGCAGGAGAAGTGCTGCTCATCAGCTAAGTGCAACGCGGGGGTGCGATTTGTTTTAGCAAAATGAACCGGGGAATGCGGAATTTGCTTTCGAAAGCCTCCCCCCTTATTATTATGCGTGCATGGGTGAATCTTTATTGCATTGTTACCCCCACAAGTGGTTCGTTTTTTTCTCTTTAAATGCGAGTAACTCATTGTTGTCGAATTGAGTGAAGGATTTAATTTGTGAGAATTCAATTTGTGCAACTACGTTTATTCTCTTGGCTTTAAATCGCGTAATTCATTTATTAGTTATTTTGGATTAATACATTTCTTTTTGTAAATTAAGTCATAAATAATCTGTAAAGATAATTCGATCAAAATACTGGTTCGTACACTTTGGTACTCCAAATTAGAAATAGGGGATTTTTAGGACCAACAAAAGCCACATCATTACAGCAGTTCGGATTCCCATCGAATGAAAAGAGTAATGACAAACAGAAAGGCGGCATCGAAAACTATCCCACAGCCATTTCGGTGCTATTACACGGTTGGCGTCCTCCTCCCACCCCACGGAAAAAAGGGGTACCAACACGCAGAAATTAGCAATCACGCGACGGCGCGGCTACTCCACACTTGAAAAATACGGTATATCACTTACGACTATTCGAAAAGGCACGCGAAACCGATCGTTAACTTCCGCCCGGTCACGTGGCCAACCCGGTCCAACCCGGTCATTACCAAGGCTATATAAAGCCACCGCCGCGACGCATCGGTAGTGTGGTTTTAATATTTATCCCTTTTTTCTTCCACGCTATCCCGCTAGAGCCATTACGCTCAAGGGGGAGAGTTTTTCCACCCCCGTCCGGGCCCCTGACCGCGGATTCCACGCGCGGTTTGTTCGTGGGAGCTTGATTTTCTCTGGGGATGCCTTTCCGGCTCGTGATTTTCGTTTCAACGATCGGAATTAGTTCACGATGCTTGCAAACGAATCTTTCAAAAATTGTTTTGATTTAAAAACAAAAAATAAATAAAAAGTTTTTGAAGGTAATCAAGATTATTTAATTTGAATAATTTTTTCTTGAAACATCAAAAGTTTAACTTTTGCGAGAATGCGAGATTCATTGTAATTTTTTTTTTTTTTTTTACAAAATCTTGACTGTAACCGGTTTGGTGTCGCCATCTAACTCGTAAAGCTTGAAACTTTCTGTATGCACTTTATAAATTGAGTTCAATAAGAAGCGTTTTTTAAAAGAAATTGTCAGTCTCAGGTAAATAAAGTAATTAAAATTTTCTTATCTAATGAATCTAAAACTTCTTTTTGTTATTCAATGATCTGATCTGAAAAATTTAGTATCTTTCAATGGAAAATCAAACAAGATTTGTAATAATAATTTGTTTAATTATTTGTTCAAGAACGTGACAGTTAATTAATTGCTAAATAAAACCCATAAAGAGCTCATAACAATCATCGAAGCTTACAAATCTGAAGTGCTATTCCTAATCATAAACAGACGCCCATCATTCTCAGTAGGTCAATCTATCAGAAAAAAAAGAAAAGAATCCTCCGACGCAATGCCCACAAGAATCGTCTTTTTATTCGACGTCTCTTGAGCCAAGTCAATTACTCGGATAAAGTACGCCATTGTCGATCTAATGCGCTATTTTTCAATCTCAACGCGCCGAGGCGTGTGTTTCTGATTTAGTTCACAACTTTGGCGCTTGTTGCACTGATTAATCGAGGGTGCACGATATTCGTAAAGACAAGTCAAATTGGTTCACAACTTCTGTTGGTTTATAAAAATATTAAAAATTTGTCTCTCTTTAAGTAAAACAAAAAATATAATTCATAGCATTGAAAATATTAAAATTGAATAGCATCCTCAATAAAATATTATTATTCCAAGTAAATTTTGAAAAAAAAAAAAAAAAAATTATGTGCTTTGGTAATCAACCCGTACGTCACTCACAGTTTTTCACATCGTCCCTATGAAAAAAATTTTTCATCATTGATACGAAAAAAAATCTTGATTGACAGCGTATTAGAGAACAATGTATTATTCAAAATATTTGAATAAAATATAGCTATAAAATACTGTGATATTAACATCAAACACAACATGAAAATTGATAATAATAACAGCTATGAATACTGCAAAGCCAAACGCTACTAATAAATATACGTATACTTAAAGGTGATTGATGTACCTGGCAATTCCATCGATCACATGTGATTTACCAACTCGTAATGATCCATAACACAATGATTAGTACACATCCATTGATAATATAATAATCGCCACAATGGATCGTCTCTCGTGCACGATATTTCTCACGGCGGGGTTATTGCGCCGCGACATACAAGATGATGAGCTTACAAAGAAGGAGCAGCCGTACACGGTAGATAATATAAAGTCGCACTGGCTATCGCCAAGTGTAAATTACCATGCGTTTTGCAACCCGCAGAAAGATGTTGAGAAAAAAAAAGCTCAGATGAAGAGGTGAGAAAGAATGGTAATTATCGCGTGCATGTATTTTGATCCGTCATTGTTTGAAGCGAATAATTGACGACTGAATAAAATAAAGTTATGCGGTCACTGAACTGTTTTTCGTCGGATACTCAATACAGCGATATATGATTCAGTAAATTACAAATTTTTGAATTACTTTATTTTTCAAAGTAAGAATAGCTTAAATAATTATTTTGTCAAAAAATTTTATAATATTCCGAATCAAGTGAGTAAAGTTAAGGAGGTTGATAAACGACCGGATATTATTATGACTTGTCAAATGAGACAGTGTCAAGTCCAGAACAAGGAGAAAAAGAGCCTCGCAATTCATTTAGAAAAAAAGCGTCCAAAAATGATAAGTCTGCGATAGCTCCCTTCTTTTATTATTATTTTCTTTTCTTTATCTTTCGACGGTCGCTGCTGCTGCAGAGAGTGCAGCGATTTATTTTCGCGAAAGAACTAATGAAATTTGATGCCCGGCTATACATCGACTTCCTCGCCATTCGCACTCGCCTGAGTGGCTAGACGCATGCCCGAGAAGTTGAAAAATCGACTAATTCGTTATGGACCAACGCGGAAGATTCAAGAAACGGGCTAATTGAGTTAATGACCTGCCAAGGTCGATTGATCCCGAGTGAAAGAGGAGTGGCCGCGGTGCACTATTAATATCCTTTGGGCTATCGTTATATCGGCGAATTGTAATTGCGTAATGACCATGTTGATAAAGACGGATCCATGATGGGCACGTAATGTGAGCAGCTGCGATTGTTGCACAGAAGAGCGACGGTGGGAAAGTTTTGATTACTGCAACTTCACTTACTATACATTAGACACTTTGTGTGCTTTAATCGAAGACACTACATAAAATTAATTAAAGATTGATCATTGAACGATGATTACTTCATCGGATAATTCGATTGAAAATTTATTATTGTTGCGAGAATTTAAAAAAAAAAAAGTTTTATCTGAAAATCTGTAATTCATGAAAGAGGGAATCGTAAAAATGAGAACATAGTTTCCAAATTCTTGGATCATCGGATGCAGCAAAAATTTTTTTATAGTCTCGAGCATGCGGAAAAGAAAAACTTATAGCATCCCGTTCATTCGGAAGAAAGTAGAATTATTTGACGAGGGAGTAATTCTTGAAGATATTTCGGGTCGTCAAAGTTAGTTTCGTATTCGCGTATAATACTGCACACGCGAGCTAGCAGCACTTTGGTCGTTCCGGCGTAGACGCTCGAGAGAAAGAGAGAGAGAGCTTTAAAGCACGGTTTATCGACTAATTTTGCGAGTCCGGGGAGACGTTTCGTATATACGGGGCTTTTGTCCCTCGGGTTGCGGCATGATGCGGATGCAATCGCGCAAATGCGCACTCAAATACTTTTTGGAAGTTTCCCATAGAGTAACATTTTATTTTTATTTTTTGGGGTTCACTTTTATTTTCATCGCTCCGAGGACTTGAACAATGTATCGAGACGGTGTTTTTGGTAGAGATTTTTTTTATTTGTTTTTAAAACTGGTACCTTTTTTCTACATTATTACAAATTATTCTCAGGAGAGTTTTGAGAAAAAAATTTTAATTTGAAAATACTGCATCAAAGTATATTAAACTTAGCGAATGAATTCGAGAAGAAAAAGTCAACCTTTTGATTCACAAATTTAATTACTTAAATAATATTTTGTATGAAACATTATCAAAACTTTATAATAAATATTGAAAATTTGATAAAAAATTTAAGTACAAACTGAATGGTTCCCTTGACCAGAACACCGTCGACATATGTAAATATGTAGACTAAGCCATATCATTATAAAAAAAAATTATTGAAAATTTAAAAAAATTCTCGAAACGTTTTACACAAATACATTTTTTTAAATGTAATGCATAAAAATAATGGTTTATTCAAAAAGTATTTCGCATAATAATAGCTCACTCTGCACTCGAGTCGTAAAATTTCAATCGCGAAGAATCCGTTCTCCTTGGCGCGCTTTTCCAAAATGAACTCCTTTTTCCCCGGGGTGGGCGGTGCGTTATCTCTCGAAGACAACTACCACGGTATACGTCTGTTCTTCTACCCTCCCATGGGGGGGGGGGGGGGGGGGCACAAAAATATAAAGACTGGGGAGTTTTACCATTCGAAGTTTTACGCTCTTCCGATCATCGAATCGACGATTCCCCCGAATATTTTCCCTGCCCGACCCGGTATATGCATCACCGACTTTCTTTTATGGCAAGAAAGCTCGTTCCTCTTCGGTCCATACTTGATGGTGCGTGGAGTGCATCATCTTAAGTTCTGAGAAAACGAGTCCTAATATTTAATTTAGAAGATCAAATTTCGATTTCCAAAAATTTTATTGTAAAAATTTAATTAAAGTTTTAGTCGTATACCGTAAAGTGGGGCGACTTTGCACAGAAGTCAAGATTTACTCAAAAATAATTCCAGAGGTCTAATCTTTTTGCACTAAAATTTTTTTCATTGTTTTACGTTTTTACTAATAAAGTAGGAGATTTTTTTACACTTTGAAAGTAGTATTAAAACTTTTAAAATATATGTTTTCATACTTTTCGCTAAAAAAAGAGAAAAAATATTTCTTTCGCTTTACAAAAGCGTCAAATGCTCTTTAAAATCAGCCTTGTCAAACTTCTTGACTCAATAAAATACAAAAATTAACAATTTTTTATAAGAACATACTAAACAAAAAAAAAAATTTCACTTGACCCTTGATGACTACATGTACTTCGTCTAAGTGTCAATTTACGCACTTTCTAAGTTTTAAAACTGTTCAAGTCACCCCTGTTTTAATTGAAGTTAAATTTTTAATATTATTATTATTTTTTTATTTAAAATAAAAATAATCCAAGCATAGATTTTAACCATCGAATAACGGAGTTTAAAAAAAAAAAAATTCACTAATAAGTCTTAAAACGAACTCATAAAAATCTCCCAACTGTCTACGACCGTTGTAATGACGAAAGAAAGAAAAAGAAAGACAAAAAAAACATATCGATAGGAAAGAAGTTAGTTGATTCCAGAATCAATAAATCCGCTTGTGCATCGGTTTAACGCATCCGAGCCGGTTCTTGCGTAACCGCACGACCACAATAAATCCAAGGCACATAAGTTACACATCATAAGGCGTCGTGCAGCGTCAATAAACCTCTCAACCAAGTGGGCTTGCATCTTCGATGGCTCTTTTTTTTCCCTCGGCTGCAGTAATAAACGCTCACCGTCAGAATACGATTACACTGATAAACACAATCATTGTTATTATCGTCGGGAGACTCGTATTATGCAATCCCAGTAAGGGGTCACGAACAATTTTTTTTTTTTTTTTTTCTTTTCCAGCTTCTTTTTTCCTCGGCGAGACCGTCGTAAAATGATTGGCTCATCCCAGATGTCTCGCTTCGTTCGCCTTTGCTGATAAAATATTACCCTCATGGGGATCGCTTGCTCATGCATATAGTGTGTACTCTCTTAATAGATAAACACTGAAAAGATACTTTGTTTTCATTTAACTTTAAAAATACTCGTTCAGCTTTTTATACTCGAAAGATGCAGCGCTTCAAGTTGAAGAAAACTTGTGAAATTTTCTGTAAAGCAATTGTTTTTATTTTACAACGTTACAAGAATTTCGGAGTTTAATAAAAATTTACAACCGGTAGTGTCTGAAAAATTGTTATCCAATTTAATTCGATGCAATGTTTAGAATGTCAAATCAAGTGCATGTGAACGATGAAAAATTATTCACTCTTTTACGACAAGTATCGCATTACCGATGCAACGGGTAACAGGTCAAGTGAACAGTTGTAGTCTAATCGCAAAGAGTTCATAAGTAACGTTGACGATGATGGAAAAAAATAGCCTCGATGACGCGTTTGACGTGATTAGAACAATTTGAAGAAAAATCCATTAATTCATTAAATCGCTTTTGTGTTCCAGATATGCCAATTACCTTATCGCTGCAGTGCGAACCGGCGGCGCGGCGATGAAGGAGAAGGAGCGCCGACGGGGCACGATGTTCGGGCCAGCTGTTCGCGTCCAATTAGCCGCGCTTGATAAACTCAACAATACCATCATTATTGCATTCGAACAAGCCGGCTACTGTGCAATCACGGAGCCCTGCTTGGCTCTGTGTGTGAAACACATTTTTTACGTTTTTTTATTATGAAAACTCAGTCAAGCTAAATCGCTATGAAAACAAAAGGAAATCTATTTTTCTTAGATCAACCACCATTCAAAATATTTATTCCCTCCGAAAAATATTACGTCACATTTTATGGATTTCAAAAAGTAAATTTATTAGTTTTAGTTTTTTTTTTTTTTTTTTTTCAGTTTTTTTAATACATTTGTAGCAGTTTAGAGTGATTAAAACATTTTGTTGTATGTTTGTGGTTTGATGAAAATTAAATAAAAATACTGTAGTAAAAAATCCAGCTTTAAAAAAAAAAATATTTCAATTTGTGCTTTGAAAGACTCAAAGAAACAAATTTAAGAATCAATGATAAATTATTGCACTAATCAATCTAAAATATGAGTGACATTTAGTTGAAATTTTTTTATTTTTTCATAAATTTGAGATAATACAAAAGCTGCACATTCAACAGAACAATCTTTTAAAATCAGTAAATAAAAAAAATTGCAAAGAAATGAACGATGCTTGCAGTGGTAGATAGATTCGCTCATTTCATGCATGATGCGCCATCTAGCAACAGAAATAAAAACAAGAACCACTTTCAGTACTAGTTATTTTATCTCAAGTTAAAAAGATTGAATGAATAATATCAAGTAAGTAATTTTGTCAACTAAGTAATTTTACTAGATTGTAAAAAATGAGTAAAAAAAATTTTTAGATTTCACATTGTCACAAGAAAGCTTTCATTAACAATATCATGCTTACATTTCTGTTGAATACGAAATATTTGTTGATAGCGACGCTGTCAATTGCAAAAAAAAAATGTAAAAAATCTTAGCGTACGCATCCATCCGCTCTAAGCCTAGGCGCCAAACTTCCTCCCTCGATTATACGCACTTATCGGTCATCCTGGTAACGCGCTTGTATCAGCTCTCCTCCTTTTTTTTTCGTGTCCTTTTTTTTCTCCGGACTATCTGTTATATTACGTATTGCGCAGATAGAAGCAATTATTATGCGTTGTGTTTTCCAAGCATTTATCGCTGGTGGCTGCGTAAAAGCTTATAAATATATTATCGTGATAATAACTGTAAATTAAGCGGTAAGTAGAGAGCGTTTATTTAAATTTTTCGAGAAAGATAAAAAAGTACCCCTACGTACCCAAACCGTCTTTTTACTTTATATCCTCAGGATGGTTTAGGGGATGAGCATAAAAAAGTTTTTACCAAACGCTTTATTTTTATGCGCCCAGAGCGATTATGTCGGATGTGTTTAAAATTTTGTCCTTAATGTACTTGCTGTTGTGGTTGTAAATATTGATGGTCTAGAAGAGATAGAAAGATAAATAAACCGTAAAAAGTATTACGCTAAAATTTATTATTCTACGTTTCGTTAATTTTTTAAAAGAATTTAAAAATTTACATTAAAAAAATAGATTTTATAAACAAATTTTCTGATAAACTTTGTAAATCTAATAAAGCACCCCTACAGCTCTTTTCAAATATGATTCTTTTTAAACCTTGCCTTAAAACTTCCCAAAAAAGCTACTCAATCAGAACTTAAGCTATTTATTTGAATTTAATTTACAACTTTTAGCAAAAACCCAACGAGTTATTAATCAAGCGAAATTCAAAGTGGCAATAAATACGCAATAACCATGAATAACCCATGCACGGCAGTGGGGACTAAAATCCTCGTAAGCAAGGGGCAGTACATCATCTCTTACAAATCTCTTACAGCGCTGCAGCCGGAGGATCACGTGTAGGCTTACGCGGCGTAGTACGCGGTGTAGTACTACGTCCCTGCCCCTCCTCCTCCTCCTCTTTTGCGGTCTCTCATCGAGCCAGCATCTCTGGTGCAGTCGTTCGAGTGCGTTAAACTCCCCGCTGGTCACGTGGCCCGACTGCAACTACTACTACGTCACGCGCTCGCAGGTGGCACTGACCTTTTCAGCTTTACTTCGTCATTGGCAGCTAAAGCTTTTTTTCCAAGTTTTTCTTGGCAAAGTTATTGATAAAAATGAAGACTTTTTTTTTACATGGATAATTCGATCGATTGGTGGAAGACTATGTTCAAAAATTAAAAATAAATAAAAATTTATCGATAAATAGCAAGAAAAATAACGATTAAGAGCAATTATTCTCTTCAAATATGTAATAAATCTCAGTTTGGAAAAAAGGGCAAACGCATTCGCGTCAATAAGTAATGTAACGAGGGGATAAATAATAGAAATAAAGGAGAATTATTACTACGGCTCTGCCCGCAGACTATTCCATGGTAGCGCCATAAATCGCGAGAGATTTCTATCGACCTCAACTTATTTTTGTGGATATTCGTGACGATTATCCTTTTTTGTTCTGAGCTTAAAAACAATAAACGCACTTTTTATTGAATATCAAGTATTATAGAAAAGAATAGTAATTGAAGAACAAGAAAGGTGGTAGTTTGTAATAAAGCCTCATAAACAGTGCTGACCATAATAAACAAATAATAAGCATCTTCATCGAAAACCACGCAACCGCTATAATTCTGCAGCAGCGAGAACTGAAACCAGAAGTCAAGGTTATTATGACTCGCAGCTCGCGTTTATCTTGATTCTCTTCCCTACAACCACCACCTTACTCTTTTTTCTCCTGGACGTAAACCCGTTCCGTAATAAAATAATAAAAGCCTCGCGGTGGCATCGCTCCCCTTGGGCAAAAAAAATAAAATAAAATAAGAAAGTGAGTCAAGCAAAAGGAAGAAAAAAATATGAAAAGGCTGGAGGGACACACGTGGCCGAACACGTGTCGGGGTGGGTTATTACCATCTCTCAGCTCGCATATGCGGGCGATCATGTTCGATTGGCACGTCCTCGAACCTTGTACACTCTAACGACTTTGCTATTTTTTTCTTCTTTTTGTTCCTTCACGCACAACTCGGTCTTGGTGCATTATGAGGGCGAGCTCTAAATAAAATTCCACCGTGGATTATTCGGTTAAAAGTGCAGTTTTGACAAAAGGGACGTTGGATCAGGATGGAAATCCAAGCCGTGCTCACGATCTAAAACCACAAAAGGACTTTTTCTTTTTCTATGGGCGAATTATAAGCCAACGGATTATGCAGAAATGCGCAAGGAATCATGTGTCGTCCGGGGTGCACGCGACGTGGATCGAGTGGCGAAAAGCAATCAACCGTGGTTTTCACTGTACTCGTATGCGAACCCGGATCCGCTCTTCAATCCACTGACCGGTCCCTTATAATAAGAATGAAATGCAATTGTGATGTCCTTTCGAGGCAGTTATTTTGACATGACTGAGAATATTGATTTACTGTTTTCAAAATGTCTCTGCTCATTAAATTTAATATTTTCAATGTTAATGTAGAAAAAGTTCATTCAAAAATAATAAATAATCAATAGTTTTCCTGTAGGCAAAAGTTAGATAGGTAAGAGGCTTTCCCTACCCTTATGGTTCATAAATGAAAATGAACTTTGCGAAGGTGCGTCAGACCCTGAAAACTATTAGCGATTATAAGGTAAGTGTGCCTAATATGGCCCCTTGCCTAATATGGCCCCCCCTGTTATTTTGAATATGCTCGATATGCGGCATCTCTACAAGGTAGGAAGAAGTCAAAAACACTGAATTATGAAGTTTTCAGTTGTTTAGAACATTTTAAAATTATTTTTGTGCACGCCTAATAGCTAAAACTCGTTTTGTATACCTCCGTTATTATTTTACGCTGTAATTAAATGGTCTGCCAAAAGATTTAGACGCATCTGACCAAAATTTGAATAAGTAGCTTCGATTCGTTATTGTTTCAGCTTTAAAACGCGACCTTAGTTTTTGTTCAACTCGTTTTCTAACGGGTTTTATTCTTAAATAACTTATTATTCTCCAGTGTTCCTAATATGGCCCCCCGCGAATTAGTAGAAATACCGATATTAAGAGTCCTTAGTTTCATGTTTACTTTTTAGAAAATCCTATCCTAATATTATTTAAGAAAAATAAATTTAATTGTTTCAAAGCTTTTTTTCATTTTATAACTAAAAAATAATTCTAGCTCAAAAATCAAACTTTGATAAAAATTTAAAGTTGTAATTTTTCTACTGGTTGCAAAGCTTTCAAAAAAATTGTAAAAAAGGCTCAATTTTTAAATAAATTATTTTTAAAATGTTAAAAATTTTGAAGTTTTTTTTAATCTCATATTCTGATTGATTTAAAAAATCGCAATGAATAAAATACTTCAGGGGGGAGAGGGGGGCCATATTAGGACACAAATTTTATGTGTCTTAAAAAACCGTGTTTTGGTAAATCCTCTGGCATTTGAAGCTCATTGATCAAAACCAAACGTGTAAGGTCTCATTTTAAAACTCTTGAATTAAGCTTTAAAATGAGACCTTACCCGTCAAAAAATAGTGATTTGATTCACCACAACGTCGATTCTCGCTTAGGGGGGCCATATTAGGTACAGGTACCTTATTAGCTATATGTAACTAAGAGTTCATTTAAGGGGGGAGTCTACCCTAGACAGTTTCAAAAATTTTTTCGATTTTTTTGTTTTTTTGTTTTTTCTGATAGTACAACATCTCAAGAATGTTGTGTTGAAATTTTGAGTCATTCTGAGTTGATCTCATAAGTTACAGCCTTTCTCGTGCGACGTCTTTTAGCCTGCTCCGAGCCGAACTTTAAACACGTTTTTCTCAAAACTAGTATTTTCAAAGTCGGTGAGGAAAATATCTTCGCAACCTCTGCACCGATCGTTCTAAAAGTTTAACCACGTCTTTATTATATACTTTTCCAGATATTAACTCGAGGATTTTTGAAAATTTCAATTTTTGCGGTCGTGACACCGACAAAATGGCGGATTTTTTTGCCGAAAAAACGACTTTTTGTTTCAAATCACTGCAAAATAGTCAAAAATTAAAAAAAAAAAAATCCTCGTGTTTTATTACCAAGATAAACTTGTCTTCTAACAGAATCTTCCTTCAAAATTGATTTTAAATGATCTGGAACAAAATGGCATTCCTCACCGCAAAAAAACGTAAGACGGAAGCGTCGTAAAAAAATGGCTGGTATCGGCTTGTTTCTACGTATTTTTACATGAAAAAATTTGAGAAGATACTTGAAATGTTACTTTATTATGTAGTCAATAATTGACTTTAATAAATTTTTCCGTTTTTAAAATAAAAATTCACAAAAATTTGCTTTTTTTTGGCCCTCAAGGGTAGACTTCCCCCTTAAAAATACATCAACTTTTAATTTTATGTATAATACTTATTATTTCCACTTTAATGCGTGAACTATTAGATAACACTATGAAATAATTTACTTCTAGTAAACATAATTTGTATGCAAGAAAATATCTTATATAATCATCCTATTCATAATATTCAAATGAAATGAACACTAAAAGTTGATTAGATTTGAAGACATTATGATGTATGAGTGTTTTAAGAGATCAAATGTGTTGAGAGAACTTAGTGGCTTAGCAAAAATCATCAATAATTTTTTTTCAATTTACAATAATGTTACTAATTTGCATGCATAATAAAACGTTACGTATAGACTACAATACAATTTTTTTCCAATTATTTTTAAATTTAACAAAATTATGGCAAAAAATGCTATTGGTTAACCACATAATATTCCCTGAAAAAAAAATCAGAAAACCAAGAGAAGTCGACAGAACATTATTATTATAAATCAAATAAAAAAATTAAATCGAAGCTTAAAGAAGAAGGAGAATTCGGTTCAGGTGCGTAATACAATAATAATAGGGCTCCCAGGATGATCCCGTATTGTCCTTGGTTCTTCCCAGGACATCCCAAATCCAGGAACGCAGTGGCGACGGCTAAGGCAAATCCGCGGGCGCACGATAATTGCCGGTACGTCCAGATGCTCACCCCCCTCCTCCTCCTCCCAATCAGCGCTCAACCGAGCGCGTATCTACTCCTGCAGCTACCGTAGTTAAGGGTCACCCGAGGTCCAGTCTTCCAGCAGTGGATGGGGTACGCTTGGCGGCACCGTTTAATTGGCACGACGAACCTACACAATGCCCCGGGAGGTCAGATCTGTATGTATATAACCGGGGGAGGGATTTTTTTCGCATCGCTGATTTACTTCGGTGTTCCGATGTAATCGAACCTGATTTATCGGAAAATTAGCGGGGAGATGCTTAATACCGCGTGCTTGCGGTGGATTTTTTTTTTCTCCTCTTCCGATCCGCGGAAGTGAATTTAAATCTACGCGAGGCGAGGCTTAAAATTATTTGAATTATTCACGAGGATGGGCGGTATTAATGAGACGTCTCTCTTTTTCAATGCTTTAATTTACATTACAATATTTACAAATGTTTAATTTCTCTTTTTTTTTTTTCTTTATTGATCTTCGATTCAAGAGTATTATTAAGTTAGTTTGAACAAGCTTTTATATATTTACAGTTTGGATCTGTAAGCCTCATAAATTTTTCTAAAAAACTACAAATCTTCAGATTTATCTATAAAAGAAATAAAAAATAATAATAGAATAGTTAAAATTTAAAAAACCATACCAACAGCCGATAATCTTGAAGAGCGTTATTAATTTTTTATTGATCAACCAAGACCACACGATAGTTCCGTTTTTGTCTAGTCAGTAATAACTAGTGGTCAACAAATGAGTCAATTTCTGTTTGCCTCCAAAGATAGGGAAGCAGATAATAAAAAAAATTTTTTACCCGTAGAACACCCAAGAGTGAAGACGCAGAAAACAGAAGTCATAATATTTTTTGCAACTCCAATCTAATTGTGAGTGTTTCTAGCACAACTATTAATGTCGGTCTTGGCAATTTTTCGATAATTTGCTATACGATTCATTTTAATGAATAACGTGTTGACTATGAACATTTAATTTCAGTTAATATTGGCAATTTATTTAGTCTTTCAAAGGTATGAACTGTTTGAATTGAAGAATAAGCAGTTTTAATACACTGATACGATAGGATAGATTGCAGTTAAAAAATTCGCGTAACTATATCGTTGGTCAGAGGTTCAATATTACGCAATCAAATTCAACATCGCTGAAAATCTGGAAAAAGCTTTAAAAAACTTATCTTTTTTTTTCTTAGTATACTTTTGCTCAAATTATAATAAAAATGTTTCTATCATAACTCTATTTAAATTAAAAAAATATCTATCAAACAACTTTAAAAGTATTTTTCCACGTATTCGGAAAAAAGCTCGTTTAATAGGCGAAAGGAAAGAAATAAAGCTCCCGAAATATTTCGCTATCTAAAACGTCACTTCTGTCGAGGTTCCGCCCAATCTTAACGACGGCACGGACCAATTTCGTCTTTATTTTTTTTCTCCCACCCCTGCCACTGGTCGTTATCTTCTTTATCTCGCAGATCCGTGTCGGTCGCTGCAGCCACTCGATTCCCTTTTTTCTCTCTCCCGCGCGAGAGCATCGAAAAGCAGTAAGCGTCTTGAATTTATCGCCCGGCTATTTCGCGAAAGGATGAATAGTGTTGCGAAAGAAGCGCGGTTGCCTTTACATGCGAGAAAAAAGGGTGTAAAAAATAAAGACCGTAGTGAGAAATGGCGTGTTTTATGCACACAACCCCCGGGGCTCAAGTAGTTTTCGATTTTCAATCTTTTTTTTATACATTCATTACGAGCACCTTGTCGCGCTATTTACCGTATCGAAAATGGAATTTTGTTTACGATGAGATAAACCTTTTTTCACTCCTACTTTTCGCCTGAATTTACTTTGTATGGTTATCGAAAGTCCAAAATGGAAAATTAATCGACCAAGTTCGTTCTTATTTCCGGTAAATTTCAAGCTCCTTCGGTTAAATTTGATCAGAAAATTAACTTTTGAGTGCTTTTATCATCGTAATGTTCAAAACTATTCAACAAACGCAGTAAAAGTAACAAAACCTATTAATGAATTTCAGTAAAATTGAACATTACATATGCTGATTTGAGTAATGAGTACAAGAACAAAAAATAACGCAATAAACTGAATAAAAAAAAAAGAAAAAAAAAATTAAAAAAGTGGTGCAACCAGAGACGATAATAAAAACCGGCACCGGCATATACCGTTAAAGCATAACGCTAGACTGACCCTTAACAATCGTCGTTAGCTATATTTTGCGAGAAAGAGAGAGAGAGACTCATTACTCGGCGCTCCTTTTATACATTTCCTCCTGGCTCCTCTCATAGATATACTTTTTCCTCCTTTTCTCTCGCTCTCTCGTGGATCTCCCGTGAGACAGCCGGCTGCCTATAAAACTCTCGTGGTCCTCGTTATACGAGCACGCGCGCATCCGGGGTAGGAGAGAAAAGAAAAGCAATAACGTATCGGTGCTGATGCGTTCCTATCGCAGATCCTCGCGTATCGCCGAGACAAATCGGACCGCTGAAATCGGGCAAAAAAACGCTCTCTCTCTCTCTTTTCTTTTCTTCTCTCTTAATACCGTACGGCGGTAACTCGAGGAAAATAATTCAGATTGGGTAAATAAATCGATGAAAATAAACTCTGTGTTTTCTTTCATTATTAAACCGAGGGGAATGAGGTAGTTCCAGGAGATCAATATTTGATCATAATTAGCCTCATAATCAAACGCTCCTATAAAATCTTTTTGTTCTTCTTTTCAATCTAGTATAATGCTGGACTAAATTTAAGTTAGAACTGAACTGAAGTAGTTACAATTATTATTATGATTCAAATTCTAAAAATATTAATTAATTTCATCATAACAGGTTTCATTTTTATGTTTACAGTCTAATTTTTTAGTTTTACTTTACTTCAAGTGTAGCATATATGAGGCGTTGGATGCAACAACCACTTAACCCCTATGGGATTTCTATCTGGTTAGGTCGTTGTTGCATCCAACGCCTCATATGTTCTCTTTACATTCTAAAAATAGAATCATGATATATCATAGTGTATAAAAATGCACTATGATATATCATGAGAGCCATGTTATTATTGTGCATTTAAAAAAGTACTTTCCAATTTATTTAGTTATATCCAAACTACAAAAAAATCAATACAGAAACTTCTAACCACGTGGGTGGTTTCACAAACTTTAGAGTCTATCAGCGTGAGTCATAACTAAAAAACGTACAACTTCATTTCTGAGGTAAAATTCAATATGCAAAGTCCTAAAAAACCGACTTTAAAAGTCACAAAAATTTTGTTTATTCATTCGAACAGATGAATATATTTTTTAAATGATTGTCGGTAACAGACTCTTAAAAAGTTTGTCGTATTTTGAATTCGACAACTCAAAGGGAAAAAGCAATCACCCCAAACAAAATCTGAATATTATATACGGTGCATCGTTTAAAGTTAAAATTTCAAAGACGTCCAGACGATCCTAAAACTCAAACCATAAAAATCTCATCCAAAATCTTTTAAACCCCTCAGCTTTTTTCTTTCTTCCAACTCGCACCGTAAAAAAAAGGTCAAAAAAATAACTTGCGTTTAGCGAAAATAGTAGCTGCAGAATTCGGCATTGGTGGTGGAGCAAAAAGTAGCGCGTGAATTATGTCCACGCAATAAATCTCCATGAGACGCGTGACGATACGCCAGATGAGCGCGAATGGACCGAGACGGAGACTCGGGACGCGAGAGTTTCTTCTTTTGCCACGACCGTGTCATTTTTATTTTTCTACACGTATTTAACCAATTTTTTTTCAATTTCATCGCGAGAGTGACGATTGCCCCGGCCTCGAAGCGTGACGATACAATCGGTGGAGAAAAAAAAGAAAATCCATGAGTCACAATCTATTTGACGAACAGATAAAAGTAGACTTTCCCGATATTTCGATATTATATTGATATCGTATCGGAAACGATATAAAAAATTAAATTTTTTAATAAAAATTTTAGTTCCCAATTCAAATTTCTATAATAAAACTTCATTTTTAATCGATATCGATATTGTATAAAACGATATTTTCGATACCAATATCGATATCGTATCGAATCGATATCGGGAAAGTCTAGAAAAAAGTACGATATTCTCTCAAATTATTCTATATTTATTAAAATTCTAAATTTTTGACAAGCTTTATTACTATTCACCATAAAATAATTTTGACAATAAAAATTTGATGAGTCACCAACAAATTAATATCTCAACTACCCGACTAAATTTGCGGTGGAAACCCAACTAAAACCTACTCGACAGAGCCATCAACCGTATCCGCGATCTCCCACTTAATAAAATCCATATCTGGGAAAAACAAATTTCATCTTGAAATAATGCATCTCCTCGAAAATATCCTCTTAAAAATCCCCTTGAGCGATGCATCAAATTGAATATCATCCCCGAGCGCGTAAATCCACGAAAAAAGTAAGAAAAAAAATATCACCCCAAAAAAGCCGAATCGGTCGTAAAACTCGATTTAATCATTTCGCGAGACCTAAGCCCCTTTTATACTATTATAAAACATTATTAACTCCGCGCTCACGGTGGAAACTAAATAAAAGCTCTCGTTTTTTATCGCGTCCGATTTAGTGCAATATCGCCGGACAACGGGTCCCGTCGCATTCAATTTTCAGCCTCGAATAGGAATACACCGCGAGAAAAGAAGAGAGAGAGAGAGAGAGAGAAATTCACCGAAGAGCGCGAGAGCCTCATGTGTCATTTATCCGAAATGCCTCCGATGCGAGTCCCGTACAACTGATTTACGACCGGGGGCTTTTATGCGCGCGAAAATATTCTTCTCCACTCCGAGGGTATTTGCCTGAGCTTCAGGAGAGTTTCAGGAATATAAGAGTATTAAAAGTTTTAAGCGACACTCTAGTACCCGTACTATAAATTAAATTACTTACCCTGACCACGAAATTATTATTTTTCAAATAAAAGTTTGAGCTTCCGTAATATATTGACACGAGCTAAAAGTTTGAAGATATTAAAATTTTACTAATTTGAAGAATATGAACTAAAAAAAATTAATTATTAAAAGAAATAATGAAAATCAGCGCGGATAAAAAACTGATTCACTTTAATCACAGCTTAAAGCCTCAAATACTGTTTATTTACGGTATTTACCGAAAGAGTAAAAAAAAAAAGCAAAGCACGCTCGGATAAAGCTCGAGCATATGATTAATGTTGATAAAATATTAACAACGACGATAATGAATTCGCTCGAAAAAGTGCAGGTCGTGATTATCATATTCAGCGAAGAGCAAATATTTCTAAAACCACTTTTCCATCAAGCTCGAGAATTTTGCTTGGGCTCGAGCCACGGTACTCTTCTTCATTAAAACGGTGTTTGCCGCCAACAAAGCTCGAAAAAACAATATTTGCCTTCCAGCTCGCCTCGATTAACTTGAAATCGCCAGCGTATATACACCACAAAGTATATTCACATTTCGTATACAATAGAATTCGGGTCGGGATACGCACTGAAAAAGAGACGAAAAAAATACCCGCTAAGGGATTTATTTTTCCTCTCGTGTGGGGCTGCAGCCTCATTTTTTCATAAAAAGCCTCGGCGTTATCCTTTGTAGCGGTAGACTTTACCTGACGCAGGATCAAATTTTTTTTCAAATTTCCATGATCCATAGATTAAACGAGTGCCTATTTTTTGATGCAAGCTTGCGCCCGAGACAAGAACTAATAGTATCGTTTCTTCCATCAAAACTAGTTTTTGTTTTTCAGACATTTTTTTTTTTTTTATTTCAAAGCATATTTGTTATGTTAAAAACTTTAGTTTTGACTCTCAATTATCTCTCAACCTGTTGAAAAGAATAATTTTATGATTAGCTTGTAATCTTTTACTAGCTTCTAAAGCTTTAAAGATTCACGAGACTCTGTCTCGGAAGTCTAAAATTAAAGTTCTCAGTACTCATTTTAAGTACTCAAGAGTCCTCAAATCGAGTATTAGACTCTGACTCGAAAATTTTGATAATAAGTCTTGGGACTTGTCTGTCATGATCCTCATGTATCGAAAATTGATCCATAAGACACAGGCTAGAAATTTGTATCGTATTATAGCACTCAAAAATTTATAGTCTGACTCGGTCCAAAAAAGTTTGATTTTTTATTTTTAAGATAAAAAAAAGCAAAATTTTAGACATTTTTAAAACGAATCGTGAGCGCACTCGAGTCAGGACTCACTCTTAATATGATGAGATTATTCTATCGTAACAGTTTAACGCATCATATATTGCTATTTATTTATAGTATGATAATAAGAGATTCTAATATTGGCTATCTAAAAATAAGAACATTCTAATTGCAAGTGAAGACACTTCAACGTATTGAAAAGCTCATTATCGGACATCGAGAAATGTCCAGAAAATCAATCTTGTACAACATTATGTATAATACATACCACCTTCCCATCTTCTCGCATAAGATCCTGCACGTGCCTCCGGCTGGCGGTGATGGCCGTGGTTTGCGGCACTCTGTGGCATTAGAATATCCATAACTAACAACGTCGGACGTTGCGCAATCAATTACCGGCGCCTTAAGCCCTTGGGCTATTTGCCTTTGAACCTCGATTCCTATACGCGCGGTTGCATATCTCCCAGATACGTGGTGTATCATGCATGTTTCTCTCCTCTCCTCGGAGTTTTCACCCGTAACGTACACATACCCGTACGGGAAAACTATATCCTGGGGTTTTAGTTCTGGAAGGGTTTTGATTAATTATTAAATCCTAATGGACCCAACGCTGAGGCTTGTTTTTGTTTGAACTTTCAAGGATAAAATCACGATAAATTTGTCTTTTTTACCCATGTGATTAATCACCGCTTAGAAATTTGTTCAAGTATATCACGTAATCATCTGAATAATATTAGTCACCATATTTCACCGCAGTACGGCCATAATATTGATTTTGCATCGGTCAATATCTTACCGGTCCCTTGAAGTCGTAAATTAGCACTGATAGTGACCGAAACCGTCTCAGAAATGACGATCAATATTGAGCAATTACAGTGTAAATAGGAGAAGCCACTGGACCATCGCTGATGATCATCAATGCATATACCCAACCTATCGACAAACACTGTATATAACATTTCCTTGGGTAATATCGAAGTCAATTAAAACCACAAAAACCACCATGCATTACACTTTTTTGTTTTGTTTTTCTGTCGACTGCAAGGAGCGGTGTTTAATTTGGTTATTCGTCATCCTCCTTACACATCCCTTAATTGTCTCCCGCGTGCAAATTCTAAAAGGACCGCTTCTCGTTAATTCGCCAATTGTGCGCACAACAGACAAACATACAGCCCCCGACCGAGAAGAAAAAGGGGAGAGTGGAAGAGAGAGACGAGTAAAAAAGAAAGACAAAGCGGGTATAGCTACACACAAGTGCATTACGAGAAGCGTGGGCGTGCAGTATGGGGGGAACAATGACAGGTAATACTCCCCCCCGCAAGCCACCGCACGAGGATCATCCATTAGTGGGAGCTCTGTTTAATCGGAACTCCAAAAACTTCCAGCTCGTTAGAGGGATAATTGGCTCGAGGCATATTCACAAGGAGTGGGAGGAGTTGGGTGGAAAAAAAAAAGAAAGAAAGAAGAAAGGGTGCGGAAAAAGCTTGCGAAAATAAAGAACACGACGGACGATCTCCAAGGGGTTGCGCTTAGAGTAAACGTGTCAGGAGCAGCTCCCCCGGCATTAATTCGTGAATCCTCGAGTTATTTTTACCCGGGGTACCTTCTTTACACGACGTGTGATTGTCTTGATTCAAGTACCTCAATTTCAAAGTCCGCCTCTTGAGTATTTTCTTCTCATTCTTTAAAAAAATACATATTTTTTTTAAACAAATTTGAATTAATTTCTAAGATTATGGGTTTCATCTACTTAACAACTGTTTCTGTTTTAATTTTTCTACTTTGTCTGACGAGGGGCTATGCACTTCAGAATCACTAAAAGAATCACACATAAGAATCAACATAATCAATAAAATATCGATTTCATTTCAAGTAAAAATCTTCGAAAAATATTGTTTTTATTAAAATATCAATTAAAATTGATCTAAGGTTCTAAACACTTTTAATTTGCCAAAAAAATCACAAAAGAATCAAAAGAATCATCGGTGACTCTGGAGTTCATACCCCCTCGTTGTCTGATCAAATAATTTGTGCTCCTTTACGAAGGATATGATGACACGGTGTATAATAAAAGAGAAAATTGAAAATGTTCTATTTATTTACTTATTTAATTAAAAAGTTCTTAAAAATCAAAGCTTAGCATAAAAATGAAAGCTCTTTGAGGTTACTGTAATTTTCACACGAACAATTTTTTTTTTTTTAATCAACGAAAAAATGTCGAAGAGTTTAAAAATAAACTGTCAAGAAAAAAATCTCAAAATCTAAGTATCATGACGTTAATTTTGGGCCGTTTGTTATAATAATGAAAAATTAAGGGTCAATGAATGGCTTCTATTCTTTCGTAATTTGTACACAGCCAATAAATACTATTTTAGAGTAGGATGCCAAAGCAAAAAAGGGGAAGGAGCCATTCTGATTTTTTTACAATTGTGAAATAATAAAAAAAATGTTCACTTTTATTATTTTTCAAAACGATTCATTAAAAAATCCAACTTTTGTGCTCGCTCGATTGGCTAGACGTAGACAAATAAAGAGCAGAGGTGAAACAGCGATTATACTTAATATTCAGATCACGACTCGGCAGCGCGCCCAAACATCCCAACCACCAAGAGCAAAATCCTTATCTAGCGTCAGTGCAAACTTAACAATGAGTGAAAAACAAGTAGCCGGTGGGGTAACTCAGTCATCCTTTTGATTGATCGCTCGATGCCACTCGATGCAAATGTCTGAGCGCACAACTCTCACACACGCGTATTTATTCCAGTGGTTATATGTAAGATTAATGGAGGGGGATTTGCTGCGCAATTTAACGCCGTTAATCATAGTCGAGCGTCTTCGGCGGCTTTCCCACAGGCCCCGTCACCTGCCAACCCTTCCGAATCTTCCGGCCAAATTGAATCGACGTACGCGAAAAAAAAGGGTGGGGGGGGCAAGGGTCACTCCATTGTTTTAACAATTGCGAAGCAGCGAATGAAAAGTCAATAAGTCTCGGGGATGAAATGAGCCCCGTAATTACGGGCCGCTCTCGTGGAGGCACGCGACCGACCGACATATGGCGCGCGCGTCTCTATGACATGCTGTTTTGTTTTGCTTTGCTTTTTATGCTCTCGAGTGTTTTGGTACACCCACGCAATTGATGTCGCTAATTCGTTTACGAGTGGACTTCGCGATTCGTGGGAACGGTACCGATGAAGTTGGACTGTACTGTGGACGAAAAGCGTGAATTTGATTGGTGACAACTATAGAGTACGGACTTTTTTCTCAGGTCCTTTGAGTATTGATTTAAAACTTTATTTGAAAATAATTGTGTTTCATCCTATTTTAGTTATTAAAGAATGTTTCTATGTTTTAAAACAATATTTGTAAAGTATAAATAACAGTTTGATACTTAATTTATTTTTTTATCTAATACAAGTATCAATTACTCATGACGTCTATTTTTTTTTTTATTGTGTGAAAAGTACCAATGGAGTAGAAAAAATTAAAACCTTTTTATACAGGTATTATATTGTAATGTATTATTCAAACATTTAATTATACATCATAAGAGTAAAATCAATTTTAATTGAAGTTTTGAAAAGATGAAAAAAGAAGATTGTTAGTTTTTCTAAAAGGGTTCAAACTCAGCAATATTAGAAGATTGAATTATTATTATTATTACTACTTCTACTTACTATATATAAAAATAAAAGTTTTTCAATCAACCTGAAATAAGTTAAATGAAAAAAAAAAGAAAGAAAATTCTGAAATTGTTGCGCAAAACATAGCTCTTGATCCGCCAATCAACTCGAAACAAGCTGCAAAGTCTTGAGGAGCAACAACTTAAGCGAAGCCCCACCTTCATTTCCAAACTTACTACGAAACAAACCAAAAACTAAAAGCACAACAACTCTTCTTTAATCCCGAGAGAAGAAAAAAGAATAAAAGAACATCGGCAGGCAAGTTTTTATTCAGTTTGAAAATTTAATCTCCAGTAGTTTCATTTTTTAATAAAAATAAAAAGCGTCTGGCAAGGGTAAAAAATAAATAAATAATTTAGAAAGTTGAAAACAATGGTTGGATTAAACACTGTACGAGTTTTAAATAATAAAAACATTTTTTTCTAGCTTAAAAAAAATTTTTTTTAGTTCTGCATTTTTTAGCAGCTTTTGAAAGGCTTAATTTGACCTCGTTAACCCGAGCAGCTGTACCGAATCAAAATCAGTTATTTTTTTATTTTTCTGTACTCATGATAAGTATAAGAAAAACAATTATTGTCATAAGTAGTAAACAATTTTTAAAGTCTGGCAGTTGTAAAAATGTGAGTTCATATGTAAGGAATAATACATGTCCCGCAGTGATTAAAATATAAAACCTTTGAATTTTTTTTTTATTGTCTGCTCTCTGCTTGCAAAGCTAATGCTAAGTCCAAAGTAATTTCATAACTGCATACTATGCTTTTAATCCTTATAAATTTTCTTAAATACGCAAGTCTTACTTCTGCAAGTAATCACTTCTTATGAGTGAGTCTATTGAAATGAATTTTTATGATTATTGATTAATATTTTTCCTGCAAAAACGTAGATTTATAAAATGAATATTTCAATAAAAAAAAATATTAAAAAAACCTACAATTTAAGACAAAAAATAAATAAATAAGTCAATCAGAAGAGAATAGTTTCACGCGATATTGTACACCTGGTCTCGCGCGAGACTCGAAATCGAATGCGGAAGAGAGAAGAAAGAGGTTCGAGATCAGCATAAAAAAGCGTTGTTCATTAACGTAATGGAATGGGGGTGGGGTCTGATGCTTGGGTTACCTCTTTTGATGGATTTCCCACGAAAATCGGCACTTCCTTAATCTCGCGACCCGAAAGAAGACAACGGCACGCAGCTTGGCGTTTTCCTTTGTGTCGCGCTGCTCGCGGAATCCAGTGCTTTAGGAGCTCCGAGCTTACGGCTCCCGCGCTCTATAGAAAGGAGTCGCAAACTCGGAGAGAAAATGCTTTTGTCATGCTGCTGCTGGATAAGGTTCTTGAATTTTGGACAACGAGACAGCTGTTTATATTTTTGTTTTCATTGTATCATATTTTTAAAAGTGCTACAAAATATTATGCTTCACCTTATTTTATGGGGTTTATTTAAAAACTGTGCAAATTTTTTGATTTATTATTTTTAGGTAAAGGCATAACTTTGAATTTTAAAGTGGGAGATCCAGCTTTGATTCCTGGCTGGGCAAACCAAAATTTTTTTATCTTTCTCAATTCAATTCTTGGGGGTGGATATTCATTTAAATTAATTAAAATTCATTGAAATTTGGAATCAAACGTTTTTGAGAATTTTTCTCATGTTTGGGAAGCTGTGTTTCTAAGATGGAAATGTTAAAAACGTGGTAAAACCGTGCTCTGATAATCAATGCAAAGTCAGCATTTGGATTTTAGATTTTGAATTTTAAATTTAATAAATAATTAGTATATAGAAAAATAAAATTGCTTCAAAGTAATCATTTGATCACAAGATCATTTCAAATTTTTTGCTCTAGCCTAATAAGAAACTTAATATCATGAGTATTTCCTACCGTTGATAACTTGACGAATAATCGAAGCCTGGAATTCAATAATTCCTTCAGCGCAATAGGTACTCAATTTACTCCCAGGCACTGCTCAATTCGTTAACCCCGGATAAAAACAGATTGCGTTCTAATATACCAACTCATTCGTGACACGCGTTGCTCATTTTTATCCTCGCAGCTCGCTTATGAATTTTTACCAATTCGTCTGCAGTTCCTCATAAGAACAAGACGGAAAAAATATATTCATCTCGTTTATGCAAATCACATCAGCGCCTAAAAATGAAAGGGGAGGCACGCGTGCCATGAACGGGCTCTCATTTGAATTCGAATAGAGACGATTCGCGCCCGGGTATATATATACGCAACTACTCATCATTGAATACAAGGAGGGAGGAGGGGTGGGGGGAGAATGATATACGCGTCGACTTTTCGGGTATGCTCGCAATATGTCACCGACAGCCACTGCAAATATACCCGCCTTCTTGTTTGCGACAAATTCTAGATGCCGATGAGTTTTGTTCTTATTCCCGCCTTTTTTTTCAAAAACACCGAGAGCAGCTGCGAATGAGTGCTGAAGAGTAAAGTTTGCAGAAAAAAAAGTATTGAAGTGAAGATTGAATTTGGAATTGGCTTCGGCTAAAACAATAACGGCTTATTTTATCAAATCACTGCCGTCTCGATTGAGTCTGTGAGTGAAAAAATAATGGAGAAAATAAACTTATTTATAAACCGTAGTTGGCTTTCAGTTTCACCTGTGAATTAATTTTTATTTACCGTTGGATATTTCAACTGACGAGTATTAATAAATAATAATAATAATAATAACTTTATTCAGATGTATAAGTGATATGTATACATAAAACCGTAAATACATAATTTTGCATGAATGCAAAAATCGCCACTATGACTTTAATAAGTCAGCGCGTGGCCTGAATATAATAACTTATAATTAATTAATAAAATTTTAAATTTAAATTTACACTTAAAATTACTTTACAATAGATATAAGAATTACAAATTTTCAGATCATCTAAAAAAGCTTTAACGAAAGTATTTGTTGTGTGATTATCATCCTCTTTTATAATTCAAAAATATTCAACAATTATCAATAATCCATCTTTTTAAATTTAATTTTATAGACTTCTTGTTAGAAGTAATATTTTTCAAATCATTAGGTAACATGTTGAAAGTTTTTATCGCATTATAATGACTACTTTTTTTTAATATAGATTTTTTTATAGTAGGCAATGTTATTAATTTATTCTTAGTAATACTATTTGAGTTTTTATAAATATAACAGAGTTTGTCATAATGAAAAACAAGTGAATTTAAATAATACATCTGATTAATTCTCAATATATTTTTACTATATTTAAGTGAAATTCTTTTTAAGATTTTTTTCTGTAGATTAGAAAGTAAGTTTTTGGCATTTTTATAGCACCCTCCCCAAGCTAAAATACCGTATGAACAAAAACAATTAAATAGTGCATAGTAAATCATCATTAATGAATCAAAGTTCATAATTTTTCTGAGTTTGGAGAATACATAAAGCAAATATTTAGTTTTGTTAACTACATTTTTCAAATGTTTTTCCCAAGTTAATCTATAATCAATTGTGATTCCTAAATATTTAGTTTCTAATACTCTTTCTATGCTTACATTATTAATATTTATGTTTATATCTATATCACTGGGAACACTATTTTTGTAAGCACCAAATGTCATAAAAACTGTCTTTTTAATATTTAGTGATAGCCTATTTGCACATAACCAATTATTAACTATATCCAACTTAGAGTTCATATTATCACTTGATGACAACCAAGAATCTCCTTCACTTAAGATAACAGTATCATCAGCATAAGATATAATTGTACCATCTGTATTTTGGGTTAATAAATCATCCATATAGACAATAAAAAATAGGGGACCAAGAATAGTTCCCTGAGGAACACCCATATTTAAATATCTCATTTCACTATTGATTCCATCAATTTTGACGCATTGTTCTCTATCACTTAGGTAACTGCGAATAAGTTGTAGTGGATGATCTCTAATACCATATTTTTCTAGTTTATCTAGTAAAATATCATGATCCACAGTATCAAATGCCTTACTAAGATCAATGAAAGTGGCAATTGCATGTCTATTTAAATTCGTAGTATTATATATGTAATTTGATATGTATTCAAGGGCATCTTGAGTGCTTCTTTTTTTCATAAAACCGAATTGCATTTCTGATATTATCTTATTTTTTTTGAAAAAATTTTCCAGCCTAATATATATGATCTTTTCAAACACTTTTGCCAGATTGGAGATTAGAGAGATTGGTCGGTAATTGTTCATATCACATTTATCACCAGATTTAAAAATTGGAATAACCTCAGCAATTTTCAATGCGCGTGGCCATGTCTTCATTTCTATACATTTGTTGAAAATATTTACTAGAGGATTAGCAATAAAACAATTTAATTTTTTTAGAATTTTTACGCTTATTCCATCAACACCTCCACTTTTATTTTTTAGATTATTGATAGTTCCAATGATCTCCATAAAGTCAGTTGGATTGAGAAAGAGAGAGTTTTTATTAGGTTCAGTCATTTTGATTTTATCATTATTGTATGACTTTTGAATTTTTGTTGCTAACTTCTCACCAATTGTGCAAAAATGTTTATTTAGTTCATTAGCAATAATATTTATGTCGTTAATTTTCTCACCATTTAGATTAATTTCATTTATAACCTTCTTTTGTTTAGTTTTATTTTTATTTATTTTATTATTGATAAAAGACCACAATTTTTTACTATCATGAGAAATTTCTTTAACTTCTTCAGTATCTTGCTTTTGTTTTGCTTTTTTTATTAAAATTTTTAATATACTAATATATTTTTTATAATGCATTTTTGCATTTATATCTTTAGGATTATTTAAGCACAATTTATGTAATTTTTCTTTATTGACACATGAAACTATTATACCTGAAGTTATCCAATTTTTCCTAGGAATGTACTTTCTCTTTTTCTTTTTACAACATTTTTTAGAAGCAGTAATAATATTTTTAATGTCAGTTATCAAATTGTCAATTGCTGTATTTACGTTTAAGACTGTGTTATATTTGTTCCAGTTATGTTCTGAAGCTTTTTCTTGCAATTTATTAAAATCTATGTATTCAAAAGTTGTTTTTAAAGAATTTGTTTTATTAAGTACTTGATCTTCAAATTGAAGCAATAGAGGATAGTGGTCAGTAAAACCTTCTATTATTTTGAAAGATTTTATAGCAAAATGGTTAGTTTTTATAAATGCATTATCAATGCAAGATCCTTGTCCAATTTGATTATTACTTGGTCTGGTTATTCCATTAAAATAAGGAAGGTATTCTGCATTGGTAAAATTGTTTAATAAATCTAAAGCGTGTTTTGAAGTCTTTAGCATATCTATATTGTAATCACCTAGGAGACAATGATTAATACAATTTTTATTTCTAGATAGATAATCATTTAACAGTTTAAAAAATTTTTCATTTTTTGTTTGGTGAGATTTATATAAAGCTGATATTTTTAATTTAACTTTAGATTTCATATCAAAATTTGTACTAATAATTTTAAGATCTTCTATTACTTCTATTTCAGTAGAATGTGATAAATCTTCTTTTATGTAAACTATAACACCATCAGCTTTGTTAATAGTGCTATTATTTGAAAGTATCTTATAATTAGGAATTTTATAAAAATTAATTTGTTCAGGAGTCCAAGTTTCAGTACATATGATAATATCTGGCTTTTTTTTCATTCTTTCAATAAAAATATGTAAGTATTCAAAATTTGCATTTAAACTTCTAATATTAAACATTAATACTGTGAAATGATCACAATTGAGTATATCATTTAGAGCAAGTATATCAGGAACACTCTGTTCTTCAATTTTGAAATCATCTTCTAGAATAGAATCAAGATCTAAAATTTTACTTACTTTTTTGACTGTGGTTTGAAGCAGAGTTTAGATCAATATTGTTCTTGACGTCATATGATGTACTCATTATATTTATTTTATTTTTTGGCCAAATAGGTTGGATAGGATAATCTATGCTATTTATGGTTTTTTTCAGTCTGTATTTATAAGTTGTACATTTATCAAAATCAATCATTGTGTGATTAATATCTCTTTTTTCTGTTAGAAATTTGTTTGCAAAATCACAGTTTGCACATTTCTTAATATTCTGTTGATCACATTTATTAGTTTCATGTTTACCAGAGCATAAGAGACATGTTATCTCATACTCACATTTTCTACTATTATGTCCAAATTTACCACATTTTAGACAGGGTCTAACTCCAAATTCATCATAGAATTTACAATTTTGATGTCCTAAAAAAATTTTGTTATTATTATTTCTCAAATTTAAATATAAATTAGGACTAACTTGAACTAAGGCACCAAATTTTTCTTTTTTAGTTTTATAAATATTCAAAACAGAACACTTATCAGGTAAACTATTAAAATTTCTATTATTTAAGTCATCTTCAAGTTCCTGCAATTCATACTTAGATTCTATGCCCACAATTTTAATAATTGGGTATTTTAAAGATTGTATTTTAACCTCAAAATCATCATTTTTGAGTTTGCTTTCCAATGAATCTTTTACAATTTCAATATCACTTTTATTGTTACATTTAATAATAACAGAGTTGTCTTTTTTCTCAAAAGTGTTTGATATAGGTGCATTTATTGAAGTATGAATTGTTTTGACAACTTTTTCAAAACATTTTGTCTTGGATTTATCATTTTTGGGTACAATAATTAGATTAGGAACCTGGTTTATTTTTTTATTATTTGTAACTCCATTCTTCACTACACTAGAAAAGCTATTGAGATTTGAAGACTCTTTATTTTTTAATAGATCATTTAGTAGTTTATTTTCATTTTTTAAACTCTGATTAACTTCCCTGAGTAATTTATTCTCCATGTTGACTACACTATAAAATTCACTTTTGTTAAAATCATAATCAATCTGAGAATGAAAACTATCATCATTATTACTATCAGTTTCACTTTTTATCGTTTCTTCTTCACAGTTGTATTTGATTAATGCAATCAATTGTTTAGCTTGAATTGTTAAATCATCGTAGTTTAATTTCGAGGTTATGTTTTCTATCATACAATTTTTACAAATTACAAAAGATTCACTAACGATTTTGGCATTTTTTTGGTTTAAAATATCACTAGGATAATAAACATCCTCACAAATTAAACATATCACAAAACTAATCTTTTGCTCTGAATGACCTTTAATAATTTTCTTTTTACGAATATCAGGTGGCACATGCTTGGTAGGCAGCATGGCGCCGATGAAAATTATAATTAATAGTATTTTTCCTATCTCTGCAAAGTTGTGTTTACCGCGGGTATAAGCGAAGCAAACATTTAATAAAAAGGTCTACAGGTGGAACATATATGTTTATCTAAGCTGCATGATTAAAGGAAATAATATCGTAAATGAAAGTAACCTAATTAGTGGAATCTTAGGTAAGGTGGTATCAAACAAGACCAAAAGCCCGGGCGTAGACTAAACCGCGTGAATTATTAAGTTAATTTACGGTAAACTGAAATACCCAGGCCGTTCGAAGAGCAAGTTATGCCCCAGGAGTTGGTAGATCAGCCCTACTTAGTCCTTGGCAATAGCAGCAACAGCAGCTTGGGGCGTCTTAATCACGTAATTGCGCCCGCGGAAAAGCCGTGCTGTCGTGAATACGTGACCTTTTGCGGAACGCGGTTTGCTCCTGAGCAGCCGTATTGTACGGGAGCTTACGCTCGTAATTGTATTGATGTTATGGCTGGATTTGGGCTTTGCTTGGGCTTATTAAAAATTTATTCCTCTGCCTTTGTAGGATCTGTATTTGAAGTAATTGTCGTTTGACCAAATTGTTTTCGTTTGTGAGCTTTCATTTCAAAGAGCGTGCTTAGGCTGAATTAAAATGCTGTTGGACCTTAATCAGATACGTGACTTTTTTTTAAATTTTCTTGCCATTACTTAGTTTTGTTAATTTACAATAATCAGAACATTTTTTCAATTTGTAAAAACTAATGTGTATTCAAGATCATTGACCAATAATATTTTTAAAGTATTTACTTTTAAAAAACATTATAATCGACGACAAAGTTGACTCGGCTGAAACAATTAAAAAAAAGAAAGAAACTTCTTACGGTGTGTTTAAAATCAAAGGTGCAGGAGTGAGATGGGGGTAACGTAATTTACTAATAGACGCGCGTGATCTTCGGGCCCGTGCGAAGACAATACCCACCTCCGAGCGATATACTCAGCTTAATTGGTAGCATCCGATCAATTTCCCCCGTCAAAGTACACATCAGCCCTTTCACCGGCAGCGCAACAACAAAGGCCTCGGCGACTGATCGTGCCTACGTGTAACGTAGCCCAAAGACGCGTCTCGATGTCTTCTTTACTAATTCATACCGCGAAGATTACAGCGAGACACCCTCGAGCTCTTAGCTTTCGCGAATCGAATTTTACGCTTCGCGAGGTCTTCTTCTTCTTCTTCGGAGTGAGAAACCCTTTTCGCGCCTGCAATTATTTATCAAGGGATTCGTCACGCGCTCGGATTACGTCTTGAGGCTTTCGTTGCGTACTTAGCGTGCACTAGCACTCATTAGAGCTCTAGATCTCTTGGAGGGATTTTGATTAAAATTTGAGAGGTGTTTATGCGACCTGTTTGATCTTCGAGCCTCTTTTCATTTGATTTAGTCAAAAGTGCTTGCGTGTACTTCATTGAGCTATTTTTTAGTTATACAGGGATTATTGATTTTGATTGAAACACTGAAATCAATTAATTACACAACATTAATAATTTTTGTTGAAACGGTTGAAAAAGTATAAAAATTTGATAAAGTTTCAAGAAAAGAAATCATAAATTTACAAAAAATGTAAAAATTAAAAAAAATTTCTGCCTTAATATTATATATAGTAACTTGCTCAAAAACCATCCCCTTTACAGCTCACTGGAATAAATATTTTGCTTCAAGAAGTGAACATACTTCAATCACAAAGCTGAGTATTCTTTAAAGTCAAGCAGTGAGCTTTCAAAGACATCCTTGGGTTTCCATCAGAGATGAAGCTTTTGTGAAAAACTTCTTTAAATGTACGTTGAAAATTTTCGCCAAAAATGAAATTTTTTTATTTTAAAACCACCATATCTAAGATCAGTTAAAGAGTTTTATAAGTCACTCAAACTTTAAAACTACTAGGAAAAAATTATTTCAAATATTTTATAAAAAACCTCACATCGAGAATATTTTTTGAAATTTGAGAAAAATTTTTCGCGACATGTTCTAACAATGTCAACGACAGTTGGTTTTGGTCTACTATAGACCTAGCTTAATATTTTTTAATGCAGCAGCTTCAAAATCAAATTTGATAGTATTGATCCTGAAGTAATTGACATTCAATAAGCATAAATTCAACTCACTGTATCCAGTTCATCAAAAAATTTTGAGACAAAACTTTTTATAATAATTATTGCCACTCAAAAAGAATGGTTATAATCAAGATAAACGATACATTAGATTTTTCTTCAGTATTTTTTAAATATTTTTAAACTATTTTTAAATCAATACCAAGTTGTTGAAAATAAAAGTTGAATTAATTCTGATCTTATACTTTTATCGATTTGAAAGTTTCAATTTATAGTAAAATTTTGTCTTATAAGGTACCTGTACCTAGTATGGCCCCCCTAAGCGAGAAGCGATGTTGTGGCGAATCAAATCAATATTTTTTGACGTATAAGGTATCATTTTAAAGGTTAATTCAAGAGCTTTAAAATGAGACCATACGCGTTCGATTTTGATCAATGACCTTGAAATGACAGAGGATTTACCAAAACACGTTTTTTTAAGACACCAAAAATTTGTGTACCTAATATGGCCCCCTTGAAGTTATTTATTAATTGCGATTTGTTCCTATTTTTTAAATCAATCAGGGTATAAGATTTAAAAAATTTCATAATTTTCATTATTTTAAAAGTTATTTATTTAAAAATTGAGCCTTTTTTACAATTTTTTTTAAAGCTTTGCAACCAGTAGAAAAATTTTAACTTTAAATTTTTATCAAAGTTTGTTTTAGTTATAAAATGAAAAAAAGCTTTGAAATAATTAAATTTATTTTTCTAAAATAACATTAGGATAGGATTTTCTAAAAAGTGAATATGAAACTAAGGAATCTTAATATCGATATTTCTACTAATTCGCGGGGGGCCATATTAGGTACACTGCAGATAAAAAGTTATTTAAGAATAAAACCCGTAAGAAAACGATTTGAACAAAAACTAAAATCGCATTTTAAAGCTGAAACAATAACGAATCGAAGCTACTTCTGAAAATTTTGGTCAGGTGCGTCTAAATATTTTGGCAGACCATTTAATCACAACGTAAAATAATAACGAAGGTATACGAAACGAGTTTTAGCTATAAGGCGGGCGCAAAAATAATGTTCTAAACAGCTCAAAACTTCATAATTCAGTGTTTTTGACTTATTCTTACCTTGTAGAGATGCCGCATATCGATCATATTCAAAATAACAGGGGGGGGGGGGCATATTAGGCACAGGGTTATATTAGGTACACCTACCTTATAACAAATTAATTCGTCATTTACTCCTGCAATTTAAATTAAAATCCAATCAAGTTTTTGTAGCTGTAATTTATTGAATTAATAGCACTTTTTATCGCAAAGATGAGAAGGAAGATAAGCAGATGCAAACCCCGTAATATTCACGCAAAGCGATTATTCCAAACAAAGCTAAAGTACGCCTCGTAATATCCCAACGCCGCGGCCGTAAAAGAAAAAAAAAAAATAGTCCCCCTGGGTGTAAAAATTTATTCGGCGTGTATGCATGCCAAAATTCAGGTTCCGCACACGCGAGTGAATTACTTTTCCATAAAACTACAATAGTCTCTCATCGCAGCCGCGCGCCACAAATATGCACGATAGCTGTTCCGAAAAAAAGCGGCCGCCCCGATAATTTACGCTTACTGCTCGAACATCGCAATTCTCTTTCTGCTCGATCGGCAAATGTGTGTCGCGGGCTTGCCCGATGTATGTAATAAAAGCAACCCAGCTCCTCCCCCAAACCTGATAAACGTATATAAATCTGGCCTCCCCGTATTCATCGTCAGCCGAGCGTCCGGTGCTAATAGCCACATTGATTCGTCGCGCTTTTTGACGCCCGGGCCCCGGGTATATTACACATGTGCACCGCTGCGTACCACCACCATAGGGTTATAAATCCTCGGGTTATGGATTTTTCCAGAATCGGTGAATATCACTGTGTGTATCTCTATTGTCTACTTACTCCGGGTCCTTGTGTATTCTCTCTCTTTTTTTTTTTCAAGGGGCGATTATGAGTGTCCAAGCTGGAATCGTAATCACAAATCTCAGGGGTGGCTTGCTCAGTTTTTTTTTATTCATTTTGATGCCTGATACTTACAACAAATAAAATTTATCTAATGATTTTTTTATAAGTTAAAACAAAAGTTTCATTTTGCGATCAATAAAAAAAGTATATCATAACAGCAAAAACAAATAAAAAACAATAATTAAGTGTTAATAAAGTACATCATTCAAATAATAATAATAAAAATTATTTCGACAAGTAAGCAAAACAAACAAGAGCTTTTTAAAAGTCCATTAATATCTCGTAATATTGCGTAGGGAAAAGAATTCATGCACCGAGCGGGTGTATAAATCAACTCCTTCGAAGCCATAAATACCCAATTTATGCATAAACGGCTATAAATCGTATCGAAGAAAGGCTCAAGCAACCCGGCTAATTAATCTTTCCAGCGGCGCTGCCTGCTCGCGGCAGGACTGCAAGGGGGTGGTCACCCGCTCGAAGAAAAGGAAGAAAAAGCGGGCTCATTGTTTCCGAACGCCCCCCCCCCCCTCTGTCCGACTACTCCCCATAGACCATAGAAAAAAAATAGGGGGGGGGGGATGCTGGACGCACTCGATATTCAATGTAATATCGGCGGTCCACCCCGCACATCTCCATATCGCGCTGACCTCCCCCGAGGGTCGATATAAAGTATAACCCGAGTCGAATCGGAAAACCACCCCTCATGGAGAGAAGGCAAATCCGGGCCTAAGCACTTCCGGTCGCTCTTCTCTGTCTCTCTCCCCGCTTAATGACGTCGTAAATTCCGCCTTGGACCCCCCCCCCCCCCCTCCTGTGTGCAATTTTTTCAGTGTCCAGCCGAGGGGATGGCAGTAGTGTCAAAAATTGCGAACAATCCTCCTTGGCTAATCGCGTTAAAAGCCCCGTGAAAAATGTTTTCGATAAAAGCAGATTTTTCGAGAGGCTACTGCACGTTACAAAAGAGTAGTGGACGTGATTAAATTTCGAGCCGGATCGAATTTTATAATACGTAGGATAAGGGTCCACTCGAAATTTCAAACGTACACGTGTTTGACCATAAATTATCGTATAAGTACCCGTAATCACATTTTTATTTATGAACTTTTATTTCTGATCACTCTTGCTTCTTTGCAGTTTTCTATGTTTATGAAATGTTCAAGATAAAAAAAATTTTAATGGATTAGACTTGAATGATCTAAATGAAATATTACCTTTTTTTAAATACTGCAGTATGTATTGTAAAATCATAATCAAACCGAGATTCGAAGCTGTAACCACCAAATTATGAGTCTCACATTTTCCATTGAATCTCTTTATTAGAGAAAAAGTCTTCGTCTTTCAATTTTAGAATAAATTCGCTTAGCTGAAAATTAAAAAAACAACTATAATCGGTTTTAAGTCTTATCCAGGAAAATTAATTAGGGTAAAACTTGTATTTTCTTTGCCGATGACCACTTCTCTCTCCGATAAATCAGCAGAAAAAAGAAAACTGCACCAAGCTTATTTTTTTGGTGGGCAAGATAAGACAAGACGGAAAAAATTTAGGATTCGGGTGGAAGTTTATGATCGTCTACCGGTTGATAGTGTCGTGGACCCCGGGCGCCGTCCGCCACACCACATTTATGTTATAAAGTAGTTATATTTACGCCGCGATGCACTCAATTGCAGCGATAAGAGCCGCTACCAACACCGCGATTCGCTTACTTTACTGCTCCGAGCAGATACGCGAACGCGGAAGCTGCTGGCGCTGGCCTACACAGGAAAGCTCTTGTTTCGTTGTTATCTCCGAGTTAAGTGACTGGGGTCAAAAAATTCGAAGGAGGAAAAAGAAAACTTGCACGGGATGAAGTTTTATCGGAAAATACTTAATCTTGTACCCCGCCTTGTTACTGGAAAATTATATCTATGTTTCATGAAACTTTTTTGCTGAACAAAAAACTTTTCTAACAAAGACAAAATACAAAGTTTTTAATTTGATTTCTTCCAATTTATGATAAGATTTTAATTACATTTTTATTTTTACTTTCGATTGAACAGTGACAGCTACTCTAACTCTTATAACCTCTAGTTCAGAAGTTCCAGCAACTGCTCTCAGGCGGCAGCACGTACTTGAGCGAGCTTTGGATTTCTTCTTAGCTGGAGACTAAAAGTCTCGCTGACAGTTTAAATATTTGACGTGATTGAACATGAATAAAAAATATCAAAATAAGTTTTTAATTATTTGTACAACCATAAAAAATATATTTTTTTTAATTAAACTTTCTGAAAAATATATATCTACATGACAAAACCGTTTACGCACTCATTAAAGATGTTCATATTTTAAATTTAAAACAATAAATAAGTGAAAAACTAAAAAAAATTTATTTTTCCTTATTCTCAAAAAAAAAATTAAAAATTAAAAAAATTTTAGGGGCTTTGATTTTGATATCAGTTTTTTGAAGATCCATTTTACCTTTTATTTTTTGCAACATTTTTTTTCAAGTTCATTACAACTGAATTCGAATTGAGCTTTTTCGTCAAGTCATAAAATTTTATTACAGTTTGTTTACTACTCAAGGTAGTTGTAAAGAAAAAAGTTGTTTGTTCCAGAACTTCATCACTACTTTACAACTCCCAATAATTGTAAAAACATCTTCTGTTACATATGTGAGATCATACATTTCCTGAGTAAAAAAACCTCAAGTGTCAAAAAAATAAAAGCTAACAAATTTAAAAACTACTTTTCCCCAGAAAGCAACACCAAAAAAGTATAAAAGATTAAAGTGATAAATTTGTTGATTTTAGTCACGCGATACAGCTGAATAATCATAGTTCCAGATTCGTCTCGCACCCTCCATAAATATGTAATACTTCCCACATCGACTGTCCTCCTCCTCCTCCCTTAACGTCTGACTAAACATCTATTTCTCTCCTCGCGGCGGGCTTTGAGCGCGGAGGCTGAACCCCGTGTTTTTGCCTCCAGGATGGCGCGTCCGGGTCGGTAAATCACTCCCGCGAAAGGAAACACAATACTCGTACGCGAATGCAGTCACCGAAAAGCAGCGTCCCAAGGGAGAGCCCATAAGTCAACCGGCTTGTATTACCCCGAAAATACTTTAAAGTGCCACTCAGTACTCGCGTGTGCTTATAATCTCGAGCGATATGTGTGTAGGAGTGCGAGACTGCTACGGGGGGGATGATGCTTTATTGCCGCCTAGGCTTTGAATGTCCGGCGACGTGGAAAATGGATTTTCTAATGTTGTGCTTTTCGGAAGTGTTGGGATATATTATGGCTACGAATTCGCAAAGTTGTACCTTCATCTCTCTTATTTTCACTGTCAACAGGCTGCTTACAACCCCCCCGTCCAGAGTACATTTTAATGGAACGTTACAAACTTTCGTGCTTAAGGGAGTGTTTGTTTGTTTTTTTTTTTTTTTTTCATGTTCATAATGATGGCCTTTCTGAACTTACGTAAACTTGTTTATATTTCACTCCACAATGTACCATACCATGCAAATTGTAATTAAAAAATTCTTTTTATCAAGTTTGATCAAAATCTACATCGAAGGAACCACGGGATAATTTTGGTTCCATATGATTTTCCAAAAATACTCTGTAATGGCAGCATTACTGTATGCAATTATATTTCTGACATTAAAATAATGAGATTAAAGTTAAACTGGAAAAGCTTTGCTTTAATGAAAAATTCAATTAAAACTTTTCCTCCGCTCGCTCGTGGGTTGTACGAATCAATTTTCGTAGTCAAATATCAAAAGACTCAGCTGAAATTCCTCTCATGCATCTCCATTCTTCATCCCCTGGCTTCCGATCAAAATTCGTAATTACAGTTTAATCAAAACTCCCGACCCTCTTATATGAAAAAACCAGTGAAAACAACAAGTCCCTCGAAAAAAGAATAATAAAGACAACAAAAAAAGGGATCCACAAAGAATCCCCGTTCAAATTCAAAATGCAGCAACATACGTCCTCCTCGAATCGCAGAAAAACGATAAAAGTCCGGGGGCATTGAAAGCGAAATTCCCTCCAGATTTTCACTTTCCGGAAACTCGTCCCGGAAGCTCTCGATTCCGTACTGCGGGCTTTAATTCGAAGGAGCCGCGCCGTCCCAATTAGTCGAAGAGCTCACAATGTATCCTGCACGACTTCCCCCCTCGCTGTATGCACGCGTACCCGCGACAATGAAGTATTTTGTTTTCGGGGCCCCGCGATGTATGCAGCCCGGCATTCAGCAGTGCAGATGTGCGTGATGTATCGTTAGGGATTCAGGACGAGATAAAGCAAAGGAAACGCGGACGTTGATTGGCTTCAGGATTTAAATCATCGATTACTTACTGCCTTGTCAATGTCGCGTTGTGATTATGACTTCGAAATTGGAAACGAGAATGAAAAAATATTTGTAAAGCTCGGCTGCTTTGGAGATTAAAGTTTTTGAAATTTAACAACAGTTTTACAGTAAAGAAAACAATTTTTTTATTTTTAATAAATTATTTATTTGACAAAAAATTATTTTTTCTTACGAGGTTATTTCAGCTGAAACAAATGCGCCATAATTAATCATTTGGAGGATAATTTAGTACCCACCCGAAAAAAAAACTGCTGGAAACGAGTAAAACTTATCGCTTCCTCTCGAGCTTGCCACTCGAAGATGAAAAAACTCGCAGCGATAATGATTCCTATGCAGAGGAATACAGTGAATGACGCACTCTCTTCGCGAAAACGCGGATATAATGGAGTGCGTTTGTTGTTTCGTCCTTTTTCCCGTCTTTTATCCTCTTTTCTTAGCTCCGCGTAGCAGATCGGAAGTGTATCATAAGTTACCGAAAAGGACGCTCTCGGTAGCCGAGTCTATATTTCATGCTTTTGTTCGATTCTGTCGAGCATTATTTTAGTTTACGTCGTGAAATGTCGTCGTCGTCGTCGTGGTCTCGCCCACGTGAATCCAGCTCGCCTTTTTCCTCGCTTTTGCGATTTTGCTTCTGATGAATACGACTTACTTCCTGCACGACAATATACACTTTTTTATTTCTGTTTTGGTAAAACATTATTGTTGGACTTAGTGAGCTGGAAGAGCTTATGATAGTTTCAGCAAATGAAGTTTACTCTTTGAATAAAAGATTCATCTTTATTATTATTATCTTTCCTTTGAGTACAGATCTTTTATTATTGTTTTAAAAGCATAATCAAAATTTTTCCTCAACCAATTAATTATTCTTTTTACATACTTACATTGTCGCATGATAATTTTATCGTAAATTATTTAGTACAGATTATAAAAATAAAAACTGTAAGCTTTAATTTTGATGACAATAAAGAAAATATTTTTTAAAATAATTTCTATCAGATTTTTAGAAAAGGTATATTCATATTTAAATCGTGCTGATAAAGTTCCCACTTCCCAGTAGACTTTAGGTAATCCTCCCTGCATGTTAAATTTATACACTCTGTGACACTTCTTAATAGTCAAAAAAGGTAAAGTGCTTTAAATTATCTAGACGAAAACTTTGTTATTAATTAAAAAAAATTTTACGCTTGTCCCGCAGTAAAATGGTTTTTTTTTAATTTTTGGACCATACATCAATTAAAAATGATCTACAATCTGAAACTCATCGAAATACAATCAAGAAATTACTTATATTTCAAGGAATTCTGATTCTATTCTTTCATCGCCTTCAAAATTCATAATTTTTTTATAACAATTTCAACTAAAAAATATGATTTGATCCCCGCAGTGACAGTTTTCGCTTGAAAGGGAGAGGAGGTAGAGGAGAGGTTTTTGGTACAAATGTATCCTTATATGCAAAGGGATAGTGTATGAAATCAATAATTTTTTCTTCTAAATTTCTTCAGCTCAATTTTTTGTGATTTATAAACTTTTAAATCACTTCCCTTTTTCATAAAAAAAAAAAAGGTAAACTAGGCCAAAGTCCAATCTTCTTTGATTAAAAAATCCACTCACGAAAATCACTTGCTAACCCCATAAAGCATTCTATGCAAACAGCTTCAGGCGTTGGAAAAAGAAAGAAAAATAAAGAGCGAAAGAGGTCCTTGCTCCCTGAAAAAATTTATCTATCGAAAGCAAGGGTGTAAAAGACGAAGACCGTAAATCTCGACGATCCACAACTTCTAATACCATCGCGTGCCGGCGAAAAATTTTGCACTTCTCTCTCGACTATAGGTGTAAAAGTATTCTCGTGGCTTCTCGCAGGGTAGGTGTACATAAACCGATGCATTAACAAAATAACGTTATAAAATCCAGGCGCAAAAAGTGTAGCTAAAATAATGAGTAAGAGCTCGTAAACTGCTGTACACATTGTGCGCACGCAACCCTACTTGAAATATCCTTATCGTCTTGGCATCTGAGAAAAAGAGCGAACCGCAAGGTTTATTGGCCGAGCTTTTTATCGGGACTTTTAATCGCACCACTGACGGGAAACAAAGTTTTCGCTATTCCAACTGTGTTGTTGTTTTTAATGGGAATTATTAAGTGATTACCCTATGAGTTAGTTGTACTTTTAGTCAGACAACAAAGCACACGTCAGAATTTGTACGCTCATTTCATTCATTCAAGATTATGTTTCAGGTAAACAGCTGTTGATCGATTTAGCAAAGTAACAAAAGTAGTCATTGGAAATCACATGTGCATTTTATCTTTTCAAAATAAACATGGAATGTTTTGATTCAATAAACAATTTATTCAAATACCTTACTTTTAAACCAGTGCATAGCACGTAATGAAAATTTATTTATAACACAATTTTAATTATTAATTATAATGATATAAGTTATGATAAGAAAAAGTTTAGAGATTACAGTACGTAGGGGAGAGTGGGGTATAACGGTGCGGTTAATTTCAAATAATGATAAAAAGTAAAGTTTACCCTTTTAGGAGAATTATTTTAGTAAGATCGATTACTAGTGAAAAATTCTATCAAGTGGCTAAAAAAAAAAAAATTATTTATTTAAAATTTTAATTGTTATTCAAGAAAAACTGGGCGCACCATTTATGCCCCGCTATTTTTGTTGGTAGGGTACAAAACGGTGCGCTGGGAGGCACGAATGGTGCATCGTTCAGGAGTGTACTTTAACCTATAACAGCTGCTCGTCGATGATATAAGAAGTGGTATTGATAGGAAATAAATTAATGTAAACATTAATGTAGACAATAAAAAACAGATATTTCATAATAAAATGACTTTTTTATTAAATTTCAGTTAAATTCACTAATATTTAAATATACTTTTTATCATCAATTAATACTTTTAAAATTTAGGAACATAGTTTCAAATAGAATCAAGAATTTTTAACAATCTTAAAAATAAAATAATACTTGCTTACTATTTTAACACTTATAAATTTCAGTTAGACTGAACATTTAACGCTTAGGAACTTAAATACTTATTTAATTTATTAAAGCAAATTAAAGCAGATTTCTACGAAGAGATGTTTGTGGGATCTTGAATTCCTTTGCGAGGCTTCTGATTGACTGACCTTTTTCAACATTTTCTTTAATGACTTTCAAGTCTTCTGCACTTATAGAAACTTTTCTCGTTTTTAAAATGTATTTACGCACCATTTGTAAAAGGTTTACTGTGTAATTGGTTTTATACTTTACTTGTACTAATAAAAAAAAGCAAAGTGCAAAATTAAATCAAAGATACAGCTGAATTTAATCTAACACGACGCCATGACGTAAAATTCTAGAATAGGTACAAGATGCTCATCTCGTTATCTACAGATGATCACTGAGGCACCAATGGTGCACCATTTCTGCCCCTCCGAACCGCGCCGTTTGTACCCCTCTGCATTTTTTTTTTTATTTGTTAATTATTTTTATGTTAAATATTATTTCATACATTTTAATTAGCATGAAATTTAAGTTGAAATCCAGAATTTTTCAATGGTACCATTGAATCAGTGTGAGTATTTTTTTTTCATCGTAAATTTTAAACTAGAAAGGTTCGACAAGATTCACGAATTTGGAGGACTAAACTCCTATACCGAATAAATATGAATCAAAATTTTTTCAAATAAAATTTTTTGTACTTAAATCTAGTTCATTCAATTTGAAACAAATCTATAAACAGTTATAGTTAAATTTTATTTTTTTTAAGTAAAAAAAATGCAAAACCAGTTTACCCGCCGCACCGCTTATACCCCACTCTCCCCTACCAGGGTAATAATTAAATAGTTTCATTAAAATTTTATTACTTTCATCTTTATTCAAATGTTTCAATCAAGAACAATTAAAATAATTGTAATATGCAATGTAATCTTCGTCTGGATTAATAAAAAAACATGGTCGGAAAAATGAAAAAAAAAATGGTGAACCGTGAATATATTCATAGTTTTATTTTTTTTCTGTTAATTTATAATTATATTCTGAGTTAAAAAAAAAAAAAAATTATAAAAATACTTTTGTAAAGCAACTATACGTATACTACATGATAAATCAAAAAAAGCTGCATTTGAAATTATGTTTACAAATATTTTCACAAAAAATAATTGGTAAAGAGTATTATTAAAAAGGTATCAATGTTTTTCCATGTAATCAATCAATTCGTTCACTATTCCTTCGAGTCTTTTTCGATACTCCTGGTCTTTTTCCATGGCCTTGAGAACAAAATCTTTTCGACTTTTAAATGAATATTCTTGGAATTTTTCAGCATCTTTTCCGTACTCACCAGATAATTCATCGTTCAATAAGACAATAGGAAAAAATTGAACTGCTGTAACCAATCCACAAATTCGCTTTTCTTCTACATCTTTAAAAACTTCTTCCAAGGTCATGAATTTTTTCACATCATATTTATTTTTCCTCAGATTTTTTATTAGTTCTGAATAATAATGTTGGATTAATTCTTTTTCGTTCTTCTTCCTAACTTCTGACAGTGAATCCAAATAAATTAACTGAAGCACATCAATAATATACGAAGTGTAAGTTACTGATTGATAATCAACCAGTCGGCACTTAAGCTCGTTACTATTAGCCGCGAACATAATATTATTCGTCCACAAGTCACTGTGACACAAAACATTTTTTTCATCTTTAATAGGTTTCATTTTTTCCAGCATCAAATCGTAAGCTGCAGGAACTGAACTAAAATTCAAATTTAAATTTTTTCCTACAGCTTCTGCAACTTCAATACCTGTAAGCAACCATTTCCAACAAAAATCACCATCATTTATAAATGTTTTTTCTTTAAAAAATCCCGAGTAAACTTCGTTCAAAGGTTTTTCCAATGTCTTCTCTAGTATAAACGATGATGCGTGGTAACGAGCTACAGCTCCCAGTGCTGATTTCAACTGATCCACCGATAAAATTCTTTTTACCACTTTTAAACCTTGAGGTTTCAGATTTTCCAGCACGATGATGTTATTCTTGACAAGGTAGCTTTTTGGTAAAAATGGTTCAGATATCGAGTGATTTAACAGTTGCGGTACTACGTCATTGTAAAATTTGGCCTCCTCGCGAAATATCAATTTATTATATTCGTTGACGGTTGGAGCGATTGATTTCGCAAAAAATGTCAAGGTTTTATTTTTGTTTGGTTCACTTTTAACAATAACTTCAATTATCAGCATCTTTTGATCACTTAAATAACCTTGAACTTCCGAAGAGAAAGGCTTCAACTCAAACTTAATAACTTCAAGACTTTCGACCGATAATGACTTTTTAGCAACACTTGTAGCTTCATTCATTGTTATTTCACTCTCCATCTTAACTGTTGGAAACCACACCTGAAGAGTGATGCAACTACGCACGCATAATGTAAAAACTCTGTTTTAGTACGAGACATTGCGCCCGAAACATTATCTGCAGACAAGTAGAAGATTGCAATCATGTATCGAATGGAAGATGGAGGTCAACTACTTCTCCAGCGACAGTAATGTTAACATAAATATTTTCAAAGTAGTTTCGTCATCGTTGCAAGTATACCTTGAAGTTTTTTTAGAAGGCGGGGTTTTTGAAAAAAAATTGAAGTCTAATTTTTTTAATGAAACAAAATTGATTGATAACTCATTTATTTTTATTATTAAATATTACGCATCATTGGTACCTATAACTACAAAATAAAGAAAAGTTTGCGTTCGGCTAAACTTCTTTGCTAATAAAAATTCCGGTGCTCTTAATTTATTTTCACAACGAGCCAAATAGCTTTTTTTTTTTTTTAATAATCTTTTTGATAAAATTTTTTTTTTAACTTTGTTTCGTAAGAAAAAAATTTTACAACCATATTACCCTACGTAAAATATGTAAGCTGAATTTTCATCTTCAATAAAAAAAAAAAAAAAAAAAAAAAAAAAAAAAACTCATAGAACTTATAGTTAATAATAAAGCAATTTTATTATAAGCTTGTTGTCGATCATATCAAAATCAGATATTTTTTCAGGCACAAGATTTTATCAGTTTACTAATCTTATCTTTAAAAGTAGCCTATAAATGTTTATACTTTTATTTAATGAAAAGTTTTAAGGATTTATTTTCATCACGTTAATTGTTATAAATTGTTGACCGTACTAAATTATTCATCCACTTTTGACTCAGAATGTGAATTCTGCGCAATTAAAAGTAAAATATACATATCCATTGATTCATAGTGCGAGGGGATAAAACAAGAAACGGAAACGTACTTAGCCCGGAAAGCGTCTTGGCTGTAAGCTTGTACAGGAAGCCGGCATTATATATTAGCGCGCGAGCGACATTAAGAAGAAAAAAAAGGCTTGCGATGGATATAATAAAGGGTCAACAGCCCAGACGACGAATCGATTGAGATTGTAGACACACACAAAAGGGCGCGCGCCAGCGACTTCTTTATGTCTTGAATTCTTTATGAACAGCCTCGAGTTTATTATGCCGTGACTCCTCGTTTGCAGGTAGTGGACGAAATGCAAATCGCAAAGGTGGTGGACGGCTGAATCTTTCATGCCCCACCGGATTCACCCCTGGAATGAAAAGCTTTTGAAAGCTCGCAAATTTATAATTGTTTTTATCATTTTTATTTTGTATTAGAAATATTGATTTCTCGAGACAATTTGAATTTACCAACATTATTTTAAAATAAAATTAATTAGTAAAAAAATATTGTCAACATAAGTTTTGCAGTCTCCATAAACTGCATTTTTATAACATCAAAAAATGAATCTTTTGATCTCACTCGCTTGAATAATGAAAATAATCGGGTTTCGCATGAAACTCGCGCTAAATACACAAATAAATATGCAGAAGATTTCGTGAGAAAAAAACATGCAAAAAAAAAGCACTGAAAATCTGAACGTCGAGCTTACCCCATTTTAATCAGAGTTAATTAAAAAATATTCCTGGGAAAGTTAAACATTCGTTTAAGCTCGCGAGTAAATAATCTCCTCGGTGGTCGCTCATTACAGCCAAAGCATAATATAATGGCACGAAAAAAGTGTAGAGGCGGATTCTTTTTCATTATCGATAATTAACTCAGTTTTCCCGGACGGGGCAAACACGAGCGAAAAAATATTCCCGCCGCGTAAATTTAACCCCCCCGATCAGCGGCGTACTCATTCGCTCGTCTCTATTCATGCGCACGCTCCGTACAGCTGAAAAAAAAAAAATATACTGCAAAATGAAAAATTTTAAGTCGTGTAGACACAAAGCTTGATAATCCATGGAATTTTCTGCTGCAAGCTTCGAGGTAAAAAAAAAAAAAAATTAATAAAGAGAACGATTGTGTGTGTTGGTATTCGCGCAGGGGGTGCAAGATTGCGGCTGACTGTAAGATACTGATCTGGCGGGGCACATTTATCCTCGAGTAAACATCAGTAGATTTTCTCTTTCGGGGTGGTGTCTTAAGATAGTTTTCTCACGTAGCGGTGATTTTTACGTTTCTTGTTTATTGTAGCCTGTAATTGGCAAGCTCGGGGAACAGTCAGACAACTAATGTGTTGTTAACGCAATTTATTGATAGTACAAACTTTTCTAATATTCTACGAAATGAAAAAAAATAGTTTAGTGTGAAGGGATTGTGGTAACTTAAGGATAGGGGTTGCACAATCGATAAATGTACTTCTAGAGCCTACATTTTTCTATTTTTAATTTTCCATTATATTTTAGTTAATACTTATTTTTGTCAATTTCAAAAGTATGAATAACGTCAATATTATTCACGTTCAATTTGAGAGCCGTCCATGGTCATAAAAAATCGAGTCTCTCCGACAGTCTTAAAAAGCGACAGCTTTTACGAGGTCCTAAACCTAAGCAGCATCATTCAACAGCCCAACCAAGTTCTTTTGAAGATCTCATTTCGTGCTAACTACACGACCAGAAGATGACTTTTACAACTTACCCAAGGCGTGCTTAAACTTTTTTTTCAAAGGTCGGCCGTAATTTTTGTCGCACCTCGTAAATCACAAACTCGTTGAATGTGTTCGACGCTACAGCGCTCTGCAAAACGTGGGATTAATCAACTTTATTTTCATCCTTGTGACGAGTGATTTTTCAAAGGTTTTCAGTGGAATATGGATTGATTCATTTGCGAGTGGGAGCGCATTATTTTTTCACGGGTTTTACCGAGATGCGAAAACAGGATTTGTTTATTGATATCGAATAAATTAATCCTCTTTTTTACAGCAAAAAGGTAATTTTTAAAATAACTTTTTACCAATAATTATAATTATTTATTTAAATTAAATTATAAATAATTAAAGCTTTGCGTGATATAATCAAAAATTGATCGTTTTAAAAAATTAAAAAAGTCATTACATGTTTTTCAAAAACAAATTAATCCAATCTCAATCTCTTTCATCAGATATAAATTAAACTTTTTACCTGTTATGGTATTACTGGAAATTTTTTGATAGACTGGTATGCTATTTATTACAGATCATGCTATAGGAAAAAAATACAATCAAATTTTTTTCTCAGAAAATATAAAATAAATTTATTAAATTAAAATTTATGTTAAAGAAGAGAAACTAACTAGATTTTTGCTCAAATTTATGACTGATTTAAAAGTAGTAAAAATTCACTGCGTGAAGAAAAATTTAATTTTTTTCCAAAAATGAAAATAAAAATCTCTTGTCTCTCACAAGTCGCAAATTGCCTTCAACATACAGACATAATTGTTAAGCGTATCCTTTCAAGACATGCAATCATCCAAAAGATTTGTCTTTTAATTAAATTCGAAGTCGTCAAATCCATTATACGATAAAGTATATAAGTTTAATCTCCTTATGCAAAGTAATTGCAGAATAGCATGCTATAATTATCTAACGTCTGCGTGGCTTAATTATTCAAAGGATCTAAATTTTCGTAGCTCTCACGACTGAAAACAAAGCAAAAAAGGAATGAAATCGTGAATGAGTGTTGGCTGACGTGTTTACTCAGCGTTTCACAAGCTGTCGTATTATATTGATTTGGTAAGCACTGTAAAAAAAAAGCTTGGCCGCGGAGTGGCCCTTTTTTTGTCGGCAAACTGCGACTTCGCTTAGTACACGTAAGCGAGTCTCTTTTGCAATCGCGTGACACGAGAAGAGACGAATGCCGACGGCTTTTTCGCGCGCGGATATATTTACTTTTTTTTGCCATTATTATTCACCCCCCCCCCCTCCGGTATCGAATAAAAGGGTGTTTCCACTTTTTTTTTTATCGTTTTGAGTTCTTTATCGCGCGTGAAGTGCGGTAGTCCGTTCGCGGAATCGGACGCTTGAATTTACATTAAGAACCCAGTGTTTGCCCGACAATTTCGCTACAAGACTGCGAGCAAACACCACTTTTATTCTGATTCATTGATGTTTTACGTTTCTTTTTTCGGCCCTTTGTTTTGTACATTCGGTATTTGAAAGCTGTGTTTTGCAAGCGAACCTGATATCCCCAATGCGGAAATTTAAATTATTTTTATCTGTATACGATCTTGACGAGAGATGTCTCTGATTTTCTTGCTGTCTCGCAGGGCGTTTTCTTTGTAATACAGTCTAAAACTGAAATTAAGTTTTTTTTACAGCTCTAGATATGTAAAGGCTTCAGGTTAAATTATCTTAGAGATATAAAGCCTTGATATTTTTGCAAATTAAATGCTGTAATCGGTAATTATTCAAATTATAATTTTATTTCAAAGACTGAAAAGGTAAAATTAATAAATAAATGATTCAATTAAATTTCAATCAGATTAAATTATTTTATAGAAGAATAGAAGAAATGAATAAGAAATCGCAGCAGCTAGAATATTCTTTCGTGATTCTTTTGGCAAATTTAAAGTGTTTAGAGCCTAGGATCCAATTTCAATTAATATTTTGTTAAAAATAATATTTTTCAAAGATTTTTACTTGAAATTAAATTGATATTTTATTGATTACATTGATTTTTATGTATGATTCTTTTTGTGATTCTGAAGTGCATGGCCCCTCGAAATTTTGAATAAATTGAATCAGTATTAAAATGTGGAGGGTGATGTTCAATAGTCAATAAATATCAATTCGAAGGGTAAAAAAAGGAGAAATAACAGTACATAAAAAAAGATTTCCTGAAAGTAATTATTAATTTCTCACCATCCCGAGCATGTATTCGCAGACCAAAAAAAAACCATTACAGCAAGACTAAAGATCATCTCCGATGGGCGGGTGTCAAATGATCCTCGAAAAATCAGCGTGAAAGATCGGACAAATGGAAAATTCTCTCTCCGTGACAAGTCGTGAGATTAAGTCCGAGATCCGATCGGACACTCAATTATTATTCCCACCACCCGCGTCTGCAGCTAGCATAGAAGACGAGCCGAAAAAAAAAAAAAGATCGTTTATCTAGGAGCCACATTCGACGCGGCGAAGTCACGTGCGCGAATTAATAACGAAACGTCAAACGTTTGAGGACTAGATCGAATGGTCCTGCAGATGCAGATGCGCTAGCGTTGAACCGCACGTGTCAACGTCGTTAGTACGCATACCTGCCCTTCTTTTCGGGAATTTTCAGGAAGGGCGGGGGAGGGGGGTTGAAAGGGGCGCGTGGCACCCTCGACCGAAGATGAGTTCATTTGTTAATGTTTTTTCGGACTATGTGATTAATCTTCGTTTATGGATGGAATGGGCGGGTGCGATTCTTGTAAGTTGAACTTGGATTAGATTGATTTGAAAGAGATTTAAGATTTGTATGATTTTTTCTGACGTGTAAAAAGCGATTTTATATTATTATATTATTATTATTTATATAAAATCATTTATTACTATTTTTTAAGAAAACTCTAGTTTTAGGAAAAAACACAGTAATTATAGTTTTTAAAATGTATACATAGAGGAACTGAAAAGTCGAAACAGTCCTTTCAGTACACTACTCAAAAACAAAATTGAACTCTTCGAAACATGTTCATTTAAATCCTATAAAGTATATATATATACTTGAATTATAGTTTGCTGAAAATAACTAATATTGACCATGCTTTAATAATAACAATACTATATATATAACAAATTTTAATGGCTAGATACTTTAGAAAAAATTTGTTAAAGGGACTTTTTTGCACTGTGTTGTAATTTGTTCTTATATTTTTTTTGGAGACACAAAAAATCCGAAACTTTTAGTTATACATATTTTCAAAATATATTTCATCAAAATTAATTTAGTTTGACTGGAGTAAAACTAAGAAAAAAAGTAATTTTTTAAAAACTTGAATACATTATTTTTAAACAAAACGAGAATGAAGTAAAAATTTATCAGTTACTTATAATGATGAGTAGTGGAAAAATAAAAATTTATTCCTGTAAGTATGATCGAAATTTATCATTAGGTATTTATTAAATTGATCATAAAATTGAAGCAAAAATAGATTTATTACATAAAAGTTTTGAACTTAAATCATAGTATTTAGTATTTCTTTTGAGATATTCTGCAGCCAAATTTTAATTAAAGATAGTATTACATACTCTATTAAATAAATTATTATGACAAAATTTGAAGAATTTGACTGCATGAGCTTTTTATCACTAAATTAAATATTACATATTTAAATATAAAATACAGTAGAAAAGTTTTAAAAGAAATTAGTTACTATCATGCAAGTCGGAGAACTTGGCCACATAATGTTTGTGGATTAAATATAAACAAGTTATTATGAGGTCTCTCTTTTTGAGAGACAGTTTTTATTATCTCTTGGCCCATCACGCCTCCAACAATGGCGCAGACTGGACTAATTTGAGCATAAACATCGCCACTGAAAATTATTTAATTACAATTAGAACTATTTAACATAAAAAAAAATTTTTTTTTTTAAATACTAAACATTTTTACCTGATTAAATAGTCGATCTTATTTTCAAGATTATATTTTTCAATAATCTTTTTTGCTTCATCTTTCAAAATATTTACACTTCTTTCATTTGGTAATGGATCTCTTTTATGTTTCTCTCGGAAATTCAGTAAAACTGAAAAAAAATTTTGTTTATTAAAATAAATTATTGATTAAATAAATACAAATTCAATTATATTTCTTACTTAAAAGAAGATAATAAGCTTCTGAATCCTTTGGTAATTTTTCAGCATTCAAGACTTTTTCAAAAGGAACAAATTTCTCAAAACTCTTCACAGTGACTGTTATTTTTTCAAACTTCTCTTTTCCTGATGGTTCACCAGCCTCCATCATACGTGTTTTCTTTGTTTGAATAACATCTCTAAATAAAATTTTAGGATTAACTATACATATATTTTTAAAAATAATAATAAAAAAAGATTTAATTCACAAAAATTAATAATCACCCTTCAGTTGTTACTATTATAAAAAATTTAGTTTTTATATAAATTGAAATAAATAATTATTTACTTAAAATCCCAAAGAGTACTTCAAATTCAAAAAATTAAAAAATTAAATGTGTTCTTAAGAGTTAACCATATAATATAATCCTTACTCTGCAAATTCATGTGATATTAAATCTGCAAATGTAAATCCAAAAGTTCCCCAAACATCACCAGCAAAAAATTTTTTGTTGTATTTACGGCAAATAGTATTGATTTTTTTCATTTGTTCTATGGTGCATTCAGTAACACAAACAACATCAAAATTTTTAAAAAATTCTTCTGGTTTATCATCTACATTTGATGTATCAGCATGAACTTCTACCATGGGATTTAAATTTTGTGCTCTTTGTAATGAAGCTTCAGCTCTCTAAAAATGATAAAATAAGTTTTGATTAAAGCTTCAAATTTTTTATCTCATTTTAATTTTACAATAATTTTTGCATATAATAACTTACATTCTTTCCAATTTGCTCACGAGGTATAAAAAATTGTGAGCATGTGTCCTGAGCACTTGCTTGACGATGATCCAAAAATGTGACAGACTTAACTCCAGCAAGAATAATATTTTTTGCTACTTCAGCACCATATCCATTTAAACCTACTAGCAAAATGTTTGCTGCTCGAAGACTGAAAAAAATTATCTATTAGAATACTAGCTACAGTACTTTTTGGGTAAATAAAAGATTGTTCTAAAAGATCATGGTGTTTATTCCACTATGTAAAAAAGAGTATAGTTTGCATTCTTCAACAAAATTAATTCCCGATAAAAACCGGCAAATTTTTTGGTTATGTTGCTAAAAATACTTTTACCGCTTCTGTGATTCTAAGCCCCACAAACGGATTTGACGATCATATAATTCTGCTTCTGCATCTGTTAATTCCGTGTTATCTTTCTGGTCAACCATTTTTAATCACTTTTTAATTGATTGTGAATTAAGTTTTATAAAAAATATATCCCGGCTTTTCCAGAAACCTTGAACTAGATTGAAGTTGACAAAAATTTTACTTTCTTTTTCAGCTTTACCAACCTTTCCTAAATAAAAATGGAAGTTTGGTTTGCTAGTTCTACTTGACGCTATATGCCCAGCAAAAGTGCGGAGGGAGCAGGCGCACGACGGAGCAACTGCAGAAGTATTTCTGCCGGTCGGGTGGTGTTATTCAGGGGCAGGGTTGCAAGCACGAATTAAAAATTTCACATGAGTTATGAATGAATAAAAAATAATTAATTAACCGTCAGGCTTTCAACCCCTTAGAAACCCTGAATGCCATTAAATAAACAAACTCCGGGAGTTCGAAACCCCGTAGCCCTGGGAGGGTCGAGTTTGATAAAATATTGTTATTTTAAAAGTCGTGTTTAATTAAGTATTTAATAGTTATAACAACATAAATAATTAATCGATGCTCAATGACGCAGGGTAAAAAATAACAGTTAATTTATTCAATTCTAAAATATATATTTTATTACTTAAAAAATGTATTAAAAAATCCAAATAATTAGTTGATGTTCAATGATCCAGGGCGGAAAAATAATCAAAAACCACACACACACACACACACTCACACACACGCATATATATATATATATCTAAATTCAAAAAGAGAGTTTAGAATTTTTTTTAATAAATATATGGTTTTTACAAAAACTTCCTTAAACTGATATTAATTATTAAACAAAAAAGCTACACAAATATTTTCAACACTAAGAAAACTGCAATAGGATTAAACAATTTAAATAGAAATATTATACTTTCTTAAAAAAAATATTTGACTCTTACAGCAACACAACCCTACCCCTTAAATCCAGCTGGATTTCCAGCTGGATTTCGGTTCCAATATGACAGCTGGATTTCCAGCTGGATTAAAAAAAAAAAAATTTTAGTTAATATTGCTTAAAATCGAGTTATTATTCATTTTCCAATGATTTTGAAAAAATTGAACTTAGTTTTTTTTTTAATTTTCCAGCTGGATTTGTCCGGCTGGATTTGTCCAGCTAGAAATCCAGCTGGAAATCCAGCTGGATAAATCCGGCTGGATAAATCCAGCTGGACAATTTTGAAAAAAAACTAAGTTCAAAGTTTTGAAATTATTGAAAAATGAATAATAAACTCGATTATAAGCAAAATTGACGAAATTTTTTTTTTTTTTAATCCAGCTGGATTTCCAGCTGACTATCCAGCTGGATTTCGGTTCCAATATGACAGCTGGATTTCCAGCTGGATTTTAGGGGTAGGGAATGTATATTATTTACTTCTTTTTACTTAAACTTCTTGAACAATATATAAATAATATAAAAACGTAGAAATGTTTAAAAAATACTACGATTCGACTAATTTTTTGTTTTTTGGGTTTTTTTTTTCATTGATATAAATCCACGAGCTTGTGGTTTAAGCTTCTGTATTCTTGCATCACATTCATCTCGTACATTTTCAGTTGAAGGACCACCTTGAATATCAGTTGCCATTAATGACGCTTTAATACGAGACATCATTAACTTAACGTATATTTCCTTTTTTTTCGAATCAACCATACTTAATATGCTGTCGAATTCTTCTTGTAATTTTACTTTGTTTACATTATTTCGAGGAGTAGAGTGTTGGACAATAGAATTACTGTGGTTTTCATTCTCAGATTGAAACGAATGGGGGATAATCGAATTATTTTGATTATCCTTGCTCGATACATCAAAGAGATTCATTTCATCTTCGGGATGTACACAATCTGTATTGGCACACAATCTAGGTAACACCAAACAAACAAGATGGATGTGTTTGCACATTCGACCGCGGATACAGTTTTCAATACAGGTACAAATGAATTCATGTTTACAAACTCCTTTGCAATCTTCACAAATAATCAAACATTTTCGTAAACTGCATTTTTTTGATTTAGTTTTGGAGACCACATAAACTAAGTCTTTAGTTGTGAATGATTTAACTGTAAAAACACTATCTTCGACTTCTTGTACATGATTTTCACTAACGAAAATTTTGGCCTTGTTGTGCGCCACCCGTAACTGCTTCTCTTTGGTGCATATTTTTCCTTTAATTGTGTTGATGAGATCTTCACTTTCCTTATCATCAATATACTGATCCAAAATATGAAGTATATCTTGGACTTGTTCAATTTTAAAACCTTTAGCATATTCATGCTTTATGACTCCGTGAAACCGCTCTAGACTCATGTTGGTATTAATACCGGCGTAATTTCTGTACGCATACGCCCAGTATTGCGGGACGGAAGCATATTTATTCTGAAAATATGTGATGAAGTTTTTCGTGCTTTCATTAGATTTATATTTAAGAATAAATTTATCCAACTTTTCGTGAAAACTATCTTTTCTAGTCTCGTTACGTAAATCATGCAATTCCAGAATAAACTGATCTTTTTTTTCTTTAGAACACGTAAGTTTTGAGAAGTTATTTTTCCACGCATTACTAACATGCCAACTGCACCACAGAACAAATTCCGGCTCACTCATTACTTTTCTCCAAGCATTTATAAAACTTAATTGCATGTCAGTCATAAATACTTTGAGATGTATAATACCCACCTTACTTTTAATTGTATCAAACAGTAAATGAAATACAAGTTCGTCATTTCGATTTGTAATCAAAAAACATGCCGGGTAGCCTTCCTCATATTCATCCATTAAAAACAGAGTGTGCAAAAAGAAATCGTAAGAGTTAGTTCCATGTGTACCATCTATACAAATGACGTCAGAGCCGAACTCCTTTAATTTTTTCATTTGTACTGGTTTACAAACAATTAAAACGAAATCTTCTTGCCTTAATGGTATATATTGCTCACCTTGCCTTTTAAAAAACAAAATAGAATCTTTATTTTTTTCGTCTGCCACGTAAGAATCCACTGCTTCAACATCATTCGGACAACGACGTTCGTTGCGTATAGCAACACTGCTTATATTACGTAAGGCAGCTGTATTTAGTACGTCTTTTCTTGTTAACGTTTGTTCTTTTGTTAAATTCGCACCAGAAGAAATATCGGAAAGATTTTCGCTTCTTATATCTTTAATAATTCTCTTGACTGGAATTTCAGCTGCTAATTTTGCTGCTATTTTATCACGAGTATCTTTGTCAAATCTAATGTGCACTAATTCATGATCGTGACCAACATGCGTTGAAATATATGTAACTTTAAAATTTTTTTTATCTATATACAAATGGATTTTGGAGGGACAATACGCATTCAATTTTTTGGAACATTTTTTTGCAGCTCGTCTTTTACGTTCATCCGTAGGTACTGATATGAAATTTCCATTTCTATGACAGTACCACTGAGAAGTACTTCGCGTTTTTTACCCAAACTCTAAAATATAACTGCAATTATGTTCTTTTTCAATACTTTTCTTCCATGCATGAAACTCATCTTCAGAACTGAATTCTAAATAGCTTATATCTATGGCAACTGCATGTACAGTTTGAAAATGGCTAATAATTATAGTTTTGTCCGAAAAATCTTCTTTACACAAAGGACATTTATAAAGCTAAAAATAAATAAATATATTATGTTTAATTTTGATGAAAAAAATTCATCATATTTTTCTAGAAGAGTATAAAAATGTAACTTACAGGTTTTGCAGCAGTCTCATGAGACATGTGTAGTTTTATATGTTGTGCTAATGTCTGCTTACTCATGAAGAGTTTTCCGCATCTCTGAAATAGTAAAAGATATAAGTTTTAATGATTAACGGCTTTCTGATCTTTGTAAATTTTAGTACATAAACGAATTTATAAAATAAAATCTTCATATTGTTACTCTTGAATAACTAGATCATGCCACTTGTCGAATACTCGTTAAAAAGTCTTATAATTAAATAAAATAAGTTCATCCGAAGTAAGTTAAGAAATACAAAATTTATATGTTAATTTTATTCAACAGTGCAACAAATTTCTTGTATGAAATTAACACTTACGTTTACATAAGAATACAAAAAATTTTATCTTCAAAAAAATTGAAGAATCAAAGTTTCAAACTAGAAATGTCTTATTTTGAAAGAATGCCTTATATTGTATTGTCACCTCGAAAAATCAACTACGTCTTTTACAAAACTTGAAACACGTGAGCTAAAACTACTTTGGAAAATTAAACACATTTTTTTCGAAATTAGAATTTATTCTAATTTCGAAATTTTAATTAAAAATTAAATTACATAAATAAAATCGTTTGTTAGTAAAATTAAGTAATACGTAATGAACTTCGAAAAATAATAGATTATTATCTCAAACATACTTTAATTTTTCAAGAACATTATACGAAATGAAATAGTAACAAACACGGATCCTGTTAAAATTTCAACATGCAATAGAGGTCAGTTGATAAAAAATAGTTAAAAATTAAAATAGCTAAAAAGAAAAGACCAATTAATAGAAATCTAGGAGGCAGCTGTTACATTAGATATGTTTCAGAGAAATCGGATAAATACTCACAAAATTCTTTTCTTGATTCTCAGCATGTTTACTTCTCCAATGTCTGCTCAAAACATCCTTCCGAGTAAATTTTTTTTCACACGAGTCACAAACCTTTAAACGTAAAAGAAAATTTTAAACTTGTAAATGCACTAAATTATCGTAATAATTTAATCAAAGATAACAACTCACGAATTGTTGACCTGTCCTAACATAATTAGTTGCAAGTTTCTGTTTGGTATGATATGTATCACAATGTCTTTTGTAATTGTCTGCACGAGTAAAAGATAAGTTGCACTTTGTGCACCGATTTAACTGTAAAAATTTACTTTTTATACTAAATGATTTAAAATTGGTTTTAGCAGTAATTAGCTGCTGCATGGGTTCTAAAATTTTTTTACCAAGTATTGAAAATTATTTGTTAATACTTACAGACTGATTATTTTCCATTTTTATTCATAACATCATTTGATTTGATTTTACTAAAGATACCGATAATGTATTAATAAATACATTGACACAAAATTTATAGAACGAAAAAAAAAAAAAAAAAAACAAATAAATTTAGGAGCACGAGTGATTCAAAAATTTTACGTAAACACTAAAAATATCAAATGAAGAATATCACTAATTCAAAGCCAGACCTATTTGCATACGATAATCAATTGCAAATACTTAATTATGTTGTGATCACTCTTTAAAGTATAGGCAGACAGTTTTTTGAGCCAACTGCATGCGTGGGCTAACGCAACTTACGTGTCAACAGTCATTTGTTAATGCACACGCGCACGTGTAGCCATCAGCTGCTCCAAACTCGCGCGCGAAAAAATTTTTTCGACTTAGGATTAAATTATCTTGAAAAGAAATCTGGTCGAGGTCATGTGTATGCGAAGAATTTATTAAGCTAGAACATAAGTACTGAAATTCAAAAATATAACTGGCAATTTTCGAATTGTATTAGATTAGAACGTATAAAAAAATAGAGTCGTAGGCCGATTCCGCAGATAGCTGTGAAAATTTTATGGCTTGCACTATTCGACAGCAATTGTATTTCTACGTAACTTTTTTATGTTTGTCTGTAACTATTCAAGTTTATGAAAATTTTAATGTTTCTGTAGTAAGTACTAGAAAAGTACTTTTAAAATATTAAAAAAAAAAGGAAACTTAAATTAAATTAATGATGTCTCGTATTGAAGCGTCATTGCATCATAGTCGAATCGTAGTATCTTTTAAACATTTCTACGTTTTTATATTATTTATATATTGTTCAAGAAGTTTAAGTAAATAGAAGTAAATAATATACATTGTGTTGCTGTAAGAGTCAAATATTTTTTTTAAGAAAGTATAATATTTCTATTTAAATTGTTTAATCCTATTGCAGTTTTCTTAGTGTTGAAAATATTTGTGTAGCTTTTTTGTTTAATAATTAATATCAGTTTAAGGAAGTTTTTGTAAAAACCATATATTTATTAAAAAAAATTCTAAACTCTCTTTTTGAATTTAGATATATATATATATATATATGCGTGTGTGTGAGTGTGTGTGTGTGTGTGGTTTTTGATTATTTTTCCGCCCTGGATCATTGAACATCAACTAATTATTTGGATTTTTTAATACATTTTTTAAGTAATAAAATATATATTTTAGAATTGAATAAATTAACTGTTATTTTTTACCCTGCGTCATTGAGCATCGATTAATTATTTATGTTGTTATAACTATTAAATACTTAATTAAACACGACTTTTAAAATAACAATATTTTATCAAACTCGACCCTCCCAGGGCTACGGGGTTTCGAACTCCCGGAGTTTGTTTATTTAATGGCATTCAGGGTTTCTAAGGGGTTGAAAGCCTGACGGTTAATTAATTATTTTTTATTCATTCATAACTCATGTGAAATTTTTAATTCGTGCTAGCAACCCTGCCCCTGAATAACACCACCCGACCGGCAGAAATACTTCTGCAGTTGCTCCGTCGTGCGCCTGCTCCCTCCGCACTTTTGCTGGGCATATAGCGTCAAGTGCTAGTTCTGCGTTGCCGTTGCCTAAACTGTAATGTCCACAATTAATGGCTAAGTTCCATCTTTATGATAGTGTTAGGCCGCGGCCGGGGGCGGATAACCAAATCTAATAACACACCTGTGGAATAAATAAAAAATAATTTAAAAAACTTATTTACAGTGAGTTCATTCTGTAAAAAAAACCTAATGAATATTATCTTTCATTAAGACGGTAGTGAAGTCATATGAATTCTCAAATAAATTGTTTTTATAGTTTCTTGTTAATAAGTTAATTGATTGTTATTAGTTTGTTTATACTTAAATTTATATTATACTATAAATTTAAATTTATACTTAGCATTCTCATAAAATATTTATTACTGTTTCAAATACTTTTAGTTACTTTTAAAGTATTTTATTTTTTTACTCATATTTAAATTATTGTCATAAAGTTTTGTAATTTCATTTATACAATTAATAGAGTGATATTAATTGATATCAAGATATCAAAATGATCTTTATCAGTGGAGAAGAAACATTTTATGAACATTTTATAGAATATTATAAAAAGTTATCTACAATGAAACCATGTTTATGAAAATTGTAAATATTTTTTTCATACAGTTATAACCATAAATTACAATAATTACTTTATCATGATGAGTTTAAAATTAACTTTTTGAAAAATAAATATTATTATTATTATTTAAACAAAGAAAATGGCAGAAGAATCTCTTGAAAAAACGTTTGTTTTCAAGTTTCCAACATGTACATCAAATCAAGAATATACATTGGAAATTCCTTTAAAAATTCCCTACCAGGGGTCTATTAAAGAATTAGTACATCGAATAATGTTTTCATTCAAGCTGCCATGTTACATTGAAACTGATTTGTTAAATGCTTTGGAATCTAAAATAAAAAAATGGACATTGAAATTTCATGACGATAAGGCAGAAAAACTTATAAATGCTGCTAAAGAAGGTACTCTTGATGTTGAAGATATTATCAAAAATTGGGAAAAAGTTTATAAGTTGAAAACAGCAGAATATGCTGAACCTATTGGAACCACCGATGAAGAACTTTTTGCAGCTGCGTATCACAGATTAGTACATTCACCATCATTGGAACCAATATTACAAGCTGAACATAAATTTGGTAAAGATGTTACCGAAGTCATCAAAATGAGAGACAAAGACTATGATCAATTAACTCAAAAGTAAGATTACATGTAAATTTTTATTGCTTAAAATTTTAGAAATTAAGTAAACTAAACAAAACAATTACTTATTATTTCAGACAAACAGAAGAAATGCGTTTGGCTGTTGAAACTTTGGAGTCTGGTTCAACTGAAAGATCCATTAATGATATGGCAGGTCGTCATTTTGAAGAACAGAGTTTATTACAAGGTCATTGGGGATCAAAGGTTGATGCTTTAAAACTTGAACAAAGAAGACAGTATAGAAATTGGATAATGAGATTACTAGAAGAGCAGCAAACAAATATGTTACCGACTCCTGTGTAAGTTTTTTTTTACATTACAAAACTTTAATGATAATTACTCACTTATTTCAATTATAAATATTTATGTCTTCAAATTTTTTTTATTAAAAATTATGTGAAGCTGTGTTTAGATTCTTCAAATAAAATTAAAAAAACAATAAAAACTAAAAAATTTTTAGAGAGTCACCAATGGTTCCTATGCCACCACTAGGTCCAGGATTTGATAATATTATAAATAATGATGAAAAAAGTACCTCTGACTATCAACAGTTGGAAGAAAGCTTTACAATTCACTTAGGCTCACAGATGAAACAAATGCATAACATTAGGATATTGACTGGTGATGTACTAGACTTTTGTCGAACAAAAAATTGTGATTCTGAGTATGTGTATAATCATTAAAAAAAAACTGATAGACATTATCAAGAAAATAATCTAATGAATTGAACTTACAGAAGTATGGATCCTACTCCGCAGAGATTACAGACAGCTTTAGGGCTCTACTCTAATGACTTATGTGGGTTGGTGCTTTTGAGTGATAATCATCTTGGAAGCTATTCTGGTGTTACAAAAGGTTATTTTCTATCTAAATTTTTAAAATATGTATACCATGAAGTAAATATATAGGGACTGAAAAATTTTTTTAACAGAACTTGTATCAATCTCTCAATTAACTACTGAATTTCATTTTCCCCCAATTGATGAGCAACTTGAAAAAATTAGAGAAGATGTGAAAGATGCAATTGCTTGGAGGCAATCCCACAATAAAGACGATTCTGATGTACAGGTTTGTTTGAAGAAAATTTAATTGTATCTTTTCAAAAAAGTAAAATAATCCTATAATTAAAAAAAAAAAAAAAAATTAACAACCTTATACTTTTTTGTTTCTAATACTATTGACGTTTCTTACAGCAAGTAAAAAAAGCTTCAAGCAAAACTTTACAAACTGGGGACATATTTATCACGAGACACTCTAATTTAGCTCAAGTGCATGTTGTTTTTCATATGGTTGTAAATGACTCTCTTAGATCAGGTAAATTATTATTTTTATTTTATATGTAATTTCTATACCATTAATTTAGTTTTATTTTAACTAAAATTGATTTAATTTTTAAAGGTGATATAAATTCGAGGCATCCCGCAATTTTGGGTCTAAGGAATATTTTAAAAACAGCTTGCTGTAATGATGTAACAACTTTGACCATACCAGTTCTTTTAGTTCATGAAATGACTGAAGTATGAACATCATTAATACTTTTTCAATTGAATAATAGAAGTTTTTTCTTTCATAACTAATATTGTTAAATTAAAAATTTAAGGATATGACAGTAGCTTGGTGTACAAAAAGAGCTGAGCTTGTTTTTAAATGTGTAAAGGGCTTCATGATTGAAATGGCTTCCTGGGGAGGAGCTGAATTAAAAAATCTACAATTTTTGGTTCCAAAGGTATATAAATATTATTTCTAATAATTCTAAAAAATATATTATCAAAAGTTATAAATTTAAAATAAATTTTTCAGGGGATGTCTGAAGAAGTTTTTGGAACTTTAGCTACTATGTTACCAAGTATTTTCAGGGTTTCAAATCCATTGGTTTTTAAAGCTTCAAGCAATCCTCAAACTCCTAAAAAGTGATATTAAGTAAGAAACAAATTAATAAATTTTTGTAATTATAAAATTGTAGAAAAAAATTGTTTATAAAAATATATTTTACAAATGAATTAAATCAAAGATTTTTAATCAAAAATAAACACCTTCATTTTTCTTCTTTTTATTTTATTGCACTTGCAAAATTTTAAAATTGGACTAATAAAGAACGAATATTTGCTTTCAATTGAAAATAATCAATATTATACGGACTTTTTAATTTAAAAAAGCCCATTAAAATTCAAATCGATTATTAAAATTTCATTTACAAACAAATCAAACAATAAGTCAACTAACAAGGAGAGGTCACACCCTCCGGGTCACCGATCTTGACGAAACTTTGGGGATCGTTTTCTTATACCAAAAGATGAAGAAATCTACCAATCATCCCGTCTAATGGGCCTTTTATACCTAGTTCCTACATAGCTTATATCGTATTTTTAGCTCTTTTTGGGTTTTTTTGCGAATTTTCAAAAAATTCCTGTTCGTAGCCTATTGCACTTACAAAATTCTGCAACCCCGCATTTTTTTTGTTTTTTCATCTTCTTTTGAGAAAAAATATTTTTAAATCTAATTTTGAAGAAATAGTCCATGTAAAATTAAGGTAATCAAAAGCATTTTTTTACTGTTTTTTTGGTTTTATGAACTTAAACTGTACGTCGTCAGCCTTATCAAAATTATGTCTCAAAATATTTTTTCTAAAAAATTCATAAAAAAACAAAGGAAATGCGGGGTTGCAGAATTCTGTAAGTGCAATAGGCTTTGAGCAGGAATTTTTTGAAAATTGGCACAAATAACCACAAAAGTCGCACTAAAGTGTTAAAAGTGTCAAAACAAGCTGATTTTCAAAAAATTCCTGCTCAAAGCCTATTGCACTTACAGAATTCTGCAACCCCGCATTTTCTTTGTTTTTTTATGAATTTTTTAGAAAAAATATTTTGAGACATAATTTTGATAAGGCTGACGACGTACAGTTTAAGTTTATAAAACCAAAAAAACAGTAAAAAAATGCTTTTGATTACCTTAATTTTACATGGACTATTTCTTCAAAATTAGATTTAAAAATATTTTTTCTCAAAAGAAGATGAAAAAACAAAAAAAAATGCGGGGTTGCAGAATTTTGTAAGTGCAATAGGCTACGAACAGGAATTTTTTGAAAATTCGCAAAAAAACCCAAAAAGAGCTAAAAATACGATATAAGCTATGTAGGAACTAGGTATAAAAGGCCCATTAGACGGGATGATTGGTAGATTTCTTCATCTTTTGGTATAAGAAAACGATCCCCAAAGTTTCGTCAAGATCGGTGACCCGGAGGGTGTGACCTCTCCTTGTAAGCATAATGTAATTTTAAAAAATTGGAATTTAATTGATTTATTCTTAATCAATTTATTTATTCATTCATTTATTACTATTCTTATTTTTTATTAGATTATTTATATTTTCAAATTTAACATGGGAATTTAAATTGCTACGTGACGAGATAACTTGTGCCAAAAGCTGATTCTGTTAGTAACATTTAGTTCAAAATTATAATTATTACTTTTTACTTTTTTTTTATGATTCAACCAAAAAGTTATAAAATTAAAATTAAAAAATTATAGCTGATTCTGTTTTATTTGAACGCACAAATACTATAAAAAATTTCAATTTTGATTAATAAATTAAATTATTAACTTCAAAAATGATTGAAAATACAAATTAAATTGTTCAAAGAAAATTATTTATTAAAAATTCAATTTGAATTTATGTTGGATGATGATCGGATTATGTATGTACGCATCGTAGGTAATGTAGAAATACTTGAAACGGGTTCGGCTCAAAAGGTAAGTGTTTCTTTTAAACGAAATTATTTACCGACTATGTATGTCGGTATGATACCTTTTTAATCAATTTTGAAAAAAAAAAAAAACCGTTTTTTTTTATAACAAAAGTAATCAATTCTTAATATTTTATTGAAAAACTTAACGAAAACTTAATTAGTATGTACGGAGTAATCGTTTTTTTTTTTTTTTTTTTTCTTTTTATGTTATAATAGCTAAAATTTAATAGTTTTTTTTTGCTTACCAAAATTTTAATATCTAGTAAACAATGTTTTTTTTTTAGATTTGGATCTAAAGCGTGTTGAATATTCAAGTCATAGACAGCTGCTTTTTTCGAACAAAAAATAAAAAAATGAAAAAATAATTTCTTTAAGTAATTAGCAATGGAGACATTAGAATATCTTATTTATTGTATTTATGTAGAAACAAAAACAGTTAAATTCCAGAAAAAAAATTTTTATCATTCAATAAATTTTAAACGCTTTTTCAAACCAAAAATCTGAAAAACTCTGAAATCTGAAAAAATCTGAAAAATATATATATGTATATATTTATTGTACTATATTTTTAATGTATGTACTTAATTTAATATACCCCTCTATACTATACTTTTTAAAAACGTTACGACATCAAAGCCCTGATTTTCATGATTTTCTATCAGCCAACTTTCACATACACTTGATTTTTACTTTTTTCAAATATACTCTCAAAATGAATGCACACTGGTGGTTAAATTAATAGTCTTGGTTAGCTGCATCTCAAATTTCAAATTTTGACATCTCCCTCCATATTGGGTGTATTGCATTAATTTTTAAGATCACCTAAGAAAACTACATTTTTAATCTGAAGTCACAAAAGCCGGTTATTTCAATAATATAAAAGAGAAATATCACAATTTCTGATTTGGACAAACAATTTCTCACCTCATTAGAAAAGTTTTTTTACATTTCTGAATCTAAAACTTATTTTTTTATGTTTCATGACTAAGTATTTTTAACTTATTTTTTATTATTGGAATTAAAAAATTCTAAAGTTATGCATGAAGAATATTGCTAATTTTTGTTATTGTAAAGGAATCGGAATAATTTTAAGGGAAAAAAAAAAAAAAAAAAAATGCCTTGTAAACATTGATTACATCGGAAATCTTGGATCAAAAAAGATTTTCTTGAAAAAAAACTTTTGCAAAAAATATTACTCAGCTGAACCTATTGGACTGGATTTTGGCATTATATTTTTTAAGCTTTTATAACTTTCGTTATATTGAACCAAACAGTTTGTTCAAAGAATAACTGTTACTAACAATTTTTAATTAACCATAATCAATTCCAAAAGGCAAGTGACCGAAAAATATGGAAATGTATTATTTTTCATAAATAAAAAAATGTGTTATAAAAAAAAAAAATTCAAGTATTCAGAGAATTTGATTATCTTTTGAATTAATAACAAGACTATAGAATTTTGTTTAGAATTATTATTATTAATGCTTCACATAAGAACTTTTCGGTAATTTTTTTAAAACAATTTTTTTGCCTTTTTGTAAATAAATGGTTAAACTCAATCCAGCTAGGATTGTTCATTTTTATGAAACTCTGAAAGTCTGTTTACGTAAAAAGGAAAAATAGTACTTTTCATGCAGGTGCTGAAAAAACGGTTTTCGGTACCTGTGTGAACAATACTTTTTTTACTACTAATTGCTACGCGGTTCTTTTTACAGTTAGGTCATCAAAGAAAAGTATAGTTATAACAAATCATAAATTTAATTTAAGTGAAGAGAAACAGATTCGATTCTTCATTTTCTTTCTCCTCCTTCTTCTCCTTTTTACTACGCACTATGGAGCTTAGATAAGCTCCATAATATGCACATAGACGTTCACTCTATACCTTTTGTATAGTGAACGTGTGAAGTTTTTGTAGCTTCGCCATGTCGCACAGGAAAAACCCCCTTTACAACGGAAATGACTATTGTAAGAGATTTGATAACGGCCAGATTTGAGACGTGAAAACGAGCTCTATACTTTCGACAGACCAACTGTGAAAAGAGCCACGGAGCGGTTATAGTAGCATAAAAAAGTTTATCAGTTCTTTCAATTATTCGTAAAAAAATACAATCGTCGATAGCAACCACCTCCTTCTTCTCGATCAAATTGCATTACAGATTTGCTTCTTGAAACTTGTCGAATGAGATTAATCCGAAATTATCTTTCAGAACCACGGCAGTTTAGGTCTGAACTTCTGACCTGTCTGATGCTACCACCCAACTGATGTGTTCTCTTCGGCTTTTGACAACTGGCGTTCGCTTAATCGAGTTACCCGTGTGTCTGCTGTAGTTTTTTTTTTTTTTTTTTTTTTTTTTTTTTAAGTGTGAAAAATTCTGTGAGAATGATCTATAAATTACTTTGGAGCTTTTTTTTCATAATTCAATGGCACTGTCACGTCTATGGGATTCCTCCAGCAGCTAACATCAATAAACGTGTGAGTATTTTTATCAAACACTTAAACATTAAAAAAATAATTATTATTATCCATAATCAGCTACATTGACAATAAAACAAGCCTTCTTTTTGTTCTAACAAAAAAATGTATACTTTTAAAAATTATGAAAAATTTTTGCAAAATATTTCAAAGTTAAAATTATGGTTTAATCTTCTGCAAATGCTAATTTTTAAAACAATTTTATAGATTTACGAAGTAACCAAGCAGTATCTAATCAAACTAGTAATTGTCTTTATCTGCAAATTTGAATCATAATTTTATGTGATAATTTCGTTTAGGTCCACGTCATGATTAAGCCATATCATACTTAATATTTCGAAACTTTAGTGATGAACTACATAAATAATCGCTAGCTGAGAATTGTTTGATTGATAATCTATTTTCAGTAGTCATTTAATTTGTTACAAATACTGTATTACTATACTCTTTTAGATCGATCTATCGAATAACGGCTGGGATAATGAACAATTTTTTTCTGTTTTCCTGCATCATATCAGTTATCCTGAAAAAGTTGAAGAACTTATACTCCGAGGCAATCGTTTATACAAATACATTGACTGTATTACAAATTTTAATGGTCTTAAAACATTGGACCTGTCCCGAAACCTACTCACGGGGTTTCATTTTTTGTGCAAAGAAGATTATAATTTGACAACATTAAACATCAGCCACAATCAAATTAGATACTTAGGAGAAGATGCTTTAACCCATAGAGTAATGAAATTGGTGACATTAGATGCATCTTACAATGATCTATTCGTTATCAATGATACCATGTTGCAGCATATGAAAGTAAATAAATAAATGATATTATTTTTATTTAATCTCAAATTTTTTTTTTTTTTTTACTCTAAAAGTTATGAAAAACAGTAATTTTGAACCAATAAAAATTCAAATTGGTGATCCAATGCAATAAAGTAAATCTAACGGGTCATTGCAATTACATACGTTGTTAAAAAGTGTGCTATAACTTTCGCTGTAGAATCGGTAGTACAGTAAGATATGTTATTGGGCTATTAATTTAATGTTGCTTTGTCTAAAATTGCGTTGTGCATGTGCGAAGTGCGAACAAACTTATACCAAAAATTTTATTTTAAGTCAAAGTTCAAAAGGCATTACGTCAATTTTTGACTTACTAACTTTATCTCAGATATTATGAATTGAAGCGTATTTTCTCTGTAAAATTTTTAGCTCCTTCCATCTCTCAGCCTTTTTCTATTCCAAAAATTTAAAAAATTTTAATATAAGTTAAAATGAGACTCAAAATCCTAAAATACGATTAAAGTAATATGTGCATGCATAACACAGTTTTAGATAAAGCAAAGTTAAATTAATAGCTAGATAACGTAAGTTAATGCAATAGCATTTAAATAGCAATCTTATTACACTACCAATTCAATAGCGTACGTTATTGCGCACGCTTTTTAATAATGTATGTTATTGTACTGACTGGTTACGATTGACTTAGTTGCATTGAAGTGTCGAAATCTACGACTGAAAGCTAATATGTGCTTCATTATTTTAACAGAACCTGGAATGGCTCTCCTTGGCTAGCAATCCAATTTATGAAAACATTGACGAGTACGTATTTCAAAATATCACAAAGCTCAAGCATTTGAATCTTCGAAACATTTCTTCACCTTATTTTGCGCCAAAATTGTTCGAAGCTTTGACGAGCCTCGAGTACCTCGATTTATCAGATAATCCAATCGAGGAGGTTCCACCACTCCCGCAGAGCATCAAAGTTCTTTACATTGGAGGTACCAATATCGCTCAGTTGAATTACTTAGTTATGCCTCAACTCCGTCTACTAAACCTCGATTATTCCTTCAATCTTACCTCAATCAGGATCAACGATTTTGAGAATCTTACTCTATTAGAGGAGTTGTCGATTCAAAAATCGCCAAATTTCGTGGAAATCCGTTACTCACACATGAATCCAGCATTTATGCTTCCGAATTTGAAAAGATTATATTTGCAGAACAGCGGCTTACAAAATTTAAACTCGGGACTTGCACCGTTAATACAAAAAACTGCTATTGTTGAACTTCAACACAATCCCTGGAACTGTGACTGCAACATGAAGTGGATCGCCTCTCTGAATATGACTACCGATTTGATGCACAGTTTTAAGTAATTTCTTTTTATTACTTTTTTCTATTTTAATGAACCGAAAAATAGTTTACAAAAAAAACACGTAAAATATTATTTGCTGCTCATTTAATTAACTTCGATTGAAAATGATATTATTTGAAATGAGAACAGTAAATTGATTTTGATTATGTGATGACCTACTTATCTTGCTTTGATTATTATATGTCATCTTAAGTTTGCTAATTAACAAAAATCAGTAAATTAAAAAAAAAATCATTGCATATATAAGCTTATTTTCAATTATGTTATCAATAAATATAAAACTCACTATCGGTTGTTTCCGTGACAAATTATGAGTGTCATCTTGACAAAATAATGAAGTCGGTTCATTAGATTGATTTAATTTTAACTTTAAAAGCAAAAAAACAAATTTTTTTTTTTTTTTGAAAGCAGTTATTGTATTATTATTTCTTTTTTTTTTAATCAGATGTCAATCACCAGCTCAATTCCATGGCAAACTTCTTCACGATATTCCAAGCGACCTAATTTGTGAAAGATCGGGTGACCCTGGTCGTTTGTTTATCACCCTTTTTTGGATCTGCCTAGTTTTGGCTCTGTTTGGTCTTTTTGTGAGTGGAATCGTCTACTTGTCGCGAAACTGCTTGGGAAAGTGGGCGATGAAGATACGACACCGAGGCGTAGACACCGTAAGGTACGACAACGTCATCAACGAAAACGACCTTGTTCGGATTTTGCCGAACCAGAATCCCGACAGCTACGAGCCAATGGAAATTTGATTCACCCAGTTTATTTTTTCTCATGTAGTAAAGGAATATTTAAGTATTTTAGTTAGATGATAATGTTTAAGTGAGAATGACGAGTGTTACAGTTTAACTCATGAATTTTTTATATGATGCGTGCAATAATTGCCAATGATCAATTTTATATTTAAGCTTTTGTTTTCATTTTTAGGTTTTATAAGTTTTCATGTTTTCAAAACTTCGAACTTACCCTTTTTTCCATTTCAAATAAATATGTTTTTAATTATTTAAATGTAATTTTAATTTTATTTTTTACTTATATTTCCTACTGTTTTCAGTTAAATATTATACAGCTTTATTAGTATTCACAATCATTAAAATAGAATTTCAATAAATTTTGATTTTTTATAATAAAATTAGTTTATTTTTTATCAGATATAATAATGCTGTTTGAGGTAATGCAAAGAATCCAGAAGAGACGATCTGACTCAAATGCAGAAGCTAAAGGCTTCGATGTTCAATCCAACTGTGAAAGACGAAAATATTTTTTCTTTTTAGTACACATCTATTATACGTATAAACTTGTACAAAGGGTCTCATCCCTTCCCGCGAAAATGATAATCGAAGTGGTTCACGCGCCCTTGGTTATTAAGGGGATGCTGAAGAGCGAGCCTGGAGGATGAAACTTTATAAATCAATGGACCATTAGAGAATCCTCAAGGGATCAACTGCGAGGAGAGCTACTCTTGGTGGCTTCTAAGGTAAACGTCAGAAAAATCACTCGAGCCTAAACTCCTTGTTCGTCTTTTTTACGCAATGATTCTTGAGGTTTTAGTAAATATTTTACTAAGATAAAATGGTGAGGTCTAATGTACAGTTCTCATTTTACAATCACACTTTATATTTCACTTCATAATTTCAAATCTAATGCGTTTTTCCAAATCTGACTGAAAAAAAAAATAATTAATTTCAAAATTAAATATTTCATCTTATAAAAATTAATTAATTGCGTGTAACAACAGCTCCTAATAGGGTGCAAAGATAGTCGTTTAACGTGACACGGTTCTTGATTGCGGGCGATGCGCCGATCAATTTTTGGACCGCAGATAAAGTATTACGATATTCTCTTGTACCACCGCAGAAAGCCTATTGAGTTACACCTCTCGGGATTCGAGGAGGTTTGTACCCGATGCCAGCTAATAGTGGCTCGATTACCTACTTTTTTGCGGCTGACTTTTTTTGCGCCGCTTGATCGAACATTTTGACCAATTTTAAGCTACATATAATTCATTGATAATTCAAAAAACTGACAATAAACTGCTGAGCTTCTACTATTTACCCTTTAACTATATTCAAACTAAAGTTAAATTAGTAACCCCATAATAATGTCTTCGTTTGATCGACATCATCATGCAAAAGTATGCACTAAGGCAGTTATCCGCATCGTTGGATTTGCGTATCGAGTGACATCCTTTTTAGCTTTGGCTCTACACCCTGAAATTCGAGAGATTTTTGGCACCCAACAAATTTTCAGCACCACCAGCCGGAGCCGGGAGCTGCAACCCGCTCGTATTAAGAAAAATAATACGAAGCTAACGTATATCGAACATCGATCTGAAATCTCAATACCTTCCAAAAGACCGTATACCCACCTGTAACTTGCGTATTAATTTTTCATCTTTTGTAGTATATACGGCTGCCGCGATTATTATATACCGCATATTAAATTTATACCTCAAAATGAAAGAAGAAGGTATATTCGTATCGTGTTTCACAACGGATACGGTTTTGGTAGGCGAGTAATCGAGTAGAGTCAGAAATTTTGATTCCTTTCAAAAAATTTTTATAAAAAATTCGTTTCTACATTTTATTATTAAAAAATTGAACCCTCGAAAAACGACATTCCACGTCACCTTTAGTTTTCATGCATCCTCAATGAAAAGGGATAGCACTGCAGCAAGCATACATTAGTCCATTATTATACGGTATAGAATTCGAGTACGGATCCCTGATAAGTTCATCAGGCGCGTACGGTCTGATGCCGTGTGATGCGTAATAATCCACGCGTTTCAGCCCTCGCACCCGATATCCATCGTCCCAATGGGCGCAGTGGTTTTATTTTCATTATTCATTTGTTCGATGCTGCTGCATCCCCCTGCGGTTCGGTTTGTTCCCGGGTGTGCCGCTGCGTAAGCCCTCGTTTTACCATCATGTCGGCTTTAATCAGATAAAGGGGCCTTGTTCCAGACCCCGCGCCATTTTTTCTCTCCGTACCAGCGTCGAAGTTTTTCAAATTAATTCTCGCTGAGTTCTTCGGAGTTTTATAAATCCCGAATATTTCATCGAAAAAAAAAATTCGAAATAAAAAAACGCGAGGCGTGGGTATGAGTTCATTCCGACAAAGGTAAGCGGCTAAGAGCCCGAATAAAAGATGGGCGTCGAAGGACTCTTTGACCGCAAGGTTACCCTCTTACAATGGGGATGAACTTGCAACGGTAGCCATACACGCGCCAAGCCGATTACCGATCGATATATTATTATACGAGGCGAGCTTCGACACCTATTCAAAGGTGTCCGAACTCCACGCGTGATCGCCCCGCAACAATCGAGGCGCGAGGGCTTTAAGTCGCAGTTTTGTGTACGATACACCTTTGTGGTCCAGTATAGTCCATCGCGACACGTGAAAGTTCCTTGGAATGGATCGTTTTTTTTTTTTTTTTTTCAGGGTGGATTTTTGGAAAATCTCTCTCTTTCCGTCGGGGAAATCGCATTTAGGGCTTAATAGTTCATCTGCGGCGTGATCATAGCACAAGGGGCGGAAATCATCTATGAAATGTGCACTCCACAGAAATAACAAGAAACAAATATTCCGTTCTTAAAAAGGTGAAATAATTATTGCAGGGCAAAAATTTATACAAATTTATATTTATACGGAAAATGTATTAATTGGCTACAAAGAAGTCAGTTTACTTCATTTTATAATTAAACAAAATTCGATTTAAAAAATGTTTCCTTCTGTTGCCGAAAAAAAAACTTTTAATGAAGTCTTACGCAAAATCTTTATTGATATACTCTTGAATCGAGTTGACATTTAATGACAAAGATAAGACTTTGACAAAATTTAAAAAAGCACATGAATCACAAATTGTGCAATCGTCAAAGTAGAGATATCAATGAGGTTAGTATCTCGAATTTGATAAGTTTATAAAATGACAAACAACACCACCCATAACTGCAGAATATAGTCATAAAATTTTTAAAAACGACGAGAAATTTAAAACACCAAATCTCGTATTCGTTTTCCCAGGAAGTGAGTATAGCAGAGATCGTCGGTCTATTGAGCAAATTCGGCTCATTGTCACGGTTGCTGAAATAAGCTTTTGGGCTTTATTCCAAATATTTCCACATCATTGGCGCTCAAGGGGTTAACGATCATTTACCAGCCGCTTAGTCCGCTCGGTCTCTTCTTTCTCTCCTCCTTTTTTTTTTTTTTTTCTTCCCTAATCCTCCAAATTTCTTACCTCAAAAAATAGGTCTCCGAAAGCCGCTTCGTGCCCTCAAAAGAAGAAAACGACGCGCGCCCGTTTTACATCCTCGCGGTTCCCAGTCGGGCACGTTGCAACGGAGTTTTTCTAGCGGTGGCAAAATAGCAACACCGACGCGGCTCTTTTCCCCGTTTATCGAGCCGATCGAGCTGAAACAAGAAAAGGGGCAAAAAGTAGATTTTGTTGTGTTTGACAGATGTTTTAGTTACGGATCCTGTAATACTCTGCGGGGACGAGCTTTACGAGCAATAAGTCGCTCGGATCTTGATTAGGCTGGTGTTCGAGATTCTTCACGATGAAAAGTTTACGGATGCGATCGGTTTAGCCGGAAGAAACTAAATACCGGCCAAGCTGTTACACGGCGTATTACGATTTAAGAAACTTGCCATGCCCAATAGAGTTACTCCCACCCTTCTTTTTCTTCTTAGTTCTTGTCTTGCGTCTTTCGGGTTGTTGTATTGCCTAAGTCGACCAGTCAATTTTAGACCTACTTTTTCTGATTTTTTATCTTACGATATTTAGGACATTTAAAGACTTTCCACCTGATACGTATGTTGGAAATTTTTTATTTTTTTGTTTCCATGATAAAAATTTTATTTTCAGTAATTTATTTACGGTAGGATTATTAATAATACTAACGTTTATGTAAGAACTTAAATTCAATGAAGTTTGTAAAACAGAATCAATATAAATAAATTCACGGTGAAAAAAAAAAAAAAAAAAAAAAAAAAAAGAAAAAAAGAAAGCAGAGCTCACTGAAAATAGAGCCCCAGAGTATTTACCTACACAGTTACCCAAAAAATTTTCAAGCTGCAGTAGTAAGAGTTATGAAATTTGTAAAGCGCAGAGGATCATCCGTAACTGCGTTTGCTTACGGATCATCGTAATGCAAGAGCCGCGGCGCGTTTCTTTAACTTTCCTCTTAAGGCTCCCCCGTCGGCCCTGAAGAGAGCTCGCTATCGCTCATCATCATCAACACGGCCGGACTGCAGCTTACCACCCGCAAATTGTACCAGCAGCAGGAGCAGCAAAAGAGGCAGGCCCCGATGTGGCTCATCTCGTCTCGAGGAGGTTCATAATGGGGCCAGGAGAGAGAGAGGGCCGTTAATCCGAGTTTCTTCGAAATCGGCACGTTCGAGTCGTTGTCTCTATTACCTGTCCGGCGCGAGAAAGCGCGACAATAAACAAGAATAAGGAAAAACCGAGAGAGGAAGGTCGAGGAATATTGTCCCGGTCCACCTTAATTACTACCAGATGCATCTACTCGTATTGTATACCGAAGAGGTCGTGCCCTGCGCTTCTGGGATCTCAGGTGCAGTTTCCGTTCAGCTGGAGGTAAATAACCTGCCGTACCTACGATTTTTACTTCTTTCTCCAGCTGACTCACCCGTAGACTGCACCAAAGATACACAAGGCGTTAACGACTCCAGAATTTTTTTTTATATTTTACAGAGCTTATTACTTTTAGTTTTTCAAAGTAAATGATATATGAATAAACCGTAAAACTGAATCATCGATGTAGTTTAGAATAAAACAGCTGGGTCCCGAAGAAGGTCGTAATTCTCACTAACAAAATCCACCATTACCCTAATGGCCCTGAAATACATCCCAAAAACACAATTCCCGGAGCCCTAAGAAAAATACCGCTGCGCACTAATACAGCCGTATTAAAAATCCAACGATGCACATGCCTTTCGTGAGTTTTGGGGAGGAAAAGAACACGGAGGGAGTTTGCCCAGAGACAACTAAACACTCGAGCTGGACTTGTGCTTAAGCGATATATACCCATTCCACGGGTCATTTAACTGCAGGAGCCGTCAACTTGAAATCTGCTCGGAGCCACCTGTGCTCATAGGTAATTTACCTAAGTCAATGATTCTACAGCTGCTTGTTTGGATCAACACACGCGTCAATGGTCATCAACTATCCTAGTTTTTTGAATTTTTTCTTTCAAATACAAACCTCTTACCAAACTATTAAAAATGATATTTTTTTCAAATACATGTATGAAAGTAAAGAATCCATTACGGTTGACACAATTAATTGAAAACTTTTAGGTCTATTAGAGTACTGTTGACTATCTTTAAAAAATGGTATTTTGATACCTGCACCAAGATGATGGTATACTGCAACAGCATGTCAAAAGCGTCAAGCTGGCGCCAAAGAGACCGCACGTATAGATACACACATAATACTCGCGAGACGAAAATATCCCCGTACCGTCGTCCTAATGTAAAAACGTGAGTCGTGGAAAAACGAAGGGAAAGAAAAAAAAAAAAAGGTCGCCCAGGAAGTACGCGCTGGAACTCGATAGTGCAGCGCAAATAACCTCGAGGTTTGTTATTACTTCTTATACTCGCGTTTATGGATATGTATAAGACGCCAACAACGTCGCGACGTCGTCGTCGTTTCCAAATGTGTCGCTCCTTCCTTCTTTTTTTATCCGTCTTGCTCGAGCTTGCACTTATTCTTCCGCTTTTTTTTTTGTTAAAATTTTAATTTAAACGAGGAAACCAATTGGAAAGAATAACAAGTATTTTTGGTGAAATATTGAGTATTACGTTACCAAGCGGTTATTTTTGTAAGCTGCTTTAGACTGTTTTTACAAAGCGAGTCGGGAATATTTTTCCATAAAAAAATTTTAATATTATTAATTGAGTACGCAGCTATCTGGAAAAATAGAAGGAGTAGAAAACAAAACTTTCGAAAATATATTTAGAAATATTGTTGTATTTTATGTAGCGGAGTAAAATTGGGGAAAAACGTCAATCATCGCGCAACTCGAATGGCTTCTCCCTGCTTAAATTATTTTTCGATCACGCGTCGGCGTGGACGTAAAATTCAGCCAAACAATAGTCACGAGCGCGCAAAATTATATTCGCGAATTCGGAACGGTGCATTATAAAAAAAGAAACGACGAGAGAAAGGTAAATCCGTGGATGCGTTATTGCGCATGATTGGGCCGATAATGTATAAAATTTTGTGTTTAATGCTGAATTTTCGCTCAACTTTTGCATGTGCGTCGTGTCGGGATAAGCGAAAAATACCAAATGCATTTTCAAAAATGAAATGAATAAAGCTCAAAGTGAATAAAAAATTTACAAATAAAATACGTGTTTTTAATATTCACACCGTTAATAACAACGCCCTGAATTTGCAAAAAAATGGCTTGAGTATGAATTTTCAATAAAATGAATAATGAAAGCTGATGTAATTTTTAACACAATGTAGAAAATTTTAAAGTTATTCTTTTACAACAATTTTTTTTTTTAAAAGCTCTATTTTCATTTACAAAACGAAATGAACATAAATTTTTGAAAAGCAAATTTTCAATTTCTGATTTTATACAAGATACCTGAAAAAAGTGCTGCAGATTGATTTATTCAAATGTAAAAGAGCGCGGTACTCGACACGAAACTGAAATGCAAAGCGAAATAATCTTCACGACCTCATTATTCTTAAAGCTCGTGGGCGGTGTATAGCTGCTCCTGACGGTATTCTACCAATGATACAAAATAAACAAATTTTCAAGCTCCAGTGCAGATGGAAGCACGCGCGCGTCTCGAGCGAGCCGTGGGGAGAAAAACGAGACACCTCGAGTTTCCATCAAAACTAACTCCTCCTGTGTAAATAAGCCTGAATAAAAGAGGGAACTGATGGAAATTGGTACGAGGTCAGACTTCCTCGGCGCCACTTGTAACTTTGGACCCTCGAAGCTCTGCACTGCACCAATATGTGACATTATATAAGATTTCTCTTATTTATTTTCATTTTCTGCTTGTGCACTTACTGTTAGATTTAATTGTTTCAATATATTTTGCTACAAAAAAGATGTCAACAGTTTTTTTTTTTTTTAATTTATACCCAAACGAATTTTTCTTTGCATTAAAGTTGGAGCCATGAAAATAATTCTACAAAAGGTTCTTTTTTTATTTTAATTCCAATCGAAAACCTTATCAATATTTTGATTCATTTTAAAAGTTTATTGAATAAATGGAGCTTCGCAAAAAATTCTCAGTACACTGGTTGGGTGTACTAATTTGATGACATCTCACGCGGTAGCGAGTTTCCGTATTGGTTCCGCAAACTCTTATTATACCCTGTCTAGGTACGACGCGCCATTAAAAATGGCTTAAAAAAGAATACGAGTGTACATAATACGCCTCAACCCTGCTGATCCTTAAATAACACTTGGGTAGCCCATTAAAGATCCGTTAAATAATGAAACGACCGCCATGTTGAATAGGTACCCACAGGCGCATGTACGACGCAGGGGGAAGCAAGGGATTAGCGATACGCGCCAATAAACGTCGCGATGGCTGCAGCCACCAGGCCCCTGGCATCAACAATGGACCCAGCCCCCACGACAAATTTTCAACCCTCCTGGCCTATCTGCTGTTATGTGTGCGTTGTGGACACGTTTTCAATGGTGAGACCCGATGATGGATACCGCTTCATGATACTTTTAGTTTGAAAACTTCTTTGGTTATTTTTAAATATTTAGTATTTTTTAATATTTTAAAAAATGGAAGATTTTAACATCTTCATATCGGGAAATATATTTTTTCTTTCTTTATAACTTAAAGAATTTTTGTTTTTTTTCCAGACGTATTCAAAAACTTTGAAGATGGAGTTTTTAAATCGAAAAGAGTTTTAGCTGTTACAGCCGATATAAAAAACAATTCGAGTTTCCAACTCTCGCTGAAAAATTAAAAAAAAAAGGGTCCTTATGAAACAAAAGGTTAAAGGACTCTTGAAAACATTTGAAACAGCAGGCTAAAATTACAACATTTTTTTTCAAAACAAACATGAAAACAGTGATGCAGCTAAAATTTGAAATTGTGAAATTACGTAATTTTTTTTTTTCCTATTGATGTTTATTGTTTATTCTAGTTCTATAGAGGCCATACATAACTTTTCAACACGCAGGAAATCCCAATTTTTTTTTTTTCATTTTTTTCTTATTATTCGTCGGAAAAACAATATTAGACGATGTCACGAGTTATGATCGAGCACACGAGGAAACAACGAGTACGTACAACGAATGCAAGTAATTTGCTCGGAGGTCGCATGCGTCGGGGAACAAACAAACGACTCTCTCACGACAGAACGATCCTCGTAATCAAAGGATCAAGCGATACGATAAGTGCGACCGAGAGAATCATCATTGGCTCGCATGCCGTGCGCGTATATTGTTGTAGTAGATCCTTATCTACTGTTCGCTCTAGGGCATTCGAATGAATTGTAATGTAACGTTCTTCGCGACGACCTTTGCACGCAAACACCTCGATTAAATGAGCACCATTCGTTACTTTAAACATTCACTAGACTTTTCCTCGTGCGTACTCTCTCCGATAATAATGTTTCTTTCCGTTTAATTCACTTGATTATTTTATTGATCTGCTCGGGGTTAATAGAAACGTTTTCAACCCGGTGACAGCCTCGCCATTTCAATTTTCAATCGCGAATGAAAATTTAAAATTTTCCACGCTGTACTTTTTTGAGAGAATGACGAGGCTAATTGGTCCCTAATGATTATCGGGCGCTACGGGGGTCAGCTGGTGCACGGGGAATCTCCGGCCGCATGCGCTTCGGATTGACCAGTTTTTCCCCGCAGCGCAGCGCCTCGCCGCGTCACCTGATTTTTCCGTTATGGCTTTTGAGACGGGCTTTTCGCGCTCCCGTTTCATTGTGCTGGCGTGTCAAGGATTTCGGGAAATCCGATTTACCGATGCTTTGCGGGATATTACTTTTCCTCGCCCCGCTCGCTCAACGACAACTACAGTATTTTTGAACATATGCTGCCTGTGGATATCGAGGTCCCGAATCTGTTCAAACCTGCAGCTGCACGATATCTTTGTCTTGAGAATTTTTATTTCTAATTATCGCTTTATTAGTGCGAAGTGTCTTGATGCGAAAAAATGCTAATGATAAATTATCTATATAAAATCATTTAGCTATATATTGAAAGCAGGATTAATGAAATAGTATACTATATTTAAAAAAAAACTTTTCATTTTTCTCAATACACATTTTATCAGTTTAAGTCTTTAAATTTTCTGCAATTTTTTCCAGCAATCCCCAAGGTATTAGCTAAATGAACTGTGTCACTTTAAAAAAATAATGCCACTTCGTATCTGCCAAATCCAGTCATAAATACTAATCGTTATCATAGCCAGCACGTTTTTTTTGATGAAGAATTATTGGGTTCTGGTGGTCATTTGCAGTGTATAACTCAGTTCATGAATAATCGAATGAGAGGGTGGATTTTTGCTCGCGCTATCGAGTGTAAGAGCGAGGGAGGCCTGCCGAGTCCATTAGAAAGCCTAGCTGGGAATAAAATCGCGTGATTATATTCCATGGATATACGAACGGGCATTGACGAGGCTCCAACGGCATTATATCCGCTTATGTATACCGGGTGTAAGGTCGGAAAGTGAAAACAACCCTTTTCGTATCGACCGCAAATACACCGGGGATTTATCGGGTTTATCGCTTTACTCGCTCTGTACCTTTTTATACACAAAGATAATTCTACAAACATATTTTTTTTCTCGTGTGGATAAACTTTTTTTTGCAGATTTTTTAAAGCGCGCTAAATAATTGAAATTTAATTGAAATATTTATTAATCAGTTCTAGGTACTTAGACACATTTTTCTAAAGGAACGTTCAGCAATCACAAATTTTCGAGATGGAAGTAATCTTTTATAAAATTTATGAAAAAAAATTTTGATTGTTCAATTAAAATATTAAAAATACAATAATCATTTTAAAGAAAATAAGTTTATTATATTTTCCTTTTAAGTGAATAAAGAATAAAAAAACAAATGATAATAAAAGCTCTTGTACAAATACCAAAGCGTGGAAATATCATTTGAATGGTCTGCATTACCGGTGATATCTCAAGCCTCGTATACATCATAATTTCTTGTTTGTGTGATGACTGAACATCGATTGCGGCACTCGGTCGATATATTAATACACCTGCACGATGGCACTGAGTTTATCATATCAGGCTTTCGTATATGTACTTACAAAGCAAAATATCTCGAGGTACTTATACGTCTCGGACGTTAACGCACACTGTCATCGAAGGCTTAAGGGTTTTCCTCGATACTTTACGTCAGACTCGTGTCGTATTATAATTATAATATCTGCTCAGCCTGCACTTGACATAGAACACTTGAAAGCTTCGATAAAATACATTGGTAATTTTGTTAAGTTGAGCTAACTTTGTAACAAGTGTACGGAGCGTGTTCCAATTTTTGAATATTAAAATAACTTTATTCGACTATCATTTCTGTTTTAATACATTTTCTGTTGAATTTTTAGAGAAATCAAATGAAAAATATATTTTAGAATAATGAATAAAATACTGCCTCTGCCCTAGAATAAAAAAATTGCTATTTAGTTATGTACTCTCTATTTATCGTTTACACTTATCATAATGCCCGAATCTTAAAGTCATTGCCTAAAAAAAGTATAATTTTTTTATAAAACCTTTAAATATTTACTAATTAATCTTTTGTTTGTACTTGTAAAAGATTCTTTTTTTTTAATTATGAAATTATAATGTCGATTATCGCGTAAAAAATTTTTATATTAAAAATACATGCTGTAGTGGGGTTGTGAAAAATTCAATTCACAATAAAGTTAATTAACAATTGATTGAAGATTATATAGTTATGCATATGGTTTAGTTCATTCTTCCTTGCGGCTGGTATTCTATACTTTACTTTATGTTTTTACATTCTTTACGCATATACAGAGTGGATTTTCCGCATTTAATATAAAAAAAACTTGACTTATTGATTAAAATCATTTTTTAAACGAAAGGTAATCAATAAAGTTCATGTGAGCAGTTTCATCAATATAAAGATGGTCAAGATTCAAGGATTTATTTTTTGAACGAAAATTATCCTTCTTGCAATAAAAAAGATGGTAAAAATGACTAATTCTGATCCGGAAAATTTCAATAATTTTTCAATATTACTAATTTGCAATGAACCATTACAAAAAGTCAAGATGACAACGGACAAACTCTACACCAAAGTTAAGTAAAATCAAAAGCCATAGATAAAAGATTCATACCCATCTAAACCACTAGCTGAGCTTCATAAAGAAGTTAAAATGGCAAAGCGGAAAGAAATGAGAGGAGAGTGAAAGAAAAAAAAAAGGGAGGGATGTATTATGAAGGAAAAATATCGGTAGGGGCTGTCAATCTTTCAGAGCCTGGATCAAGTAAGTAGTGGTAGATAGAGGATCCAGGAGCTCGCTCGGGAAGAAAAAGAAGAAGAAGAAGAAGAAGAAGATCACCCCCGCAAGGCTCTCGCGGTGTCGGGTAGGGGGAGAAGAGTAGGTAGCACTGTACCAGCCGCGGAGAAGAGATCATGTTTCCTTCTCACCCGCATATATCCTCCTCCTCCTCCTCCTGCCCCTACCACGGGGGGTACAACCAAAATCCCCCACACGTATAGGTGCGCGCTCGCTACCCCTCCGCACAGAGGGGTGGTGAAAAGCGGGAGCTAGTCACCGCGGGGGGGATAATTAAACCGGTGGCGTGCGTGCGCGCGTTGCCAGGGGCAACGGCCACCGGATCCGGCCAATCGCCGCGAGCCAGGGGGGCGTGGCCTAGGCGCCGTCCAGGATAGGCGCAGAGCGCGCGGAGAAAGCCCGCGACCCCCACCCGGCCCGAAGGAGGAAAAGGCCGAAGAAGGAGGAGGAGGAGAGCGCGAGTCTGCCTGGCTGGCTGGCTACGGGCACACAAACGTATCATCGTGCCCGGGTAGGGCCGGCACCCGAAGAGATGCCGGCTGCTTGTAAGCGAAACCAGTTTGCTATCCGATACGATCGAGGCAACAGCCCATCCGCAGGCTGCTGCCGCCGCTCCTGCTGCAGCATCGCCGCACGACGACTAATGTTTACACCGATGCTGCTCTCGCATCTTCTATATCTTCTGCTACAGTTTATCGATACATGTTTTACGTTTTTTTACCGTTCTTGTTTTTAGTTTGATTTATCGTTTGTGACTTGTCGGACAGTGACACACCAGTGCGCGATGGAGAATGACAAAACCGTCGTGGCTGAACTTCAAAAAACGTGCGGCTGGTCGTGCATCGCGAGTTCGCGGTGAGTGCGGTTCAAATGCAACCCCGAAACGACAAAGTGTTTGGTGCGTGCAATCGAGAGCTTTAACGATTATTATAAGGATGCACGATTATAAGTAAATCAGGCTGTTTAAAAAAACGGCTTCAGAACTGTGCATGGCACCGCGAAAAAGCCCTCACGATCCGTCGTTGAACGCAGGAGAGAGAATAAAGAGGAGACGCCACGAGCTTAGCGACAGCGACGATCAAGAGAGCCAGGCCTACGGCACCAGGATAGGTCACCACCCCGCTCGCGCGCCGTCGGGCCCCGCGTCCCCCGTGCTGCTGCACCCAAGGATGTCGGCGGTGGCGCCCGCGGCGGCTCCAGGTCCCACGACGACGACGACGACCTCGCCCCCGGCCGGTCCCCCGAACAACAACGGCCTGATCGTCCCCTCGCCCGTCTTCGCCCTGCCGACCCTGTCCTTCTCGGTGTCCCAGGTCGCCACGGTCTGCGAAACCCTGGAGGAGTCGGGGGACATCGAGCGCCTGGCGCGCTTCCTCTGGAGCCTGCCGGTCGCTCACCCGAACGTCCAGGAGCTCAACACGAGCGAGGCCGTGCTCAGGGCCCGGGCGATAGTCGCCTTCCACTCGGGCCAGTACCGGGATCTCTACGCCATCCTCGAGAGGCACAAGTTCACCAAGGACTCGCATGGCAAGCTCCAGGCGATGTGGCTCGAGGCGCACTACCAGGAGGCCGAGAAGCTCAGGGGCAGGCCGCTCGGGCCCGTCGACAAGTACCGGGTCAGAAAGAAATACCCGCTGCCTCGGACCATATGGGACGGGGAGCAGAAGACCCACTGCTTCAAGGAGAGGACGAGGAGCCTCCTGAGGGAGTGGTACCTGCAGGATCCCTACCCCAACCCCGGCAAGAAGAGGGAACTCGCGGCCGCCACCGGGCTCACGCCCACTCAGGTCGGCAACTGGTTCAAGAACCGCAGGCAAAGGGACAGAGCCGCTGCTGCCAAAAACAGGTAAGATCGCTCGTTGCCTTAGATCACTTTTAATTTTAACCTGCGCACCAGCAACTCGATTAGGCTGTCGGTGGTTGCTAAAAAAAGAATGGACCATCGGAGGACGGAAATAACGTCTCTGGTTTGGTCAACCACAGGCCGTCGGTGCCGTTAAGTTTGATTTTAAAAATGTATTGTCGATGTTTCGAAATTAGTATTAGATTGTCCTGCTATTTTTTCGTTCATTGCAAGACCAAAATTGTAGGTCTCGGTGACGCTGATTTTTCAGTAAATTTAGTTAGCACGCAAAAATATATAAGAAATTGAAAAAAAAAAAAAAATTCCTTTTTGTATGCATCCGAGTGATTGTTTACCTAAATTCAACTCGAATCAACAGTTGGAGATTTGAATTTCAAATGAAAAGTAACATAAATTTAGCAAAACAATTTGTTTATTTACACTCCATTCAAGTGACACTTGTGTCGAGTTACGCTTAGCGAAAAAAAGGCATTGAAATTTGTTTCGAGTTAAAAACGATAAACATCTGAAATAATAGTCGTGCACAGATTGAACCGAGCCATTATCGTCGATTTTTTGAAACAAATTGAATAACGAGTATCTCCGAGAAAAGCCAATTAATTTTAACGATAATTGTACCGATTTCATTGTACTATCCTTATCTCCTTCATTGATTCTTAAAAAACAATGACGAGCGACTTGCTTATTTTGACGTTTCGGATGAAAAAATAAAATTCCCCACCTCTCGCAGGTATCGCACGAAATCATAAAGCAAGTAGGTATTTAATGGAAGTTAATCGAAAAACGATTAGCGGTTTGTAAACCTCCCTCCCACCCTGCAAAGACGGCTCTATCTGTCTTGTTGCGTGTCCCGCAAACGAGCAGCCTTTGTAGACTCCGCAGCGACCCCCTCGTGCGTGGAGGGTCGCGTAATTTCATTTCGACGTCCGACGGAGGGTCGCTGCCGGGCGACTGGGACGACGATTTTCAAATTACGCACTCCTCCTACTCCTGCCCCGCAGCGTGACTTTTGTTCCCCCGATTCATAAATATGCCCGAAGGTTCTGATTTTATTTGTGATTGCCTTTTATTTTTATTGACGGGGACGGGCCCGCTATCGAAACGATCAAGAGTCCTGTAAAAACGCAAATGCTTTACAAAATAATATTAAAAAAAAGGTTGTGGTTATTTAAAAAAGTCAAAACTTCAATCTGAGTTCCTACACCGTACATGCGTAAGCGATGGAAAACGAAAAAAATTTAAATATTTTCGTGCAAAGTCCTTTTAATGGAACTTCCGCGTCGTCGGGTCAAAGCGAAGTCCTTGAAAAAAAACGTTGGAGACGCTGAGAAAAATTTTTAAAACAGGTTGAAGAAAGATCGAGCTACACCTGGCCTTTTCAAAAACTTCCGAAATTACTTCAAAACTTCGCGATAATAAACCTAAAAGCCCCGTCGGACTTACAAGGATGATGGTGGACGTTTAAAAACTACTCGACGGTCGGTTGCACCTTGTGCCGTAAAGTGCATCACTCATCGCTTTTGGGAAAAACAGCGGTATCGGGGTTGGAAAAAATAATCCCCCGGGCGTCGGTTTGGTCACGACCGATCTTTTCCCCCGCGGAGGGGCACAGGTAACCGAGCTGGTGGTTGCACTGTTGTTCCAACGTCCATCCTCCTCATTACGAGCGGGATTCAGCGGGGGTCGCGGTTCATCCTCCGCGGAGCGGTGATTTACGAGAGCCGACGGGAAAAACCTGGCGTGCGATTTTACAACAGCGGTAAATTATCGCATCGATGTATATATTGCTCCCGAAAAACTAAATACAACTGTTTCCTGCTGAAGCAGCCAACAGTTTTTATTGTTTCAGATTCAACTGTTTAGATTCTGGTAAATATTTACGTATTTACCAGTATTAGGCTATAAAATTAGTAAACTAATATCTGAAACAATAAACTCTATAAATGAAAAAGCTTCAAATGTCCAAAAATGTAATTCTTTTCTCTTGAAATCTCTTCATCAAAATTTATACAAAAAGAAAAAAAAAAAAGAGTAAATAATAGTAGTAGTAGCGGTGGTGGTCTTAGTAGAGGGTGGAGCTGAAGGGGTGGCACAAAAGCGCAACATCCGCAGTGCAAACAACAGAAAAGATTACAGCGAGCTGTGAAAAGTCGCCGCGCGAGCTGCATACGGAAGGAAAGAGTCTTCGTCAGGCAGACGAGTGGGAGGGCTTTAAAAAGGCATAGAGATTTACATTTTTCCATGCGAGCCAGCGAATTTTCTTTCCTTCCCGTCGACTCAGCAGCCTGTACGTGCACCGTCCTTTTTTCTTTTCCGTAAACGAAATAATTTGCGAGAGCACAAAAGTGCTGAGGTTTCTCGCGCATATATCAAGAAAATTTTCTTTGCGAGTTTAAAAAAAAATCGTTTTTTTTTAATTCTTCTGGTAAAAGCAACGTCCATGCTCGAATAAATCAAACGTCCTTACAATTCGAGGCTAAACAAAGGGCCGAAGAAAATTAGCTCCCGAAAGAAAGGGATAAAGCAAGCAAAAGGTCATCTACGCGGCGGTGGCTGAATTTAGCCCGGAGGTCGGTGCGGTGCGCCGGTATAAAGCTCGTCTAGCAGTATATTTTCGCGGTCCAGCGAGCGAGTTATTCAATATGCTCTCTACTGCTCCCGCAGCCCCGGGCCAACGATGCTCTTATACGCGCTATTATACCGAAGGACCTTTCTCCTCTCTCTCTGCTAGTTTAATTTTTTTTACCTTTTTTTTTTTTTTCAAGAACAACTTTTTTTCTTTGCCCCTGGGTCCTTTCAAATTCCCCGGTTTTTTCATTAAATTTCGTATGAAAAGTTGAATTTCCTTTGTTTGAGGCACGCAGAGAGAGCACCCGAATTAAATCTTTTTCAGGAGAAAAATCAAAGTATCGTTGTCTCTGCTGAAGCAACCCGGTAAAAGGGCCGATGGACGGTGTGTTTTACGATTTCTCGGAGCTCCTCGCCTACTTGAATGAGCGAGGAATCCTTAAAAACTCCCTTTTATACTCGACGGGATGGATCGAGCGCTCAATAGGATCGAATTCGCGGTTTCAACGATCACTTTCTTTGTGCTAGGATAATCGGTCGCACAAAATGATCCTTCTTGCCCAATATACGCGCGATAGGTAAACTCTGTGGGGATAAATAACAAACCTGTAATAAGTAATGAAGTAATAAAAAAAAAAGGTCTTGTATCAAAGAAAAAAAATAAAATCCCCAGTCTGGTGAAACAAAGGAAAAATCCACTCCTCCTCGAAGAAATTACAGTCATGAGTATATTTTCTTCTCGAAAGCCTTTTTTTCCCCCTCCGAAGGACGCGCGCAGACTTCTGAAAGAAAACACACGGTATGACTTTTATGAAAATCTGATAATACCTCGTAAGGTGGTGGCAGAGGCATGAGGTGAGCACACGCGTCAGCTCGTGAAAAGCGAAAAGTTTGAGGGAGCTTTGCGGCCGTCATCCCTACACATGTACGCCATCTGATACCAGCTGCAGCGCCGGCGGCCCAAGTTTCGCGAGCCCGGGCCGATCGATAAGTCGAGGAGGAGAAACGCTACTTGCCTCGCGTTTGGAAGGAGAGGCAACTTTTCACGAGGATTAACTTGCTTTGCCACAGATTTTCTCTCAGTCCCGTTTTTTTTGTTTTGCAGTTTAGTTGAATTTTTTTTCAAGTGATCACCGAAGGACTCTGGAGTACAAACCCAGATCATTTCATAAATACAAAAACGTACTGTTTGTGCGCAAATATATAGAAGTTCGTATTACTCTCTAAAAAATTATGTTTATGAAGGATGAATGGAGGGTGAAAATATTTAAAGTCAGAACCTATTTAACATTGTACTATAGATAAAAAAAAATTGAAGCCTCGATAACTTTGGAATAATAGCTTGTTTTTTTATTCAAACTGTATTTATCATATGAGAAAATTAAAAAAACATTGACAAAGTTGAAGTTTATCATATAAGAAAGTCATTCGTACGAATCGAGGTGTTGGAATGATTAATATGGGCTCTCAGAATTGCCCTAACCACGTGACAGCTGCGATGCTCCTGCAGGAGAGTAAGTTGATATATCGTCTCTGTCTCTTCGGTATATAAGGTGCAATCTCGACTCCCAAATGATCCTAAATTTCCGCTGTAGCATATGTATTATCTAGCCCCGCTCATCATCACTCGTTTTTTGTACAAATTTGTCAAAAAGCTGACTTGGCGATTTATCACTTTTGGGGGCAAAAGTAGTTTCCAATCGACAAATTAATTTTCTTTTTTAAGTCTGATTTGATTATGAATTTATCTAAATCCATTACCCGAGTTTTAATGACTCTTTTTATGGATTCAATTAGTAGCGGTACATCTCAAGACAGAAGCTCCGATACGGGAAGGCAGGGACAATAAGTATTGTCTCAGCAGCGAGGGGTCAGAAAAATATATATCGAACCCGACTAATTCCTCGCACTCGCGATCGCGTCATGGGGATCCCTCGCCTTTCACTTCGCGTCGTTTATATGGTGCCACTGACACGAGTCGTTACGCGACGGCTGTAACTTTTTAGCAAACTGGTTCAATTAGCCGCTCAAGAGACTCGAAGCGAACAGCGAGAGAGAGAGAAGCAGAAGAAAAAAAAAATACAAATAAATAACTGGGCTTTTGACGATGAATGTTTGTTTTCGCGACGAATTATTCTCCAGCAAGTGGCGAGAAGAACTTGAGGGAAAAAAAGTTTTATTGCACCCGGAGTAATGATGATTGGGACCCGGGAATATGTTCATTTTGTGACTAATTTACACTTTTGAGAATCGAGTACGGCTTTTAGAAAGTAACCACAAAAAACTCGGTCTTGGCAAGAAAGAGTGACGTTGATGGTAATTTTTACTCGTCCCGAGTACTATTCAAAATATTCCAGAGTGATTTATCTGAGGGGTAGGAGGAAAATAAAATTAAGCGAGACAAAGGTCCAAAGTCAAAGGACGAGTGAATAGGCGAGCTAGGTTTTTATAATGAAACGGATGATCGATCCGCGAACGAAGCAGGTAGCTTACGAGGATCGATCGTTAAGGAGCCAACGGGTAATGGGCACTCATTAGGCCGCCAAAGCAACGCCATTTATGAAAGGTGCTGCTGGAGAGAGAGAGAGAGAGAGAGAGAGAGAGAGGATTGTATTATAGGTACCGAGAAACACCACTTGACTGACGTGTATGAGCATTATGCCGGTGGAGAACCTCTCGAGCTAGCTCCCGTGTTTTAATGCTGCGCACATCATACGTGCGAAAATGCCGCTGCTACTGGAATAAATGCAAGAAGAGGAATAAGTGTCTTTATGGATTCCTGTTTACCAGTCCAACCATTCTCTTTTTTTCCGAGATTGTTTCAATGGGCTTATTAAAGAGGTAGTCTTTTTTAGCGGCCCGAGCGAAAGAAAACCACCCATTGTAAGTTCGAAAAAATAAAATAAATGAAAAAAAAAAAACGAAAATCCAAAACCAGTTAATTACTCCCCTCGCGAATCTGGCTCAAAAGCAGGTAGCGTAGTACGAAAAAAAGGAGGGGAGTTTGGGAGGCTGCAGGCGTTGAAAAGAAGAGTAGTTGGGGCCCTGGAGTAGCTGCAAAAGGGGTAAGCGATACCAACCCGGCTTTGTTCGTAACCGCGCGAGCGCGATGAAATATGGCTGCGGCGCGGCGCGGCTCCTCTTGATTTTTCTAAAGGGGGCGTGTGTGTGTGGTTTTTGGCGGTGCTTACGGAGCTTTTTTTTTTTTAGAATAATGCGGGGGCACCGAAGAACAAGGCTGCCCATTTTTTGCCAGCTCGATTGAGATCTCATTGGAGATTAATTCTAAACTAGTTTTTAGGTTTTTGGGCTATTTGATTTTCAAAGTCAAAGGGTTCTTTGATCCACCAACTTGATATAATTCTTTTGGGATTTTAGGTTCCGTAGATCAATAAATTTATAAAGTGGTTTAATTATATGTGGTATTTAATTAGAAATTAGTAATTGGGCTTATATACAGATTTATACATACTGGCTCTACAAGCCATCCTGTTCGTTCGGCGTCTGAGCTCGACTAACTCCGTAGCAGTAGAATATGTGCCGATAACAACAAGATTTACCGCTTCCTACCTTATCACTGGATTTGACTGTTTCACATATTTCAACAAATTCAAATAACATGAACTAACATTTTAATGTTTGCTCGAAAATCTCTCATGATGAGAATTGAATTCTAAGCATCTCTTCAGTTTCATTCACTGTCAAAATAATCAGATGGATCGCTCCATGGATCTTCCCGGTAAAAAAAAGGTCTTCTCATGGGAAAATTTGTCCCAGAAGCCCCACTTGATTCGAGAAAAACGAGACACGGGTCATAGACCAAACCCCGGGGTCCATGAATCCGCCGCCGCGGCTCGATTACCTGTGGCGAATAAAAAAAAAAAAAAGAGAGAATAAAGAAGCCTAATAATGATGATGATAATAATGACGAGAACGAGGAAAAAAGGAGAAGAATCTTCGGAAGCGGGATCGGGGGAGTGCACCTGCGCATATTGAGTTCCACTCGCGGGTGTTGGGTTACCGGGCTGATCCACTCCTGGTGTGTATCTTTCTGGTACCTGCTGCTCCCCCGAAGATTTACCTGCGGTCAGATGTGTATACATAAACGGTGTATCGAGTGTCCGAGCCCCGAAACTTTCACACTTAATTACCCGCTGCGGTATATCGAGCAGTTTATTTATCGGTTTAAAAAAAAAGCTTCATGAGCGTCTTGATCCTTTTTTTCGCGACACCTTTTTGTAATTATGAGAGATGGAACAAAGATCTTGCTTGTTTTTTATTTCCACGATTTCCTCAAATTTCAAACCCGGGTATCGGATTCATCGATTCGCGTCACGAAATGGCACTTTGGAGTGGCCGAGCGCTGACTTCTTGAAATTTTCCGCTCGAGTGTGTGCCTGTACCAACCGCATCAAAAGTTATAGCCGATTTTGCACGGAGGTCCCGGTTCGGCTTTTATGGGATGCTTATGCCGAAACTGGGTGGCTGGTCGTCGGTGTCACGCCCGCCGACAAACAAAAAAACCTTACTCCGAAACGATGCGAGCGTATCGATGCGCGGTGACGGATTATACAAAAAAAAGGGGGATATCTGTTTTTCGGAATGCACGCTTCGGTCGTTCTCCGACTGTAAGCCTCGCATAATCCAAGTAATATTGTGAAGTCGCCTATCACTTTTTGAATTTATTTTCGATCTTCAGAGGTGTAGTATTACCCAGTTTTGAAATCAAAAACGTCGCGGCGCAGGTCGATCGAGTCAGTCAAACATTAATCAAGCGATCACCTCCGCTCCCCGAGTAAAAAAGAACCAACGCGGCTCGTTAGAAAGACGAAAAAAAAGATCGACTCCCCGCAGTACTTATAAAAAGCACCAGGAAGGTAACAAACGAGCCAAGGATGATTTAGCACTATGTCCCGAGTCTCGGGCTGTTTTACCTCGGTCCCTCGGCGTGTGATTGTTTTATAATTAAGCCGTTAACCGCGCGTTGAGGTTAAACGGGTCCCGGATGATTAATTGTTTTCAAATTGAAAACTCCACTTGTCGGCTACGCGATCTTAATTTCAGCTCTAGGGATGATGATGCCTCACTCTTGATGCTCTGCTTTTTTTTTTTTTTTACTCCTCGCCGACGACGACGATGAAAAACGCCTATCGATCGATCCTCTCCTCGAGTTGTTCTCGCGCGCAGCGGGCGATTTTCAGTGCTGCGTTATACACCCATAGCTTTTTTTATGAGAATCACGCGTTTGAGATCGAGATCTTAATCAATTTTTCGTTGCTTAAAGTTACTTTTGTTTTTACTAAAACAACTTTTTTTATAGTTTTTCCGTGTCTGTTACCAGATTTGGATGTCAAAGATAAATCTTGTAAAAATTAATAATTTTAAATAAAAAGGTTTTTTTAAATCGAAGAAGCAAACAGAGCTTGGCAAAAGGGTGGCGAAGGCAAACAGTTTAGCTGGAAACAATTGACTGCAGATTGAAGAGTCCGGACCGCGCGGGGGTCTGCGAAGATAAAGGGGAGCGAGCGGCCTGGCAAAGGGCATACATCTGTCATTTCTGCAGCAGTCGATTTAAATAGATTTTGAAATGCACGCGACTCGGGTATACTCGAACACTTTCAGAGTTCGGTGATCCCGTGAATTTTTTTTTTTTTCATAAAGACGAAAGAGCAATTTGTTTTGGTTCGCGTTTGCAACTCTTAAGAAAATATCCGAGAATCCTAAAAGAGGCTCATCAAGTGTATGAAACTTCTCTCGAAGAATGAGAAGAAAAACACTATTCTCGCCAAAGTCCATTAAACGTCGGGCGTAAACAAAGGCTCCCAAAGTATCGATATAAGCGTCCCTCGCCACCCGAATGTCCCGTATTCCCCCGCGGGGAATTGGACAGCCGACAAGTGTCGTCGTCGTCGACGGCGCTCGATATTCCTCTGTACTTATACACTTACAGCCTGACCCGCTGTAACGACTCTTGTTTTTCTAGCCTCGAGAAAAAAAATATCCCCAACCCCCAGCGTGCTATAAGAACATTATCGCATTTGAACGCAGTCAAAACAGACTGAGTGCGACTCGCAATTTAGGTAAGCTTGATATTTTTTTCTCGTTTGATCGTTTTTAATGATAAAAAATTTGTTTTTCTATAGTTTTTTTATTTTACTGAAAAGAGTAAACAAGGAAAATACAATGCAATCGACGAATTAATCACCAGAGCCTTCGTGATATTAGAGAATTTTTCAAACCCCAGGCATCATCAATCGACTCCAGAATAGTGAAGAAAAATTGTTTTCCTTTCAATGAAAAAGATAAAAAAAAACAAAAAAGGTCAAAATTGCATCGAAAGACAATTAATAGCCAGAAATTTTCGATAAATCATTCCCCGATATAAAGTCATCACGAGCCAGATTAAAAACGATCCCGAGCGAGTGCATGACAGGCGCAAAATAAACTCCCCGGCACGAAAAACGTCTGAAAAAGCAAATTCCTCGCGGCGCCTCCTCTTACGGCCCTTTTTTTTATACTTTTTGCCCAACAATTTTGTTCCTTTTTTTTTTTTTTCATTCCTTTTACGCAGTCGAGGTTCGTTTCGTCGAACGTTTAAGTTTTTATCTTTCGAAGCGTATCGTTTCCATCGATCGACGCAGCACTTTCGAGTCAGCCGTGGCGATGAGCCTCGATAAACTAGACATGGACACCGTTTCTTAGAACAAGCCGAGCTGTGTGCCTACCTTTTATTTTGTTAAATCATCCTTTATAAAACATACGCGAGGCACGATGAAATTGATATTTTTATTATTTTGTGCTTACAATATACATCGAGCGTAAATTTTATCAAGATTTGAAGTAAAAAAGCGCGCGATAATTGTGTCATTTCGGTGGTTTTTCTGTCATAATTTATTTGTACGTTGCTATCTAAAAAGATCACACTGTTTTATTTAAACTGATACCATAAAATTGAGAAACTAAAACGTTAGAGCGTAACTAATATCCAACTTTTTTATTTTTCCGATTTCCCCACCAAAACTAATAGACTCATTTTTTCTATCGCGTGCGTCTTTAGTCATTATTACACATCAGTGCGGGAGCATAGAAAAAGAATCATGCACTACTTCTCGCAAGTCAATTAACTCGAAGCTGCCTTTTTTTTTTAACTTTCAAGGGTTCTAAAAATCGTAAGCCTTATTGTGTTGCAAATTCATTAGTGTCATTCAAAAGCTCGAAGCAATAAACTCGAAGATTTTACAGTTTCTCACTTTCGTTCGTCGGGGACGTCAAAATTAAACGCACAGTCGCCATTAAAAAGCTATAAATTAAAAGGCTAAACGCGAGCGGTAGCACGAAACTCATTCGACGGGCACTTTGGATCGATTCGGGGTGTTCCGGTCGGCAACCAAAGAAGAAGATGCCGGGGCTCGTAAATCTCATCTTTTCTCTCTCTCCATTACATCTTCCTTTTTTTATTGGCGAGCCAAGTTACCTGGGATTTTATTCACAACAGTTACGCGGGTATAAATTAGCCAACTTCGCGCCCGACCGACTACCGTGCAGCAGCAGCAACAACTTATTCTTCGTTCGCGGCGATTAATACCCGAGCGAGCGGCGTCGTTTATCTTGCGGGGAACTAATATGGACGTATTTGTACGACGATGCGCTCGGAATAGTTCTTAACGAATTTCCTCATTCCCTCTCTCTTTTTTCTTTTATTCCTCGACATTGAATTATTCATGGTCAATTTCGCTTGGGATTCGTTATTTCAAAACGAGAAAGAGGAGTATCGAATTGTTGAGTACTTTTGCTCCAGTATTCTGGACTGCGGTCTAATTTTCAGCAGTCAATTTTTCTCTTTCTTAATGATAAAAAAAAAAAAAGGTATTCGGACACCAAGATTACGAGTTTCGGTATCAAGAGGAACGATAAATCAACCCTAGGCTAGCGTACAAAAAAATTAATCTCTCCTTCTGAAAGCGAACGAAGGAAAAAAAAAAAACGATAATTCGATAATTAAAGTTCGACATGAAGACCACTCGGCTCGTATGTTTTGACGGTAGCAGACAAATGACCAGCTCGAGAACAAATGACAGCCGGGCGCGCGGCGCGCTTTTGTGAGCTCGGCTCATTTAACACGGGGGCACATATTTTTCACCCCGGCTCTATTCAATAGATGCCGGACTGAGTTAGGACGCGGATAAATTGATTGCGGCTCTCGCGGTTAACGCCTTTAGGTGAGAAGCCGTGTTCGTTGTGGGCGTTGCGAGCTTATATAGGAACAGCACTTGTCACTCCAATATCTTTTTTCTTTAAGAGATGGTTTTAAATAATATACAATCAACTTGCAATTGTTATCTGTAAAATCTACCGTGTGAGACTTTCTAAAATTTTCTAATAAATAAATAAATAAATAAATAAAAACCATCTTATTGATAAATCGACGGTCCCAACGAAGAAAAACCTTAGCCGAAAAACTGCAGATTTAAAATTACCAATAAAAGGCTGAAATAAATAAATAAAGCAGAAAAAAATTGAGAATCTCAATAAGTCTGTACCCAATTAATCCAATTTTTATATTGTCTTCGATTTTTTAAATCTTTTCAGCCTCTCATTGATAATTTTAAATCTGCAGATTTTCGTCTACGGTTTTTTTTTCGCTGGGACTCTCGAAATAACCGTTCAATTTGTTTTTAAAATTAAAGTTCGTCGTGATTGCGCGCGTTTCTCACTGTTATTTTTTATAAAAGAACACAACCGTTTTTTCAAGTTAAAAATAATAAAAATTTAGAAAAATGAATTATTGTTTGTTACGCTCAAAATAAGTACAGTTAAGTGTAAAGGTGTAATTTTAATTGCTCAAAATGTATTTATTTTTTTGTTTCAGGTGAGTTTGCTGACGAATCCAAAGCGCGTGAGTGCGCCGTAAATACAATTTTATCATTCGTATCTGACTGACGTCTGTATAAATTAAAGACACACTTTTAATACCCACACCGGAAAGAAAAAAAAAAGGTTCCAATAAACGTCAAAATCGATTTAAAAAAAAAAAAAAGCCCTTGGATGTGTATAAATCAGTGTCGGTGCCGGGAACAGAAGCGCCACCCACAAAGCTGCTGCAGTGGCACAGTGCACGCGCGAGAATCATTAGGTACCGCTGGATGATCTCCGCGAGAGAAGCGAGAGACAATCGATCGCCCCGGGTCATCGAATTATTTATCGTAATTTTATGTATGGCCTCGGCACAATCAGCGAAACTCATACTACCGCGGCTTCGGCTATGTGTACAAAACAAAAGCGACCAATGATTTACTGACTTTTAAGAGACTCGATCCGCTTCTGCATGCGCTCGGTGAAAGTACTCCAGCGGTTTTGATCTTTTTATATAATTTCAGAGATTATATATGCTCGATCCCGGTTCGGTGTGAATAAATTTGATCGACGTTTTAAATTATACTAACCGAATTAATTGTTTCGATTTTAAATTAAATTGGATGTTAGTTTGATACCTCCGCTTATTAATTTTAGTTGCAAAGATTTAGTAACACCCTGAGGAAACTACATTTTTTAAAATCATTCGCAGTGATTATTTGTTTGTACTACTTAAAAGAAACATTATTATAAATTATCAATCAAAACGATAGTCATTGATCTTGACATTATTTTTTAGTTAATGAGTCAATTTAAGTATTCAATTAAAAAGATTTATGACTTTTAAAAATCAAAACAAATTTTGAGGTATAATTTTTAATTATTTCCTTAAAGCTTTTTTACTCAATTCTTCTCAATAAAGTGTTACTTTTTATAATAATTTTCGGGAATTGTCCATTTTTTGTCGAGAAACTATATAAAAATTTACTTTTAATTAATAGTCTGCGTCGAATGATACTTTTTTTATAGACACATTATTTCTGACAATCATCTCAAAAATTATTTTTTTTTTCGTTTTGAGAATCACTTTGTCATTTAGTATGATTAACCAACAATAATTTAAAACTTTTTAGGACTCATAATCCAAAAAAACTACTGCAAGAAATAAAAAAAGCTATTAAAGTATGAAACCGAGCCCGTTTATCGAATCCAGTAGGGAACAGATTTTTTCAAAAGAAAACAACGATTCGATTATAAAGTGCAGCATTACACGAGTAAAAATCCCGTTAAATCAACCTACCCCCCCGATGCAAAGCAACCCGCACGGTCAATTACCCCAGGAGTAACTCAAGAAACAAACACCTAAATCGCGTAAGGGTGGCTTTAACTGCATCGAGGATAAAGAAAAATCAAATCGGGCTTTCGGAAGATCAAACGAGCGGGACAAACAACCTACTGCAAGTCGGTCTCAGCCACCCCCGAGTGTAAAAAAACAGACGTCTCGTTACTGCTGTGGGGGTGAGTAACATTACTTTGCCTACGGGATTAGTCCCCCTTCGAACGCAAACATAACCTAAAATCGCGCGAGATGCGTTGTAAGAGGATCGGTTTAGTCCCACCCCTGTTTTACAACACACAAAAGAAGAGCTTTCGAAAAAACAGTGCAAAATACACACCCGCCTCTGCTCGACCATTTTTTTTTTTTGTTTGTTTGAAATTTAATGCACCGTAGAATGACTCGATCGAACTATAAATGCCGGTTCTCTCTCTATCCTCTCTGTTTGCTTTTGAGTATTTTGTATCCCGCGTTGGAAAGCCGAGAATTTTCAACTGATCGAGAGAGGATGAAAACGAGGAAAAAAAAAAAAGTTACCGTTTTGTTTGGCTTGGCTAAGTGTTGTCGCCGGATTTGTAAATAATAGTCGTACAAATTTTTTAAACGTCGAGCCCGCGCGCGGTGTTGGGTTCCAAGTGAGCTTTTTGAAGTCCGATCGAACAGTAATGATTTCATCGGTCGACTCGTTTGTGATTAATCGATGTTCTCGTACATGTTGCTGGACGAGTTGTCAATCATGCATGCCAGCTCGTAGAGAATCATGTTTGATTGTCGTAACGATATCGGAGCACGGAAAAACATTAACTTTTTTTTTTCTCTTCCTTTGTTGTGCGCGAATTTATCCGTGCAGGAAAGTCTGATCAAAACGTTGAGATTTTATTGAATCATAGTCGACTAATTGAATGATGAATATTAAATTTTGCAAAAAAAAATTATCTTTATTGATTTTATGAATGTTCATGAGGCGCAGTAATTAGTTAAATAATGATTATGGGCTGGATAAGCATCTCGAATGCCAAGGCTTATCAATCACTGCTAAATCACCTCGCTCATCCGATTAATACAGATTTCCTTTTTTCTCTAATTAAAATTGTAAAGAGTCCCGAACTTTCGCCGATTCGATTGCATTCGTCAAAACCTGCTGTTCGATAAATCAAAAAAGTAAAACCTCACGTCGGTCTTGAACCCTCGGACGTTTGCAATAATTGCCAGAAAACTCGGTTGGCAATCCTCTCACGCTCCTTTTTCCTCGGCGAAATGAACTCTCGAACCGTCATCATCATTATCACCCGCTGCCACCCAAAGAATGTCCCCGGTGCCGCGGGGCAGCCTCAACCGCGGGAAAAACAATCTGAACGAGTCATACGAGGGATCCGATGGGATTAACCGCGACTCTTCTCGGTTTTTTGACCCAACAGTTATGATACGCGATTGGGCACACTGGCTCATTTGGGAAGTGACTCTGACGTTTTTGGTTTTTCACCCACGCGAGGAAAATATTTATCTATTTTTTTTCTCAATTAATCACTTTCCCGAGATTTCTCGTACGCTAGCATCATTGAATTAAATCATCTGGGAGATTTTCACTAGTCAAGGGAATTTGAAGTTGCAACGCGTAATCAATTTTCATTGCCAAGCTAATAACCCACGGAAAATTAGCCAAAAACAGGATATTTCTTAATTTTGTGGTACTTCAAGCGCCCGACAAAAAAAAAAAAAAAAAACTATTTACCCGGCAGGAAAGTGCGAAGCAACGGTCATCTTTCGCGCTGGTCATTTCCGCTCGCGACGACAACCATGACTTATCTGAGGCGAATTATAATCCAATTAGCGATTACCGCCGTCGTCATTCTCGCTTTCTGGGACTTTTCTTAGTTTAATAGACCCACACGCTCACTCGCATTCTAAATGCCCGGAGCTGCGAAAATTAATTTGACAACGCACGCGTTTTAATCGCCCCGGCAGGCAGTTGAGTTTTATGTAACGCCTCGAAGGCGAACTCGTCGAGGCCGAGATTTTTTAGTGTGCACAACTCAGCCGTCTGGAATGTGAGCCAATAAACGGAACACACTTAGATACAGCTCGCTTGAATAACTTTATGTGTCTCGTATCAATTTGTCCGATAATTAAATAGAGTTTTAAATAATCATAAAAAGCGCTGAATTTATCATTGACAATGATCTAGAGGGCCCTGCAGACTGGATCGAACAATGACAGCGGGGCAAAGGTAAAAAAAGTGGATTTTTATGGGAAACATTTCCCCGAAGAGAGAAAATAAAAAGCGACACCGAAGCCATGGATCCATTAAAGGTAAAATACCTTAATCGCCAACAAATCGCGTCCGGAGGGTCATAAAGCACCGAAGCTTACGAGCGAGTTTCGTTAATAATAGTCGCTTTTTGTAGTCATCAGGCCCGCGCGTCCTAACGACGCTTTCGACACCGCGCGCACGCGAGATTTTCACCTCGACGCGCCAGTTGGGAAGGGAGAATTTCACGGTGACATTCCGCGTGTCCGATTTACAGGAGGAAAAAGCACCGCGCCGCGATAGGGGAAATAAGTCGCGCGAGGTAGACGTTTCAATCTTGGCTAAACGAGTGGCCTTTTTAAAGCCATCGGGCGCCGAGAAAGGAGCGGGGGGGATTTTGTTTTTTGTCCGGAGACGCGGATTCCGGCGAAGAGGGCGATATACCGCGGCGCGCTCGATTACCGACTAATTAACGACCATCGCGCGCCTTGATTTTCTATAAATTTCGTCCTCTTTGCCCCCCCCCCCTCCTGATATGCGGAGATTCTTTCTTTTTAACTCGTTTGACGCGGACGTGGATTTTTGTTATTCCCTTCGCGATTCCGTTCGATATTTTTTTCGGTGCCGTTATGCCTGCACTAACTTTATTTTAACAGATTTCAAACAGTGGGTAATTAGTGACTAAAAATCAGGGACTCGGTAATAACAAAAGTTTTGTTATGTTATGTTATTTTTCAAATATGGACTTTTGTTATGTTATTTTTCTAAATACCATAAAAAAATTGACTTTTATTATGCTATTTTTTTTGGTAGCAAAATTGCTGTAAAAATTCAAACTTTTGGTATAAGCCTTTTTTAGGTCGAAATGGTTTTCCTGAGCAATAATCTTTTGTTTAGATAGGCTAAAAAGTGAACTGAATTTTTACAACAATTTTTTTACCAAAAAAAATAACATAACAAAAATCAATTTTGTTATGGTACTTAGAAAAATAACATAACAAAAGTCCATTTTGTTATTACCGGGTCCCTGCTAAAAATTCTCAGTGAATTGATCTAATTAAAAATTTTGAAACCAGCTGATAAAAAAATTACACCCACGATAATTAATAAGCCAATATATTTTTATCAATTACTCGCGCAAGATCCAGCCTTAAAAAAAAGGCAAACTAGATCCAAACGGCGACTTACGAATTTTTAGCTCCGCACGAGCCCTACAAGGTATCGATCGTGATTAATGTCTCTATTGTGCCCCGGCCGGTACACGGCGGAGCGGTGTTTGTTTTTAATTAGGTCTAAAGAGAGGACGGAAGAGAGCAAAAGAGAGAGAGCGAAAGAGAGAGAAACTCGAATAAGAGATTATACCGCTGCACGTCTGAGTGATGCGCGGGTACGAGAATATAAAAACGAGAACGGTGATGATGATTATTCGCGGCGATGAGATTGCGCTTTTTCGGCGGCTTTAATAAGCTCGTACCGAAATAACGATTATCATCGGACACACAATGCTTTACTCGTTAGAGCACTCACATACGTGTTTTCAAATTGAAAGTCGATGAATTTTTCAAGCCTAGCCGCGGTTCGTACTGCGATTAGCGTACTGCGGTAGCTTCGATGGAGGTGGAGAAATCATTGCGTTTTACCACGGGCGCTGATATCAATGATGGGCTGGTAGTAATCGCCCCGGTCATCTATACATATATGCGAAACGTGTATAATACAGGCGGCGTAATCAGTCTGGTGAGATCTTTGAATTCTATGGTTGTTAACGAAACGCGCGGTTTCAACGGATATGACGAGGCAGGACTCCGGCGTATTAATATCCCTTGTAAGGGATTTCCTTCTACAGTTTATTTTCATGCCGGTCGCGATACAAAAGGTTTGATAAAAAAAAAAACGACGAGGAGGAGGGGGAAAAAAAAATTTTCACTAATTAATCTTTAAAGTGAGTAAGTTGAGTTGTACAGCTTTAAACGCCCGACTCATCATACTTATTTACTAACTAGCGAAACTTTTTTTCATCAAAAGCATAAGCTGCTGCTGTTGCATCTTACTCTTCTTCGAAGGAAACAACATAATAGACTTAATTGCGACCTCGCGGCTGCAGATGAGGTGCCGCTCACTCGTTCTTTGACGTTGCTTTTTGTCACCCCGAGCTCGCACGCGTATTACTCAATCGCGCTTGAAAAATTTTCAATTCTTTTTTTTTTTTCTTTTTCGTCTCTTTCTAGTCGTTAGAGGAATGCCGTCGCTAATTTTACCTATTTTTTCAGGAAAATGTCTGGAAGAGTTTGTATCGGTTACCCTAATGATGCCGCATTTTTTACCTTGACAAAAGAAAATCATTCGGCCTTTTTTTTTCTATCTTTCTCGGGTACGTTGCTCAATGTAGTGCGAGAAATTTCAAGTAGTTGATTTTGCAATTTTTCGTTTTGAAATCCGCACGAGCACAAAAAAGAAAGAAAAGAAAACGGTCAATTAATATTAGTAAGTACCGTTTATTAGTCCAGGTAGACATCTTCAGTATTAAAAGAAAAAAAATTGTTTTTTTATCGTAATTATAAATGGGATCAAAGCGTGGTAATGGAAAATGGGATGCGTCTGGCGTGCAGTGTACGTCACTGGATTTAATCGTTTACTCGGCTGATAAAGTTATCGAAGCGCGGCTTTGAGAACGGGAGCTAATCCCTCTGGTATTTAAAACGTCGGTCGTAAATTATGCGTCGATCTGGATGAAAATAAAAACATTAAAATCCAAAACTTTTTTAATCAAACGGCTCGTTGCAAGTCACCTGTTTGACCCATGACAAGCTCGTTGAACAAAAATAGTGGGGCGCGAGGGGGGTTGGAAAAAAACGCCCTCGTCATCGTGGCGCTCGTGCGGCTCAAAAATTCTCTCTCCCGCGTAACATTAAAACGTGAAATTAATACGAGACTCATTACCTCCGCGTTATTAAGTTCTTGTAAAACCGCGATAATCATCTTCCAAAAAAAGACCGGACTTATTGTTTTGCAGGAGCCAGCGAAATAAAAAAAAGGTGGAGTCCAGCACAATAAGGCAGCGGTGCTCCACATTCGTCGGCTGCACGTAAGCGTCGGGTTCAATTAAAATTTAAATCGAAATTGATGCTTCGGTCGAGCGCGCACTTGAAAAGTGAACTCGTAATTGGTCCGCGGTGTCGAATTTTCGCGCCCCGATTTTGCTACCGAATACGTAAGCCCTTTTTTTTCTTTTTTTTTTCGTTCGTTTCACAAACCTTTTTTTTCGGGACGACAGTTTTATCCGACCATCAATTGTGTCATTCGGGTATCGCGTGTACGTAACGAGAGCGTATCTTTTACAGGCGCTCTTTTATTTTTTATTTTTATAAATGTGTATGTGTGTGTGTGTGTGTGTTTTTTTTTCTTTTTTTTCTTCATTTGAACGTAATTGAAAGGTCTGGAGTTTTTATAATTAATGAAAGCTGGGCCTTGTTGAACAGTGGAATCTTTTTTGTTTAAAAATTGGTGACCTGTAATTTTATGTTTGCTGCGAAAAATGAACAAACGTACGAAAAAATGAAGTTTCCGTTTTCACGTTCAACATTCCGCAGCGTGCAGTGTCTAGAATGACAAACCAAAAAATTAGGTTGAACAATAGGTTTAGAGTTACAGGTGCGTCGGGTAATTAGACGCACGAAAAATTTTCGTCGACGCATTATTACACGCTGCATCAAAAGTACCGTACGCGCGCAGGAAAGAAGAAAGAAAAAAATGTAATTACTTCATTAAAGTTTGTCGCGAAAAACTAGCGCCACGGCCGCGGGTAATTAGCGCGAGTATAACGTTACCGTTGGTAAGTCAATCCTCCCCTGGTTCACCGTCGGTGGTGCGCGGGCGCGCGATAAAATCGATATTTATACTCAGGTGCAGCAGCATCCTCGGTTAACTCGAAGCTCCCTGCAGAAATCTGAAATCTGTGGTAAGGAGATACAGTGCGAGACATTCGACGCTGCTGCGGCTGGTCCAGGCTTCGAGACTTGCGCACTGGTTGAATTCTCGAGTTTTCTGAAATTTCGTTACTGGATCACGCTATTATCGCTGGATGAAGTTAGCGACAAACTGCAATCTTATACAAAAATTTTGTTTCTTTATTTTTTAAATTGAGGTCCAATCTATTGTAAATTAGTAGTATAAAATCTATGTTCAAGATCAATTATAAATTGCTGTTATAAATCTTCAAACGGTTTTTACTCTTATGTTCATTTCGTATTGACTTTCAAGTCTCTCAGTGTGAATAAAAATTCCAAATAAATCTCAAACAAACTCGGTCCTTTCGGTACGAGGGCGCGAAAAATCAGACTCTCGCATTAGAAGGGAATAAAAAAAAAAAAAAAAAAGAGGGAAGGAGACTTCCATCCAAGCGAAAAACAAACATCTTTTCTTCTTCTGTATGCAGATTAATCCGATATCCCTGGCTGGGCGAGAGAGAGAGAGAGAGAGAGGAAGGTTGCCTCGGTAACGGAATTTACCTCCTCTGCGTGCATGATGTGACGGAGGGGGAGAGGAGAGGAGGGAGGGAGGGGGGCATTGCGCAACTCGTCGGCGGGAGGCGCGTTTATGGGCGTGACCGCGCACTACGTATGCACGCACGCGCTCTTTGTAATAATCCTTTCGCGAGGCGCGCGATTGAGATTTTACTCTTTTAATTAGAGAAGCAGCCCAGCTATTCCAGCTATTAGGCGTCGATTGGTCTTGATTGACGTCCACTTGGGATGTGCTAATTTAAGATTTTATAGAGAGACGAATTAATCGAAGCTTCGAATAATGTTGAAAAAACACATAGAGTTATTATGTGAACGAGACAATCAGGCACCCTCGAAAAGCGACGATAACGATGCCAGGACGCCGAACGGTGGCGGCCCATTATTGAATTTGACACTTCAAGAACTCGGAACATTGAAAAGGGAGCCGAGAAGGTAATATCAGACTCTCCCACCGCCCTTTCACCGTGCTCATCTCTGCGGGCCCTCGGGGGACTAGGGATTTGTTAATTTGCCCTATGCGTAAGCATACATTTTTTTTAGCCCGTGCAGGAAATCTCATTGTCATTTGATGAAAACTTTTCACGGGCTCATGAGCACTGTATCATAATATCTATTACCATAGTCATGAGCTAATCGGTGGTTTTATTTTTGCCTGTGTTATTATCATTCCTATTACTATAAGCTTATGTAATAATTTGTCAAAAATTTTACAACTATAGATAAGATTATCTACATTACCAACTGTAATAGAAATAGCTGACTGAACAGTCAATTTGCATAATAAAAGAAAATCTGCACTGATTAAATTTCAAAACAATTTGTCAAAATCATGAATACCCAGCAAAGTACGTTATTGTAGTAGCGTAAAAAGCATCAGTCGAAAACACATTTCGTTCCAATAAATAAATCTATCGAAGCACAACGGACCCCAGCCAACACCATGAGTCGAAAGAGACGAGAAAAGAGAGAGAGAGAAAAATATAGCTGGACCGTATAACAACTCAATCTCTCCTTGCTCAAACGCGTGATATCAACAAGTACACAATAAAGCCCCGCGTCCCGACAAAAGTGTCATCGACAAGTCCAACACCCCCGCGGAACAAGGAAATCTGACCCAATCTAATTTACCGCGACAACTTTTGTACAAAAGCCAACCTATCGCCTTTAAGATCATCCCGTATTTTTTCGAAATTGGAAAACGTCGCGAGGAGAGGGGCGGGTTGGTCAATTTGAAAGCCCTGAAGAGGCTATTCTTGGGACGAAATTGCCTGAAATTGGTTTACACCACGGGTTAGAAAATCTCGGGTGTGATCGAGTTCTTCTTGTATAGATGGTACTGCTCAAGGGTCGACGAGAGATTCGTTTAATTTTTCCCGGTTATCGTCGACGGAACCTTCGTTTCTCCCGTCCTTCTTTCTGTATAATACTTTTCAAGATCCCTAAGGAATTGCACCAGAGAGACACTTCAATGCTTTTTTTTATATTAAAAATGGACCCTCGGTGAAAAGAGAAAATAATAGAGAATTTTATAAAAATATAAATAAATAAGAAAGTTTTTTAAACTAACCATACTGAAATAGGCATGTTTTACTGTCTATGCAAACAACATTAATTTGTAACTCTAGAAAAAAAATCTTACATTTTTTGATTGCATTAGGAGGTAGAAACAATGTCGGTAATGAAATAAGATAACGCGTTCTTAATTTTAAGAAATTCTAGAGAAAAAATGAAGAAGCGAACCTTAAGGTAAAATTAAGATAAAGAATTCGTTTAGCTAATTTGCATTCGTCCCTGGAGATCTCCCCCTCTAGCGGTAGCGGCGCCGAGTTGTTTATTCATTTTATTAATTTTTCTTATTCCCGCCACGATAACTCGATTCAGGCCTAAAAGGGAAGCTGGTACTTTGTACTATATAGCCAAAGAAAAATTAATAAAGAAAGCCAGCCAGCCAGCCAGCCATCCCCTTTCTTCCGTATCGGCGATTCTTTTACTTTTCTCGTTTTCTTCTTCGACAACGAAAATTGTCCTCGCTCCATGATCATTAGAGAATCTAACGATGTTTCTAGAGAATTAAAATCAGCGCATTTCCACTGTGATTACCATTTGAATAAAACTGTTAAAACTCAAAATATTGTAGATTTATCACTAGGAAAAGTTTGCGGAAACGCATGATACTGTTATGGGAAGCCCGAGTGTCAGCCAGGAAGCGATAGAACAGAGGAGGAGGAGGACGAGGAGAAAAAAGCGCGTTTGTGCGCGACGCTCGTTATTAGCCTCGATAATTAACGTTCTTCTCCCAATCGTTAGCCTAACAACCTGGAATTTCGGTCTCGCGGAGAACGACGCGACGTCCGAAGGGAGAGGGGGAGGCTCGCTGCAATTAACAGATCGCGTCTCTTCTTCTTTTCTGCTGCAGGAGCAGCGCTGAACCAGAAACAAAGTTATAACTGATGCGCGGTGATGAAAGACATAAATTTGGAACGAAATTTTAGACACTTTCTCAAGGCTGCCAGCCTCTCGTTATCCCCGGGAGGATAGAGAGAGAGGATACTTAAAAGGCTTGATTTACAGTACGACGATCTCTCGAAAAGTTTTGATTAACCGTGTACTCCGGCGTGGGTACACATAAAATCAAAATCTGCATGCGTGCGCGAATGCACCGTAGGGAGAAAAAAAAGAAGAGGGATCATTAGCCGGTGGAGCGGAGTGGGTACACAAATCACTCCTTATGGCTCAAGGACAAACGGCTCACAGTTTTGATAAGATAAAGGCCCATAAAGCATCAGGCGCACGGTAGCGGTCATGAGAGGAATATCATGGGAGCGAGTAAAAGATAAAGGAGCTGCTGCAGGTTCGTCGTACCATGAATATACCTGTATATATTGTTGGTAGCGCGCAAAAAAGGTCCACGACACATGCAGCAGCCCGCGCGCGGCTTAATTGCTTAATCAGACGTAGTAAATCTTGCGACACAGGCATTTACACGCTCGATATCCTGCGATGCCGCGCTGTGCTATATGCATCCCGCGCGCGCGATCATCGCCCTGAGTTATTATCCCAAGGGCTTTTTTAAAGCCTGCGGAATTGATTTTGGAAAGTGCGTGAGCACGAGAACGGGGTCGTTTTCTGCAGTTCCTGGTCACCTTTTTTCGTTGAGTTGTATTGAAAATTGTGGTAGAAGTAACAAGGTTGAAGAGTGTTTGTGCATTTATCAAGCAACTTTAATTGATCTGCTAAATTGATTTATATGAATTTACCTTTGGTTAAAATTAAATGAAAAAATTAAAAAAAATAAAAATATGATGAGAAAAACAATTTGTTCTCATTGTAAAATCAATTGTCTTTGCGGCGTTACTAGTTGATCAAAATTAACATTGAATTTTGAAACTGTGCAAATTCAAAAACCAGCTTTTGTTTTATCGTAAATCTTCATTACCACGATGAAAGCTTTTTTCGTCACAATTATCTTCTGAAGATTCGGCCTCCTTGACAACAAGTAACTGTAAAGTTACCTGGAAAAAAAAGTTGTACGCTGCAGTCTAAGCCTCGTTTGCCTCCTTTAATTTGGGACCGCTCACCGGATCCTTTTAAACTTCGGGCGGTGTCCGCGCTCCCCGGGATTATGATTTATCGAGCCGCAATCGTGTAATTATACGCGAGCAACGGCAACTCGATACGGCTAATAACGTCGCTGCTGCTCTGAATTCATTAAATTGTGCGTATACGTATATATATATATATCATTTTCTCCCAGTTTTGTTTCTCGCATTTGCCCTCGGGGCCAACCGCTGTAGAGGACCAGGCTGGATGCTTTGATCTGTTGTAAGTCATTCCGGCTCGGGAATGCGTATTCGAATTGGCTTTTCTGTCGTACAAACTTTTGAGCAGCTCCATTGTGATGTTTAACCTGAAACCGAGCTTGTATTTTCAAACAATTTTATTATCGTACCCACCGTTGAACGCTTTCCAAACGATGATTTTGTGCAATATCGTAGAAAATATTAAACGCCAACGTACTTATTGTCTAAATGATGATGTCGCTGAACGGCAACAAACCAATTATTTATAAACATGCGTCAATCAAGTACAAAATTGGCCAAACGAGACATCAACGAGGAAAGAAAAAAAAAAGATGTAACAAGCCGCATCACCTTCGGTAGTGTGAACAAATTCAGCACAATTGGCATAGCCAATTTTTCAACCAAGATATGAAAAACTCATGATGACTCTCGCTTGCACTCTTGCCCGATTATCTACGCTAGAGAAATAAAATAAGCAGCGTAACGAGGACTTTTATGCCCGGGTTCGAAACGCTCATTAAGGACCTAAGGCCGAGGAGGGGATAATCGTAATGGTGTAAGGTGACGGAGACGAGTATCTTCCGTCCTGGTGTTACGGTCCGTAAATCCGGAGTATCCCGTTCCCGGGTCTCCAAGCCGAGTGTGTAATTATTGGTGGAACCCAGATTAATCGATAATAATCACAACAATCGTGGAAAATTTGAGAATTCGAACGCTACGGTGTGGCGGGGAACGATGCGATATTCTCATGAAATCAAGACTCACGCTCGGGTGAGCCGATTCAGATATGCAAATGGGATATCAAATTGTACGGTCGGATCAATCCAAAACAACAAATCGGGAAATAAAAAATTCATAATATCCACCCCCCATTAAAATGTCCCATCTCAGTGAACCGTCAAATCAGCTGGTGCACAGATGATCTTCTCCGGGCCACCAGGAAACCTTACCCCTATCATCGAACGGGCGGTCACCGGTGCGTGAACCGTTTAAGCCCATCGACTGCCGGGGGTGGCGGTGCTAATCGCTCGGAATTGGCCTTGGATTTTTGCGAGTCTCGCCTTTGATCCTCGCAGTATCTTCCTTGGCTAAGCAACTTGGTGGATTGAACTCTTTTTCTTTTGGGTTTTTTAGTGAAATCAAGCTCTAAAAATATTACATTTTCTCAACTCAAAGAGCACGAAAGGGGGGGGGGGAATCTTTTTAGAAGACCATTAGGGAGCCGAGGGTGTAACAACCCCACGCCGAGAAGAAGACAATAAGGGCCAAAATAATAACCCAACGAGGTCTGCAGGCGCATACGCACAACGGCGACTAAAAGGCTTACGAGGTAATTTGGGACGGATTTAAGCCCCGGCCAATCTGATCTCTTTCACGGGGTCTGCTGCGCGGATGTGAAATCTTACACCCCGCATACCGGATGCTACAACTCGGATTTTTATCCTCCCTTTGGTCCCTTTTGCGGATACGTACAATACGGTTGACGAAGATTCCTCCGGAGGATTTTTTGAAGGAGTCGATGAACGAAGCAGGTTGAATTACGAAAACAAATTTGAATAGACCGGCTTTAGAAAATTCAATATTTTCACTTTGCTCTGACGTCATAACACTTGATTTAACATTCGAAGGAGAATATAGGATGTCTCGGGTAAAACCGATACTCTCCGGTAAAATCGATAGGGAGGATTTTAAACCTTTTTTTTTTTTTTTTGGGAACCCAAAAACAAACGAAGAGGCAAATAACGGCTCCCTTTTTGAAAACCGATACAGGACGAGCGGTAGGCCTCGGCAGTCGGTGCCTCTTTCAGCCGACTTTTTGCTCCAGATTTCGTGTAGCCGCTGCTGCTGGTACCTCTTATATAGCTGTTCGTCCTCTTTTTTTCTTCCCTGTTACGCGGCCCTCTATCTCGTTGTCGGGTTCTCTCTTACATCCGAACACGAGCCCCGGGTTTTACACCCTGTCGCACTGGATTTATGTTGACGAAATTAGTTTTTTTTTTTTTTTTTTTTCTTTTACCTTCGATTTTTTGCTCTACTCCCTCTCACTTGGCCATTTTTTTTTCGGATAGAAATGCTTAATTGACTGAGCAAAAGTGCAAACCGCACGCGGTGAGGAGATACCCCCTTTTTTTTTATTATAATATTCTCTTTAAAAAGTGTGGTTTTTAAAATATCCTCGTAGGATGAGAAGAAACTTTTGTTTACAAAATAAATTTAGAATTAAAAAAATCGTGTACTCAAGATGTATGCGCAAAAATTGTACTCTAGCATTGAATATTTGTAAATTATTTTTAATGACTGCAATTTTTTGATTGCTAATTTTATAATTGGATAACTATTTTTGTAAAAAAAATTTTTCATTCTCTTTTTAATTGTAATTTTGTTTGTAGCCTTGAGAAGATTGTCTTGATAATGGCAACGAAACTTTGGCAATTCTAATAATAAAAAATAAATACCATATTGTTTTTTAAGACCAACCACAAGAACTTTAATTTTGAATTGAAATATTTTTAAAAATAATGAATATTCTTGGGAGTCAAAGACTTTGTGCCGACTTGACGAGAAAATTTAGTTTGTCAAAACTTAATTTGTAACGAGACTGGGGGTAGGTTGCGAGTATAATATCGATTCAAGGGCCCTTCTCGTAGCACAGCAGCCCTAATATAAACGCACCCGAACCGACGGAGAAGGCGCGTGCTCGCTTGATGCCGCGGCAATCGTCGGCTCGGCGCGCGATCCCATTGAAATTCTCCTTCATCTTCGATAATTGCTTTGCGGATTGCTCCTCGTGCTCCGGCGCCAAGTGCCCCACACTTCGTCCTGCACTCGCGTTCTTTTTCCCTTTTCAGGGCTCAAAAGCTCCGAAGTTACTCCCGAATCACCTAAATTAATGACAAAAAAAAAATGAAAATTGGTGATTTAAAATTCAATTTGTCATACCGAATCGAAGATGTCGTCCCACGATGGGGCACGGCGACTGTGTGTTTATCCCCTCCACGTGAGGTGTCTCTAACGTGACTCCACCTTTTCTTCGCCGGCAGTAGCTTCGGCGTCTCTCGCTGTAAATCGCTCGATAAATAATTAATATGTAATCAGACTCCTTTGGAAAGTTAAAAGGGCGCCAGCCAGCCATTCCCTCGCAGGGCAAACAAGGCTCGAGAGGCTCTTAACCGGCTGCTACTATAATATTAGTGTGTGGACCGTTTCTTCTTCTTCTTCTTTTTTCTCTGCAGACGTGGGTAGGTATTTTTGACTCTGTGATAATTCTGCTTAAATAACAATCGTTCAACCCCGGTGACAAGCCGCCAAATGCACGGTAAATCTATCGAAGAAATTCAAATGGCTTGAAATACCATCAACTTAGTCATTGGATTTAGCCACAAAAAGGATTAAGCGGTGTTCAATTCACCCCCCCCCCCCCCTTGAACTATCAATCCCCACGCTATAGCGAGGTTATTTCATTATCTCCGACCGCGTTTATCTCGCTCGACTGCCAAGAACAACAACGCACGCACGAAGCGACACGTCGTTTCCCCCCATTTTTCTTCTAGACACCAATTTTCCGGCTCGATTTTAGGATTAGTCCGCTTGTTTTCAAACTTGGGGATTTATGTGATTCAAAAGAAACAACTTAATTATTTGTGATTCAATAATCACTTACCATTGTACTTGGAGCTTTGTAATATTAAAATGAATTCTGTATTAAAAACAGGAGGAAAAGGTTCAATTTTCGAACTCGGCGCTTCCCACGAAACACCCGAGCTGACATATTGCGTCTGAGCTTGGCTCTCCAGTGCTCAAACACTCTATGCACTTGTAGGAAAATGTTTGCCCTTCGTCAAGATCCTTGAAAATTGTTTGATTACCGACGTAGGAATGACCCTATCGAAAATATTCATGTCCATCACAAGTGACTTTCTCCAGCAAGTCGAGTTATTCCATTTTCTCCAACTACATATAATCCGGCAAATCACTTTTTTAATTCCAACAAGATTCCGTATTTTTTTCACTTATTCTTCCGACTGAAGCCCACTTAGCAGTGTACACTCGCATTCCGCGTATCAAAATTCAGATACCCAAAGTGAAAAAGCGAGGAGCCGCGGCCATTGGTTTAAGAGGTCGTGCGTACGACGACGTCAGACGAGACTCGGCTTTTGTTCTTGGGCAAACATTCTAGGGGGGCCTTCGAAGCTATTTCTTCCCACAGAGCTCTGCAAGTTTGTGTCTCTTCGGGATACATTAGAAGGGACGGATTGAGAATGAGAAAGAAGACGCGGAGGGATAAATATGGGACACTACGTCGGGAATTAGTGAACATGAGACTGATGGTTTTTTAAAATCCATCATGACACTTTGTTTTGATTCGATAATTGTGTAGCTTCCATTTTACTCGAATTCCATACGACTTTTGAAGAATACATTTTCATTTTTGATGGTAGTTCACGAGAATAAATAATGTGGTTTTCAGCGAGACACGCGCGCGTCCGTCAAGTGTAAAAACCCGTCTTTTCGGCGCCATATTGCAGAAGCAGCGAGGGAAGAAAAGGAGAACCGCGAGTGTAACAAGAAGAATAAGAAGTGGCAAACTTAGCGGACGGGAAAAAAAAAAGGCGACGGGTAGAAAATTTTTGCAAATCATGGGCTACCTGTCGGTACACACCCGGCTCCAAGAACGCGTGTGTATATATATATGTGTTTGCCCTCTTTTGGAGGCCAGCCTCTTTGTCTCTAACAAAAAAAGCGGCTAATGCAGCGATCGCGCCTGCATGATACAGCTGTACGTTGCGCAGTATCGATCCGTGTAACGAGGAGCGAGCGGTGATAACGCGTGAGAAATATTCTCACACTTGGGTATTATAATCACCGGGAGGCTCGAGAACCCGAGTGTGTATCTTGTATACGATTTGGTTGCTCAGAGAGAATGCTTCTCACACAATTGAACGTACACCTCAGTGGCGTTTGATGGTCCAACTGCTTACATTTCTTACCAGGAGGACGATGTCGGAAACGAAACTCTTGATCGATCTTGGTGCATTATTGTGATACCACTGATTTACAAAATCGTCCCGCGTTAAACGATCAACGACACCAGTCGAGGGAGGAATGAAAAGATACGAGTGGGAATGAAAAAAGGCAACTGAGCAACTACGGTATCCTAGGAAGGCGGTCCGCTCGCCGGTATCGTTTTAACCTGGCTCTATTAGCAGCTATTAAAAACGGAGCTCCCATCGTCGCTGTAAGAAAGGAAAAAAAATAAAATTAAAAAAAAAAAAAAGCTGCAGACGTAAGAAAGGGGATTGCAGTTCGGGGGTAGGTAGGTAGGTGTCCAGTTACCTCTTTTGTCGTCGAGGTCTCAGATTTACGAGGCGATACAGCAAGCATTGTGGAGCACATATTGGGGCGCGCGCGAGCACGGCATACCTTTATTATTGTGCTCGCATCGGTGTACGTATATGTACTTACGCGGATGAAAAATAAAGGGCCGGCGCGAGCCCCGAGTTTATACGGGTGTCCCGTGACATAGATTCTGTTAAAATGATATCTTCATACACAATATTTTACCCCGCGTACTCATATAATGAGTTACAACCCCCAGGCGGAGGGGTAATTCAAACTCGGCCTTTCGTCCCGCGGTATTTTTGTCGTTAAATTTAATAAAACTACCGGGTTTGTTTATCCCGCCCCGCTTTTTGCGCAATTAAACTGCTCTCGAAAAAGAGGTACGGAGGGGGGAAGAAAGAGGCCGAGGGCTTAACTACTTTTTTAAAAACTGACTCGTCATCGTCCGACGAGTATAATGCAAAGCGAGTATACATGGCATCTCGGTAGTCTCCCTTTTTTTACCCGGGCCCAATGCAGCATACGTACACTTCTTCTTATTCTTGCACCTGAACAAATTTCTTTTTAATTATACCGACAAAACCTCCCGCCCCATTTGAGCACCTGGACTTTAGCGCTCGCGTCTCTTGCGCACAATGCAATTGCCTCAACAATGCGTCTGCGAGAGTGCATACAATTTTTAATTAATAATTCATTTTGTGCGAATATAATGTTTATTAACGTACTCTTAAAGCTCATAAATATTTATTCACCGCGGTTGATTGTTTATATTAATCATAAACAATTAGGCTTATTAACACTTTGAAAAAAGGCGTTCATTAGACTGACTAATTCAATTATTAAAAATGAAAGAAAGCCTTGTGAGGTGAAGGACAATAATTCTAAAGCCACAATGAGCAACGTGCAACCTAATTTCAAAAAGCTTCGTACAATGCGAGAATCATATACATTCCGTACAAAACGCTCGCTATTAATTTCGTCTCGCGAAAAAAAAAGTGAAAAAATTCCTACTCCAAAGAAGGCAGGATCAAGGAAAAAATAAAAAGAGCTCAAAGAACACACGCAGGCACTTTGCTAAAAAGAATGAAAAACTAAAAACGCGAAGCCGCCCAAGGTACAAGAAGCTGGTGCTGGCATTGTCGGCCCTAATTAGGTGTTAATAGGCGCGCCGTGAAAAAATTCAAATCTCGTTTCGCGAGAGAACACACCTAATCTCGGAGCCTTTATGGAGCACAATAAAGTTAGACAAAGGGTCAGGACAATTAACGTAGCTTCGATTACCACCGGTGCCGGCGTCGGCGGCTCTTGGCAGCCTCTCGAATTACCCCCACCCACCCCCTCTTTTTGGCGCGAAAATAGATTGACAGCTGCCAAGCCCCCTCGCTATTGCAGGCTCTCTCTCTTTTTTTGAAGATCTTTGACGTTGCTCGAGTTCCCTTTTTTTTCCACTTCTTCTTCTTCGCGCAGCTTCTTTCTCTTATGCAGAAGGGGATGATGTGTGAAGTGCTTTGATGCCGTGCGTTGATCTCGCCGATCAACTCGACTTGAACTTTCTTCAATTTAATCAGAAGCTGTTCGAGGTTGCGTTTTTTTACTGTTGCAATTTCGAAAGTTCAGCTTGATTGAAATTGTGTTTTAATTCATAATAAAGTAGCCTTCGATAGTAAAGCTGAAAATGTTTTTTAATTCATCTTTTATACGTGAATAAAATCTCATCATTTGACGGAATTTAAAAACTTCTTCCTCAGCATAGATTGATTAAAGATTGATCTTCTTACATTTGTATGGTAATATAAAATAATCTTGAGAACTTACTTCCTAAAAAAAAAGACGGATGACAAGAAAGCAAGAAAGGGAAAGACGCGGTAATTTCAGTCTCACAGAGCTACAGAGCCTAGATGATCAACCTGGGAAAGAAATATTCCAGCTACGCGTACAGTAGGGAGCGCGGGAGAGAATATTCAAAGTTCTCAGTCGTCGTTGGTAGGAGTCGCGCTGACACCGTAATTCACCAGCCATTCAATTCCCGTAATTTTCACATAAGAATATATCTCGGAACTCGAGATAAAGAGAGGGAGCGGCAAAAACGTCGCGAGGGGGACTTTTACACGTATACTTAGATTTTTCTTCTCCTTCTTCTTCGTCTCGTACTACCGAGGCGTGAATATAATTTCGATGTAAAAAAGGTCGCACCGCGAGTGTGAGAGCCGCGAGAGTTTACCCGGGTGAAGAAATAATGAAAATCCGCGAGTCGCATCAATCATCGGCCTCGTCGTCGCCATTACGAGGCAAATTAACGTTTTCATCGCGCCTCCCGCGCGCAGTTTCAAGGATTATTTTTTTCGAAATCGACTGCAGTACTACACACGTGAAAGGCACGACGAGTGACAATGAGGCGATGAAGAAGAAACACGAAGTCATTCGATTAAAGTAGGATTTCTTAGACCAGCTACTGCACTCCCGATTAACCGTAATTTATCTTCGTTCCTGCAGCCTGATTTTTCGGTCCTGTATTGTAAATGTCCTGACGCGCGACTTTTGAGGAAGTTAATTTATGTTTCCGACGAATATTTTTTTGGCACTTACCAAGTCTACGTTGGCAATACTGCGTGACGTCTTTTTCTAGGACGGTGACAGTGCTGCCCCTGAAATGAGTCAGGATTTTGTTTGGAGCGCGATTTTATTAACTCGTAACGCGGTTTTCAATAACTTTTTTTTTTTTGTACGTTCTGTAGCTTGTCATTAAGGTCACTTATTCTTAAAATTCAATTATTTACATATCTACGTTTTTTTCTGTTGGCAAGGGAATATTTTAATTCAAACTATTATTTCAAAAATATTTTCTGAACATTTCACTGAAAATTATATCTTTGAAAGGAGTTTTTTCGAATCGAGCGGTAGCTTTCTATTCACAACTTTAGCTACTGCCTGAATTTATTTAATAAAATATTACCTCCATTAAAAAAAAAGGTTCTTTTGTATATTGAATTACATTGTGTACAGCTTTAATTACATGACCACTAAATCAACACATCATTTTTTTAAACAGTTCGCTTTAGCACTACTGTCACTATTTTGACATCCTTTCAAAGACAAAACTCATTAATATTTTGATTACTCACAATGAATATATGAAATAAAAAAATTAATCGCAATGAATGAATTTTTGTTACAGGCAACAGCAGCAATCGGGCAACGGCAACGGCAGCGTACGCCGTACCCTGAGCCCGGGACCCGGGAGCGACACGGACGACTCGGACATATCGCTCGGCGGCACGTCGCCTCCGTCCCCGGGCTCGTCGTCGCCGCCTCCTCTGCACCATCACCAGCCCTCGCCCGTGTCGATGAGCTCGATAGGACCGATCCCGACGCCCTCGCTGAACTTCCGGTTCGACCCGACCGCACCCTCGTTCCGGTTCGGTCCCACGCAAAGCTTTAAGTTCCCCCCGGCGGGATTCCGGTTCTCGCCTCACAGTCCCCAGCACAACCATCCGAACATCGCAGGAGGCGGGATATTCCGACTCGCCGAGACCAGCCCGTTCCAGGCCGTCGGACCGCGCGGCGACTTGGGATCAAGGTTTGTTCTTTTTTTTTTTTTTATTTAATTCCTGTGACTTTGAGTAAATCAAAAAAAAAAAAAAAAACAATTATTTTTCCTGAAAAACTTTTCATTAAATTAGGCTACCCTAGTTTTGTCAAATTAACAGCTGCTGTTCAGCATTGAATAAAGATATCTTCACGTGTGTAAGGCTTCTGGCTTAATGTCAATTCTCATGCTATACACTTATCATCGTACTACACAAAAGATTAGGCCAACGATATCATTCTCAATGCTTCACAAAAATTATTATTTTTCAAACGAGATTAAATTAACGAATAACCGAAATTAATTTCCGTTATTCGTTTTTAAAATCAAAGTCGCGGTTTTTTATTTTTCCCACTTGTTGAGACATCAGTGTTGCAAGGACATTCAAATTAATTTAAAAAAAATTAACAGGCCTTTATATCGAATTAGAGTTGAAAAAATTTATTAAAAATTTTTTTGCGAAAAAGTTTGTTAGAAAGAAACTGTGGGTGAGAATAAAATTTGGGTCACCCATTTCTGACGCTTATTTGTAAACGCTACTACTTTAAAAAAAAAATTTCAAACAATATTTTTCAAACCCGCCTGGGAAATTTTTAAAAATGTATGCTTTTTTTTCTTGCTGCAGGTTACCAGACCCAATTGGCTTGCCACCGCCCCGGCTGTACCCCCACGAGACACTGCTTCACCATCCAGCGGCGCATCCTCCCCCGCCGCACCTACTCCCGGACAGCAAATCCTGGATCTCGGAGACGACGCGACTGTCGGACGGCGGCATATCGCGGCTCTCGGACAGCCTGTCCGAGGCTGCGCACTCGCCCCCGCTGATGGCCACGAACCTCTCGGTCAGCGCCGCCGGTCCGATCAGGGTGCGGGTGCCCACTCCGCACACGCCCTCGTCCCGGGGCAGCCCCGCGCCCAAACCGACGACGCCCCCGACGACGAGGACGAGTCCGCCTCGGGGTCTGATCCGGGTGATCACACCGCCGATAAACCCCAAACCACCGCAAATTCACCGGCCGTTTTCGCCGGCGTGATTTCAAACCGTGAATTAGTTCTGTGGATTATTTTACGTGACTCTGAGATTTGATGTTGTCAATGAATTTCGGAAATCTGGAACTGTGCAAGTTGTTCATGACTTCAAATTTTTTTTTCTTTTTAACACATGTCTTCTTCACCAAAATGAAGAATAGAAGTCTCATCGCTTGAAAGATATGTATTTACGAAACTATAGTTTAAAACATTCATAGATTACTCTCTTCATTTTTTCTACATAGCTGTGGTTGTAGTGTGTGCTATAGTTTTCAAATCGCATAGTTAAATATTATATTGTACGGAAAAAATGAAAGATGAAAATCACTTTATGTTTTTTTTTTTTATTTTTACCTTCGAAATTTTTATTATTGGTTATTGCGTTTTAACAAATTAAAAATTTTAAAACTTGCGGGGAGCAATTTTCAATGTAGCTTAATAAAAATAAAACTTTATAATCGTATTTTATAAATCATAAAAGTTGCTTCTTGAACTATAAAAGCTACCCAATACAAAGTTTATTGAAGAAATACTCTCGCAACACAAAGTGAGATACTGTAAAAAAAAATGTAGCCGTATTATATTGCGCTAATATTAATGAATTCAACTTTTACGCACACCAACACTAATCTATTTGAAATAAAGTTTTAGTACTTGTTAAACTCATAGCAGTTTTTTTCTCAAATATTTGATTATACAAGCACAAAATCTTTAATGTTATTTTTCAATTATTCATATAAGTACGTCACTTACATCGTATATAATTCAACTGTAATTTTCTCGAGTTTAACAAGCCACGAAAACTAGCAGATTGTTTTTTATGTAGTGAAAAATTCATCATGAGATATTCCAAATGATGAACGAAAAGGTGCTGCTTGTAGTGCATACATTGAAAAAAAAAAAAAAAAAGTTAAGAATAAAAAAAATTAATCCTTCCAATAACCCTAAACCGAACTTTTTCTTATATATATCACGTAGAATTAGCACTTGCTATTTCGAATTTATCGAGCCAGTATTGAGAATGCGTGTGTGAGAGATTGAAAAATAAATAAAATGCAATCCATTGCTCCGAGAGTTAAATGGAAATTTGCACTTAAGCGTGTGCTAGTGAAAGATGCTAAAAAAATTTTTAACTATAAAGAATGTGACTAACTCTTCTTCCCTTTCTCCCTCTTTTGTAGATAGACTTGCTCTAGGGAAAAAAAAAATAAAGACCTTGTTTAATTTATCCTATAAATATGAACATATATAAATATAAAATGAATATAAATATATGCGAGTATAAATATTATACATAGGTATCCTTGTACGACTATAAGGAATGAAATATGCAAGAATTATACATATATAAATACTTTAAAAATAAATTAATAAATGAGCATTATTAATATTAATATTATTAAAATAATATTATTATTTGCGCCTGTAAATACATTCACGCGAAATATATATAAACAGATTACTATGAAAATTATCGTTTTTTTTTTTTTTTTTACATTTTTTCCCTTTTTCTCAACCACTTCCATAGTACTACTCCCCAATACCTTATTTTTTCTATTTTTTGTTTTTAATTAAAAACTTTTTAATGTTGTACTATCAGGCTCAACTTCTATGAGTCTTTATATTTTGTGGAGTTATGTTATACAAGTTAGTAGATTTATTCAGTCAGGCACAGTAAACATCCAGAAGGCGATGACTATAGTCCAAAATTTGCACAAGCAGTCTCTTAACATGACGTAATTTTACGTATAAATTAGTTTACACATATAAAATATGTACTCCAGCTTATACAAACTCAAAACTGTTCCCACATTTAGCTCTTGCTCAAATAAACTAAGTCCGAAAAGTAGCTCAAACTCATATTCAAAAGAAGTTAAAACATCTCTGAAACATTTTTTTTTTCTTTAATATTCTTTACATTGCTAAACAAAAAGTTTTTTCGAGTCTTCATACTTTAGAATTTCATACTTCTTTCATACAATGGCCCTAAAATTAAAAAAGGAAAAAAAAAAACCTAATTTAAAATCCTTTGAAACTTCTTTTTGCTCAGATTAAAAAAAAAGAGCTCCGTTATACATTTACTCATTTTGAATAATTACTTTGTCAGGCTACGTCATAATAAACCATGCCAAAATATTCGAATGAATGAGTGTAATTAATAATGGCGAGGGCTACGTCGCGTCGTTAAAACTAAAATGTAATACGCTCATAATACGCGTATAAACCACAATATCCTCCCACTTGATGATGCGCAGGAAGTCGCATATTTTCAGAGCCCCCCCGGTCGACCGCTCACCGATGCGTGGGAGTGTGGAGGAGGGCACCAGCTGACTCGGAGCTCGAGTTGGGGGGAAGAGCAGTCGAAAGGTCGTCTACGCGACTAAGTTGCGTGGGCGGGTGTCGCTGACAACATCCACCAATCACGGCCGAGGGAGGCCTGTAAACGATCCCATAGGTTATGCCCCGAGGTGGGTTAAGCAGGAGCTACTTTGCAGAAAAAGTCTCCTTTCGATCAACTCGATTTAGCTTCGGTTAGGTCCATAAAAGTGTGCATCGTTTTTATTAATGACGAGGTAGTTTCGAGTGAAAGACGACTGAATTTTTGACGAGTTCAAATTTTTTATTCACCGCCCATTAAAATTTAATAAATAAAACTACAATTAAAATAACCCGTGGATAAAATTAGTTTTTGTTTTTTATTTTTTTATATTACCCCTCGTATTTCACTGTATAGTTTTTTACGTAATATTCATGTCAATAAAATCGAATGAGTCTCTTTCTTTTTAATTGCTGAAATCAGTAGATGACAGTTCAATTATCATACCTAAAAAAGTTAAAAATTGTTTTTAAATTTTAATTAGGATATATTTAGATTTTTCCAGAAAATTACATTTATAAAAACTTTTGATGTTACGATTAAAATGATAAAGCTCATTGATTTATAATAGTTCCATATATATTTTTTTTCATCACCGCAAAAAACGATCAAGTAAGCCTGTCTTTGAAGTACGATAACACCCTCAAAATTATTACAAAACTTATCAGAACAACAAATTGAAACACTCCGACAGTTTACTATATAATGGATAAATTCAGATCAGTCCACTAATTTTTTTTTATGTATTATTAATCAATTATGAAAAAAACTGTTCTCATTTCTGTAAATAGACTGTCAAAACAATGAAAAAATTAAATATTATTATCAAATCGTACAGAATGTAAACATCGTTGTAACCCTTCACCTCTACGGGCGTAGTCAAAGTCATCCAGAAACTACCGTATCACCCAAACTACCTACAAGCCATCACGCATCCCCGCCCGAAAAGAAAAAAAGGCCGTAAGTGCTCTAAAAAAAAAGAGAGGAGAGAAAGGGAGAGCACGCGCGTGCAGCCATAAGCGAGCAGCGGCAGTTCGAGATCATCGACTTAATGGAGTGGTAGGTGCGTTTACAAAAGCATTAGAGTCTCCCTCGTGCATCGAGCCGCTCGCGAAATAAAAAGCCGCTATCTGGACTGACGATCGCGATTCGAATCGATTTGCCTGCAAGGGAGGAGAAGGAGGAGAAAAAAACGCCCCCCCCCTCTTTCTTTGGAACCGTTAGGGTGCATTGTTGATTCGCCAAACTCGTTTTGTTCTAAACTCGCGGGTGTCGATGACTTCTGGGGTTTGATTATTTTTTCAAGTAAATTTTTCTGAGTTCTTCCGAAAGATTTCTCAGGCCTGGTTTAATGGAATTCCCAAAAAGATTAGCTTCATAAAAAAATAAAAGATAAAAAGAGGAAAGGTAAAACGTGTCGATTTACAGAAGCGATACGTCTCCGTGCATCGGCTCACAGATGCTCCGTACGCGTATAATAAACCCCCTCCGTGCCATTTCCATTGTTGCTCCGGTCGTCAAAACCCTAGACTAGCGGAGAGATATCGAGATAAGCATCATATGGATCCAAAAGGTACGTCAAAAAAAAAGGCAAGACGTCCCAACGATTATTTCTATACTTTTTTACCATCGTTAGCTGTCTACTAAAAAAGTCCCTGTCTTTTTTTTTTTTCATTGGGGACAAGCTGCTGCGCTCCGGTTAGTCTGTGTTTTGACAGTTGCTGCGCTCCGACACCTCTGCGGTGGGACATTCATTAGGGAAAGAGGTTCTCAACCGCGCTCCTGCAGCCCCCCTTTCGGCAATTATCTCTTTTTGCTTTTCTCGATTCACACTTTTTTTTCACGCTCGATACTCGCTTCAATTTTTTTGCTTGTGTTACCTTATTTTCTGTAATAAATATATTTTATTGATATAATATGTTTGACTGAAGGAATTTACATTCACTCAAGTAATGCGTGTCGGAAAAACAAGTTCCTCCAAAACAGTCTCGCAGCCGATTCCTGCTAAACATTAGACAAATAACTGCGGGTCCATCGATCCCGGCTCGTCATGCATACAATACTCCGCGTCAAATAAAAGCATACAGGAAAAAAAAAAAAACTCGAGGGAAGTGCAGGGCCAGTCGATAGCTACCTCGTATAACAAGACTTTGCTCGGGGTATATTATTCATCTATTTGAGAACCTCATCATTTCGGGACGCACAGCATCCCCCAGCTGGCGTTCGGATTTAGATGTTTAGGATAATGCTGGCTGCTCACAACACAAAATATAGTGTAGCTCGAAGGTGCGAAGGAAGAAAAGATACTCCAGTGCGGTTATTTGTAGACAGATTCGACACCTCGACAAAGAGAAGGAAGAATCATAATGGGGAGGGATGAAAGCACAATTCGGGGTAGTAAGATTATCGGGTCCTGCTGGTGGAGCGTATAATACCCAGAGCAGAGGTGTGAACCCGTCGGCGGAAAAATCTCGACGCTTTTTGTCCGACAAACCGCTTGGCCATTGTTGCGGTAAGAAGTTTTTCTGCTTTTCTACTTTAGCAGCCCCGCACGCCCGCGTTTTTCATCTCCCTCTTTTTCAGCTCGCGGTGCATGGACTCTTGCGTGCTCGAGGAGTCGCGGCATTGGAAATCGGCTGGCGTGATAATTTTCATTGTCGAGGAGTCATGAGCTGGTAAATATTTTCTGTAAACGCACCGTTTTTTACCTGAGCCACGTGGGAAATTTTGAAGCGGCTTAGCGGCTAAAAAAAAAATTTTCTAATTGGCCAATAGCGTTCGAGCTTGAAATTCTAGATAAAAGCATTTTCATTTTGAATATACGGGGGGGATGATTTGACGACAATAATTGAATATTGTTCACACGCATGAGTACGTGTACAAATCATCTCCAAAAATTCAGAGTATAAATCTGATAGAACAAAAAATTAGCTTAACAACTACCGCGTTTAAAATTTAAGCGGATTAAAATGGCTTTCACACGCGTATTTCACTTATTGAGATTTAGAGAGTATACTAACATGGATTTTTTTTTTTTTTTTTTTTTTAAGGAAAAACTTAATGCCCTTAAAAATTGTGTCAATTTTCTGCGTTTGCGATGAAAGCTCGTTGAAAAAAATACAGGATCAAAAAAAAAAAAAGGTAGGCCGCAATTGCGCGCAACTGCAGCGTATTTATTAAATTATTATGAAAATGCGTCACGATGAAAATGTATATGAGCGGTGTAATTAAAAACGCAAGCACTCAAGTCAATTTGTCCAAAAGGCCATTTAATGTTTTATTTAAATGAGTTAAGCGAATTTGCATTAACAACATAATCAATTTGCAAATTTATCTCGAGGTTTATTTTTAATTTCGCTATATTCGACGATAGAAAATTAATAGGGTAAATATTAATCATTTATTTGTGCTTAAGTATGGAAAAAGTCAATTACAGAACGATTTTAAGGTCACAGATACTTAAAGCTATGATGATTTGATTGTTCCATTAACTTTTATTAAAAGACTACAATAAAAAATTGTAAAAACATGTAGGTCAGGTTATATTAAAACGCGGGGGGATAGCAGTACACAATATAAAAAATTGTCACCCTTTCAGAGAACGCGACGACAAAAGAATAAAACGTAAAAGTTGGTAATCACGAATTTAGAAATCAAAGCTTCTCGCCTTTCATTCGTAGTTAGTTCACACGGCTCGCGTCGCAAAGAGTAATGAGAGGTTAGATATAACTCGGGCCCCGACACGGACTAACAGGGGTTGTGTGCCTCTCAATACTGCAAGTACGTTTAATTTGAGCGAGCGCACCTATTGCACCTCGATTACAATGGGGGTGTGGCGATCGCAAGAGAAAACGACCTTTGTAGCGAGGGGAATTTTTTCGCTTCTCTGGGAAATATTTAGACGCGGCTGTGAATGATCACTATCAACAATGCTAGAGAGAATTATTTAAATAAACAAATTGAGTTTTTTATTTTTTTTATTTTTGATGAATAAGCGTAAATATCAGTTTATTAGCTGGTTGTACTTAAATTAACAAAGATATGCATATGCCAAACGACAAAAATATCAAGTGTCGGATTATACTGAAGGGGTATCAAAATTATATATATTTTTTTTTTTTTCTTATTAGCTTTATTAACCAATTTACATGATTATTAGCATTATTAATTAATTGTTACAAAAAATAAATACAAATGATGAAAAAAAAAGATTTAATAAAATAAAAATATAAACCTTCATCGAAGGTCACAGTAATATATTCATTTATATCTTGATGCCAATTTCTTTGAAAAAACGGTGAACGTGTTGAAGTACTTGTAGATTTGGTCCAGACAAAAAAGAAGTAATATCAAGTGGAGGAAAGATCCTCATGTAGGCCAGTTTTTTCATGAGCGTTTGTCGTTGCTGTTGATGGAGCGAGCACTGCCATATAACATGGTTGAGATCTTGAGTTTCGTGGCCGCATTCGCAGTAAGGTGATTCAACTACATTGATCTTAAAAAGAGATTGATTGAGTGAGTAGTGGTTACTTCTGCAGCGGACTATAAATACAAACAGTTCTCTGTTAAGTTTAAGTCTGTGATACCATGGTTTAGAGTTAGAGGAACGAATGCGTTCGAAGTAAATCACGCCTTTCAATAGTCCCTCTTCTTGGAGTAGTCTTTCGTTGTCATCCCAAGCCAGTCTCTTAAAAAAGGCTCTATGGTCACTATATGGCAGTCGACAAACACTAGGGGCCATTTCTGTCGTCCTTCTAGCCTCTGTATCTGCAAATTCGTTCCCGATGATGCCAATGTGTGCCGGAATCCAGTGTAGCGTCAATTTTTTTGTGTAGGAGTTGGATTGAGAGTATTGCAGATTTTTATCGAGGATCTGGAGGAGATAATAATTAATGCCGTCATTTAGCTTCAGGGAATTGATAGCCAAGAGTGCACTCAAAGAGTCACTAAATATTTTAACGTTCATGTGTCTGTTCTCGAGTGCAATGTCCATAGCTCCGGCGAGTGCTCTGCACTCAGCTGTGAATATAGATGCCTTGGGGTTTAGACTTTCAGAGTTGATTTGTCCTGTATCCATAGAGATCCAAGCAGAGCCAACAGACGAACCATGATCCATTTTACTCCCATCTGTGTATATCTTAATCGTTTCGCTGTCTGCGAGAGTCGATTGGAGTAAGAAGTTTGGATGTGCTGTATTCCTAAGAGAATACCCTAAGCTAAAGTCAACATTGACCGGCGAACGATATGCATCAAATGTATGTTTGTAGATACTTGAAAATCGATCTTGATGTATTTCATGCTTTATTCCAATGACGCGTTTGATACTACGCCTAAGCACATCAACTCTCGAGCGTCGGCAAAAAATTATCTTCATCCCATGGTTATCTAGAGACCTGCGAGTGATTGTATGGGTGTGACTATATGCTTTTAGGAGAAAGTTGGAGCAAAGCAGCTCAGACCTGTGGCTTAACGTCATAAGTCGAGCTTCGGCCAGAAGAATGTTCGTGGGGGTGCTTGTTCTCATGCCAAAGGCCAGTCTCACCGCTGCGTACTGTATTCGTTCCAGTTTCAGTATTCTGTCTTTACGTGTCGGGAAGTAAATGTAGCTCCCATAGTCAATAATCGACCTCGTGTAGCTTTTATAAAAACATAACAGTGTAGCTGGATCAGCACCCCAATAAACTCCACGTAAGAATTTTATGATGTTTAGGGACGTGTTGGCCTTTCGAGTCACGTATTGTTGGTGTTTTTTGAAATTCATTAGGTAGTCAAAATGAATACCCAAGAATTTGACAGAGTCCGTAGAAGCAACCAGAGAAGTTGAAACTTTAACAGACGTTTCGCCAGGAAGAATACCTTGGTTATTGAAGTGAATTAGTTCAGTCTTCTCAGCAGAGACTTCCAAGCCAATTTCACGAAGGTTATTAGTAATTTGCCTCACAGCTTTTTCAAGAAGGTATTTAGCTGTCACAGGATCATGGGTCCTAAGGTATATAACTACGTCATCTGCATATTGCAGGATTTTGATTCTCCGGAAGGGGGAATCTCGTCTCTTTGGCTTTTTACCTTTATTTTTCTTTGTTTTCTTCCTTCCGTTGGCTTTGTTACTTCTGCTAGAATTCTTCTTTCTTCTTCCAATATTTTTCTTCTTTCTTGATCTAAATTTGACTGCTTCTGCTACATAGAGCAAATAGAGAAGTGGGCTGAGAACCCCTCCCTGGGGCACACCCTTGTAGGAAGATCTAGGAGTGTTTTTGTTGGTTTCAGTGAAAATTCTACGGTGATATGTAAGAAATTTAACTAATCTGATGATTTTTTTAGAGCAGCCAATCTTTGAGAGTTTTTGGATTAGTATGTCACTCTGTACTTCGTTGAATGCGTTGCTCACATCTAGGTAAATAGCCAGTACATGATCTTTATCTCTCAGTGCATCTTCAATATCGAGTTTAAAAATGGTCAAGTTATCAGAACAAGAATATCCCTTACGAAAACCAGTCTGCGAATTGGGAAGAATTTCTTTCGTTTCAGTCCACCACCTTAATCTATTTGAGACCATGAGTTCGAACAATTTCGAGGTGCAGGAGGTCAGTGCCAAGGGTCTAAAGCCTCGTCCATTTGGTTTTTCAGCGAAGTGTACAAACGTGTCCTTCCAGGCTTCTGGGTATTCATCCAAACTAAACATACCGTTGAATATATCGAGGAGTATTAGATGATATTTTATCGGCAGATGGTGCAGTGCTTCATAGTTGATGCCATCTATCCCTGGAGCTGATTTGTCACCGCGTGACGATAAAGCAATATTATATTCCGAGTAAGTGAAGAGTGCATCAAGCATAGGGTCGTCTACTCCTTGCGGTTGGAAAGATGGATCAGTAGGAACATAGCTCGGACAGAGCTTATCAAGAGCTTCCTCACGTTGTGCTTTGTGGACAGCGTTACTTTGTTTGTTGGCCTTAATTTTCGTCCACTTATTTTTCAACAGGCGAGCTTTGTTCCAGGTATACGTTAAGTCTTGACCAAAATCAATTGTGCTGGCAAAGATCCTGTAACTCTCGCGTTTTTTACAGCGGAACAATTTTCTGGCGTCTGTTCTTAGATGTTTATACTTGAGTTTATCTTCTTCCTTTTCGGTGTATTCCCATCTCTTGAAGGCTGCTTGGCGTAGCCGTTTGGCACGGTAGCACTCGTCATCCCACCAGGTGACAGGATTTCTATGAATGGCGGCAGAGACGTTCTTCCTAACGGGGGTTGCTTTTGAAATCGCTGTGGAGATAATGTCCATAAAAACGTCATACTTCATCACAGGTGTCATATTTTCATACTCCAGACTAAAAAAGTTGAAGTATTCCGCTTCAAGTATCTCGTTGACCCGCAGCCAGTCCGTTCGTTTAGACTGAACTTTAAACGATTCACGTCTGTATATGAACTTATCCAAGTCAATCGTGAGCCTAATAGGGAAGTGATCTGACCCAAGTGTATCCGATAGCACCTCCGTTCGCACGTGTGAAGCGATATCTGATGTCGAGAATACTAGGTCGATGTTTGATTTCAATGAAGTGGCAGGATCAACGTGAGTAAGTGTATCGTGATTATGAAGTATAAGAGAGTGTTCATCTGCTTTGTCCAGCAGTCTGGTGCCATTGAGGTCAGTGTGCGAGCAGTTCCAGGCTTCATTATGAGCGTTAAAATCGCCCATAACAAGACAATTCTTATCAGTTGCAACATTTATTATAGCTTCCCATTCTTGTTCTGATAGGGAGTTTTCGGCAGGCGGCCTGTAGACCGCAATTAATGTAAGCGGCTTAGACAGACTGTTTAGCTTAATACATCCGATTTCTGCTTTACCAAAAGGACTGTCAACTTCAATAGGCTCGAACTGGAGAAAATTACGGACAAGGAATGCCACGCCTCCACCGGTGCCTTCAGCCCGAGGAATACTGTATAGATTGAATTGACTGAATTTCACTTGGCGGACCTTACTGAGCCATGTTTCAACTAATACCACAATATCATAATCTTCAAGTACTTTATCCAGTTCATCTTGCTTATTAACAATACTACGTGAGTTCCAAAACATAACTCTTAAACCACTAATTTTAATGCGATTTGAAGAGCTAGCGTTCGAGCTGTGCTCCTCCATGTACGAATAGTGATAAAAAAAAAAATTAAAAAAATGAATTAGGCAAAGGCGTCGGACTCGTCCGAGGTGTTAATAATACCACCTCGAAGCGCCTTAGCCGTTTTAGTAAGCCTGGATTTAAATGCTTTGACAGTCGCATGCTGTCTGACTTCTTCCAACATTATTACGAGGGACTCTAAATTCGTAGTAAATTTACTAGCAGTTTCCACAATATCAGCGTATCTACAATCTAGCGTAGCGGTGATGAGTTCCGTCAGCTGTTCGTAGTCCATCGGAAAGGTGGCGGCCGTCCCGGCAGGTATAGCCACACTCGCCGTATGAATTTCACTCTTCACTGTTTCAGGAGCAGTTTTGGAGGTGGCAACTTTCTTTTTCTTTGTACACAACTTTTGTGAGTTTTGTGAATCCGCGGTGCTTGACGCTGTAGAATTATGACCACGTTGTCTCTTATTTTCGTTTAAGGTTGATGGTTTAGTAAACAGCAGCGTGCCATTGAACATCAGCTCCTCTTCTGATGTCTTGGCTGTCGAGTCGATAATATTACCATCTGTTTGCTCGGTCGATTCGTCTTTATTAAACTGGCGGTCGGTAAAGTTGTTATCTTTATCTCCCTCCTCTTCAGCTGATTGCACTTGTGAAAGCACAGTGTTTACGTTTTGTTGGGTCATGTTTTGTTTAAGTGTAGGACAGAATCGCGAGATATGACCTTGGCCCTTACATTCAAAACAAGTCATAATATCCGTAGTGACGTATATGTGATATGTTGTTTCATCGTGTCGTACAGAGAAGTCGCCAGGAATCTTGTCAATATCTTCGGGAAGTACAAAAAATTGTCGTCTAAAACATTCAATGTGTGCGAACTCGCTGCTAGCACTAATGCGTATTAGAGTGATGGCTGACTTTATATTAACTCCAAATTCCTTTAATTTACTTTCAAGCACTTGGTTTGGAACAAAAGGCATAACATTTGACAAGATTACTCGCTTTAGTCGTGAGACGTAGGGGCGCATGATAACTTTATTTTTGGTTGCTCCAACAATTATAACGTTGTTTCCTTCACGAATAAGTTCATCAGCAAGCTCGACAGATTTTACAAAGAAGCAGAAACGATTTTGAGTGATACGAGAGGCAGCGATGATGTCAGTTGGGTTTATTTTCTTGCAAATGGCGCGCAGGTAGTCGTCGTTCCTCATGCCGTCTACGGTATCGATCACGATCCCTTGTTCTTTCTTCGGGTATTTCACGGCAGACACCGCTACGGAATAGCCGGTGAGCACTTGGGTGGGTTTATCGTTAACAGACATTGTAGTTTTTCCTTTTCTAAACAAAAATACGCCTATAAAAACGAGGTAGGTAGCACACGCGAGAGATACTCGCTGCGCCGCGTACTACGCACGCGCAGCGCTGTTTGTCAAAAACTTGCGAGCCTGAGTTAACACGTCTACCACGGTCAACGGTCAGACGAACACTGAAATTATATATATTGTATATCATTAATGTGGGTTATCATTTGAGCTCCATTATAAGGCTTAACCCAGATTATCGTTCAACATGATCCATTTCATTGAATCATTTTTTTCAAATCAATTATAAAAATTTTAATAATGCCTAATACTCTGGCATATTGAGTAATGAATGTTACGTAGCCGTATAGACATTTGATTCGGCTTTTTTTTTTTGTTTAAAAAAGGTTAAATTTTTTTGTGGATACTTTACAACCCATAAGCCAATAAAGTGCTATCGTACATGTATTTAAAATCTAATATAAAGAGTCAAATATTTTTATACATCATTAATTTTTTTTACTTTTAGTGGTCAAATAATTAGCTATAACTTTGAAAAGTATGATCGGGAGGATTACAGGCGGTGCATATAACATATAACATCCAAAGCAGCTTAACTTGGCAAACGCGACGCGGGAGTTTACGTATCGAAGGGGTATCTTCAAACTCGGTGAAACTTGGGCGCCTCCCCGCCACCCGTCCCGCACTACTATAATGCCACCGCGCGCGATTATCTTATCCCCTCCACCCTCATTTGCGGTCTATATACCCCGCGTGCCAAACATCAACGAGCGTCAGGCCTGCAGCTTGTTCTATAATTCATGCTGGCCGCTCACTTTCCCGCGGATATTTCGTTCGAACCATTGCGTGCGAAAGTTTAGCTCGCGGTAATCTGTAACTCTGAAGGTGCCATTTCATGGTAGGAAAAAGTGGTATACACACGTGTGTACAGGCGCGTATACACATGGCCCTGGGTCCACTTGGCCTCTAATAAGCATTTTAGAAAAAAATAAAATCATAAATGGAAAAAAAGAACCCTAAAACACCCTTGCAAAGAATAGCAGCAATGTCCCTACGCAGCTTTCTTTTCTATTCATGTTATTATTTCATGTAAAATACTGATTATTATGCTGGGTGCTATCAACCGATCCAGCTCTCTAAAATAATAGAACATTGTTCTACTATTTGCGTGTCCAATTGCAATAATCAACATTTTAAAGAAAAATAAAAACATAAATAGAAAAAGGGCTGTGCAGGGACTTTGCTGCTATTTTTTGCGAGTATGACACAGAGCTCTTTTCTCAATTTATGTTTTTATTTTTCTCTAAAATGCTTATTGGATAACCAAGCGGACCTTGTACGGTGTGTACACACGAGTATATACCACATTTTTCTACCATGAAATTTTTTTCTTAAATCTTCAAATACACAACATTTATAAGAGTAAGTTCGTGAATATTGTTGCTTTGAACAGTAAGAACAACAAGCTCGAAGCGAGCTGTAATTTTCCTTCCAAACTAACCCTGCACAGTGCGAAACTTGGCTCTTACTCCGGGTAATGCAAAATCACAAAGATCCATCATCCCCGAGAGGTTGAGCGCTCGTCTACTTAACGGAACTAAAATCCAGAGCTCGTCCTTTCGCAAAGTTACGTAAAAGGCGTCAAAAGGGCTGTTTTGATTACGCTCTGGCGGGATACACGCTAACCGGGGCCACGGGATTAAGGGGTGAAACGTTATTATTCCAAGGGGTATATACTCTCGAAGAGGGAAGAAGGCCTAAGTAGCTTGCGGGTTAAGTATGTTGTTTTAGCCAAGGTCCTGCAAAGACATTTGCGAGCGAGACTTATAGCCAAGATGCCGTGCGGTCGCGCTAAGCAGATGGTCAGTTTTTGAGTGTTGATCTTTTGCTTATTTTTGAGAAGTGTTTGGTGCTTTTGAGAGAGGGGAGCCGTTGAGCGCTCCTAATATGTTTTTTCTTCTCCCTCTTCCTTTTCTTTATCTTTGTTAATACTGCTGTTCCATGGTTTCAAATAGTTTTGCAAATACGTTGGTAGTAGTATCGAAAAATTACAGACTGATCGATCCAAGAATAAATTAAATCCATTAAAATGAAGTATGAATATTTAAATCCGATACAAGCAGAATTATTTGCTGAGGTCCGCAGTATTAATAACGGGTCTTGCAGGAGACGATCGAAGACGAATAAGAAAGCTGCGCTCCCTACCCTATATAGTGGAAAGGCGGCGGAAGAGTAGGAGGCAAACGAGGGGAAATGGACTTCTTCTTTGGGGCCCAAGATTAAAATACACCAGCACCGCTATTAGAATCTTACTCACGGGACGGTGCGGGAACGCTAACAGACGTATAATTTCCTGGGAGCTTTGAATTGAACGCCCGATGGTTAGAGAGAAGGAACAAGGAGTGTTACCGGCTTGGCGAACTTTCAAGGGTGAGGAAGCTCATTAACGGGAGCTTTCTTGTTTCAGACCGGCTCTCTCTCTCTCTCTTATACCTGCATCCCTCAGACATCATCAGCTCTGAGAAACTTCTTTCGCGTAAAAAAGAATCTTTTATCATTCTTTATACTATTATTATTATTTTTTTTATTTTTTACAAGTTTTACTTTTTGTAAATTTGATTGACCGTAATGATTTCAAATAATTCAAAATCTATGGCTCAAGATATTTTTAAAAGAACATTCAAGAGAATTAAAAAAAAATGAGCAATACTAGCTTGAAAAAGAAAGAAGTATATACGATGATGATCAATTTTCTCGGGATTTTGTGTAATGCTACCACATTCGTAATTTCTCCTTACTTTTTTTTTTGTCTTCCAATCTATGAAGCATCGCTGCGGGAGCAATGGTATGGTGCAAATGCAAGCCGCCCTGAAGTGCTGCAATGTAGTGTAATTTGAGAATGGGGGCTTCTGCGAAATGAACAATTCTCTTTATTATCGCGATTACTCACGTCAGTCATTTAAAGGCGATCGAGTTCAATATAATCAACATATATTCATAGTTTTATTTTTTACTAAGTTCCCATTTCGTTTAAACTGTAACAATATTACCAACTTAAAAAAATTAAATTATTAAATTTCGTTTATTGAAATACAATAGTTTAATTAAATTAAAGTTTTACAATTTTTAATGTGGTTTGTCAATTGCATGAAAAATTTCTTCAAACAATTTACAGAACTGATGTTTTCAATTTGATAGATTTCCCTGTATCAACCTAATAAGTAGGTGCTCTTCTAATTTTATGTAAATTTTAATCATAGCTTCAAAAATAATGTATAAAATAACTTTGCACATTAAAAAAATTACGTGAATTTAAATCTGATTCTACCCAAATATTAAATTTCAAAAATCAGTTCTCGATCTTCTATCCGGTTTTTGTCCGCAAAGGTAAAACAGGTAAAAAATCAGAGAGAAATTTTTTCCTCGCATACTGTTTTTAACGTCGTTTAGCGCGGAATCGTAGAAGAGAAGTAGCAGTTGAGAGCGCGAAATAAAGGGCGTGGTTTTCGGCGCACCGCCGAGGATTGGCTGCGTTAGCGGCAAGCCGGTCGATATACAAGTCGGAGCCGCGGCCGCAGGGGTGAAGAGGAGCAGTATACCTACCTACGTAACTATATAGGTGAGCGCTTCCGTTTTTTCCACCCTTTTTTTTTTCTCTCTTTCTTTCCGCAATTTCGCACAGAGATGTGCACCAAGACCAACCTATTTAGATATAGCGAGTTATGCAGAGATTATTCAAAAGTTACTAAAAATGAAAATATATCAGTGATTGTTTATTGCTCATCTTGAAAGTTGATCCTCTGATAATCTACAAATCTGAAAAAAAAATAATTTAAAAAAAATTTCATTTTCACACGGAGGATAAAGTTAACTTTTTTTTATTAAATTCGCAATCAATCTTGGTTCTTTATTTTGAAAAGACAAAAGAAAAACATTTTTTGACGCTATAGATTCGCTATTTCAAAGTATGAGTTACTGTATAGCTTTCTTTTCTTTTCTTCGTACCAAGATTGATTGAAAATACCGTTAAGAATTTTTGACAGTGCAATTAAAGTCAAACAACGAGTCGCTTTACAGATAGCCATCTAGTTTTCCGACAAAAAAAAAAAAAAAAAAAACATCGGTTATGACATTTCGAAAATCGAATCGATAATTAAAATCACTCGACGTGTAGGCCCGTATCTTATCAGCCTGTCTTCAAACAAAGGTAAAAAAAAAAAAGCAGTCCAGGGTCGACAATGGGGAGCGCATCAGCCGCGGGCCAGATGAGTTAATCGACGAGTTCCTTCCAGCGAAAAGAGAGAGAGAGATCGTCCCTCATCGTCATTGTGCAAAGCAAGGGTAGCCTTAATACGCTGATACGAGACCGCATCCAGCCGGTGTATCATCGGGGAGAGAACAAAAGCTCGCGGGGGGGAACTCTGACGCGCAGAGTCTCGCTGAACCCACGCCGACGAAACGATGATGACGATGATTATGCGATCCAGGCTTTCTTGTGTATCCTGCAACCAGCTTCAGTGGCTCTCTGTAGATTATCCGGCCAGTCCTGGTGCTGCTACAATAGAGAAAAGTCATTCAGCGGTAGAGTCAACCAAAGGTAAGAAGGAACAGCTTTAAAATCAAAATAAGCTCCCCCAGCTCCGTACTCGCACCGTCAAAGTACATCTCAATCAAGCGCTCATCCTTCCAGCCAAACTCTATTATCCACTTGGAGCTCGTAAAACTAATGAGAGCCACTGCGGGGTGATGATCGAGCGGTACGGAGGATGCCGGGTAACCCGATCCATTTCTCGTTGGTTCTGCTGCTGCTATTATGCGCGTCCTCCTCCTCCTACGTTTCGTCTTTTGCAGCTCATCATCGCGTGGATGCGTCGCTTCCAGACGCACGCCCGCGCTTCTCGAATCGAAAGAAAGGGTCAAGATTGTTTGAGATTCACCGCCCCTAATTGATAGATCGTCGTTCTCTAATTTTCGACTCTTTAAAAACGTTGCGTCACCAGAGGATGTGAGCAAGTGACCTGTTTATGCCCTGTTGGATCGTTTGTTTATTTAATAACATTCCGGCTTGGATTTTTTTAGTCGAACTTTTATTCTTTGGAATACTTACGTATGACACATGGAATAATGTACATAATAGGACTTGCTGTGATCAGGAGTGAATCCCTAAGCGGCTACTGCTGACCTTCAAGCATTGCCCTGCCTACAGCGGTTGTCTTTCTTTATCACGAGAAAGAAAAAAATAGAAGCTGCATTATGATTTTTTTTTTTTTTTTTAATAAACATTATTTAACTTAAGGATGTTTGGTACTTACAAAAAAATGCAGCCATTTTGTCAATTTTAATCGAATCTTCCAATAATTTATATCAAAATAATCGTTGGAGTTTTTCCCAATTTTTGTCCGTCTTAGTTTTTAAAAAAATCTAATTATTTGTTTAAATAATTGAAGAGGTAGTTTAAAAAAAAAATCAAGCATTTTTTTTTCTTTATCACTTGTAACTCTCTCAAAAATGCAGAGATCGTTGAAAAAACTATGAGGTAGTTTCGGTGACACTTCAAAGAAAATTTTAATATTTTTTAAAATATTGAATTTAAAATTTTTTTCATTAAATAAAAGAAACGTTTAATTTTCATAAGATTACGTGTTCAATTATTTAAACAACTATTTAAATTTTTGAAAAACCAAAACGGAGAAAAATAGGAGAAAAATCCAACGTTTATTTTAATATAAATTATTAGAAGATTCAATTAAAATTGACCAAATGGCTGCATTTTTTTGTAAGTACCAAACATCCTTAAATACGAATCCTTAAAATTTTTTTTGTTTTGTTTAAAAAAACCAAAATAATAATAAAAATTTACAAGAACTGATATCTCTTTCTTATACCATTCCAGTGATTTTTCTAAAAAAAATAAGGTAAGTGTGCCTAATATGGCCCCCCCTGTTATTTTGAATATGCTAGGTATGCGGCATCTCTGCAAGGTAGGAAGAAGTCAAAAACACTGAATTATGAAGTTTTCAGTTGCTTAGAACATTTTAAAATTATTTTTGCGCACGCCTAATAGCTAAAACTCATTTCGTATACCTCCGTTATTATTTTACGTTGTAATTAAGTGGTCTGCCAAAATATTTAGACGCACCTGATCAAAATTTGAATAAGTAGCTTCGATTCGTTATTGTTTCAGCTTTAAAACGCGACCTTAGTTTTTGTTTAACTCGTTTTCTAACGGGTTTTATTCTTAAATAACTTTTTATTATGCAGTGTACCTAATATGGCCCCCCACGAATTAGTAGAAATACCGATTTTAAGAGTGCTTAGTTTCATGTTTACTTTTTAGAAAATCCTATCCTAATGTTATTTAAGAAAAATAAATTTAATTGTTTCAAAGCTTTTTTTCATTTTATAACTAAAACAGCATTCTAGCTCAAAAAAAAAAAACTTTGACCAAAATTTAAAGTTAAAATTTTTCTACTGGTTGCAAAGCTTTCAAAAACATTGTAAAAAAGGCTCAATTTTTAAATAAATCATTTTTAAAATAATAACAATTTTGAAGTTTTTAAAATCTTATATCCTGATTGATTTAAAAAGTAGGAACAAATTGCAATTAATTAATTACTTCAAGGGGGGCCATATTAGGACACAAATTTTAGGTGTCTTAAAAAACCGTGTTTTGGTAAATCCTCTGGCATTTGAAGCTCATTGATCAAAATTGAACGTGTAATGTCTCATTTTAAAGCTCTTGAATTAAGCTTTAAAATGAGACCTTATCCGTTAAAAAATATTGATTTGATTGGCCACAACGTCGATTCTCGCTTAGGGGGGCCATATTAGGTACAGGTACCTTATTAAGTAACTAAAATTATTATTTGAAGGCCACGTCGAAACAAGGAATACCCTAGTTAAAAATTTCACTTTTTTCAGGGATCACGAGAACTAAACCACACTTTTTTTTATTAACATGAACATTAAATTATAGGCATCGTTCTGGGTAATAGATACGGTTGCGCTGCTTTTAAAGTATACCCCAGTGATGCGTTAGAAAATAGGTTAAACAAATGTCAGATCGTTCATCACGACCAAAAAATACCGCTCAGCGTCAGAATTATAAATATAGCCGACGAGTTGAAAAAAGTAAAGGAACGCCCAGTATTAATCGCAACTCCTTCCAGCTAATGATACATGTAATTAAAAGTGAAAAAAAAAGTAATGATAAAAATAAGAAACTAGCTCTCGTAGAGCATCAAAAGATATCATAAACGTCCGCGCGTCGGAAAAAAAATTGGCCCTCCATAATACTCGAATCAATCACCAAAAGGCGCAGGTGCGCGGGATGCTGGATTGCTGCATTCCTCACTGACAATGAAGAAGAAGAAGAATAAAAAGAAGCAGAATGAGCGGGAAAAAAAGGTAACAAAAAAGTGCTTTGGGGCTGCTGAGATAACATATAGGCGGTCGTTATACCTGTAAATGTCTTACTCAGGAGCCGCCGAGAGATAATGATATCATTACGACGACGCGGCCATTTTGATTCGCGCTATCATCATACGTCATGGGGGCGCGCACGCGTGGGCCCCATCTTTTGCGGGATAATATCGCTTTTTCTCGCGGCTCTTTTTTTCTTTACGAGATGAGATGAGTCTTCTTCTGCCTAATGGGAGAACTTGGTTTGTTATACTTCATCCCACGGCTCTCCTTCATTTTTTCTTAAAGTTGAGAATACCACGCTGTAATAAAATTACCAACGCAGCTCTGAGAAAAAATTAATGTTTTTTTCCAAATCTTTTACCTCGAAGTAAAAACTTTGACCAAGCGGGGAAAAAAGCTCGTTTAACCGCGATTCGAAAGCGAAATAAGCTCGTACCAAAGCTGAATTAGCGACGGCTCAATTAAGGGCGCGGGTGCGACCCCTGGTGATGATGTATCATCGGCGATATCTCACCCGGGCGCAAAAAGACACCGCAGCCGCGGCATTATTAATTAGAGGCGCATGTGATGTCGAGCCGCTCCGGGAGGGAATAATAGCTCGATGAGATGTTTAGAGCGAGAAGATTGGCATCGCTAGGATTATTGTGCGTTTATTCACTGAGGTACTTCGGACCTTTGTTTTTTTCATTTTCGCGGAGAATTAGCGATCTTTATCTTTTCAAATGTACCACAATTTTTAAAGTGAAATTTATTAATAAATTTACAAAAGCGGATTTTAAAACACTGAAAATATTTTAAAGTTTTCATGCAAATATGTTGAGATTTGGTGAAAGAACTAGAAAAATTTATAAAAAACTTTTAATAAGTAGTTTCACAATTTTTATGCAGATATGTGTTACGCGAGCTTGAGGTACAACTAAGCAGCTTCGTTTTCCTTTTTTATTCGTGTCCCTACGATCTTTTTTCTCAAAGTTATAAATATTCGAAAAAAAAAAAAAAAAAAAAAAAAAAAAATCAAATTTTAGTGTTAAAACCATTGCAAAAAAAGATAAAAAAGTATGAAATTTGCACTCGCGAAACAGTTCCCAAGATTTTTTAAGTTATTCTCATTTGCAGAGATTTAAAGTGCAACTAAAAAGCTTTGTTTTTTTTTTTTTATTTGTATCTCCACAATTTTTTTTCGCGGAGTAATAGAGAATTAAGAAAAAGAGCTGTTTTTTAAAATTAACTCATTTTTAACAAATTTTACTAAAACTTCAAAAGCTTGGGCAAACCTAAAAAAATTTTTTTTGGGTGTGTTTTAAAATTTTATTCTAATCTTCATGTGAAAAGACACGAAGAAGGCGGGTATTAATAGTAAAATGTAAAAAAAATTTTAAACCTAAGTCGTCAAACCAAAGTATAGGTACTTCACATGTGTGAGTTTTATTTCTGTCATCTTCAATTTTTAAATCAGAAGTTTTATGTAACCAATTACTTACTTGACTCAAGAAAAAGCTAAAAAATTTTTTTTTTTTTATTTGAAAGTTGAAAAAGCATTTTTATTAAAAAAAAAAATCATTAAATTGTTATTTCAAACAGCTCGGAAAAGTAAACGAAATGTTTCAGAAGCGTTTACGGTACGTTTGGAACTCCTTTTTGCGGTCCCTGTAATCCGTTCTACAGACGCATATTAAAGCAGAGAGAAAAGATTAGAGTTTTAAATTATTCCTAACTAACGTAGATTCTTGCAGCTACTTTCATAAAGCCATGATTTTATCTTTTTTTAAATGGTCCTTTTCCGGGCCACAATATTCATTATTCAAAAGTTAACCACTACATCTCTTACACACTATCCTCTTACCTGAACTCAAAAAAAACATGAAAAGCAAAAAAATTAAATAAACAAATCTGCTTAAAGTCTTGATTATTTCGGATTTAAAGGTGAGTGGAAATACTACTTTACTGAAAGGCTCGTAAAAGTTACAAGACCACAATTTCATATGTAATTTCGAACCTTTTTCATTTTAGCTAACGGTAACCGCAGCAACTCTTTAGAGCGATAATCTCCCACTTTCACATGTCTTATTCACATCTTCATAAAGTTTCCCCAAACAAAGGAGAGCGAGACAGTAGTACTCAAGCTCAAAAGCAGTCCTAATTGACTAAGAATTATAATAACGAATGTTTAAATCAGCTTAGCCTCCCCAAACTACAACTTGGCTTTTGTAACTTTGCTGGAGAAGTACGTGTAACAACCCGAGAGTTTCTCTTAGTAACATTTCCGGCTATCGCACCCAAGCTTGAAAAACATTGTTTGTTAAAAATAAATTTGTTTTTAAAAACAAAATTTTCTCAAGAATAAAGCAAAGGAATCTACGCAAGGGGAATAAAGGCACTCGTAGAAGCGAGCGGCAAGTTACACGTCTGCGTAACTCCTTCAAAAGAGGGAAACTTGCAAGCACCTCGGCAGAGACAGCGGCTTTGCACAAACTCTCTCGCGCGCAACCCGAGAGTTAGCGTCGGAGGCGAGCGAGCGCTCATGAATCTCAGATGCGGATTAGAGCCTCGCGGCGGCACTCCAAATGTGTTTCTGTTTTTCCTCGCGCGCAGTACTCCGGAAAAGACGCGGGGGCCAACGCGTGAGGATTAATTCGCGGGAAAATAACAGCTACTTAAATATGTCCACGCTGAAAGTCAAAAGAGAGCTTAATTCAGCTGCCTCTTTTCTCGCGGCGAAGATTTACTCTTTTTTTTTTTTTTTGGTGGAGGGTTTTTTTTTTTTTCCACGAGACTTAGCGAAACGCAGTCTTGTTGTTGAAAGCGGTTAAGCATTCATGTACGGCTTTTGATGTGGCCGCGGGGGATTGACTTTTTTGCCTCCGGAGATTAGTCGAGTTAGTGATTTCATGCGATGAAGTAGAGATTCATTTAATTATTTTAAACCGACTTTATTTTACTACAAAAATAGCCAGTATTTTTTTTTACTATATGTTGGTGTACCTTTTCGAAAAGGTCTCAAAAAAAAAAAAAAATTTTTTTTTTCCCATACTCCCCGTTAAAGGGCTTAAGGGCTTTCCATTAAAACGGGTTGTAAAAAAACTACTTCGGGTTTGTAAAAGTGTAAACTTCGGGTTGGGGGTGGTACGTATATAAGCGCAAACAAGGTTTGAGCACCTCTGGCGCAGCAGCCTCTAAAAACCCGAATCCAATCCTGATTGACGTGCCGGATAAAGGAGGGGAAACTATCGCGGGGGATTATCTTTGGCGCCACACCATCCATCCTCTCTCTCTCTCTCTCTCTTACTCACACGCGCGCGAGTCATCGTCCCGTAGAGATTGAAACAAAAGGCCCTGTCAGGAGCTGCTATAGCGATGTTTTTTAAACGGGAGACCGCGAGGTCATAGATAGGGCTGATATAACTATTATTTCTCAAAATGACGAGCTGCTTTTTTTTTCGTTCTGCGTCTGGGAACGTTTATTTTTTACCTGCGATGTTTTGAGAAACGTTTTGTACTAATAAGCTTGATCCATTCGAGTTGGCTGTGCCTCGGTTTAAATGATACCCAGTTTTAGTCCGTGGAGTATTGTCTTGGTGAACAATGAGACTAGAGTTTTTCAATTAGGCTTTTATACCCTGATTATATATTTTCTTTCTCAACAGTTTTCAAAAGCTTGATCAAAATATTCAAACATCGAGTAAGACATCATCTAGTTTTAAACTATTAAAAGTGTTCAAATGAACGCATCTATCAGATCATTTAAACAAGTATCATAAATAACAAAACAATACTATAAACTATTTTATAATTATAGAAAGCAAAAAAGAATTTCAATAAACAGTTATTCAAATTCTGAAATTTACCCACTCGAGCTCGAGTACCATCATCTCAAGACCACGACACAGTCAGGGGACAAATTTCAAAATACCAGCCCACGCAAACGTATTTACATTGTTTAAGAAACAAACTCTTGTTACTTTGACTATGTCATCAAATCTACAAGAGCAGTGAATGCATATTTGAAAAAGAAAAAACAAGATTAAAAAGGATAGTACGACAACGACAAGTGCAGGACAGAAGTAAAGAAGAAGAGAGCCGCGACGCTGATGGTGATGATGATGATGATGCTCGTACCCTGCTTAAATAAGGTGACGGCTCGTTGGAGCCATTTTTCTTCTCTCTTCTCCCCGCTACTTCACTGCGCCGAGGAGAAGGAAAGGACGACGATGATGATGGATAAAAAAGTAAAGAGACGGAGGAGGAGAGGCACCATGCCAGGGATGAAATTACCAAGGTGCAAGTCACTCGCTCGAGGTTCGAAAAGTAAGTAACATGTTTCTGCTTCTTCCTCCTCCTCCTCCTCGTCTTCTTCTTTTTGGAGAATGTATCCGAGGTATGCGCGAGTCTCGGATGAAAAGGCGACTGCGACGTTACGTCCCGCCACCGGTAATATCAAATCGCGCCCCAGGAATCCGAGAAAAGCTCTTGTTTCTCGAATCTGACAATTTATTTTCCATCTTTTGTTTTTCATTCCTGATTTGCTACCGTCTGATAGCGCGACTCGTCAGATCTAAGTGAGCGATGACACTACGAGGGTTTTTTTGTTTAAACCAAGAAAATCTTACAGGTATCTTACTGCAAATTACTACAGATTACGCGGTAAAACCTTAATTTTTGTCCGGATCAGATTTCAGAAAGGATCGTTAACCCTCCGGTAAATTTCCGGTAGAAGAGCTGCGTGGCTCTTCTTCGAGGCCGATCGCGCACCGGCTAATTCCTGCAGTTTCTTCTCCCCGCACTATACTCGTTTTCACGTGATACCGCTCGTATCCGGATTAAGGATGTTACGTACACCCCGCGGTCTCTCTCGTTTTCGATACGAAAGCCGAGCTTTTTAATAACACCGAAACGCTGGCTATGTTAGACGGGTGAATTTCCGGTTCTTCGGCTGATTTATTTTTCATTTCAAAGCTATAACTTATCTGAACCATGCATTTGAAGCACAAATCGTGAATCCACGAATTTATGTGTAAAAGAGTAAAACCAATGACAACGCTGAATAAAAATTGAATCGGTCGTGCAAATAGAGCGTATTTTTTAATTGGGACTAATCAGGGAAGTGCCGCTTGCGTCGCATCGCATGCATATGAGGCGGCGTATTTGCAGAACGAGTGCCGGCTCCCGGCAGTGCAGGCAGGCTCGATGAGGGATGTGCGTGTGTGTACACGAGGCGGTTAACCAACTCGTCGTTCGTCTCTCCTCCTCCTCCTTCATTGCAAATACGCCTCTCTGCTTGCACCGGCACGGCGCGGCGGGGTACACCAACCAATCCTTCTTTTTCATGAATTTATCTATCTTTTTGAATGTACAGACGGCTTTGCTCTAAATAAAAACTGCTTTGATCATGTTTATAATATTTATTGAGTAGGTACAATTATTCTAGGATAGAGTTTATCGTAATTGCGGTACGCTAAATTTTTTTTATGAAAAATATACCTAAAATATATCATTTGAGATAAGTAGATAAACAAAAATGTTCAGAACCACAATTGAGATCTGTATTTACCCTTTCTGTACTACAGCTGTTAAGGATTGTTTTTAAAAATTTTCAATCTTAGTTAAATTGTCGCATGAAACGAAAAAGGCTACTTGTTTAGAATTTGCGAAATAAAAAGTAACATGACTGATCTGCTGCATTCAAAATACGCAAAAATAGTCGTGTACGATAAAGTTATGGTGCCACATAGAAAATAATACCCGAAAAAAGTCTCGGTTCTTATGCTCTATCAGCCAAGAAGAAAACAACTAGTCTGAATCAGTGTAAAGAATAATACAAGCGAGTTATTAGCGATGAAAACTGTAACCTCAAACTAAATTCGCAAGGGTGTCTGTGGGGCGATTTAATTTGATTCTAATAAAGTTACGAATCTTTGCCACGAAAAAAAATCTTACAACGACAATTAAAGAAACTTTAGCAAATAAAATATTTCCGCCTACTCTGACTCTCAAGTAAAAAATTATTATTCATTGCAATAAGACTAAAATTAAGTAAGCTTCAACGAATTGTTTGCAGTTCGAGTGTCTTTAACCACCGCCAGATTCGTATTTGTCGGTTTTTTTTATTCGTGGCTCAAAAGACCCGTGACTTCATCGTTTATAACAAGCTTACATATTGTTCTTTACACTGCCGCAGGCCAGCTTGCTATTATTATTATTATTTATTTTTTTTTTGCTTAATAGTGCATAAATCAATCAATAGTTTTTGGATTTGAAGCAGAATATTTTTACTTCGAAAATTTGAGCCAAGTGCCTTTATTATGAAACACTCGTTTCACTTTATCCACAGTACGGAAATCCACGTTTCCTCACGCAAACGAAGATTTAAAAAAGCGGGCTTGGCACGACAATCGTCACGGACCGGGAGTTATTCTTCTTCCCGCAGGAAAGCAAACAAGCAGTACGCGATGTGCGTGTGTATTTCCTGGACCATCCACCACCATCCCGAGCAGGACGGGTTAGTTAGGGGCTCGCTGTTTGTCGAGCGAGTTAGCCACCCCCGGACTTGCCGGAATTAAACGTTCGACGGCCGGGTGGCTCGTTAACGGTCATGAATATGTACCCTCCGAAGCCCAACCGTACCCCGGAGTAGAATATTTCCGGAAAAAGAGAGCTTTTTTTTCACCGAGTACTCGAATTCATCAGCCCAAAGTTTTTAAATTCAATTTCTCCCCCCCCCCTTTTTTTTTTTAAATTGTGTTTTTAGCAGAGATTATTTAACAAACGCATCCGAGCCACGATAAATTTACGCGGTGTGTAGTATAGAAAAAAAGGGGCAGACTAGTCATCAGCATGTTTGCTGGTTAATATTCATTGGTTTAGCTCGGAGCCCGGACGCAGGGGACACATCTCGAGGATGATTTTCGACGTCTCGGGCAAGCAGCTTATGCACGCTCGATTTGATCCAGTATATATACCGCTACAAGGGTCGACTACCGTACGCGAGGCACGACTAAAAGACACACAAGTGGATTGAGAGCTGGGGACGAGGAGATAGAGAGTCTTTGACTTTTTCGGCATTCGCGCGGGGACCTCGATTCTTATCTGCGAATGCTTCCATATGGATGAAATGAATTCAAAACTTGTTTATCGTAAAGTCAATTTCTTGAAATTTCATTTTTTTACAGTTTCAGTAAAGATCTCATAATAGAATTAAAACAAAATACTATTTTTCATACAAAAGCAGTTGCTTCTTAGCATACTTACATATAATTTAAAACGTAAAGGTTGAGCACCACAAAAAGCTGATTGCTAGTTTATTCAATAAAATAACTCTTAAATGCATGAACATAAACTTCATGATTTAATGTTGTTGATTTTTTCTTGTCCTTTAGAGTTGCATCCAAACAACCATAATTAAAATACTTGGGGTGACCATAGTAGATACACCTACCTGAGTGATCTTAAAACTACAAAAGAACTCAAAAATAATTTCAAGTACAACTGCAATCCCAACTTTCTTTAACGAATCACTTAAAGAAAGTCATCGCTGCTTTCGTAAATAGTCGCGTAGAGATTAAACATCGCGTTCTTCATCAATCTTCGAGCCAAGTCCAAACACACTTGTCCCCGTCTCTCGTGCGCCCATGAAAAGAAATCAAAATAAAAGGGCACCTTCGGCTCGCTACTCAAACCAGCTCGTTAATTGCCCTTCAAGCACCCGCACCTCAACCCGTCGATGACATTGTCCGGTGCACGAAGAAAAAAAGCAAATTCAGATGCGGAGTCTCTTCCACAATTGCGATCAAAAAAATTCACTCCGCATCCAACAACTAAATTCCATCAGCGGCAGCCACCGTTAATTGACGGTTGCGTTGTGCGAGGTCTACAAAAGAGTCGAGTTATTCGCTGGTCATTTCTATAAATAAGAGCTCGAAACGATACCCGACTACCGTGCGGTGAGCCAGCAATTTTTATTGTGGCCCGCTCCTGCATCCTCCTTGATGATGACGGCTTGCACACGCGTGGAGCCGGAGTGAATCCGCGGCAAGGACGTTTGTGTGCCCTGAACCAGCGTCAAGAATTTTTTGCATAAATAATCAGATAAATGACCTACTGGTAGACACTGGTGGTCACTAGTTGTTAGAAAAAAACTTAAATAATATGCAAAAGAAGAATCTGGTAGCCTTCCTATAAGGTTTATTCATAAAATTAATGATTATAATTGTTTCAGAATAACTATTATAACAACGTTGTACTGCAGGAAGAGTAAACGCATCACGATCTGGTAGCCACTGGTGGTGTATTTTTTTAGAGGGCGCGATGCCAAGACGACGAGCTGATTGTGTTTTTAGTGCTGATACGCGTGTAAGTATAACCACCCCTATCGATCGATGAAATTTCGGGGGGCTCTTGATCTATAATATTTATAGTTAAAATATTGTTGCACCACCGTATACCTTAATCAGCTTGAAATTATTTACTCTCGCAATTTGGTATGCGCGGCTGGTGTGTGTGACTCGTTTCTCGCATAACATCTTGAGAAGATACCTTTAAGTAGCGGGGGATGTTTTCGAAATATTGGTTTGCATAATAATGAACGTCATTATTCACCTCTCGTCACACTTCGATTAACTTTTTGCAACGCGTCGAGGATCAACATCGTTCCTTTCAGGTATGTATGTCCTTATTGCGTGCAATAATAGGGAAAAATTTTTTTTAGAGAAAATAAATAAAATAATCAAACGTGCAAAAACGAGTTTTTACGAAACAGCTAGAATTAATTGTTAACTAGAAATTGTAAAATGTTAAAAAAATAGTTTAAAATTCGTTAATTACTTTTAAAACACGTATCTTTCAGACTTTCAAAGGCTTTTGTGAAAAAAAAAAATATAAAAAAAATGTGAATACCTCAACAACGATTACAATGTAAAACTTCAATCATTCCAATAATTAAGAAAACCCGAATAATTTTTTATCAGGATTTAAAATTTGTTTCGTTACGAAACTTTCGTAGCTCTTACATCAAAATTTCAAAGCTATACTTCCAGAAATTTGAAAATGTCTGTTGCGTTTGCCTCACACCAAAAAATTAATTTTAAGACTAATTTTTAATCTAGTTTACCAGTACTGTATCTTGTATGTGGAGCGCCTTTTTATTTGAAATTTACTTTCGACATGGTATCTATAGATGGTTCGAAAGTATTTGATTGTAAGAGATGATTCTCCAACAAATCATTTCTGCATGTTTTGTAAACACTTTTTTTTTGTTTTGACGCAATTTTTTCAATTAGCATTTATCCTAGAGACCCTTATTTTAAAGTTCATACTCTTGGGAATACTATTGTATTATAGTTTTCGGTACTGTTATTCTTTTGTAAAACTTTTCAAATTAACCGTGAATAGATAAACAAAAATAATACTTTTCAAAAAAGAATTTTCCTATATATTTTTAAACTAATGAAGGTTTTACCAAAATTTTTGGTTTTACTGATGTAAAAAATTTTTAGTATGAATTCTGTATGAAATACATATACTTTCAACAATAAAAAAACTATGTGCGTCGCAAAATCAGGAATTTGGAATGATTCATTCCCGCCCACACAAACTTTGTTTGTCGCTAAAAGCAATTAAAAAAAAAATAAATAAATAAATCCAGAAGTGAAACCAAAGAAAGGAATAAAGATTTAATTATTATTATTTTTACTTTAAAATTGAATAAAGTGTATGTACAGCGCGAGAGAGCAGTGGTCAAAAGTAAATTAGCTGACAAAGAATCTGCAGCCGGGTCATTGTCTGCGCAGCAGCAGCCCACTTTGAAAGCATCCCCCGCAGCAGCACATTTATTTACGTTACACGCTGTCACGCAACGTCACACACTCAAGCAATTTTCTTTCGCTTATGACGAAGCCCCCGCGCGCAACAAACGACCCGGTGGTAAACGCGCAAAAGATAGGACGGTGGAACGCTACCGTTCGAAAAAAGCGAAGAGCCCACCGAGTAAACATTCGCGAGGAACCAGTTACGTTCCAGCCCGAAAAACTGACCGCTCCCTGATCTTCTAACTCGGCGGCAACATGAAGCTTCTGAAAAAATAAAACGGTGACGAGCCTAGCTGGGGAAATATAATGAATCCATGTATTTATCTAATGCGCTCTATATATTTGAATAAAGAGCTCTTAAGATAACCGTGCTAATTTTCGAATGGACCTATGAAATATTCATGATGTTGTTGTTGCGGCTCTTGTTTGAGGACCCTGAATTGATTTTTCAATTGGGGCTTGTGTTTAAAGTAAAATAATTCAGAAGCTTTCTGATTGCCATAAATATTTATTTAGCAAAATGCGATTTGACTATGGTATCTAAATTTGAGCCTTTTTAACTTCAACGCTTTTTCTTCAAAACTTACTAATGAGATTTTGGACGTACTTTAAGGTAGTTCCCAAAAATATTGAGTTTCTTAAAAAATCTCTAAAACTTTGCACAGAGGTAGATTTTTGAGTCCTGTACACGCTGGTATTTTGCTTATACCCCCAAGCCATACTTAATTTTGAAATATTGGGCTCAGAAGTTTCAATTTTTTACATGGGATTCCTATGCTGAGCGCGTGAATTCATATTTATTTTGAAGGTTATTCTCCGATTGCAAACTCAATTTTCTTAAAATATTTTTTAAAAACGGGTTTTCTTGTAGGGCAAGATCTTAGAAATCGTATCGTACAAAAATAAACATAGCAAGCGATATTAACTTATGAGATATACAATCAAAAAGAATGAAAAATGCATGATTTTAGCATGATTTAGCATGATTTGGAGCAGCGGTGGCGACGGCGGCGCGTGGCGTCAGAGTGGGGGCAACGAGCGTCTATAACTATATTTTAGGTTAGCTATATATACGCTTCGGAACTACCTTAACGTCTGATCCACCAATCCATCCACCAATCTCTTCGATCTCGATTGAAGAAAACACAATAGACCAGAAAAACCAACAAACTTTTTGTAGCCGCGTGTAGCCCATTACAAAAGAAGTTTTCACGTAATAGCCGCGCTACACTAAAATACCTGTTTGAGTCGATCAACCAATCATCCAAAGCCTCTGGATAAAAACATCAAACGCATTAGGAGGTTTAATTCAGTTTAAATATTGTTTTTTTTCCAGATGCAATGGTTAGGGTCGTCAGCTTGCCTTTGGGCTCGATTAGCCGTGATTGCTGTCCACATAGTCCGAGCACAATGCGATGACCACGACGATGCTGCATCGTCCTAACGATCGAATTATGTGCGCGGGGACGATGAATCCCAACTTCTTGGGCGAAATTATTTTATTGTTCTATTCCTGTGCACACTACTATGACTTAAAATAAATGTTTTGTGAAAAAAAAAAAAAAAAAATTCTTCAAAAAACTCGGGTGTTTCATAAAATACCTCCGTGAAGATGACTCCAGAACAGAACTCGTTTTTAAGCGAGTAGATAAAATTAATATTGGACAAAAAGTCTCGTATCAATTTACTAATCTGTGCTCCTTTTTTTAAAAAAAGAAAAAAACCCAATTCCAGACCAGTCTCTCGATCAATAAAAAAAAAGGCCATAAGCGATGCAAAGAGCCGCTGTGCGCTGACCGAATCAGCACATATTCAGTAGCGGTGGCAGTCAGTCAATTCCGATACGGCTCTTTAAGTAAGTGGCTGCAGCTCCCTGCATCGAAAGGCTGAGTTACTACAACCGTTTGACGTCGAGTCAGGTGGCTGGCGCGTACGCCTTCCTTTTTCAACCGAGTCACAGCAGGAAACACTTTAGATTTAATTGCTCCTTGGCCTTTTATTGAGTGCAGCCAGTGTGTCTGGCATCTTCTTCTTCTTCTTCTTCTTTTCGATCAGCTGTCCGTTCGAAATTGAACGAGGTGCGGTTAATGCAAGAATTATTAAATTTCATTGAAAAAAAAGTTTAGAGAACGAGGAGGAGGAGGGTTTGGTTTTCACTTCCGTTTCGTAATTGCTCCCCGTGTAAGTGCACTCCGTTAAACTTGAATTATTGACAAAACTAACGACCCTTCATTGGAGCGCTTTAATCAAATTTATCGCGTTTCGTCCGTTATCCTAATGATCACCTGACTATTCTTTCACGTTTCAGAGGTAAGTACTTAAATTACTCTATACTATTGAGAATCTTCAAGTCGCTTGTAGGGCATCAAGTGACTCGCTTGAGATTTCTGATTAGTTATCATAAAATCTGAATTAATTTATTTATGAATTTATCCGAGTTACTGGTTCCCCTACGATGATTTTATTTTTATTACAATTTAAAATTAAGTAAACAACCAATTTCGTGCATCCACAAAAGATTCGTTTTTCATAAAATTAATTTTTAAAGCTCAACGTCACCCCGCATTTCTACAGAATAATAAAAAAAGTTTTTACAGAGAACGAAGCAGGGGCAAACACTCCAAAAGATTGGCGCTTCTTCATAGACGATCCGATAGCAGTCCTCACCGCGAAAAGAAAAAAAATCTCACACTCGGAAAAACCGTAATCTCGCCGAAGACTCGAGATTAACTGTAAGCCAGACTTTTCATCACTCTGGGGCTTGTTCATTTTGCAAAAAGCTGCAGGTTGATTGAAAAAAGCTCTAGCGAATGCGTTAAGTAATTTCTTTAAAAGTTTTTTTATCTGAATTAATTCAGTTTCATTGAATTTGTTTATAAATTAAAAAAGAAACCATCCATGAGTTTATTTATATTTATAATTTTAGAAAACTCATTGGACCGATGTAACAAAAAAATCCAAAATTGAAGCAACAAAAAAAGAAGAAGAAGAAGAAGAAGAAGAAAAGAATCCAGCCAATTCTCTTGTTCAGCTCAAAGAAATTCTTATCGATCACGCTCGAGGCATCAGCTCTTATTTTCCGAAAACCGGGGAGAAAAAAAAAAAAAAAAAAAAAAAAGGAAGGTACACACTGTTTGCCATTACCACACCTCGAGAGCGTTGTTGAATCACGGCCAGCCACCATCGCGGTGTACAATAGAAGAATCCGAACCAAACAAATAAAGGGTTATTGTATTTGCTGCTTTCCCCCCTCGAACTTTTCTCATCTTTCCCGGATAAGGACTTTGATTTGGGGTGGCTGCACGGACACGTGTGCTTCGTGATCTTGTCAATCGAGAACGACCAAACCGGGATAATTTCCTCGCCCCGAGGCTCCTTATTCCATATTGTTCGGGCTTGTATTGAGGCAGGTTGCTTCGCCGAGGGTGGAAAGGAGTTTTTCTCGATAAAAATTTACTCTGCGTGCTCATTCGCTTGATTTTATTGAGAGTTTCGCTCAAAATACTGCAGCTTCGATGGAACGAGTTTTAAATAATAATTAAACGGATCGAGGAATATGGAAATTGTTGTAAAATTAAATGGCATATGTTCACTCATTGCGACATCGTAAATCCGCGGGAGATCAAAGCGATCAAGATGCGCATTGGTTGTATAGGAATACACGTGTAATTCTGCACGTTCAATCTGATTATCCGATTCTGCAACCTATACACAGTTGCATTAAATACAATAGATGATGCAATTACGTAGTGTGTGCGTTCCCCTCCCCCCTTTATTCCGTCGAATTCAAATGAGGACGACTAAATGAATACCTTCAATTACGCGATGTCAATTTATTTTTCAATTTCACCGTGTAATAGCAACGTCAAATACTATTTAAATATCGTAATTTATCAATGGATTTTCGAAGAAAAAAAAGTCTTACTCGGCATTTACGCGTTCGGATCTACTCGGTCTTTTTAATCAAGTCCGGTGTCGTCCCTTGCAACGGATAACCAGAGCCAGGATCGGCAGCACTGTAATAAACTCCGGGTCCGGGTAATAATGAGCGTGTCGATAGCCGTACCTGAAACGACACTCGATTCTCTTTCGTCTTTGTCATGCGCTCATCTGTATCGGTTCGCGCAACCTTGCTATTAGCGTTTTTCCATTGACGGTGAAACCCCTGTTATAATCCCCGAAAGCAGAGGGCAAGAAAAAAAAAATGTTGACTACTTTTTGGTTTCTCAAGCAGCTTGCTGGTATAAGACAATGTGCTTTCAAAACCACTTTTTAATCAATTTGTCAATAATTTATGTGCGAATTCTCATATAACAAACTTAAAATTTTTTAAATTTTTTATTTCATTGGGTTAAATCTTGCTCTAAGAAATTATTTTATCAATTGTACAAGACCACTGACTAATTTGGCTCCCTTATAGTAAAAATAAATACTTATGATTGAAAAAATTGTACAAAGTGTACAAGAAAAGTAGATAATGGCTATTTACAACTGTGTAATTTACATCTTGTTATAATTGTGACATAACACCGCGATTGCATTAAATTATCAAACTTCAGCCAATAAACAAATTTGAGAAAAGCTTTCGGTCGTAGTGCTGTATCGGATGCTCTTTCGCACAGCCGGCAGGAGCAGCGTCATCGAGCCTTGTGATTACAGCATCGGCGGCCTCTCATTACGAGTCGCGCTCGCGTGGGGGGGTGGGGGTGGGCGCAAAATAAGGGTGTATCGCCGCCAGCCCAGGCAAAATTGTAAGTGTCGCGAGATCAAAGGTGCGAGGTAGTAACGCGATATCGTGTCCCCGGCTGGCTTCCGTTTATACACACGTACACACACACACGCGCGCATCCAGTATACGCGTATGGGTGTTTGACACCCCCGGAAAACTTGGCTGGCTCCTTAAGGAAGGCAAGAAAGTGTCAGGAGCAGTCTTGGGCACACAAAGAACAACTGCTGCGACAAATTGCGACTCGCAGGTGTGGGAGCTTTTGATATATCAGGCTAATTAAGACACTGCTTTCTTATGTTCTCTTCCTCTCTCTCTCTCTCTGATTGCCAATTTTTTTCTTTGTCGAGCTTTTCCCGATCTTTCTCATCTGAGGCGATTATTGACCTGTTTCTTACTCCAAGCTGAAAGGGTATTCGTCTAAAACAAAATCAATAAGAAAAATATTTTTTAATAAAATTAATATTTTATATTGTAATGTAAAAGACAATATTGTATATTAAAACTATCCTCAAACAATAAAAAATAAAGTAATGTTTCCTCAACAATAAGAACAAATTCGACCAACTATAGATGGCCATTGAATAGTTGAAAAAAATATTAATATTGATAAAAGATACTCGCGTAGACTGAATTAATCGAAGTTCCCGGGGGAGCAGCGGAATCGGGTCGATATATCGCATAGCTGCAATTTCGAGGAAGCATTGCAGCTCACGCACCCGCATCGGTATGGCAGCAAGTGTCAAAAGAGCTCGTCTTGAAGCGTGTGGCTAACCCAAGTGCCTATACTGCTCGAGGACCGATCGGGTTACCCGCGACGACAGCTGGGGTGGTCCGCAACCATATTCGACGAATTCGTTCAACACTTGAATTCAATTTGTCGTCTCTACAATGGGGACTGATCGATGTTGAGTAATTTGATTTTTTTTTTTTTCTTTTGCTCGCTTGTTTGAATTGTTTTGCTGGTGTTCGAACACAAGTGCACGATCCAAAGATGCACTTGTTTCTTTGTGCAGCAGAAAATACGATACGCTTCAAGATGTTTTTTCAATGATGCAAGGTTCAGTATTAATTTCAAATTTTTATGGTCAATTAAAATAAGGCAATGAATTTAAAATATAAATGAATTAATATTAAAAAAAATTTTAATTACAAAAAAAAGTAAGCATCTTGGTGCTTTTCAACATAATTTCAAAGTTTTAAATATCTGGGAAATTTTAAGTAATTTTTTTTAATTTATTTAATGCCAACTTGAACTTGTCGGCCCATAGAGCTCATGATTAGCCTGAATTATTTAAAAATTGAAAAATTAAACATTTAAATAAAAAAAGTCGATGCAATATTTTATTGGGCCAAAGCATCGGAGCAAATCTTTTGGAAGTATTCCCGCATACCACGAGTCAGATTTATGCGAGCACCAACACACCGAATTGCCATAATGTAGCTGCCCCGGAGCCACGGGTGTCGTTTCCTTAGCAGCAGCCAAAGCGATTCGAATCTTCGATCCGTGTAGTTATTTACGATCGATAATTAGCAGTATCTATCGCTGCCGGGGCTGGTTCCGCTCCTCCCTCCGCGCACGCGGGGAGCGCGTAGATCATCCCCGGGTTGCTGGTGGGTGTACCGGGAGGAGAATAATTTGCATTTATCGTATCGATTACTTTTGGCTATTTTTCTTAACAGTCGCATTCACGATAATTTTGCCTTTGTTGATCAAGCCCGATTACGAGGGGTGAGTGATTTTTATCAGGGGTAAGGTTCCACCTGGTTAGATTCATTTGACCAAAGATCGTAATTTCAAAATGAATTCAAATTATGTGAAAAAAGTAAAAAGAAAAACTTCTTTTATTGAAAAATTGTTGGTGTCACTTTATTTGATAACTATAATTATTTGTAATATTTTGAAGTTTTCAAACGTCACTTCCTCTTTTTTTTACCCGAAAAGCGTTGTAATTATTGGCCACAATCTAAAAAATTTTATCTTCAGTGTGCACTTCAATTTGTGTCGAAGCAAAACTACTGTGGGATTTTTCCGAAAACGAAAAGTCACAAGCCGGATTAGACCAGCCCGGAAAGAGAGAGAGAGAGAAAAAAAAAAGTCACATTCTAATACATCCCAGAATATCATATTTCCAAAAAAAAAAAAAAAGAGTGTAAACGGTATAAACGGGATTCCGGGTCTGGATGCACTGACAAAACATTATAGCTGCACCCGAAACGAGACCAGTGCGAGCAAAGGCGGAAGCGGCTGTCATAGCCGACTACACAAACACAGGGCTCTGGTCCCCGAGTTATTACATGTTCACGCAACGGATGCACTTAATAATCCTCGCGCGGCCGGCGCTATGTTTTAACAATGCCGCGTCATTAGGATACACCCTCGCCTAACGAAACACTTCTCTAGCTGTTAATGTCTTTTTATGCAACTCGAAAAAAAAAATGATTTTAATTGCCTTGCTGCACCGTGACCGCCGCTTGTGGTGCTTATTTAAACGAATTTTCAACTCCTTACAGTGAAGTTGCATGTTTGATCTCTGATTTTTATCGTGAAAATTGTTGAAAAAATATCCTGGTTTGACTTCAAAATAGTCATTACCGGGGAGCATTTGTAACTGAAGTGGAGACAAAATTTTTTTTTAATCACGATTTTAAATTCAAAAATCAGGAGATCCTATTGCTACGTCACCATCCGACCGGGCACTTTTTTGTAATAAGTGCCTGTGTTATTTTTCAAACGTGTAAAGTCACTAAAAAATTAAAGATAAAAAAAGAAATCAAATCAATGTATACTGTATTGGAAGTTTTGTAGTGGTTTCTTATTCTTCTTCACATTTGGTAAATTTATTTTTAAAAAAATTTGAAGGATTTTTTTTATTATTCAAATATACAGGTGGCCGCCCATTACAAATAATGATCAAATATTTTATTGATTGTTTTTGTCTTCAACTAATAGGTATCAACAATTTACAGTACAAAAATAAAAAGAATTTCCGGAAGAATTGCAAAAAAAAAAAAAAAATCAATTACAGTCTAGAATGTAACATCGCGAAAGAGAAGAAGCTCCGCAGTCGTTTGAAAAAAGGAACGCGTCAGTCTGTCAAAATTTTTATGGGCATTACCCTTTTAACGACATAATTGTTGGCACAAATTAGACTTTCGGTCACACCCGAAATGGAATAAGTCGAACTGGCATGTGGTCAGCAGCAGGAGCGCGGCGGTAGGGTTTTTCTATCTCTCTCTCTCTCTGTTGCTCTCTCGAGGCGCGATAATATTTATGCGGCCGTAACTGTCCGCCTCTCGCGGCCGGCCCGAAGGTACGGCTCGGGCAACTTCTGCATAAACGCATCAATTTAACGCGCTAAGCCGGGCGAAAAAGGGCGTGAATATTTGAAACGGATATCTATCTTCTTCTCACTGTTATTTGTACCAGCACGCGTATCGCGATCCTGCCGAGGCTTCCGTAGATATGATCGTCTCTCCTCTTCTACTTTTACCGACCGCTTTTTTTTCAAACTGCACCCCGATATGCGCTGTTTTTTAAACTTTATTTCGTAAATTCATTAAATTTTATCAATCAACCGTCCCAAAAAATCCATCAATCATGCACGGTAGTCATTTGAATTAAAAAAAAAAAAAAAAAAAAAAACTTGTTTTCGGTCGTACGGAACATCAAACGCCGATCTCCCGAGTCGATGGAAGAAAGGCCTGCAAATTTGCCTTCCGAGCCATTACCTTCTCTTTTTTTTCTTCTGCCAACCATCTCGTTCTCCTCCTATTCCTTCGAGTTTCAAATTCGCGGTCGGTGTATTTCGGGAGTAGCAGCTCGCAAGATGTATAATGGCCGCGCTTTATTTGGCTCACGTAAAACCGGCCGCGATACGTCAATACACACACAAAAGGAGACCGGGAGCCTCTGCATACCAATTCCTCCTTCTCTTTCTCCAGGGGGCAGGCTTGTTATCCTAAATACACCGAAAATCTCCGAGAAAGAGCAACTCCTCCCTTTTCCTTACACTCCGATGGCTGGACGAATTTCACTATTCAATTGGGGAAGCTCGAGCCCAGACCTTTGGGGCTTTAGATCCGGTACACTATGAAAGTCATAGTAGTTTGGTCTAATGTCACGTTTAGTTCGAGACGATCTCTCTGCCTGCAGTAGTCTCTTGAATGGCATCCATACACAGACAGCTGTACAGGAGTAATTTCGTCTAATCTCATCGATTCATACTTCAAAATGCTTTATTGCATTGAAACTTCATTCGTTGCAATTTAGTTTAATGAATGATAAACAGTCAATAAAACAATCGAGAGAAAAGGAGTGGAGTGGCAAAGAAACTCACGTCGAGAGAGAAGGATCGTGGGAGGCGCGAAAAATATAAAGTACCCACTTTTAAACTTTCTTGGCTCTCTCGGCTTCCGATTTCGCGAGCTAAAAAAGAGAGGCTGCACAATCAGCATAAGCTCACTCCGCGTACGTCCTTTTCAGGCTTTTGAGCACTCTTTCCCTGCGTACGATAAATAAAAGGAGGAGGAAGCACCAGCAGTTGACTGTAAAATATTTGCTTTGGTAATGAGGCCACGAGAACGACTGAGAGGGGAGAATGTTCTTTTATACGTTCGCGGGTCTGGAGACCCGATGTGTAAACAAGGAAAGAACTATACGACGACACCTACGGTGGATTTGGATCGCCAAAAAATCGTCTAGTTCTCTTCTATCTGTATCCTTAATTAATACTAAGCGAGAAAACTCAATTTTGCCGTCATCATCTCGACGCTGTGGTCGCGCGCGCATCCACACTAGGACCAGACCAGCTGATTTAATAAGCCTCATTTATTTTTGTTGGTCAAGTTGATAATGATTCAAAACAGTTTTTTATCTGAAATATTTTTTTAATAGAGTTAATTTCTTTGGTAATATACCGAGACAAAACTTTTTGTAAATAATTTTTTCTAAGTTAAGTTCTTATGCAGTTATAGAGACCATCACAGTGTTTATTACTTCAATCTTGAAAGAAGTGTGATGATTTTTTATAATTTAAGAGAATGTTATGTTTTAAGGAATAATAATTAGTAATTTGGATGTGGTGAGCACAATAAATTGAAAAAGTTGTTGTTTCAATTAATTTTATTTTCAACGTTTCGACATCAGATCAATGTCATCTTCAGGAATTTCTAAAAGAATATATAGTTATTATTAGTAGTAAGAATAGAGTAAGTTATAAATTTAACAATTGAACATTATTTTTATAAATTTTTCTTACAATGTATTTATGCTGTTAGTGCAGCAAGTCAAGAATGAAAACAAGTCTGGCATTATGTTATGTTTTAAGTGTCAGAAAGATGTTTCTGCTATACATTTTTATTTTGAGTGAAAAATAGTTGTCATAAATCTATTTGTTTAATTTTTTTCTTATACTTCAATAATTTTACGGGCGTAGCCCGGTGTGTTCGCTAATAGCTACCACCAATTTTGGAAATTTTTTATTTGAAGGACAATTTTCTAAAAGTATAATGAAAAAGATGTTGTGTACAAGCAAGGGCGACACCTTTGAATGTATAGTCTATCGTACGACAAATTATGATTGAGTAGCTGTGAATGTTTGCTTACATCGATCGAAAAGAGGATGTTTAAACGCGGGGGTTAATAATTGAAACATGTGATACCGTACTTATAAGACTACGACAGACTACGACAAGCCCCGGGCAAATCGTAGGAGAGCCGGAAATTACGAAAACTTGCTGGAAGTTGGCGGCTTTATGTGTTCCACAATAATAATCATCATCTTCGCTGCAGGCTTAATATAACGTATTTTCAATTTTGTTTTTAATCATTATTTTTAAACAACATTTTTATTTCATTCAATAGTTGTGCTTTCGTTCTTTGAATTTAATACTTTTTTTTCTATAAAAAAATCATAGTTACATTTGTCAGAAATAAAAAATGAAGTCGATATTTTGTGTGAAAATGGATCTAAACTTACCAAACCAAAATAAAATTTTTCGGAATCTTTTCTTTATACGTTACTTGAAGTTATTCAATTGACGTTCAAGGTGTATCATTAATATTATGCGTTATATTAAAAGTTATAGAAGCTCCAAAAAAACTTGAGATACAAGAAATGATCGATCGGTAACTCGCAGACAACTTTAATTCGAAATGCACTCATCGCGAGCGTATCAGAAAATTTTTCTGTACTTAGATTTAAAAGATTGATCGTACATCAAGCGACTACTATTTTTTCCCATACAAAATCCAACACTCATGCGACGCTCATTCGCATAGTTCAAAGTCGCTGCGAGTAATGTTGAACAGTCGCGTAATGTCCCCGTCAACAGTCATCAGATACCGCGCAAAACAATGGTAAAAAAAAAAAAAAGAGGGAAAATGCAGGTGTAAAAACTCCCGGAGCCAAGAGGAAAAAAAAAAGAAACCGCAGGTAGATTGGAATAATCTCAGCGGGAAGCTGAGCCATGATCGATCAGACACAGCAGCGCGCGAAATGCGTCTTCGTTATTCTCGCTCGTTTTCCTTGTAGTATCTTAATGCCCCTGATGAAGACGTCGGCGGGTAAATCTGACGAGCCCTTTTTTACCCTAGCCCATTCGCCAGGGATCGTTTAATGCGCGGGGAAAATGACGCGTCGATTGTTTATTTTTCTCGGAGATGAAAAAACTACACAGTAGTGGTAGAGAAGCCTCGAGATGTCCCGGATGGAAAAGGTGTCGCTCTTATTAGACAGAAATTCTGAGGAAGGGTGCACGCGCATTATTCGCCCTTTCCCCCTCGAAGCTGACACGTGCTCCAGATTACAGGGTCGCCCGGGCTCTCCCTCGCCCGGCGTATCACACGGGATCATTTGAATTTTCGGGGGTGATCGTAGAAGATTTTCTAAACTAGTGGACTGGATGCTTGGGTCTAATTGGACGTAAGATTGCTTCTTCTTTCGCGATCAAATAACTTTTTTTTTGACTTTCGACTTGCACAATTGTTCAACTTTACTCATAAAAAACTCATTTTAATATTGCAATATTTAATATTTTCATAAACCAATCTTTGATAAACAGGGAGATAAATTTGGATAAAACCACCACCTTGTTTATGAAAGCAAGCAAAAGTTTTCATTTTTTTTTTTTTTGGCCTTGATGTCTACATTAAGAGACAATGAAAGAGCCTTGACAGCCTTTGGAAAATCCAGGCCGTAAAATACGAAAAATTCGCAGTGTAAGCCCATAAGCTAGCGGTCGATTTGAAAGACCGCGCACGTGCAGCTCCCCATAAGAGCCAGAAAGAAACTTCATTAAACTCTGAAATAGCGTAAATCAGCGAAGCTAAACGACAATAACAACGGAGGACGTGAATCTCCCCGGTTTGAATTTATGCATATGAGAGAGATGCCCGCGAAGTTAGAGGTCACGACTCCTTCGCAGTATTGTCGGGCGGTATTAAAAAAATATCAGGCACAAATTGTCCGAGGAGCAGGAGTCTCTCGTAAACATGCCAGGAGCGGCAATTTAGAATATTAGGCTGCTGTCAGGCCCGCCGTGAGCTACGGTGATGACGACCGACCGCAAGACCCTGATTGCCAGTCGAGGTGTCAACCGCAAGGAAGAAAAAAAACAACAACGACAACTATAACAAGTATAACACCTTTCGGCCTCTATGCTTAAAATTTGCGCTTTTTTCTTTTTGGCTTATTACCTTCGGCTGAAGTTTTTTACATTTGTTTCGAGGTAATGGAAGTTTATAATATAAATAATACTTTTATGTGGTCGAGGCATGGAATATTGATGGAACTTCATTTGACAGTTACTGTTTTCTAAAAATTCTTCATTTTAACTTGTGGCTGTCGATGAGTTAGAGACTTTACTGCTGTGGTTAATTTAAAACGTTTCTAGAAATACATTTTTTTTTTTCTAGATTTAATTTTCTCCTGTCAAGATGCGAAAGTCGTACCTTCGAATTGATACGTCGGATTAATATTTCTTTGATGACAAAAGTCATTTGAATGGTAGGAAGGAAACGAGAAATTTCGGATCGGAAGGCTCAAACGACGTTGATGATAATCGGTCTTGATGAGCGCCGCGGCGTAGGCTGTAACATATCCTACCGAGAATTATAAGCAAAGTGCTGCTGCCGAAGAACCGAGGAGTAACGTCGATGGAATCTAGTCTGCGAATGAAACCAGCTATACTCTTAATTGCTCCCGTTCATTGATACCCGAGTCACAAAGTATGTAAGCGCGCTGCGGCACCCGTCCGTTTCCGATTAATCAAGCGCAATTAAAAGCTCCAGTGCAACGGCCCTGCTTAATGCGCTTTGCAACCTTTTTTTTCGAGAGGAGACCGCGTTTATACCGAAAACGCGCGTTCGAGCTTATTTACATTCATAATGCGATGTTTAATAGGATTATCATGCTTATGTCACGTGTCTAAAGGTAAATAACTGATTTGGGCGGATTTAAAATTTCACGAGTGCATTTTTTGACTAAATTTTTTTAAAGTGTGATTTAATGTTATAAAAGACAGTAGTTGATTGCTTGCTCAAATTGATGAAAAAAAATTTTTTTTGTAGAGTAAATGAAAGAGTGAAATCAAAATTAGCCCATAAATATCGTCATGCATTTTTTTAATTTATTCAAATTTCTAAAGTTTATTTTAATTTCTAAAATTGTCAAAACAAAATCTTTTAAATCTCTTATGATAATAAAAAGTTCAAATTGCTCGCAAAGTCACGGCGGGGCATTGTCAATTCTCCCGAACATTAAAAAAAAAAAAAAAAAAAAAAAAAAAAAAAAAAAAAAAAAAAAAAAAAAAAAAAAAAACAATAATAATAATTGAAGTTACCCTTTTTGTTTGCCCCTACTGTATTTGCGAAACTAAAACTTAGTGGTGATGTATTGTTAATGAATATTTTAAATATGCCAAAAATGGTTGTAAAAACTTCAAACTTTTTAATTAACTAATTAAAAAATTTAGTTAAAATAATCAAAATCTTTCCACATTAGAAATAAAAAAATTGGAGTGTAAAATTACACATGATAATTATTTTTACCCCTTACAAGTCAGCCGAGAATTTTTTAACCTGTATAAAAAAAAAGGATTCATCAGCTGACTGTAAATGAGCAAACTTCGAGCTTGACGATATAATGCAGAGTTTTTGAAACTCAAGACTAAAAAAAAGCCCTAAATTAATGGTATCCTCACACCTTGGGTGGATAAAAAAGGTTGCAGTAATTTCGGGATATGATCTGAGACGAGTCTGGTGCATTACAAACCAACGGAAGTAGCAGCGGGCTCGATTAAGTCAAACAGTGGCGTTTTTTTATGTTCATCCTCGCTAGCTCGCCGAAAAAAGGAGCCGTGATTAATGGCCGCACCGACATAATACGTTTTTAATTCGCGCGTGATTCAAAAAAGAAGAGGTACAGCCGCGCGCACGCACACGAGTGTAAATAAATAAAGGACGGCCTTAATGTCACCCGTACGTCGGTATCCGGCGGGCGGGAGGATATCGTTTAGTCGCATCTCGGTCATTAAGCCTCGGAGCCTTTTTGCAAGATGACCGCTGCTCGCCGCTGCGATTGCTATCTGCATACAAATGAATGTCATTTGCTCGGATGCGTTATATATAATACGCCGCTATGGGAGCAAGACAAGGAGACTCGCTTTGGGGGGGATTAGTGCTTCTTCTTCTTCTTTTTTTTTTTCTTTTTTACCTTGCGCACCCGTTGCTTTAACGACCGGTATCGATGCAAGTTCTGGATGATGTATCGAGCAAAACAGAATTTATTCCGTTTTTTTCTTCTTTTTTGCCCATAAATAGAGGGTTTTGAAAGCTCTATTTTGCATGGTGTCTAGAATATTATTAGCATCTGTTTAATGACTCATTCCGATCATTCAAATTACTTTGTAGGTGTCAAGTTGAATCTTCAAATTTTCAAAAATCAATTTTAATTAATTTCAGCAGATTATTATATATCAATCAAATGACCCCATTGTTATTTAGTTATTAATTTTTTTTTGTAGGAGGTATTGATATAAAAAAGAAAAATTTAAGGTGTAAGGTGTTTAAATCATGAAAGTACATTATCTAAATGTCCAATCTATGTTTAGTTTATTTAAAATTAATCAAATCACAAAATGGCAAAAATGAGTTTTAATAAATTCGTTTTACAATTTTTAAACTGTCTAAATATTTTAATCCTAGTAGTGATTTTTCCAAATTTATCATAAAGAATAAAAAATATTTTTGAAATTCATATATTAGCTTACTCGAAAAAGTTTTAGAAAACTTTTTTGCTTTATAATCATTAATACTGAAAATAATTATTAGTAATATCATCCATCTAGAGTATAATAATAATAATTTATTTATTATTTATTAAAAACTTTCTACTATTTCCATGGGATGGTTCCGATTTACAATAATAATAAACTGAAATAATTCAAAACACGGTATCACATGAAATAAATAAATTAAAAGTATTTTATAGAAAAAATTATAAATACAAGGAAAAAAATCTCAAAGCTCTCAACTTTTCTCGAAAAATTTTTTTTTCTACTCAAAGCATAAAATGTCATTGTAATCTCGTTTATTTACACCACTTATATAATTTATTTTCACTATAATTAAATAAAAGTCCAAAATGGCCCAATACATTCATTAACCAATGATCAAGACAACGCCGACGATGAGACCGTACAAACCCAAAACTTCAGCAAAGATGAGAATCAGTATCATAGCTACGAATAAAGTTGGTTGTTGAGCCGTGTCTCTGACACCGGCATCACCTACAATGCCAATGGCAATACCTGTGAATAAACCTGCTATTCCATCGGCCATGCAGCGCCCAAGCTACGAAATCCCCTGTTCAAAATTTTTAATTTTTTTAATTTTTAGATAATCTCATTATCGCATTGAGCAATCAAGCAATAGAATATTATCTAATAACAGCAATAATATACCATTTTTAAGAATTTTTCAAAATGTTACCCACTGGTATAGGGGTGGCGGTCAAAAATGTTTCCACTTTGGGAGGGAAAAAAAAAAAAGTATTCCTATGAAGTTTATTTGAGCGGGATTTGTTTAAGTATGTTCTAAAAGAAGTAGAAAAATTAGTGGGCGCGAAATAGTATATTACAGTCTCGAGGGAGTCAAAAATGAGTTAGCTCTTAACAAACCCAAATTGATGTCCGAGCCGAAGGCGAGGTCATCAAAGGTTTGCTAAAAGTTAGCTCATTTTTGCACTCCTAAGGGCTGTATACTATTTTTCACGCTAGTAGTCAGAAAGTACAATATTCGTTTCTGGCACTGGCCCGAAAATTGTACTTTCGGGCTACTAGCGTGAAAAATATTAATTTTAACGATAGGAAACACGCCTTACAGGAGCATAAAAGTCTGACGCGAGGACAATTTTCACTGCGTAAAAATTTTTCAATGTTTTTTTTAAGCTATAATAAACACTTTTCAGTTGAAATAAACTACGTAGTATTTCTTTGGCACATATATACTAAGTGTTCCTATACAAATTTTTTTCATTTAACATAAATTTCATACTTAAAAAGTAGTTTGACACGGGGACATGAGAAAAGGTACGCGTAAAATTTTTTTGCAAATTTCAAATTTATGAATAAATAAAAAAAATATTCATATCAAAAATGGGTCTGTTCAATAAAGAAATAAAGAGTGAAGATATACTGAATATTTTATTCATACAAAAATATTGTTTTTAGTGTAAAAATAAGAGTTTTCTAACCTTTGACGCGGGGACCGTACCGATGAAGTTTTACTTTAAATTAATTTTTTTTATAACAAATACATTTTTTTTTTTTTTTTTTAAATCCCTTACTTGTTTTCTTGATACCGAAATCTTTCAAACCATTTATGATATGTTATGTTTTATCCAACTTTAGCATGTTTAATTAAGACATTAAAAAAATTTTTCAGTCAGGGGACAAAAAAGTGGAAACATTTTTGACCGCCACCCATAAAGTGTAGCCTTTTTGACTAGTGTATGGGTTCTCAATATTATTGAGGATCAACACAGCCGTAACCAAACCATATATAGCAATGATACCCGCCATGACCACAGGAATGATGGATTTCATAATTAGTTCCGGTCTCATCACAGACATTGCTGCGATTCCGGTGCTTGATTTTGCAGTGACATATGCTGCACCTAAAGCTAATTGAAAACAAAACATTTATTTCAAGATTTTTCATAATTAATTTTCGTGTTTTAATAAAAAAAAAAAAAAAAAAATTTATAACTGAGAACTACAAGTGTGTTACAAAGTAATTTATTGACAATGTATTTATTGATGAGAATAAATGAAAACTTTGTTAAGTGATAATTTAAAGTTCCCTGTAAGAAATGCTAATTAGGAAATAGACATTTAATGGCTATTTAAAATGTCTTCAGACTAGAAAAAAGGTAATATTAATCGTTAATTTTTAGACTGTATGAAAGGATTTTTTTCCTTGTAAATGGCTATTTACTAGATTCAAAATTAATGAATATTTTTGAATACTAATCATTTGCTTTTAACAGCGAAATTTATAAAAAAAAAAATTATTAATCATAACCTCATAAAAAATAGGCATTTCATAGAATTATGACATTTCAAAAATTACCATCAAATTATATGCAATGAGAATCACCACGTACAATATGCTGTTTTAAAGGTTTTATAAAAAAAATTTTACCCATTTTAAATGGGCGATTCATAGATTGAAATCGACCGTAAAATGAAATAATTTTTGATAGCTGTTTTTTGGGTATTTTTAATGGAATAAACATAACCCATCGCTTTACTATATTAAAAATAGGAGAAAATTGGCAATTATTACCTTTTTTCTTGGACTCAGTTATTGCATATTTTAACTACCCTTTTTCTAGTTTCAGATCCATTTTTAATATTCGCAAATCTAACAGGGTTTTTTCTTTGTATTTAATCGTTATTAATATTCACCATAGTGTTTATTAATTTTTATTAAAATTAAAATAAGAGTTCAATCGTTCCAAATTTTAAAACAAGCTTTTGGATTTAAAAATGAAGTAAAGCTAAGTTGAAAAAAGTATACTAAAACTATTGACTTACATGAAAATATTATAGCGGTAATTGCACCGATGACTCCGAAAAATGGTCCAGCAATGGACTTATCAGAATCATTTATTTTTCTGGGTCTTTTCTTTCACTTTTTCAAACTTCAATCACAAATTTATTAAAACACTAAATCATTTATACTGGGAACGTACAATGCCTTATTGATGAAAATCAGAGAATGATAAAAAAAGTGCCTCGCTGATAATGTATCGATAATTCGTTTCTCCTTATCAGGATAGAAAAGCCTCGGAAAGAAATAACTTGGATGAGATATCAAATGAGTTAGATCGCTTAGACGGTCTTCAACTGTATGAAAAATTTTAAACAGTAGACACGAAATTTATTTCAACAAAAATTAAAAAATTAAAAACCCGTTAAAAACCGTGACTTATACAAAAATTTTATAAAATGTGTAGTTTTTCCTTTCCAGTTGTATAGCGAGGTAACCCATGACAGCTTCGAGTTTTAAAAAACTTTACGTAAACTGCAGGTGATTTTTAAAACTTGTATTAATGTATGGGTCGCGCTCAAAAAATTTTCCACGTTTTGTCCCACCATTTCCTCATGTCATACTACTTTTTAACTGTGAAAATAATTATTTATGAAAAAAAATACATTCACTGTTCCTCAGGAGCAAGCACACTTAATACTCCAACCATTTTTTTTAATAAATAATCGTTTTCACTGTTAAAAAGTAGTATGACATGAGAATCCTCTGTGTAATTTTTTACTCCAGACTTTTTCACCTTGTTTTTATGAGGCTTGTTTTTTTAACTCATAAAAATAAAAATGGCTGTTTTCAAAATTACAGTTTTAATTTAATTAACTACGATAAAATAAGTGAAAAAAATTTTTTTCTAAAAATTACGTATTTTTGGAAATTATTAGAAGGTTTGAGGAAAAAATTGAGATCAAAATGAACCAGTCTGTAAATATAAATAGCAATAATATAAAATATAGAAAAAAAAATACTATTTGTTTCATAAGTGGCTAAATGGTATCATTATTATTATTTTCTTAATAATTATAAGTTCTGCTAAAATCATAATTTAGTACCCTAGTCTTATAAATTATTCGATCCAAATAAGTAGAATAATTTTTTGAAAAAAAAACGTTCGCGTTATATTATACTTTGAGGCTTTTCTATTTTTGGAAATGTCCGGTGTAATAGTTACAGGATTAAAAAACAACATAATTTTTTAGCTATTATATTTTTTATAGAGCCTATACCAGTTCAGCTACGACATCATACTCATTATATAATTATAATTAATTTTTCTTGTTTATTTCTTGTGATTAAAAAAATAACTATAAATTTTTAAAAGAAATATCAAACTTGAGCTTCTCAATCTATTTATAAACCTAAAAAAAACAATTTAATTATTCAATCTATCATACCGAGGTTCAATTATTATTTCCTCGAACAAATAATCCAAGTATCAAGAAAGTTTCTTCCGAACAACGATTTCCAATGAATAAAAAGAGCCTCACCACTTAAAAAAAAAGAAACTTACCACTTGTAAGAAGAAAATAACAATAGCGTTTCGATACATAAATTTCTTGATTAAATTAAGTGCGCCAAACGAGCGGTCGCACCCTTGGTTTAACACTTTCGTTCGTTATCGAATTCGGCGGCCCCTTCTGTAACCGCAAACTTTCAATTCGAAAATCGAATTAGCGCGATGGGGCCGTATTTATAATACGCTACAGAAATAAAAAGAGAAAGAGCAGTCTTTTAATATATTCCTCGAGCTGATAAATTAACTTTAGGAATCGGCTGTTTGTCCGTGGAAGTGGTATGATGCACAGCCAAGACTCTTTTCGGCAACTTTGCCTTTATTAATTTAAATTATCGTTGCTGAATTCGACGACCTGACTGTATCCAGAATATCTCAACCTCTAATATTTTTAGTCATATTAAATGTATGATTTTATAATAGCTCAGGATTTTCATTATTCACATTCATAGCTAGGATGGGAGTTTACAAGTTGGGAACAGCAATAAAAAAAAACTACAAGTTGGGAACAAGATAATTTCTGATACTTCTACAAGTTGGGAACACCCTTTTTTCTCGTGCTTCTACAAGTTGGGAACACCCTATATTCTTGTGCTTCTACAAGTTGGGAACATCCTTATTTCTAGTGCTTCAAAAAGTAAAGAGCAACCATATTTCATTATATCAAAATTATTTTGCGAATTAAAAATTTTATACGATTTTTATATTTGAAATAATTAAAATAGTTATATTATTTATATATAAATATATATTATTATAGTTATTTTATATTTATTATTTATGAATGGTTTTTAATGAAATTTAATGTGATGAAAAACATAACTTTAAAAATTAATTTGAAAAACAATTTTAAAATGATTTCGAAAACTTTTAAAATAAATCTATTGTGGTGCACGAACAGTCGACTGAACATACATCACTATATTCGTCGTCCGCTTGTACTGGTCAAGTTACATGCTTAACGACTTTTCTTAGAGTTTAGCGCGCATGTCCTTGCAAACATCCTGTGTGTGCTGGATTTTTCTAAATGTGGCTGGTTTTCTCCACTAAAACAAAACCCTCTACGATATTTTTCATGCACTTGACATTACGACCCTCTCATTAACACAACACACAATAGTTCGGTCACACGATACATTATGTGCGGCCAAATGACAAATTTAACGACTTTTCGAAGAGTTTTTCAAAGGTCCTAACAAACATCCTCTAAGTTCTGGCTTTTCAACATGTGGCTGATTTTCTTAACGCAAAAAAATACGATTGGACCAAAGACTATTAAAAAAAATCCCCTCTTCTAGATTTTTCATGCACTGTAAAATACCACCCTCTCATTAACGCATAACACTAACAGTCCGGTCTCGACCTCCGAACCGAATCTATTAGTGTTTCATAGGAGCTACAATTTTTTTTAATATGTTTTCAATGATAAGTAAATTTGGTAAACCATTGCTAGTGTTAAATAACTATAAATACCGAAAATTTCGCGAAGCTAAAGGTGGACAACAGTGGAAGTGTACAAAAGCTAATTGTTCTGTTTCGTTTGTTACGAATTTGGATGGATCTGTTATTATCGAAAATCTTTCTGGAAATCATAATCATCCCACTGATGCAAATTTAAATCGCGAATACATTGCTAATGAAGCTAAAAAACGTGTGGCCGAAGGTATTGATCAAAAGCCTGCCAAAGTTATTCATAAAACTATACAAAAGGCACCTGCTGCAGTCAGGAAAAATCTGTTACGAGACGATTTACTTAGTACGCGAAGGAGCATTTATTATTACAAACGATCTAAATATCCACGTTTACCCAAATGCATGCAAGATGTACACGATGCATTACAAAAACTAACTATTCAATCGGCCGACGAAGAAAATCTTTTACTGGTTAATGATAAAAGTGACAATATTATTATTTTTGGAGCATTAGACAATTAGAGGTAATTTTCGATTTATATTTTTATTACTTATTTTGTTTCCATTGTTATATTTAAAATGTTTATTTTTGTTATTTTTTATTTATTAGATATGCATGCAAGAGAAAAAAGCTTTTTATGGATGGGACTTTTAAGTGTTGCTCGAAATTTTTTTCACAATTTTTTACAATACACACTGTAGAACAAGGAAATTACATTCCGTTAATTTTCTGTTTGCTTCCAAGTAAAAGTACTGATACTTATAAAAAACTTTTTCAACATATTTTACGACTATGTGACGATATTGGTGAATTTTTAAACCCACAAACAGTGGTTGTTGATTTTGAGCAAGCTATTCATAAAGCACTTGAAGAGACCTGGCCGACTGTTGCTGTGCGTACATGTAGATTTCACCTGGCACAGTCGTGGTTTAGAAAAATAGGAAATTTAGGATTAATTAATAAATATAAAGATTACGCTTCGGAAATCGGACACATCCTTAGATGGTGCTTTGGACTGTCTTTACTTAATCCAGTAGAAGTAGAAGCTGCATTCATTGAAGATTTAATGGCCACAGCTCCATTCGAAGTACACGAATTTACAGATTATTTATTAGAAAATTATATTACGAAGAACAGTACTTTTCCTCCTGAAATGTGGGCAGCTTTTTCATTAAATTCAGAAAATACTACCAACGCATGTGAATCCTTTCATGCGAAATTCAATGATTTTTTTACACACTGTAAACCGGATATTTATAAATTTACTGAAGTTATAAAAGGATTTCAAGAAGAAGTTTTTATTTTAATAAGAAGTACTAAAATACCGAAAAAAAAATTCAATCATACATATATTAAAAGAGTCAATGACTTAAAAATTCACATGCGCGATTATGAAGATAAAAAAATTGATAGATACAGATATATTCGTTTAGCATCTAGACGCTATAGACATTACATTAACTTAACAAATAAAAATTAAATAATATATTTATATACATAACATATTTATTCTTAGTATTAATTTTATCATAATTTTCTTTTAAATTTTATTTTAAAATTACTTCGTAAATACATACTATTCAATTTGAAAAAAAAAAATAAAAAATTTCAAAACATTTATTTAAAACAATTATCATTACTCAATTCTGTTATTTTAACGTTTACGATAAGAATACTTTAACGCTTATTATTTTTATAAAATGAATTCATTTATGATAATTAATTATTTACATTTAGTTATACTCATATGTACAAATAAATTTATGAACATTAATCAAAAATTATGATTTATTATTTTTTTTTCCATGTTATAAGGGAAAGTTTAAAGGATTTTTTTGGTTTCTTAGTTGGTCTTACATTTAAAAATTTATATATATTTATAAAAAATTTGTTTTTGGGTTATTTGGTATGGGTTCTTGGTTTTATTTTGAATTTGAATATTATTTATCATATCAAATAAAAAACTATGAGGGTTATTGGTTTTATTTTGAATTAAAAAAATTTGAGGGTTATTTTTCATATCAAATAAAACACTAGAAGAGTTATTGGTTTTATTTTGTATTTATAAAAAAATTTTGTTTTTGTGTTATTTGGTATGGGTTATTGGTTTTATTTTGAATTTCATTGGTTTTATTTTGAATATTTATAAAAAATTTGTTTTTGGGTTATTTGGTATGGGTTCTTGGTTTTATTTTGAATTTCAATATTATTTATCATATCAAATAAAAAACTAGGAGAGTTATTCGTTTTATTTTTAATTTCAATATTACTTATCATATCAAATAAAAAACTAGGAAAAAATTTGTTTTTGGGTTATTTGGTATGGGTTCTTGGTTTTATTTTGAATTTCAATATTATTTATCATATCAAATAAAAAACTAGGAGAGTTATTCGTTTTATTTTTAATTTCAATATTACTTATCATATCAAATAAAAAACTAGGAGGGTTATTGGTTTAATTTTGAATTTCTATATTATTTATCATATCGAAAAAAAATTTGAGGGTTATTTTTCATATCAAATAAAACACAAGGAGGGTTATTGGTTTTATTTTGTATTTATAAAAAATTTGTTTTTGGTTAATTTGGTAAGGGTTCTTGGTTTTAGGTTGAATTTCAATATTATTTATCAGATCAAATAAAACAAATAGGAGGGTGATTGGTTTTATTTTGAATATTTATAAAAAATTTGTTTTTGGGTTATTTGGTATTGGTTCTTGATTTTATTATGAATTTCAATATTATTTATAATATCAAATAAAAAACTAAGAGGGTTATTGGTTTTATTTTTAATTTGTTTTATTTTGAATATTTATAAAAAATTTGTTTTTGGGATATTCGGTATGGGTTCTTGGTTTTATTATGAATTTCAATATTATTTATAATATCACATAAAAAACTAAGAGAGTTATTGGTTTTATTTTTAATTTCAATATTATTTATCATATCAAATAAAAAACTAGGAGGGTTATTGGTTTTAATTTAAATTTCAATATTATTTATCATATAAAAAAAAATGAGGATTAAAAAATAATTTGTTCCCAAAGTGTATAATCGCCACAAGATTTTTGTATGTTCCCAACTTGTATATTCATTGGAATATGGGGTGTTCCCAACTTGTATAAGCACTACAAAAAGGGGTGTTCCCAACTTGTAGTTGTTATGGAACTGTTATCAGTTGTTTTGTTCCCAACTTGTATTCACCCGCTAGGATTTTCCTTTTTTTTTCTTATTTAAATTTCTGTTTTTTATAGTTTTTAACTTAACTTAACTAGAGAACTCAGAAAGCTTGTTAAATGAAAATTTTTAGAAAGAAAATAACAATAGAAGTCATTTTGTAAAACGCTTTTTATAATAAAAAAACATTTTTGTTTTTTTGAAATTTACTTTTATAACGTTCAACAACAAGTTTTTCAACAATATCATTTAATTTTTTTTTTTTTTTTTTTTCTCATTCGTTAAATGCTATTTTTAATATTACGAGAGCCAACTCTTACAATTAGCTATTAATAATCTCATATCGATCAAATGTAATATATTTGAAATTTATTAAAATTCTTTTCGAATGCTAATTATAAAATAGCAATCAATATTTAAATCAAATAAAAAAGATAAATCTATTTTAAAATAAAAATCTAAATCCCATTTTTTTTTCAACAGAAGTTAGTGTGGTGAATTTTTTTTTTCAATTTTATACATACTCATGCAATAAATTTTATTTTTATTTTTATTTAATTTTTTAACGTATTACTCATAGATTCACTTTTTTTTTTCAAACTTTTTTTGTTAAAAAAATCTAACCGAAAAAAACAGAATGAAGCAGATTAAACAATTATATCATCAGACAAGGGTCCGTAAGGGTCGAAATAATTGCTCAAAAAACCCTTGCCTCATTCAATAACAGTGGCGCCATCTTCTCTCGAGATCCCGAAGCAACTTTAGCCGAACTCGGAGCATCATACCCGGTGATAGTGGGGTGGCGTAACGGGTAAGGTACCCCACCTGCAGTGCCTACTACCGGCAAGCCGATTACTCCTCGGTATACGGTGCCTGCACGCAGCAAAAGAGCGGTTCTCAGTCAAAGCTCAACCAAGAGCAGGAGCAGACGGCTCGGATGGTGGCTGAAGCGGTAATAAACGTAACATAAAACGCGAAAGGGTCGTCCCCGCCCATGCAGGAGGGAGAGAGGGGGGAGGGTGGAAGTGGAGGGGGATAAGGAGAAAGGCATCACCACGCCCTCGACCCGAGGCTATTGGCCGGATAGGACACGCCGCGGCTTTGGGGCCGAACGCGCCAATCGGAGCCTGAACCCCTCCGAGCCCGCGACAACTAAACAAAGACCTTTCGCTCTCACTCTCTCTTTTGGCTGTTTATACGCTGTACGTAGGTAGATGTATGAAGTGTAAGAAGAAAAAAAAGAGCCTGGAGTGGGGGCCAGACGGGCGGGCGGAGGGGTGGTGAAAAATAATGGATCCAGCTGGGGCCACGAGAACGCTGATGATGGAGGCCCTTTGACATGGAGACTTTTTTTCTTTTGCCTTATCACCAACAGCCCCAGCTCAACTTTACGGCACGGTCATTTTATTAGCGATACTGGTTATAAATTTTCTGCAAGGGCATCAACATCACTTTTTAATATTAATATTTATATCAATAATATCAAATCAATTGAAATCATGCAGTATATACATTAGTACTTGTACGGTACTTGATAACTCTGCATAAAAAATAAAATAAAACAAACAGCTCTGCAGTTAAGAAAATGAGTGGTTTAACAGGTTTTTCGTAAATCATTCTAAAGCTATTAAAAATATAGAAAATTTTTTTTATAATTTTGATAATTTATATGAAAACGGGAAACCTACGATCAATTTTCATTGCATTAAATTAGTTGAAAAGATAGAAGGTGTCAAAATTTATTACAAATAATTGATCACTTTTCTCCGCTAGTGGCAAATAAAAACTTGAATAAAAATGATTTTTTTCCTAATTTGTACCGATTGTAAAATTTTAACTCTGCTTTCAGTTCATACCAATACAGTACAATAATTTAATTTAAAATTTTATTGATATTGAAAAATATGCAAAATCTCTCTGTTGTGTTGCCCGAGATATTGCTTGTTGCAATTGCCTTTTGAAATTAGTATTGTTTTGATATTTATATTGAAATTTATTGATATTGCCTCAATAATATTCGTATATTGAAAATCAAGATCATCATATTAAGAAAGCCGCACATTAGTGAAATTTATTTTTTATACTGGCAACCTTTTCTGTGGGTAAAAAAAATATATACAAGCAGGTATTTCAACCACATATGTGTGAGTGAGCCCACTACGTCCTACTCTAAGATGGTTTATATAGTTGTCTCTGTTTCCATTGTACTAAATTTTTTAAAATAGCTTTGTCCCACACAATACAGTATCTCTAAAGTATGAACTTCCCTTATAAAGCAAATTTCTTCAGCAGGCTTGCCTTAGGTTTTCGGGAACTCAGTAATATACTATGCTACAAGCGTATCGAGACACTCTAGTCCTACCCGATAAAGTAATCAGTCACCCATCCTTTTTACCATTTTAGCATGAGTCGACTTTAACTCTCCGGACTCGCGGCTGGTCAAAGTTTTTCAAAAAAATTTAGTCGATTCAATTCTGCAAAATTTTACCTCGTAACCACACAAAAAATTTGTCGAGACTTTTACTCGGAAGCACAATCCCATGTTTAGGAGTTGACCGCTCTAGACCTGGCTCTAGGCTGCAACTCTCGGCATAAATTGAATTGATTTATTTTAATAAATAGTAAATTTTCAAAAAAAGTATGTATAAAATTTATAAATTTACTATTTTCATTATTAAATGTCGTATACAATTCTAATTTGAAGAGTTAGATACACCAAAATTTCTACAGAATAATATATTCTAAACTGCATTGAATTTCAGAGGAGAAGCTGTGTACTCCGGAATCACCAAAAAATATTGAAGTATTCATATTGGTTTAAAAAGTACTTATACGTAGCACTAGAAAAATTTATTGAAATAAATCATCGTATGAGAACAGAAATACAATACTAAGGCAAGAGCAAGAGAAAACTCAGAATAGTAACAGCGAAGAAAAAGAGAATAAAATTGAGCGCACGCACATGTTCTTATGGTAGAAGCAAAAAGGGAAGTTGAAGAGAGGATAAGTACGGTTGCGTGACGGCAAAAGAGAGAAAAGTATGGTTGTGGAGGTGAGATATCGCGCAGTTTTTGATGTATTAGAGTATTCGAACTACGTGACACTGAATACTAAGTAGACCATTATACGGAATGTCATACATTCAGAATTGAAGCGATCGGAAAGTGCTGATTGGATGGACAAGATTATAATCTCCATTTCGTTTAAATTCTCACAAAAAGTAGGGCTGCATAATTCTTTCTCTTAATGAGTTTCTTTAAAAAACTTTAGTGAATAAATTAGTTTTTTCAACGAAAATTACTGAAAATAAGGATAAACCAAGATTGGATGTCATCAATTTAATATGATTACGATTGGTTTGTAACACAAAATTTGAAATATTACATTTTAATATTTTAACTGAACAATATGATATTTGCTAAAGAATTAAATATAGTGAAGGATTTACTTGTGTATTTTTTTAACTGAATATTTTTTTTGACTGAATAGCGCGCTCAAAGATACTAGTCGATGAAAAATTCAAAACCAAAAATCCGTCAAACAAAACTTTCAAAAAAATATGCATTTTCGAAAAACCCGAGAAAAATAAAAAGAGCGACCAAAAAATGATTTGTAACAAAACTCCAGGGCAGCCGTACAAAAGCCCCCAATGCATGTATGCGAATCGTATGACCATCGCACGGAGCACCAAAGCGTCGGGCTATTATCGGCTGCATGCGAGCTTGGGGGCGTATTATAATCGCGGCGAGGGTTACGTAGATGAGCGACGAGAATTGTAAGCGGCCATACGTGACCAGACGCCTTGATCGCGTTCATATCTGCGTGCATATGCACATGACTGCAGACCCAACATTGGCTCAACCGCGCGATTTTCGTCGGATGAGCGTTTGTGGTTTGCTCTTGCGAGCCGTAGGAATATTCTAAAATTTGTCACGCTCGTACGATTTTGAATAGGGTTTATCAAGTGCTATCGGTAATACAGCCTAATATATTTTTCAAATTTTTTTCTGACTTGTTTTTATAAACGGGATTTGGTAAAAACGAATTCATCACTTTGCTCAAAAAATTCTTCTACTCGAAGAGCTTTATTTTTTAGTAAATATTTAAATTTTTTTATTTACAAATCAAAGCGTATTTCTGTATTCATGGCAAAAGTTAAATAAAAAGACGTTTAAAAAAAATTAAAAAACTCTACACTATTTTAAATAACTTTTTTTTTAATTATTTCTTTCACTATAGATTGGAAAAATTAAAAAAATTGAATTCAAATTTTCATATACATTTGTAATTATGCCATCTCAAATATACATATATGTATATATAAACAGATTTTATTGTTTAAAATGTATCTATTTCAATTTATTAAATAGAATAATCGTTCTCATACAGTATATAATCCTTAACTTTTCAATACCTGTCAATAAAAGCAGATCACAAGAAAAAGTAAAAATTTACTCTAAATGAATTATTTTCTCATACTTATCAAAATGCCAGCATCTTGGGCTCAAATTTTATATTCATATATGTATATGAACTAATCTTAAACTGATCAACTAATTTAGTGCCTACTTTTTTATATACTACACACAATGTAGCTTCAAGTTCCCACCCAAAATTTCCCTCGATCAAATCATCCGAAAAGAACTTTTGAATCCACAATAATCCTCTTAATAACCGAGCGACTCTCAAAAAACTATCGTTAAAAAAGTTTCCCACTCGTGGCACTTAAAACCGGAAGCGGGCCTCCAGCAAAAAAGAATCACCGAAAAAAGGTATATCGCGAAATACCATCTGCTACCTGCACACATTGGAATCCTGCCACGGCTGGAGAAAAGCCATAATACGATATCGTCCTCCATCTCTTCCGAGAGGTCCTCTACTTCCATGACAAATTGCCGTTAAATTACCCCGCCATCGATTTTCCAGAGCGATTATCATACCATTTGAGTAGTGCCATCCTCGAAAAAAGAAGACTGTTTGTTTTTTTTTCTTGCTCCCATCTTCTTTCTCCTACGCTACTTCGGGCTGTCCAGGCCTATAATTTCGAGACAAAAACTCGATTGGCCGCTCAATTATGGACGAGACTTATGAGTACTCATAACGAGGCATTTCGAGAGGCGCACAAGGAAGAAAAAAAAAAAAAAAAAAAAAACTGTATCGTCACGTCCTGCCAACATCGCTCAAATTTCGTCGTAGGCGGATCTTTTTAATATTTCGAGCTTTTGGCTTATGAGTAATTCAACGGCTGAGTAAACCACTTCTGGGTACACCTGTAAATAATAAGGGCGGCGTGTGTGTTTTCTGGAGTGAATGAGTGTGGAATTTTGTTTTGACTGTATAGTTACCCGCATTATCCAAATTAGAGATATTCCTTTGATGTTCGTTTCACAGTTCTTGATAAAACGCTTTTACCGTTTCAAACGAATATTTGAAAGTTTTAAAAAATGCGCAGTACTTTGAATTAGTTTGTGTATTTACTTTTTAACGAAATAAAAAGATGAATTCATTGATCGTATCAAAAGTGTAATCAATACCTGATAAAAGAGGGGTAACCTTTAAAAGTGCGAAAATCCCCTCGCATGATCCGATTAAATAAATTTATTTATGAATGCGTGGCCAAGAGATCGAAATGAACTCACGAGTTTGAGGTTTATTTTCTAAATCCTCTCAATGTCGTGTCCACATTATAACCTGATCCTCTCGTTTGGGATTAAATTTTGAATATCATTGACAACCAATGAGCTCGCCTGTAGATAAGGAACGTCCGGTGGTGTCTCTCCTACTATGTTTTTGATTTATTTTGAGTTTTCTTTTTTCTCAAATTCATAAACTATAATGCTTTTAAAAGCTTCAAGAATGCGAACAATTCTTTTCTTTTTTTTTTTGTTCGATAAAAAAAAAAATAAAAAAAAAAAATTGAGCGACACGAACTATTGCGTGCTGGAGAGAATAGATTCGACTATCGGATAAAACGAGGGCTCGCGTAAGCGCGTGCAATTAGCGACGCGCGAGTGAATACCCGAGCACCGCTCATTTAGCTGGCGCAGTGCGTGACGATGAGTGACGTCGAATTAATTCAACCTCAATCGTCGCTCCCTACAGCGGCTTGTCTCGTTGTAAAAACGTGAAGATGTTTATCGGAGCGGTGCATACTCGATCAGTTTTTTCCTTCTAGTCAGAGATTTAATAGATTCGTTGCTTCGATAGAGCTTTGGTTTCACCTTACAAAACGGTAAAAAAACTCGTATTACCTGACCAGAGTACAACAAATCTGATGATTTGAGAAATTATTATAAGAATTCTTGAGATATTTTCCATAAAAATTTTCTCGTATAAAGCTGGGATGTTGAAAAACGATCGATTTTACTGCTTACATTACTTTTATTTAAATTATTTTATGAATAAAGTAAAAAGTACTGCACAGTTTAAAAAAACTTATCGAAGACTCAAGGTAGTAAAATCGATTCTTAACGCATCGAGCACTCAGGTATGTATTTTATTGAAATGTGCGTGCCATTGAAGCGTGAGTGAAATTAGTTACTTATTGAGCTACGGATTTGACATTAGGGTCAGTCCCAGACAGCTGGGACTATTCGTACACCTTTGAAGTCAATTTTGACACAATAAAAAGATTTAAATATTGAAACTTGTAGTACAAATAGAAAGCTCTCAGCTTGTAGATTAATTTTCATTAATCATTTTTCAAGTTATTTCAAATTTTATGGTAGTTATTCACAAAAAGAAAGAGGGGTGGGACCGTAAAACCGAAGTGGCTTTTTTTCCTCTCATTTATCAAAAAACTTCGCGAATTTTACTGAGTAAAAATTAATCTCTAATAAAATTTTTGTTTCAACACACGGCGCAGAAAGTGCAAACCTTCCTCCTTGTCTCAAGCAGGGAGTTTCCTTGCCTCATGTTGAAAATATGTTTCACACGCGAGGGAGTGTAAAAATGAGCTAAGGGCTATTCAATTTTGGACTCTACTCCCTCAGGTGTGTAAAATACTGTTTTTTTCTCACACATGCAGTATGTGTAAATTGTAATTTTTTCAATGAAATGAGTACAAAAATGCTTTGACCAAATGAAACTAATCTTAAGGGCCAATTTATATAAGATATTTAGTACCAAATTTTGGTGTACTTCATTTCCTAAGTTCAAATGCACACTTCAAAAAATTACTTGAATATTTAATAACATAAATGCCAGTATTTGAAGCAGGTTGTTTGGAAAACTAGACATATTTCGTGTACGCGTACGCAAGTAATGCCTTTGTCTTCACATGGACGCCATGAGTGCGCAACTCTGGCAGTTGCATCTCTTTGGCATAGCTTAATTGCAACGAATATCCGGGGTTCTCGCACGTTGTTATAACCCGAGCAGCAGTTAGCGCACAATTGGTTCGTCGCGATACGTGACCGGGATCGCAACGATACTCCGGGAGGGCGAACGCGGCCAGCCGGCGGCCGATTCTCCATTTTGTAGGTACCGTACCATGTGTTGGCTCAATAGGGGGAGGCGAACGAACGAATGGCGCACTGCTGCTCTTCTATCGTTAATAATGGCTGGGGGTGGCGAAACAGGGCGGACGTCACGTAGAGGTAATTCGGCACGCGTTCCGCCGCTGGCTGGCTGGTTGCGCCTCTCTATCAAATTGATTTCCACGAACGGCATCTCTACGTGTGCGCCGCGCAGGCTAACGAGCAATTTCAATTCTTCTGCAACGCGTACGGGGAAAAACGAGAGAGAGAGAGAGAAATATAGCAAAGTGACCCGCAATTGACGCTGCCTGCGCCCGTGTCAATTTTTCTGCTCGGTCTTTTAAGCGGTGAACGTTTCTCTCTCTATCTCTCTCTTTCCACCCGGCTCCTGCAGGCGGGCAAAAAAGCGCCAAGGTCTTTTATCTAAGTAATTTTTGGAGCGCCTCTGCAGGACGTGCCGTTTTTTCGGTATTCTAATGGTTGCTTTGTCGAAAAAAAAAAAAAAAACCTTTTTCCTACCACTCTCTCTTTTTTTCATCCCGGTTCGTGCGATGAGTGGAAATGATTTTTTTTTTTACTCAAGGAACCTCGTGCAAGGCTTATACGTAGAGATGCTTTAAATATAGTTTTTTATATTTCTTTCGCGAAAAATGAATTTTAACCTATTTCAAAAATAATTTTAAGTTACCGTTGCACTGAGAATTAAATTTAAACGAATAAAACTACTTATTGAGTTTAGAGAAGAATGTAACTATATTTTTTACTTGAAAACAATCGTAAAAATAGACCAAAAACCACTTGAGAAAAGTTCACAATTCAATATCAAACGGGGTGCCGATTACATTGGTGAATTTATTTTTATTGATAAAAAATTCTCAACGGTAGTTATTACAATAATGTTACTAAATTTTAATTGTGAAAATTCCAAAAAATTCAATATAGTCTGTAATTTTTTAATATTTTATCAAGTATGACTAAGAGAAAGAGTTTTGCCTTAAACATACACTCAGAAAAAGGTTTGATTGGGTCAACAATATATTGTAACATCTAAGATGCCATAGTTGATATAGAGACAATGATGCACATTGTAGCAGTAACAATATCATGGCAGCGCTGACTAAATGCGTATTAAGGGTTAACATGTTTCTAGTAACACTGGTATAGCACAACTTAATTTTAAAAAATTTCTTTTTTGTGATTTTGGTATAATTAATGTTTTAATCTTAAAAAATATACAAATGATTATAAAAATCACAATGTTTAAGAAATAATGATTTCAATTGAGATTTTTTTAAATAGCTAGGTTAGGTTAGATTTTTGAATATTTGCTTTGCTAGTCGCAACGATATGTATTATTATCCTTACCATACGTATTGTAACTGCTACAATGTTTAGACTATTGTGGGAACAAAGAATATTTAATTGGTCCAATCAAATCTTTCTCTGAGTGTAATTTTTACAAAATTTATTTTGATAATTTGAAGTTCAAAAATTTATTATATAATTGAAACTCATGTAAACTATAGACTTGATGAAATGCAACTTTTATATACGTTATAACTAAAAAAGTAATTCTTCAATTTAGCATCTCACTTTAAAATGTAACCATGTAATAATTTCTTCAAATTTATTGTATCCAGAAAGTTTATTTTCTATCAAGTAGTATTAATAACAAGTTAATAAAGTATAGACTTTTTAGGTAATTTAAATCGAAAAAACTTTCGTAGGAAATATAATTGAAAAAAACTGTGGCTTGAACATCTAAAATATTGAAGTAATAAGAGCACATACAATTTTCAGTGAGCTCGATCTCGTTCAGTTAGCAAAGCCCATTTCAGCGTTAAACCAGCGACTTCATTAAAACTTCTCTTGCGTCGCAGCTGCTGCCGTGGCTCTCAAAAAACTCAAACTACAACAGCAGTCCTCTCGCACACATACATATACGATGATTAATCTTTAGTTCTCGATATAATCCCTGACGTAACAAGTCTTCCCTGCTTCCATCTTGACAGCGAGCTCAAATCCTCCTATGTCCAGATTACACCTCGTACCATTCGCTCCTTCCCTACCAAATTAGCCTTAATTTAGGTCGGTGACAAAGTAGTAATACCGTTGGTGGACACGAAATTTCACTTGGAACTAATGCGAAACCAACACCAACGGCTCTAGGACGAACTAGAGGGGATTAAATATCGTAAATCTTATATTTTGATTTTTGTTGACCGAAATGCATGTCTATGTGTATTCAGATGAGATCTGGACTTTTTTTCTTTTTTTTTTTTTTTTTTTATAAATCTGGGTATAATCGGAGTTAAGGAGTTTTGAGAGGTGACACGTTGTTTCTAATCGAGTGGGATAAGAGTGAAAGAAAATGATATGCGACACGTGCTGCTGGTACTTTTGACTACCATAAAGCGAGAAGAGCTTTAGAAAGATTTTTGGAGATTCTTAAGTCACGTTTAGAAATATTTTAGTGATGAATATTTATCGGTCACTGTGTTGAGTTATCTTTTATCTTTTATATAGAGCAAAAAGTGGTTTAACATCTCTGTTCAAATTTTACTTGGTGAAGATCAATACATTCAATGCTCAACCAATAAAACAGGATACACCTGATCGAAATAATAATTAATCGGCTCAATTCCTTATCCTTTTAGCTCTCAAACCTGTATTTATTTTTTATTTAGCCTACGCATTTTCTATCAGATTTGTGAAATAGTGCGACTAAAGTAAAAAAATTTACTTCACGTCAACCCTAGCGTATCTAGTATGGCTACACCCTTTAATTTTAACTGTATAATACTCTGTATGGTGCTACTAAATAATCGGAATGTGTCGACATTCCAATCATTTTTACATTAACAAGAAATAAAGCTTTGGAGCGCATTATTTATTCCATAAATCCTTTTATATTTAGTTTTATACTTAACTTTATTAATACAAATTTTGAATTCGTTGGTATAACTCATGAAAAAGTATTTAAGCACAGAATTTTAGTCTTTTTTCACAATTTTGTTTAAAGCTTGTATTTTTAATAAAAAATATGTCTACCCTAATAAACATTCATTTTATAACAATAGTAAATGCTTTTTTTATCCTATTTTTCGGCATCTTTGAACAGCTGCAGCTCCCTGTAGATGCATTTTTTCTACATATTATAAATTGTTTACTATTTTACATGGAATAACAAAAATTTTGCGACCCAACACAACTCTGTACGACCTTTCGACTCCAAGATATAATAGTTTTCAATTTCGTCGAAATATGCTGATTTGGTACCACTGTCAATTGTTTCTCTGTAAATGGAATAGTCTAAATTTTTAGAAAAAGTTATCTTTTATATCGTAAAAAAAGTCTACAGTTTGCAATCAAACATTCCAAACAGCTTTGAATGATTTCGGCAAAGTTTCCAAACAGCTTTGAAGGAAGATGAGGTCCAAGAAGAATGATTTCGGCAAGGTTTCCAAACAGCTTTGAACTGTTCGATATTCTTGATATCAGATTATTGCCTTCAGAGTCCTCTAGTGGCCATGGAAAGCTTCATATATATATTTAAGATGCATCAAAAGATAGCATATTTTAAGAATATTCCAACGATTTATAATTTTATGTAGAAATTCGCTTTAGAACCAAAGTATTGGCCGATTGAAGCAAAAAAATAGTCATCTTATTTTTAATATTTATCTTTCAGTTCCCTGAGTTTTATATTTTTTACACATCTCTTTCCAGTTTGTCCGACAAACCTTGAAGAAGTAAGCTTTTTTTTACTCTGAAACTCCTAGATCAATGTTATAAAGATTATATTACTTTTATTTCGTTGAAAAAAGTGTAAGCATTACTTAAATTAAATTCAAAAATCCTAAGTACTCTCCTTGATAAAAGCTACCTAAAAAGCGTTCATTTTTTTTTTCGTAATATTTTGGAGCTCCAATCACTTAGGTTTAATCTGAAAGAGCCATCGTTACGAAAAAATCTCGGTTCCAAATCTTCCAAAAAAGCGTCCAGTAAAAACAAAAATAAAATTTCGAAAAGTCATTTTCGAGGCGCACGGATTCGATGGCCCAGCCCGATATATCGTTAAGTAGTCACGCACGTCCATTACAGAGCCGTGATAAGAAGGAGAGAAATACCCGAGAAACAAAATGGTGCTGGACTACAGCCATGGGGTGGGGAGTAATCGGCAATACCGTCTGATACCCACGGGGTGTCGCAGTATCCCATGTGTCTGTATAATAGTGCACAGACTACAACGATCCCCCCGAGGAGGAGGAGGCGGCAGCTGGAGGTGGAGGACCAACTTCCCTGCTGGCGGGTAGAAAAGCCTATGCGTGCTTTGGGTGCAAGGGAAGGGGGTGCTCGGCTCTTTTAGCACCACCCCAGCCGCGTGGGCTTTGTGCGAGAGGCCGCAAGGGTGCAGATTGACGTAAAATCAATGAGCCGGAGTCAATGGGCGCTCGTTTCGCTCGAGGGAGTCACTGCTGCTGCTGTTACAGAGGGGACCGATCCAAGTGTGAATTTTCGAGCCCTTTGTTATATTTAGACTATTACGTGCCATACTCTACTGTAAGCAGGGGGCTCTGACTTTTTCAAGACTTTTCCATGGTTTTGAAAGTCAACTTTTTTTTCACTTTTTGCAGCTGCGCAATAAGGGAATTATCATCGATTCAATTACCGCGTACAATGATAATTTTACGGTTATTTCTGAATTTCACACAAAAGTTTGGAAAGATCTGTTATGATCGACAACCCAAGAGTTAAAAATTCAACGATATCTAATATTGTAGACTGTCTGAGGCAACAAACTTTTTTTCTGTTAGTCCCCTGAATAGTTCTCGTAGTGCCCTGTCATAAAGTAAAGCCCACAAGTCTTAAAAAGACAATTTTTAGAATTAAACAATACATCATAATTAAACTTAGGCTTCAACCTTTGAACGCTCTAAAAATAGGTTAAAATCCATAAAAAAATATTTCTCAAATCAATGAGTGTATATTTTAAAAGTAGCCAAATCTTTTTGAGCTAATCAAAAGCAGTTACTAAGTTCATTTCTTAAACATCGAAATTTGTTTATGCTCATCAAAGCTAAGTTTAATTTTAAAACTGATATTTTGAAAAATTAAATGAATTAATACATACAACATCGTAGATTATGACCTGTATTCATATAAGATTTACCAATTTTTCTTTTCAGTTTTATGAATAAAATTTTTGCCAAAATCTAATCAGCGTAAAAAATACTAAAAATTTTTTTCTAACTTTCGGGACATTCAAGTTTTTGAAGTCAGAGAGCCCGCTATGCGTCGCATCGCTTGGTTCATGGTGCTTTCAAACCGCCCGCTGAAGATGGCGAGCTATAGTAAATGCGAAACGCACTCTTAGAATATATGGTAAAATGATGGGAGTTTTTATATTAACTCTTTCTTATTAACAGTCAAGTTTTCATTGTCTCTATTTTAAAGATCAAGATATTGACTTTTTAAAATGAAAATTTTCGAATTGAAAGTAGTCAAGTAAGTAAAATAACGGTCTGCTTGAAAAAAAAAAAAAAAAAAAAAAAAGTTAATAAAGACGAATTTAACGATCACTTCGTGAGCTAATAACGACTTGGCCCCAAAGCGTATCCTTTCTTTCGCCTATACTGTAACCGACACTTTGCTACTGGATAGGAAAGCCTTGGACTCGACAGTGATGGCCGAATATCCGCGAGTCACGTTTGGTAACAAGGGGCATTACTGAAATGCTTCTTAATTATCCAGAAAGCTTTTTCGGTATTATAATCTCATACTATACTGTCTGAAATATTTATATTAGTACCTGTACAGTGAATAATTTTCAAATAGTGACGTCTATTTTCTTTACATTAAAGTTGTCAGTGATCACAATGAGTTAATTACTTTTACATTTTTTTTTTCTGCATAAATATTGGTAAAAAACAACTTTTTAGTGTCTAATAAACAAGGCTTTGCAGAAAAAAACGAGTTTTTCATAATATTGACATCTTGAAAAGTTTTTAATTATCACACTGATGTTTATCGGAAATAAACAACGAGAATAAACCACAAAAATACAATAAAAAAGCAACGTGTATAACATAAAAAATATCCATGGAAACAGGAAAAAAACCTCGCGAAATGGTAGCGAGAGCAGGGTTCATTGTTTGCGGATCGAAAAAGAGAGCGAGAGGAAGCTCAAATTTTTTTTATCCCCTGTGTAAAGTCGAACGTCGATACACATCTCCATGGCGACGACGCGAGATAAAGCAGCAAACACTCCTCCTCCTCCCCCCCGCGAACAACTCTCTCTCTCTCTCTCTCTCTCATTTGTTTGTCATTTCCTCGGCGAATCGCGGAAACAAAAGAAAGCCTGCCACTGCAGCGTTAGCGAGACAAAAAGCAATTCGGCCGGGCTGCACGCCAGCAGAGACTCTGTGATGGGATGTCACTGCTGCTGCAGGAAAAGAATGTCGAATTAAAAAAAAAAAAAAAAAAAAAAAAAGGCGGGGAACAGACGAATTACCTGTTCGAGAAAAAGAGCATTCTGTTGCCATTTTCAACGTCGTTTCCGCGAGACAACACCCGCTTTTTTATTTCTTTCTCTCTTTCTTTCTCGCGACTCGATTTTCCTGAAACTCGAGAGGAAAAAATTGTCCCAGGATCAGACTGCGGCCCCCGGGTTACTGATTGAAAAACGTATTGAGTTAAATGGACTTGCTGCAGTGTGAGAGGGACTTTTTGTTTAATCTACTGTACATGTTTCAGTTACAGTTTTAATTTTTTTTTAATTTTTTTCATGAATTCACAGTGGTTTTTAATCTTGAAAAATTATACTATGAAAGTGAACTAGAAAGCTGTAATCGTTCATCTCGCTGGTATTTTTTTCAATCTGTTATTCAAAATAAGTTATCAGCATCAATAAATGTCAATTAGATTAAAATATTGTATTTAATGATTAATTTTTAATAATATTTATAAAATATTACCCGTATAAGCAATGTTTATTTTTCAAATCATAAGAAGCGTTCATATAATTTTTATCCTGTAATCCTACATATGAGAAAAATATTTTTTGTGCTTTCAAAGAATTTCAGTAAAAAAGTTTTACTCGAGAATTCAATTTTTCTTTTTGTAATGAAATAAAAAATGACTTTTTAAGACACTGTCAGTGATACCAATTTTATAAGACTTGCTTTTTTTTTAAATGAAAAATTTTTGGATTTTTTTATACCAGTACTTTTTTGAAACCAAAAAATTATTATTACAAGTACTTTTTATTTATTTTTTTGTTGTTGCTAATAAATCATTTTTTTTAATTTACGAATAGCATTTTTTTAGAGCCTAATTTAGAGCGAAGCAGTTTCATCCCAAGCCACATTATGATTTCAGATCTCAAGGATCTCTCAATTTCATGTCTCACTTATATTTAAACAACAGAACAGTAATGAAAAACTCCTTAAAAAGCAATTCCTCCCCCTCATGGCCCGATCAAACTCTCCATCCATGCACGAGCGCGTTATTCGGAAGACGCGTACCTAACTTTGTTATCGCGGCTCTCTGCACCAGAACGTTAGAGAGAAAAGAGAGGGATACACGCTTCGGGGTGGGAAGCGGGAGCCCTAAGTACTCGCGCCCAATTGACTCGGCTGCCATATTGAGTTCGGTTCTATGGGCCTCTCGAATTCACCCGAAAGTACGACTCCTTTGGGGCGATAACTCTGTTATCCGAATGTTCCACTACTCTATCGTCTCTTTCTCAACACATCCACATAATACGTGACCGAAATTCTCTCGACTACGTGCGAAATTTTTTTTCCTTTCTACACCTAGACGAATCGAAACGGTCGTACTTGCCTCGCTCAATTTTTCATCATCCTCCGAGCACAATCATTAATTGGAATTCAAAATAATAATAACAATAATCCCTCGAACACTTCAACTATCAAACGAATTTTGTATAAAAAAAACTTACGAGACGCAGCAGAATCATCCTCCTCCTTAGCTCAGACGCAAGAGCACTAAGAAGAGGGATAGCCTGCGGCTACGACGAATTCATCGCCCGACGACCACAGCTCGGATCCACAAAAGGTCCTGCCTGGTATCAAATTATTATTATCCTCATAATGGAAAATGGCGGGGCAACATAACACCAAGGGCCAGGTGTTGGGAGGGAGTGAGACCGAATAATGGCCGCCCAAGGGTGTCGCTTTAATGGGGAGTCCGTTTACAGGTTTTCCCGGCTTTTATGCTGCGCGCATTTAACAAGTCCCTGGGAATGAGCGCGTATCCACGAAATGCTTTGTGTATGCAGATTCAACGACTACCGATCCGTCAGAGATATCTTCCGAGATCGTGATTTTTCTGTTTAGGATACTTTTTCTACGCACTTTTAAATGGAAAACTCTTTGGTACAACGTGCGAGATGTTTTCTGAATCAGCTTGGCTTTTAGTAACAACAAATTGCTTTCTCAAATTTCATACTTTTTTTTTTTTTTTTTTTTTTTCTCGTAAGATTTAAATGTCAAAATTAATACAAATCGGAAAATTCCTACAACACTTCAAACTTACTTTGACAAATTCTATTTAAAAGATATGCAGCCGCACGTAGGAACTAAAAGTACTCAACAGTCAATTCAAAAACTTTTTGGTCACAAAATTTTCTTAAACCTATTTGTAATAGGTAAATTTGATACATTTACAGTAACGATTCTCACATGATCACAGGGTTTAAAAAATCAAGTCTAATGCAGGTTTGACACTTGGAGTAAAGGTATATATACGTCGGATAAAGGCCCAGGCCTCGTAAATCAAAATGCAGTCGTTTTCGCTCGTGAAGAGAGCACTCCAGAAACTAAAGGGCTCTCGGTCGTTACGCTGGAGGACTCGGCGGCAGTGCTCGAAGAATCATTCACTAATTGCGTTCGTGACATAGTCTGACTCTAACAAATGCACCTTTTATCCCTGTCCTGGTGCAGTTATACCGACTCTTCCTCTACCTTTGTTTCTCATGTAAACGATCTTTTTTTTTTTTTCTTACGCGCTTATTTTACTTCTTACTTCTTATAAGTTTTAATGGCGCACATTTATATCGAAAGTAAAAAATTTCTTTTTAAACAGCATGAGTTCATAGTTGTTAAAATTTCATTCTTAACTTTCTTTTCAAATGCTTAAATAAATATTTACTAATGATTAGTGAAGAATAGTTATTAACAATGTTTTAAATGACGAATCAAACTAAAGTCGAAGGAATCAATTAATTTCAAGGCCTTTCAATCTAGTCTGATGCAGCGTCGATTGGGCTAATAGCTCGTCCTGAAGGATAATCACGAGGATTTATCTCGAGGATCTCGTTACGCGGGTTCCCGTCGCGTCGTCAGCTCGACTCATTGGCCATTTGGCACCTGGAAAGATTGACAGCTTCGGGAACAATATTTTTCCTTATGAAGTAGTTATTTTACTTCGAACTCACTTTACGACCCTTAAAATTTTAACTAGGGTACCCATTTAAAAATCTGTTCACGAAAATCTTTTAAAAAAGTACAATAGTAAATTTCAGATAATTAAGAATCTACATCTTAAAAAAGAAGCTGTAGATATTTATTTTTGCCACCGATCTAATCCAGAATTTCAGTGAAAAGAAGACGAGAGAGCTTTTGCACCCGACACTGCACAGCCCATTTGTAAAGGAAAAACGATATCTGCATCGCTCGCAGTGATGACGAAACTTGATTCGCCATAATTGCGCACTCGATTGCGGTGGCTGCTGCCAGGGCATGAAACGGGGATTGCCCCTCCCCATTAAAATATTCAAAGTTTTAATTAACTCCCGCGTGCGCTGCAGTCGGTACGATGACAATGAAATTCCCGGCGGGGCTTGCAGGCTTTCGCTAAAAAGAAGACCCTGCGCCAGATTATACCGCGTGATGGATTTAAATTCGGCGTATAAGAGAGAAGCTCGGAGTCTATATAACGCACCGGCTACAGAGGGGATGAAAACACTACGTCTCCATGGTTACAACACCGAAACTCTTCTTCCTTCCTGCCTGATGCTGTACAGCACAGAGGGAGGAGATGACGCAAAATGGAGCACCGCACAAAAGATACGTCAAGCTTTATATTGTACTATAAAGCTCGTATATGTAAGTAAGTAACGAGAGCCGCGTGCGTACCTACCATTAATACTTAAATATTTCTTGCGATTGACACCTGAGCCACTGCGAATCATGATTTAAGGGCGTCACATCTCCAGTAAGTCACAACTCTTAATTCATGTAAAATTGTAAAAAAATTAAACCTTGATTCAATTAACTTTTAAATTTAATTCCAAAATTTATTGATGATACAACTCAGTAGACATATAGAATAAAAATGGGTCTGCAAGCCGAGAGTATACCTATGCGCCGTGCGATCTAATCTTTCTCATCGTCGCAGTCGCAGGAGGGAAAGAGATAAGCCTCGAGAGAGAAAAGGACCACTCTGTGGTGCAGACACATCGTCGTCGACGTCGTCTTCATCGCTTGGATTACGGCTAACAAGCTGCTGCTGCTGCTCTCATTTGTCTTATCCGGCTGGAGCGCGGTTCCCGTGTGTCGCTAATACGACAGCCAGCTGAAATGATTAATTCCGGAGGATGAGGTTTCCTTGCGCGACACACAAGTTTGTTTGTTGTGTGAATTTGATGAAATGACTGTATACAGCTATGTACTCTGTACTTTACGTCGAATACTTTAAAATACTTTGTTGTATCTTTTTTTTCATTTCAAAGTTAAAATGCATATTAAAAGTAATTTTTTTTTTTTTTTTCTACAGAATAATAAATGAATTAGTGTTGCTTGCCATGCCTCAAATAAGACACAGTCAAAACTAAAAGGTACATCTTCGTGGTGAGCCCATAGTAACAAGAATGTACTATCTACAATTTTACAAACATAATTAAGGGCCTCGGAAACTCAGATTCTAAGATTCTTTGGTACCTCACTCGTAATTTATTTCTTAAAAAAAAGTAAATTAATTATAGCTTAATTGATCTAAGGTGCACTAGATAAGCATACAATATATTGAAAAAAAAATTTTCAACTTCATTTCCTTCGCACTTTTCTAAAAAATATACCATAAAATTTTTATTTGGTAAAAAAAAACTTCCAGACCAGGAACAAAATATTCGTTTTCATGCTTTAATTTAAACAAAAAAAAAGTAAAATATAAATTGAAAAGCCTGTTTTAATTAATTGTTACTTAAATTTAATTTGCAATAATTTTATTGCAAACAGTTCCGTTTTTAAAGAATTCAAACAAACTAAAGCTTAAAACTTGTCATCATTCAGTTTTTTTTTTTTTCTTTTTTTTTCGTCATAATTGAAGCACTCGACATCTTTTTAGATGTTTTATTATGAGGAATAAATATTTTATTCTCTTCTAGTACTTCATTTAATGTTTTTGAACAATAGTTCATTTCATCCTAAATCATATGGAAGAGCAAAATAAAATTAAAAATTTTAAATCTAATAAAAAACAGAAATTTATGAATTACATTGCTTGAATATAAACATTTTTAATATTTTGAAATTTATTTTTACGTTCTCCGAAACTGCGAGATATCTTCCATGGGACATCGCACGCCGCCAACATTTAACCCGTTCAAGAGTCAAACCGCTTTATTGCAATCAAGCCACTCTGCAGGCGCAAGCTCGGAGGGCAAGTATCGAACGAGAGCTGCTGCGCGATTAAAGTGGTCGTTTTAGATTCTGCCGCTCAACTCGTAGAACTTCGATAATTTACCGAGTTTCTCGGCCGATACTTCTGTGAAAGGACAGAAGTCCCTCGTACTTTCAATTGAATCAACTGCACCGAACCGATGAATTCGTGATAGCTTAATTGACAATACTTTGACAGTTGATTTATTAAGTGGAAATAATCAAGTAATATTAAACTTAAATGTCAAAACGTAAGACCAATACTGTCGTTTTTATTTGAAGAACTCATAAAATTTTTTTTAAAGTTGTCATGAAAAACTAATTGATATATAATATGTATTCATTTCTTGCTTGACTATTGTTAAAACATAATATAATAAATAGTTCTGAGTACTTTCCAATAAAATAAAAATACTTGACTTCTTTCACGCACTTGAATTTTTTTTTTACTGTTTCTTTGACAGAAGTTGTGGCAGCTACGAAATCATAGATAAATTTTTAGCTACTAAATTACATTTCATATTTCTTTTCACTACACACTCAGAGAAAGGTTTGATTGGGTCAACAATATATTGTAACATCTAAGATGCCATAGTTGATATAGAGACAATGATGCACATTGTAGCAGTAACAATATCATGGCAGCGCTGACTAAATGCGTATTAAGGGTTAACATGTTTCTAGTAACACTGGTATAGCACAACTTAATTTTAAAAAATTTCTTTTTTGTGATTTTGGTATAATTAATGTTTTAATCTTAAAAAATATACAAATGATTATAAAAATCACAATGTTTAAGAAATAATGATTTCAATTGAGATTTTTTTAAATAGCTAGGTTAGGTTAGATTTTTGAATATTTGCTTTGCTAGTCGCAACGATATGTATTATTATCCTTACCATACGTATTGTAACTGCTACAATGTTTAGACTATTGAGGGAACAAAGAATATTTAATTGGTCCAATCAAATCTTTCTCTGAGTGCAGAACATTCGAAGACATCTATATGGCTTAGTTTGTCTGCATAAGGTATGATATATTTCAAATAAATGAAAGTAATTTTCAAATGCTTACTCTAAATTCGTTATGAAAAAAAAAAGAAAACGAATAAAGAAACAACTAAAAAAACTGATACGAAGTCGAGCGATGGCGCCAGTCTGGAAGGTTGCATCAAGTCAATTTAAATGCATCGCCTCTTGGCCATAATCATTTCCAAAAACAAAGCCGCCAAGCGGCTTTCCCACACAGACCGCGGGTTTTTTCTTAAGAACCGATCTGTAATCTGCATATCACGCCGGCTTCTGTGTACCTTAGGTTTCTCGCCTCTCTCTTATTTACACTCTAACGAACCCCTGAATAACTTTTATCTGATTATAGGTTTCTGCAGTCACCTTCAGAGATCAGACATTCAACAATACTATATATATACCAAGACTGTGTAAGTTATAAAAGCGTGTTTCGAGCACATGTGCATGATGGATAGGATTGAGTTACCCCGCGATGGCTGCTGCTCAAGGGAGTAAGGCGTTACAGCAGAGAAGGGGAACGTGAATTACATGAGCATCACGCTCACTTCGACAATCTTGATCCACAAATTTATTGTCTCGAGAGTGAACGATTACACCGTTAAATTTTATTTAGTCCATTTCTGTTTTTGTCATTTTTACTGCATTATTTATTTTTACTTTTACCTCAATAAACTCACCACCTGTTTATCATTCTGTTCTCAAATTTTTTTTTTTGCCGGTTGTCACATCTTGGTGGTACTAATTATTTGATTACACGTATTGTAATTCTTTGCAGTTCGAAAAGGCTAATTTTGTATAATTTAAATTACGGATGTTACATTGCACTTTTTTTTTTCAACTCAACTTGTTAATGAAAAATGTATAAATAATATTCTAGTGTAATAACGCTCATTCTTATTACAAAAAATTAATATTACTTAATAAAACAAAACGTCGAGAACAAAATTAGTTATGATAAAGGTCATGGATCCGAGCCACGCCCAGATACTGTCCGACTTTGACTTCCATAATAAAACTACTTACTATAAACTTCTGTATGAAAAAGGGCATTGATATTAAATCATTAAATAAATACAAATTTTAATAAATAAAAGTAAGGTAACTGAAGCTAATTTCAGACATCTAAGCCCAAATTGATGCTGATGCTCACCTATTTGATATTTTTTAACGTAACAGGATTCATTTTAAAGCTTCATCCAATAGTTTGAAAACTATCCCAGACTCGTTTGATTTCATTATTTGACCTAAAGTACCATTGAATTTACTGAAACTTGCTTTTTCAAAAAGCCCAAAAATTGTGTATCTTATTTCGAACACTCCTACATTACAGTGATTTTTTATTTCTTTCTTAACAATACTTATCTGAGGACTAGTTACAGGAAATCGACATAAATTTTGCAAGTTTTTTTATCATTTGCGAATAAATAGTTTTAAATCACTGAAAGCTATCCCTCGTATAAAAGACCCGAACTGCTCTACAAACTTAATATTTTAAAGTTTTTGACATTTTTCAACTTATTGCTGAGGTGCCAGAAAACGTGTATATTCCTTATAGCTGCAGGGTGTCCAAAATAATCAATTAGTTGGATTATCAATTTTATAACATTAAATGATCAATGGTTATAATGATTGACTAGCTATAGCTCGCTGAGCTAACGCTTGCTCAGTCAAAAATTATTTTGAACCTCGCTATACAGTATAAACAAAAATCTTGAAAAAATTTTTGTTTGCTTTTTGAATCATCTTTAAAATGAGACCTTTAAAGTTAAAAAATATTAATTTGGTCAGCTACAACATCCATTCTCGCTTATCATGGTCTTATTAGGCACATTCACCTTATATTTTATAATCATTAACTAGATGCAACTTTTTAAAAATAAACCTGAATATAAGAATCGCAGTCGAAGTCGTGGATATTTGCTAAAAGCAAATAAAACTCTTATTTGCATTGGCTAATTTAAATAAAAAGTAGTATTTGAATCAATAGCATAACGATGAGTGATCAATCAAAAAATTTATAACTCCAAAATTTTTAATCGTGTACTATTTCGATGGAAAATCATGGAGCGATGATTTTCCATTCAAGAAAGTATAAGATTTTGTATAATATCTGTTACCAAATTTTATGCGTTAATAACATATGATTACTCATATCTGTACATATTAAGAAATCCCAAAACACAATTGATGCAAAAGTGCTTAACTTATAATAAAACCGCTTAAGGAATCAAGCATTTTCTGCTTTAAGATATTAAATCATAAGTTAATTTGATAGAGTTGAAGTAAAATTGTTTCTTTTAATAGTAACGCATGCGCTGATCAGAATCGACGAGACTCCACCCAGACCCAGCTTCTTTTGTTTGACCCCACAGGAGCTGTTTCACGTACTCTTATTCACTACGCCCACAACACATGTGCCTTACTGCCATGCTATCCCGCCAAACATTTATTTATTTTTTCTCCATTAAAACAGATGGGATGATCTTAAAATGGAGAAATAAATCAGCACTAGCTAAATTAGAAATTCAATGATCCATTATAAAGGAAATGGCCAAATTTACTGCTAGATTATTTTTCATTAAAACATACAATAAATCAAAGAAAATCGATTTAAAATTTCTTGATAAAAAATACTCCAAATATTTACACTACGGACGATAAGTTAATTGCCTTCTAATTTTATAAAATTTTATGATTTATTTTTCAGTTTTTGAAATTGATTTATAAAAATTATTTGGTGTACATATTATTAAATGATTTATCAATTAAAAAACGAAAGTTATTTAAACTTCCAGTACACAAAAGTTTTGTTTTTCTGATCGTCAATTTTTTTAATCGGAATGTATTTTTTACTCTTTTACTTACCTGACTACAAAATTATTTAAGAATGATAATAATTTTAAACATATTTTGAAAATTTTACACAGTCAGAATAATAATTTTCAGTTTTCATGTCCACGTGATTTTCTAATCCTGACGGCTTCTAAATTTTATTCGACCAGGGTGTCTATGATTCTCAAATTATTTATAAATTTTATATTTTCTATTTATCTAAAAGATTAGTGTACTGTTATCCGCCTATATTTGCTTTCGAATATAAAGACTAGGGTAAGCGCATAAAAAAAAAAAAAAAAAAAACAATAGTAATGAATAAAATAATGTTCTAGTAAAAATTTTTTTTTGCTTTACGCAATTCAAAAATAACTAATTTTCTAAAAAATCGGATATTTTTTAAAAAATAACAAATGGAAAATTTATTTATAATATATTTCAAATAAACATTATGTATAAAATTTTGAATATTAACATAAGGTTTTCGATATTAAAAAAGATGACATTTTGGAGACTAATTGTTTCAAGAAAAAACTAAAATTTGGAATAGAAATAATTGAGTTTTATAATTATAAAAATTGATAGATTATTCGGTTATAATTAATCTATGATTCAAAACAATATTTACAATTTTATAAAATTTGAAAAAGTTAAAAAAAAAAAAAACAAAAATTTTGTATGGCAATTTCACCAAAATTCTCGAATGGTAGCGTGGCCGAGCGGTCTAAGGCGCTGGTTTAAGGCACCAGTCTCTTCGGAGGCGTGGGTTCGAATCCCACCGCTGCCAGATTTTTTTTTTTTTTTTTTTTTTCAATTTATTTTTTTTAATTTATTATAATTCGAAAAATTCTGAAACGCATTTTTTCTAAGTACTTTCTCAAAAAATAATAACGCATCTGGCATCAGCATGTTATTGTGTTGGCAATAAAAGAATCTGCCTTATCTTCCCAGCAAAATTAAAATATTATGGAAACTTCCTTACCCTCCGGTCACCAAGATATCTATATTTTCGATGAATTGATGTTTTTTTTTTTACATTAAATGTATATTAATTTTAATGTTAAGATTTATTTATTATTATTATTATTATTTTTTTTTTTGTATCCAGATATAATACAAGCAGGCTACTGCAACATGGTTGTTAAATTACAATGTTGTTATTTAAAAAATGAATATACTAAATTAATACTCATCAGCATAAGTAATAATAATATATAAAATTCTAATTAATGATATTAATGAGAATTTATTATTGGGCGTACTCAAAAATGTCAGCTACAAGTTGAAAATTAATTTCAGATTATTTGAAAATAAATGTTTGGTTATTGTGATTTTCAAACACTCCGAATTTTTTGGGCATCAATTTATTGAGTTATTAAAATTTTAAATATTTCTGGTGATAAAGAGTCAACTAGGTGGGACATATAAACGATCAGTTTAATTTCGCTGCTTCATTAATTTTTTTCAGACTTGTATTTTGTCATCTTCATCGAATGACTTTCAGATCATTTATATAGGGCTTAAATGTAGACTTACGTGAAAAAAGCTAACATCCAAAGTTGAGCGGAGTCACCGTTAATCAGTTTTAATTTTTTTTTATTTACGTGTAAAATTATATAAAAATTGTTATAAAAAATCTTCAAAACACGTCAACCTCTAATTCATGAACAATACTTGTAAAATATTGTAAGGTTAGTCTGAGAATATCAAAGGAAAAATTTCAATGGGTCCTGTGAGGCAATAAATTTCGCTCTCAAGTAGATTTGATCTATTATATTTTCATCAGTAAAATTCAATTCTTTACCAAAAAATTTTTTTTTTGATAATGAAATTTTTTTTATTTTACACTTTTATTTGAAAAATAAATGAATAAATAAAAAAAATCCAGTCTTGAAGTAAATGGGCTATAAAAATCTACAATTAGAACAATACTTATAGGTACGCGAAGACAACGAAACTCTTGCAATTCATACTTATTTTACATTTTTCATCAAATAGTGCTATTTCTCGTAGACGAATCAAGCTCGCGTTGGTAAAAACATATTTAAATGAAAGCAGAGCATGGAGTATCGAAGGTAAATCAGATTGGCGATGAGTGAGATGGGAAAGACACACTATGGAGCTGGTTGATTGAAACTGAAAAGCGACTCTGGGATTAAAAAGGGGGTATCGCCGGAGGGACGTTTGTCCGACTGCGGAGAACGAACCTTTTACCCGAGTATAAACGGAAATCCTTCCGAATGAATCCCCTTCGGAATGACATTGTAATCGAATTGGGTTTGATAGGATTTTGCGTCTATTTTACTGATTTATCTTTTCATTCTCGTAAAGTCATTAAAACCTTATATATAAGAGTCATGAATTCATATTTGAAGTAGGTGTACCTAATATGGCAATGCCAAGCGCGAATGGATGCTATGGTCTACCAAATAAATGTTTTTTTACAATTAAAATCTTATTTTAAAGCTTGATCCAAGAGCTTTAAAACAAAACCATTTAAAATATAAGCCATTTACGCATAAGAAATTTAAAATCATTCTAAAAATAAAATATTGACCTGATATTTTAAAAAAAAAAAAGGTCGTGACGAAGAAATATCATTATTAACGAGTGTATGTAAGTACTTCCTTATAAGAAAATGCTTATTGCTGAATTAAACACAATATAATTATTTCTTTTTTTTTTTTTTTTAATTATACTTGAATTAAACATAAACAATTTTTAGCTTACATTTTGTATTATAAACGGTATGATGCAAAAACCGTGACGTATGAAACGGATGTTTTCGCCAACTAAAAATCACAATAGAAACAATTTTATATTAGACAAAAATTTTAACAAATCCAATCAAATTAAGATATTTATCGGTACCAGAGCGCAATTTTCCATATTCATAACATACATGTCTCCAGCTGTAAGTTGACAAGGTTTTTCACATCGCATCATAATGAATTTCAGCATTCTTTGCGTTTGTAGTGAACACTCATACCATTGATTATGGTAGCTGTTTGGATAAAAAATTTTAACCATTACTTATTGAAAATATAACTTTTAGTGTCACAGACATTTTTACTAACCAGCTCTTGAATATACTACTACTGGCATCTAATAATCTCTGGCCAGGCAAACTAACATAAAACATATGAATTGCTAGTCCAATTAAAATTACCGCATATCGAATAAGCTCCGCAGGATTATCTAAATTCATTAATGCCTGAACAAAAAAAAAAAAAAAAAAAAAATTTTATTTAAATAACAGTTAATTACTTTATTTTTGAAACTTTCAAAAAATAAAAATTTTCACTTCAAACTAATTTTTAAATAGCAGTTTAAAATGTATTTTAAATAACCAAATAAATAAATATTGGTTTAATTAAATTCATATTTATACAAAAAAAAAATTAAATTCATACTGCGCTGTTTTTTTTTTCATATAGAATTTACTTCTGCCACTTACAACATTTGCACCTATACTGAGAATTACAGCATTAAATCCAAGTAATAGTAAAAGATTGACAGAATATGTTTTTTTGAGAAGATTCGCAAATCTAAAAATAATTTATTTATAAAGATTTATATCTAATATATGAAAATTGAAACACTAAACTGTATAGATTTATTGTGTAATTTAATTGCTTGAACAATTGTTTCACATTCTGAAATATCTACTTTTCCTCTTTTTAATTTTCGAGCATCTGATAGTGAGTTTAACTGCATCCTGTGACAAATAAACTATGCTAATGATTTTAATATTAAAACTAATAAGTATTATATTAATTAAAGTAAATAAATTCAACGTACTGCACAATATTCATTAAGGCCACGCATTGTTGAACACAAACTGTATAATTAGTATCGACTGTACAGAATATGCAAACTGTTATTGCTGTTACACTTCCTTCAAATAAATATATTTTATCGTAATTTTCTTGTTTATCAATTAAATATTCACCGTCAAGTATATAAGTTTTCGATCGAGAACCGTTAATAGGAGCAATTTTGTTCATTAGTAGTGGCAGCAATGGTAATGTATTAAACGAAACCAGCCCTGCGAACATATATACTGCAATTATTACTTTAATGATTTGTTCAAGAACTTAAATCTAGATGTTTCTTTGTATAAATAAATTACTATTGAAAAATAATAATAATTTTTAGTTTGAAATTAAATATGTATGTTGTAAAAAAATTAATCAATCGAAATTTACATACTCATGTAAGCAATAGTATAAAATCTTCCTTTCTGAGAATTACTCTGTAATATTTCTAAATCCGTTTTACTTTTGATAAGCTTCCAATTTTCAGAAATAATATGAAAAACTGACTCTAGCTGAAAGTTAAATATCAATACTTAGATGAAATTCTTCTAAGCTCATATTTTGATTCAACATTCATATATGTATTCACCCAACTCAATGAAATTTTTTTCATGCAATTTTGTTAAAAAACACTTTAACATAACTAAAATTCATAATTATTTAAAAAATAATAATTATTCTAAGAAAAATCACACAAGCCATTGGTCAAAGCTAGGCTTTGATACTTTGATGCCCGTTAATTCATAACGTAAAATGATAATTGAAATAAATAAAAATAAAAGTATATCGATTTTACAACATTAAATGATATATGGTTATAATTGTTGATTACATATTTATATTTATAATTTTTTTGTTTTTTTTTTTTTTTCTTGCAACAAAATTAATGTAATGAGAGCAGGAGACTCTGATATTAGATTATAGTTTATTTGAGATTTTAAATTTTTGAATTTTATTTCATTTAAGTTCGACTATTTTTTGAAATAAACCTGCATATAAGAATCACGGTCAAACGGGAGGGTATCTATACTAGTTACGATATAAAGTCAAAAATAAAAATATGATAATAAAAAAAATATTTTTTCTTGTTGACTGTACCTTTTTTTTATTCACTACAGTAAATAATAGCTTCGAATAAATGGCCATTAAATAAAATAATGTAGCCAGTCCTTTTAAAACCTTATCTGCATTATTAGAAAACTGCATGATGCAAATAACCTGCTCGAAAATTTAAGCTGTTAAACTTTTCAATTAATTATAAAATTTAGTATGTATTATCAAAAGATTATTTTAATATTCTGATTTTATCTTGGAATTTTTTTTTTTTTTTTTTTTTTTTTTTTTAATTTTTAAAAATTTTATAGTTTTATTTTTATTTTCTTACTTGGGCTATCATAGAAAGAATCATAAATAATGAAATTAAACCGCTTTTAATTAATCTTTCTGTAGTGTCAAGAAATGGCCAAAATCCTGTAAACACCAAAAATTTTTTGTTAATGCTGAAATAGAAACTTTCATGAAAATCCATGTTGCCAAGTTAGAGAATGCACAAAATAATTTTAGACTTTGGAAAAACTACAGACAACTAGGGTTCAAGGAAAATACTATCTGCCAATTTATTTCATTGCTTTAAGTAATTTTTTGCACTTGCAGGAGGTAAAAAAAGAAGCTAAATAATTAGTTCATCGTAATTTTCCTAATTACTCGGTATAGGTACCTGAATTTGAATGCATAAAAAATACTAACCTGCCATTTTTATACCGTTTATAGATCTTATATTAGAACTTTATTTTTATTTTTTTTTTAATTTTAATTTTTTTTATTAAATAAAAGTTACTTTTTTAATTATAATTATCTTTTAATATTTTATTTAACACTGACGCACTGGTGTATATAATTCAACTATTTGAAAAATACAATATAGATTTATTAAGTTGAATGAAATTTCAAAATAATAAGAAAATAAAAAAATAATTATTATAATTAAAACAACCAAAAAAGTGTTTTCTAAAAAATCTTTTAAGCAACTCAAATCAAATTTGCAGTAAATTTTTTAACATAAGATGTCTAAGAAAAATCATTGTGTATTTGATATTTTTCAACGACTTTGTAATGTTTTTTACGTTATGTAATTTTTTAAAGAACGTAACAATTATGAACTTTAATTGTGTTATTTTCAATAAGAAATGCATTTTATGCATTCCTTACTTGGATAATTCAAAACATGATATTTTTTGTCCAATATTCTCATAAATAAAATAAAAACTAAGTTTTAAAAATTTTTTTTCAAGGAAAACAACAAGAAAATTTTCAAGGAAGTGTCATCCTTGTAAGCAAAAATCGTCGTCAACACTAAAAAATCTAATCTTTTTGGCGTAACTTCGATGCGGTGACGCGGCGTTGATGATCTGCTTCAGAACTCCGCTTTCCCCGCAGTAGTATACAAAAGAGAGTCACGCTCATTTTATCTCCCCCAGCATTTTAAAACCATCTACGCGCATGTGTAAGTGGTGTGTTTGTGAGCGGCCTCGGAAAGCCGAAAACAGTTGGAATCTGGAAGCGTAGGGAGTTGTGTTTTTCACCTCCAGCCGAAACGTGCTAGGCTGAATCAAGCCGAAGTAAACCTAAAATTTTCGGAAAACCCAGCGCTGTTATATTACCGCGATTGACGATGTGCGATATTAAAGCAAGATAATAATCGGAGTGAAATTTTATAATCTATCATTATGTAAGAATGTCGCGATTCACTTTCTGTCAGAACTCCAAAGTTCAACGATGCACCCCGTCGTAATAGTGAAATAAAAACAAACCAAAGATCAAAGTGATTGAGGCTTGAGGATGCAGGGCATGGAGATCGTACACGTGTCCGTGATGGAGCGGGTCAAACTCCAAGCGCTCTCGGTCGTTTACGGCTGGTACCTCGTCGTGCGAGGGCTCATCAAGTGGGCCTGGAATCCAAAACAGTTTTTCCTGCTGCAGCCCAGGGACAAGCCTCCGCCTTGCCTAGTCGACAGCACCATTGGAAAACACTCTTACGTGAAACTCAAAGTAAGTGTCTTCCCTTTGATTTAATCTGCTGGCACAATAACTTTGACTCTATCAAATTAAATAACGGTACAATCGTTATAATACTTCCACCAGGTTGTTAAAATACGATTGCAAAACATTTGGCGAATCTTCAATTTTGACCTCTGATAAATGTCTTTATTGCCGATTTTTTCACCGTACGAAATTTAGCCGTCTTATCGTGCATCGAACGATCGTGACGCTCGTGGTTATTTTCAATTTAATCAGCTGACGCGCGATTGAAAGTAACTTGTAAACGTTTTAAAATGAAAATAAAAATTAATACTGTATGGGTAAACATAAAAAAATTGATTGTAGAAGTTTTTAATTAATTCTGCAAAAATTTGATGGATTTCATGTATTAATAATTTTATCTGTAAAAAATACATTTCATAAATACATAATTATACGAAAAAACAAAATTTTGAGGAAACTTAAATATTACCCAAGCGTGATAGCTCTAAAAAGGTTTTTTGCCCATAAAAAAATTATGTAAATTTATTTTAAAAAATTTAACAAATTACGAAACAATCAATTCTTTTTTTTTTGCAGGGTATTAAATTTCATTACGTCGAAGCTGGTGGTACAGAAAAACCACTTTTGTTGCTTCTCCATGGTTTTCCAGACTGTTGGTTGTCGTGGAGAGAGCAGATACCGGTTCTCGCTGAACATTTTAGGTAAGAACATATACAATTTCATTACTTTTCGAATTTTATCATTTGATATAAATAAAAAACTTTTAAAATTATCAAGAAAAATTAAATTAAACTTTTATTTGATTATTTATTTTATCTGAAAGTTCATTTGTAATTAAGCTGTAAGTTTGTTCGAAAAAAATTCTCAAATAAAATTAATGAAAAAATCAAAATAATCTATTGCAGGGTTATAGCATTAGATTTGAAAGGATTTGGCGATAGTGATAAGCCGTCAAATACAAGTTCTTACAAAATTGAAATACTTATTGACGAATTGAAACAATTTATATTTGCGCTGGGAGCAAAAAATTGCAGTATAATCGGACACGATCTTGGCGGTCTTCTAGGATGGTACATGGCGGCTATACACGAAGAATTAATATGTAAATTTATAGCTATATCTAGTCCTCATCCAAATTTTTACTGGAACGGCACCTCAGGCGAAACTATTTTCAGTCGGAAGTAAGTTTTGTTCGAAAGAAATATGATGTATTTACTTCTCAAAAAGAGATGTCTAATTTTTTTCTAATTTACAAAATATTATACAGTTTTTTTAACTTTGCAGATGGATGCACTTTAGCAGATTGCCGTTTTTACCGGAAATTGATGTTTTAAAAGAAGATCTTTCTGTTATAAATGATACTTTTAAACATTTACCTACGAAAGAAGGAAAAAATGAGAACAGTTATGTTGAAGCTTATAAATATGCATTTAGTAGAAAAGGTTTGTTTTAAAAAAACTGAAAACAGTACAATAAAATTTAATATTACTTCATTATATGCATTATTTTTATGAATATACTTTGTAAAAGTTGCTTATTTTCAAATATTATGGTCAAATGAACCATGAAATATCAGATTACCTTATACGGGCTTGTAACTCAAATAAATTGTAATATTAAAAAAATATTTAGTTTTACACAACTTCAACGGGTTATTCTAAGTATTTAAAATAGACAGCTCTAAATTATTAAGGTAAAAGTAAATGACCCAAAATTAAAAATCAGTTAAAATAAAACGCATATTTGTTTTACGACGCGAGCAATTTTTTTTTAAACATGAACATTTTTATACATATTTGACCAACATAATTTGATTGTTTTAGAGGACTGGACGGGACCAATAAATTATTATCGAAATTTACCTTACACGAGGCTTGCAACTGAAAACAATCAACAAATAATTGTTAAAACTCTTTTGATTGTTGGTAATGCGGATCCATATGTCTCTTTAGAAAATATTGTACATAGTACTGAATACGTGGAGAAATTTAATGTCAAAGTTGTTCAAGGTGCAGCACATTTTCCACACCAAGAAAAGCCAGAATTTGTAAATGAATCTATAATTAGATTTCTTGTTGGTAAGTTTTATAATATTAAGCAGGCTCTCCAACGCACTAAAAGCCGATGAAAAATCCTACCTTATCAAAACTTTATTTAAACAAATGGTTGATAATATTAACTTGTTTGAAAGATAAAGCTTGATAATTATATATTACTAATCATAATAATATAATTGGATTGATTAATAACATAATGTTAAAAAATTTTAGGTCATCATCCGGTTATTGAAAAGTCACCAACAAAAAGTATTGTTTCGTCATGGATCGGATCGCTAACAACAACAGTTAAATATGGTAATCAAATGTTTGATGCAGTTCAAAAACGAACCAATGGAGTCGTCCATGGTTTACCGAGTAAAGTACTTTATCTTGGACAAACAACAGCACAAACATGATAACCATGAGCGAAAATTCTTTTAGTGTAGTGACTAAGGATGAAATACGTGATAAAATACTCCCATGAAATGTAAGAGACTTAAATGTTTTAATCAATTTACTGAGTTTTATTTAATATCTATTTAAAAACTGCATAAATATGAGTGAAGTGATAGTGTGTAATTCATTGATTTAATATATTAGATAATGATAATCTATAAAAAAAAAGTTTTTAGCTTGCATTAAAATTTAATGAAACAGTGTTTTGATCTTTAGAAAAAATGTTTTAATCGCAATCGTAAATCGTTAAAAAATATTTTTTAAATAGTATGGTAATAAGAAAGAAGACTGTATCAAATCAGAGGTTTATCGTTGTTAGAATATAAGAGTAAAAAATATTTAAGATTTAATAAGAAATATATATATATATATATATTTGTAACAAAAATTAAAATATGTGCAATTAAATATTATTACATTTATTTCATCTGACAATAACTCGGGTGAAACCTCTTTAATCAATCAAAATGTAATAAAATGTTTTAAATTCAACGTTATTTTACAATTTTTTGTAACTAATTGTAAAAGCTCTTTGTAATTTCATAATTAAAAATAATTAAAATTATCGATTGAACTCGATAATTGTGTGGGTTAATACCTAATATAGTAACAGTCTTTAACAAATTTGATCTGTAAAATATTTACATGTAATTTAATGTAACTTGTGCATTTTTATACATTTTTAATTTTACTTTTTTGTATGTTCCAAAAGATAAAATAAATTAAAACAAAAAATAAATTTCCGATTAAAAATAATTTTTAAAAATTAATTCTGATAAAAATAATTTAAAAAATTATTTTTGTTTAATCGGTCTACGTACAATTATTTATGAAAATAAATTTTATTTACACAAGTTTATACGGCGCAGATCGATTCAAAAGTAAAAACTTTAAAATTTTTATCAAATAATTAAATTTAAATAGTTGCGTTTTGCTTACGACCTAGACAAAACCTTTTAAGCTGGAACTTTTTTGGGACGTTTCCTAGGAAGTAAATAAGATGAGTTTTATTAATTCTGTATTAAATATTTTAAAAAATTGTTGATTTTTAAAAAGGCAACTTACTTTCCAAAATTTTCACCATCTTCTATCGTTTCCGGTAAATCACAATTCATTGTTTCTGGTAATAGCAAGCACAGAAGCGCTCCAATCAAGGGACCAGCTCCGAATATCAGTGGCGGTAACCAAGGATAAGTAGGTCCCTATAAAGTTTTAAAGAGTCGTTTTTTATTGATAACAACTGCATTTGTGAGAAAATAAAAATAGAACTATCTAAAAAATAAATAAATAAATCAATCAAAATTAGATTTCGTATTTTATCGTCCGCATAGAGCCTAATATTTTACGCGTCACATAAGTTGGCTTATAAATATTCTAGTTCGTAGTTGCGATTGATTCTTAACACAAATAGCTTATTCAGCAATCAGCATGAATTTCGTAATAATTTCATTACAATCATCTTACAACCTTATAATTTAATAGAATTACAGCTGATTGCTAGATAATGTTCTGACGATTATTTTAGAATATATAACATTTAAAATAACCAAAAGAATGATGCTTGTTTAAGAAAAAAACAAGTAAAATGAAACTTACAATTGTGGCGATGAAGGGTGCAATGATACTGCCGACCCTGGCACATATGCTACCAGCTCCTATACCCACGTTCCTGACAACTGTAGGAAAAACCTCACTGCTGTACAAATACACCGTAGGGAATGAAACTGCCATCCCGGCAATTCCAATAGCCGCCAGGATCACCCGGGTCAACGAGTCCTCGAAGAACATGAGCAAGAGCAGTGTGACGCCTGTCACTATGCTACCACCCATGAGGATGCGCAGCCGGGAGTAACGGGATATCAAAAAGAGAACAATCAACGTACCCGGCAACTCGATAAGTGCTGAAAATATTAATTTCAACATTTTTATTTTTTAGTTTATTTTTTGTCTTAATGTATTATTTAATCTTTATGTTGTTGTCGTTGTTGTTGTTATTGTTATCGTGACTGTTATTAAAACTCAAATTTTGAAAAAATTAGGAAATTCAATTATAAAAATATTAATTCTGTAGTTTTTGTGATTGATAAATTTAAAGAATACTTATTTAATTTTTTAAATCTCTTGTAAGGTAAATAAAGAGTACAACAGTGAAATTTTACAATTAAAAATAATTGTTATGCTTGCGTAACAGCTTAAAAGATGAGTTAGTCTTTTTTCATGAAAATTTTGTAGCAAGTACAGTTGCTGTGATGGAAAAGTTGAGTAAATTTTCATACGAAATTTTTTTTAGCAAAAGACTATTTGTCCAAAAATTATATAGCCTACCCAATTACCCTTAAAAAGAAATGATTACAAAATGTATCCTATAGTAAAAAAAACAAAACTTTATATTTTTTTACTTAATCAGCTATGCAGTACAGTGCCACCAAAAGAAATACAGATATAAATTCATGCAATCAATCGGATATTAGATTTATTTCGAGTGAAAATCTTAAAAAAACATTATTTTTAATGTTACTTGAATCAAAGGTGATTCCGTGGCAGTAAAGAGTTTAAATTTGCTAAAAGAATCATCATAGAATAAAAAAAGTTAACAGTAAATTTGCAGGATGTGCATCTCTTTTTTACTATTCTTTTAACATCATTAAAAAAAATTAAAATTAAAAATGATTAATATTACCTGAGAGTGCAGTATTGTAGAAAATGTTTCCATCAAGTTGCCCAATGTACTGGGCCAATCCGAAAAAGCACATACCACAAACGAACCAATTCGCACATATACACAGTGTTTTAATGCAGAGATTCGGACTTCTGAACAAGTGGGTAATATTGTACTTCTTTGCCTTACTTTTGGATTTGGTCGAGGTGTTTCTGTGGGATTCAATCGCCGCGGTTACTTTGCTCAAAGGTACGCGGTTCTTTTCCGCGGCCTTCGTCAGTATTTCCTCGGCCTCGGCTGTCCTGCCTACTGCCAAAAGCCATCTTGGTGACTCCGGGACTATCCTGCGAGTTAAATGTAATTATTAAATTTCTTAGAGATACGGATTCTTTTAAACAAGCAACTATAAACATTAAAAGTTAGTTGAGTTCCTTTATTTTTAGGCACGACCCATGCGAAGGGGTCAGGAAGGTCTTATAAGTTCATCAGAACAAAAAATGCAACCCAAAATTGTGCACAGAATTTCTCGCGACCTAATAGACAAAATTGAACAAGGTAAGCGGATAAAATGTTTGTTTTGGTACCCTATAGTTCTAGTCGAATAAAAAAAAAAAAAAAAAACAAGATTGTCAAGCGTGAGAGTCGGTCGGTCGTGCCTTTTATGCACTGCGCGGATCGATACTGGAGCATAGCGATGAAAAGTAAAAAATATGTACAATTTAACTCTATAGAATTTACATAAAAACTGAAACCATGAAAAATATTTGTTTTTGGTAAGTTTAAATTTATTAATCAATGTAATTATCTAGACTTAGATCACGAGGTTCACTAAGTAATTATTTACTTGGGCAGTCAAATCTTCAATTAATCGATTGTATTGTGAAGAAAATTAGATAAAAACTTATTTTAGTTTAAAAAATGATAGACTAAAATGATACAAAATCAACAGCGCGCGAAGCGCAGTATTTGGCTCCTAGTTTATTTAAAAAACAGATCACGGTAAGATTCACATACAATTCCAAGATTCCATTACAATCATCATCTCAAAATGAGTAAATGTTTATGCGATGCACGCTGCTGCTGCAGCAAATCTAGTTCACAGTGTTGAGAAGAAAAATCCAATTTTCTTAAAAGAAAAAAGGACTGCTCATGGTTCTCCCCCATTCTCATACAAATACGAGACAACCAAAGTTGCTCAAGCGTAATGGATGGGGCTTGAATTTTTTCACGCACCAACGCTTTGCGCAATCTGTTAATGACACCATTAACTTTAGTGGGTGAATGGTTTTTACACACATACGCTGGACCTCCACTGAAATAATCTTAAAAGTTCGTACACAACTGAATGTTAAGAAAAAGTACCTCAGATGCATCAATTATAGACTTCAATAAGAAAAAAAAAAAAAAAAACATTTCTTTGATTGAATAATTGTTTCCTTCAAGCCGACTCTTCTTTTCTTTTTCTCTTATCCACGTTTACAATTAAGTCAATGCGACAACTACAATTTATAAATTTCACCATCGCTATGATCAATTTCCTCTTTCTTCGTTTTCTTTGAAACAATTATGATGTGCTAGCTTTTGTGTCGTCGGATCTTTCCTTTTGATCTTTTATTTTTTAATTTTTTTTACATTCTCACAGTACTTAAAACTATAGTTTTCGCGCCAGTTTCGTTTTTTTTTTTAAATTATGTCAAGTTATAGAGTAAAGCATTTTATTTTTACGTATGAAGCTTTGAATAAATTATTTTTTATAGTAAAAGTAAAAATTAGTAAACAAAAGAATCATTATAATGATAATTAACAATGAAAAACAATTTTTTCTTACCAGTAATAAGAAAGCAAAAAGATTGGAGGTATCGACACAGCCATTTGGAACCCGTACCACGTTTTTGTAAGAAAAGCTATCAATGGATTTAGTAGAAATCCAAGTAAGAAAGGCACGTGAAACAGAACTGAGAGTGGTGAACGCCATTTGTGACCCACAATTTCCATAACTGAAAATAAAATAAAAATCCATCGTATTGTTTGAAGTAAGTGAGTATCTATTAAATTAAACTAAATAAAAATATTAATTAAGTTGATGAGGAAAAAAAAAACAATAACAATAACTTACGTAAAACAAAACTAATAAGCATAGTGCCACCAGTAGCTACAGCGGAAATAAATTTGAATATTAAGAACATTTCGTACCATGGTGAATAAACAGTCATCAGACCGGTAACCGACTGCAATAATATAGCTATCATAAGTGGTATTTTTCTTCCAATCCTGAAATATACATTCATAAATCTTCGTATACTTTTCTGTCAGAAATGTTTTTCTTTAAGCAACTTTCAATTTCCATACTTATCAGACATCGCACTGAAAATCATATTGCCAACCAATATACCGAACATCGTGCATGATTGAGCAAGATTAGCTAACTGCTTTCTATCGCAAACCAAATTCCACTAAAATCGAACACAAGAAAAATTTTTTACTCGCTCAAAATATTTGATTTATGTTATTTTATAATTATGACTTACTCTATCATAATGAGAATCACGAAAAAATTTTAAAATTTTTGCGAGAATTTTTTTATCATAAAATTTTTTTAATATAGTACTTTGAGCCAAAGCAATCTACCAAAACTGTAATTGCTTCACGAAAAAAATTTATAAAAACATATTTCATTTAATTAAAAAACGCAAAAGATATTTGATTAAAGAAAGAAAAAATTATGTATAAATGTGTGTAATAACTCAAGTGAAAAAAAACTTGTAGGCGTCAACAGCTTCAGAGAAAATCTTGCATTTAAATTTTCACTTTAGCAGCTTTAAAAAAAAATTACATAAACGATTCAAACAAACCTGCGTAACGATGGTCTCGCGAAAGTCACTCCGGTCGTAATGAAACTGCACGCAGTCCTCCAGGGTGCCGTTCCCGTAGACGTCGACTTGGCATTGGTTCTGAAGCTGGCTGGTCGAGTGGTTCAAGGGCAGAGGCGAGACGCACGTGAAGTTTACTGGTGGAGCCAGGAACACTATGGACAGCTGATGCCAGGCCACCGGAAACTTCACCAGGGACAGGGCTATTGCTATGACAATATGCCACGGTCCAAGGCTACCCATAGCCTCTTGCACCAGGTCCACGGGACCTTTATCTAAGTGCATTAAAATTTTAATAAATTTATTTTGTTGTGAATATATGTACCCATCTAAGCGAAAAATGTCACTATTTTTGATCGTGTAAGGTCTTATTTTAAAGCTCTTGATTCAATATGCCAGCTGATTTAATAAAGGTTGTGTCTAGGTACAATCGCCGTGTACCGCACACGGTACACGGTACACGGTAGCTTTTTACTTTAGATCCTATAATTTATCCCAAATAACCCACTTAAGTTTAAAAAACTACTAGTTTTTACTTTAAATCCAATTGCCCATCCAAAATAACCCAAACAAAGTGTCTAAAGTAACTCTTATTTGGTACCGTGTACCGTCTACCATGCACCGAATACGGTACACGGCGATGGTACCTAGACACTTTCTTTAATAAAATTTAGTTTTTCGTCAAATGAAAAAATAGTGTACCAAAAGTACCCTCTCCCTTGTCTTCGATTTACAATAAAAATTATGAGCTTTATAACTTGAAGTCCTTGATTATTTCTGACCATCAAGAAATGTAAAAGAGTTTAGAAAAATTTATTAATTTTTTACTTTATTTTTTAAACGGTCTTTTAAGGCTCGACTTTTGATTAATAATATGTCATCAAGTTAAAGGAACTGATTCTCTTTAAAAAAAATCAGCTTTTCAAAACTACGTAGTTTTATTTTTCGCTTTCCAAGAATAAATTATGAATATCAAGGACATCCGTAAATCGGAAGATATCTTGCTGAATGAAAGACTTGCTTTTTATGACCAGAACATTCGAATTAAAAAACAGAAGAAGAAGAAGAAGAAGAAGAAGAAGAGAGTTAATGGTGGTGCTGTAGAAAACCAAAAATATTAGAAGAACCATTAATTTTGACATAAAACGTATCTATTTCTGGACGTAATAGAAATTTACAACTAAAATTTAATACTTGCGGTACTTTTTGAATTTGAAAATGAAGCAAATGAATAATTTATTAAAATAAAAACATAAATTATTGTGCGAGTTCCAAAGTCGGAACAGTTATTGTAACAGTTTTTGTAGGAATAATTAAAAATCAATTAACTCTCCAGAATCTTTCATCTCAAAAATTTATCTGTATGATAATAAACTGACACTAATCGCGCGTGACTGAAACTGCATGGGAGACTTCCTCCCGCGCTTTCGAGCACTATATGTATATCCTTACCGTAAAACCGCTGACTTTCTCCCTATGCACATAAAATATCATGGATTTGTTGGCAACCGTAAACTATTCTTCAAGTACAGCTCTTGCATTTTAGAGTGAAGTATGCAAAGCAGACTTTTCATTCAAACCCGAGATTTAAATGGCAAACATAACAAGCTCGCGCGAGAAGTAAATTTTTTAAAACATAGCTGCAGTTATAATTGTGCTAGATCAATCTGATCTTTCAAGTCAAATGTCATGAATTGCATAAGTAGTATGTGATTCATTTATTAGCAGATCAATTTCAATGATTCTTTGAAAATATTCAAGAACAAAAGACACATAATACTTATCAATCGAGGCATGTTAGGTTTCTTTAATGCGTTTAATAATAGTTTCAACTTAAATTCGTTTGGAGACGGTTTCTATATTTATCCATACATCTGGACGACTTTCTTGTTTCACGAATTACGTTAATCGTTTGATAATATGTATACACAAAAATTCTGAAACTTTTTGTAAAATTTTTTATGTCCTTATAAATTTTCAGAAAAATATGTAAGCCCATATAAAAAGTAGAATATTGTATCACAATAATTTTTACAACATTTTATTACTTAAAAATGAGATCCAGCTTTTTTTAGTTTAGGTATTCATAAGCTAATAAATTTTTTTTTATAGTTACCTTTGTCATACCGTAACACGAGAAGAAAGTCTAAGTGTAAAAATTCAACATAAATAATTTTTACTGTTTTTCAAACGATACGGTTACTTCGATAAGATAAAAAAACATTTTTACGAAACCTTGTAACTACTATAGATCTAAATCTGCATAAACAATTAAAAAAATTTTTTTTTTTGAATGAAGGTTCATACTTTACCCCTAAAATATTCAATCAAAAATCAAACAACTGTAAATACACTTAACGTATCTTTTTTAATTGCTTTGTGAGTGTCGTTACAGCTTTTAGTTTATTGAAAGTTTATCAATCATAATCGGATTTCATAAAATGATTTGCATGACGAGTAACATAAAAAAAATCAAGTAAATTAGAAAAAAAAAAAAGTAAATAAATACTACTCTTAATGTGTATATTTTTAAGTACAATATTTTTTCAAATAAAACATAAAACATCATATAATATTATTTTTTTAAAAGTTTTCAAGAAGTCGATCGAGTCCAAGCTTGATTTCATTGTTTTTTTCAAAAAACAAATTTGAGCGGTACTGATAATAATTATAATTATACCAACAGTAAAAGCAACCTGAAACTTGAACATCATTTTTTAAAATATGTAAATTATGACAGGTTCAGTTGCTTTCATGCTTTAAAAAGTGTAAGCTAAAATTTTATGGTGAATAACTTTGAAAAATTCGGCTCTCCCTTGTAAAAATTCGATCCCTTTATGTGGATCAAAATACACCCCGGTCGCGCAAGTGATGCAACACCGGTGTATATTTAGAACAACTATACATACAAGCGCAACTACACGTGCTTTTTTGTTCTAAAAAACTGACTGATTTTTCAAATAAGAAAAAAAAAATTGAAATGATCAGCTAACAAACAATGGAAGTAAAAATAACAATTTAACTGACCACTTTTGTGTCTATGGTTCATCTTGGCCGCCTCTTCCTCCTCGGAGTGATGGTCCTCCTTGAATTCCTGCATGGTGCTTCGTAGAGCGATGCGCGACAACTGAGCCGTGGTGAAAGCTTAACTCCTGCATGTCTTGGCGCGACCGCGGTGTCCCTGTACACTGTGGGCGGCCGGTCGAGGCGCTCCGCGGTTATACTGTTATCTCGAATTCGTCCCCAAGAGAAAGCTTTATTTTTTCAATCAAGAAAGTCCTACACTCCGTTATCTCGAATACGAATGTTTACATACTGTAATGTTTTTTTCAGGACAAGTAAAAATCAACTCTAATTTATTCATCTAAAAGCTTGGAGTGTTTGAAAATATTCAAGTCCAAGATCTGTTTGTTTTTCTTACTTATTTTATATTTGAGAAGCTTATGAAAATATTCATAAGCGTAACTTAATTTTAAAAAAAATAGGCTCAAAAATAATTTTAAGGAAGCAAAGTAATAATTTTTTTTTAATTTTATTTTAAGTTTGAAATATTTATAAAATTTCCATTTTTTATAACAAGTTAATGATTTAAAAATATTGAAAGCCAACCTTTTTAAAAAGTTGATTCAAAAACGTTATTTAATAATACATATATACATTTTTATTTTTAACTTAACACAAATACTTGAATGTATAAAAAATATTTTCGCACGGACACTTAACGATAAAAAACGTTTTTACGTCTATATTATAATACATTAATCAGTATATTAAAAAAGTTATTTTGCTATACGCGCAAATGCAGCTAATTTAGACGCCGACGCTGTTCGTTTGGGCTGATTATTTTCATCGTTTTGTTCACCATTTAGTTTTCTTTTTCTACTAACTTCATCTTCAGGATTATTATTGCTTTCTGCTGATGTTTCGGTATTAACATTTTCTTTATGATCAGCTAATGCAATTTTTTTATAAGTTTCATCTTCTGGACCTTTTTTGCTTTCTGTTCCATTAGATTCTTCTTTAAATCTTTCAAATGCTTTTTTTGTAAGCTGTTTAGAATCCATACCCGGGAACTCTTCGGCTAATTTTGGCTTTGCTTTTTCGAACCATTTAACAAACGACTTATTTTCTGGTTGTGGAGGTTTGGTTTTATTAATCTTCGGCTGCTCGACTGGGATTGGTGTCACAGATTTTGGGTTTGGTAGAGTTTCTAAACCTAAAAGACCTGTAAAATTGTTTTAGTGGGACACTTAAAGTATATTGATGTATGATCAAATCATTCAACATACCGTGTAGTAACTTAAAATTTACCTTTAGATGTTGGTGTACCAATTCTTTTTTTGAATGGATTACTTCTTCGAGCAAGCGTCTGACTTAGCGCTAATGGTTTGATTTCTACCGCAGGAGCTTTAGGAGTTAGACTAAAAAGAGGAGGCTCATCATCTTCAATAGTATCAGCATTGTCATCTTTGAACATATCTTCCTGCGTTTCGGTTTCTTCATTTATGTATTCAGATTCTTTGGTTTCCACCACAGTTTCTAATTTTTTAGCAAGAGCCATTCTATTAATACGTCCTGCATATCTTATGGCTAATTCTAGGACTTTTTGAGATGCTATTTGTTGACACAACTCTACCGCACGATAGTCGGCATTATTTTTACAGGCAGCCTAAAAATAAATTGAATAAAAATTAAAAAACGAAGCAATTAACATTTTTTTTGTAAATTTTAAATATTTATAATAATATAATATTTTTAAGCAAAATTGATTGAAAATTGGTAATTGTAGTTACTTCCGAGGTTGCTTCACGTTATTCACGATTAAGTAACAAAGTTAATTGAATTATAATTTACGAATTTAAGTTAATGTTGAACCGTAAAAGATGTGTGAATGTGCAAAATAATAGATTTAAAATCGGAATTCACTTACTATTGCTGTAACAATTTTTTTTTTAAATATATAATTATTGTGAAAAATAAATAGTTTAAACTCACAGCTATGAGGGCCAATACAGCTTCTTTCTCATCAAGAGGATTGCTTCCAAGTTGCCAAACCTTTGCTTCATTTGCTGTTTTTTCACTTTCTGGTTCACAGAGAGGTATGGTCAAAGGTATTTCAGAAACGATAGGACGAGGTGTAGTCGGAGGATAATGACTACCTTTACACAATATACAGCGAGCGGTCCTGTCTGATTCGTCTATACCAATAATAAAATAATGATCCAATTTCCCCTTCATCTAATTTTAAATCGTAAAAAAAATAAACTTTAAAAAACATTTTGAAAATTGTTTTTGATTTGTGTCTAGTAAGCACTTATCTACAAAAGTATATAATAATATCAACAGAAAATTTTGTAGATGATTTTGGAGCTTCGAAATTTAGTTTTTCAGGCAATCCAATGGCCTATAAGTTTAGTAATGATCCAGAAGTAATTAAATTTTACAGTCGATATACAAAATTTACTGTATTATTCGAAAATTTTATTTATCTAACAAATTTTCTAGTACATAAGTTACCTGTCGATTTGTATTACTTGCAATTCTCCACAATGCCGCTTTTTTATCGTACATATTTATGATTCCAGCAGAATCCATGACGACCGGAGAACCAAGATCGGAAAATCCCAACCATTTTAAAGTTGAAGCAGGGCTGAGCGGAACTGATAAGGTCTGACTCTTTAAATTAGGACCATTTATATGAATCCATAACAAGCTTATAATCTGATCGTCAAAAGCACCTAGGGGTAAAAAAAAGTTCATTTTTACAATTATTAAATAAAAACATTAGAAATATTATCTATATTAAATATAATAAATATTATCTATTATTAAATATATTAAGGAAGAATACAAAACTTTTGTCAAATTTAAAACACTACATAAGCTAAACTTTTTGACCAAAAATCATTTAAGCAATGATTATGTAAATTTTTACTTAAATACTGAGGTATTTTTTTTTTTACCTAAACTGGAATGGTAAGCTACAAGAAGACAGTTGCCGAAACCATTCATGGAAACAACTGGTCCTGGCAAACCAATAACTTCTCTTTGAGTACCACTGGGCATGAATAATCTTAAACTTCTTGAACTAGTAGCAACTGCTACAAAATTATTTCCAGCAGCAACTGCTAGTGCATCTTCATCATCAGGAAGATCCACACTCCACTCTTTATTACCAGTACCCCAGCCTGAAAAAATGATAGTGATGATCCAATTGTTTGATTGATTTGATTGATTAGACTGTATGTACTTAGGAGAAAAAAAGAGTACATAAGTGTCTGTACAAGCAGAAAATCACTTAAACACAGATCCCTTGACAGATTTAAATATTTTAAAACATTCTTTTGATTATTATAATCTATGCATAAGACTCTATTTTATGCACACTATGAAAAAACAGCTTGCATAAAGTCGAATCTTATGCAGAGGCTACAATAAAATGTAGAGCACATGTGTTTAACCCATTACATCCCATGGAAAAATCAAAAGTGATATAAAAAAACTAACTGTTGGAAAACCTGTCTCATGAAAAAATAGTAGATACGTATTTTTTATTTTTTCAATTTTCATTGTTTAAACATTATTTATTTAAACAAATTCGGAAAAATTTTTAAATTTTTATAAACTAATAACGGCATTCGATATAGTGGTGAGCTCCGAGGCGCCGCACCGAAGATACACTTTTACGAGTCAGAGCTCACCACTATAAAACCATATTTTTACATGTTTGAGCGCTCGTAGCAAAAGATCTAAGCGTCTGATCAAAAAATTACTTAGATGACTTTCGCCTTAATTTTGGTCAAAGAATCGAATGCTGTTATTAGTTTATAAAAATTTAAATTTTTTTACGAATTTGTTTAAATAAATAATGTTTAAACAATGAAAATTGAAAAAAGAAAAAACACGTATCTACTATTTTTTCATGAGACAGGTTTTTCAACAGTTAGTTTTTTTATATCACTTTTGATTTTTCCATGGGCGGTAATGGGTTAAGTGAACTTAGTACTATATGGTTGAATCAAAAATGTTATTCATAAATACTGGTATGCTATCATCATGGAAAGATTTGTCCTGATTTTTAAAATATTTAGTTTGCGGGTGATTTCTCATACATTTAATAAAAATAAAAAATAAACTAAAATAAATAGACTGAAGTGACCGATTTTAGCTATTTAGAAGTTAATTTTAAATTAGTGTATTAAAAGAAAATTATATTTATTATCTTACCTTGAAGAGCAACTACAACCACTTTACTTGCAGATTCTCCAAGAATAGAAGGAGCTGCAAGTACCAAAGCTTCAACAGAAAGTGCAGCCATTGTATGTTGCAAATAATTTTTTATATGCATTGAATGATGTACTGTCACATCATGAAAATTAACTTCTATGTTGCTATCCTCACCATCTTCTGAATTAAAACACATCACTATCCCAACATCATTCCATACCTATAAAATTATTTTTCCAACTTAAATTTGTTTAATACTGAAATTTAATATTTTATTTTTTATGTATTCATGCAAAAGATACCATATAGCGAGATAGTAAATGTGCTGGGGAAGATCCTGGTTGAAATGGTTGTTGTATATTTATTTCAGGTAAAACATTTTTTTGATATTTTGCATCAGATACCACATCAGAGACTGTTTTTACATCATCGTCGTCATCACCATTATGGAGAGATGCTTTGATTTTTTCCAATGATATAACATTATCATCATCATCATCATCATCATCATCATCATTATTATTAAAATCATCTAGGCTGTTAAACTTTTCCACTGTGTTTTCTTTAAAATCAACTGATTCTGACACTGTATCATCGTTAATCTGATCATTCAACAATAGCTAATTATTAAACAAATTATATATTTTAATATAAAAATAAAAAAATTAATGATTATAATGATGGCGTAACAAGATTATTAATTTTATTCATAGTAGTGAATAACTTACAACTTCAATACAACTTAGTTGACCAAGAGCATCACAAAATGCTATTTCATTTGTTTTGTGAGGCTTCCAAACCAGAGAAGTAATTTTAGCATTTTGTTGATGTTCAGTGTATCCAACAACTGTTTTCTTTTGTATGTCCCATACTATGACTTCTCCATAGACAGAACTAGCTGCCAAAAGAGTTCCACAATCTGAGAATTTGCAAATACTCAAGTCCTATAAAAAAAACAATTATAAAGTAAGCTGTAAAATTTTAAAAATTTTTTATATTTTAAAGTTTTACAAAAAGTTTCTCACATTTTTCAAATCAGATGAAGTCAGTGTGAATAGCTCTTTCCAGGATGATTTCTCCAAAATGACAATTTTTTTTCCATGAGGGTATGCAAGATATTCTTCACTAAATGATGGAGTACCATAAACTTTTGCAAGACTAAAGGAATTACATTTTAAAACAATATTGTTCAAAATATGATCACATTTCTTAAGTTTGAGCTTCCATATCCTAATTGTACCATCACAGCTTGAAGATGCCTTAAAAATACAATTTTAAAAGTTTGTTATAATGGTAATTTATTTTAACTTTTTATACTCAAAAATAATTTAGATTATTTTATATAATTGAGGAAATTTTTTTCTTAAAAATGAAGTGAAAACAAGCCTATCTATATAATTTGTTGAATGTTAATAATTACAATAAATTCTTCACTAGGATCCAGTGATAGTCCAAGAATGGGAGCTTCATGTCCAGTCAGTTCAAAGTTTTCAGATGTGTCAATATTTGTGACTTGAATACGCATGTCACTTAAATAAAAGAAGTTAGATGAAAAAGTTTTTTTACCATGTTGTAATAAAAATTGAATTATATTACTTACCATGAGCCTGAAATAATTAAATTGCTATTCTTTGCAGTGACTAAAGCAGACACAGTAGCTGAAAATCTAGTAACTATTCCTTCCTTCTCTAAATCAGGATGTGTAAGTATTTGAACTGTATTGTTGTCATTTCCCACGTAAATTTTTTCTTTCTAATTAAATAGGATAGAATATTAATTATAAATACATTAACGAAGCATAAAACTAAAAATCAATCAAATACTTTTGAAATGACAACTGTAGCTTGTTCAGACACGCAACTTGCAGATGGATCATCATCCATTAAATTCACCCATGCTCGAACATCTCCATCAGTTCCACAAGTGATAAGACCACCCCTAATTAAGAATTGAAAATTTAAAAAACAAATATTCTTTAACTGTACATTTGAAAATTGATTTATATACTTTCTACTCACTTTTCACCATCAAAGTAACAAACATCAGTGTGACCTTCTGGATGAGCATACCGCATTGGTTTTTTTATAAGCGGCATAATTAATTATTTTATTTTTACACGCTGAAATAATCTCTTTTTTTCTCAAATTGAATTTAATGTGCAAATATTATTCAAAGTATTCAGTTCATAACCATTTTTTCTCACTACTGAATAAAGCGAGTGTACAAGAATCAAACCATGAAAATATTTACAAATTCTTGGAGCACGGTGAAAAATGATTAATAATGTCACCTGTTAAATTTATTATACTTTTTTTCTTCTTTTTCAATGAATAATCGGGGAATGTATTTTACATGGCTCTAGACCAAACCAGACTGAACCCATGGCGTTTCCCGCGCGATTTTATGCCTGTATCATTAAGGTTTACGTACACTAAAAAATTAAGCAGTTTTTACAATTTACTAAATTAGGCTGTTGAAGGAGTTTTCATTAAACTTAATTTAAAACATTTTTATAAAACAAATCCTCAATTAATGAAAAATTTGGCAAAAATGAGATTATCATTAAATTATTATAAGTTACTTCAGAATATGGAGCTCCATATTTCAGAAGCTGACTATACGAAAAAAGTCCAACTACAGGTCAACCTCTCAATACCACCGCGATTGGGGCGAACTTGAATCTTTTTTTTTAGAATTATACGTGCCCGTTAAGAGGTTCTGCTCCCGAATTCTTAGAAAACTGCGATATTGAGAGGGGCAATTGACTCTTATAAGTTTGAAGTAAATTTATATTTAGGTAAATAAATTTTGAAGTTTTTCCTTCGGGTGCTGTATGCGGTGTGAATCGTTCTGATTGATCGAGCTGCTGGGCGACTTTAAGAGCTTTACTCCCACCACCGGAGATGCCGGACCTGTATCATACAGGTTGTGCTTACGACCATGGTGTAATACACCATGCTTACGACAAGCCAACACTGAACAGTCGCTTTTGTGAAAGTAGCCTTGATACTCAACAGCAGTCAGCCGTACCGGTGAGAGTCGGCGTGTAATGCTAATTGTCAAAACATGGTTAGAGTAATGTGAATGATTAATAAATGGAGACTATTATTTAAAAACACTTATCAAAAAAAATGTATTCTATTTTCAAAACAACACACCCTGCAACGGGAATAGAGCACTCAATTACGTGTAATTTTTTTAATCGTGCTGAAAAATGTCTCGTTACCGCGGGTGCAAACATCATCCGCGTTTTTCGGCTTATTCCCGACGTGGATCCAGCCAAAAAAGAAAAATATACAGGTAAGATTAATTATTTAATTTAAAAAGAAAACGTATCTTAAGATTTAATCTCGATTTTACAATATTTTGTCTAATTTTTAGATTTTCGCCCTCCTAAAATGAGACTGGAATGTCTTGCACAATATACATTGCATGGAAACATTATGTCAATGCAGTCGGTTCAATTAATTGGTTCACCTAGAGATTCTCTCCTTTTGAGTTTTAGAGAAGCTAAACTTTCTGTTGTAGAATATGATCCAGAAACTCATAGCCTTAGAACTGTTTCGTTGCATTATTTTGAAGGAGAAGAAATCAAAGTATGTGATTAGAAATTTTTGTTAATTTATTAAATATATAATTTTGTTTAATGTAATAAAATTTCCTTCTTTTAGGATGGATGGACTCATCATCATCATGTACCAATTGTCAGAGTTGATCCTGAGGGAAGATGTGCTGTAATGTTGATATATGGCAGAAAACTAGTAGTTTTGCCTTTCCGAAAAGATCCAATTTTAGATGAAGGGGATACAGCTGAAAGTTCAAAGTCAAACAAAACACCTATTTTATCATCATATATGATAGTATTAAAAAGTTTAGAAGAAAAAATGGATAATATAATTGATTTACAATTTTTACATGGGTATTATGAACCTACTCTGCTGATTCTTTATGAACCAGTGAGAACATTTCCTGGCCGAATAGCTGTTCGTCAAGATACATGTGCAATGGTAGCCATATCTTTGAATATTCAACAAAAAGTACATCCAATTATTTGGTCTGTTTCAAACTTGCCTTTTGATTGCTGTCAAGCTGTGGCAGTAAAAAAACCACTAGGAGGGACATTGATTCTTGCCATAAATTCATTAATTTATTTAAATCAAAGTATCCCTCCTTATGGAGTATCTTTGAACAGTTTATCTGATATATGTACAAATTTTCCTCTAAGTAAGTATTCAACTTTTTTAAACAATTCCTGTTACTCAGCTTATTGGCTTAAACATATATTTATTGATTTATTTTAGAACCTCAAGATGGAGTTAAAATCAGTTTGGAAAGTGCACAAGTTGCATTTATTTCTCCCGATCGTTTGGTGGTATCTCTCAAAACTGGTGAATTGTATGTTTTATCTCTTTTTGCAGACAGTATGAGATCTGTCCGGGGTTTTCATTTTGATAAAGCTGCTGCTAGTGTTTTAACTTCTTGTGTGTGCTTGTGTGAAGACAATTATTTATTTCTGGGTTCTCGACTCGGGAATTCATTGTTATTGAGGTTTACAGAAAAAGAATCTCAAGATCTTAATGATTTTTCAATGACTAGTAGCAGTGAACAACCGGCTGCTAAAAGAATCAGACAGGATCTGTTGGAAGATTGGATGGCATCTGATGTACTAGATATTAGAGATCCAGTGGAACTGGAAGTGTACGGTAATGAAACTCAGACAACTATTCAAATTACTTCATATACTTTTGAGGTATGTGATAGTTTATTAAATATTGGACCTTGTGGGAATATTTCTATGGGAGAACCAGCATTTTTATCAGAAGAATTTATTAAGAATCAAGAACCTGATATAGAATTAGTAACAACATCTGGTTATGGAAAAAATGGAGCATTGTGTGTTCTTCAAAGATCTATTAGACCTCAAATTGTAACAACTTTTGATCTAATGAACTATGAAAATATTTGGACAGTGGTAGATAGTAGAGGAAAAACTGACTCGGAAGTGACACATGGTTATTTGATAATAACTCAACAATATTCCTCAATGATTCTAGAAACGGGAAATGAAATAAGTGAAGTAGTTGATGATAATGGTTTTTGTGTTCATAGCACAACAATTTATGCTGGTAATCTTGGATCAAATAGATACATTGTTCAAGTAACACCTCACAGCGTCAGATTATTACAGGGTACCGAACTTATTCAAAATCAACCACTGGATTTGGGTAGTAGTATTGTCCATGCTAGTTGTGCAGATCCATATCTTGCTCTACTCTCTGAAGATGGCCAAGTGATACTGCTAACATTAAAAGAAGGAAAAACTTCAGCAAGGCTACATGTCAATGTAATTAATTTACAATTTCGTCCACAAATAGAAGCACTTTGCGTTTACAGGGACGTCAGCGGTCTTTTTACAACAGTTTTACCCAAAGACGCCGACGAAGAAGAAGATGAAGAAGATGATGATGAACCACAAATTATTGAACCCAATGATGAAGATGAGTTACTCTATGGAGATACATCAGCTTTTCAAATGCCAGCTCCGCCAGTACCAAAACCTGTAGAAAATGTTGCAAAGAAACCTCCTTGGTGGCAACAGCATTTACAGGAAATAAAACCTACATATTGGCTTTTTGTTTATAGAGACAGCGGTATACTAGAGTTGTATTCTCTACCAGATTTACGTTTGTCTTATTTAATCAAAAATTTTGGATTTGGTCAAAGTGTATTGCACGACAGTATGGAATTCACAACTGTGCAAAGCACACCCTCAAGTGAATCAGTCAATCCTGAAGTTTTAGTTCGCGAACTTCTAGTAGTTGCTTTAGGCCATCATGGTAATAGACCAATACTTTTAGTTCGAAAAAATGATGAACTACAAATTTATCAAGTTTACAGATATCCAAAAGGTAATTTGAAACTACGTTTCAAAAGATTGGATAGTAACTTTATTGTAGGATTTTCGACATTAGAACCAAAAGAAGAAGATCAAGGCTCTATACCTGATATGCGATTGCCAATGTTGCGGTATTTTAGTAATATTGCAGGTTACAATGGAGTATTTATTGGTGGTGATTATCCCCATTGGTTATTTTTAACTGGAAGAGGAGAGTTAAGAGCTCATCCAATGGGTATTGATGGACCTGTAAAAGCATTTGCACCATTTAATAATATAAATTGTCCTCAGGGTTTTCTATATTTTAACAAAAGGTCCGAACTGAGAATTTGTGTTTTACCAACCCATTTGTCATATGATGCTCCTTGGCCTGTCAGAAAAGTACCTTTGCGTTGTACGCCACATTTTGTAACATACCATCTTGAAAGTAAAACTTATTGTGTAGTCACTAGTATATCTGAACCACTCAAAAGCTACTACAAATTCAATGGTGAAGATAAAGAATTTACTGAAGAGGATAGAGATGATAGATTTTTGTACCCAGTTCAAGAACAATTCAGCATTGTCCTGTTCTCCCCTGTTTCATGGGATACCATTCCAAACAGCAAATTCAATTTGGATCAATGGGAACATGTTACGTGTTTAAAAAATGTTTCTTTGGCTTATGAAGGTACAAGATCCGGTTTAAAAGGATATATTGTTATAGGTACAAATTATAATTATGGAGAAGACATTACTAGCAGAGGTAGGATACTTATTTTTGATATTATAGAAGTAGTACCTGAACCTGGTCAACCACTCACAAAAAATCGGTTTAAACAAATTTATGCAAAAGAACAAAAAGGACCTGTTACTGCTATAACTCAAGTATCCGGTTTTCTAGTCTCGGCTATTGGTCAAAAAATTTATATATGGCAACTAAAAGATGACGATTTAATTGGAGTTGCTTTTATAGACACACAAATTTATGTTTGTCAATTGCTCAGTATTAAAAGTTTGATTCTTGCAGCTGATATTTACAAGTCAGTTAGTTTACTGAGATTTCAGCAAGAATATAAAACTCTTTCTCTTGTCAGTCGGGATTTTAGAACCACAGAAATATATTCAATTGAATATTTCATCCAAAATAATGAATTGGGATTTATTGTGGCTGATGGTGAAAGTAATATTGCAATCTTTTCATACCAACCAGAATCTGCTCAAAGTCTTGGAGGACAGAAACTTATTAGAAAAGCAGATTTTCATTTGGGTCAAAAAATAAATACGTTTTTCCGCATAAGGTGTAAAACTCAAGATCCAGCAAATCCAAATAAAGAATTTTCTGGTGCTGACAGAAGACATGCCACTATGTTTGCGACTTTGGATGGTAGCCTTGGATATATTCTTCCTGTACAAGAAAAAACGTATCGACGATTTAATATGTTGCAAAATGTTTTAGTTAGTCACATTTATCATACCGCGGGACTTAATCCAAAAGCTTTTCGAACTTACAAAAGTTATGTCAGGATGCAAGGTAATCCTGCAAGAGGAATAATTGATGGAGACTTAGTTATGAAATACTTAGATTTATCTGTGCCTGAAAAAAGGGAGCTTGCCAAAAAAATTGGTACAGGTCCTCGTGAAGTTACGGACGATTTGCATGAAATAGTTAAGCAAACGTTACATTTTTAATAAATTTTGACACTTGATCGAGCGAATAACGACTACAGTTTTAATTTTTGTACATAATTTAATATGTGTATTGACTAAACTATTATACATATTTGTAAACAAGCGATTTTTGAATAAAAATTGTAATTTTTAAATGAAGCATATTTAATTAACAAATTACATAGAGTTTATGGTTAAAAAGTAAATGATTCAAAGACGATGCTTAATTTTTAGAAATATTTTTGTTTAAAACGACTATTTACATTTCGTTTTACAATTTTATAAATTTCAGTAATAAACAGTAACTAAAATTATTGCCTAACTAATTAGAAGAAAAAAAAATACTGAGAACAGTGATTTTCTTTTGGTTAAGCTCTATTAGTACTAATTTTAGTAACCTTCAAATCTTTGTGTAATAACAAAATTAAATTAAAAATTAAACTAATAAAAAAATGGAAGAAGTGGAGAACAGAAAAAGTGAAGAATCAGAAAATCATGTAATTGCAGAAGGTAAATTAATAAAAACAATTACTAATTAGTTAGATCTTAAGTTTCACAGCACATTAAGTATGAAGTATTCCTAAAAAAAACTTCAATAAATATGCAGAAAACTTGCACTAAAAAATAAAAAAAAGAATTATTGAAAATTTTAAAGAAATCAGTATTTCTTATTACAATTAATTCATACCATAGTAGAACGTTTAAAACTGTTGTGTAAGAGAAATTAAAAAATTCAGTGATAAATTAATAATCTTTGTATTTTTTGAGTAGCAATATCAGCATCAAAAGTACTTTAATTATAATTATGTATTTAAGATAATATCTGGTTACAAGTATTGTTGCACTTGTTTAATGCAAACTCAAACGAAATAAAAAATTTTTTTTTGAATTACTCTATCAGTCGAATTTTTATAAAAAAATTTTTAACTCGATTTAAAACGATTTAAAAAACTAAGCATTTCCCGGGTAATATTGATCAATCAAAATCCTAACGAGGCTATAGATAGCTTTTAGGAGTTTTTTTATTAGTTATAAAATTTTGCGATAAATATCATGAAATAGTAAGTTCTTAAATGTTCAACAAATACAAATGATTTTTTTCAATTTAATATTATAAGAATTTCTTTTTATTGAAGTGGAATTTTCGCCATTAGAAAAAAGACTTATTGAAGCTTTTGATGTTTTTGACAATTCAAAAAGTCGTCAGGTAGACGTAAGAGAATTGGGAACAATAATAAGATCGCTTGGTAATATATATATTTTTTAAATTATTTTATTCTTTTAGAAATGTCATTAAAAAAATGTAAAACTTATAATCCAGGTTGTGTCATAACTGAAACAGAATTACAAGAAATACAAGTAGAAGTAGAAGATGTTGAAAATAACTGTGTTCCGCAAGATCGTTTTGTTGAATACATGAATCAAGCTATCAGAGATCAAAAGTAAATAAAAAATTTCCGATTACTTTTAAAGTTTCTCTTTATAAGAATATCAATTTTTTTTAAAGTTCAGCACCCGACTCGCGCGGATCTTTGAAATACTAGAGCTAAGGTTGAAATCAATCGGAAAAAATGTAACACTATATAAGATGTCTTATTATTATTATTAATAAAATAAAGATCTGCATCGACTCAATTTTTCAAAGTTCAAACTCTTTAACTTTTTTTTTCTTATTCGCTAAAAATTCATTTTAGCTGTCGTTCGGTGGATTCGGGTTTAAGTCAAAAAGGTGGCCACGTCTCGTTATGTTATGTAATTCCACTGTAAAAAATATACTTTTAAATTATTTATGATTATAAAAATTTAATACATGATATTTTTTGACTTCAACTATCAAGCTTACAATTTTTTTAATCATGTCGAATTTTAAAGATCACACGACATGAAGGGACATATATGTGGCCGACGTTTTAATTTTTGACCATATATGTTCTTTCAAAGATTAATAAAAATTCAATTACATATATATCCTTAATTAAAAAATATTTAATTAAATATTTAAAAAAAAATAAAATTAAGGAAAGATTTAATTTATTCTTGATCTACTTTCACTGCTTCTTGAAAATTAAATTTATATCTAAGGTACAAACCAGCTGATCCTGAGGAATTACTCAAAGCCTTTCAACTTTTGGATCCAGATAATCGAGGCTACATACTTAAAGATGATTTACAAAAATCTATTACAGAAATGGGAGAACCTTTTAATGCTCAAGAAGTTGAAGAAATGATGACAATAGCTTGCGATTCAAAAACAAACAAAATCAATTATGAGCATTACATTAATTTATTAATTGTAAGTACTTATAATTATTTTTTATTTTTTTATTATTTTACTTGAGATTATTTATTTATTTAAAATTTTACAACTGAATCCCTTAAATTTTTAATAGCCAAAATTATCTAATGAAAAAAATGTTTATATCATACTTGAACTTGAAGAAGCTGAGCCATCTGAGAGATCTATATTTCAGATCTTTCCAATAAGGAAAAAAAAATAAAGTAAAACTATGAATTCAATACAAATTTTAGACATAAATTAAAAACTAAGTAACAAGTATATAAAAATTTATTTTAAAACTTTATAAAAATAGTAATTTTTCTTAATAAAATAATTACATAAAAAATATTGTTAGTAATTATCACATCATAACTTTGCAAAGACTGGTGGGTCACTCTTTGTGGCTAATGCTGTTGCTGCATTAGCAAAATCTTCACTTTGTAGCATAACTTGATTCCTCATGAGCTGAAAAAATTAAATTTTTATTTTCAAAAGCAAACATTAATTTTACTGTTATATAACATAAATTTATATTGTTACAGGTGGAGTAAAAAATAGGTAAATAATTATATTAGTGAACCTACAATATGATTTAATCCTTCTTCGACAGTGTGATCTCTGGCATAATTTAAACTAAGTTTGGTTCCTTGTACAGCCACAGGACTTTTAGCGGCTATATCTTTAGCTACGCTAAGAGCCATATCGATTAAGCTTAAAATAATTTTTTTATTAGCTTTAGTGACAAATTTTGAAATTTTTTAATTTCAAAAGAAAAAAAATACCTTTTTTCATCATTTAACACTCGGCTAACAAAACCACATTGCAAAGCTTCAGGGGCCAGCATTTTCCTTCCTGTATAAGAAAGTTCTTTTACTAAACTGTGTGAACCTATTATTTTTGGGAGTCTTTGTAGAGTTCCAACATCGGCAGCCATTCCTAAATCAACCTCTTTAATTTGGAACCAAGCATTAGAAGAACAGAATCTTATATCAGCAGAGCATACCATATCTACACCACCTCCAATACATGCTCCATGAATAGCTGCAATAACTGGTTTTGCGCACTACAATAATAAATTATAAATTAACTATCTAAAAATCTTATGGTCCACTTGATAGAATAGGCCTTGAGTTATATTCAATGTTCTAAAAAATAAAAAAACTAATAAAATAAAATTTTATTAAAAAATACTATACCTTATCAATAGCAGAAAAAGAGTCTTGATAAAGTTTAATAACTTTTTCTAATGATCGGCATTTTCTTGCAACATCTGGTAATTCGCCAAGTTCTTGAAACAATCCCATTGCATCCATTAAATCAATACCTATTTTTAAAAATAATATTTTCAAAGTAATAGATTTTTCACATTACTTATAATTGGCATAAATTATTGAAAAATTAATCAATTACCTGCACAAAAAGACTTTCCAGCACCTGATAGTATTATAACTCTACAGTCAGACTTATCAGAAAGTTCATTAAAACATTTTCCAATTTCACTTTAAATAAAAAAATTAATGATTAATTATAGGTATCTTTTACAAAAAATTATCAAAATCTATCTTACATCCACATATTTTTGTCAATTGCATTCAATTTATTTGCTCTATTTAATTGAACATGAAATACTGATTCTGATGGTTCTGAGACATCTAGAGTATGATAATTTTTTGATTCCATTGTAAGTGTAGAATTTACGAAAATCTTAGAATTTTTCAGATCTAAAATAAGAACAAATTTATTGCTTATATATGATGATGAATTGTACCTTTAAAATAGACTTCAAAAATCTAAGTTATTAAATAATTTTTTATGAATGATTAACTTCATGATTTCAGCTTCTTACTTCCTTTACTGATATTTCCAACTTTAGACAAAGTCCTTAAAAATACTGCGTTCATAGTAAATGCAATTTTTGGAGAATTATTAAATTGAAAATTAATTTATAGTTATTATAAGTATAGAAGAAAGTGTTTGTTGAGAGCAAAGTGTACGAACGCCATCACATTGCCTTTTTATAGCGGGAAAATACGAATAAGAGCGCAAGCTGCAGCTGCTTTTTTTAGATTTTTCATTATTATTGTTCTTTTTAAAGATCAATGCAGATTTTTGGAAGTTATAAAATATAGTATTTATTTAATACCGACCCAATAATAAAAAAAGCATTAAGATTTTAAATATGTCATCTAATTACAATTTTTGAGAAGTCTAGACTCTTGTATTAAAATATACCTTACCAGTTACAGCTAAAAATTTATAAGTAAACCATTTCAAATAATAATAATTATGATAATTATTTTTTGGATCTGCCACCAGCCACATGCTCTGAAATACATTCATTTTTTTTTAATTATTCAAAGAAATAAAAATCAACCGTCAAGATGAAAGATATAAGAACCTATGGTACCTGATGATTTAAAATAAAAAATAAAATCAAGAATCTGTATTTTAATATATGAGACGAAAAATTTAATTGGAAAATAAATTTAATGTAGGATGAGTAACAATACATAAAACCAATCTTTACACGTGACCACTACAAAACGTGACCTTTTCAAGAGAAAAAATATCTTTTTCCTGCAGTATAGCAAAAAATCTGAATACGGAACTTTTTTTTGAATAATTAAAAGTTTTCTAATCGCCACAGAAGTATTAATTAAAAAGTATTTGTGTAAAAAGAATAGTTATCATTATCAAACTTGATGCGAAACGGGAAAATTCAGCTTACTAACGTGAAATCGAAGCTCACCATCTTTTCCGCGGTGTGAAGGAGATTAAGCCTGTAGCTTTTTTCGGCAATATAACATCATGCCTTTTCGGAAGAGAAAATCCTTCAAAATTTTTACTAACTAGGGGGGGGGGGGGGGGCAGGGGTGCCCGATCGTCACCAAATTTTGTGAGGATGTTTGTTTATCTATTAAAAGAAGAAATCTAGGTTCCTTAGTCCTAACGCTCAGCCGTTTTTGAGGTACGTTTGTCTTAAGATTCATTTTTTGTATAAAATGTGTAAAAAAAGCGTTTTAAACAGATGTTACAACCCACTCTTCAAAACACTGTGATTTAATTTAAAAACATGATACAGACCTCTAGTTGGTGGCAAAATTGATAAATTCATATTATTCAAAAAAGTAAATATCCAGTGTATTCATTTTTTTAAGTGAAACTTCTTTTCTTTCGTTACGTAGATTTAAGAGCTAAATTAGCTTTAGGGTCATTCCAGGCTAAAGTGAACCTACGGCGCAAAATGGGTTATCTCGATATCTTTTTAGGATTTGGAAATTTTATAAAATTAAATACGTCAATTTGAAAATACATGCAAAAACCATGTTTTAAGCCCAAATTAATTCGAAAATTTTTGTTATTTTCTGAAATTTTCAAACTTTAAAATTTTGCAATTTGGATGATAGAGTTTTTTTCGCTTATCTCAGTGAAAAAATTTGAAATAAATAATTTTCTAACTCATAACGTATAAATATAAACAAATTTTATCGAAAAAAAATTAAATATTCATTGAAAAAATGATTTTTACACTTGACTACTTTTTACTAAAATTGTTGAAAAATGGTATAAATTAAACATTTTTGTTAAATATAACTCATGAAACACAGAACTGGATTGTATTAACAGTGATTGATAAAGATGGTTTGTATTTTAAACTTTTTTTGATGAAATTATCAGCAATTTATCGCACGTGTCCCACCGGTCACAGGCATGTGTCCCACCGGTCACGCTAATCTTTGATTTTTTTCTTAAAATTCATTATTACTTTTGAAAAAGCAATCAATGGACCTTCAAGTTTAGGAATAAGGCTTTAATATGGTATTTTTTATAAATTTTTAGCTCTGAACAATAAGAACATTATTTTCCATTGTTGAGAGCAAAAAAAAAATCAGTTCTATTTCGTATCCCACCGGTCACGGCCCCTATTTTGTTGAAGATCTACCTTGAAATTTGGAATAATCAAAAAAGTTAAGAGTGAATATTAATCTACGCGCTAGCAGCTTTGTAATTATCACATAATATGTGGTTAATATTTTTTTTTACTTGGTTTAAAATTACTTGAAAGGTGTACAAATGTCCCACCGGTCACAATGGAATGACCCTTTAATATGTTTTCTTTCAAAATATGAATTGACTTTTTGTCAAAAAACATCCGTTACGATGAAATTAGATAATCTCCATATTTTCACTCATGAACTCGGTAACTTATATTTAAATCTGAGAAAAATCTCTCATTGATACATTTTAAATCGCCTTTTTTCAGTTTTTTATAAACTAAATTTATAAGTATGAACTTGCTCTGTTACGTAGACTATTGTATATATGAAAAAAGAAATTATTTAAAAAATTATGATTTTGTATTCATAGTAATTATTATATAATATAACCTTAAAATTTCCAACAAAATCCTGATGTTAAAAAGTTACAAGTATTTTTTTAGTAAATAATAAAATAACTTGAATAAAATATAAAAAATTTTTTTGCATATCATTTTTTTAAATTGTTGAAATACTGCAATTAATATTTTTTGTAAGCAGCTCGTAATTTACTCAATTGATAATTAATTACATTTACTAACTGACAGTTATAGTTTCAAGGACAGTTTTTAAATCGCAAAATTTTATTATCAGTCAATCATGCAACGTGTTAATAATTTTATAAATTTTCTTTAATAGTTATGTAATTCGAGGAATTCAGAAATTTCTATAAACTTTTGTTTAAAACTCCATTCCAATTCCAAAATGACATATATATACAAGTATACTTATCTGATTTATTTGATAACCTTTAAAATCCTCTGTTGCAGTTTCATTCTTTCAAAATAAAATCTTAATACATTTTTTCTCAGTATCTTCAAAATTAATTTAATTTAAAATGTTGTCCGCAATGAATTTTGACTTAGGTCAAAACTCATCAGACCAAGTTACAAATATTACGTGTAACGTGGATGCAACATTTCACAAAAAGGATAATTTAGAAAAGTCTGATCGTATAACAAATCGGTACAATCCGGCAGTATTAGTAAACGATTGGTATGAAAAAAGGGCTGTTTATAAACCACCCCCCGACGATTGGGCTTCAGTTTATGCGACAAGTTATACTTGCAAGGGTAACATGCACTTTTTGAACGATAGGCGTTCTCAAAAGAATTCCAAAAACAAAATTAGAGTAAGTAATAAAAAATAAATTTTTTTTTTTGCGATTATAGTTAATTAAAAATAGAAATACAAAATTTTGATGTTTTATTCATTTAAATTAATCGTAAAATAATAGGACAAAATTTGTTTTTTATGAATATTATTACATAATATGTAATATTGTGTAATTATCGCGATTCTACACAACATCTATAGAAACTTTAATTATAATATTAATGATGAATTGAATTAAAAAATAATTTACTCTATCAGGAAGGAGTGGGCCAGGATATCTTGATAAAAAATGTTACTCAATCTTTTATGAATAATTTTACAACAACAAACGACTTGGTTTACCGAATTTTTCCTAAAGATCTTTGTGGTCCTCAAAAACGAGAGTATAGATCAAGGTAGATGGTAATTATTTGATTTTTGATTTATTACACTCTAGTTAAAAAAAAAAGTTCTTGATTAAATTTACCTGGACAATTAATTGCTAACCATCATTAATGTTTAACTTATTGTAAGGATAAAATTACAGTACATGAAAACTGTGAAAAAAAAAAAAACAAAAAAACAAAAAGAAAGAAAAAAAAATTTGTATAAAAATGTGTTTAATAATTTAATTGTTGATAACTAGTAAACTCTTAAATATTCGTTACTAGATTTAATCAGTACCTTCCTCAGCATGATTATACATTGGATTATGGAAATTTAACAAAGTTCGGGAATCTAATGGAAAAAGTCAAATGTAATAATTATATGAATTCTTTGCCGGATCCTCGGCTGTCAGCAACAAAAATTCACTACAGAAAGTATGAGTTGAAACCAATGATAAGGCAAGAAACAATTTAAAAACTGAAATATATTCGTGGATAGACTCACAACTTATGTAATAATCAAAAGATTAATTTTTTTGTAGGTATCCTATACCATCTGGAGATAAAAATATACCATCGCTTAGTCATTTAGATATCAATCCGAATCAACCATTTAGGCCTCATTTAGTTAAAGTAAAAGTCTAATGCACTGATTGCTCAAATGAAATATTAATATTCATGGACATTTCTAAAAAATTAATTAGTATTAATAGTTGAAGCTCTTACTTACAATATGAAAATATCTTCTTTGACTGATATAAGTATTTTCAACTTATTTGTAACTGTTAATAAAATAATAAAAGAACGTTTCAGCTAAAAATGATCCTGTTCCACAACAGAATATGTGCCTGTATGAAATTTGGCTTAGAGTGAATTTTTTTTTTTTTTTTTTTAAAACGATACAACAAAGTAAAAATTATCAATTTTAAAGAAACTTGAATAAGAGCAAATAATTTGTGATTGAAGGCTATAATTAACTTTCTCACCAACGAGCTGATCCGATTATCAAAAAAGCAAAGCTTGAATTAAAATAGAGCGGTTTTTAACAATACAAAATCTCATTTACAAAAAAAAATTTGCTCTCAATTGAGGACTCAGATCTAAAAACAACCTAACCAAATGGGAATCCCAGAGGAGTTAGGTTCTTTTTAGATCCGAGTCCTCAATTGAAAGCAGAGGTAAATGGATTTTAGACCGGAGGTGAATGAATTTTCGACTCGACTAGCCGGAGATCCGCGTAGTTGGGTACCCGAAAAATCGGAACCACTAACAACGACACTGCCCAGCAGTTATGCAATTCAAGATGTACATTCGTTGATTAAAAGATTTGTTTCTGATTTGAACAAATAACAAATTTTCCATAAGGGTGTTATTTATATAATTTTTTTTTTCACGCGTAACAATTGTCGAGATTGAATCCACTGCACCTAAGGTGAGGTGGGATGCCCTATATCGGTTATTCCAATTCGGACATCCTGAAGGCCGACTAAATTCTCTCCGAAAATATTTAACAGCCGCGAATCTGAATCGAAGGAATAAAGTCAACTGATGCCTAACATAAGTAACATTCAGAAGAAAAAGTAGAGTGAATTTGAATTCAATATTGGCCTATTTGACAAAATTTACTGTCAAAATCAATAACTAATACAAACACGTATTACCTAGCTAGTGTTTTAATCTTCACTGCCACCGGTACTGGAGACTTTACTTTTGCCTCGAGGCACTGCTCTGGAGACTTGAGATGGCCTGTAGTGGACTAAGCGAGTCAGCGAAGATGACTTGCCTGGAAGATGTTGAATTTGGTATGGATTCTAGTGTCATCAGTATGGCGTTATTAGCTTGACTGTATACATATATTAAGACTGAGTACGGATTGAGACTGTCCATAGCAATAATTTTCCCTTTGTGATCCATCCACGCAGTTCCCACTGGTCCCGACTTCATGAAACTTTTGCTCTAAAAAAACTTGTTTTTCTGTCTACTACTTTTTTATTCATTAAACTGTCTTTATTTTTCAATACAAACTCTCAATTGATCTGATCAAAATTTTTTGTGACAAAATCTCATGAGAATTAAAAAAACGAAAAACTTTGTCTTATTCGGGGAATCCCAGTACATTAAAATCATAGCATCAGACAGCAGTTCGACAGTATAGTTTTATTTTGAAAGTGGTTTTTTAACGCATGCGTAAGACATATAAACTTTAATTTTGCTGCACGCTAAAGTCTGACTTCTAAACTACAATGTAGAACTCTGTAGCCGCACGCCATATTATCTGCAATTCGCTTCGAGCAAGTAGGCAGCGCCACCTTGAATTTACAGCCGGATTTTTCTGTAAGTGTTGTCGCCAGCGCTACGCCACCTCGAATTTACAGCGTGGATTTTTCTGTAAGTGTTGTCGCGGATGAACTCGCACGGAGCGAATAGTATAGTTCAAATCTGACGTAGCTGTACTGCGTAGTTTTTAAGTTGGAAATTCCAACCATAATGCTTTGCTAGCTCATAAAGAGAAATTGTTTTTACCTTGTTTTTCGTTAGACAAAGTTTCGTTTTAAGCACATCAAAATGAAATTATTCATCAGTTTGGACGGTTATTACGATGTTGCAAATATTCTTCATTTTCTGGCAGCATTTATTTTACTAATCAAAATATACGTAACTAGAAATTGTGTCGGTATGTACATAACTACTATTTTTGTGAAATTCGTAAGTTTATGCTTAAGGATAATCTTTCGCATCGTGAAACTCATAACAATCGTTTGAAAATTATTAAAATCTTTAAAGTTAGGTTTAAAGAATACCGTATCAAAATTTCAAAAAAATTAGCAATACTTTTTTTAAGACCATCAATTTCAGCATTGTTTTATTATTAAAAAATCAGTAAAGAGTTTGCTGGTTTTCCTAATTTTTAAAAAATTTTCTGCACTTTGACTTATGTATTTACTTGACTTACACTGTCAGAAACTAAAAATCTTCAGTAATACAGATTAAAAAATTTTAAAAAGTTTCGTATGGAGTAATAGCGAGTTAAAAATAAATTAATTTTATGAAGCACCCATTAAGAAGCGCGTGGCAGCTGTTCCCAAATAATTATTAATTTCCTATGCCTTGAATTGGACAAAACTATAGTTTCAATACTCGCCACTGCCTGCAGCGGGTTAATTTTGAATTTTTTGTGTAATATCTCCAACTTATAATGTAAATTTAATATTTAATCTAATTTATTGATTCATTGATTTACATTGTACACTATACTGTATATAAATTATCTTTGTTTTCATTAGTTTGACCATTTATGTTTCAAATGGGAGTTTTCATTAGTTTTTAAACATTATTTCAAATAATGAGATCTTTGAAATAATTCACGTTTTCTATTAGTTTGCAACGTAATTATAAAAGCAACAGTTTTATGACTCTGATAAGTTCTAAGTATAATATTTAAAACAAAATAAAATCAATCCTTTCCAGGTGTAAGTGGTAAAACTCAGCTACTGTATGCTTTTGTTTACACTTCAAGATATTTAGACGTATTTACAGATGGCCTGCAAGCTAATACTCCTGGAAAAGTAGTCTATATTACTTTGAGTTACATTTCAGTAATAACAATATTTTTGTTATTCAGAAAAACCTATGAGCGAAAAAACGACACGTGCAGGTTATTTTAAAAATAAGTTATTATTTTACTGAAAATATTAAAGTTTGAAACCGTATTTTTAATCAAATAATTGAATTTCATATTTCATAGGATCGAGTTATTAGTGTCAACGTGTCTTCTTTTTGCCGTGTTGGTAAATCATTATTCCGATAGATTGGAAATTTTTTGGACATTCAGCATTTACCTTGAAGCTGTTGCAATAATTCCACAGATATGGTTTGTCATAAAAGCACAACGAATTCATAAAGTCGTAATGGTTTACGTTACCTTATTGTTAATATACAAAACACTTTACATTATCCACTGGATTCATCGCTTCAAAAAAGAGGGGCATTATGATCCTATATCCGTATGCAGTGGTGTTGTTCAATTTTTCCTATACATTCATTTTTTCATCGTAATATCAAACTTAAATGAACAACCGGTTAACCAAGATCAACTTGAAGAGGTTGTTCCGATAGACGATGAGAAAAAAGATAAAAAAGCTCTGCTAAATGATGAGTACTACAAAAGTAACATAAGCACAATTGTGCTTTCTCCAGCTTCATTATTGAACAAAAGCGAATGTCATGATGTAAGTTTGTATTTAAATTTCAAAACAGAGTTTTTAATTTTTTACTCGAAGCATTCATTAATTTTTTTTTTTTACATTATTAGGAAAATCCAAACAAAACAGAAGCAAAAAATGTAGCAGATAACATTCATATAAGCGGATAATTTTTAAATTTCTGATTTGAAACGTCAGAAACCTACTCATGACTCAAACATCGATCGAATATATTATTCACTTTTAGCTTCTATAAATCTACATTCTCTGTATCTTTCAAGAGGAAAGTCGGAAAGTATTTTAAATTTCTTTTTAAAACTTTAAGTTTGAAAAATTGAGTGAAATAAAAATTTATGTATGGTCAAAAGTCAAAAAGTCGGCCACGTTTGTAAAGTCATGTCATGTAATTCCGCACAAGAAAAAGGTACTTGGAAATGAGATATCATTACAAAAATTTGATAGCTTTCTGATCCCATTAAAAAATAGATGCTGTCAAATTTTTGTAATGATATCTCATTTCTAAGTACCTTTTTTTTGTGCGGAATTACATGACATGACTTTACAAACGTGGCCGACTTTTCGACTTTTGACCGTATACAGTATATTACATTGATACTCTTAAAATATATTTTGTAAGTTATGTAAAAATAAATAATAAGTAAATATTGAAAATTTATTATTTTTTAATTTTATTTTTTTTAATAAACTCAATCAATAGACTAAATTATCTTTTATTTATATCTAATAAAAATCTCTTCAAAACTATTTTCACACCTTAAATAAGTAGGTCTTGTTTTAAAAATAATGTTTAGAGAGAAATCTCTGTAACTTTTAAATTTTACTTAAAAAATTTGTATTTTGATAATTTAAATTTTATTTTTATTTTTATTTTTTGGAGTTCTGAAACATTCGCGATCCTCATTTTTTTTGCTAAGCTCAATGAAATAGTATCAAAATACCTAAAATGGCCTTCCTTCAAAGCTTTGACAGTAACTGTTGGTGTTTAGATTAATATTTTTTGGGTTCATTTAGAAGCTAAAATCAACAGTTTTAAAATGATGATACCTTACGCATTTCATTCTGATTAATTGACTTGAAATAAGAGCAGTTTTACTACAAAATGCAACCCACCGGAAATCGAATATTAAGGATTCGAAACAACTTTTGAACATATTCCCAGGCCGATTTGAGCAATATTAAGAATTTCCACTTTTTTATGCTCACGTATTCTTACGGGCTAAACAAAACAATAAAATTATGCACAGGATTACTTGTGACCATTTATTTTATTTTATTTTATTTTTTTACGCAAATAAGTTTTTTTAAACCAATAATATTGATCAAATAGAAGTGTCTGTACACCCACTCGCGAGCAATGACAGAGAACGTTCAAAATATAACTATAAAAAAAATTCCACTCAAAGTTTTTCCAACTATAGATATTTTACCTGGCGCTGATACATTAATCTGAGTCAGAACATAAACATATGTGAACAGCGACTGAATTTTACCGGTGAAGAGTCATCACTCGATAAAGATATGAGATTTGAGTTTTTCATGATAAAATGTCTCAGTTGCGATTAGTAGCCCAAAGTTGATATTTCTTTCTTTCAGTACCTACGCTGGGCTTCATCTCTACGTCAACCAAGAAGAAGAATCTGAATTATTCTTTTACTAGTGATACTTGAATTGTGATTTTTTGAATGTTATTTTATTACATGCTTTTTTGAAAATACATTTTCCATTTAAAATGAAGAACTATGGTGAGTTAAAAATTTTTTCCTTAATCGGTTACTCGACGTAACCTGCGATTATTTATGATTCGAAAATACTGGTACAAACCATTTAAAAGATTCATTTTTATTTGATTGATCTATTCATAAATCTCATTTTTATAAAAGCAGTTGCAATACTTAATGTAATAACTGTCATTAAAAATATTTACAACAAACATTTTTAGTTTTATAAAAAAAACCGAGTGCATATCTTTAAAAGATCTTTTTAAGATATTAATTTTCGTACTTAGGTGCTTTTTAAGTAATTATAATAATTAATAACTGTTAGAAAATAAATTGAATATGGCAATTGAAAATGATTGAAACTAAAAACTTCATATTATATGAAGTTTTGTAAAAAAATATTATAGATTACATATTTTAGGGGATCAAAGTAACGGCTTAATTTTAAATTATTAATTATTCATTGTATGCGGAGATTATAATTAATTGATGACTCAAAATTTTTTCAAATTTACGGCAGGTTCAATTTAAAAAAAAAATGGAAAATTATAAACGTTTTATTAACCAAAAGTGTTTTCTTTTTTTTTTTGCAAGTTTTTACATTTAAGTTTAATTACCTGTTTTTAAGAATTTCCGGGCAAACGTTTCCAAAGAAAAATTTCCCGTCATTTTGTCTTAAAATTGAAAAAAAGTAACTATAAATAAAATAATGCATAATAAAATATTATGAAAATTCAAAATAAATAAACAGATATATATTTATTTTACTTAAAACAACTCTCGGCCCCCCGATAATCGTTTAATCTTGTTCCGCTGAGCCTCTCAACTATCTTATTCCAACAGATAAATGCAGTAGTGTTATAGAGTTCATCATGTTTGAAACTTTGTATTTCTTTCTACACAAGTTGTGAAAAATATCATTACTCTTTAGTAGAATTGTTTTTACTGTGAACTGTTTGAAAATATGGTTCTCGGATTGAAAATTATTGCAGCTTAATAATTTAATCTTGTGCTAATTACATTTTTTTAAACTTATGAAAAATAAAATTTTCTATGAAAAATTGAAGTCATTAGTAACAATGATCACGTTTGTTAATAATGTTAAAAAACCGTATAGTAAATTTTAATCTAAACTTTAAAAAAATTGAAAATTCGCAACGGAAAAACTAACTTTAAAGCTTCATAAATAAATATTAAATCCTTAAAAAACGAATACCCAGTCTTTTTTAAATATTTTTGTATTTATTATTTCAGTGTAGGCAGCGCTTATGAAAGTGACTGTGAATCCAATGATATTGAAAGCCTATCGCAAAAATCAAAATTCAAAAGTATAGCATCACAATGTTGTGGAGTTTTAGCCTCAGATTCTTTAAAATTCACCACAAGCACATTCATGGGTTTCCACATACTCCTCATATCAGAATTAAACAAAGAATTACATAAAAAAAATCCAGAAATGTTCGTGACTTTAGACGAAATAACCTGGATAGGTAAGTAATCATTTTTTTACTTTTTTCTGTACAAATAGATAAATTTTAATTTACTTACTCATTATTGCAGCTAGTTTGAATTTCTTGGTGCCAATCGGTTCTATAATAAATGGGTTTGTGACTCAGCATATGGGCAGTCGGTTCGTAATGTTTTCCTCCTCTCTCAGTTTTATCAGCATCTGGCTATTGTATTATTTTGCGACGAATATTCAGATGATCCTGGTCGGCCGGATTCTGTACTCATTGACCAGTGGAGCTTTAAAGACATCAACCAGTACTTACATCACTGAGATAAGTCTTCCGAATCTCAGAGGCTCGTTCCTGGCAACTTATCATTTGGCCGCGACATTCGGCATGTTTTTCTCGCTTCTTATGAGTAGTTTTTTCTCTTGGAGAACAATAACTCTCATAAACATAGTTTTTCCAGTAATCAGCATGATAATCATTCTAGTGATTCCAGACAGTCCCATGTGGCTAGCAAGTAAGTTTAACCATTTTTGCCTTCCATATAATAACCGATCCATACGCCCTATTGGGTGATTACTCAAACATATTACAGCAATTGGTAATAACGAATCATTCTTTAGACGACAAACTCTTTTGATTTTTAGATATTTTTAAATTTAAATTTGTTTTATAATTTAAATTAAAAAAAAATTTTAGATATTAAAAAATTTACTAATGACTATTCATTAAAGGTAAAGGCCGTTACAAGGAGGCCGAAGCAGCGCTCTCATGGCTTCGAGGCTGGGCAAACCCATATCACATCAGGTCAGAGTATCGCTCTCTGCTAGATAAATATCGCGAGGGTCGTAGCCTAAATACAGACAGCTCGAGTAAAAGCTGTCAAGGTTTCAGAAAAAAAGTAAGCTACATTTTCGAGCCTTACCTGGACAAATCGTTTTATCGGCCGCTGGCCACAATGACGGTCGTGTACTTCGTGCACTTCTTCAGCGGTGTTACAGCCATACTGACCTACTCGATAATCCTCTTCGATAACATGAAAGTCCCGATCGCTCCAGCTTACATGGGAGCCACTCGGGTCGTTGGTGCCTTCATTGTGCTTTTCTGTATCCGGTACACCGGTAAGAGAAAGCTCATTTTCACCGGACTGTTAGTTTCAACCTCCAGCTACTTCCTCATATCAGGGGTCACCTTCTTCGGCGTGACCTGTAACTGGATTTCACCAATGGCAATGATTCTGGCGATCTTCGCTAACGCCTTTGGCGTTGACTCTATTGTCCACATGTTAAACACGGAGATTTTTCCAGTTTCCATCAGGTATATCGGCTCGTCCATCGGGAGCTCTATTGGCGCTATGATGCTGTCTGGAATGAACAAAGTTTTTCTCTACATCCTCAACACGGTCTCGCTTAGCGGCCTCTTTCTTTACCTGGGACTTATGAATGTCCTTGCCATAGTTACCTACTACTTCATTTTTCCCGAAACCGAAGGTAGAACTTTGCAAGAAATCGAGGATCACTACAAAGGCGTTAAAAAATTAGACGAATGATTCAATGATTTAAACCCTTTTTTTTGTATAATATTTTTTATCTATATTAAAATTGATCTCAAAATAAAATAAAATCGAATGTCACCATTTTTGCTAACAAATTATTTAACGAAGTTTTTTTTAAAATAAAGCCCAATGCATAATATTAAATTAGAAAAGATTTATAATTTACAAAGCCTTCATCTGCGGTTTGGGATATTGTTTGAAATATAACAGTCTATTGAAAATCAGATAGTGAAACAATTTTTTCAAACGCAAAGTAGATCATCATTGAAAATAGAAAGAATTTTAAAGAAGCTGTAATTATAAAGTACTTTTTATGTGTTGTAAAACAGTAAGTTTGTGTGAATCTAGTAAACAATTTTTAATATAAATATCATAATCTCTGATAGCACTTTGTAGCTTTTTATAAGATTTTCATGACAGAGTAAAATTTTTTATTTTAATTTATTCTTAACGCCAAAGTTCAGGTAACATGAATAAAATTTTTTTGTGACCAATATTTTATAATAACCATTTTATTTGACTTCCATAAAATATTTTCAAATTATGAAAAATATATAAATAGCTGTTTTGTAAACATGTATTGTAAAATCTTGGAGAAGTGATTAAAAGAAAAGATTATGAATGACTCACTTATGCATTTATACTTAGCGAAAGGTTTATTTCATGTATAAAAAAAGTGAACTAATAAGTAGCACGAACATGCTTTTCATATAATATATATCCGAACGAGAATAAAAATATGTATATTTTATACAATCTGCAGTCTGTTTTTTTTTTTTTTTTAAATCAGTTTGAGATTTTCTTATTTTTTAACCATTAATTATTGTTTTATGATTATAAATGTCTTGATGCAATAATGAGGTAACAAGTCGCAAGATAGAGTAAGACTAATTTTTATTTTATTAGATTGTTAGGATAAAAGCAGACAAATGTCTTTCAAAAATTCAATTTAATCAAAAGTAAAAAAGGCCTAATCAATACTTTAGCTTTGATAGCCATTTTTTGGACACAAAGCATTTGAGCAAAAATTTTCATTTAAGTGTGAAATCACTTTGAACTTTTTAGTAAAACTTTCTGGACCTTTCTCTGAGTAAACACGTGTTATTATTTTTTTAGCTTATACCAAGTCAGCGCGCAACAGCAATAAGATACTTGTTAAAAGTCGTTTCAATTCTTTCAAAGTAAATTATCTCATATGAGAAATATGTTGAGGCGTTTAGGTATTTGCGAAGTATTCAAAAGATTAGCTGCTCTTACAATTTTTCATATCTTCGCCTTACAATAGTATTAGCAAAATATAATTATGATTGCAGTAATATAATAAGAGTATAATAAATGTATTTTTTTTTTTATTTTTAAAATTTTTTTAATATAAGTATTATTTAGACAAAAAATATTAATTATCGATTCGGTCTTAAAGAAGACTCATGTAAAATACAAAACTAATTTTAAAATAATTTAAAAGTTTTCAGTGCTCTAAAGGCCACTTACGAGTTAAACCATTAAAATTATTAATTCCATTTGCATGAAATTCATTTATTTATTTCTTAAAGAATTAACTGTCCAAAAGAATTTTTTGTAACAACTATATACGAAGGAACTAATAAAATCAAAAGTGACAGTCACTTTTTAAACAGTTAAGGTTATATAAAAAATTTTTATGTTTATTTTTTATTATCGTATTTCGAATAAAATTCATTTATTACAGTTAACCTTGATTCCTTATTTGTAAAAGTTGTATTACAAAGTTAGCTAAGTAGTAAAAACACTTTGTTTATTTTTATTATTATTTTTTTTTTTATAGTGATTAAACACATACTAAAAGATGAAACTGAAACTAGTTTAGAGAAAAAAAACAGTTTTCAAGAATATTTTTAAACCTCATAAATTCAGAAAACAAGGCCACTAAATCGAAGTAGATTATGAATTAAAACAAAATTTATTAGTTTTAATGAAAAATTTAAACTAATGTATTCAGTGAGATTGAACTAATATAAAATTCATTCTTAGTTTTGATAATAATTCAACATTAAATGTAACTATTGACATTTTTAAACTAATTCACCTGAAATTCTTTAAGAAACGAATAAAATAGATTTTTTTTAATAAATTTTTTTTTTTTTTTTTTTTCTTTTTTTTTAAAGATCTTTCTTTGAAGAAATGTATGTAAAGATATAATGCTTCTCACTGATAATACTAAGCGAGTTGCTGTTGACGCTGTTAAGGTTTATATTATTTGAAGTTGTAGTTCTCCGTTTTCATCATTTTTTTGTTTTATTATGTAAAATAATTTATAATTAGATATTTATGTAATATTTAATGCTGGGGCCACCGGCATGACGACTAGCTTTTTGGTATTAGCTAGCCCCGCAATTCCTTACTTCACCCGTTCTGCGTCGGGCCCGTTTGGCATAACACTTTAAAGCAGCCTACACCTTCCCTTCTTCTTCTTCTTAACCTGTAATTTAAAATAATACAATAGTAAGCACTTTCAAAAAATAAAATAAAAAGTGAATTGAAATAATCTTAAGCTAAAATTTGTTTACTTTTTCGTTAACATTATTCAGATCTTGAAAGTGTAAATTTTTTGGAGAGATTAAAAAGGTATAAAAAAAATTGAATTTTTTTTAATATGAGTAGGTATTTTAAAGGAAACTGTAAGCAGATACTTCTGATTGATCTAGTTTTTGCCAAACTCATATTAAAATCAGAACTAAATCTAAAAAAAGAACAAATTTTGAATTTTTTTATGTAGGTAATGATTAAAAAAATTGTTTCCTACAAGATTTTAAAAAAATTTCTTTTTATATATTTTTGCCTCACAATAGTGTATTTCGACATCAATGCACCATCTTCACCAGGTCGATTTGAAAACCGAAGCGAAGCTTTCGAATCGCCCTGATGAGGTGGTGCATTGGAGTCGAACTCTACTTTTCGTAACAATGTGACAAAATTGACCGCACGATTTTTTTTGTCTCAATTTAACGAAAATCATTTTAATAACTCACGTCTAAAGTTTTAAATTTTCTCAAAAAGCATTTCAAAGAAAAAAAGAAAAAATTTAATAAATAATCTTTTTATTAGTTGAGAATTGGAAAAGTTAGATTCATTTTAAGATTGCAATATTGATTCACAAATAAAAAACAAAAGTTACATAAGAAAGCCAAATATTAAAAATTAAAAAAATTAGTTAAAGCAGAGTTGGACACATATACATAATAGTATAGGGTTCGAGTTCGAGTCTGGAGACTCTAAAGACTTGTGACTATTTTTCGAACTTGCAAGTTTGAAATTCAAGTCTTCAGAACTCGTAAGTCCGATAATTAAGTCTTGACACTCGGGCTCAAAAATTTTATAAGATAAGGTCGTCACTTCGCGTATTCAGTCGATAAAATATACAATGTAAAAAAAATGTTAGCAAATCATTACTATTTTTTTATATTATGTAACAACTCAAGTTACCATGTTGACCCGGTAAAAGAAATAATTAATTAATTAATTAATATAATATGTATCTACATCTAGGATTTTACGATCAACTTTTTGGTAAAAAATGTATATTCAGCAAATAATTGATTAAAATAAAGAAGCGTTATTCAGTATCTTACCTGTAATGCGGCTCTAGTTGCCGTTTCAAAAACTTCTCTAACGCCTTCCTTGCTCTTGGCTGAGCACTCAAGGTAGGCGAAAGCATTGATCTTTTCGGCCATGGCGCGACCTTCTTCAGGCTTAACAGGCTCCTGCTTCATTTTGCCTAGTTCTTTTATGGTACCAGGGTCATTTCGCAGATCTTTTTTGTTACCGACCAAGATGATCGGTACATTTGGACAAAAGTGCTTAACTTCTGGTGTCCACTTTTCCGGAATGTTCTCAAGAGAATCGGGACTATCAATCGAGAAGCACATTAAGATGACATCTGTGTCAGGATAAGACAGTGGACGAAGCCTGTCGTAATCCTCTTGTCCTGCAGTATCCCAGAGGGCGAGTTCGACCTAATTTTTAGTTCAAAATAAACTCGTTAGTTTAAGATTATCAAAATTTCTAACTAAAAATTTATCAACTACAGTCGAAGTAAAGAAAATTTATCTGGTTTTAAAGTAAATAATAAATTATAGGCACAGCATAAGTATTGGTATAGTTGTAAGCGAACTGAATATCTAACTCAACTTTCTCGGTAATATAAGAACGCAGACCGAATTAATCATATCGATAAGCCTTCTATGAACTGGGACTCGAAATTTTACCTGACTGAAAGATATTCTGGATAAGAGACGTTCAATTCTAATACATAACATAAAAGTTTTTCGGGTGTGAAGACAAAACGCGAAATCTAACTGAAAATACTACTGTTAATCGTTATAGTCCAGAAGTCAAAAATTTACCTCGAAATTTACTAGATTTATAAAGAGACATAAAAGCTTTTTTTTCAAACTCCTAACTTCAATTTATTTTAAAGCTCATAGTAAGCTTCACGATTGAAAAAATAATCGTAATAAAAATGAGCAATTCATTAACTGCACAGATTGTTTAAATAATTCTTACTTGTTTTCCATCCACTTCAATGTCAGCTACATAGTTTTCAAATACAGTGGGCACATAAACCTCAGGAAATTGGTCCTTGCTGAATACAATCAGCAGACAAGTTTTACCGCAGGCGCCATCTCCGACAATCACCAATTTTTTCCTAATAGCTGCCATGAATCCTGAAATAAAAAATTTTAGTTAAAATTAAATAATATAACAGTTTATTCAAAGGTTCAAAAATACAATTGGAAAAATAACTTTCATCACTATAAAATTCTTTAATTTTATGTACCAGATAAAATATCTGATTGTCTACGTGATGAAAAATATTGTTCACGCTTTGAGCCGCCACGGAATCCAGGACTTGCACCTGAAGCAATGACGCAGCGTCAGAAACAAAAAAATTACTAGCTTATCCCCGAAATGATTTTCTATGAATCTGTATGTATGTCTATTTATTACTTGCTACATATAATTTATGTATTATTTGCCATTTTTACATTGGTGCTCTATATGATGAATGTGTGCTCTATAAATACAATAACTGAGTATGGTAAGCTGATGTTTTCATAATTTTTGTTTAAGGTAACAAAAAAAATGTATGTATATAAATAAATAGCTTAATTTGGACTAAAATAAACAGCTGTTTATCAAAAAATTAATATTTGATTGATGTAATGATTTTTAAAGTAAAATAGTGGTTCTTCGAAATTAACTCTTTATTTAGTAACCAAATTAAAAAATTTTTTTAATTCTGGAATGTTATAAATAAAACAATCACTTGGCTTTCACGTTTTTGACATTGTCGGAAGCAAGAGTAATGCATACATATTTAAAATTTATTTAGTAGTTCCTTACTACTGACAAACTTGTGTTAATTAAAAGTGTCAAATAGTGCAAATGTATGACATTGTCTCAAGTCTCGACAAAACGGCATCAAATTATGTACATTTTTATCTCTATCTGCAACTGTGATAAGATAAAGTCTTATAGGGAGATCATTAGATTTCAAAGAGCCGCGCAAACAGCAAAATATACGGCGATTTATACCTGAGACTGATGCAATTCTCAAGGTATGCAAGGAAGGAAAAAATCAAGAAACTTGTTGAATAAAAAAATTAAGTGACATCACCCATGGAGAATCAAGATCATCCACTCATCATCTAATGAATGGTTTTTCTACTCATTTAGACTGTAAACTATTAATAAAAAAAAAGCCAAATTTTAATCAATAAATACTATTTAAAACGATGCAACAGTTGAATTTAAAAAAAAATAAACATTTTTTCTTTTTAAAGCTGAAGCATTCTAAATGATGCATTATTTTGAAATACTATATTCTAGTCACGAGCTCTTATTGAACTAGTTGCCAAAGCAATTTGTTGAAATGAATGAAATAGTATTTTACACACCTTAGGGAGTCTAGAATTAGCAAGTCCTTATTAAACCCAAATTGATGCCCAAGCCAAAGGCAAAAGTGTCAAGGGTCAGCTCTTTCTAGACTCCCTCCTGTGTGATACTTTTTCAGGGCAAAGCAAAGAAAGTGCAAACTTCTGCCTTGAAACAAGGAAGAAACTTTGCATTTCCTGTGCCGTTGAAAAATATTTTTTACTCTTACACCTACTACTTTTTGATTAAGACAAATGATTAATATTATAATTCAGTATCTATCTAGCAAAATTTAAAAAATGTGTCTGGCATTTGAGAAGCATGAATAGAAAGATGCATCTGGTTCATACCTGAGCCAGGGTACTCTGAATCATCTGACCGGGGTGTACTTATAATGCATCCCATCTTTCGAATGCTTTTTCTCAGTCTGTTTCCTACTCTTTCATTAAAAGCTTCATTTCTAGTATTGTTACTCATTACATACTAGAATCATCAGTTCTTGTACCAGAATCTTTTTGAATTAAAATTTACTGTAATTATATTAATCCTTTCAACAATTTAAAAAATTAATAGATATTTGTAAACAATTATTACTAATATTGGTTTTTAAATTTTACTTTTATTGCATGCCACAGAATAAGTAACAAATTTAAAATTTAACTCAATGGTCATTAATTTTTCATTAATTCTATTCAACAACAAAATGTTAAAATTAATAATCATAAAAATTATTTCTAATACTTTCATCAATTTTAATAAATACATGAAATATCAAAAGTAGCAATAATTCAAATAAAATTAACTAAATAATATATAAATTTTTTTAAATGCCCAATAAACTTGAGAAGTGTTTTGTATTAAATGATGTATTTTCATAACAAAAATGTATTCTTTTGGTAAGATTCAAAAGTTAGAATTATTTATTAAACTCTTCAAATATTAAAAAAATTTTTTTTATTACAAAAGTATAAATTGTAAATTATAAGAAATTTAATTACTGGCATGGTGGTAGGGGCTATTAATTATTTAAATCCAGAGTCATAGAAAAATTATAAGTGTTACTTTGTTGTTAATTTCATAACTGTATGTGCATGCTTAATTGTATCAATGTTAATGTACATTAAACTTAAATACATGTGTAAAATTAAAAATTAAAATAATTTTTTAATATTAAAAAATGCCTACTCTAATTTAGATTAGGGTAAAACAATATGAACTAGATCACCTTTGTTAGACTAAATAAAACAAACCTTTGAAAAAAAAGAATACACATTTTTCCAATAATCAAATACAAACATATCTAAATGAAATGCTGTAAAGAAAAAATCAATTGAAAGTCAGAACACAGTACAAAGTTTTTTGGAGCAAGTTCTACATAGATCAAAGTGTTAATCAGAATCTGGGTAAGGTTGAGTCTCAAAGGACCAAGTTTAGGGAACCTTATGAACCCGGGTACATAATTGGCCTTGCAGAGGATTACTCTTTACTTCCGGGAGAAGAAGCTCGAGAGAGAGTGTCACGCGTCTTCGCTCAGTCAGTGCTCTCACGTACACTCCCTCTTATATCCGTCTCTCTCGCTCGTTCGCTTGCTCACTCGGACTTTTTTTTCTTTTTTTTTAAATTTTTTCACAATCTTTTTCTCTCTTTCTTTCCTTCAAGTCGTATCTGCAAATCGCAGAGGGTACAAAAATTTGTTTAACTCACAGACTACCCAAGAAATTCCAAAATGAGACCCAAAAAACGACAAAACTAAGCTTAACTCTTCTCCGCCTCTCGCTCTCAAAATGATACACTTATACACGTACCTATACACCAACACTCGGCGTCCGTTTACCTCGAAGATCTGTCGAAATAATTTGAACTATTTTCCCAGTTGTTTAACTCCTATGATTGTCGAAGATCCAAATTTTCTATGAATGTGAACTTTAGGAACTCGTAGACGCACAGTAGAGTTTAGTGGAGTAGTTGAAACAAAAAAACCAGATATAACAAGCGAAGAGATCGCGCGATCGGGTGAACAGAGACAGACAGACTAGTGGTGAGTAAGCGGCCGAGTGTGAGCGAGAAAGAGAGAGACAGCAAAAAAATCGGAGTACAAGAGAGCGAGAGAGAAAGCGAGATAGCAGCGCGCGTTCACCCTTAGAGAGACTTCAAGTTCCTCGTCTTTTGCACGGCACGCACCTAGAGGATAGCGGCGTCTGTTGCTTTCACTGGACTACCGAAATCACGGACACATTGGGACCCGAGTACCGATACTTTAAAAGGGTTTTATTTAATGTTTATTTACCTGAATAAGAGCGCGACAGTTGGCGAAGAAAATGGCTGCCCACCGTTCGCTGGCCACACCTCAATGGCTCAATCTGTTGAGTGTACCTAAGCCTGGGTCTACTGTGTTATGTGTATGCCTACCGTACTGACCATCCCTACTTTAGCCGGCAAATTTTCGATTTTTTAAAATTTATCTTGCCAATTTGCTGATTTATAACAGCACATTTTAAAAATTTAATTTTTTACAAATGCATCTCATTATTTTTTACAAAAACTCTATTATAAAATTAGAGTTTTAAAAATGTCTTTTTTTCGATAATGTTATTTTTAGACAATACGTTTTTGTAAAGAAAAAATTGCGCAAAACCTGTAAAAATTTGCTCTGCTTTATACTTTTGCAAACGCTATTGAGTTTTAATAATAACTTGGAATAATAATTGTTGTCCTGACCTTAGTAAAATTTCCCTTAAATTTTTTGATTGAAAGTGCGCACGCGTAAGTAAATAAAAAGCCGGGAAAATTAAAAATTAAGCATAGGTATTTAAATTATCGACTGTTGATCATTGTTGATAGTCATGCACGACGAGCAGTATACCTATATATTATGCCAATACTTTTTAAGAAGAAGAAAGTCATCCAATCGAAATATTTTTATTTTCAATTTTTAGCAGATTTTTTCCCTGAGATAAAAGCTTAAGCATTGTAAATATTCAAAATACTTACATATGGTCCTAAAAAAGAAAAACAATTTTTTAACATGAAAATTCCCTGTCGGGTAAGTCTGTATATTTAAAAAAAAAATCACACTAGAAAATTGTTATTATTATTTTTTTGTTTATGCTTCTGACACAATTACACACATAGGAAAAGAAATATTAACAATATCGAATTTTTTTTTTTTTTTTTTTTTTTTTTTTAAACACGCTGAATCTGATCCTATATTTGAAAGGTCTTAAGCTTTAAAATTTTATATCTAAAAATATAAAATTGTGCAATTTTGGAAAATAACTCAATAAGATTGCACTTTTTTCGAGCTATCAACTCATTAATATTTTTATTTATTTTATTTTTATCATAAGTCAATTAATCAGAAAGCTGAAGGAAGTTCCTAGTACTATCAGACTTTTCGTATTGTGATTTTAAATTGATAATTACCTATTTGTAAATAAATAAATTTCGTTAACCCTTTAGAATAGGTAATTATTTAATCTAGTCTATAAAAATTATCAGATCATAAAAGATTATATATCCGTATTAAATTTTTTAATAAGTCTACTTTTGTTAATCTCTATATTTTTTTGGAGATTTTCTGTACCTAACCTAAAATATATTAATAGTGTATAATATAGATAATAATTGCTATTGAAGTGTTCAAGAGACAATAATTATTTATAAAGATGTCTGCTTGGGCAAAAATTCAAAGTACTGAAGAACCTGTCAGCTTTGCTGATATTACATCAGAACAATTAGCTGAAAGTTTACAAGAAAAGTATAAAAAATTTGTGTTCCAGTACAGTGTTGTAATATTATGAAACTTAATAATTACTTTATTAATTCTAGGGAACTTTTGAAGTATGCCAAAAAATTATCTGAAGAAATTCCTGAAAATTCAGAAGAAAATCCAGATCTTTTAGAAATAGATCAGACAGAAAGTGACGAAGTGATTGCTCATGTTGTGCAAGCTAATTTAAATGAAGAATATGATCTAATGCTTAAACGTACTGAAAAAAAATACAATGGTGAATCAAAAGGTTGATAATTTTTTTTAACTCAACCTTTGATACTTTTATTTTTTCTTAGTTGTATTTATTTAATATTTTAAATTTGTAGTAAATATTTCCTTCTCAAATTTCCGAGCTGGAGTAGATGAACCTGAAGAACCTATTAAAAATGACATTGATGATGAAAATAGAGATTTTGATCGTTTTGTGGTAAGAGGAAATTATTTTGACTAACCATATTGAAATTATTGTAAAAAAATTTTATTTTTAGAGTGTTGAAAAAGAATATGCTTCAATTCCTCGTTGTGGATATAAAAAGATAGAAGAAGGAGGTACTTCTCAAATTGTGACAAAGCATGACCCACTTATGAATTCAAGGTTGAATGCATGTAGAGTACTTGAATTTCCTCCAGGGATTCAAACAGGAGACACTGGAGGATTTGATGTTAAACTGAATAATAAAGTGTTCAGCTCACTGCGCCAACACAGCCATGCTCATTGTTCTAGAGAAAGAGCCAAAACACACCAAAAGCCGCAAACAAAAAATCAAGATGCTTCAAAAGTTACTCTTTAAATTATTTTATTTTTATTACAAAGTGTAACTGTTTAGAATGAAAGAAAATTTCTCAAATGAAACTTATTGAAATCTTTTTAGAGTTCAGTTCTTAAAAAAGCATTTCATATACAAAAAGAAAAAAATTTTCGAGAAATAAATTGAATTTTAATAAAAAGACTTTTTTTATTATTATTACAATTTGTGCTTTTATGTTATATCCTACAGTCATTTTTATTTACATAAAGTTTTTATAAAAACTTTAAATGATTTGTACATTACGAAATATTTTTTAAATTCAATACTTATTGCAAGATAAAAAATTTTTACAAAATCATTAATTATAAATTATTTCAATTGTATTATAATGCAAATAATACAAATGCAATTAGCTAGAAACTTTGAAGTAATAAAGTTATTTTCAGAGTTTAGATATTTAAGTATCCAATACAGATTGACTTTAATCAACTGAACAATATTAATTAAAGACTTTTATTTTTGTATTTCTGGCATGAACTTTTTCACAGTCCAAATAATATTCCAGTTCTTTTTCTTATTATGAAAAAAATACTAAGACACTTAAATCTCCAATCAGCTAAGTTCTTTGGTTGGTGGTTTCAGAGGAATTTGTCCATCAAGAAATTGGGCCATTTTATACGCGGCTTTTTCATCATCAGTTAGAGAATTTTCCAAACTATATCCAGTTTCGTCGATAGTTACACTAACTGATAGTCCAATAGCGCCTCCTGAACTTGAAAAGTTTCCAAAAGGACTGGATTGTGATGAAGAGGCTGTACCAAAAGGTGAGGATTTTACAAATGGATTACTTTTGACGTTTGGAGAACAAATTGGAACTCCAAATACAGTTGTGTTAGATTGTTGTTGAGTTCCTCCAAAAGTGTTTGCTCCAAACGGTGACTGCGCGCTTGCTGTTGTAGTAGTCGCAGTTGGACTCCCAAAGACGTTGCTACTAGCAGAGAAAGAAGAACCCTGAGAAAATGGTACGGCTGCAGAACTGCCAAAGACCGAAGCCGTTGATGCTGCTGTGGCAAATCCTGGTTGAGCAGCTGTTTAAAATGAGAAAAAAAATTGTTTGATTATTGTGTCCAAGAATTTTTATTTTCAAAAATTATGAAAAATAAGTACCAGATCCAAAGGGAGCAGTTGCCGTTGAAATAGCCGCTCCAAAAGGAATAGCATTTGGAGTAGTTTCAAAAGAACTCGAAACTGAAGCGGCTGTATTTCCAAAAACGTTGGCACTCGTGCCAGAGCTTGCACTTCCAAATACGTTCGTAGTTGCACTTTGAGTGATACTTCCAAAACTTGATGTTCCGGCATTAGCAGCTCCAAAGACATTGTTTGGCATAGTTGCTGTTGCTGCAGTTCCTCCAGGGGGACCACCAAATACGGGTTGGCTGCCAAAAATTGAGCCGCCTGGTCTCTGCAATTTTCAAATAATATTAACACATACTATAAATAAAAAATTCTTTTTAATTATAACATTTCAACAAAGCCCACATATTATAGATACTAGTAAATTATTTATTTTTTATTTATTAATACGAGCATACAGTAGTCTCAAAGACCATTTAAATTTTATAAATTCATAGATAGGAAACTTGACAAAATCATTAAACCTGTACACTAGATAATAGTAACAAACAAGTTTATACATGTAGCAATCAACTAAAATCATCACTCGTCCATAAACAAATTAGAATTCATGACTCCGCACCGTCTTTAAAGTCAGAAGGCAATAAGTCAACATCCAAGAGAAATAAATTCCATGCCTTCCTCAACCTAATAATGAACAATAAAATTTGAAAGCTTTACACAAATGCCGTTTTACAAGCATATTTACGTAAGTTCAAGACATAAAGTAAATTACTCATTACAAATAATGATTTTGCAGCAAAGAGTATTTTATGAGCTTTAAAACCGCGAATCATATGTAATATTAAAAAGTAATTGTAACAAAAAATAAATGGAGTTTGAATAAAATTAATAAACCACCCATTCTTGATTAAGAAATAAAACCAAAGCCCTCACCGGAGAGGTTCCAAATCCAGTAGAACCTCCAAACACTGGTGCCCCGCCAAAAGCTGTCCCCGCTGTAGTAGATTGACCAAATACCGATCCTGTGCTTGCGTTCGACACTGCTGTTGTAGATGCAGCACCGAAAATAGATGATCCAGGTGCAGATGTACTTCCTCCAAACACGTTTCCTGAAGGAGTCGCACTTCCGAACACCGATGTTTGGGGTTTAAGAAAAGAGCTTGTAGATTGATTATTGCTGGCAGCAAACGTTGTAGTCTGACCAAAAGTTGACTGATTAGATGTCGAAGCACCAAATAGTGAAGTATTTTGACCTAGATTGAAAAACATATTGTAACTCAATGTATTTAAATTTTTTTTAAACTATTAATCCAAAATCTTTGCTTTTTAATTTCACATTTCAACAAGTAGAATTTTTTCTTGACCTCCAGAGTTTTAAAATTTGTATCGATTTCTGATCATGTCTTATTCAATAAATAAATAAATACAATTACAAATAAAAAATCTTACTTTGAGAAGAAAGTCCTCCAAATGTTTGAGTATTCTGTGTTGCCCCAAAAGGGGTACTAGCGCTTTTGTTTGCACCACCAAATATGGAATTTCCTTGGGTGGCAGTACCAAACACTGAAGCATTTCCAAAATTTGATTTACTTCCAAAAACAGAAGCTGTGTTTGTAGGTGTTCTTCCAAATATTGAGGATGATGACTGCTGGTTACTGTATGCATTTGTTGTACCAAAGAGATTGTTAGATGCTCCATAAGTTTTTTGTCCAAAAACAGTATTTATTTGAGAATTGCTACTTAATTGTGATGCTCCAAAAGCATAACTTCCTTTGTTTTTGTCACCAAAACCTGAATTTTCTGTTCCTGAGTTTTGTATGCTTTCCTATTAATTAATTCAGTTTTTTATTTTTAAGTTCAAATTACATATTTTTAAAAAATTTTAGTAAGCTGTTTTTTGAACATGTCATCATGTCAGAATATAATTTTTATTTTCAGATAGCACCTTAAAAACAAAAAATGGTTTAAAGAAATACAATCTATAACTGATATTAGTTGTACTCAGTGCTTTTAAAATTTTTTAACTTTAGTAAAATAATCTAACTAGTACAAATGAATAAAAAAAAATTACCAATAACTGAAACACTTGCGTTGTAGGATTTTTTAAAGCTTCATGTTTGGCTTTCATTTGTTCACACATCTGTTGAAATTGAGCATTCTAAAACATTAAAAATAAAATAAAAACTGTTTATATTGCAATTAAAATAGTTTTGATTAAAGATGGGAAAATCAAGATAGAAAAACATGTATTTTATTTATGTGAGTACTCACAACTTGATCTACTGTATTGTTTTTTTGGGCTTGATACATCTCCCACCTAACTTCTTCAGGGGAAACATCTTCCATTCCTGGTATACATTTTTTTTCTTTGAATGGTCCATAGCAAGAGAGCAACCACTGTCCACCTCTCTCAGCAGCAAGAATTTCTTGAGCAACTAATAACCTGCGTTTTTTTGAAATATTATTTATGAGTACATTCCTTAAATTAATTAGCCAAGATACAAACAAATAAATTTTTTTTAGCAGATTGTATCTATGTGGATAAACTAAATTAAATAAAAAAAATTACAAAACTTACGCAATATTTTTATCTTCGTTAGGTTTGGTTCTGTTATTATTACCTAAAAATCAAAACAATACATTGTTGATATAAATGTATCATCATAACCTTGACATTTTAAATTTGAATTATTTAGAATAAATTAGTTTTAATTTACCAAAAGTGTGCTCAAATTTGCAGTATTGTCCAAATCGGCAATTGCCTTGTAGGAAATATTTGCAAATAACCATTTTTACCGATTAGTTTATAGTTGCAAATAAACTCTACGTTGGGTAAATAAACGCAAATATACCATGACTGACGATAGCTGCAGCACTGAGGGACAAGTGGTTGGTACTGCACACCCCCACACGTGCGAAGTTAGCCGCACATGTCACATGTGCCGCGTTTCCAGTCGACACTGGTCCTGGTGCCGTGTCAGGGGGGTTGAGCTCTACGGGCATGCATCTACGCTGGTACACTGTGCGAGTTGCGACTGTGATCATTGTGCTTTTTTACTAGGTATAAATACTACAGAAGAAAGTAAATAATTATTTTTGAGAAAAAAACTGCCATATTAGTTTATTGTTTTCGAATGTATATTTTTTAATTAGTTCTTAGTGATAGTATAGACTGATAAAGAAACTTCTGTTTGTTGATTGTTTCAAACACGTGGATTTTGTGGTGAATTTTTTGCTGAATTCCGACAATCAAGTAAAAATGGTAATAGTTTTTTTTTATTTTTTAATTTAGGACAAAAATTTTTTTTTCGCATCTCAGCATTTTTCTTCATTAATAACCTTTTATTCTGATATTTTTTAAGTATTTATCTAATTTTTGTAATGAATTTTTCATTTTAATAATGTTTATTATTTGAAGTAAATTTATAGATAATTAACGTTTAACATTTAATCGTGAATCAGCATTGAACTTATTTATTCATTAATTTGATTGATAATTACTAACAAATAAAATAATATTTTAGATTGCCTCAAGTAAACAGAAAAAAAACAAAAAAGGAAAGAAGCTCATTCGAACAGAATCTGAAATAAAAGAAGAACAAACTAGAACTTTGTATATTCGATTACCACATACAATTAAAAATGAAAAAGAAGTGAAAGATCTGTTTGTTGGAGAGCTTAAAGTTAAATTACCTCGACAGTCTTCTCGCAGCTGCCATGTAATATTTCCTAGTGTTGAAGATAAAGTAAAAAATTTAGAAGGTTTAAAAAAACAACTTGTTGATGATAAGCCTGTTTTTGCTTGTCCGCCAAGGCCAATGAAATTGGATAAAAAAAAGAAACCAAAACAAAAGAAAATTAAAATTCCAGAGCCAGTTGAAAAACCTAATGTAGGAAAATAGTAAGTTAAAATTTTCTGCAATTACTATTATAAATTTTTTTTTTTTAAACATATCCAAATCAAACCATACATGGACATATAAATGTTTTTTAAATCTTTGGTCAATATTTAAACATATTATATATTGTTTCAGTCTTTTTATTTCAAAAATAGAACCTGGCACAAAAGCTCCAGAAATTAAAAGTGCCTTTCCTGGAGCAACAACGATAGCTTTGTTAAAAGGACTTAAATTTGGTAAACGGTAGGCACGATGCTTGTATAAATAATTCTTTAATTGGCAATTAATACAATACATAATTCATTTATTGTACTTTTTTTTTTAGACAAGCCAAAGTAAAAATGTCTTCATCAGAGCTTTGTTTACATTATGCTAATAACAAATCGGAATGGCCGGTAATAAGAGGAAAAAAAGTTGAAGTAAGACTTGCAAAAATTAAAAAGTCCAAGAACAAAAAAACAAAGTCTTTAAAAGTGTATGAGGGAGGTGATCAAAAACAAGATTTAGATACAACCCAAGATTCAGAAGAACAAGATGAAGTATCAGAAGGATCTGATGAATCTGAAGAAAGTGATATACCTGAGGATACTGATAAAACTTGTGAGACAGAATCAGAAGATGAGGAGGATTCTGAAGAAAGCAAAGAATGAGGATTTACTCATAATAAACTTTTTGTTAAGTTTTTATAAATCTTTAATCTTACAGTTTTTACATGACTAATAATAAGTTTTTTCTTAAAAAAAGATTTATCACAATTAACTTATTTATTTTCTATCACAGTAGATTTATTTTTGTATTTCATTTTTAGTTTTCTTACTAGTTGATAGAAGAAAAAGTAAAAAAATTCAATGACTGAGATAAAACTGCATCCTAAAAATAAACTAAATACACCTCCTAAAGAAGCTGAAAATAAATAATTTGTATTTAGTTATTAATTTTAATTTAAAATCAAAAGCAAAAATTTGGGTTTATTTTTTGAAGCATCAAGATTTTGATAATCAATTTAAATTGTATTTCAGAGTTCATAGTATGAATGAAGAGAGTAAATTTAAATAGAATTGTTACTTCAGTTTAAAATCAGTAAAAATACATTTGAAAATCTCAACGCATTTAATTGTAAAATATTTGTCCCTCATAAGTATTCATAGTTGCAAAAGAACAATCTTTACTTACACACGAGGTTGATCCAAGATAAAACCAGCTCTCGTCGTTCTAGTACTGCCGCCTGTCCAGCAAATGTAATGTGTAATGCTGTCGAGTTTATATACTTTTGGGCCTGTTCACTGTTGTCATAAAAGTTAATAAATAAACTTCGTCATTTTTACGAATTGAAAATAGCGTTAGAGTTCAATTCTTACAAAAATAATCCCGGTTTGAAAACAGCTGCATCCATGGGCTCCCCGGTAACAAAAACGGTGTACCTGGTGCCCTCGCAGTCCGGTAAACAATTGCATTGGGGATTTTTGCGCAAAGTTAACGAGTAGATTTCTGGGATGATGTCAGCCAAACAAGGTATTTGCGTCAAGTTGCAGTACTCGACATCGTCGGTTTTTTTGGCAAAAAACGGCACGCACTTGCAGTGATTTAGAACAATTAGGTTCCGGCACTCTAGGTAGCAATTTTCCGCGCGAAACCGAAGATTTGGTCTCGATCTCCTAAAAATCGTCATTATTTTTAGAGTCTTAAAGCCTAATTAGGAAAAGTGATATAAAAAAAAAATTTTGAATTATTGAAGATGCAGTTTAGTATGGGTAAACAGTAATAAAGAGTTATAGTTTGTAAACCGGCATTCTCTCTGCTTCACGGGGAGCTTATGAACTTCGTCGCTGCTGGTGAGAAAGGTGCCGTGCAAACCAACGACGGTCTCGTATCCGGCGCTAGCCATGAATTCTACAGCGTTGGGTCCTGGCAGAGTGTACCTCTCGTGGATGATGACCTTGTAACCGTCGCCGTAGGTTATCGAGGCCATACGATCGCTCTCGTTGAAGGGCTTCAGCAGTACCGATAGTACGTAGCGAGAGCCGAAATTTATACTGTAAATGTTATTTTCTGATACCGCTTCGTTTCTGCAAACAATTACAAAAAGCAAAACAATTGCTTAAATTTTATTCGAGGTTTCGTTAAACTTGAAGATAAGAAAAGAGTACTTTGACGGCCTCAAGGCCTTGTGTATGGCGTTGTTGAAGGAGCAGCAGACTCCAAAGGACGTGATTGTAGGGGTGAAAAGTTCGTCGCAAAGCTTGGTTTTGCCCTCAAAGACGCAGGTTGCCAGAAGATCCGAACAGTTTGGAGACAATCGCTCGAGCAACTCGATCAACCCAATCCCGTTTGCGTCGAGAATACGCTGGAGCTTTCCCAACGCCTCTGGCTGTTCATTTGAGGGATAAACCATTTCGTTGAGGAAGAGTAGTCCTCGGTCGAAGTCAGATAAACTCAAACCCGCCGGTATGATTCTGTGTATTAAAAGTTCAAAGTCTTTCTCTGATTATTGTAAAAAAAAAAAAAAAAAAAAAAACTTACAACTGTTTTTGTTTGTTAAGATAAGGAAATAAACGCTTGACCGAGACCAAGTATCCTTGACAGAGAGTGACAGCTGGAAAAGCGAGCTTTAGCGATGGGTACTGGTTCGTAACGACGGTCGTTCGCATGTTGGCCGATTCGTGTCTTTGGTAAAATTTATTCGCCAACTCACCAGCCGCGAATATTGAGGTGATCACGACAATCAGCCAAATGAGTCTGTTTGATCATAATTGTTAGTAATTTAATTCATAATGACAATGGGACTAATAAAAAAAACTTGAAGCAAGAGTTTCCGAATGAGACAAATTTAGTTTTTATAAATTGAATTAGAATAGTAAGTTTCTGCATTATTATAAGCTAAAAAATAGCTAGAACACTGATCATATATTAACTCGCCATGCCAGCTATGACTTTTTTTTCGCAAAGTCATTGCAGTGTTTAAAAAACCGAGTTTCAATGGTTCAAGCTCAGAAGCGTGATATAAAATTGAAATTTTTCACATTGTAATAAAGCCTCTATAATTTTTTAAGTTATGATGAAAATTGATATCTTATTAAAAACAATTGAAGAGCTTTAAATTTTTTTACTTGTATCTCAACGATTTTTTTGCACAAATTCACACGCGTTTGAAAAAAGCGTCTTCTTGTAATTTTTTGAAAAAACTCCGAAAACGAAGAAAAGTGGCAACTACCGATTGAATGATTTAGTGATGAGGTCTTAATCGGACTGACGCGCGGCAATGCCGGGAAGATGACTAAACTTGATCATTTAGAGGAAATAAAAGTCGTAACAACCGACGCCTCTCCAAAATTAAAATAAAACCCTCGACAAAAAGCTTAAACAAAAAACCTTGATTTTTTTTATTCGTTCCTCTAAAAATTTTTTTCAATTCCGCAAGTGCAAAATAACTTTAGTACCTTGTGACGTACTCGTTTTCAAATATTTTGCACTTTTGGATTAATTAAAAATCAATTAAATTTTTCTTGCTTTCTGAATCTTACTAGATTAATTGAATTAAGTTATTATTGGACTACTTTATGCCAGACAATTTTAAATTACCAGTTCATTTTTTACTTTTTTCTATGTAACTGCGAGTCACACGGCAGTGATATAGAATACTGAATTTTTTAAAAGACCTTATCTATTTGATTGTTAATAAATTTGTTCTTTACAGGTAAAGACTAATTTGCTGAAAGATAATTACTCATATTGAATGTAAAAATAATAATTTTTTTTTTATTTTTTTATTTATTTTTTTTTTATAGACTATAATAGAGAACTTTTTTCATAAACTGATTAAATAATAATAATTTTCTTGAGGTAACTTAAGAATACCCTTTGAAATAAAAATTATTGAAAAACTTCATTGTATTACGGGAAAACTTTCATTAAATCAACTTTATAGTAGCATAATTTTTTTAAATACACATAGTTGACATTCACTCTAGTTGTTTACCCGCCAACATAGAGTGACCCAAATAAATTAGTTATCACAACTCAAACCTTTCAATGGTTGTTTTCGCCTGAATAGTGTACTTGATCCCGTGCAGTGTCGACTCGGTGGCAAATTCCCGATAAACCAGCACCAGGGCGTTCCAGATTTTCGTCCTTGGAATCACGCCGACCGCAACGTCATTTTGGTCCTCGTTTACCTCCATTCTAGAGTACTGAAGATTCAACCCAGTTCCCACTCAATCATTTCACCCTTATAGACACGCATCACGATATAAATTTTTTAAACAAAAGAAAAATAAATGTGTTGTTAGCAGGATGAGAACAGCTTTCCCGAAGGTGCGGAAAAGACTCGTGGCTACTTTCAACTTCTATATATATTCTCCAGCGTAGGCCGTTGTTTATCTTGATACTTGAATTTTTAATGCCAACACGCATCATATTCGGTCGAAGTATGAAAGATCGCTATCGCCGCGAGTGTCCTGATGGCTGCGAGTTTAATTTTCTGTGTGCTACATACTAAATTAGATTGAATCGCACATATGCAAAGCATGCACTTCGATTTTTATACCTTTCCTCTGAGTTTAAAAATTCAACGTTTTCATCAGGCAAATATAGATTTTATAAGAATCATTGGAGCGATGAGCATTAAAAGAGTTATTTTCGTCCTTTTTTAACCAATTAATCAATTAATTAAATTTTACAGATTCAGCTATAGATGGATTTCAGAAGTGTGGAGACCCAATCAACTCAGTTCTTTAATGAAGAGCCACCGAAATATTTCTTTCATTAAGAATTTTGCAAAAATGAGCAAAAGTCGAAATCTTGATTCTCACAAGTTTATTTATAACTTAGTATATAAATTTTGTAATTTTTACATTTTTTAATTACCTTAAAATTGAAGACCTTAAGCTTTTATTAAACGAGTTTTTGGATAAAAATTGTATATAAAATTTAAAAAAGGACAAATGGAAACAAAAATTTTGAACTAGGTAAATGTATGTACTTCGATTTAAAATTTTAAAAGTAATTAGTATCATTGTGTTGAAATAAAGGTAATAATATAAAACTTAATTTTCTTTTCATTTTGTATCATTTAAAAAGTTTTCATTTTTTTATGAAGAGTGCTGCCTACCGCGCGGAGAGCGCCGCCTAACGTTGTATTACGGGTGCGTGGAAAAAGTTCCTGACGAAATACGCTTTCAATAATGATTTAATCATTACCAAAAAAATCTCAAAAAATAGTTAAAATTATTCTACACTTGCCTTACTATCTGGTTTTCCCGAAAAAATTTTCTAAATGCTTGAAAACAATGATTGAAAATCTCGATAAAATCGGCGTCTGCTGCGCATGTTAATGCCGATGACAAAGAATTACTTACTGCGAATTATTCCTTCACTTGATGAAAAATCCAGATAGTAAGGCACTTGTAGGCTGAAATAACGAATTTTTTGGTATTTTTTTCGTAACAATTGGTGGATTCTAGCGGCCACAGTTAGTCAGGAACTATTTCAGCCGGCTGGTTGTTCTGATTTTAGTCTTTCGGGATAAAACAGAGCGGATATCTAGTTTGTACGCTCGACGCTAGATAGCGTTGATGCAAGAATGCAGGGACGTATTTTTTCAAAAGACTAGTGCCACTCAGCGCGCCAAAGCGCGCATAGGAAAAAAACAATAATTGTAACCTCAAAAGGCACTTTTCGAATATTTTAAAAACTTGTCCACCAATCAACTCACGAATAATAAAATCTTACATTGAAAATCTCACCAAAATGGCGATAGCTCTTTTTTATAAAGGGAATAGTATATTATTCCCTAAGGGAAATATACTATTTTTCGTCCTTCTAACCGAAAACAAGGGGCAAAGTTCCGATTTTGAGGTTAGAGGGACGAAAATGGGGCCCTCGCCCCTCGCCCGTATCTCGAGCTTCGGGTTTTGTGTGATTTTGCATGATATGGCCAGATATGGCCAGCCGAGCTCGGCCGGCTACATCATGTACAAATCGCAGAACATTATTTTAAAATACATTATTTATGAAAATTATTATTATTATTATTTACCGGTAAAAAAGTAATAACAAAAAAAGCAGTAAAATTAAAACACTATTTTAAGGTGGTTTTCTACCAGAGCTAGTCAAGTTAAAGACCAAAAAAAAATTATTACACCAAATTACTAACAATTGGTTATTAAAATTTATTTTTTAACTTTTTATGGCTTCTGAAATTATTTTCTACCAAAAAAAACATTGACAATCACAACAAAACGTTTTTTTAAACTTTTAACCTCACCTTTGAATACCACAGTTTTGGAGGTTACTCACGTGAAAATTATTTTTCTAAAATGATTGTAAAATTTGAAAAGGTCAATTTTTTGAAGTTTCAAGAAATGAATTCTTTGATAGTGAAACTATATGTATGTTGTTTTTCTAAAGGATCTCTATTGTAAGAAGACAAATATCAATAATTTAGTACACTTTTTCATCGTAGCGGTCATACGCGTAATGAAAAAAATTCAATCTTTAACTTGCTGTAACTTTTAAACTATATGGTCAATTTTGATCAGACTTCGTAGAAATGTTTATTAATATCTAACAAACACCTCCAGAAAATTTGAGCTGATTCTCTATTGTCATGCATTTGGTAGAAAACCACCTTAATTACATTAAATAAAATTAAAAACAAACAACAAATTAAATTTATCAACCTACTTGTTTTAAATTTATTGATTTATTTGTAACTATAAATTCAAGTTACTATAATTGAGCAAATTTCAAATAATAATGAGTACAATAGAAATAAGTAGGTTTTGAGTGGAAAAAAAAGTAAACAAACAATTTTATCAAGTTACATGCTTGCTTTAAATTTATTGAAGCACGTTTAGCAAAAAATGAAAATTACTAATTCTACTAATTTAAATTAATAATGAGTCTTGCTAAAATTTAAATAAATATATAATGGATATTTTAAAACATGGTTAAATTTCATGCTAAACTTGTAAAATTCAATCAAAATGAGAAAAAAAAAAAAAATTGAGTGACCCCTTGATTTTTTTTAGAGAAAAAATGTTTCAGCCAAGCTGACACATAATTAATTATGTGTCAGGTATTAGTTAAGACCTGACCGTCTGGACATTTTGGCATTATCCGGACGGTAAGGATAAAACATGACATTTGAAAATAAAAAACTTGAGTTCCAACAAAAAATCAAGTCCCGAAAGAAGCGCGATGGGTTATTTTGGATGATTTCTTTAGGATGGGTTATTTTGGAAGAGAAAGCTAGGAAAAGTATTTATTGATGAGTTATTTTTAAAATATTTAAAAAATGGGTTATTATGATTTTTTTGAATACGTGGCAGGATTGCGCGTGATTTGCGCTGATAGAGCGATGAATATTACTTTACAAATTTTTCACGTGGTAGAAAACAGCGGTATGTATAGTTGAGCAGCAATTACGAGGGGCGGAGCCTAGCTTGAATCCACCATTTATATCTGATGCGTAGTAATGAACACAATTTTTCATGATAGAACTAAAAATGATTTTTCCAACCACCGTGGAGCAACCCATGTTTTTTTTTTTTCTTTTTCCTGTTTTTAAATTTTTTTTTTTTGGTGCTATAAATTTTAATGTTCATAGAATTAATTTATTAGATATGACTTCCTAATATATAAAAATATAAATTACTAAAAACTAATATATAGAAATAACTAAACATTTTGCAATTGCCGGGCTTCCGTTCGTCTCTTTCTAAAAATTTATTTCCCGCGCGTTCTCTCGCGAGGCGATTTCGCGGCCGAACTTCGCGTGTGTGAAGTGCGCGCGCACGTGCTATATTAAAACTATAAACACCCGAATCCAGATTCTTTTTCCAATGATTCTTCAGCTCTCTCATATTATACTTAGGTAATTTGAAGCAGAAACAGTTTTTGACACATTAACAAAATGATTTCATAGTGATAATCAGTTTAGATAATTACTCGAGAGTAATTAAACGACCACATAAGTAAAAGGTAAGATAAAAAAACATAATGATCAGGTTTTTTTATTTATGAAACATCTGTTGCGTCATTAAAACTCTGGGTCCTCTCACGCCACCAAATCACTACACTGGGCCAAAACAGCATATGTCCCTTTGTCTGCAAATAAGAGTCATGAGACAATCTCAAACTTTTTTTTCTTTTCAACACTTGAGTTTTTTTTTCCTCCAAATTTGTGATGGTTTTTAACAAAATTTTTTTCATGCATTTAGTTTGGTCGTTGTTTTGTTTTTGTGCACTTGCTGATATATAAGTACTTGCTACTTGCACACTGATCGTTTGTCAATACACCCAGCCAAAAACGTTATCCCTCACGATAAAATGGAGGATCAAATTAACGAAGGGCTATGTAATATTATGCACAGATTATGGGCTTTCAGTGGTAAGTTAATTTTATTTACTAGTTAAACTCAAATTAGTAGCTCTAAAAACTTGATAATTAAAAAATTTATTTTTTTTTATAAATTTAAATTTTGAGGTATTTAGTTTGTATTATTATAAACTATTATAAACTAAAAATATTATCTGTCTAAAAATTTCAAAAAAAACTAAGTTTTTATTTTTATTATTCAGAATACTCAGATAACTATGGAGTTGAAAATTCTGTGGATGATATCAAACCTTACACTGTTGATAATGTACCAATAAGAAAATTGTTTATTGGGAATATAGCACAAAGAGTAATGTCAATATTTTTGCAAAGAAAAAAGTTTTATTTATTTATTTTTTGTTTTGAGTTATAAGCCTTTTCTCTTTTTTTTCAGACAAACCACAAAGATCTTGAAAAACTATTTTCCAGTTACGGAAAGTTAGATAGCTGTTATCTAAAAAGAAATAGTGGAAAAAGCAATTATGCATTTATAACTTTTAACAATATAGATGATGCTTTAAAGTAATAAATGATTTTTAACTAAATTATATCTGCTTTTTTTTAGGTAAAATGAAATATTTACTAAACATTCAATAATAATTTTTAGAGCAACTAAAGATGGTCATAGCAAAAAAATCAGTCTTCACAATAGGGATTTAAGAGTTTTACCAGCTGATTCTTGGCATCAACCAGACAGTATTGAAAATCAAATTAAAAAAACCCAAAAATCTTCAGATTCTTTTAAAGAAATATCTACTGAGTATTTATTGAATGAAGATGCAGAAATACACAAGTTAAATGATGACTGTTTGATGCACATATTCTCCTTTCTTCCTGTTATAGATAAAGTGAAAATTGAAAGAGGTGACTGTTATAAAGTACTTTTTTTATTCAAATAAAAGTTAAAATAAATAATAAATATTACTCAATTATTCCTTTAAATAAAATTCATTTATTATATTCAGTTTGCAGGAGGTGGCGTATTGTTAGTTTTGAATCTTGGAGATCATTTAAGAAATTAGATTTACTACAAGTAACATGGGGATTTAAAGTTTCCAAAAATGGTCCTAAAGAAGTTGACACACCAACTCTACGTAAAGTTTTGCAACGTTGCGGCCCCTTTCTTACACATATCAATTTTTCAATGTTTGCTGAAAAATTAAGCAGCAGCACTTTGAGTGTGGTTGGAAAGTATTGTCCAAACCTACAATATATTGATATCACTGAACTCAATGTATCCCCAGCAGGAATCAAATCATTGACAAACAATTGCAGTAATATTGTAGAATTTAATTTAGGGCATTGTACAGGCACTTGTGATAATGATTTGTCTCAGTTGTTTATAAAAAACAAAAAACTTAGACATCTCAAAATTGTCAGAAATTCTATAAATGGTAAATGTTTTTTAAATTTGCCAACTGAATCTATTGAATCAATTGTTTTGAGCGAATGTACAAATGTCTCTCCGTGCCATTTTTCCAATGTAAGTTAAAGTCAATAAGACCTATTTTCATTAATTTTATCATATTTATTAGAGTTATAATAATAAAATTTATAATTTTATTATATATTTTTTTATTTTTTTCAGGCTATTCAAACATTGAAAAAATTACACAAATTAGAAGTTGAGAAATGTATAACTTTTAATGACCAGGCTGTAAGAGCAATTGGATTATGCTCAGATAGTTTGAAAATACTACACTTTTCCAGCTATTATCCAATGACCAGTCCAAATGCTATGTTGAGTTTAGCAGAATTAGTTAACCTTGAAACTCTGAATGTTGCTGAAAATCAGTCAGTTCAAGATGAATTTTTACTTGCTTTAGGTGCAAAATGCAGACTTTTAAAAAGTGTGGATGTCAGTTGTAAGTGATATTTATTAATTTAACTTAATAATTCTAACCTAAGTTAGAAAATATATTATTACAAACAGTTTTCAAATATCTCGCGCTATATTAGGATAATTTTAAATTAAAGAAATAAATTTTTATTCATTTTTTTTTTAAACTCGTGGATCGCAAGTAATAATTTGAGTAAAGAACGTCGGGGGCTCCCTGCGCAATCGGCGTAACAAGTAACTTAACCGTTCTTTCAGCTTTAAAGGAAATCGATGTTAAAAAGTGCGTATATCACTACAATGACAGAGGGCCACCACGTCAAACTTAGTCCCGCGATGAATTTTGAATTCAAAACTAACAATCAGTTGTAAGGGATTGTAATGAAAAAATTGCAGAGCATGAATTTTATTTGAGTTAATTTATCTTGCTCGTGTATGAGTAAAAAAGCAATTTTTCACCCATTTTCAACTTAATCGAAATAAATCTATTAACAATTAAATTTATTCTGATTTAATTTTTTTTTGAAAAATTTTAATGACTGCTGAATTGCTTTGGCTAAAAAAATATTTAATTTTTAAGTGTAAAAAAATTATTACAGCTTGTGATTCAATAACAAACAAGGGTCTTGTGGGAATAACTTCCCTACCATACCTTCAACAATTGCACATAAACTACCTTGGAAATATAACGGACGAAGTGTTGACGGACATGCCAAAGCTTCAAAATTTAGAGTGTAAAGGATGTCCAAATCTTAAAAATCCTGGTCTTTGCTCTCTTATCGAAGAGTCCCCCGAGCTAATGCATCTTGATCTCTCTGGCTGTAATAATTTATCCAATCCTGTCGTCGAGACAGCTTACAAAGCAACAAAGAATCGCACCAATAATGTTATCCTCAAGATGTTTGTGGGTGGTGCAGGAATCGACGTCGATGAGATTAGAAATAAGGAAGTCTCGCCTTTTCTAAATGTCCTTAATGTCGACTTGTCCGAAGCATATTTACGTCCAGACTTTGATCACAACGATTCGAACTTTTTTGTGGACGAACTTTTCATGGACGATCTCGATGAAATTGACGATTCGTTCTTTGATTCAGATGATGTGGATGACATGTACGACTATTATAATTACTTCCGACATAGAGATGATATGAGTGATGAAGATGATGATTTGTTTTTATTTTGAAAAGCGTAAGAAGAATTGAGTTTCGTTTGTTTTTTTTTTTTTTTTTTTCAAAAGTGAAAACTTTAAAAGTAAAATACTTTTGACATGATGTTGTTTTTTTCTGGTTAACTGTGTGTTAAGCCATTGTACTAACAATTTGGTGAACACTAGTAGGTGTTGAGCGTAAGACTTGTATTATTAATAAGTATTTGATAACTAAAAAGTAATCTTTTTTGGCCTACATCCTTTTTTTTGGATAAACTTTTATTTAATTTTTCTGTTTCGAAAAGAATTTCATTCAAAAGTAAATATTATTTAAAATTTTTTCTATAAATTATATTATACATAACGCACAATCGTAAAATAATCGAACAAATTGATGAAAAAATCGAATTACATTCAATTTATCAATAGTACGTTATATTTGTAAAGCATAATAATCTTAAAAAAAAAAAAAAAAAAAGATTTACAAGACTTTTTTTACGAAATTTTTCTATTAAGGGACCTAACTGCAAAACTATAGTCTCCGTCAAATAAAAAAAATAATAAAAGTTTTGTTTGGAACCATGAACATACTTTTTAAGTATTTATATTATAAACCTAAATGTGTAAAATATATATATATATATAAATATTAAACGTTACTTTAAAAATTATAAATTAACAGTAGTCATTACACTCAAACTTAAAATTGATTTTATTTTTATATGAATTTATTTTTACGAAGATTATTATACATTTTTTATGTAAATATATAACCCAACTATATGTCAATAATTTTTTTTTTTTTCTACATTCATAAGAGTTAATAAAGTGTGAATAAAATGCTGGCGTATTATACATAAATATTGTAATAAACCTTTTTTTAATGCAATGCAATATGTTTTTTAATTTTTAATTTCTCTAATTTCAGTGTATTACATACTTTAAGCAGTTATATCTTTTGAATCATAATTTCTTTAATATTTAAAATAAGTAAGAACACGTAATAGATGGTTTGTCACATTACACCACGTATTTCTTCAAACAAAAATAAATTTTTCTGGCAGTACCTTTGACAGAAATTATTAGCGCTTAGGGGAAAATACAGTTTAATTGCCCCTAAGCGGTAATAAATGTCCTGGTTGCACCTACTCAATATAGTATTTTTTCGGTCACCTAGTAAATCGTGCATTTCAAATATCGGAAAACAGTCCAAATAACGGAAAAAATATTTGGTCTACAAATAGACCATATATACACCTGTTATTTGGTCAGAAAACAGGACGAATAACGCACCGATAATTGGTTGGTGACCGAAAAATACAATATGTTACTCAATTAGTGTGTCTATTTACACCGATAAAGTTATTGATACTCGAGGCGTAAGCCGAAAGCAACAGAAACTCGAGATTTAAGTGTATAACTTTGAACAACAGTATCATATAATAATTAGGTACATTGAGAAAAATGCTGCCGTAAATGTATCTGCGGAGTAGCGTGGTGAAAAGAAATTAAGATGTAAAAGTGTCACCTCTGCGTATTTTACACGTCAAAAAGCACTTACTACATAGTCCAGTTGAATAATGATATGTTGCTCAATCAGTTTTACATTTACATCTCAACTTGGTTAACACTTGAGGCGTAAAATAAGCGCGCGGCGCGCTAATCGAGTAATATAATAAGCATCACAAAATATTATATGGGAAATTCTCAAAAACTTTTAAACTCGGTAAAAATTCGGAAAAGTATAGTAAAAATTGGAGCACTCTTTTGAAATTTTGACAGCTATTTGTTATTGTAATTTCTAACTCGATCCAATAATAAAAAATTTATTTTTTAGTTCGCAGGCGAAGTTATTGCAAAATGAAACTATCATGAACGTTCTGGCTCCGTGATCAAGAACTCTTTTTTCAATTTCAATGATTTTTTTCACATAACCTAAGGCTTTAAATAAAAAATATCTAAGGACACTTTTAATTTTGTTTTTCCTGAAAAATATGAAACCATTTTTTACAGAGAAAAATTGTGAAATTTTTGAAATTGTTTAAACAATTTTTTCCCCATGTTTACCTTACTATTTTGATAAAAAACTATAATGGAATGTCTTTATCTTCTTTTTTCCCTCTGGATCGGTTGCCGTCATCATTTTTTGAATTTTTTTATGAATTGTTTATTGATAATTTCATTTTGCAATAACTTCGCCTGCGAACTTTGCAACAAACTTTCCTCGCGGATCAGCGTTAGAAATAACGATAAGAAAATGTGGTCAAAATTTCAGAGGTGTGCTTCAATAAGAACTATGTTTTTCTGAATACTTGTATATTTTAAAAGTTTTTGAGAATTCCCCATATAGGTGCTTTGATTTGGCTTTATTATCTACATAAAGAAACAATGAAAAAAAATTTAATCTCTTTATTTTTATTTTACAAATTAAATTTTAACCAAACAAAATATTCATGTAATACAAAATTTTATAAGCTATTTTTTTAAACACTTGATATTACTTGTGTTAGTTGTATCATCAATATAATTTGTAAACAAAAAACAGGAAATAGTTGTTTGCAATCGCACATTTTTTAATTAGCCGCTGAGCACTTTTAAGAATGCTCTGATTTTTCAAATCTTTCAAAGTAGGCCAGATTTTGTTTTTCCCTTTTTGAGAGAGTAAGTATATAAGTGCGAATATCTCAACAACCGCAATCAGTGCATATTTTTAGGGATGCCGCCCCCTTAAAAATATCAGTCTAAAATTCGAATCTTTATCAGAGAATTCAACGATCTTAATGAAACAATGTGAGAGTTTATTTGAGAAAAAAAATTTATTTATTTGGACATTAGAATCTATAATTATCTATAAGTTCTGATGCACTACAAGTATCACTTAAAGTAAACTTGCCATATTAAAATATTACACTTTCACTTTTATTTTTTCAAGAAAGAAATAAATTTTATCTGTAGTTTATATGAACAATTAAAACAATTTACACAATCTGTTTACAAAGCTTTAAGTACAAGAAAGTGCTTGGTTTTTAATAAGTGCTAAAATTTAGTTTGTTAAATTAGAAAATTTTTCTTCAAAACAAATTCTATTTGATTAATTTTGAAAGAAACTAATATCAAATAACTCAAATAAAAAAAATAAATTTTAATTTTTATAGATTAAATTTTTTTTTTTTGTTCATGTATATATCCAACTTGTATCATTTTTAAGTTACTGATTGTATCTTTATCATTAAATGTTATTGTATTTAGCTGAAATCTTGGGATTTGGATACAAACAACTTTTAGGGTAAAAAGGTCTCTTTTTTTTTTTCTTCTTTTTTTTGTGAAAAGTTTTGAAAAATCAGTTCTTGTTTGTATATCAATTGAAAACAATTGCAAAGTTCTTATTTAAAAATTTTCAATTGTTCTTATACAATGTATCTTTTTTTGAAATATTTGTGGTAAAATCTCTTAAACCTTTTTTTTTTTTTTTTTTTTTTCAATGGATTATAAGTCATAAAATATTGTTTGACATAAAGTTGTCCAAAATTAGTAATAGTTTCTCTTTAAGTTATAAACCTATTATATCGTTTTCTCCAAATTTATTGCGCAAGATGAATATGCATGATTTCAATATATGAAATTATAGACATACTGCAGTAAATGAAAACGACAATTTTTTGAAAACTTGTGCTTTAATTGATTTTGTTTTATATTTTTTCAAAATATTTCTGTGAAGCTTTTTTAGGCATGAGAATAATTAGTAATATTTTTTCACAAAATGTTTATCTTTAATCAAGTTTTTGAAATTTCCTTGGAAATCACAGGAAAAAATTATTAAAAATGGAAAAAAACTTAATAATCAAAATTTATTATTTTTTTAAATCCAACTATCCAAAATTTAAAAAAATTTGATTTAATCATTAATTCATTAATTAATATATGTATAAATTTATTTTATTTAATTAAAAACTGTAGAGCTTAACAATATCGAAAAACTTTCCTTCGCCAGCGATTTATACATTATTAAGGATAAATATTTTACTTTTAACCTTTAATGACATTTAGAACACTGCCTTTAACTTACAGAGTAAAAGTCAACTAGTAGTTGATCTTTTGGATAAATTTGTAATGCATTTTAACATGTGCATAAACAATGGCAAAATAACATGTGAAATAATTATAAAGAGTCAGACTCTTTAATACTTTATGCAAAACTGTGTAGCACAATATTAGTTTATTCAGAAGATCAGTCAAGAGTCTACTATTTCAATCTATTTTATACACAAAGATTTATTTCATTTTTTTTTATTTATTTATTTTTTTTTTATCTGATTATAAAGTACTCAAGAAATCGATGCTAAAAAAAAAAATTCAAAAAATACACATATTTACATAATTTCTTACAATCATAGAAGTTTACATATTTGAATATTATACGTCTAGTTTATTATTGATACAATTGCAAAAAAAAAGATTTTTAACATGAAATATGTTAAACTAATTTACACGCGCAAAACATTTTTTTTCGAACTGCATACTGTATATAATCACTAGTCATGAATTTTTCAAACATTAAATTCAAGCAGTATTCTCACATTTGTTAATGTAACAGTTTTTGATGATTTTTAGTCTACTTAACTTGGCAGAAGTTTATCGAACATGCTACAAAACGTACGATTCTCATAGATGCTGTACATATTTATGAAAGATATCGTTTTATGCGTGAAGTTCGGCAATTCGAGCCTACGACTTTAAGTTCAAAGTTTTTTTGTTTTAATAATGGTGGTTTTATTTTTAATTTAATAAAATTGAAATAGTTATATTATAAAATTCAAGCTGATCATTTGTTGAAATAATTCAGTTGTAATTTCATTTTTTACATGGATAGTGTTCAGTCCTTTGTTGTTTCATAAACTGATTTATCAAGAAAGAAATTTAGAACTGCATTTAGTAATCAAAGAAAAAGAAGATAGCTTCATAACTTTTCTTGATCAAGTTTATTTTATCTGAGTTTTGAAGCTTATATTACACAGCATTCAGGTACTAATCTCACAAATATGAATGCTTTTTTAAATTCATTTCAGGTCCTTTAAGTAATAATTACTTTTTATTTTTAACAGATTTTTTTTAATGTCTCGTAATGTTTATTAGTTAGCAGATCTTACTTTTGCTTCAAGGGATTTATTCATTATTATTTTATTATTTAATGCTTACAACAACATTTTAAAAATAGTACAGAATAATTCATCTTACATACTTTAAAATCAAAATACTTTAAAATAATTTTTCATTTGTTTAATTTAAAGTAACCAAAATTTAGTGGCGAACTAGGGTTGTTTCACTTGTAGGTGAAAATGAAATAGAACGGGCACTTTACGAGTTATATTAATTATCAATTTTGGAATTTACTTCAGAAGTTTTTATCTACGACTTAATCTACGTACTTTTAAAATTCTTATAATTACAATATATTTTATGTACACAAATAATAAACGGATAAGACATATACCAATGCATTCGGTGACTGCATCTTACATCGTTATCACAAAAATTGACGTATTATTAAAAAAATTCCATCTCTTGATTTAGGCATACTAAAAAATTATAAATAATTGTTTGTTTTAAATTGATAATTATAAAATTCATCATCTCTTAGGATTAAAAAAAAACAATGTTGAAAACAGTCGCCACCGTTTGTATAGCGTAAGGAACTAAAGGCAAAACTTAATATTGGCTCATGAGTACTGAACGTGAATGCAAGTGGTCAAGTATGTAAGAGTAACATTTATTCAGGATTGTACGTTCGCCAAACGTGTCCTGTAAAAAATGGATAATTTTTACGATTTTATTTTTTATTTGATAAATTTCAACGATTTCAAAATTTTGTAAATAATTTATCGGACATAAATATGAATAAAACTTACGGAGTTGTCGGCTGTATTTCCATTGTTCGACAAACCCAACCAGCAATGTCTACGTTTTCTGATTCGGCTTTCTTTATCCACTCGTGGTTCTGTTCCATGAAAAAAAAATATATTTATATATTTTTCGATTTATTTACTAATTAAAAAACTCGATTTTACTGACATAAGCTATCGCCATGTAATATTCCGATTACAAATATAATATTATGATAACTGGTCTCTAAACTCATCAATCAAATATAAAAAAATGAGAAAGAAAAAAACAAATCAAAGTATAATTACCATGAGAGTTTTGAGATCCGCGCGTTCTGCTGGGTTCTTTTTTAAACATCGATTTACAAAGTCTGTGAAAGCTTCGCTAAATATTCCAGGTGGCAGTTTTGGTGGTGGTTCATTCACTATGTAATCTAGTAATTCAAATATTGCCATGGGTTTCGGACTACCTGGATCTATAAAAAAAATCATTAATAATATATATTTTTATTGATATTTTATATACGACTTCTGCGTGTTATAGTACAATCATGTTAAAAATTAGACAGCTGGAGTTGTTAACTAATTATGAAATAGTTATTAAATTTAAGCATTTGACAAAATGTAAATACACAGGACATTCCACTTTTTGACTAAAAAATAAGATAAGTTAAATTTCAAAAAGATTTCGATGAATTTTTCTAAGTTTTGAGAAGATTCTTTATTTTGTTTAATTTTGATAATTTTTGCCATTTTCGAAATCCAATATTTTGTTTATAATCAAAAAAAAAAAAAAAAAATCTTTCTACTAAGGCCTAGAAAAATTCATTATTAATCGCTAGTCTACTTGAATTTTTATTCAGAAACAATGTTGATAACTGAAAAACAACTTTTTTAAAGGAAATCCTCTGACATTGGCTTGACTGCTAATATTTTTTAACAAAACTTTTACAGAATGTTCTCGAAAAATTACTTAATAATGCAAAAAGTTTAAAGATAAAATTCAATTGTTACTTTGCAAAAAACCTTCAAACATAAATCGTCGTCCAGAAAATAAGTAAAAAAAGTACCTCTTTAAATCATGCAAATGAAAAGTTACTATAAATATATAAAATAAAAATTCATAATTATTTATTTTAGTATTTGGAAAGATGGAAGTTACAGGACAGTTTGAGTTAGCTCATCATCGTGAAAAAGTTTACACATCACGGTAAACATTTATGAAAGTTTCAACTTAAGCACTCTTTATTGAATTTCTTAATTAAATTTTAATCACAAGTTTAAATTTCAAAATTAAATAAATTGCGTTTTTAATAATAAAGTTTTTAAAAAATTTTTCGCCCTTCTAAACACAAAATCGGAACTTCACCCCTTGTTTTCGGTTAGAAGGACGAAAAATAGTAAGTATATTTTCCTTGTGCCAGAGGGTTCGATTTGGCCTCCTCGTTGCAACCCTCGCCTTCAGAACGGGTCGCAAACCTCTCGAAGGCCAAATCGAACCTTCTCGCCCGCGGGAATAATAATAATATACTATTTATATGAGACATATTGGATAAGTTTCATTAAAAAAAATCAACGCAAAAAAATAGCGATTCAATTCATTCCAACGTAAAAAATTAAAAAAAAAATTTTCTAATAATAAAAACAAGTTCAATTTAAATCCTATGGTATGCAATGACACAGCTCTTTCTAGTTAATATGATTCAAACTGCGTTCAAGAAAATTTATAAACATCAAAAATACACAGACAAATATTATGTGATACATTACCCCCGTGGCTCTCATATTCAAATCGTCCAGCAGAAGGATTTTTGCCTTAAGAGGGTTAAAATAATGTAATGAAAAATGAACACACTTTCATTTTGTAAGTTTGATACACAGTATTAAATACTTTAAAAAAAAAAAAAAAGATTAGCAATTGTTGGTGCATAAATTAATGAATACTTTGTGGTTAAAACTGTATTTAAAAGTATCGCTGATAAGTGATTTTCTAACGTTTATTTTTGATATCATATTGGTATATATTTTTATTGTAATCTTGCACGGATAAATTATTCAAAATCGTAAAAATTTGTATAACTTAAAATACTTTGTAATGAGAAAAACTAGCTTTGAAAATATAATCCTTCTACATTTATTTTACACTAACTTTATAATTTTCCATCGCTTCATTCAGTGTAGTCAAGAAAAAAGGCATGGGAAAATTATATTAAAATTATTTTTTATTTCAGTTTTTGTGTGGCTTTTAAAATTTGGAATTATTTTCCTCCTCGAGCTCATATTTTTGCACAGTCGAGGTCCCTTTTCAGATTTCGTTTAAATAAAAATTATTTGTACTTACTGTGTGAAGGTGACAATGCATTTGGCGTCCCGGTATTATTCGTACCGGTCGCATTTTCAGTAGTTCCTACTCTAGGCTGTGTACCGAAAATCGCAGCTATCATTTTTTCGTCAGGAGGTGGTATCGGGTACATGCCAATCGCCATTTCTACCAAAGAAAGACCTAATGACCAAATGTCGCTTTGAACTGAATAATGAGTGCCCTGTAGCCTTTCCGGCTGAAGTTTGAAAAAATTTAGTTTAAATATCATACGACACAATCAGATGTAAAATAAGTTAATACATAATAAAAATATTAACTCACCGACATATAACTTCTGGTACCAACGAAAGAATTAGCCATCGAATCAATTAATTGCCCCGATACTCCGAAATCACAAATTTTTATCTCTCCAGCACTATTAACTAGTATATTGCTAGGCTTAACGTCTCGATGCATAATTGCGTGTTTGTCCCTCAGGTAACTCAAGCCTTTAAGGACCTGAAAAAAAAAAATTAATTAATTAATTTAAATAAACCATTTATTTATTATTCATTTGTTACTTTTTAATTTTTTATTTTTGAAACCAGCTGATAGATAACACTGTTGAAAAAGTTCGATTGAACCGAGTGAAAAAAATTAAATAAATGAACAATTGCAAACAACAAGTCGCTACTCGTTCCAAATCTAACGGTATCAAATGATATTAGACGAAAGTACTTTTTTTGTGTAGTATTATTTACAAATAAAAAATAATGCAGTAGGTTTAACTGAGGTAAAAAATTTTTAAAAGTGTTAAATAATATTTATTGCGTTTGACCTCATCAATTAGAAAAGCAAAGGTTTAGAAACCTAACCAACAATGAAAAATAAACAAGATAACCGAGGGTTATGAAAACCCGTTCAAAAATTAAACTAGCTACGGCACAGTAAGAAAAGAAAAAAACTATGACATCGAGAGCAGCCTCTCAGTCGTCGGTACGTACGAAAAAACAATCAACGAACGACATAGAAGAACTTCACCAGGAGTTAGACACCAGAGATCATTTGATACCGATCCTAGAACTATGCGAGAGGCTACACACAAATACTCGAAATGGGATGACACGGGAATATGCAGCTGAACTTCTCCTTAAAAACGGATCAAATTCGCTGTCCCCACCTAATGTAACCCCGCCGTACATATTATTCTTAAGGTGTATGTTTGATGGGTTCGCCACAATAATGTGGATCTGCGCTCTACTGTGCTTTATTATCTGGGGATTAGAATTACTCTTTGATTTGCCACCTGAAAATATTGAATATTTTGGTGGCATCATCGTTTTTATTTGCATTATTTCGGGTGTCTTCGCTTACTTTCAAGAAAGCAAAAATAGCAACATTATGGACTCTTTCAATAAGATGGTACCAGATAAAGCCATGGTCATTAGAGACGGTCTGAGATTTGAAATTTTAGCAGAAGAAATTGTCGTGGGTGATCTTGTTGAAATAAAAATGGGCGATAAGATACCTGCTGACATCAGAGTTATCGAGTGCACCAATCTGAGTGTAGAAAACTCTAGTATAACAGGTAACACTTTTGACTCAAACTAATTAAATACAAACTGTTGTTCAGCATTCATTCATGCATTCATTACAATAGATTGTATAGAAATGATGATGGATGCATATGTACTGACTTTTAATCACTGTTAAATTTTGCAATTAATAAAACTCTTAAATTTGAAAATATTTTTAAACTTAAATACTAAAGGATTTAGCATTCAAAGACTAAATGAGTAACAGTATCGAAATTAAATAGAAAAATTAAGTGATTTTTTTAAAACTTAGGTGAAAGTGAACCGACGACTAGGTCTTCCTATCCAACTGACAACAATCCTCTTGAAACGAAGAACATAGCATTCTTCTCGTCATACGCGGTCGCGGGTTCAGGTAAAGGCATAGTAATAGCGGTCGGAGACGACACAATGATAGGTCGACTGGCTGGACTGACTGCCCACCTAAAGGCGGTGGAAACTCCAATTGCCAAGGAGATACATCACTTTGTTAATGTGATTGTGATTATCGCCATTATCAGTGGCATTATCTTCTTCTTTCTTTCGCTGATACTCGAGGGGAGCCTTGTAAAGGCTTTTGTCTATTTACTCGGTATTATCATAGCAAATACACCTGAAGCATTGCTCATCACTGTCACCACAGCCTTGACTCTGACTGCCAGAAAAATGGCCGATAAAAACTGTCTGGTCAAGAATCTCGAAGCCGTGGAGACACTGGGTTCAACTTCGACCATATGTTCGGACAAAACCGGAACTCTTACTCAAAATAAAATGACGGTTTCTCATGTTTGGTTCAGTAATCACAGGTACGCCATTCCTAATGACAACATGATGGGCATGGAGAGAGACTTGTTTTTGGAGAGACACGACTTCACGCGTTTCCTCAAAGACGCTACTCTGTGCCTGACAGCGCAATTCAAGGAAGACGATGACTTCAACTTAGTAAAAGATCGAGAAATTTTTGGAGATGCATCAGAAACAGGTACAACTCTTGTTATAAGTAAAATGGCGTGTAAACATAGTAAAACATCTTTCGGATGTCAATTTTCAGGTATTCTAAGATTCTGCGAGCACTTGCACTCAACAAAACTGTTCAGGTCCACCTATCCCAAGGTGGCAGAGTGTCCTTTCAGTTCACTTTACAAGTTCCAGTTGTCCATACACAAGGATACGAATAACTTCATTGTTGTAATCAAAGGTGCTCCAGAAGTTGTACTTGACTTCTGCGGAAAAATCATGATAGAGGACGGTAGCTCGAAGAAAATGACCCGGGAAGAGCTAGACGCCGCGAGAAAAGCCTGCACGGATCTTGGTTATCTTGGCGAGCGAGTGCTGGCCTATTGCGACTTCGAACTTCCAGGTACCTACAACCAGCTGTTAAAAACTATTTATAAAAAAAAAGTTTTGAATTTTTTTTTTTTTTTTTTTTTTTTTTTTTTTTATTAGCGGAACCTTATAACCAAGACTTCGAATTTGATACTAGTACCCCGGAAAATTTCAACTTCCCAACCCAAGAATACACATTTATCGGTCTTATCAGTCTCATGGATCCACCCAGGCCCTCGGTGCTGGACGCGGTGCACACTTGCCGAACCGCCGGCATAAAGGTGATTATGGTGACAGGCGACCACCCAGTAACCGCGATAGCCATAGCCAAAAAAGTCGGAATAATAAGCGAGAACGCGGAGACTAAATTTGAGAGGTCTGTGTATCCCGACATGGCTTTTTCTATCAACTCGGGAATCGAAGAAGAGTCCATTGTAATCACCGGTTCAGAGCTGAGAAACATGGACGAAGAAGAGCTGGACTTTGTCATTCGAAGTTACGAGGAAATCGTTTTTGCTCGCACTTCGCCTCAACAGAAACTTCTCATAGTCGAAAGTTGCCAGAGACTTGGAGAAATTGTTGCGGTCACAGGTGATTCTCCAGTATGAAATGTTGAATATTTTATGTAATGTTACGAGATCACATGACCATGCCACAAAAATATTAATTTATACTTTTTGAAAAAAAAAAAAAAAGGTTTACCGTATTTGTGGCATTCTATTGATCTGACGAATTACAAATGATTAATTTAAATCAATTGTACAGAAAACTGTAAATGACATCAGGTGTGTTTAATCTGCAGGTGACGGGGTGAATGATTCCCCAGCTCTGCGCAAAGCGGATATTGGTGTTGCTATGGGTATAACTGGCTCTGACGTGGCCAAAAATGCAGCTGACATGATACTGTTGGATGATAATTTTGCATCAATTGTCACAGGTATCACAGAGGGTCGACTGATTTTTGACAACTTAAAAAAATCGATAGCTTACACATTGACCTCTAGCGTACCTGAAATGTTACCAATGCTGTCAAGTTTAGTGCTTTCAATTCCACTTCCCTTCACCATAGAACTGGTTTTATGCGTCGACATAGGGACAGACTTGTTGCCGGCTATTGCTCTAGCCTACGAAAAGGCAGAGACGGATATAATGAATCGAGCTCCAAGAAATCCACAGTATGACAAACTGGTGAACAAGAGATTGATATCCATGACCTACGGTCAAATTGGCATGACCCAATCGATGGCCGCATTTTTCACTTACTTTTGCATACTCATGTATTATGGGTTCTTACCGCGGGATTTAATTGGATTGCGTATTGCTTGGGAAGACCAATCCAACAACGAATTAATAGACTCTTTTGGACAAACGTGGAACTATGAAAATCGAATGAATCTTTTAAACACAGCAAGAACGGGATACTTTATATCTATCGTCATTACGCAGATGATAGATTTAATAATGTGCAAAACAAGAGTAAATTCAATCTTTCAACAAGGTATGGATAACTGGTCACTGAACTTTTCTATACTATTTGTTGTGATTATAACAGCCATTTTACTCTACGTTCCGGGAACGGAAAAAATTTTTTTAACCATGCCATTAGGTATAAGTTGGTTCAAATTTTGTTTACCTCTTGGAATATCTTTATGGATATATGATGAAATAAGAAGATGGTCTATTAGACGTTTTCCCAGTGGTTTTATGGCACAAGAAACATACTACTAAAAATTTCTTAAAGTACAATCACTCAGTAAATAAATTTTAAATTATTTTAAGAAGATGTTAAACTCATTATTGTTATTACCGCAGAAGTTATTGTTCCTAGAATAGGCTCTGGTATTCGTCCAGCTTTCTTCAGTATAAGATCCAGTGATCCTCCATCCATATATTCCATACATATGCTAATTTCTCCATCACTAAAAATAATATTTTTATTATATTTAAATTGACAAAGAATAAAATTAATTATTGAAAATACTGAAATAAAATTTTATCAAGAGACTATTAAAAATACAAAATTATTTTTCTCACATATTATAGCTTTAAAAGTTAAAAAATGTTAGTATTTTAAAAAAATTTTTAAGCTTTACTGTATGTTGAAATTTTTAAAGTTAAAAAAATTTCTTTTTTATCAGTCATTAATTTTTGCTTCAGTACCTGTAAAAAGCACCATAAAAGCCAACAATATGGGCAAAGTTGCATTCATGAAGAACTTTCAATTCTCTGATTATTTGTTTTTTAATGGCTGGCTTGACTTCTAAATGAATAAGCTGAAAAAAAACAACAATGATTGTTTCAAAATAAAAATTAAATTTATAGGCACTTTAACAATACTCACAAAACTATGTTATAAATTTAATTTATGAATAAAAAAAAAAATAAATTTGTACATTCATTGTATGTAAAAGAAAATTGCAGTAAATTTATGTCATGTTTTCACTTATATTATATATTCTAATGAAATTTTTGTTTGTTCTAGTGTAGTAATCAATACCTTTCTGGCCATAATAAGTCCATATTTTTTATGTCTAACTTTCATAACTACTCCACCATTTCCAGCTCCGAGTTCACCAAGTTTTTCAAAATCTTCATCACACAGTTCACCAACTTTTTCTTTCTGACCCAAGAAACTTTTAAGTCTCTTTCTTTGTTCTTCATCCATTCCTAATTCTTCTAGTCTTTCTTGAATGGAATCAATGCTCATTTTGCCCATGACTCCACTGTAACGTGTTAGGTTACACTTAGGTCTTTAAAATATGTTGCAAACACAAAATTAATAAATAACAAAAATAAAACATTAAATCATAAGTACAAAAAAAAAAACTAAAAATTAATAAATAAATGAAAGAATAAAACTTTTAAAATAGAATCCAGAATCAAATGAAAATGTCTCATTGATAAACTTCATTACTATTGATAAAACTGTAAACTAACTGATATTATTATTACCTTTTAAATATTCTAATGCACGCATTGTTTCTAATGGTAGTTAAAAACAGTAATGTTTTTTATCAAAGTGATTAAAATGTAAATATCAATAAAGCTAAATAAGACATACTCTGGTATAACTGGAGGCTCTGGATAAGCTGGCACAGGAGGAGAAGGTGACACTGGAGCAGCAGGTTCAACAGAGCCTGCTGGTAAAGTCAAGTTCAATTTGTTTTTAGACATATTTAATGTTTTGATCTTATCTAGGAGAAAGAACACCAAAGTAACCCCACAGAACATGCACTGAAATTTTTTTCTAGTTTCTTAAAAGCTTCTTCACTCTTCCAAGCTCCAAAAAAAAGTAAACTATATTGAAACTATGTTCACTGTAGTTTTTCTGAAGTTGATTTAAACTGTCTCGCCCAAGAATGCACGTTTACACGTACTCGGGTGGAATTTGTTGATTGATTTTTCGAACGCAGAAAGATGAGATCACCAAGAGCTCGCGTTGAAGGTGGTGATTGTTATTCACGAGGCACAACTAACCGGTGACAATTGACAGCTCATCAGCATTTCGGACGTGTCCCAGGTCTTTCCCGCACAGTTCTTCTACGGAACTTGACAATGTCTGCTGCACTTTGCACTGTATAGTACACCAGTCAACACCAGTGGCTTACCTATGAGTAGTGCAAGAGGAGCAAGGTGCGTATAAGTGGCGCAGGCGTTTCAGATTGTAGAGGCGAGGGCCGGGAGAGGGGAAATTTCGGGATTCTGCCAGATTCTGCGCTTGTCGTCCTCGACGATCGCGACTGCAGCTTCAAAGTGCAAAAAAGTTTAAAAAATGGTTTGAAAATTAGCCTTTGGGACTTTAAAGTTTACACGAAAATATTGACTTGAAAATATTATGAAAATGAAGAACCTTCTGAGTGGCCAGCATCGTTTTCAATTTTTCACCGGCTACAAGGAAAACTTGTAAAGGAGAATACATACTTAGTTACTTACAATCTAAATAGTAGTAATATTAATGCAAAAATAAAATTTTAAGTAAATTTAGCCCACTCTTACGTAAGTTGCGAATGATATAAGGTCTTATTTATTTGAGATCTTAAACATTTAAATAATTATTATGACTCTTTCTCTGAAAAGAGTTATTTTTTTTAAAGCAGACAGTAGGTAACTTTTTTACCGGCTTATCCACCCACACACATGCGGGCAGCGGGCGGTTCGTCATTCGTGCAGTGTGCACTCTGCAGTCTGCAGTCTGTGCAGTCTGGTCTGCGCGCCCCATGCAGAGTGCAGCAGTGTGCTGCAGGAATTCAGTTTATTAAGTTGTACCTATCAGATTTAGTCAACGTCCACGCGCGGAAGCCGAATGATCGGAATTATTGAGTTGTATAGTTTCTTTCTTCCTTTTGTGAAGAATAAAAGTTCAAAATTAGGTATGAGGCGATCGGAGTGAAAATAAAGTGACGGAATAATAATATCAGGAAGACTACGATCAGACGAGCGACACCGCCGAGCATAAAGGAAGTAAGGACGACGTCTGATACACCCACACATGCAAACGATATTTTTACTCTTGGGGTCTCTGTGTCTTCTTACCTTTTTCTCTGTTTATTCAGAAGAACTTTGGTACTGTCGAATGAAAAGATCATGCAGGCAGTCACATCCCATGAATTTTATTGATAGCCCAACCTTGAGAAATGATAAAGTTTTTTTAAATTCTGCCTTGCTTGATACATTTCATTAATGATATCCGGGACCTTTGACTCATCTACATGCGGTGTAATTTAATTGAAAGACCCCCAACTTTATGTGCAACGTAGTTGTAGCATTGAAGACTGCACCGACAACCGAGTCTCGAGATTCGTGTGTGGGAGAGCTGGTTTTCGCGCCCCGCGACCGCGCCTTCGAGTTCGATGAACTTTTTTTCGTAGAGTTTTAGTAATTTCTTTAAACTATTTTAAAGGAATAGAAAATTGAACTCAAACATACTAATGATTTATTCAACCGCGACTGCCAGAATTCACTTATTCTCATAGTAATATCTTGCTTTTATCAATTGATTAATTATATGCTTTTTTTGCACATAAATGAAAAAGTTGAAATATAAAAATGATAAAATTTTAGATTAATTTTATTTAATTAGCAAACTTTAGCAGATTTAAAAAAAAAATAAAATAGAACTTTTGAAATTACTAAATGAAGTTATGAAAAAAAAAAAAATGATTCACTGACAATACATACATATCAAATAGAACTAATAACTTGAATCACCTATTACTCATTGTAAAAAATACACAATATTAATAATTGATTTAATACTATAATTCAGAAAATATCTTTTTTTACATAAAAATGTACAAATTTTTCAAAAAAGATATTTTTTGATGAAGTTAATAAAATTAATATAAAGATTTAGAACTGATAATGAATGTATTTAACGGCTTGCCACAAAAATATTTTACTAGTTTCTTTGAAAATTATATGTTACAAAATAAGCATGCAAATTAGTTATTCTAATTTTATTACTGATTTTTTTGTTTACTTTTTAATGTAGAAATGTCCAGCTACATATTTTTGGGATTAGCATTATTACTTACAACATGTGTCACACCAAATTTGGCTGTAAAATCAACATTGGAAAGTAAAGCAACTGGCACAAATCCATGTATTGCAAAGCAGACTTGCCATGATTGCATCCAAACACCTGGATGTGCTTGGTGTTCAAAACCAGTAAGACTTAATTAAAATATAATTTTCTTAAAAACAATTTGTTAAATTCTTTTACTTAAAAACCTCAATTTATTTTCAAGGGATTCAAAGACAAACGATGTTTCTTACCCTATGTAAATACAAAAATTTCCGCACAATGTCCAGAAAATTATACGGTTAATCCAGATAATGAGTATTCTAAAATTCGCTACAGGGAATTAACAAAAAAAAGTTATAGCCCTGTAAAAGGATTAGAAGAAAGTAGTGACAAACCAGAACAAAAAATCTCTGCAGATAAACAAGAGGCTGTGCAACTTTATCCTCAAGAGATAAATTTAAAGCTTAGGATAAGTAAGTGGTTCAAATATAAACTGTAAAAAATTTCTCTTTTAATTTTTATTTAAGAAAAAAAATAATTTAATTTTTTAATTTTAAAGATGAAGTTCAAAAGATAAAAATAGAATATGCACAAGCTGAAGACTACCCTGTAGACTTATATTATCTTATGGACTTGAGTAATTCTATGGAAGATGACAAGAAAATATTATCAGATTTGGGAGTGCTTCTTGTTGAAAGTATGAACAATATTACAAGTAATTTTCGTTTAGGATTTGGTAGCTTTGTTGACAAAGTTGTTATGCCTTATGTCAGTATGGTACCAAAGCAGTGAGTAAAATCATTAATTTTTTACATTTTTTCATGTTTACACTTTTTTAGCATTAAAAATAATTAAATTTTTTTAAACTAGACTCAAAACTCCATGTACTAATTGTGCAGCCCCTTACGGTTATCGAAATCATATGCCACTATCTCAAAACACGAGTCAATTTGTGGTAAAAATTATTCTATTTATAAAAACTAACTTTTTAGTTACACAAAAAATAGTTTATGCATCATTTAAAAAATAATTTTTTTTTTTAAGAATGAAGTAAAACAAGCGCCCGTTTCGGGAAATTTAGATTCTCCAGAAGGTGGTTTTGACGCGATTATGCAAGCGATCGTCTGTCGAGATGATATTGGCTGGAGAGAAAAAGCACGGAAACTTTTACTTTTTTCAACCGACGCGAGCTTTCACTACGCTGGTGACGGAAAGCTTGGTGGAATTGTAAAACCTAATGATGGCTGTTGTCACATGAACAAAGCTGGCATGTACACCCATTCAAATCTTCAAGATTATCCAAGTATCTCGCAGATAAATCTCAAGGTTTTTTTATTTTAATATTTAATCAAATAAATTTATTCAAATTTTTATACTTAACAAGTTATTAAAACAATATTACATTTTTAATTAAAGGTGAAAGAGAACTCAGTTAATATTATTTGGGCTGTCACCCAAGATCAAGTTGATATTTATTCTAATTTAACAAAACTCATCGAAGGATCCTACGCCGCTCTTCTCAGTAACGATTCTAGTAATATTGTCGATTTGGTTCGTGAACAGTATAATACACTTTCAAGTTCCGTGGAAATGAAGGATACCGCAAATAATTACGTCAATTTAAGATATCATTCAAGTTGTCTCGGAGGTGGACTTTTAACCGAAACCAACAAATGTGAAGGTTTAAAAGTTGGAGATGAAGTAGAATTTACGATTGAAATCGAAGTTCCAGCATGTCCACAAAATCGTTCAGAATGGAAACAAAAGTTTGTCATATATCCGGTAATAATTCATTGAAAATAAATCATAAGTTTATAAAAAATAAAGAAAATATCTCTCTAACTTATGGTTAAAACTTTCAGGTGGGAATAAATGAATCCCTTACTGTGAATTTAGAAATGTTGTGTGATTGTGAATGCGAACGCAGTGACTCAACTGATAAAGGTTTTCAACCCAACTCCGAAATATGTGTAAAACATGGAGACCTGACTTGTGGCATATGCTCCTGTAATGAAGGTTACTTTGGTAAAAATTGCGAGTGTAATGCGAATGCTGTTCAGGCCAATACAAACGTTCTTGGCTGCAGGCCTGATAATACCACGACTGTCGACTGTAGTGGAAGAGGTAACTGCATTTGCAATGTCTGTGATTGTCACGACAGAGAAGATACAAACGAGGTTCGAAAATTTATACATATAATTTTTTATTACTCTTTTTTTTTTTTTTTTTTTTTTTTTTTTTTTTTTTTTTTTTTTTTTAATGTATTAAAGTACAGGCATGAGGCATAAACTACAAATTTTATTACATTTATTATACTTTATCAACGAGCTGTATAAGCCCTATACAAAAAATATTACAATAATATTAATAATATTCATAATAATAAATAAGATAATTCAATTTTTAATAAATAAAGTTATTCAAGTCCTCTATTATTAATAAATGTTTTTAAAGTAGACCTTTGGGGACAATACCAAAATAATTCAATTTTAATAATTTTTTCGAAACTAGTGCGTAAAAAACGAACTTTGAATTGGTTTTACGCCCTCGGGTCTAAAAATATATTTTGAAAATCACCGCGGCGATGCGAGTTCGAAATGTACTAATTTTAAATTTAATTAAAAATATGTATATTTTAATTAATTCTCAATCTTTTATAAAAGGTTTTGAATTAATTTAATCTTTTATTATTACAGAAAGTTTCAGGAGAATTTTGCGAGTGTGACAATTTTTCTTGTGACAGAAACAATAATCAATTGTGCTCAGGAAATGGAAACTGCGTTTGTGGACAATGTGTGTGCAATTCTGGCTGGTCTGGTAAAAGTTGTGAATGCAGCACGAATAGAGATACGTGCCGTTTGCATGGTCTTGAATGTTCTGGACACGTAAGTTCTACTTTAAATTAAAAGAAATATATTTTTTGGGTCATTGAATGGTTGATAATTTTTTAATCTCTCACTCAGGGTTCATGTGAGTGTGGCAAGTGCAAGTGCAACTCGGAAGGCGAATATCGTTATTCGGGTCAATTTTGTCATGTATGCCATAATTGCCCAAATCGATGTGAGGAACTTAAACCTTGCGTCCTGTGCTCAGCCTTTAAGCTTGGAAACCAAACTGAATCTGAGTGCAATGAAATGTGCTTAAACTACGAGTTTGAAATTATGGAGACACTTGAAGTCGATGTTGATACCGATGAAACAGGCTGCAGTGGTTTCGACGAACAGGATTGCAAATATTTATATGGGTACTTCTTAAATGTTACGACAAACAAGTTGTCGGTCAAGGTACAGAGGCAACGCGATTGTCCAAAACCAGTTTATGTCTTAGGACTTGTGCTGGGAGTTATAGCTGCGGTAGTTCTTATTGGACTGGGGCTACTGTTATTGTGGAAGTTGCTGACTACGATCCATGATAGAAGAGAGTTCGCAAAGTTTGAAAAAGAGAGAGTGATGGCAAAGTGGGATGCTGTAAGTTTATTTTTTTATATTTTTAATTTTAATGAACCCAAAATAGTTTATAATATAATTATACAGTTTACATAGTTTATAATATAATTATTTTAATGAATCAAAATAGAATAAGTTTAGTCAAAATTAATCAAATATATTTTTATTTTCAGAGTGAAAATCCAATATATAAACAAGCAACTTCAACTTTCAAAAATCCAACTTACAAACAATCTTAAGAAAGAAAAAAAATTCCAATATTATTGTTAAAATTTTATAAAAAATATATTAGTTATTTATAACAATCAATTTTAAAGTCAGCTCAACTTTTAGTTGTTTTTCATGTACTGCCACTAGTTATAAAAATACTTTTTTTTTATTACCATCAAAAACAACTTTTATAATTTCTTTTATTTAGTTGGGCTAACTTTTAAATAGATTGATTAGTTTATATCATCTTAAACTAGAGTAAGCGCTTGTTAAAAAGTTTTTTTTTTTTAATTCAAGCGCGTCTTTAACCTAGTCAAACTAGGTATTTACATGAATTTTTTATTTTATTATAGAAAATAATTGTACTTATTAAAAATTAAGTACTACATTCCTTATCAAGTTAAGAATTAAATTAAATTAAGTTGTAAGTTTTTGCTAGTTGTGTACCAAGTTCCATTTCATTTAAAAAAAGATTGTTTTGATGATTTTGAAATAGCTTAATTGATCAAAGTAAAAACCAAAATGTCATGTAGAAGAACTTACATCTTGAATTTGTTTAAGTGCCTGTGTAAAAATTATAATAAACTCTTTGTATTGTAATGAGGCACCGTGACTTGGAGTTACAATTTATACACTAATTTTAAGTCTGCCATTAATTTCAATGTTCTTCCAAAATCATTTCTTTCTAAAAGAAATGAATAAAATGTATTATAAACTTTTTAACATATAGTTAATATTTAAGAGATTTATTTATTTTTTAGTTTATGATGACTGGTCAAAATATCAAACTATTTAAATAATATTTATGACTAATTTCTAATTTTTAAATGCAAACAGTAAAATATAAGTCATATAAATTTATGAAGATCTCAGGCAATAATCTAAATGTGAAATCATTGATTTCTTTAATTGGAATTTACTTTCAGTTTTAGATGTTTTTTTTTTTTTTTTTTTTTTTTTTTATAAATAGTGCTGCCACTCAAAATTTATCGAAATAAATTTTATTCAAACATTTTAGTGAAAAATGTAAATAGACTAATCATTTTTCTAACTTTAAGCATTCATACTCAACGTTATTTTGATGGATTTGAGTCGTGATTATTTTAGACCCAACTTTTCAAATATTTTATATAAATTTATAATATTAATAATGATATACATTTGATGAAAATGTTTAAAAATATCTTTATCTTATACAATTTTGATCTTTTATTTTTAGTTATGTTTTTAGACTGAGTATTGTGACAGCTAAAAACTTGGAATAAAACTGTACAATAAGAATCTGAATACATCATTTATTTTATATTTTTTTCAAAAAATTCCCTAGCCCAATATTTTGTTACATATTTGTTAAGATTGAGAAACGAATACCTACAATCAAAGTTGTAAAATGTAAGAACTACATTTTAAGTGTATATTATTTCTTGAACTTAACAAACTTCTTTTAGTTACATTAAAATTATTTTACTGAATAAATTTAAGATAAATTTTTTATTAAATTGCAAAAAGTTTTTTTTTATTAATTGAAAATGACTTTCAATATGTATTAAATACATTTTTTTTTTGTTAAATAGCTATTATTCTACAAAATTAAAAAAAAAAAGTACCAAAAAATATTATTTAACTTAAATAATTTTTAATATTTTCTTATAAAATTATAAAAAAGTTTTTTTTAATTGTTGGTGCTGCCACCTATTCTGGATACAGAAAATACGGAAGTAAGACCGAGCCGCGGCGCCGCCTGCTTCCGTGGGGTTCTTTTTGATCACGGCATCCTACTAGGTAAAGTATAACCTTCTAGAGAAGTTTTAAAAATCCAAGTGCATCGGCATTAATATCGGTAAATAACAACCAAAGAATCCTTTTTTCGTAAAGTTAAAATGTTTTTTTAATAATTTCTACCAAAATTTTTGATCCAAAGTTGATGAAAAACTTAAATCGCGAGTGTTGAAGTCTCGTGAAGACTCGCCGGAGTTGCACTGGACGTGTTGTTTTCGAACATAACTTTGCTTATGTTTTATGTGATAAAAGCAATTGTTTAAAGTTTTGTGTGATTGTTTTACAGGATAAAATGGGCCGATACTCTCACGATGCGACGAATGCGGCCAAGTCGTGCAAAGCTCGCGGCTCAAATCTCCGTGTTCACTTTAAGGTAAGAAAATTTGCAAATGAAAACACTTCTGTTATCTTAGTAATTGACGTTGATCAACTTTTTTCACACTAGTATTCCTTCTGGAGAGAGTTCATTAAACTAAAATTCATTAAATATTGTTTTGTTAAATACGAATATTGAATGTTTTCATTTTTACATGTAAACAAATTACAAAATCTTAAATCCTAACCTATAATTTAAAGGTTACATTGAAAGCGTGTTCGGTTTAGAGAAATTATCGAAATTTTTTTAAACAATATTTAAGAAAATTAATGATCAGGTGCAACATGAGACAAAAATATGAATTACCCAGTATATTTTATTTTGTTAATTAAATATTTAAGTCATACTTTATACTTTGTTTTGTTGAAAAACCCTCAAAGAACAAAATTTTGAAAAGTGTTGCTTTATTAAATTTTTTGTTATGCTTTGAAGTATTTTTGTTTATACTTGAATTAAAACAATGAGTAAATTATTTGTAAAACTTAAAATAAGTTATTATATATTTATTTTATATTTGCAAATTCAAGTTTCAATATTTTTCCTGCAATATATTTTATGTACTATAAATAAATTTTTGGTTTTATTTCAGAACACTCATGAAACAGCTCGCGCCATCAAGAACATGCCTCTGAGGAGGGCACAAAAGTATTTGAAAAATGTTGTCGAATACAAAGAATGTGTTCCCTTCAGAAGGTTTAACGGTGGTGTAGGAAGGTGTGCACAAGCAAAACAATGGGGAACAACTCAAGGTAAAACTATGTTCATATTGTTCCTGTATATGAGAAGTTTGTTGTAACAAGGGCCTAATTACATAGGAAACCCATAGCGCTTAGGCCCTTGTTGCATCAAACTCCTCATATTTTAGTTCTTTATTCAAATTTATTTAAATGATCACCACTTTGTTTATTAATCATTAAAATTTGCAAAAAATATTTTAGGTGCATTAGTCTTAAAAATGTTTTATGTAATTTAAATATAAGTAATTGTTAAATGTTTAAATTTAAACATATTTATTGAAAAGATGGTTTAATATCCTTCAAATTCTTACAGGTCGATGGCCCAAAAAGTCAGCAGAGTTCCTTCTTCAGTTGTTGAAAAATGCTGAAAGCAATGCTGACCACAAAGGTCTTGAAGTAGACAGACTTGTTATTGACCACATTCAAGTTAACAAAGCACCTTGTCTAAGAAGGAGAACTTACAGAGCTCACGGTCGTATTAATCGTAAGTTGTTTTTGTAATTTGTAATACTTACCAAATTTAAACTTTCATCTACTTTGTAAGATATAAGTTTAATAAAATTAACCTGGTTGTTAACTGAGATCAATTTGAAAAAGATCTATAAACTTTTACTGTAGATTTAGTGATGGTCTAAAAAGTTTGTGTTACACAAATCCACTCACTCTTTTCTTTTTAGGTTAACAATAATAATACCTTAAGAATATATTTTGAAGTTTATCTACTACTAAAAATCAATAACTCAATTTATTATTTTATTTTTTTCATTTTGTAATGAGCATAATTATAAAAAATTTACTTTTTTATAATTGTATCTAAATTTTATATATGTATCTAAATTTAAATTTTTTGAAAAACTAATAGTTTTGTCAAATTTTAGTGGAACATTTTAAAAGTTAATTAATAACCTAAATTATTTCAGCTTACATGAGCTCTCCATGCCACATTGAAGTTATATTGACTGAAAAAGAAGATGTTGTTGCCAAGGCTGCTGAAGACGAGCCTTCAAAGAAAAAATTGAGCAAGAAAAAGCTTGCTCGTCAAAAGGAGAAGATGATGAGAGAATAATTTGAGAGGTATTGAATACTTTCTAAAAAAAATGTATAAATTGAGAATAATAAAAATAGGTTGTTCTCTAAATCTTGTTTTATTTATTTTAAAAATCGTTTTATTTAAATTCCTCTTACATAGTAATTGTCAGTTTTTATTTTTTGAATAGTTATAATTATTTTATTGTAAAAGTATGCTTTTTCACCAAATTATTTAATTTATGAGTTTTTGTTTCTTTGGTGCGATAAATTAAAGGCAGTTTAACTATATTTTTGTCCATCAAAGTCTTCAGTTTTGTTTTTAGTTGAGTATTGTAAAAATGAGTACAAATAATTGCATATGAAAATATAGAAAACTAATTTAAAAGGTTTAACAGTTCCGTTTACATTGACTTTTATATTTTGTTACTTTAATCTGCCTTTTTTTTTTTTTTTTTTTTTTTAATTTTTTTTTTTTTAATGAAAAAATTACTTTTCTAAATAACCACTAAACATCAACCATTATTTTACACTTTACCAAGTATTTTTAATAACCATCTTATACTTGCTTGCAATCACAGTTCTTATGCAAAATTTGAATGTCTCGTGTAATACTTTGTTTTTCAAAATGAATATGAAAATCATGTAGGCATTGTAAAGGCACACATTCATTACTTCAACTTCCCCTAAGAATTTTTATTTATATAAATTACTCGATTTCAATTGAACAAGTTGCGATAAAATAGTTTTGTTAATTGAGGCAGCCAATGCAATAACCAGGAAGGCAGGCTTTTGGAGTTTTAAGCGCTCACCTGATTGCTGCATCGGCTGCCTCAATTAGTAAGAATAAATTCAAAACCTTAAATTGAATTGAAATTTCACGTTTTTTAACTAATAGAAAAGTTTTTAAATAAAGTTATTTTTTATCTAATAAAGTGGATAATCTAATTTTCAGTTGAAGCTTTCAATAATCAAAATAAAATTATAAAGTTGGATGGTTTTATTTACAAATTGGTAAAAATTCAGTTCCCTCTAAAAAATACAAATGTTATTGAATGATTAAAATACTATGTAGTACATACGTAAAAAGCTTCGTTATTGAAATTAAAAAGCACAAATAGTAAATAATACAATAATTATTAACATAAAATGTTTGTAAATTACATATACACGCGTGGTAACACACGACGCTTAAAGTATTCGAAATCAGCATCTCGCATATTTTTGTTTAACAAAAGTATTACTATACAAATAATCTCTTCTTTGATATGTATTATAATCAATTTAGGAAAGCTTACAAATTTGTCCCTGTTATAAAATTTTTTCAAAATCAAAACTAAATTAAACTGTAGCAGAGCGTAGCTAGTTACCGTAAAGTACACTGGTGAAAATAAATAATTTTCATTATCATAATCTTTTTTAATTTTTTTTTTTAACAAGGACGGCTTATTTTTACATACAGAAATACGCATAGCTCATTAGTATTGTGTAAGCTCGAGTTTCGTCTAAATTAAAATTTTATTGGATAAATGATACGTAAACAATTGGAGTTTTTTTTCTTTTATCTTTGGTTAAGATTATAATCGGCCTTTACATACAAATTAAAACATTGCATTAGTTTATCAAAATCGTAAATGGATAAATTAATTCACAATTAGATGAAAAATATGAGAAAATTAAAATTACTTTAGTTAAATGTAATTGTAATAAATTGATTTTTTTAAGTTCCTCAATTAAAAAAAAATTTTCGATCAGAATGAATTATCGAGAAAATAATATTTTTAAGATCGAATTTACTTCTGAACTATACTTTTTCATTAAATTACGCGTTTTTAATTAAAAATAAAAAAAGATCTCGTTTCCCTTCCACTCCACAAAAGAGCACCAAGTCGAGAAATAAAATCTAGCTTTTTACGTTTTTCCAATATTGCTACTGTCAAGAAAGTGGTTCCCGCGTGGTATTTGGTAAAAATAACGAGAGGAGACCTCCACCTGTAAAAAGAAAAAATGTCTCTTTATAATTGAGTTTATTGTTTCCATAATCATGAGAAAAATTGGCGTAAATAAAACAGCTGAGAGTCCAATTGATTTTTGAAATGAAATTAAAAAATTTTGGTTCATCAAATTGAGAATTTTAACATCAAAATCCAACAAACTTTTTTGTGTAACTTGTAATTTAAAGTAAAATGGTAAATCAATGTATTGAAATATATGTCAAATGTAATTACCAATGAGAAGGGCAGCAACGATGAAGGTGGGCGCTGGACACATGTAATCAAGTAGCTGGGCGATGACGATGTTGCCGATGATGCCACCGAGCCGTGCAGCCACCATGGATATGGCTATACCCGTGGCCCGCAAATTAGTTGGGAAAACCTCTGTTATCAGACAGTCCAAGGCGGCGTTACCGCAGCTGATCACTCCGCTGAATATTGCCGACACGACCAGGTTTTCGACCTTGTTGTACACGAAGTAAAGGCCGATCGAGCACGCACCCGACGACAACGTGCTGAATACTGTAGAAAAGTGTTTACGTTAGTTTCATCGACAGGACCTTTGCTCGTAATTATAGAGAATAACTCACCTAAAAAGAACTTGCGACCGAGGCGATCCATGAAAAAAACTGCGAGTATGTTTCCGGGTATGGCCGAGGCGACGGTTATCAGGGACTCGAGGAATACGTTCTCCCCGATTTTGCAGATCTTGTTATCCCCGAAGGAGCCGTTGTTTACAACGTAGTTGGTGACCTCGCAGACGCCGGCCGACTGTCCGGGAAATGCCTTGTCGTACTCGTCGAAGCGGTTGAAGAGCTCCGGAAACCACATCATCAGACCGTAGTATCCAATGTGAAAGGTGAAGTTTATGAATATCGATATGAGGGTGAAGCGAAGTATCGGCGAGACGAACAGCTGACGACTGTTGTCCATGATGTCGCCCAGCATGGCCTTGTACTTGTTCTTCTCGGGGGGCGAGGCCGAGCTGGTGGCTGAGTTGTTTTGTTTCGACGACTCGTTTTGCTGCGTCAGTTGCAGGTCGTCCAGTATCAGTTCCTTTACCAGGTATGTATCAGGTGGTTTGCCTGTGTTGGTGGCGTAGATGCCGCGGAAGATGTCGAGGGCCTCATCGTATCTTCCACGGGAGAGTAGGTACTTAGGGGACTCGGGGAGCAGCAGAAGCAGCCCCGCGACGACGAAGGAGGGAGCAGCGCAGATCAGCAGGAATATTCGCCAGGAGTTGTAGGTGAAGGACGGGCTCTTTATACCCAGGTCCTCGGCCGGTATTATCAGCCAGGCCAGACCTGCGACGAAGAGGTTTCCCAGGGTCCAGAACGCAGCCATGAACGACAACATCGAGCCTCGTTTGGATTTCGGCTGAAACTCCGCAAAGTACGACCAAATAACCGGTCCACTGCCGCCCAGAGCGGCACCGTTCAGAAAACGGAAGAACAGGAAGAGTTCATAGGACTGGCTGAAGCTGGAGGCCACTATGCAAAGGGCATTCATGAAGGATATAACTATCAGGACCTTGCGACGGCCCAGGGCGTCGGCGACCGAGCCCCAGGCGTACGCGCCCGCCATCATCCCTATGAAGATGATGGAGTTCAGCCATCCCTTGGCTTGGGTGTCTAGATCCAAATCACATTGTGCACTAGGCAAAATGAAGGACATAGATATTACGTCCATCTCCTCGCTCGTGCTGACGAAGCCGCACACCGCCAGCAGGAAGTAGTGAAATTTGCCATAGTCTTTAAAAAGTAAAAAAATGAAAAATTATGCAAGATGAGAATTAAAAAAAAAAGTAACGTCAAAGACGAGACAGAAATCATAAATAAAATTATTCAAACACGCTACTCCTGTCCAAGTAGGCAAATTTACAATTCTTATCAATTAAAGTTAACGAAAAAAAGTGGTATCAACCGGGAGTCGAAAACACGCTGTTCAAACAGTATATAACGAAAAATAAAAAAATCGCTCGGCGTCTGCACCAAAGCAAGTTGGAACTTTTCTGTGACTCATGATGTTACAACGTGGTGGCGTGTTTTCGACGCTCTAATCGTAGGTGATTGTCACAATTTTAACTTCTTCGTTTACAATCCGGTGTCACGGTGCAGCAGGTTTCATTACGAAACAGTCGAGAGCTATATTTTGACTTACCGGTTAGTTCGATTGCCTCTTCGAAGTTTGCTTTTAAGTGGGTCTTTGTTGTATCTGGCGCTTTCTCGGGATCAAGGGTCTTGCCCTTCGATCCGATTCCTGTTGAACAATTAGAAATATAATCTTATCAATGTCGTTTTTAAAATTAATTTTCACAATTTTTGATGAATAAACGAGTCTTACGTGCGAGCTCTAGGTCCTTTGAACCGCAGCCGTTTAGGCGATTGTCTTTTACATCACCCTCTGCAATTTAAAAATAAAGCTTATTAATGATGTATTCGAAACTTTGATTTAATATCTTGAGTTGTCAAATAATAAATTACAGACTATTTATAAAATCAATGTTTTTTTTTTTAATTTGAAAAGTATTATTGAAAAAAATACTGCAGAGTTGTAAAAGATTCTAAGATCGTCTAGTCGCATCGCGGCTAAACAATTAACGCTCGACCTACTTATAAGCAAGATCGTATGAGCGAACGATTAGTGAACAGAAGAGTTTGCGTATATGAACTGGGTCTAGTTTTGTAACATTGTATGCAAGAGGTCAATCTTGATTTTTTTTTCTTCTCTTCTCTTATAAGTGTCTATTAAACAATAAGAAAATCTACATCTACGATAGATATGAAAACTGATCAATTTTTGTTACTGTAGATTACTAATTTTACGCAAAAATTTAATTTGACATTCTTTTTCTAATAAATTTTAAAATTTCAAGAGAAAAGTCTGTAATATCGATAAAAACTTTAATTTAACAATACTTAAACATATGTCCTGCGATGCTGATGTGTCTCAAATGTCTTAAGAACTCAAATATCTTTTTATAAAAATTTAAAAATAAAAATTTCAATAAACATCCTACTGATGGTAGCCGAAACGTCGATCAATTTTAAACTGACTGGTTCATTAACGGAGTTTTATTTTCACCCTACTCCACACTTGTTCCAAAAAGATCGTAAATTGTAATTATTAATTTAACAATAAATACACTATTATTATTTTTGAGCTTCTAAAATCTATTTAAAAGACATTTTTTTTAGCTTTCTTTCCTATTACTTACATTAGTTTTTACGCGTTTAAAGTCTAAAGCAGTTCTTTTACAGTCACGTTCTTTACAGCTCAAAAAGTGTCAACATAAGTATGTAAGACGTCCATAGTGTAAATTATTACCTTACAATGCAATTTTTAATTAAATTAAATTATACAATAATGAATAGAGTAAAAGAAACTACTTTGAATTAAACTGAAAATGTTTACTACAAGGCCACGCACGGATATTTAAATAGTTTTCAGAAATTCTTTCAGTATAAGAAAAATAGTTGTAAAATAAAAACTATAATTTACACTTATTATCGAATGATTCGTATGGATGTAAAAGGACTTACCTCACTTAGGAATAAAAAAAAATACAATACCGACCTCTCAAACGATGAGATTGGCGATTTTTCAAATATATTTTTTAATAAAAATAAACATTCAAAAACGTCAAATTTTATTGATCGGACTTGATTTTTTTATTGATATTTGCGTACACTTATTATGAAAGAACCGCGCAATTTTTCGAAAAGTGTGAATTGTAAATTATAAGTAAATCAAATGCATGTATACAATCATTTTGTCAGGTGTAAGTATGAGTTATTATCAAATTCAAGGAAACTTACATCAAAATTTTTTTCGCAACACCTATACGAGCAATTTTAAAAAGCTTTTTCAAGGCTTTTAAGCATCACTGCTCGCGGAAGTATTAATAAAATTTATTGTACAGTCATAACTTCTGTTAAATTAGTTTTTTTTTTTTTTTTTTTTTTTTTTTAACAATTTAAAAATAACTTACTATGATTTTGCTTTGAGTCGGGTTCACCCTCTACCATCCTACGATGTCGGCGTGGTTTTTAAAATCTGTCTGGTTAAGAAAGGGAAAGTCCGGAGGAGTTCGAGGGACTTTAAAAATTTACGACAACGGTGGCGGTTATTTGTTTACGAGACGATCTGGCGGTACAATAATCTTGTAAAAAGATGACTGCTGGGGCGATTTGGTTGGTGACGAATTGGCCGCTGCTGCTTTTTTGGAGAACGCTTCCTGCTGATTCTGCGCTGCTCTCCTCCTGCTGCTGCTCGATGGCGGGGCTTGGTTTTGCGCTCACTCGAAAGCTGGAACCATTTTTATAAACTTTATTCTTTATCTGTTGCAAAACTAAAATGCCTCATTAACTCTTTAAAGATATGTATCAATAAAAAGCAAGCTTTTATTCAACTCAAATGAGCAGAATAATAAGTTTAACTTATATCTACTAGATTGTGATTTAACATAGCACGCTTCATAAATGCATACCTCTATTAGACAATTTATGTAATTTTCATTTATTTCTATTAAATCGACGTAACTAACTATCGATTACATCTGACTGATGCGATAATATGTATAAAAAATACGTGGATTTTTCATTGTTTTGGTGCGTTAAGGGAATCGCATCGAATCTATGGATTCTTTACAATGAATTTGTTATCATCCTGTTTGAAGCTAAAATTAAAAAAAAAAAAAAGTCACCTTGAATTACAAAAAAATAAAGTCCATTCTCCCCGCTCAACCACCCGGAAAAGATCAAAACAAGTACGATTTTAATTAACACACAAAAAAGCATGCTCGCTCATGATGCACATTAAACAATCTGAATTTTTATGCTATCAAAACTGCTAATCAAAAATTAAACATTTTCGCGTGAATTAGAGACGTACATGTGTCTTAGGAAGATTGAAAATCTTCAAGGATTTACGTGCGAAATTGATGGACGATTGTTTCCAGAAACTCTTAAAATGCAGTTGAGTCGAGTTATTTCTCTTTTAACGCGTAAAATTTTTTAGTACTATTCTTACATTGAGGTTACCGAGAAAAGTGTGATTTAGTAATATTATAACTTTTCCTTTCATTCACGTAATAGCTGTGTTTTTAAATAATGAAAATTGTGTTAAATGATTATAAAAAGCTTTTAATGTAATTTTGTAGTAAATAAACGACAAGTGAAAATCACTTTATATCAATGAAGATTTATCATTAAACATCAAGAAACATTGCTGCCAAGTCTGGTCAAAATTTGAAACTTTGTAATAATTTTACAAAAATAAGTTTCAAGTGCATAATAAGCCGTTGAAAAAATTTTTTTGATGCAGAAGAAATTTAGAAGCCATCAAAAGTTAATAAATTTTAACAACCGATTTTTAGTCCTTTATAAGATATTTTTTTTTTTAATTTAGCTCTTGATTAGAGACACTATAAAACTATTTTGAACGACCGTAGTTTTTCATAATTTTTTTCAACTGATGAATACAAAGTTTCACTCTGAGATATAAAGTTAAATTACTCTCGACAATATTTTATTTAATCCATATGCTGGTGAAAAAATAAATTAAATAATAATCACTTGCGTACGGTAATCAAACGCAGTTAAGTAATTCTTTTTGATGTTCTTTTTTTCAAATTTTAACTCAAAATGATTCCTAAACAAGTTATTTGTTGTACAATGTAAACACATTGAGTCATAAAGTTTTCTTTTTAACATTTATTAACTTTTATTTTATGCGAAAAAAACTTATCTACATTTTTTTTACAACTTTCAATTTCAAACTATTTAAGATAATTGATTTATCCTTGAAAATAATACAGAAAAACTTTTTATTTTTAGCCATCAATTATTATCGAATCTACATTAAGAAGCATAAGTGATAAAAATAACTATACCTAAAAAAAATAGTCTTTGTATGACGTAAAAAAAGTAAATATCAAATAAACCATATAAAGACTCTTGAAAAAAATATATTCTTGGTTAAAATTTTTTTCTAAATTCGTTGAATAAAAATTTAAAAACAAGGTGGAATTGGAATCGATAAACTAAACTTACAGAAAAATTAATGAATCGACAAAATTTATAATTCATGTATGTATATTATAAGAAGTTGATTGAAAAACATGTAATTGAATAGCAAAGAAAAAATGAATCTTTAATCCGTTTCTTGCAAACCACCAATTATAACGAATAAGATCTTTTCTAATTGTTCTGAATTCTCACAGCTTCGTATACGTAACAAAAGATGCGCATGTAACTAGAATAAAAACCTTTTTTTTCAAAGTGTAATACAATGAAGGATAAAAAAGCTCATAAATTTTTTATTAAAGTTCATCATTTGAATTGAATTTTCAGAAAACAGTTAAGTAAAACGTTCTTACTTACGTTTTTAACTTTTTTAGAAAAAATTTATGAATTTTTAAATTTGAACTTGATTAAAGTTGCTTGGGAATACAAATTTTATTTAACAAGATTAATCAACTTTTTTTATTAAAAAATGATTTTCTGCGCAAAAGATATGCGTATAGTTTATAATAAAACGTTTTTATCATAAATAAACGCCTACTATAATAATTTTTCTCGGCATTGCCTCGGCTGACAAGTACGTGATTTGAGACATTTCTTACTTTCGTGGCCTATAGGTATGTAATCTACTACTAAATGCTACGAAATTTTGGATGTATCGATAGTTGAGCGAGACAACAAAACGCTTTGGCAGATAAGTAAATTTAAACATACCAACTTTAAACTATTAGTCTCAAAATGAATTGAATTTGTAGCGCAATTTGAGTTTCTTATTTTTTGCTAAGCTGTTATTTAACCAGAAATAAAAAAATTAAAGTTGATTGAGTTCTTTGACCAAAGTCTTACTAAATTATTTACATCAAAAATATCAAAGTGACTTGTGCGATCCTTTGAAATGAGCAATCAAAATAATTAATTGACCAAACGTTGAATTTTTTTTTTTTTACTGATATCAATTTTTTAACAACTAAAAACAAGTTAATTTTTTCATTTATTCATGTATTGGAAAAAAAAATTTCATTTTACGAACCTCGTCTAGCACTCTAATTAGTTTAAGTTTCAAAATTTTATACGAGAATAAAATACAAATCTGGACCTTCAACGAAAATTGTAACATTTTTTTCACAATGAGATTCTTTTCAAAAATTAAATGGACAACTATTTGAAAAAATTTTTAACAAAAAACTACTTTTTCCACGCAATTTCGAACTGATTCTTGAGAGCTACGAGTAACAATAAAAACAGGAAAAAATAAATAAAATTTTGCAAAGAAAAAAAAAAGTTCGACCGTGACAGGACTCGAACCTGCAATCTTCGGATCCGAAGTCCGACGCCTTATCCGTTAGGCCACACGGTCACTGGGTGGTTTTACTCCCGACGGCTTTTGAGGGAGTTCCCCGAGCAACCCCCTTATCGATTCCCCGCTCGGTGAAACCACCCTCTATAACTATATCTGCGAAGGCAGAGCGCGCCCTATGCAGGTCACCTCTCCTTACTTCTCCACCCCCCATAACCATGTAATGCACTTCGTATGTACTGCAAGTTTAAAAAAAAAAAAAAAAAAAGAAAACTTTCACCAGCGAGGTTATAGCAGAATTTGTTTTTTCTTTTGTGCTTCATAGATTTATAAAAATATTATTTATGGATTTTTCAAAACTACCGCAAAATGAAAATTAATCCCTACAGTAGCATTGGAGTTTGAAATTTTTTTTACTTTTTCAAACGCTCAGAGTTAACCTTGCAAAAAAAATTGTTTCTTGTGAAATAATAAATTAACGTACTTTTATGTTTTTTATTATTTATGTGGCGAATTATCGAGCGAATTATCAAATTTTTTAAAGTTACTAATTACAGTTCAATTAGAAAAACTGATTCATCAAAATATTAATTACTATTGGTTCTTTCGTGCGTGTTCTTCAAATTTATTTCAAAATATATTCTTCATAATATATTGAAATTCGTGCGGCTGACCTAAGATATTTTGTTTAAGTGACATTCAAATCTTAAGTAATTTAAATCACCAAATACCGCAACTGCTATAGCTCCTAAAAGGGTACAATTTTTGTTGAAGCGTTAAAAGAAACATATATTTAAAAAACTAAAAACATCTTGTTTTTCTATCCTAGCTTATAAAATTCAAGTTTTTTTTTTTTTTTTATCACTGGCAACCTCGCTTGTAGGTAAAGACCCATTACAAGGGGGGTATCAACCACATATGTGTGAGGGACCCACGCCACCTACTCTAAGTTGTTTTATGCACTTGTCTCTGTTTGCCTTTCTCATGCTTTTTAACGTGGTTTCTGCCCAATTCTCGTTTTTGTGTCCCTACTCTAATAACCCCCTTAAGGAACCCCGATTGAGCGAATCTCTCGAGCGATGCTTGCATTTTTGGTTTTCGGGGACTCAGTCGACCCTACTAGCCGCAAGCGCATCGGGATACTCAAGCTCAACCCGGTTAAGTAGTCAGCCTTACACACTTTTTCCGGTCGGGCATCGGTCGAGTTTATTCCTCCGATTCGGACTCGCGGCTGGTCAATGTTTTCGGAGAGAATTTAGTCGGCCATTAGGATGTCCGAGTTGGAATAAGTGATGTAGGGCATCCTACCTCGCCTAAGCTACAGTGGACTTAATCCCGACAATTTTAACGCGTGAAAAAACACTCGAAAAAATCGCCGAGACCCGCATGGAGAGCAGACTTTGGTTACAGCAACGAGAGTCTGTAGTAGCCACAGCGAAGTGATTCTAGTAGACCATTTTTAGTAACGACCACTAGAAAATTATGGTAGCCACAACCAAAATTTTTTAAACTGCCGTAGCAATCGTCAGTGTCGATGATGCAGATTCTGATTTTGCGCGCGTCTGCTTTTTGAGGGTTAGTTTAGTCTTGACTTTTCGACACTTTACTTAAGGTAGTAGTTCCGCGATATATAACACATACATGGGAAAACACATGCAAAATGCAAACAACTCAAACACTATCTGAATTTTTAATATGTTGTAAATAAACATCTGATCTTTCAAAATATCACTTAAAAAATACAGGTATCCATGCTTTTTTTCGAGATAATTGAGTTCAAAAAATGTTAAATTTTACAGGTTAGGCATTACTATATATTGTGATTTGGTGAATTTCTAACTCAATTATCTCGGAAAAAAGCATGGATACCTGTATTTTTTAAGTGATATTTAAAAAGATCAAGTGTTTTTTTACAACATATTTTATTTCAGAATTAGTTTGAGTTGTGCACTGAGGCGGAACTACTACCTTAACACTTAAATGAATTTAAAAATCATCCAAAAAATTCTTATAAATGAAATTTGATATCAAAAAATCTTATGATCTCACTTATTTCAGCTTTTTACACTTCTAAAGGCTAAAAAAAGGCATTTCAAAAATGTAAAAAATTCTAGTAGTGGCTACCATAATTTTTTAGCTGTGTCTACTATAGACTCTCGCTGCTGTAACCGAAGTCTGCCCTCCGTGCGGGCTCGAACCCACGACCCCAAGATTGAAAGGCGCGCGCTCTAGCGCGGAACCACTGCGGCTCTTATAAAATTCAAGTTACTACCTAACATATACTAGAATGTTAATTGGCACCAATCACAAACTAAATAAATGCAAACGCCACTAAAGAGAGTCGTCTAGCCGAGCACTGTTATACCTTACTCTAATCGGATATCGAAAGCTCGATCGAAAGTGAATGACAACAAACTTGATGCTGCTGATTTTTTCTTTAAAAGTTCGTTTGAAGTCTTTTATCTCTAAAGATCTTTCCAGGATTTATAATTAGGCCTATCGATTTTTTTAGTTTACAGATTTAAAAATTATTTTACGATCATATTCTATCAAAACTTTTATTTGCAATTTGTTTAAATGGAAAAAGACTTTATTCTTAATTCAATATGTTTACCATTTTTATTTTTGAACGCTATAATAAGAAAAGATAGATATTTACTTATGAGTCAAGCTTTAATTCTGATGATCTGGTTTTGAACAGATCCTAATGTCTGGTTGATCTCAAATTAAAGCTTGAGTGAATATCTATACATCTTGAACAGCCGAGAAATGGAATTTAGTTTTATTCGGTGATCAATTCTCATTCAAATCATTTTCTAGCAAACCGATACAGGTGGACACTCGATGAAACAAGTAGTAAAAAGTATGATGCTGCTTATCTTGCATGAAACTTCAACTACTAGGTTCACAAAGGTGATGGATCTGTAATAGTTTGGAGATGGTTCTCAGGCGAAGGAACGGGGAGAATTTGAGACCTCCTGCCAAATTTCATTAAGTTTCATAAAATAGTTTCAGAGAACATAGCGTTCCTAGATACCATTCAACCGTCCAATAGAGAAGCTTGGCCACATAAAAGAATAGTGAGCAAATTACTTAATTTTATAAAATTGAAAATAAGTTGGTTTATTGTGTAGTAGTTTTTTTCTAAGAATATGAGAAAATATTATCTGAAAAATGATATATTTTATCACTCAAATCAAAAATATTTTACAGTAAACCAAACCTATTTTTTTAATCGTACCTATTTTTCTTTTAAAATTTTGAATTAAATAAAAAATGATTTTAGAATTGATACCAGAAGAAGACGAGTAGTATTAAAAAATTAAACAAGTTGTACATAAAAATTATGAAAAGTTTTTACTAATTTATACCGATAATAAGCTCAAGTTAAAAAGCTCAATCACTATATGCGTCTCATCAGCTTTGATCGCGCATTGAGGTAGATAAATGAAAAAACTAGCGCTTCATACATTTTCCATATATTAAGACTTCCAATCGATAATTGTTTAAAAAAAAAAAAAAAATCTTCAGAGAACAAAATGGGAGCGACCCTACGTAAAAAGTAAAAATTAAATTATGATGCTGATTTTTTTTTTTAATTTAAACTTGATAAATATTTATGAGTAACCAATGATTTTATGATAATTAATTTTGCTTATAGGATTCTTATTTTTTCAATTATGATCGAATAACATACTTATACAGATTTTTTTTTAATTTATGCATAATCATGAAATGCGACTCTTGTGGAAGAAAAAATTATCCGCTTCAAACAACAGAGATGCGGGAACTCGATTTATTTAACATTTCATTACGTCTCTTTCCATTGAACACGTGCACCCAAATAATTAGACGGGATGCAGTGGAGCATTTTTATGCGAGTGAACAATAAAGTATGGAATTTCAATGCATTTTTGTCATTGATTTTTTGCGATAATTTTTTATCGCAAATTTACACGCTGATGCTTTAAGAGGCTACTTCAAGAGTATGATCGCAGTTATGCATACAATGAAATATAAAATAAAGAATTTATTTTTTATGATTGGTTTGATAAACATTGTTATGAGAAATCTAGAATTTAATTTAAGACCAAAAATAAAGTGACTAATAATTTGAAACAAAATTTCCACAAGTTACTGGGTATAAAGAAAATATTTTAAAATCTACTTTTTAATGAGCAACAATAAAACCAACTACGATTATGCAACTTACCATCCGTGAGAAATAGATGACCATACGTCTGTGAAAAGTCTCACTATCTATTTACAAATAATGTAAAATAATAATCGATGGAAAAACAATGACTACTATTTTAGGACTAATAAATCTACTACAGATTTTCTTTCATAAACGTAAACTATCATTTTAATGAGGGTGTTAAGCGATAATTATGCTTGATTTCACTGAAAACGACTGGCTTGATTCAGTGATCCATTATAAAAATTACCAGCTAAATTATGAGCATTTATAAACAAAAAAGTAAATGATGTTTTTGGTTCAATCACATAATGAACTAATTTTGAACTTTTGAGCAACAATAACAATAATCACAAAGGCTGACCCTTCCCATTACATTTGAATTTTGCAGACTCCGCACTGCACAGTGCCTGTGTGATCATTCAAGTCAATGGAAGCATTGAAATCACTGTTAATTCGACAATTCAATGAGTTTTGCATTCAGCTTTGGCCTCATCTGCATAAATAGTCAAAATCAGAATCACAGCAACAAAAGTTCATTTTCTATTGGACGAATTATCATTTTTTCCTAATCATTAATCGTCCTACTAAAACTCTTATGCATTGTTGAAAAGTAAATTTGTTTATCACAGTGAGATTATCAAATTGCAATGCTTTTTGATAAATAGAAAAATAGAACTGTTTTGTTTCAAAAATTTTTTAATACGACACAATGGAATCTATTTTCTTTTTTTTTTTCTTTTTTTTTAAACTTTTTTTTGTACGATTGTGCTGATGCTTTCAATTTGATTTACCATAAATAAAAAAACGTGTCAATGTAACGATTACTTAACACACAGTAGAACCCCTGACACATTTGGCTTAATTACCAATAAAAGAGTAACAGGTAAACGATACGAAAATAAAAATAAAAGCACAGAAACACACGAGAGGGACGATCGAGAGCGGAAGCTGCTTAAGGTCAGCAAAGACCGGAAGTTAAAGATCCTTCGTTACATTGTACACAGTTTAAGTATGCGGCGTTAAAGATTAAACTTGACTGCAGGTCAACACGTTAGATTATGCATATTTCTAAATTTTTACACTTTTTTGCAGCAGTTGCAAAAAAAACCAGGCTGAGTTCGTTTTTATCATCAACCAAAATAAAATTTTCTAGTGCTCTTCACATTTAAAATTGAAATTGGCTTTTGGTAAAATTAGTTATTACTTAGACTTTATTTGGACTTTGCAAGAAAAATTAAAATTGATGAATCTTTGTAGATAGAATTAGAAAAGATTAAATTGAAAATATCAAAATAGAAAAAAAAATTATTCATACTGAAAATCAATGCTGGAACATTCGAATGACAACACTGTAGTTTTAATAAAATTTACAACATTATTCGAAACTTGAGTTGGATTGTATTTTATAATTTGTTGAAAAGTTTAAGCGATGAATCACAATGAATAATTAAAATCTTATCTCTGATGAGCAGCACTGTCGCTTTTCAAATTATCTTATTGTGAAACTTGAAGATCAAAAACATTTTCAAAAATGTTCAACACGTGATAATATGAAATTTAAATTTAAATTTCTTTTCAAAGCAATATAAAAACCATCCAGAAAACATAGAATCAATGAATAAAGTAAAGCAACGAAAGCTGGAAAAATCAGTAAAAAAATCTGTAAGTAAACATTTTTGAACCAAAAGAATCAAATTAATCGAAAGCAAAAACAAAAAAAAAGAATAAAAATAAAACCAAAAAAAAACTAAAAATACACAATCGAAAAGAATCAGCTGGTGATGGGTTCCTAAGCATCGCGTAGTTTACGTTTACCAGTGAATTTTCAAGGCCGAAATAATTATTATTGGCGCAGTGCTGACGAACCGAAAAACCGATGCGAGGGAAGATAAGCAGAGGAAACGAGAAGAGAGATGAAAGAGGCCAGAAGTCGAGCCAGAAGTTTTTGAGAAACGTCACGGGGATTCTAATGTGATTGTGCTATCAGGAAGGTGTTTGTATTTATACGCACGGCTCTATCGCGTAATCTTGGATTGTTTGTCTCCGGCATGATGCATACTATCAGGGCTATGAATTCTTATAATTCATCGCCTTTGTTGTTTCGACTAATTTAGTTGGACTTTATCTGTGGTAACTTAATACTATTAATTTTTTTTTTTTTATGTGTCATATGGAAGCTCAAGAAAAGACTGCAAAGATAAAATTTATATTATGTGAATTGTTCCAGTGAATTTAGTCTCGTGGGTTATTGCATTTTGACGGTTGGAAATGCATGCTATAGCCAACAACAGCTTCAGTATAACTGTTAATTTGTGTTAACTTTTTTAAGCACTTTTATTTTTAAAAACAGTCTTTTTTAGAATCAGAAAAAAAATTTTCAACCGAAATTACTAAAAGTGAAAGTTTTAAAAAGTGTATGAACTAATGAAATTTCAAGAGCTAGCCTAATTACTTAATAATGACTTCAATACTTCAAACAAATTTTAGATAAAAATATGAATAAAAAAATTTCTTTTATACATTTCACATTAGGTTGAAATGGTTCAATTAAAAAAAAAAAAAAAGAAGAAGAAAAAGTTAAATGCTGAAGCTAAAAAGTTTTTTTCTGTTTTTTTTTTTTTTTTTTATACTTTATCTACTTATATCTACTTATAAAAGGTACATTTTAGTCGAAGAATAATATGTTTCAAATTTATTTATTGATCTGGATCAATATTTTTTTTAATTAACATTTTTTAAAATGAATTTCCTTCGTTTCATATCAAATTAAAACTTTTATATATCTACTTATAAAAGGTACATTTTAGTCGAAGAATAATATGTTTCAAATTTATTTATTGATCTGGATCAATATTTTTTTTAATTAACATTTTTTTAAATGAATTTCCTTCGTTTCATATCAAATTAAAACTTTTATTACTTAATTTTAAATTTTAAAGTAAATTAAATACTTGATGGCGTTAAAAAATAATTGTTAAATCACATTTGACGATTGAAATTAAGTTTTATAGCCATGCGACAACTTGTCTCTACAATAATAATTGCAACTAGCTATCAATTTTTCGATAAAAAAAATAATGTTTACAGAAAAAATGAAGTTTAGCTACATTAATTTATTGAAGTTATTAGGTACTTGCTCGCGCTATAAAACTCCGTAAATAAATCAATTCCAACCAATGCTAAAGAAAAATATGATTTTATGAGTTGAATTAAGTTTAAATTACCCTAATATATATATAAAAAACTAATAAAACTTTAGTTTTTAATGCCCACGCTGCGATGGCCTTAAAGTTAATAAGAATAAAAAATTTATGGATTGTTAATAAGGTGTAATCATGAAATAATTTACGTGCAACATGAAAAAAAATTTTGAGCATAAAAAAGCATTGTTTGAAGGATTTACGTGAAAAAAAAAAAATAAATAAATAAAAAAGATAAAACGATACTCACAGAAAATTAAAATCTGGCTTAAATAAGCTTTGGCAAAGTCGAAAGTATTGGTTTGTTTTTTTCCGTGCGTCTAAACTGAACCGAACGGCACTAACACGATTTTTTTTTACCCTTAGTTTTCCGGTACGAGTAGTACTTAGTCCGTAATTGCAGCACAGTTTTTAAATTCATGCAGACCACTAGTTCCGTAATTTTTAAGGCTTTGATTAAAACTTATGGGAATTAAATTCCCCTTGATCTAAATAAAAATTTTACTTTTGTTCCTCAAAACTGTCGAAAATTAAAAAAAAAAAAAAAAAAAATTCAAGCCGAAGCACATTAGACAGACTATGGCAATTCCGAGTAAGGCACTGTCGAAATTAAAAGTAAAAATCTATAAAAATCACGATTTTCACTGTTAAACGAGTCGATGCGCTTGGTTCGAGGTCCGGAGATGAAGTGAGTGCGCCTCGGGAAGCAATAAGCCGGCTAAAACTCGCCACCTGACCCCTCCCACTCGCAGCACGCGTGGACTTGTCGCTGGCGCTGCTCCTCTCATCCCCCCGATACGCAAGCGCGCTCCACCGAGTCACGTAGGATCCAGTGTTTTTTTGAAAGATGTTATGTAATATTACTATTGTACACTTTTAAAAGCCCATTTCAAAATTGAAGATCTGGCGGGTTTCGTCGTCCGACTTATTTATTTTATCTGGCTGTCAAAAATTCTGCTGCGCAATAATTTACAAATTTTCTTCTCGAGATTAAAAATTTTCATGAACAAGTTTTTTTTTTTTTTCATATTACGTTTTATAGAAGCTATTGGCTTTATTTTTGAAATAAAATTTCGAACGAGCTACTTGTATTGTAGAGTATGGTGCTCCCGGTCTTACACGAGATTCAGGTGGCAATCACTTGTGTCAATTTTACTGACGACGCAACGTTTCGAATTTAGTAGGTGTTACATATATAATATTGCCTGACACTTGTTGAATGAGTGATCGAATTTAGTTCAAAATATCTGGTACGCGTGAATTATTCAAAAATTTTTTTATTGCGTCTTAATTTTGAAGCGATACGCGAGTCGATACGTTCGATATTTTAACCTTTTTTGAATTTTTATTCGCTTTTCTCTTCACGGAAACTCATTCGAACATAAAGAATTTGCTGAATGAACTCGTCGAAGAATCAGTCCGTCTTGTTACTTTTTCATTTAATTTCTTTAAATTATTTTATTTAAAGTAACACATTTAAAATTTAATTCAACAGCAGCCTGCCAACTTAACAGATATTTTACGCAATAGATCTATCAATTCAAGAGTAATTTTTCACATGATCGAATCTTTTTGTGTATTTAAATAAACAGATAAATCAATACATACGCTAAAAAATATTTTCAGAAAATTATAACTTTTATCTAATATTCGTCAAAGTATAGCAGTAAAAAAAATGCCAAAACGATGATCATTCATTAAAACATTAAAATTTTGGAAGTTAATTCTGATACATGAACTTTTGAGAGACTATAATGGTATACAATGATATTCAAAACTTAATTTTTAGTGGCCTTTGTCAGAACTTAGTTAAAAATTTACTTTATTTTATTTATTTATTTTTATTTTACAACGAAAATTATATTTTTCATGATAAACCGTTTAAAATGCGAAGTTAATTATTCAATAAATACACATATTCTTGAAAAAACTCTGACTGTTTTTCCGCGTTCTATCAAAATAAGAATTCAAAGAAATATTTTTTTCAGGAATCATTTACCTATAAAATCCTCACGATCTTTGAAAGATTCAAAAAATCTCTTTTCAATAAACCCCTCGTAAAATCAAAATTTATTTCATTTGAATTAGTGCACGAAAACTCTTTTGAGTGATAAATTATTTTTGATTTACAACTTAAAGTTCTATTTTTTACTTTTAAAAAATTGAAACATTTAACTGTAACAAACAATCGTGCGATAAAAGTATGAGATGGAAAATTTTTTCTCGCAATTCTACTTTTTATGTTGTGGCGGAAACTGCACGAATTTTTTTTTTCCTTTTAATTATATGTACAATAATTATTAATAAGCAGGTTTTTTATAGATTCTTACGAATGATGGTTTACTGCATCCTGATCTTTCTAGTAAATTTTGATTTTTTTTTAAATTAACTTCTTGTAAAAAATATTGAAGGTAAATGAAAATTCGAGATTTTACTTATTAAATTTTTTTTCAATTTATTTTTAAGAATTTTTTAGAGTAGCTTTTTCATCGCATAATCTTTACAAGTCAAATACTTATTAATTGTTCTTTTTTTTTTTTTTTTTTTTTTAAATAAAAAACTTATTATTTTAGATCAAGCCTCATTCAAAGAAATAACAGAGGTAAAAAGCAAAAAAAAAAAAAAAAACAAGAATAAATTTTCTTTACTTTTTATGCATAAAAAAGTGCGGATTTGACGTTTTGATCTTTTTTGAAAATCATTGAAAGGAAATTAATGAACGTTTGGCGATTGTTGACCACGGTTTATATATAATTCTGAAAGACATTTAAACAATACTTATTGGATCATGAAAAAATCAATAATGTCATTCTGTTCAAGGTAAGATTAATTAATTTATACACAAAGGATAAAATAATAACACTCGCAACATGAATAACGTATCAATTGTATTTTTGAGTCGCACTCACTTTACTTTTAAACGATGATTTTGAACGAACGCTTTTTTTTAAAATGATGATTCATAATTTGTTTTTAAAATGTATTATTATGGTGTTTTGATCGATATCAAAAACGATTAACCGCCCCATGTCAACTTTTAATTAAGCGATATTCGATCATCTCGCGCGTGGACTAGTGCATAACGTAACACTAAAATAAATTTTGACACGTGCCACGTATTAATAAGGACATTGAATGTATATATAGAAGGAAAAAATATCCCCAAAACATCAATTACTCGTAATTTTATTCTCGAACTTTTTAACAGATTTAACCGGTGGAGTGACGTTGATTGCTTTCTTGAACTTTCCTTATTAAATTTTATAGGTACAGTTTTAACAATAAAAACAAGATTTTACTGACATTGTAACTTGAACTTTATAATTTTGAAAATATTAGATATTGATTTCCCTGTTTACCTAGACTGAGAGAAGGATTTGGTTCACACAACCAACTTTGATTCACCCAACCAAACCTGGTTTCTGCTGCTAGAAGATTTGGTTCACACAACCAAATTTGGTTGCCTGAACCAAATTTGAACAACTTTTCTCTCAGTCATCAGTGTATGGTTAAACAAATTGTTGATAGTATATTTTTTAAATATTTGTAAACACTTGGCATACGTTTTACATATTTTTTTATTATTGAAAAAGGTAGTTGAACCGAAGTATCAAACTTAAAATTTGAGATGAAGAGAACAAAATTCATTCGTTATAAATACCTGTAGGTAAGATTTGAACTGAGAATCTTTTGCTGACTATACGCATACACTGTATCCACGGCGCTTCGCGGGCATTTTTACTCCATATAAAATATAAGCTTTTGCCATATTTTAGGAATCCAAAAAAATTTTTGCGTCAACAAGACAACTTAAAAAAGTTTTCTCGGATCATTGAAACCTTAAGACTTACATTAGCTTCTACGTCAAACATATTTTTTTATATTTAAATGCTCATAACTATGGTTTTAACACACCTTATTCTAAGGGTGCTGATAATAGCAGTTACAAAACTCAAACTGGTCAGGCGATTGTATATCTAATATAAGATGATTTGCTGAGGGTAAATCTTACATACTCTACAACAAATATTCTTGAATTTTAGTCTTGAATAGACTTTATTTTTTAACGTTATTTTTATTTTTTTGAAATTGACTACGAGAAATGTTTTATATATTATTAAACTATCAAATAAATGAATATTTATTTATTTCTATTTATTCAAATAAACGAGACAAGCCAATGATTCAAAAGAAAAAATACATTAAAATAAAAGTACAATTGCGATAATACAGTGATAATTTGAGATAAGATCTAGTTATAACATAATAGAGTTTTTGAAAATTGTGACGATTAATATATTAATAAAAAAAAAAAAAAAAAAAAAAAAAATTTATCATAATTGCTTGCAACTCTATATGCATAAGAATTTCGCATAGGTCTTTAATTCAGCCTTTAAATGCTGAAAACCGCATCTGTTTATCTGATTTCCCTGACAAGAGTGTTAGTTTTAATAAATATTTATCCCGTTTACTCGTCAATCTATGCACTTTTTGAAAAAAAAAATTTCGGGTGCATAAATATTGACTATAGCTCATATTATATAGTAAAGAAACTTATAAATTTTTTAAAATATTTAAAGACTACCTCTATCTCTTATTTAAAAAAGAATTACTCCACAAGAACTACAATTAAAAGAAGAAGAAGAAGGAGAAGAAATATAGAATGACGATAACATCAAAATAAAAATCCAAAAAATGGAAGATTTTTTGCTAAAGATCTGAAACAATGATCCGAGAAATAAAAAATTTCTTAATCGGCACAGCTTGATCTTAGTTTTTTATGATGCTTCATTTTAAGTGCCAATTGAAGATAAAAGAAAAAAAGAGAAGTAAAAATTTACGGTATTTTTATTATTGCAGCCTATGTTTTAAATTTTATTTTTGTGCACGATACATGCTCTTTGTAAGCTGCTCTGGAAAAAAATCAAAAAGTATCAAAAGTTTTCAGTTCATCACGATTGTAAACATTACTTGCGTTAATTATTGTCATTAATTTAAATTATTCATTGATTGAAAGAGATTTCAATCAAGGTTAAATTTATAATGTATCATTTTTCCACGAAAAAATTAATTTTTATTTTTATAAATCAAATATTGAAATTTTCACAGTTTATTTAAGTATCAAGCTGAACGTCTGCAGGGCGACAAATCAAAAGTTGCACATACATGTATAGTCTCAGTAAGTTTTGTTTGGATCAACTTAACACTTCCACATAATTTTTGAAAATGTTATTTTTTCAGAAAACAAAGTTAAAAAATTGTTTATGTATAGCAGCTTTTGCTTGCAACTTAAAGAGTAGAAAAAATCTTTTAGAAGTTAATCGTAAAATTAATTACATTATTGCTTCCTTGCATAAAGTCTCGTTAAGATAAATAGCGTAAATAACAAAAAAAATACTCGAGAAAGAAAAGAAATCGAGCAGAAATTGGTCCGGTGAAGGCTTCACGGCCTCGTGTGATTTCCGCTGCTGTAGTTTTAAATAAAAGAAAAAATATGTGTAGGCAGTGGATTAAGCTGGTTTGAGCTAGATTTTTTATTTTGCGAGAAAAACGCATGAGGGCGCGTCCACTTGTGAGCTTTTTTTAAAACAAAAATAACATTTACAGTAGCTTTTTGAATTTAAGATTAGATGAAATGTATAGGTGTACCTAATATGACCATGTACCTAATGTGTTTACCACAGGTATTTTAATTGTTTGCTTGGATGCAACTCTAAAGGGTAAGAATAATTCAACATCGTTTAATTGTAAAGTTTAAAATTTTTTAAGTATATTTAAAAATGTCTGTTACCTTTGCCCCATAATAAAAGATGGTTTTTAGCACCTTTGTTCTTATTTTTCTCAGTAAAAATCAATACATTTAATTCTTTGCCAATAAAATAGGATGCACCCGATCGAAATAATAATTAATATATTTTTGATTCCTTATCTATTCAGCTTTATAAAACCCGTTTTTATTTCTTTGCTAACTCATTTTTTATCAAATTTTACACTGTATATAAAATTTTACTTAATTTTTTTAATTTTTACCTAAAATGTTTATAAAAATGCGCTATAAATTAATTAGATGGTAATGCCTAGTTGACTTTAAAAATTAAGCAAAAACAAATTTCTTGTTAGTAAAAATTAATAAAAAAATAAATGCAAATTCGTGTAATGTTAGGAAAAATTAGAACTAGATCTTATTTTGAAGCTTGGAGGACTTGAAATTAATTAACTCAATTAATTTTACCAGTTTTTTATTTTAATTTTTTTTTAAACATAATTTGGCAATTTATTATTATTATTATTATTATTATTATTATTATTATTATTATTCATTAAAGTGCACGCAAAAAATCACAATTTTTACAAACTTTGACAGCCTTACAAAAAATTTATATCATATTATTCCTTCTTTCTTTTTACTGTTATTTGTTCAATTCAATGAGTGAGTATTATAAGTTAAGTATTATTAAAATTACATTATAAAAAGTAGTTTCATAAGAGGTAGAGTTGCCTGATTTTTCGTACTGATAGATAGAGGAGGGTTCAATCAAGCGACTGAATGACCATTCGAGCTAAAAATTTTTTTTAATGAATTTTTCTAAAAATTATTGTCAAACTTTGAAAACAAAAAACAACGAAGATTATTTCAAGTTTCAATTAAATTGTATTGAAACTTATTTCAGTTTCGATAGTAAAAAAAAAAAATTTTACGTCAGTGATAAAAGAGTATTTTATCGAGTGACACAACAAAGTTATTAAAATTTTTGGGAAATTTATCATTGAAGCATGGAAATAAAAAAAAATAGTAATTTAGTAGCGCTTAACGACTAACATTTCCAAACAGACGGTAAAATTTTCTTAATTTGAATTTCTTGAAAATCGTTATCAGTGATAAGAAGTTATAACGATTCAGAGTCAAAATCGTACGTTAACAGAAAAAAAAATTCTTTTTAAATGTTATTTAACAAAACTTAAAACACAATCTTTTTTTTCTACCATAAATTTCAAGTTTTTTTTATAATGCAGCAAACGAAAGGGAAAGTAATCCATAATTGAAAAAATCTACAGTAATTTTGACATAGTCTATTGAACTTCATTGGTGGTAGAAACCATTACAGTTTCAAGTAACAATTAAAAATTTCAATACGCAACATATGTTCTACTTTTGTAATAAATATCTTAGTATTTCACTGAATATCATCGTATGTATTATTACTATAATTGATCGTAATAAAGTGGCACTTTAGGAGGTACAGGGAAGCAAATTGTTTAAACTTATTTAAGTACAGATTAAACAATAGAGTTTACCGAGCGTGATCAGTCTCGCGACAGATTGTCTTTGTTTAAGTGAAATATTTATAGCACTTTATTTATACCCTATAGGTACCCGAAGCGATAAAATTGATAAATTTATTATCACGTGACAAAGGTTCAAGCATTATTTGCATTGAGCGATCTTTTTCTTGTGCAATTGTGTAATCGTGTATCCAAGATATCGAATAATTTTGAAACTTCTACGGGATGACAAAGAACGTTTACAGTAACAGTCACACACTCGCATTGCAGGGGAGCACGTGTGCGCTCATCGCACCACGTGCTGACTGTTCGACGTTTATTAATGAATGACCTACAATAAGTTGCACTATCACCACTCGATTTTCGATTTCAAATCTCGAAAAAACTGTCACTCGCGAGCTAACTCAAGGCCGTTGGGTTTTTCCGCGTCTTACCCTGCACCCCGTAACAATGTAGTTTAAAAAAACAAGTAGATAAATAAAAAGGAAGTCACTAGGTAAACACAAGTCCTTATCAATGGGTACTTACGGAATTTGGTCGGCCAAGTCTCGGTCGAAAGTTGCCCTGACGCGGGAACAACTTTTATCCGAGATGTATCGTAGGCTTATATACCGAGCAACTGGATTGATCCCCACCAGAATCGTCGCAACCGCGCACACCAGCGGAGTTTGTTTAAGCATCGAACGCTAAGTGATCGATTCTTCTTTTTTTTCGGTACTTTTTTCGTCGCTCGTGAAAATTGCTGCTCGTATAGTTAATAATTTCGAGAAAATAACAGTAAAGCTTTTAAAAACTTGAGAAAATTTTGTTTTCAGTACCACTGGAAAAGTTGAGGTGCAATGACGCACAATTTTTATCGGGTTAGATTTAAATTTAAAATATTGTTAAAAAGTTTTTTTAGACGAGGATTTAGTAACCATGGCTTGAACTGAAATTTACTTGCGCATTTTTATATCGTTTCGGGCAGACTTACAATTGCTTGCAAGCTCAATTATAAATTGTACAGTAGCTTCGAAGTACGATAAAATAATTAATATTGAGCTTTGAAATTTTTTCGTCTCAATAAATGATGTTTGAGATCTCCTGACTAACACTTCGTGAGGTTCGATAACAAAATGACTTCGGTAGATTAGTTGATTTTAAGATCGAGAAGAGAGGAAGGGATTATAAATCATTCATACCAGGAATCCAAAATAAGCCCCCAACATGATACGGTCTTGTCTCGACTCTTATCATCGCTTCCATCGCCTATTTATATATTCTTGACTTTTGTCTTTTTTATGCGCAATATCGCGTAATGACTCCAGATATTTATAAACTTCGTCGTTTTATAATTTAATAATGTAATAAAAGAAAACTTATAAGTTAAACTATAACTCTATCTGAAAAAATCAAACTTTACTTAAATTTTACAAAGGATTGAATTGATTTTGATAAAATAATAATAATAATTTGATTACGCTTGAGTCCACTCAATTTATGTGTGAGAAAAAGTTTATCTGTGCAAAATTCCAAAAATTAATTGCCAGATAGATGTGTTAAAGATATATATACATATTTTGATTATTAAAATTAAAGTACTAGGAATTAAGACAGACCTAAAATTTGTTATGGAAAGAAGCTCGTAAAATAAAAAATGGCAAAAATGCTCTTGAGCACGCAAACTGACATCATAAGGTACATACTATAGTCCAAAAAAATTAAAATGTGATGAAAATTAACTTGGAATAACAGGAAAAAAATTTTCAGCTCAGCTAGCTTAAATTTCAGTGAGCTTTATTTAAGTGCTCATTAATTAACTTATTAATGAGTTATACCCGAAAATTTGAATAAAATAAAATAAGTAAACCTTAAATAAAATAAAATAAGTAAATTTTGAAAATCCCCAAACACTATAAACTTGAAAACACTGTTTACTTACCAACAGAGCTCATTGCTTGCGACACGCCGATTTTGCGGAAATTTTGGGGATCACTTTCTGGATTTATATGATGAACAAAACCACCAGTATCTGATGCCATCGGGCCTTTGCGATATACCATACACTCTTAACCCAAAAGATAAAAAAATGTCCCTTAATGGTACAAACTCGCAAATTTATACTCTGGTCAAAAGTACAAACTGGCCTTTGTAGTTTCGTTCATCATATGGTTCCAGGAAATGATCTCCAAACTTTTGTCCAAATCAGCGTTAAACAAGCCATGACCAGGAGAGGTCAAATCTAAAAAAAATAAATATAAAATGACAACTACTCTGCGGTTAATATGCTAGTCTCAGTAACATCGTCGTTCGAGGGGTTTGGGATCGAGTCCTGGTGCATAAAATTGTTTTTGTCAGCAATATCGATCTCTATTTCACCCCGACTGCTTTAGGGCCGGTTTTACTAGGGGACCTTCCGAACTATTTGGTACATAGGTAAATGCGAAACAGCGTATTTATTTCGAACGCGTAAAAACCGCTGATTAGCCTTAAATGGAGCATAAATATGGTGACTATAAATAAGATAAAAAAAATTTCGTCTTGAAAAGTTTGTAGGAGTTGTAAATGAATAAATTTAATTCTCACGTATTCGCGTATTGTTTGTAATGTTTTTATTCAATAAGCAATAGTGAGTACTGAAAAATGAAAGGATCTGAAATCAAATCGAATCGGTCATTGCTGTAGTGAATCTTACATACGCAGTAAGGGAACGGTAAACAAAGTGTTTGGACGTGATGCAGCTTCCGGCGGAAACGCGGCTACCACAACAACCAATAAAAATTAACGTGCCGGAAACTCAGTGAGATAAGGAACTTCGCGACACTCGATATAGGTGTGAAGAGTGAAAGGGACACTGGATATCGCATCACCTAACTTTATACTTTTTCTCATTACATTCCTTGCAATCGTTTCAAATTTTCTCATTGGTTTTTTTTTTTTTTTTTTTTTAATGGCGCAGTATCGTTGTATTTACCTCAGTTATTTTTTCGTATTTTTACAGGAATTTTTTACAATTTTTTATTGAAAACATTGACTGATAGAAAAAACATGAAGTTGAACGAATAGTAAAGTTTTAGGCAATACTCGATAAATCGAAATCCTATCAACTTTTAAAGACGAGGAAAAGATTTTTAATTTAAAAATTCAAGTACCCACTAAAAGTGTTAAAAGTACGTATTTATGATCGAATACTCGCACGAAAAAAAAGCATGTTTGAAAAACATAGAAGCGCAGCAACAGCAGTATCACAATGATTTATGAAAGAGTGCCTAACCGCACGCGTGTGTAGAGAGAAGAGCGCAATTGAGAATGATTTGTTATAATTTATAAACCTTACGAAAGAATTCCATGGAAGAGCATTGAATTAACGCGTCGACCGGATCATTACACACTTATTCTTCGCTCTCGCTCTTTTTCTATCTATGCGTGATGCTCGCTGTTGTCCTTAATAAAAAAACGAAAACAATGGCCTTTTAATTTCAATAGGATGCGTGCGTTACTACCTGCTACTTTGTTTATTCAAATAAATTTTTACCTGACAAAAAAGCCTTCAATAATTAAACTATGAATCAGACGGAGTAAAATCCCAAACTTTGGTTAATGATACTAGAGCTTTTGTGTTTGTCCAAAATTATTTTGAAATTTTTAATTACAATCGGTTGAAATACTGTACTTTCAAACTCATTAAAATTACAAAAGCAAAAAGGTAAATTTAAAAACAAAAACAAATTTGAAACTTCCAGAAGTTAAAGGAGATGCCCCCTCGCGAGCAATGACTTATTTAATTATCATGAGCCAGGCGTCAGATTTACAATGGTGTATGTTTACTGCAAAAACTCGAAAAAAAAAAAAAATGCGCATTATGCTGGAAAACTCAGTAAATGAAATATACTTATGAGCGACACTGGTTTAATTTCTGTATAAATTTTTAAAAGAAGCAGGAGGAAATATTTGTCGACGCAACTTTGTAAACTTGCACCAAGAATCAATAAATTAACTTATCAATGCGGCTTGAATAATTATACTCTCCATGAACTTTAATCTGATCAGATAATCATATTAATCCCCCAAGACATAAAAAGTACAATGAAAATTGACATGTTTAAAAAATTATTGAAACGTTCAACAGACAATAAAGTATTTTTACTGATAATTTAAACGTTACAGACTTTGACTAACCTCAATAAATTATGTAAGTTGTTAATACCAAAGTTATAGTTACAAGGATTCATAAAAACAATTTATTTAAATAATTTGTTAAAATTTAAAAAAAATTGGTAATTTTGACTCGGTGTTAAATTTTTTTTTTTCAAAACTTGAACCTCCGAAGAGGATCATATTTATTCTTTCTCCAATAAAAAAATAATCTTACTTGAAGAAATCAATAACACCAGTAGCCAAGGCTTTGAATCATAATTGATCGACAAATATAAAGCTTTTGCAGGTTGCATGTTACATACCAAAGTACATTAACCTTAATAAAACAATTTTATACTTATATTTTAAGTCTAAAGTTTAATATATTTTTCATACGATTAAAATTAAAATAAAACTACATCCCAAGGTAAACGAAAATTTTCATTCAATACTATGCATCTAGTATTATACTAAGAAGTTTGCTATGTCATCGTCATCTTTGTCGTCATCGCCGTCGTTGTTGACTTAGTAAGTAATAAAAGTAAGCAATAAAAGCTTTGATTTTTAATTTGACCTGTATAAGCCCTAATTATTTTATTTTAATTATATTTTATATGTTAAGTTACTAATTTTTTTACATTAATAGAATTATAAGCAAGTAAATGATAAAAATATTTTTTTACAATGACTAAGAAAAATAAGATTTACTAACGCAAAACTCTAGAGGTGTCAAAGTTTTATCATAAAAATTTTTCAATAATTAAGATAAATAATTAATGTAATTATGAAGTATTCTAAGTAGTCAACTGATTATTTAAATGTGGGTAGTTGTTTGAATAATTTTGCTAGAAGAAAATAAAATCCAAAAATCTTATAATAAGTACCTCTTTTATAGATCCACACAACCCCAGCTCAGAAAATCTGAAAAGGTACAGAGCGACAAAGAAAAATATTTACAGACGTGAAGCAAGTTATAAAAACTAATTTTTTCTTTTTAAACAAAAAAAAGTTTGGAAAACTTCTAAATAGTAATAGGATTACTAAAAAAAAAAAAAAAAAAATCATGACAACACTTTGAGCTTTTTAAGACTGGACCCCAATCAAATCACAGAAGAATAGTCTTTTTTCTTCGAGGAAATTTTGAAGTGAGCCTTGACCTCGTCTAATTCGATGAGTGCATTGCAGTGATGAAGTTTAATTATTGCAAGGAGAAAATAAAATGAAAATGAAAAAATTTGTAGACAACCTGGTCGTTTTTGTTATGCAAATGTGTGCCAATTGCGCAATACTCTGTCCCTATTATACCGTAGGTAGTGACTTGTTTTGTTAGTTTTTCGTTCTCCTTTGTAAATACATGCACACGCACATATACACAGTACGAGTTTACAGGTAATAATACGTCGGCCCCTTTTAATGATTTGATAATCGAGGCTTTTCTTGGGCTACCCAAGATTGTCTAGCAACATTGTTGCTCCTGCACGCTTAAAAAATCCTCGTAAAAAATATTTAATAAATCAATTTTGCACAATTAAATAAATAAATTTTTTTTTCCATGTTTATCATCTTTCAAAAATCCTTGAAAGCTTTTAAGACTTTTGATATTTGTTACAGATTGTCTAAATAAGTTTTATTGATTTGAAGAATTTTTTTCCAAAAGTAGAAAATAAAATAAAATATTCCATTAGATACGAATTAGAAATATTTTGTTATTAAGGAACAGTTTCTTTGAAACATGTCATTTTATTAAAAACCGGAAAAAATTTAATATGATAGTAAAGACAAATGTACCAAATCTTTTCAGATTTTCAAAGGAATGGTGTGAATTTTATTTTTTGAAAATACTATAATAAATTTCAAATTTCATTCAAAAACTAATTTTTTAACTAACTTAATTACTATAAGTACTAAAAGATACGATTATTTACAAGATTATCACATCAACTAAAGCAAAAGATAATCATTCAATCATCGCTGGAGATAAACTACCTTCTGTGGTAAATCATCCATTTTAATCTTTAGATTAAGGTTTTTTGACGCTTTAAGATAATTATCCAATTCAGTTTTCTTCTCTTTATTCTCAACTGAATAAATAATAGCTTAATGCTTTCATTGCTTATTTACAATGTCATTACTATGTCATCGATGCATTACAAATTCGAGATCTCTAATTAGATTATAAAATCAAAACAAACTTTTTTGTTGAAAACTTGTCAAATTAAAATTTATTTTTATTTTGTTAATGTTTAACAAGACTTGATTATAATTTCTTATGAACTGATGACCAAATCAAGAATGATAGACAGAGTAAAGTGAAGTATAAAATAACATTTAAAAATTTAGCGAGTTTTGGGGGGTGACAATTTAGTGTACTTAGTTGATATCATGATGATATAAAATTATACATTTCACGTCCGCGTGGTTTGCTCTCAAAATTAGTTGCTTCTTAGATTCCTGTACTTTTTCAATTGCTACAAACAAGTACAAATCGTCTATTTCCGCTTCTCACTTTCGAGTCTTCCGACTGGCATGAGTATCGCTCGAATTATTATTTCAATTTAATCATTGGCACTCTGCACGTCATCATCATCATTTGTCACGAAAAGAGGCCTTAAGTATTTGTGACCCCAAATTGCAAACATTAGTTTTATTTGATATGATGGTGCTTTAAATTATTTGTACATAGTCAAATTTTATCTTAATTTTATCAATGATACGATGCGAATTTGGTTTAGAAAAATTACAAAGATCTATTGACATCGACAAGCGATGTACATACCTCATAACTCCAGAAGAGAAATAAAAATTCCAAGAAAACAAATTAACTCTGTTTGAAAATTAAATTCAAAAATCATTTTTTGTAAATTTTTATTTATTCAAAACAAAATAGTTGCGATTGTTTTTGTTATATTTTAATTCAATGTGCTTTTTTAAAATTACTTTCAATATTGTTTTATGGGTTGATTAAAAAAATGCTGTCAGTTCTTGAGTTTTTAATAATCGTAAAAAGTTGAAGAAATGTAAACACTCACCTAATCATAATATCACACCTGGCACGTAAATCACTCAAGCAAAAGCTCACTAAATTGGTGTAGGATTAGCCGATCCTCAAGACTACAAAGGCACTGTGGGCAGCATAAATCAAAATCTAGACCCGAAAAAAGCTCTTAAAACTTGGTAGAATCTAGAAAGTAACCGTGCGAATGGTGGAAGTAGCGGTAGATAACTAAATCATCAGCGAGGGGTCAAACACTGAGTTGAGATGAGCTGGCGGCTGCCTGCAGAGCGAAGCGCTTATGTCAATCTGTGGCGTGCAGTCGTCTCAATGGTTACACACTCTACCTCTACCCCCACCTTCTACCTTAATTCGTCTTCTACTACCAGAAAACAGACCCTTAGCTGTTATCTTGTCGTCGAGCTTTGTTATCCACTCATCCTGGACTCTCCATTACTCGCGAGAAGTCACGTCTTTCTTTGAGCGGTACATAAGGGCTCAAACCGATGCTACCTGCTTGAAGGAAATTTTGAATTTAAACAAAATAAGATGAAAGTCTAAACTTCTTATAAATGATTAAAATGATACTTTTTCATCTTGATTTTTTCTCACCACGTTACTCCGCAGTTTTGAAAATTGGGTACACTTAGACATGATCTTGTTGAATAAAATATGGTACTCAATTAATTTTCGATATTGTACATCTCGAATTGCTGCTCTTGGCTGTTGTACACTTACGCCTCAAGTAAAGTTAAAAATGTATAACTTCACACTGTAATTGAGTAACATATATGTTATAAAATTTCGACACTAGTGCCTATAAAAACAAACTTTTTTTACTTACTCGGGTCAAAGTAGTATATTCCGAAACTGAAGCACATCGTCACCAGGGCAGCGTCGAAATTTAGTAAAACGAATAAGAAAGAAAACATTTTTTTTATATTAAATTTAAACTACGGTGTTAGTCTCAAGTGCGCAAAATTTTCTTAAAAGCGGAAAATATTATCCAAGGAAAAATTTGATAAATCAGCGAGTTTATTATTACTAATTTTTTAAGTTTACAAGTCCTTTTTAGATGACAGAGACTTTGCACCTTAATGATGCCTCTGTTTTCCTCTAATTTTATTGCACTAAAATGTTACTCACCAAGTGTTTTTTTATCATTTTAATTTTCTAAAAATATTAACTATTAAGATTATCTACATATTTATAATATTAAATACAATCACCAAGCTAAATTTTTCAAAGACCAGTACATTTAATTTGTTTTTGTATGAAATAAGCAGTTCCACTTCATGAGAACCTCAAAAAATTCTCATCGGTAAGTCATTCAAGATGTAATTGTTCTCACGAAGCGAGGAGATACGTATCATATAATATAGTAGATATTCAATATCCCGGAAAATCATTGAAACGCTCGGGCATATTAATAAAGGTGCTGAAAAAATGGTATCTATATTTTCTTTTAATGAGCCTGGTGAAACCCAACTCCAAAAACAGAAAATCGATTCACAAGGTGATAACAACTCCTCTAACCAGATTAAGCCGGTAGGTAACTCAGGAAGTTTCAGGGTACGATAGTACTGTGTACATGAAACGCTTGCGCCGCTCAGGGAGAGAGAGGAAAAATGAACAAGGAAGGGACTTTACTAAATCGAGCGTGCAGTGATTTGCATAACAGAGACAATGACACTTGGACTGCTGCTGTTGCTGCTGTGACAATTTCAAGCGTTAATTGGATAATGTCGCAGTGGCCTGTAACGCCTGCATTTTACGCATTTTATTTCCTAAATTTCGGATTTAAAATCAAAATTTAAATATTTTTTAAAATTAAGCTCGAATAATCCAATTTAAAATAGATTCATTTTTTATTTTTCTTGACACAAGAAACCGCACGCACCAGTACCTAGCTTTTGCATCTGCGGATGATTCAACTATGTGTATGAATTATTAATAAGATACTGTGATCGATAATCATAATTAAATGTATAATCTACCACAAAAAATGTAACGAGACCTTCAAATTTAACACATTACATAAGAAACATAAGTAAATGATTTTGAAGCAGATGCTTAATTGCACTGAGGAAAAAGTTTATTTACAAAAAAAAATTATTCAGATGAAATTTTTATTTTTTTTTATTTATTTGCTGATTGAAATTACTTAAATTTTGCCTTAAAAGGAATTCCTTTTCTCCCTCAAGGATCTCTCAAGAATGATATATTGTTAAACAAAAGGGCAAAGTTTGACATGGCCGTCTCGAGTAAAGTTTGCCACACGAGGCGAAGCCGAGTGTGGCGATTCACTCGAGATAGCTATGAAAAACTTTGTCCTGTTGTTTAACAATAAATTTTATTCCACTAGGTCATGTAAATTGGCACTTTGAGATAACCAAATCAATAATAATTTTTTTATGAAAAAATAGTTACAATCACGGCAAATAAAAAAATTTTCTCATTGAACGAACAATTTTTTTTAAAAGTATTTTTACTTTTAAAAATGTAGAACAAGTATTTTTTACTACAAAAAAATTCAAAACTTTATAGAAGATTAAAAAATGATGTGAAAACTAAGTTTTTAAAATTACAACTGAGATGATCGGGCAGATAAGTCAATGATGCTATAAGAAAAATTTTGGAAGTAGCTTGTTAGCCTACAACTCGATACTTATTTTATCATTTTCACGGGTAAAAATTCACTCCTCGTTTTATTCGAGGCCATTTTACATATTTGATAAAAAAACTCTATTGTTGGTTACACACAGTGTCAGTGGTGATGATGATCCAGATGATGATGATGATAAAAAAGTGAGGTTACAAATTTAAAAAAAACTCTCACTGACGAACAAAAAAAGGAGCAGCAATATGTCAAAATCTATCGATCGAGGTGGAATTTTTACATTCTCATCTTATTTTTTAACGTACTAGGAATGTAAAACTTTCTCCACAAAACTGACACATCGAAAAGTGCCAATTACATGGCCGAGTGGAATAAAAGGATTTTCCATCTGCCAGAAAAAGATTTCCACTTGATCCCTATTTTGAAGATGATTTCCTTTTGTAATGAATGGAATCTTTTTCTCTAAAATGGATCGTTTTCTCAGTGTTTAATATTTATTTCCTTTTTATATGCGGTAACTGCTTGAATGTTTCAATACCAAAATTCGTAATTTGTAAGTGACTTCTGACAATAACAACAATGAAATTTAAATCTTTAAGCATTAAAATTTTGTATTTATAAAAAAAAATTACGCTCAATTAGTTCCAGCCTTAAAAAGAAAAAGTATAATTGGTACGATTTAAAAACACTGAAGCTAGAAGTTAAAAAAAAAAAATTCACGGCTTTCAGAAAGCAACAGCAGCCGCGATCCAGTCAGGGTAATTTGAACGAGTAGAGTTCATTAAAAGTCCTTCAAATTGAATCAGCCTCGCTCGGTAGAATTTTGAGGGATAATACGACGAAACACGATTATTATCCTCAAATTTTCACTCTGAAATAGAATTATATTTCGCGCGACAAAAAACGGAAACAATCAGCCTTATCATTGCTTGAAATTTCAACCCTGAAGTCGACTACCGTCAAACAGGAGGATCACTAGACATCAATTGAAAATGTCTCTGGTTTTTGAGTGATATTGGGTAAGTACTGAAGGATCTGTCCAAAACAAATAGTTTTTTTTCAAAAGATACAAATTTTTCAATTGATAGTACAGGGACATACTTCTGTTAGCTGAATGATTAATTTACCTGTTTTATTCAAATTAAATATAAGGAACTAATTTTCATTAATATACAAGGTTTATTTGAAGCTATTTTACTTCATTTCAGATTCTTTAATTAGTTCAAAAACCTTATTCCAGTTTTCTAGGCTCTCAAAAGGGATATTTTAGACCGATTTTTGGTCTTGCTCTTTTAGACTTCAATCAACAAATCCTTAGACTTCCTACAAGGAGGTCTAAAAGATATTTTTAAAGTAAATTTGTACTCGAAATAACTATATTTTCCAAAGTTGTGTCATAAATAACTTTTCTAACTCAATTTTCTTCAATTTACAGTAATTTATTTAAAAATGAGCGATTTTTTTTCAATATCCCTTAAGCAGTCTTACAAGTTTAAATATTTAAATTATGAACCGTAAAAAAGTAAAATAGTGTTTCTATAATATTTAAAATTTTTTGCATGTCTTGAATACTTTAAGTAGTTGATAAATAAATAATAATGATGTTATGAGGGTTTAGTTTACAATTAAATAGACAAATATTGATAGCGCATTTGTAAAGTATTTGATATTGGAGCCAGTCAGTATGTCCTGGTCAACTTGCTCGACCGTCGAGCTCAGGGGTTATTCACGCATACCAACACTAAAAAAAAAAGAAAAAAAAAAAGGGTAGTGTTAACGACGCTCGAGCAGAGTGTCTCTCTTACGTAGTTATAAACGATGAACAGCGCGGTGAAGGGATACGGTGCATTCTAGCTACTCGTATGAGTTGCAAATTAGTATGTATGGCAGTAATCATTCTATTGACATATGACTCTGGGTGTATGACTGGAGTTTTGTATCAGATGATCGTAGGCTGTGCGCTTCATATAATGTGAAGAAAAGCGTTTTAACAGCTACGATTCTCACGGGCCATTTAATGTTTTGACCATAATCCAGCTTTCTTGATTATCTAATTACTGCTAACCTTTGCTTAGATTAAAATTAACACTAAAATTTCATTTTTATCCTATTGCTCGTTCGCATGGATTTAAGTTAAAACAAATTTTTATGTACACAGTCGTGAAAGTGAATTTTTACGTAATGCAGTTTTTATTGAAATTGGTGAACAACGAAAAAACTAGCTCTATTAAGTGATATAAAATTTTTTTGAGCATGCATATACATAAAAACAAACTATGTTCTTGATTTTGTCCAATGTGCAATTATTTTAAAATTTTTAATTTTAACCATTACTTATTATATACATTGCTTATTTAATATATATATTATATAAGCTATAGCTGATGTAGCTGAAATATTTTATACATATTAGAATTCATACAAGTCTCCTGAGACTAGTTGTTAAAGAATTGAAAAAATATTTTATTGCAATAATGTTCATTGATTCATTATTAATGACTGTAATTGATTAAAGCTTATATTGTTTTATTTATTATTATGTAAAAGTATTTTGTAAATTTTATTCATATACAGTTATAATGTTCTTCGTACAAACGAACTACGAATTAGAACTGATTAAAAATTTTTAATTGAAAATTCATTTCATGGAAAATCAGAAAATTTCTTTGGGTCTTTAAAAAAAAAAAATAATGTTAAAAGAACAAAACACAAAATTATGATTGCAAAGACTGAATCATAAGAAGACCCGAGAAAATCCGCAACATCCGCGAGGTTTGCAAGTTGCAGTACTTTACTACTTAGGATTTCTCGCGAACATCGTCAGCTGCAGAATAAACGACCCAGTTGTCACGACGCGGTGTCGTTTCCCGCTGCATCACGTAATAGCGCGAGATTTTCTGTATAGCGATCAGCTGTTTTGTACAACTGGTTGCGGCACGCAGGCGTGTGCAACCCCGCTTTACATCAGACTTTTTTAAATTTCCTTTGTAATCTTATTCTTGAAAAAACTGCATCTGTTGAACTGAAAGTTAACTATTTCCTTTTACATCTACTAATTATTTCAAATGTTTATGGTATGAAACAATGTAATTAACTTTTGTAAAAATTTATTTACATTTACATGGAATTTGAACTCTTGAACTCAAGTAAATAGATTGGTTTAATGATACTAAATAAGAAAAACTTAGCAGATTCTGTTTCTTCAATGAAACTTAAATTTTAACTATTTTAAAGGATGATTTTAATTAAATGAAAAAATTACATCTGTCGATGAATAAAAAAAATCCCGATATTTGTTCATTTAAATTTTCACTTTCATCATTAACATTGTTTCCGATTATTATTTAAAAATTTTTTAAAAGTTTAAAGCTCATTTTAAAATCTTACTTTGACCTGTCATAAAAAAAAACTTCAAAAATTTTAGCTTAGGAATGCAATTAGTTAACACGAAGAATTTATATGATCAAGACTGAAATTTGCTTTCTTATTTTTTAAACACAATTTAATAAACTTATTTTTAAGATAATTATCTAAATATGTTTTTCAATTTTTTTTTTCACAAAATTAAAAAAACATATTAGAATTAAATGTAAAAATTTTCCTCGAATGTAAGTTTAAAAAACTCGGTCATTTGATTGAGCAGCCACTATTGCTGTATATGAATGAAAAAAGTATGCAAATCTTTCCGACACTCCTCATTCACTGAGCATGAGTCATGCGCGAGTAAGGAGAGAAGAAAATGAGAGAAAAAAAGGACAAGTGCGCGCGTCTCATGAATGATCGCGCGCGTTACGCCAAGGAATTCGCGCCTGCATAAACTGCATGGAGAATGCAGGTTTGCTTTTTTTTTCTCCTCTCGCAGCCACCGTTCATTCATGAGTTGCAGTCAGCCTTTCTTACCTTTCTCTTTCCTTTCCTTGCTCGAGCCACGGGTTTCTATACTTAATCTTTACGTCGCACGAGACTTGAAGTTTCTCAGAGGAGAGTAGAAGAGATGAAAAATTTAAATTACGCTCAAATGGTAGTAAAATTGAGTTTTACTACAATAATGTTGGTAAAAATTTCACTCTACGAGTTTTTGTAAAAAAAGTTTTGAGAATAGTATGGGAAAATCAAATCCCAACGGTAGGTAAGATTTTACCTCTCGATCAAAGGCAAATCTCAAAAAAGCTACAAAAATGACTTAAAAAAAAAAAAAAAAAAAAAAAAACAGTCACCACACGCGAAGTTTCATACAAAACTGGTTCAGCAGCCACCGGTTGTGAAGAGTTGAAAAAAGTTCACGTGGTGGCGATGCAGGAGCATCACACGATCAGTGCACATCCGGTCATGACTGCTGCTGCTACAAAAAAAAAAAAAAAACAGCAACAACAACACCAACAACAATTCAGTCTGCTCCTCCCATTCATGATCGACGGCGAGGCGCGCGCATTGAGCGGCCTTTGAAGGTTGTTGTACGCCGCGGCTTGACGCGTCATTGTTGCGGTTAGTGCAGCAACCTGCTGCACTGCAAAGAAGGAAGATATGTAATGGGAAAAGAGCAACGAGACGCGGTCGGCTCGAAGGGAGACGACAAGTGCATTATCGCCATCATCTGAGCCGGCAGTGGTGAAATGACTAATAATAAAATAATTATTTTTTATCGCTTACTTCACACATTCAACGGTCCTATCTGATTTTTTAATTTAAACTTGGCTAACATTAATTACTTTGCGAGGTTCGCGCGCTTAAAATTCAATTGGGTTGCACCCACGTAAAATACCCGGAATTCAGCATCAGCAAATCCGCGCATTTGAATACTTGCTTGGTACCGCGCAGCTGCGCCAAAAGTATTTTCCACCTTTACATGCGTTATAATTCAATCTAACTTGCAGAAGTTGTCTCGATTAAAGTGCATTGTACCGGGCTCACAACAAAAAGTGACCATAATAAACGAATTAAGAAATTATAACAAGTACAAATGAACTCCGGCATCCGGTTGATTGCTAGGGGTCGGAATCGAAAAGACTGTCGTTACATTCGACTGTTGTTGTTGTTGCTGTTGAGGAATGAGTAAGAGAAGGAGATGTCAGTGACCCAGAACTTCTTGGGAACCCAGCATGTGCAGACAGAGACGACTTTCACTCGCGACGCTGCGCCGGTTCATACGAGTTATACCTTTTCATACGACTCTTTCTATACCCTTGCAGGGGAAGACGTAGGCACGAGACTTATCATAGTCTGTTGGCAAAGTTTATTCGATTAAATTCACTCTCAATATGAATGAAACCAACAATATGTTTAGCATGTTTTTAACAATACCAGTAATAAACCAGTTAATTATTTTCCGTTAGCTGAGATTGAACATTAAGATGGCAGCTCCATCGAACGGATTAATGCAACCCCCTTCCCCTTAAGTTCCTTCAGAAGCTTGTTTTTTCTTCTATTATCCGTGGTAAATTATCTTTTTTTTTCAAATATAAATTGGGTTTAGTATTTGGTCTCACACTGGAGTATTACTGAGACTACTTCTAAGCTTGCAGAGAAAATGATTATCAATTAGCGATGAAGGAAAATCATGGAAAAGCTTTATTATTTCGACCTTGAGAAGCGGCAATTTTCAAGACCTTGATACAATGCGACTGTTTATGGAGGATTGAAACTTTTATTTAGAGCACTGCGCTTATTGCAGCAAAACAATTTATGCGTTTTCCTTTTTATACTTTTTTTTTACCAAGCTAAGTATAATCTTGGAAAACAATTTTTTTTTTTTTATAAATTATACTATAAATCCACTCTATTTTATGCAAACACAACAACAGTAATGATACAGATTAACGCGATGATAATTATACAGTTATCAATAAGAGCTATTCGAGTAGAGGATACGCGTTGAGGCAAAAAACCGTAAGACAATTTAACGCAGGGCAAGAAAAGTGCAGGGAGTTTTTCGTCGAGTATAATCATCATCTCAGCGGGCGTAATCGCATCATCTCTTTGCACATCCTCCAACACCGTACACGTAACCGCATCGCGAAGTGCAGCGAGACCCGAGAGTAGAAGCTGCAGGAGTTGGAGGAGGAGGAGGGAGCTGAGAGAGCCGCGAGCGAACCGTGAGAACGAAAAGCCGCGTGCAGCTATTTCTAGCCTTCTCGGTTCATCGGCTTCTTTACTGCAGCGATTCGAGGCTTAATTAACCTATCCCATAACACATCCCACAGTGCACCCATAATCTCTTTACTTGCATATCCTTGCTTGATGCTAGTTTCATTTTTTACCTCTTCGATCTTGAGCAGGCAAACTAAGTTACCTTTTGCCCTCATTAAACCAACGGTACAAAAGTTTCATAATAAATATTATGCATTGCGTATTTTTAAGTTTAAGAAGTCTTGGTTGACTTGTATAGTCAGACAAAGCGCCACCAAGAGGTAAAAGGAAAGAAAAACAAAGCCTCAAAGATAATCGGCCGCAAGTGAAAAGGGCCTGGTTGCTGCATTCCGAAGGGCCTTTAAAAAGGTATTCTGCAAACCCGTTCGGCCCGACACCGAAAATAAAAGATCCTTAAAAGGCACCTGAAGGTTTATGCACGTGGATCTTTAATTTTTTGTTCTTATTTTTAAGCCTCGAAAGCCTTATTTTTATTTCTAAAAGCTAAGAGATTTAGAAAGACTTATTTAAAAAAATCAATTTTATATGTGATCCTAATTTCATAGGCCAAGCGCTTACGGCCATTGCTAAAAAAGAATATTGCGTGTTTTTATAAAAATTTGATAAAAGGTTCTATCAAAATTTGAGTTAGAAAACTATCAAAACGCTCTAGCTTCTAATACTTGCCTACAAAAAACGTTCAACAAAGTCAACATAGATTTTTTTCAATACTAAGTAAAGCGATAAAGTAATTTTTTAAAAATTATTTTCGTTGTAAATTAATCCATGAAGCAGGATGATTGTCTAATATTAAAAAATGTGTTCGCAAGTAGCAAATTATAATCCAAGGTGTCCCCGTACTGTAAAATCCCAACGTCTCGGGAGTTCTCGATCGCGAGCACGGGTTGTGAGTCACCGCGACCTGTTTGGCAAAATAAATAGACGTAAACAAATCCTCAAGATCATCATCACGTGCACCAGCGGCTGCATGGTGGGAGTAGCCCATGAGAAAATCGCGAAGGAGCGCGCGAGAGAGCCCCGCGACGAAGTAAAAAAAACCGCAAAGTGGTGGGGCAAAACTTGAATGATCCATAGAAGAGAACCCGCCGGTAAGTATTCGCGCCGCACTGAGAAAAGGTTAGACGGAGAGAAAGACCCGAGAGAAAGATAGAACTTGGAGCGCGCGCGCAGAAGCAGAACTATGTTGCGGGCAGCTGCTGCAGAAATGGCCGCGGGAAAGTAGCTGCTGGTGCGCTCAGCTGGTCGTATATCGCGGAGCTGGAGCGTCTCGGCCAACTGTCCTCTGCTTGCTACCCGGAGTCGACAACTGCTGTGCTGTGCCGCTGCTGGGGTGTCAGGATGCTCCAGGAACACCTCGCTTACTCTAGAGTATGTCACATTTTCTTTTAATATCGTTTATTTTTTATTTCTCTGAGCAAGCTAGTTGAAGTTTGTGTCCGTGTGTCTGTGTGTGGCTGCCTTACTTTGTATGTTGATGATTTTGATTTGTTGTTTTATTATATCGTTTTCAGGAATTTGAAGGAATCCTGTGTGAAATTTTATACTCAAGCGGCGGAGAAATTGTATTTATTTTCGCGCTTGTAACCGTGCCTATAAAGTTTGTGTTTACATGTGTGGTTTAGCGTTTGCGATGTGCTAAAATGGACTCGGATCAATATATTGGAGCAGGACCCGAGTGCTTAATGGTGTTATATGTGTTTCTAACTTTCATCATCTTTTTGAGTGCTTTTTTTTCTATCTTTTCTATACGTATAGTGTTCTCAAAAAACGATGAAAAATTGTAAAATTTTTGAATTTAAGTTTGTACAAAGCTTTCGCAAAATTTCTCTATAAAACCCATAACAATATATTCTATTTTTGTTTTGTAAAGTGCTGTTTACTTTGATTTCGAAGCAATACAATTTAATTTTGATTGATTTAAATGACCACACAAAGTTCTCAATTTTCGTGTAAACAAACAATAAACAGTTTCAAAGACAGGCTCAATTGACAAAAAATTTTCACCACATAAAATAAGTGTATTAATTTAGAACTTTTTTTTGCAGAGCTAACTTAAACGCGAAGAAGTAGCAGCAGCTTAGAGAAATGGCAGGCGCCAGGTCGACGACCAGTGAGATAACGATAAAGATCAAAGCACCCGAGAGTAAAACCTAGAGCTCCCGGGGAAGAGGCCGCAGCTGCGCGCACGCCACACAAGGTGAAAAAAGGATAGAGAGAAGCCACGACGGGCGCACGCAGGATCGCATATAGGTAGACCAAAGCAAAGCAAGGGGAGTCAGGAGGAGAGATGGCCGGCGACCGAGCGGTGCCGAGCACGAACAATGAGAACGGAGCGGACGCGGGCCGAGGAGGAGTGCAGCAGCCGACCTCGCCGATCGGAGTCGTAGTGGGGGAGTCCCAACCACCACCACAGCCGCCACCGCATTCCAGAGTGGGCGGCTTTCAGGAATGCGACCCGGCTGGGACTGGAGCCGGGGGTCCCGGCAACAAGAATTCGACGAGCGCGGAGTCCGAGCAGCAGCAGACGCAGCGGACCGGAGAAAGCGTGGTCGACGGGATCTGCCGCTACGCCAGCGAAGGCATGTCCTTCGTTGAAGTCTGCCAGGTTCGTTCGATGCACTTCCTTTACTTTATTTTGTTTTTTAAACCCCCTACTCGGGCTGATAAGTTCAATGAGTTTTTGACTTTCTCCGCCTCTGAATTTTGACAAGACTACAAATTTACATTGATTGAGTAGACCAAAGATTTACAGTATCGAATCATTACTCTTAATTTTTTGAAAAACTTCATTATCAAAAACCAAGGAAATATATAATGGTTTAATAGCCGAAAAACATAGTTTTAAAAAAGTTTTTCTTACAGAAAATTTTTTTTTATCAAATTTGTTTTGCCAATTTTTTATTTTTTTTAATTAGAAAGCTTGGACTTTTTCTATGGATCATACATGAAGTCCCCTAATAGATTCAATACGTACATTCAACTTGTGAATGGATTTTTTTAAGTTTAGAGCGATAGCTACCAAAGATATTTCAGTATTCTTAAATAACGGTCATTTTAATACTTATTAGAATTTCAGGAAGTAGAATTGAAAGTCCATTAAAATGAATTGTTGAGAAAAAAATATAAAATAATAAAAAAAATTAAGTTCTATGGATCGCGATGGCAAAAATTGATAGTAAAATTTATTTTTTCAGTTTCGGTTACAACAACTCTTTCCACAAATAACTCCTACTCCGAGATCAACCCTCCGCGAAGACTCAATTGAATTGACAGCAGAGAGTTTAGCCAATGATGTCATAAGGTACCTTTTGAAGGAGGACATTTACTCGATATCGAGGGATCCGGTATCTCGTAGCATGCGCCACAATGTGTACCAAATGCTCAATAAACACAGTATACTATTCACCAGCATGGTGAACCGACTAAACGTTGTGCCGGACACAGCTTACGAAGCATTTATGGGTGTAGCTGATGAACTCTTTTACCAAGGTATCACTTGGGCCAGGATAGTCTGCCTCTACGCCTTCATGGGAAGACTAGCGCTATGGGCGAGAGACAGAAGAATGAATACTCTCAAGCAAAAGCTTCCCTTGTACGTTTCTAGGTATATTGGAGAAGAAATTGTTCACTTTATCAAAATCTGTGGAGGATGGGTATGTTTCTTTTTTAAATTTGAATAGTTAATCTCATTTTTTCATTATATTTTTTTAGTTTTAGAAAAGTTTTTTAGTTTTAAAAACATTTAAAAAATGAACTTTTTTACTTTTAGGAACAGCTGTGCTTAGAATATCCTGTGGCAGAAGAAGTCAGTGGTGCTGTTTGGAGGAATTTGCTTATGACTGGCGCTACTCTTGGGCTAGTTGCAACGATCCTATCGGTTACTTCTTGATTTAAATGGTCAAATTATTACGATGAAACATCCAAGTGATTGTGAAGCTTTTATCGCGTACTTACATCCTGTGATTCTACGGTAAACATAAGTGTGTATACAATATTGCATTTAAAGACGATTTACAGTATTTTTTAAATTTATACTCGCTCAAGATAACTAAAATTTCGTTTAAAACGAGAAACTTTGTCTAATTGTAATTTTTTTTACATCTGTAAAGAACTATTTAAATAATTTAAGAATAATGAAAATTAAGAATGTAGCGATGCAAGTTCCATATTGATGTAATGTTTTAAAGCATTTTATAATCGTCTAGTTCAATTCCTAAGATATATTATTTAAAAAAAAAAAAAAAAAAAAAAAAAAAAAAAAAAAAAAAAAAAAAAACTTTGAAAAAGTTCAAGCGAGTTTGGACGTCCTTAAAATATAAACGTTCAGACGTCAATTATCCAAAAATTTTTATTTTACTACAAATTTAGCTAGGCACAAACTATTTTATATTTTATATTTATTTATAATTTATTTTAGGTAGAAAATAAATAACAAATTAAGCTCTTTGAGTACAAATTTCTATTGAAATTTAAAGACTATGAAATGGTCGAAACATTTTTTACTCTTGCAAAAAGTTACTAAAAATATTATCTGCTAGGAAAATTTTTTTTCAATTTGGTGGATTTTTAAAATATTTTGTATGGCTTTTTAAAGAAAATAAAAATCATTTAAACAAAACAAAAGTGTTTTTTTTTTATTGTAAATCTATAAATCTATACTTATAAAAAAGAATTAATTTATAGATTTCGATGAAAATTTCAATTGTTTATTCATATTAAATTCAGTTTAAATATTTTGCAATTACTCGTAACTTGAGTAATTTTGGGCCGTTATTTTTTACGGTGCACAATATGTATATTTTTTACAAACAGTTTGTCCATATTCTCATGTTAAAAATTAGAAAATTGCTCTCACAAATAAGGCTTTTTCATACCTCCGGGACGAAAACACCAAATTCCCTCCCCGGATCGGAGCGGGACTTTGGGTTTTCCTCCCGTCATAATGAAAAAAACATTACACACGACGCAGGAAAAGTATTAGCCAACCCCTAGCAAACCTTTGCCACCCTCGCCTTCGGCTCGGGCGTCAATTTGGGTTTGCTAGGGCTGGCCAATACTTTTCCAGCGCCCGGTGTGTAATATACTATTTCATAGCAGACGATAATCCATAACCTACTGTTTGCCGATTAAAAAAAAATTCCAATTCTGTCGGCTTTACAGCGTAAATGTTAAAAAAAATTTTTTCAATACAATCTAAAAAATCTTAAAAACCTAAATAATCTTGGTAAAAATGAATGCTAAAAGTTTAAAAGTTCAAAAAATGTGAATAACTTTTAACGCGGGGTGTATGACCCAGGGTGTACAACAAGAATTTTTTTATCAGCTCTGAAGTAAAAACAACTTAAATTTCACTATAATAAGCTTGTCAGAATAATAGAATAATTAACAGAGTTTAAGCCTAACTTTTACAAAAAGTTAAAAATTCATTGAAAATTAAATAAAACTACAAAATATCGTTTTGGGTTCACTACGATAAATCTAAGTCGTCTGCTATGAAAAAGCCTTATTAAAACAATAATTTTTACTCTGAATTCGGAACAACACAGAGATCATAGCTTTTGCTTCAAGCTTCAAAATAATAAATAATGAATAAATAAAAAAAAAATATAAAAAAATTATAAAACAGTTTTTCTTTTTTAACTTATCTGAAAATAATTTATTAATCAATTCATTCAAATTATTTAAAAAAATCTAGTTTTCATTGGATTCCAATTATTATTAGTAAATGAACTTTTATTTTTTCGATTTCTGTCTTACTTTCATGTAAAATGAAACGCCAGTAACTAATTAAAGATCCATTACGACTTACCATCACCTGATTCTAAAAAAACGTAAATAATTATCGATTAATCGCATACTTCTAGAAGCATACAGTAGCAGTAAAAATTAAAAAAAAATTCGTGCTTCAAGCCAATTGCTCTTATAGAGTTCTGAAACCACACATTTTCTTCATTCTTTTATGAATTTAAAAAAAATATATCATTTATTCCTACACGGTAGTTTGATTATAGGTGGGCTTAGGTTTTACATAAAAGTTACCGTAAAAAAAAAAAAAAAAAATTTACAGTGATTTTTAAAGGTTAATTTAAAATTAATTTGCGAACAATCATTAAATAATTGTATTTAATCCATTTGTCATTCTTTTTATCGATTTATTCATTTTATTTCATTATTTTACCACCACAACTACAGTAAGATTTTAGGTATTTGCGATTTTTTGTGCTTTTTCAAAAGCTTTCAGAAATCAGGGGTTGATAGACCGTAATGGGTCTCGGAATTGTTATTATTGGTGGTTCATTTTACATAAAGGTAAGCCATAAATCGATTAAAAATACACTTAAAGCTACTCAATGAGCCAAAGGTGCAAGTTTTCCGAAAAACGAAATTCAGCATTCCCAGCATACTGTATCTTTGAACCATGAGTTTCCACAATTTAGTACCCATCGAGACTTTTCATCTACTACTAAAATACGTTGGTTTCAACTAATTTAACCGGAAACTATTTCTCACAAGGATTCCGAGGTGTTGTTTTTTATTTTCTCAGTGTTAGCCGCTTGCATATATTGACACCATTTTGTTGGTGTAGAAAGCTCATTATATGCATTTCAAATGTGCATCAAAGTAAAGCTTAAATCAACATCTTTTGGACAGTATATTTATACAGGTTTTTTTGTTAGAACAAGAGTTACATATAATCGTTTGAGGATAAGTTTTTAATTTTTTTTGTTCAAACTGATGACTGATCAAGGTACAAATTCGTTTTTCTTCAAACGATTATGACTTTGTGGTCCACGGGAGTACCCCGAGCATATGCTTTGGGAACCATCGGAACTGGAGACACATATCTGGGCTTGAATTCTAAGAACCCCCTCGAAATCCCAATTCCAAGAATCATCGCAGCTCTTCTTGCCTATAATGTTCATATCCACGCTTATCAGCTGGTGCAACAGAGGCTCTTCCTCGGTTGCTCTTCCCCAGCCGACCGTGACTGCACCGGAAGTTGCTAGAATTTCCTGGATAGGGTCGAACATCCTAATAGATCTCTTTGTTCTGCCAGCCAATTCGATTGGATCCTCGTTCTACTACGACCAAGTCGAAGTAAGCGTTTGGTTCATCTCTATCGTAATTCTCGTGGATGGTTACGTAAAGCACCTAGTGTAGGGTACCGTAATTTTCTTTCAAGGGCAAACCGGCTTATTCAGGGTGGCCAACCGAAACTGAATTATTACTGGGTTATAAGTAGCAGGGGCGACCCCACCACCTCTGTGAGGAGGCTTAAGCCATAATATGTATCCTCATTTCTCATCAAACTTCACAATTCTTTTACCTATCCACTCTCGCATCCACCCAGGGTACTGCCTGTGGGTTCGGAAAACTCCTCTGAGATAAATTCTCAGAGGTAAAACGTCGCGCGAGAGTGGCTGGTGTACTGAGCGATTCTGATTAGATATTTATGTCACATGTCGTAGGCATTAATACTGAAACTGAATCGTTCACACCTCCCGTTCGTCATGTTAAATCCGAAAAAATCACCTAATCGATCCCCGAAGCGACAGACATCGTGCGCCGTCAGTCACTCATCCAAATACTAACCGAACACAATGTTGCTTAACTTAACAACGACCGAGGCGTGGATTCTGCGCTACTCCACGACGTCAGTAGTATTTTACTTCTTATTATCCAACAGTTTACTAGATTAGATATGATCTAACCATTTTTTAGTTCAAAAATAACTAATGAAAAAGAAAACTTACACTCAGAATTTTCACACTTACACCTCATTACCAAATTAAGTATGCGAGTATTCGAGTATCAAATTAGGAAACCGGGTAATCAGAACCACTCTGCTTAGTACGAATATAACTTTTAATTTAGACTTTGAAAAAAAATCAGTACGAAAAAATGCCTTTACTTAAAAGTTATTTAATATTGAAAGAAAAAAAATGTATTTTTTGAAATTTAATTTTTCAGGTTTTTCAAGCTATGTAATAAACAAACGAAAAAACAAAAAAAAAAAAAAATAGCGCATTATTGAATATCAAACACGCAAACAAACCATGCTGTTTATGTACATAGATAAAAAATCGGGCAGATTTGCCATGAATCGAATGAGACGTTAAACTTTTCCGACTTTAGATAAAAAACATATTTCGCACCTTGCGCGGATGACTCTCGACCCTTGGACTGCAAGACGCCAGTTACGCCGGCCTTCGTGCTACAACTTTAGTAATATATGTATTGCTTGATGGCCAAGAATTAGCACTTTTCACCCTTTATATGATGTATACTATTTCCTTTTTCACTTAATTACGAGGCTTACCTATTTTATTGGATTGAGAACTTTACCCATTAGCAGTCATCAATTTTGTCTCCTTAAATTAGTAAAGAAACTATAGTTATCACTACTAATCCAACAGTTAAAATTTTTAAATTGTATTATCAAGGTTTAGTTATTATTATTATTATTATTATTATTATTTTTTTTTTTTATCAACTCGCATTAAAGAATGTGAGCAAGGTTTTCGTGCGCATTCATGTAACACAAGTAGCATGGTTCCGAAATATCGATTCTGTAAAATAGACCACCGAATGACAATTTCAGGGAAAAATTGCTATTCAATCGGCACGAAGCAAATATCAAGTTTCAATAATATCTGATATTCATTGAGTTTTTGAAAAAGGTAACCAGTGGGCTTTCAAAAAAAGATAAAAAACTGCACGTACGAGGATGGGCATAACCATGTGCTCATTCTGCGAACTTTATTTTAAAATCCCTTGATGTTTGATTCATTTGCGTTATTTGTCCTTTCAGCTAATCGTGAAATTTATTGTAGGCAGTATATATTTTTTCTAATCTTAATTTATTGGTACCATTTGTATTAAAAATAGCCGTAACATTATTCATTTTGTAATTTTCATACTACATTTTAGAAATTTTTTTTAACTTTGTGTTGATACAAAATTATAAAAATTAGCTTAAAACTTTTATAAAAGTATGGCAGTGTTTTTTTTTTTAGATTTTAACTCTAAAATAATAAAACTAGAGTAAATATTTTTCGATTTTTCATACCATATCAGTATTATTAATCCATCTGAGCACCCCACCACTTTTTGTCGTAACCTTCGTGTACATGTACAAGAAGCACCTTTCTTCGGGATTCACAATATCTGTAAAAAAATTTGATTCGACAATAAAAAAAAATTTAGCTGGTACAAAATTGTTTAAAAAGTTTTTAAACAGATATGCTGAAGCAATAACTTAATATAACAAATTAACAAACGATTAGGGCTGCCGCGAAATCACCAGTCAGTTTGACTTACAAAGAGATGACCATGCCTTTAGGTCACCGATTTTAATGAAACTTTGAGGGTATGAGCGAAACCATCATTATTTGCTCTGAATGAGCCTTTCTACTAGTTTGCCATGCAAATATGAGCAATTTTTAAGATTTTTTTAACTTTTTTGCTAGTTTTCAAAAAATTCGTCTTCGAAGCCTATTGCACTCACAGAAATGGGGAATCTTGCATTTTTTTTATCTTTTTATGAACTTTAAAGGAAAAATATTTTCATATCTTAACTCAAAAAGTTAAAATTAAAATAATTTATATTTCAAAACTCAAAAAATGCTAAAAATTAACATAAATTATTCATTTTTAAATTTTTTGAATTAAGATTTAAAAATATTTTTCCGTTTAAGTTCATAGAAAGACGAAAAAAATGCGACGTACCGCATCTGTGTAAATGCGATAGGCTTTGAACACGAATTTTTTGAAAACTAGCTAAAAAATGAAAATTGGTGACCCAAAGCCTGGTCATCTCCTTGTTAGTCACGAGACCAAAAGGTACTACATGTAGTCTAGATCTGGCAGCACTACAAAGGATTTTGAAAATAATTTTCATGTGTCTGAATTTTTTAAAATTAATTTATATTTTTAATATTTTAAAGACATTTTTAAAAATATTTTAATGTAAAAATTTTTACCTAGATTTATCTTGAACTTTTTGTTTGATGTCTGCTAAGTTTTCTTCAGTAATGTCCCTTTCAAGATATTCTGACAAACATTCGGTAGCAGTCTCCAAATCATTTTGATTACTTTCAAAGATTATAGATTGATTAGTTTTTTTGATGTAATTAGCGAAAACATAGGTATACATTAAGGTCTGCCTGCAGGAACACAGAACATCAACAGCTTTTTTTAAAAATTGCACCTAAAAAATTAATTTTATCAATGAAAATTTTTTATTTAAACAGCAAATTCTTGTACAGCGAATTTTTTAAATGGTTCTTTTGTAACGTAATCGTATTGCCAGCAGGGCTGTTAAAAGAAGCTTTGCAACGATCTTAAGCGATCAGAATTTTTTATCACACTGCAAACCAACTTTGAAAAAAAGTAAGAATTAATTTAAAAATTTTCAACGAATTCATAGAAATTACATATTGAAAATGGGTTTGAAGCTGAAAATTTGATTTGGATATAATTATTGTGTTTATTAAATCTACCATCAATATTTTTCAAAAGTATTTTATTTATTTCAACAATTATAGATTTGCATTTAAAAGTTCCTAGAAAAAGTATATTAACATAGAACTAAAGTGAAAAAAAATCTGACCCTATTTAATAGCACTAAAATAGTTATTCAAAATATGTAATTTTGTTTTATCTTACCTCAACCTTAGACATGTTGAGTGATTCATACATCTCTTCCATTTTTAAACTGATACTTTCATAAAGTTTTTCTTCAAATTCAAGAGATTTCAAATGATTGTTATATCTTTCCCAGTAAAATAAATATTTTTTAAGAGCAGCTCGAGATTTTTCTTGAATATCTTGTGGGATCCCATCATGTCTATAAGAATTACAGCCATGATGTCGACCACTTTCCCACACTTGAAAACAAATCCAACAAAAATCGGCTAAACAAGATCGACATTGTATATGATTGCAACCACCGTTTTTTTCAATCGACGCTTGACATTTTGGACATTTTTTAGTATTAGAAGCTATCCAGTTACAACTTTCTGCTTCTTCAACAGACTTTTTCGTCCACTTAGTAACGACATTACAACCAACTGGATCGTGCCAGGTCTCACAACACTGATAGCAGAACGTGCGATTACATTTGCACGTTACTGGTTTGACTCCAACATACTGAACCTTGATTGCATTGTTACAGCCTGGAGATGGACACCATTTTAGTAATCTATTGCACTAAAAGTTTATCAAATGTTGTATTAGCTTTTTTTTTCAAACCAATAAAGCAAGTATTTCTAATTTACCTCAACAAAACTGTTTGTAATTAAATGTTGATACTTTAGTTTTACTTGTGGGTCTTTTACAAGGCGCATAACAGTTGCATCATCAACTAAAATTTTACATGAGATACAATGTACAGTTTGAGTTTCACCATCATCTCTAATTTTTGAAGTTAAATAACCTGACCAGCAATCCATACAAAATCGATGTCCACATTCCAAGCCAGTCATCACCTGTAGAAAAATAGAAAAAGCTTGACTATTTTTTAAAGATATATGAGTATTAAAAACAAAAAAATACTTACAGATAATTTGTATTCTGTGAAACATACACCACATTCTTCTTTTTTGTTTTCAAAGTACCCTATACCATTTGTATAGGGACGATTTTTTTTTGTAAATGGATTTATGGCATGGGCTTCTTCAAACAATTTTGTTTGATCTCCATCAAAAAATTTTTCTAATAACTTTTCTTGGTCCCATTTAAAGTAATTTAACAAGATTCTTGTTGTTGTTGTTGGAATCTGTTGAAAGTACAAATTTAAAATTAGCTGCATTAAAATGTAAATTTCAAGAGCACTTTCAATGAACTTTGAATTTTATAGATTTATTTGTGAATTTATGATTAAGTACAGGACTATTCAATTAGTTTTATGATATAAACATTTTTTTTGACAGTGATGAGTATTTTTTTATAAATTTGAACAATTATACTGCAAAACTATTTGGTAACATCATACTTTACATTATGTTTTGCTTTATATTTTTTTTTATAAATTAAATATATTCTAAATAGAATCTAAAAATAATACCAAAGACTGCAGTAAAGCAAAAAAAAAAAAAAAAAAAGAAAAAAAACAAAACTGGGAAATAATAATTTAAATAAAAAGGTATATTTTTATGAATAGCCTTTAAAAATAGTCATGAAGTTTTTTTTTTTAATTTTAATAGTTTCAAAACTAACTTGAGTCACTGAGCTAACTTCTTGTACAATATCCAACATGTACTGTACGATTTCCTCAGTGGAAAGTACCTCAAAAGTATATTCATCTGCATATTCATTATTTATGGTACTCTCCAAATCAAACCCTAGTATAAAAACTTCGTCGTAATTGTCATCATCATCATCATCATTAACAAAACTTTTTCTTCCAGAAGAAATATTTCTGTAAAACTCTTTTGAATTCATGATGCATATAATATAAGAAGCTTTATTAGTTCTCAAGCCTGAAACAATAATTAATTTTACCTAAGCAATGATGTCTAGAATACTTTAGTATGTACCACAATATATTATGAGAGAAAAAAAGCAATAAAAAATAATAAAAAACTACAGGCACCATTATAATATATACATATAATGTAATAGGATATTTATAGTCTATCAGAAGCTAATTTTTATGGTTATTATTACTTTAGCATTTAAACTTATTACTATTTAAATTAAAAAAATTAGTAAGTTGTATGTGCACTAATTTTTTCATCTTAGTATAAATTGAATTATTTTTACACTAAAGTATATTTTTAAATTTTAGTATGCTGCAGCTAAAGTCAAACTGTACACTTCACAGAACAAAACTATGCAATATCGAACATGATAAGACCAAACAATACTCGAGTAAGTTTTAATGATTAGCTATCAAGATTAAGGGAAGTTTCTCGATAATTCATAGATATTAGCAAGCCGATCGCTGTAAAAAACCAAGTTAAATTATTTTGCATGCATTATTTTTTTTATTAAAAACTACTTACCTTAAAACGTTCGACTCAACTATTTGTTTGTTCTTATTATTATTAGTCAATTGTTCTTGGATGACTCTTGCACGAACGTGACATCAGAATTTGCAAACTCCAATGACTTATAACTATCAGAAACGTTTATATTTTTATTTGTCAACTGACTTTTAAAACCGATAATAAAATTAATTGTTTTTGACGACTAAGAAAATCATTCAACTTATATCTCACCTTTTATCAAAACAAAACAAAGGAATTATCAAGAAACCGGTAACTGACCTTACCGGTGAACCGGCGAAATGGCAACTAAATTTTATGTATACAATTTGGCAACACTGAATTACGTGAAAAAGTTTGTCCTGACTTCCTCGAGTTCCGAGCCCCCGTCCCCCCACTCCAACCAATCATCACATCCGCAACTGATATCTTTTGTAAGATAAGAAACTCTTGAAGAGAGTTCTTATCTTTAAAAAAATTTATAAACGAAAATTTCGAGTCATGAAGAATGAGCCCCCTGAAGATCGTTTTTAAACAAATAAAAGTTGAATAAAAATTGACGAAAATATTAAACTGATAATTGTTTTACTATATTATTATACTATACTAAGTTTTACTTACAAGAGCAGGTCCAGACATTCTTTTTAGGTCGAGGGTCACTTTTTAGGTAATTTTCAAAAAATTCGTGTTCAAAGCCTATCGCACTTACTGCAGAGATGCGGGACCTCACATTTTTTTTTTTTGTCTTTTTTTGAACTTTAACGGAAAAATATTTTCAAATCTTAATTTAAATAATTTATATTTCAAAACTCAGAAAATGCTAATAAGTACTTCCAGTATCATAAATTATTCACCTTTAAATCTTTTGAGTTAAAATTAGAAAATATTTTTAAAGAAAGAAAAATGCGAGGTCCCGCATCTCTGTAAGTGCAATAGGCTTTGAACACGAATTTTTTGAAAATTACTACAGAAATGAAAAAAATTGCTTATATTTGCATGGCAAACCGGCAAATATATTGATGGTTTCGCTCATCATTCGGTACGAGAAAACTACCCTCAAAGTTTCATTCAAATCGGTGACTGGTCCTCTCTTTGGTAGTATAATAATGAGACGTCTGCACATTACCTAGTCTGTAAAACTTACCTTTGTCCTAATCCCTAAAACAGCTTGCATCTGCTCATTGATCATCCCGAAAAGTGCAATTACCTAGAGGAAAACGGATCGAGTATTTCGGGTAAAGAGCCGCCCGTGCAGACCCAAACTAAGCCAATAGCCATTGCATCGGCAGCTTAGACCTCTTAGAACTTTTGACCTCTCAATCGTTCAACACGCTCAAACAAGAAGATCTATGAAACTTTTAAAATAAAGAAATTTTATATTTACACTTCTTATTTTCATTTTCTTTAAACCGAAGATTTTAAACTTAAATTAAATTAATTAAAAACATTAAGAATACAAGATAACTGTACAATTTTTCCACCAAAATTTCGAATACTTCCGGTTTTTTACACCGTTGCGTTAGAAAAGTTCTAAAACAAATTCATCCATGAAAACCTAGTCAAAAAGTTTTTTAAATTTTTTAAAAAATTAATTCGAAACCCTTAGCGTCCTAATACAGTGACCATCTTTTCATCAGTAAAAAAAAAGTTGCAATTTTGTTGTGTGTAAAATAAATAATGCACTAAAATTTTACTACTGCAATATATATCTCAGTCGAAAATAGAAAAAGTGTAATCTGCTGATCTCAAAGAGGGGAACTATCACGTCACAAACTATAAAACGCTAACGAAAACATCTTATATTAGTGAATTGTCTGTTTTGTTTATGACAAAAAAACAGACAAAAAAAAAATTCCAAATGACTGAGAGAAGCATTTTTTTTAACGTTTATAACATAATAAGAGCTGAGTACCCATTGCATAGTAAACAAATGCAAAAAGCATGTTTGACGTACAAAAAATCGAAATGATTTTCATAAATATATTTTCTCAAATGTATTACACTGAACTCGCAAGTAGCCCACTCGTAGTTAAAGATTTAAATGAAATCGTTACTGAAAAACAAAACTTCAAGGTCAAATTAAGATCTAAAGAGTTGAGTAATTGAAAAATTTAACTTTGGGTAGTCTAAACTACAAATATTATGATTTTTTGGTCCATAATAAACATTTTATAATCATATTATTAAAGGTCTATTAATCCTGGTTTAATTTTTCTTCAAATGAAAATAATAAAAGCATATAAAAATTAAAAAAATAATTAATAAATGACCTGAATAAAGAAAAATTTATTTTATTTATATCTACTCGATTTCAAATAGTTACACTGCTTTTGAAATTTAAAATCTAGATTACTTGGATCTTATGGTCAATTGTTTTGAAAAATACTTTATTAAAATCATTATTTTTTTTTATGTATAAGTAAGACTGATCTACTGCAACAAACTGTAGCGATTTTCAAAATAAATTATGACAGCAATTCAATTTTGACAGCCTTTGAATTTTTTCGCCAAAAATTAAAATAAAAAAAAAAAAATTCAAATTTCAGTGAATAAATTTTTTCTTTAGGTATTAAAATAAAATATTTGGCACAAAACAGGGCGATGGTTTTAATTAATAATAAATTGTTTAAAATATTTATTCTAGAATGAATTCAAAAAATTATTTACATTTTTCTATCTATTCGAGAAATCGTCTGTTCGGCAATTTTTCAAGTTTTCGCTTGTAGATAGTACGGCCATTTATGCTTATGTTAATGAATATTAAAATATTTTTTATCTAAGGTAGATTATATACAAAAAAATTTTCACCATGTAAAATTTATAGTTGAAATTTGGTTTTTGCAAAATTCCTATAGGCATTCATTTTTTATGGTTAAATTTTGAAAATGGACAAAAAGAAATACATTATTATATTTTTTTGATAAATTCAATCATATTTCAATCATTGGAAACATGGTCCGCATTTAATGGCTAGTTTTATTTATTTCCACATTATTTGATAAATTTTTGCAAAATTTAATTAAATTTTCAATTTTTTCTAAAAGTATTTAAATTTGAGATCGAAAATTTTAATGATTGCGCTAGTAATGTGTTTCATAAAAAGATTAGTTGTAAAAGTTTGAAAAAAAAAAAAAAAAAAATTATAGTGAATTCTACAGCTATTTTAAAAATGTCTTGATAAAGCCTTTGAATTTTACGTTGGGGCCTTCATAAAATATTTGTTTTAAATCAGCATTATGAACATATTTTTAAAGTTCTTTGAGTCTTACCAAAATAATGTTTAGAAGAGTCTTAACATCTTTCAAAAGAGTGTACAAGTAAACAAGTTACAGTACTCTATCATACTTCTGTTAAATTTTTAGATTACTTATCAAACAACAGTAATTATTCATTTAGTTTAAATTTTTAAATTCAACTTTAAAAAACAATTAAAATTTTTCAATAAAATTTTAATTTTATACTCCAATTCCATCAATAACAATGATAAAGGACAACAATTTTCAGTCCCATCAAATTTGACAAACGCTGAATTTATATTCTCATTTTAAATTGAATTTTTGCTAGGTAAAATACTACACATGATTAAATAATTTGCGTTTACTGTATACATTTTAATAAAATTAAAAATGTGAGTAGATCTTTAGAAATAAATTATGATTTAAATACAAATTTTCTCAACTTAATGTAACTTATTTACATTGTGTTATTTAATTAGGTAGAAGCAAAAAATAATTTTATTACAGTTATATTATTTCATGTACTTTAAGTGAGTGACACCTTTGACAGCTGGATCAGAAAGTATATAAAATAAACTTGAAAAAAACATTCTCATATACACCTTAATAAAGGTTTTAAATAGAGTTAAAACAATATTTTTTATCACAAAAATATATACGACGTATTTGAAGTTAAAGAAAAAAAAAAAATCCTATCCGTAAAAAGTGAAATTTATGTACAAGTATATAATATACATAATTTTATGTACGTGTATATACATATTATATAGTTTATAGCAGCTCATGTTACATGTTTTAAAAAACTTTCAGTTATTTTTAATTTTGATAATATTTAAATTTAAATCAATTTTAACTAAATTCCTTGTCCATTTGAATATATTATAATACATTTTTAAAACCAAATATAATTAAGTCATTTCAATTCATAAGATGATTATTTTAAAACTTTTTAAAGTAACATAATCAAAAATTTTTGTGTAGGCTTCTTCAAATTTGATTGGAAGTTTGGCAGTTAAGCCTACTATTTGAATTCATTTAATTTTAAGGCTTAATTATTAAGAAATTCAGCCATTCAAAATTATTTTAGTTCTAGAATTTTTTATTTGAAAGTTAGCTGTTTATCAGTTTATAAAACGTTGTTTGTTCTTAACTGGGTGAAATGAAAAAATTTTATTTTATTGTACTCATTTAAAAAAAAGCTTTGTTGAATGCACAGGTTTGAATGGAATTCAATATTGATGTGCCTTCTTAAATTTTTTTAATTCTCTTGAAACAGTTTTAGTAATCTAAGTTAAAACCTGTGCTGATTATTGTAAAGGTATAATAAAAGGTATGATAAAAAAAATTTCTTTTTTAATTGACTGAATCAATTTCGTTAGGATTTAAATTCAAATATGATCACTTCTAATAAAAAATGAAAAAGACTAGTCTTATTTTAATGAGTCCATAAAAATAAATTTTGTAATTTTGATTTGTTTTTATCTAGCCAATGGATGAGTATTTGATTTGATGTTTTTTAAATTAACTAGCTGATTAACTATATTCATTAACACAGCACTTAGGTTATACTGCATATTTTTGTTCATTTTGGTGATCCATGATTTTAATGTCTCTTCTCAGTTTTTGTAATTTATCACAGCTGGAGTGAAATTCAGAGTTTCTTCACTTCCCTGACGTCAGAATGCGATAATAATTTTAACTACTTAGTCCATGTAATCCCACCATTCTTTTTCGTATCCTTCATGTACATGTTCTAAGAGCACTTTTCTTCGACTGTCACAATATCTTGAAAAAGAAAAATAATTTCACATTAGTATGAAATCAAAATCACATTTTCACTTCATTTTATTAAAATTTTTGAATAACCAATTTTTAAAAATGGTTTCAGATAGAGCATACATTAATGTATAATATTTATATTTACCTGTATTTGTCTTGAACTTTCTGTTTTATGTCTGCTAAATTTTCACTAGTAATATCTCTTTCGAGATATTCTGAAAGACATTCTGTAGCACTTTCTAAATCCTTTTGATTATCTTCAAAAATCACAGATTGATTATTTTTTCGAAGATAATAAGCAAACACGTAAGTATACATCAACGTCTGTCTACAAGAACATAATATGTCGACGGCTTTTTTCAGAAATTGTACCTGAAAATTTTAATTATTTTTTAAATCAAATATATTTGATTTGTTTTGAACTAATAAAAAAAAAAAAAAAAAATTAATGATTGTAAATATTATGAACGAACCTCAATCCAAGACATGTTGTGTTGCTGCATCTCTTCCATTTTTTCCTTGACACTAGCATACAACTTGCTTTCAAATTTAAGTGACTGCATGTGATTCATATACCTATTGCAATAAAACAAATATCTCTGCAAAGCCGATCGTGATTTTTCTTGAGCATCTCTGGCCACTTTGGCATCTTGTTCATCATATCTGTTGCAACTGTACCAACTAGACCCATGTGGCTCCCAAGGACCAAGGCAAACCCAACAAAATTCGGTTTTACAGTTTTGGTTTTTGCAGACCATATGATTGCAACCCCCGTCTTTCTCGATCGTCACGTTGCACTTAGGACATTCTTTAGTATTAGCAGCTATCCAGTTTGACGTTTCTGAATCGTCATCACATTTCTTTATCCACTTCCGCAGGAGGTGACATCTCACCGGGTCATGCCAGTTTTCACCACAGTGAAAACAGAATGTGTGCTTGCACTTGCATGTAACCGGTTTGGCTTCTACATAGGTGACTCTTATCGCGTTATTGCAGTCGGGGGATGGGCACCATCTTAGCAGCCGGTTACACTGAAAAAATAACAATAATTATTAGTAGCACTAAATTATTAATATACTTCAAGTACTTGAAACTTGTAAAATATAATATTTTTTAACCGTTTTAAAGTACTCCTTTAAAAAGGTCTTTTAAAATTACGACTCCTCTAAGAAAAGCGCCCTTCAAAGAGGTTAAATATGGAGTTTTTTGACAGTTAAGGTGCTCGTACAGGAGAAGCTCCTATAATTTAAAATCAACTCCTCCTGGAGGAGCCCCTTAAAACATGTTGAATATAAGGTTTATTGACGTTTTGAGGTGCTCCTCCGGGAGGAGCTCTGGAAATTACGGCTCCTCCGGGAGGAGCCCCTTAAAACATGTTAAATATAAGGTTTTTTGAAGGTTTTGAGGTGCTCCTCCGGGAGGAGCTCTTTAAACTACGGCTCCTCCGGCAGGAGCCCACTTCAAACATAATAAATATAATGTTTTTTGACGTTTTAAGGGGCTCCTCCGGGAGGAGCTCTGAAAATAACGGCTCCTCCGGGAGGAGCCCCTTAAAATATGTTGAATATAAGGTTTTTTGAAGGTTTTGAGGTGCTCCTCCGGAAGGAGCTCTTTTTTTTTTGGCTCCTCCCGGAACAGCCCCTTAAAACATGTTAAATATAAGGGTTTTTGACGTTTTAAGGTGCTACTCCGGGAGGAGCTACTAAAATTGGCTCCTTACGGGAGGAGCTTTTAAAATTAAGAGCTCCTCCCGGAGGAGCACCTCAAAACCTTCAAAAAACCTTATATTAAACATGTTTTAAGGGGCTCCTCCCGGAGGAGCCAAAAAAAAAGAGCTCCTTCTGGATATAACTATATAATATAGGAAGATATATATATATATATATATAAACAGTAGGGGTACCCTCTGCTCGATTCGCTCGCCAACCCCCAAAAAGATTAAATTAAAAATAAAAGGAAATATTAAAGAATGTAACATTTTCTCTCTGTGTTTGTAGGGCTTGAGACCTTCTTTGGTCAAGTTTCATCAAGGTGAAACTAAAAAAAATACATAAAAAAGTTAAATAATAAATGTAAATACTTATGCAAGCCCTTCAAACATGTTGAATATAAGATTTTTTGACAATTTTGAGGTACTCCTTCAGAAGGAGCATTCAAAATTACGGCTCGTCCGGGAGGAGCTTGAAAAAGGTGCTAAATTAAAAACCTTTAAAAAACCTTATATTTAACATGTTAATATAAGAAGGTATATATTTTACAAACTAAGTTTTATTACATCAATAATGATAATAATAATAATAAACTTCAAAAGTTTTAAACATACTTCAACAAAACTGTTTGTGATCAAATGTTGATACTTCAGCTTGACTTTTGAATCTTTTACAAGACGCATAACAGTGGCATCATCAACCAAAATGTCACAAGAGTGTGCAGCACAAGCTATGGTTTGACCAACACCTTCTTCCATAATTTTTGTAGTTAAATACTCTCCCCAACAATTTGTACAGAAACGATGACCACATTCCAAACCAGTCATCATCTAAAAATCATTAAAAAAAAAGTAAATAAAAAATAAGTCAGCTTACAGTAATTCAACTTTTTAATATTAAAGAAGTACTAACAGAAGACATTAATGTCATGAAGCAAACTCCACACTCTTCAGTAGCATTTGAATTGTGTCTAGATAAACTTTGTGAAGATCGATTTCTACTTATAACTGGACCTTTTCTGAATGGATTTATTACATGAGCTTCTGCAAATAGTTTTTCTTGATCTCCATCATAAAATCTTTCCATTAACTTTTCTTTATCCCACTTAAAATGATTTAATAAGATTCTAGTTGTTGTAGCAGGAATCTGTAAAAAATAGTTTTTAAATATATTACAATCAAAATTGCAATTTTTCATATAAATTAATTAATGCATTTTGTTTTTCACTGTTAATCTTTGTTTTTAAAAATTGAACTTCAAACAAAATTATATGCTTAATAAAAGTAGGGTGCAAAAAATAATGATTCAAGTTCACTGTACTTGAATGCAAACATAACTCTTACTTTAACTTCAAAATTATTAAACATTGTATTCAAATCACAGAATAAAATTAAAATTACAAATATTTATTTTAAAAAATTTGGATATACATTTTTTCTTGTAATAAATTATTTTCTTTTTAAAATGGTTGCTATATTTACTTTATGACATCAAAACTAGAAAAATCTTCATGTATGTTTGCAAGATTAAAAATTTTATAATGTTTAAAAAAAAATAAAAAATTTAACTCACCTCAACAACTGTATTTACTTCTTTTATACAATCCACCATGTGCTGAACAATTTCTTCGGTTGACAGTACTTCAAAAGGATATTCCTCAGAATCATTGGCTTTTTCTCGAAGATTGCCTGATTCAATTTCCATAGCAAAATCAACATCGTCACCATCACTCGATTCATTTCCAGAATCATTGTCATCATAACAATTTTCTTCTTCCGAGTCCATTTTAATTTTTTATTTAAAAATTAGGCTCTGTATCTCCCTCCTAGTAAAACACAAAAAATTAAACATAAAATAAAATTTCAATTTCTGAAAAATTTTAATGACTAGTTTATTCATATTAATTATTTTATGTTTGTAAAAAAGCTTTATTTTATAAGTTGATACAAAATAAAGTTTTTAATTTAACATACTTCAAGTACTACAAGAATTTTCTTATGAGAAAACAGTTTGAGTAGTCATATCATTTGAAATAGTATCTATAATAAAAAAGAGGAAGTATTTTTAAAAAGTATTGTACTCTACCAATTAGCAAAAATTTCTCACTCTATTAAATGCTTGTTGAACTCACACACTTGGGTTTAAACTTTTATGCCCTGCGATTTAATCTAATCAGCTACCATGCATTTATACTAAATGCTAGTTTTAACTTTCAGAAAAAAAAAAAAAAGCAAGGTCATGTATTTAAAACAACTAAGAATCACCCAAGTGCTAGGTTATATACATCTTTTTCAATGAAAATTTCTTTTTTTGATAAAAACTTTATTTAATCAGATATTAAGACTCACTTACATAAGAAAGACTAAAAAGCAAAATTAAAATTTTTAATGATGTTTTGATCTCATTGAATTAAGAAAAAAAACCAACAGTGACTCATGGCATGAAAAATTATTGAATTGTTGTTTTTATTTCTTTCATAAGAAGAATTAAAATGATAATATTTTTATCAGGACTAGCAGCCTTCAATAACTAATATACCGTCAAAAATCACACAATACTGAACTTGTATTACTTCCGGGTTTCGGACTTTCTAAAAATACGCAATTTTATACACTTTTATCTTTGCACTAGGTACAAAGAACATACGCTGACAGGAACGAACCCCAAAAACTAAATGTAAACGCACCGATGTAAAGTTGGATGCTGTATGATTCCGTTCTTATTTTGGCATAAGAAGACAACGTGCATGTAGGTATATATAGAGAAGAAAACGAAATGAAAGTGCAGCAGTCAGTTCGGTACTGTGCACACTGAGAGAAAGAATCCGCGGCTTTAACACCATAAAGACTCTTGAGTCTTGAGTCTTGACTCTTCCACCAAAGCCCCATTCGCACGAATCTGGCCCCCTCGTGAGCATTTTCGTTCTCATAAGCAGAGGACGTCTTTTAGCTTGGGGAAGACGAAACTATATTTTACAGTTTTATTTAATTTTTCGAACTTTCTAAATCATTTTAGTCATTATTTTCAAATCCTATGACTTATTCTACATTTATGACAACTTAGTTGTAGAAAAATTCATTTTTTTACTGCTCTAAAGACATTGTCAAAATTTTTGTTTTACCCAGACCATGTGAGACTTTTCAAATTTTCGTATCTATTTTTTTTTTGGTCTTTATGAATTTTAAAATTGAAAGAAATAAAAAGTTTTAATCAAATTCTCGATTAAACCGATAAAATTAGCAGTTTTTTTTTTCAACAGCAAACAAAAGGTTAGAAAATGGTCTGCTTGTGGAAAAGCCTTATATACTCAACTTGGATCGAATTATGACTTTTTTCTGTTTTAAATTAAAAAATCTTCTAAATTTTAACATCGAAAACATAATAAAATTGACTTTTGTTATGTATTTTTTAAAAATAACAACAAAACATTTTCTTACTTTTGTTATATTAGTTTTAAAAATAATACGATTTTGTCAGTTTTTTTTAGTAAAAAAAATGTTTTAATTCAAACTTTTGTTATAAGACTCCTTGTAGGTTGGAATTGTTCTTTATCATAATTTGTCGTCCAGACGCACTAAAAAGATTCATTGAATTTTTACAGAAATTTTATTACAAAAAAAAATAAAATAAAAATAACATAACGAAACTTTTGTTATTACCGAGTGCCTATTGCATACACATTCTAAAATAATATCACTTCCTTGTTTTGTATGATGCCAATACCGTTTCAATAATTAATTAACCAAGGATTATGTAAATTTCTCTATTTATTTACCCAGCTTTTTAAAAACAGCTACGATCGTTATTTCTAAAAAAAATAATAACATATTTTTTTGTTCAATAATAAAAGTTTTAATTTATCTCTAATTTGTAATTAGTATAATAAAGTTTCATCTTATGCTACCAGAGGTCACTAGTATAGGCATCAGTGAATGCCGACAGCCGAGCGTGATAATCCACACAAAGAGAGCGAGAGAGACAAAAATTCGAAGGAAACAGAAAAAGTAAACACGCGGGGGAGGCCTACTTTTTCTCACTATATCACTGAATTTTCTTTTCGTTCTTATATCTGTCCCGAATAGAAAAAATAACGTTTTTAAGTAGAATGATTTAATTTTTAAAGTATTAAGTATTTCCGTAAAAATATGCGTTCAAGATATAAGTTTCCGGATCACCTTCGAGTAGAACCTCTTTGACATTTTTCTTAAAATTCGTATGTGTGTTTGGAGGCCAAGCCTTGACCGCTTTTAGGGTATTTTAAAAATTCATGGGCTCAATACAGGAACTTAATTACCCAAAACAGAAGTAGAAAGTTTTTCGGATTATGTATTTGAACAGCTAAACTTTAATTTAATAGAATGATGTATCTGCTAAATCTAATTATAATTTTGAAGGGTACATAAAAAATATTCGAAGAAAAATTTTACCTTGATTTGCATGTTCATTTTTATTTTTTATCAAGGTATTTTATTCATGTCGCGACAATTCTCTTTTTATTTTATTTATTGACTAGTGAGCCGTATTAGTTGTATCTACACGTTTTTTAAAAACTAATTTTTTACCTGTTTTGCAATATATAAAGAATCAATACAACCTAAAAAATTCAATGTTTATCTATCAATTTTAAGCTATGTAAATCATTGAGATTTAAAAAATATACATTTCTTCAAAAATTTTAAAGTCAATATTGTATGAAGCTTTTAAGCGAAGTTTTCGGGGATAAAAAAAAAATAAAGTTGTAAGAAAATAATAAAAGCAGAGATCAAGCTATGAAAAAAACTTTTCTGTCCTTAAATTGTGTTGAAATTTTCTCGATTGCGATTTTAAGAAAAAATCATAGAGAAAATTTTTTTTTAAGTTTGCAATTTAACGGGAAAATTCTTAGATAAAATAAAATATAAAACCCACCTGAAAGAAAGTTGTCTCTTTTAATTTTTGAAAGCCAATGGATAATAGTTCCTTGAAATTTATGTATCTTGTTTGTTTTTGATATCTTTTATCGGATAATCTTGGGCAAGGTGCAAGAGACGTCGTCAGAAAACGTTCATTTTCAAAAACTAACCAAAGTTTTGAAATCTATTCTCTATTTTCAGTTATACTTATAGATCAATTTAACAGCAACAACAGCTGCGGAATGAGTGGCTAACTTCACGTTGCAAACTGTCAATATCTATATGCGGTCGTATCCACGCGCAATAAAGAAACAATTTAACATAACTGATAACTTTCTTCTGGTTTTTTTTTTTTTCTTTGATCTTGTTTAACCTTAGAATATGCTTGAAACACTTGGAGATCAAAAATATACTTTAATTGAATTTAAACATTTTTTACTTCAAAGCAGTCAAGGATGAAAATGGATGTTTTTCTTTTTTTTTTTTTTCTTTTTTTTTTTTATTTACTTTTCAGGCAGCTGAAATAGACGATGAACCAAACTGGTGGCCAATGGCAAACTAACTCAATGAATCACACACAACTTTAGCACAGACATTTTGCGATCTTTTGGGCGCAGTGCGTAGGCAAGAAGAATATTGTTCCAAAAATCAGCAGGCCATGCACTAGAGTACTCTTCTCTGGCACTGAACTTTTGATGTCACCTCTCAAAGTAGATCCAAAGGCTGCACATCCTCGATACACACAAAGAGGAATTGCGGGGGGGGGGGAGGGGGGGTCGAAGCAAAGCAAAAGGCGGAGCAGGCAGGAAGACGAAATACTTATGTTGCTGGTATCAAAAAGAAAGAAGGGGCAAGGGAGAACACGCAGATTTATCGGGTCTGGTTTCTTTGCGGACAAAGGCGATTTAGCTTGGTCGTAGCACACCGAACCTTATCACGTAAGCTGCAATTCCGCACTTTACCTTGGAGTAGAATTCGATGCACTATTAAACTGTTAAAACTACGAATTTTCGAAGGTATACGAGGCGAAAAGTTTGACCGAGGAGACGACGATGGACATGCCACTGAGTGTGTGTGTTATATCAGAGAATTGGTTGTTCTTCGGGCCGAGGTCTCCTCGTCGTCTGACGCTGCGAGCAGTGCTGCTGGTGCTGCCTGCTACGGGTGGCCCTGCACTCTCTCCTTCTCTCTCTCTCTCTCTATCTCTCTCGCTCGTTCTTGGTCGCCCCACTCTACGTTTGTTGGCAATTTAATTGCGAATCTATAGCTACACAGAATCACTATTTCCTTCCACTCGGTGGCATAGTATTTTTTGTCGTTGCTTTACTATTTTAAGATTTTTTCGGGAATTTTTCACGTCGCTAATTGGCTAGATAAATATTTTTTTCCCAGCGCATACAATTTGCAAGGATGCGATCGACAAGGTGCGTGAGTTTACCATGAAGTTGGTTGCAAACAAGCTTTAGGTGTGTAAAATGTATGTGACCCACATGTATATATACAGGTATGGACGTCCTGATGGATCGCTCAGCTGATTTGATATTTTGGTGTTCTGTAAGATTTTGGAAATCCTAAAGTTGGAGGATATTCCACTTTCGTCGTCCCTTCCCTTATCTTTGGTGTTCATTGTGTTCATACCATATTAGTTTATTCTAAAAATATATGCGTTGGCTCATCACGGAATCATTTCAGTCGCTGTGCTTAAAATGATTTTAAATATGATATTAAATCAGTTCAAATTTGAAATGTTAAAAATGTTTTGCTCAAGACCGGATTTTTTTTTTATTCTTCTTTTATGGATTGGTCGAATTCTAGAAAAAAAAGATAAACACACGCCTGTACAAAAAAAAAAACTCAAAATCAGTGTTGTTGCAAAAAGCTTTGTAGTACAAAGCTCGCTTCTTTTCTTATATTAAGAATTCTCAAGTCTTTGTGCAGTTTTTAAAAATAAATTTGACATTACTAAAACTTGCGACAACGAAATTATAATTAAAGATTAATGCAGTAATCACGTTTATGAATATCAACGAAAAACCAAGTCATTTTGATTCTCTACAATTTTTTTGATGTAAAGAAAATTACTGCTAGAATTTTTTTTCCTTTTTTTTATCAACAACTGCCCCTTTTAAAATTAAAAAAAGTTTATTATAAAAAGTTAGAAAAAGTTGAAAGAACTTTTAATAATTATTTCGATCGGTTTTCTGACTTGCATTCTGATATTAATGTTAAACTCTACTTTAAAAATTTGATGGAACTCGAGTGATTCAAAATCGTAAAAATGACCAACCTAGTTAATTATTTTTACTTGTAAAATTTTTTTAAAATTTATTCAAGTTGAAAATTTTTTAAAAAAGAGTATCAACCAATTAAAAGATCCAATTATTCTACGTCTAAAAGAACCTTTTTCAAAGTAGTTTTAAAAGAAAGTGATTAAAAATTCATTTCTCAGGTGGTGAAAAAACGATCTCTACGTACTTATACCTGTTTAGACTTGCACCATCAAACTGCAACAATAAAAAAAAGGCGAAGGGCTTGCGCATACATATTCGGCGCGATGATCCGCACTCGCACGCGTGCGCCTGCTGGATATAGGTAGGTATTTTATCTTATAGATCCGATCGCGATTCGCGAGTCTCTGCTGCTGCTATGGTGCGGCTGCAGGCATGACAGTGTTTTCTGTATATCGATACGAATATCGTAAGTGTTTTGTTGCTAATAAATAATGCTGGAAAAGGGTCAACTTTGGATTTATAAATTATGACTCTTCCCACCGTCAAAGACTACAACATACTCGAGAAAATTGGAGCTGGGAGCTACTCCACTGTCTACAAGGCCTTTAAAAAAGTTGGTACTTTATTACTACCTGCACCCCTTCCGTTATCTATTCATAATTATTAATTTTTAAAGAAGTAGTGCTTCGATTTTAAATACTCAAAGTGAAATTTCAAATTTTTGGTAAAACTTGTTGCGGTTTTTGAGAACTTTTTACGTCTTGAAGAGGTTATGTTTTATGTTTTGGTTTTTGGTGTACTGTTGCTGACTGCTGTATAGCTACTAACAGTGATTGACAATTGATATACTTCTGAGTACTTACTGCAGCGCTACAACTGCATTAGATTTCAATTTTTTATTCGCTAGGCACTATCGCTTAGATAAATGAATCGCGAACCTGAAAATAAGTGAAGGATTTTATTTTTTACTTCATTAACGTAGATTTTTAAATTCAACCCGTACGTTTCGTTAATTTAAGTATAAAATAATTAAAACTGTAAACCATAATTAAAATCGCAATCACAGTAGCTTTATGCATAAATTTTAAAAGCGAACAATTTTTTAAGCATTGTTTATAATTATTAAAACTATAGTTTTTCTTACAAGGGTTTTAAAAAAAGTTTGATTTTTTTTTCATGCTATCATGTCTTGCAATGCTACTTATAACTTCTTTTGAAAACGGTAAAACATTAAAAAAATTTCCTTTTGATGATTTCAATTTGAACCAGGTTTGAGAAATCTACACAATAATAATTACATAGAAATGCGGTTTGATGAATTTTTGATGGAATTAAAAAAAAAAATCCCATTTTTGAGACCTGACCACAAGGCAGATAATATTCGTTAATTAATACTTTAGCTTTGATATTATTATTTTTTAACCACTGCACCGATCCATTTTTGATCGTTTCTTCAGAGGTGATGTCGCAAACTAGCAGCGATCGAGGCAGCAATAATATAACATTGCGGTAGTGTAAAGAACTCCAGAAAGATGATAATTGTGATAAAGAATCAACGATTTAAAAAGTATTCGACAATAGTACAAAAACATCGTAATCGAAAATTTTTTTTTTTCATTAAATAAGTTATTTTTAACATAAATATTTTGAAATTAAACAAAGTTTTTACTGCGCGTAAAAGTTAAACATCGATTAAAGATTTATTTAATGAATCACGCTTTGTCAGAATAATTTGGCTACTTGGCTCTATAAATACGTATTTAATTGATATAAACAATAATATAGATAAGACTGGCCTCTCTTTGATCAATTTTTATGAAAAAAAGAAAAAAAAATTGTATTTTTTTTTTTTTTTACAGGATGGCTCACGCGAGGTTGTGGCGATTAAGTGCGTTGACAAATCCACTTTGTCCAAGTCAGCGATTGATAATCTCATAACGGAAATTAATTTACTTAAAATACTCAAACATGAACACATTGTTGAAATGAGGGACTTTTTTTGGGATGAAGGGTTAGTATTTTTACACCAGGGGGGTTAATGAAAAAAAATTTTTTATTTTGGAAACAAGTTTTAATCAAAAATTTTTTGTGCATGATTATCCTTTTCAGGCACATTTACATCGTTATGGAATATTGCGATGGCGGAGACCTTTCAAATTTTATCAGACGAAAGTCAAAGCTCGCCGAGAGTATTTGCCGCAAGTTTTTGCAGCAACTTGCTTTGGCGCTTAGATATCTTCGCAGTCACAACGTTTGTCATATGGATCTAAAGCCACAAAATTTGTTGCTTATAAAGAGACCAGTTTTAGTTTTAAAAGTTGCAGGTCAGTTTAAAAATTTTTTAAAGTTAATTTATTAAGTAGAAAAGTAGACAAATAATATGCGCAAATTTTGAATCAAATAATTACTTGTGACAGCTTTATTTAAATTTTGATTTAATTAAGCAAGTTGAAAAAAATCAGATTTTTCAGACAGTATTGCAGTAGCATTTGCTAAAAATATTGTCACCAAGAAAGTTAAAAACTGTTAAAATTTTTTTTTTTTTTGGTAAAAACGAGTGCAGCGAAAAAAATTTTTTATTAGTACTTTGAAATTAACAAATGATTGATTATTTAAATTTTATTTGAAATTCAATACACTCATAAAAATTTAATAAACGTTAAACTTTTGAAATTTTTTTTTTAATATTACGTTGCATCTACTACATTTGTACATCACCCGAATGTAAATGAGTTATATGTGTTGTTTTCTCAACGAATGACAACAAGCTTATAACAAAAAATCATTTTTTCAAATAATGCCGCTACTTGTTTTTAGTTTCTTGGCATTCCGTTAGAAGTCGCTACTATAAAATTCGGCAAATATCGGTTGATATATTATACAAAGGCTAGACGGATATCGATAAAACTAGGCATATACGCGCCTGTTTTTCGTTCAGGAAACAGCTTCATTAACCCAATTAAAATCGGTGGTGTACGGATAAGAGTATTAATGGACACAAGTATTTAGTTTCTAAACAGGCTATGGCATTAACTGAAATTCTTTTAGTAACGCACGTTTCGGGTCAATCTTTAAAAAAATTTTTGCGGGTAATAATAATTAAACTCGCGTTGGAGCCGAAAATATTGCATCAAACTCACCTTAAATGTTTCTATATAAATACAAAATTGCTTTGGTCGTTGTGCTTTCGTCACGGGATACAGCGTAACTTCCGCGGGAGGAACGCTCGAGCCGCATATGGTGACACGTACCAAAAATCTGGAAAAACTGCGGGGAGGAAGTTTTTCAAAAGGTCATAAATCTTTTGAACACTTGAGTTTTAAGAAGACCTTGAGATTCGTAGTGAAACTAAAATTTCTATTTTACAAGAATAAAACTTTTGAACATCTGAAATGTATGTACAAAAACTTCAGCGAGACTCTGAAAAAACTACGACAATAAAATCTAAAGGGTTAAAGACCTGCGCATTGTTTCAAACATTTGGGAAAAGTTTATGGCTAAGCAGTCTTTATTTCCCCACCATTTATGGTTTTGTCACTGCAGTACTTACTGCTCTTTTCTAGTGAATGAAGTTGCTTTTTAAAAGTAACAATTCATCATGGTTTATTAAGAGTTCATACCTTGCAGACTGCACCCTAGCAACAGATTTATCATTTTCTGAAGTTTGAGAGGATTTTAACTGGAAAGTATTATTTAAAATCGTAGAATTAATAAGCAAAGCTTTTATTGCTTATCGAAATAATTTTTATCGTACCCCATGCGTAGGACTCTACTCTACGTAAGCCTCGAAAAACTGGCATACGTAAAAACAAGTGCAACGGATGGGGTACGATAAAATATAGTATTGAACATGTTATAGTTAAGAATTTAACGCACTTGTATAGTAATGTACTTTTTTTAAAAGGTCTACTTAAAAGTCACATAAAGCTTAATACTTACAATTAAAAGAGCAGAAAAGAGAATTAATTATTAACTGATTTTTTTTTTGCTAAATGTTTTGCAGATTTTGGTTTTGCCCAGTACCTAAGTAGCTCGGAAAAAAAGTTTTCGATTCGAGGTTCTCCCCTTTATATGGCCCCGGAGATACTCCTGCGACACAAGTATGACGCCAGAGTTGACCTCTGGAGCGTCGGGGTGATAATGTACGAGTGCCTTTTCGGCAAAGCGCCTTACTCGAGTAGCAGTTTTTCCGAACTCGCTGAAAAAATCAAAGACATGCGACCCATAGAGGTGATTATTCCCACGATCAACACAACTTATTAAAAAAAAAATTCCCTGAAAGTTTAAGATCATTACGTTTGCGTATGAATTTCGTCCAGCGTAGCTGCCTAAAGGATCCCGAATAAGCCCGGAGTGCAAGGACTTGCTGACGCGTCTGCTAAAGCACGACCCGAACGAGCGGCTGACCTACGACGAGTTCTTTGCGCACGAATTTTTGGACCTTAAGTACGCGCCGACCAAAGAAAACTTCGACAAAGCCGTAGAATTGGTCCACGAGGCTGTGAAACATGACACTGAAAATTGTCGTCAGGAGGCCTTTCATCTGTACTGCGAGGCCCTCCGATACTTTATACCTATACTTACAAGTAAATATATTTTTTTTTTTTTTATAAATTTTTAAAACTTTATTCATATGAGAATAACCATGTATAATAATTTTTCTTTTAAAAAAACAGATACGTTTTAAGGTAGGACCGCACCTACGGCTCTAGTCAAGATGCATTTTCGGTTAAACATTTGACTAGCTTCACGCGTGTATAGATATAGAAGTGCATTAGCAGCAGAAGCTTTTTTAACCTAAAACACATATTTTTGTTTTTTATCAATACTTAGAGAAACCGAATGGATGATTTAATTAATTCTATGTGATTCTTGTGCATTCTAGTTAAACTGACAAATATTCTGAAAACCTGATCACATGTAATTATGTAAAAATTTTATAAAAAATGTACTCTCCCATAAGACTACGGCTTAAATCGACGCGATGTTAATATTCAATTACTCAAAAACGAAAAACCCTCTAGTTCTGAAAATTTAGTGGCATCATTTTTTAATATTTATCTTCGACTTTTTAAAGTTTTAGATTTTTAACACATCTCTTTCTAGTTTGTGTGGTCCTACCTTAATCGATTACACAAAGATTTTAAAAAAATTAAAAAAAAATTTTTTTCTTTATTGTAAAAATATTTAAAAACGAACAAACTAACAAGAAAAAGTTAATTAAACTGAAAAAATCAAACCAGCTTGAAAATAAAATGTTATTATGAGTAAAATAAAATTTTTTGTAGATGAATTTAATAAATGAAGCTTTGACGTTTGAAAACCCTTTGAAACATTTGAACGTACGGCAAAAAGCTTTTTTATTCCTCCAGCTTTAAATCATGATAAATAATGATCATTAGATGAGGCTGATTTACAAAAAAAAGAAGCATTAAGACTGAGAGTTAACGATTACATCAGGCGTGCGGAACAACTAAAGGACACATATGTTGAAGCGGACAAAAAAAAAGATGTATCCTCACATTCCGAGTCCTTGCAACCCCGTTCCAAATGTGGCACCCTCGATAAATATTCTTCTGCAGACTTTTTTGAATTACGTTAGTATTCATTTTTTATATATTTTAAATACGTATTATAAATTTTGATGTAAATAAATAGTAAATTAACATTCAACAAAGTTTTGAACAAGTGCACCGGATTAAAAAATTGATTTTTTATTCGAGGATTCTTTTGATTAAAAAAAAATTGACAAAGGTAGTATTAAGTTAGATAAAAAATAATTTCGTTCGCACTACACTAAAAAAAAAAAAAATATATTCTGCATAGTATGTGAAAGATATTATAAGCTGCAGGATTAAGCAAAAAGATTCGAGCTTTTAATCTTGTGTAAGTCACAGTCCCCGCAGGACAACTATTTAATTTTCGTCGAACTTTGTTTGCAAACTTAAAATCCTATCACACCTTCTGCAAAGAAATTTAATTAATAATTAAATTTTGTATTTATTTTACTGGGAATATTACAAAACAGATACTAGAACTTCCAAAATTGTTTTACTGAAATGTGTTTGATACCCAATCAACGTACTTGTTGGTTTCGGAAAAAACGGGCGAACAGATATCGAAAAATTGCAATCAAAAAAAAAAAAAAAAAAAAAAAAAAAAGATTTTTTGCAAACAAAAATTTTTTAATTTTCTCGTATAGGTGTACTGAGCAAGAGCACGAGCGCGATGCCAGGTGCGCTTGAAATTGGCGAGGTTGCAGAGTTGTACTTAGCAGAGGTAATTTTTAAAAAATAACTAATTTAAAAAAATTATTTCTCTGGTTATACACTCATATTATTAACTTTTATTTTAGGGTAACTACGAACTTGCTCTCGAAAAGTTTCATTCCAGTCTCAAAGTTCTTGTGCCTTTACTGGGGAAAGAGCCAGCCGGTCGTAGAAAAGAACTCCTAACCAAACAGGTATAATTTTCAATCATTTTCGCAAAAATTTTATGACATAAACTTTTTTTTTGTTTTGAGATGTGCTTACATTATTATTTACATTTATCTGTGTGCTATTTTTAGGTTTTAAATATTGGCTTTTCAAATAAAATTTCATAACTTTCGACTTCATTTTCGCAAATGTTCATTTGTTGTCTATTCGAAATGCGTGGAAAGTGATTGATTGAAAAAGTTTTTACTTATTTCAGTTATAAAAATTTAAATATTGCTGAAATTACGATTCTATTTTACCATTATATTAATATTATAATCTTATTAAATTAATTAAATAAGCTTTGAAGAAAATAGTTTAAAATGTTTGACCTCGAAAAACTTAAATAAAAAAAAAAAAAAAAAAAAAAAAACAAAACAAAATTTTTACAGGTGCACAAATGGATGAAAGAAGCGGAGAGCGCCAAGAGTCTCCTCATTACAAAAGAAATGGAAAAAAATGTTCAGAATTCACATTCAGAGTCTCAAGATCAATGTTTATTACAGTGAATGATACTTTACTGTTCATTTAATTTAGTGACTGTTTTAAATAATTATAAATACATAATTTTTTAATAACTATCATTATAAAAAAGTTATTTCCCCGTTTTATTACCAATTAAAAGAAAAATTTGGTTTGAATGTTATTTGATATTTTTTAAATATAATTTAAATTAATTTTTTTTAAACATATTTACATTTTTTTGAAAAAAAAAAACTGTTCAATCTTCAGAATACTGTCTGTTGACATCGTTATAATACTTTTTTAAATAAAAAACAAAAAATAACTAACCAGTAGTTTTGTCTATTAGAATGTCTCCTTTTTTTATGAAATCATACTTGAGATTCCCAAGATGGCTGCCATGGGCAACGTTGCAGCTGCGCGCGTGCGAAGAGAACGCGATTTGTTTAAGACAGATGTCTGAGGCATATTTCTATTTACATTTTCAGCAGTGTAAAAAAATATTCACATAAAAGTATTTAGAGGCCGGATAGAATAGTGAGGATCAATAAAAAAGGGAGTTAAACAACGAATAGAAATTTTTTTTTGTGAATATCAGACATTAAGCACCTAGTCTTTAAAATGCCTACTTTAAGATCCAAAAATTGGTGAACTTCATTTCCATTTTTTTTTTTTTTTTAATTACATACTCTAATAATTTAAAATTGTAAAATAAAATTTATTCTAAATTAAAAATTGGATATTTAAAATTTTATGTTAATTATAGTCTATTTAAGTTATACCACATATTTAAAAACCAGTGTATGATTTAAAATTTTCATTAAAATGGCTGAATTTTTAGGTTAGCGCTTGATAATAAATACAGGTTACGTGGGCGTCAGTTTTTCTGCCCAATTAAACCTGAGTTACAGATATTCTCAGAACATCTTTAATTGGAATACGCTTGGATTAATTTTTCTGAAAGATTAAGGATTCAGATTAGATTAAAACCCTCATAAATCCCTCTATCATCTGCTAATGACTCGTGAGAACTAAATCCTCAAAATGAGTGACATGGCGTCATCCTTTGTTCTTTTAGTACCAAAGCGTCCCTCAGTACAGTCTGTGGCGCTGTGATCGCGCGTTTAGCGTGCAACAAAGCGATCTCGAAGAATCGGTCTGAGAGCACGGTATCTGCTGTCCGACTTCCGGTTGGTGTTAAATCTATACCGGGGTAGACATAACCTGACAACACACTCACAGACTCAAACGCAGAAGACGAAGTTTGTGGAAATTTCCACTGGCTCCAATAATGATAACGGCGCCCCTCCACCGCGTCTATTTACCCCCACTACCGCGTAACCAGTAACCACGGCCCCGCTCTAACCTAACACACGCACGCCAGCTGTTCACACAAAGGCAGCGCCCACCCCCACCACCATGAAAACGGCGCTCTCTCGAGCCGCCAGTTCTGAGGAACCCCCCACCACAAGATTTCAGCTAAACGGACGCGTAGCAACGACGCCATTGTGAATTTGTGCCCCAGCCAGCGCTTTGACCGGATGTGCGGCAACGTCGCAAACCGTTAAGTGTATTATATATAGCTCACTCGGGAGAAGTGGTGGGAGGAGAGCCAAAGGTTTAGGGCGCGTTTAGAGCCCGGGAGAGAAAGAGAGACAGAGCGACGAACCGGGGGAGTCAAGGGGGGGGGGGGACTGCGAAAGAGAGAACGTGGCAACGTTCCACATAGCTGGTAATACTTACCCGAACCCGAAGCCGCTGCTGAAGCTTGCCGCCGCATGCCGCCGCCAGCTACCTCCTCCTGCTGCTGCACTGGGCGCTCAGGCTCTGGCAAGTAAAACATTCAGTTCGCGCGTTGGCCGTGCATGCTGCACTGTATCTCTGTGTTTTGCTTTTGTCGCTCCGTCGTGCGCGCGCGTACATAGAAGCCGTGCAGCACTTTTCGTCCTCGCTATATCGCATTTTTCTTTTCCAACACCGGCTAGTGTTTTTATACGTGTTACTCGAGAGGTAAATTTAGTCATTCATCTAATAGGCTGAACCAAACGCGTCTTTTGTTTTTTCGAACAAACTGTGTTTCAAAGAGTGGAAACATAACCTCACTGAAGTTAACTTGAAGTTTGACATCTGATGTAGTTTTTGTGTTCGAGTGTTTACCTGATATTGAAATTACCTAGCTTGACCACGTGGATTATTTATGTGTATTAAAATTAATTAACAGAAAATTAGTCTAGTTAATATTTTGTTGTCTGCTACTATTCTTTTTTCATTCTTTTATTTTTTCATCATCCAATCAGCCGGTAATTAATGATTTATATTGATTTTTGAGTGCAGATTTCAATTAAATTCCTTCCTAATGACAAGAAGACAAAAGAGCAGTAGAACTTCAACTACTAATCGCGAATTCGCTCATCCTTTGATAAATTATGTGTATGGACGTCCAGACTAGTCAAAAAATGGGTGACAACAACGAAGTCGATGATGATATTCAAATAGTTTCGGCACAAATTGACAAAGGTGAGTTAAAAAAAAAAAAAATTTTAGGTTAGTTTTTTTTAGCCACATAACCTTGTTTTTATCTTAAAAACTTTTCGCTCTCTTGGTTTTTGATCGAGTCCTTCGAATTTTCCTAACGCGTCAAGGCTTGTTTGACGAGCACGTTGCATCTGGCGCGCTTTTCATTCGCGCGCACTCACACACTTTTATCAATAAGTGTGTTGACAGCTCAGCTGAGTTGACCGATAGCTGCGTTTTTTAAGTTCAGCTATATAACTTGCATATTCAGAGTTTAAATCTATTCAAGAACTGCTTTATTAATTGAACAACCCTTAAGAATCTAAAAAAAAAACTTTTTTAAATTCACTCTTGCACTTTAAATAAGTCTATGAAATTCCATCGACTTTTAGGGTTCTTCGTAATATCCTTTTTAAGTTGCCTATAGAGGAATCGAGAAAAGTTATCAATTTTTTATTTGTATTATGTAATAAAATAATAGTTATTTTTTTCCTGGTTCACATCTTCTCCGGAAGTCTGCTTAGCCCCAGGGACGCGCGAAGCTCGTCCCGAGGGCTTTTGAGTAGTCCTAGAAGAGATGTATTACTGAGAAAATTATTTTTAGTCCTGAAGGCGTTATCTAAAGTCAAAAAGGCGCAAGGATCTGTAGAAAACGCATTTACGATTTCATGTTGAATGTAACCATTGTACAAAGCACTAGCTCAATTTTTTATATACACTGGAAAAATCTAATTGTATCATGAAAAACGTTTTGAATCTATATATAAATTAAATTTTTTTAAAATCTGATGAAAACAGAAAGTACATAATTTTTTAATCGGTATGAATTTTTTCCAGTTTCAAGTTTTCTCCAGCGCGGTTGCATTCTTAAATTTCAATACTGTATTATGTTCTTTATCAGAAAAAAATTCTTCAATTAAAGAGTGACCCCAAAAATCGACAAATTTTAGCTCGTTTTGAAAAATCGTGATTTTCGATGAATTTTCATGCAAAATCGGTTGCATAAATCGAAAAAACACTAAGTATATTTTATTCTTAGAATTTCATGCTGAATACGATAGTATTTTTTGTTCTATAAATATTAAACTTTAAAAAATTGCCCCTTTAAACGTATGTATAAAAAAATGACGTTTTTCGATCATATCTTTGTACCAAAAAAATTTCGCAAATAAAAACTTTGCAGGGATTCATTTTAAACTATAAACTACTATTTAGACCAAAAATTAAATCGAATTTCGTTTGCGCCAAAACGGGCTAATTTTGGGGTCACTCTTCATTATTAAGGTATTAAAACTTGTCAAAGAAATAATACGATTTAAACCTCGAAACTCTGTAACATTTGAAATTTCATTCGTTACTATGTTCAGTTTATAAATATAGGTAATAAGAAATCCTAACATGGTTAAAAATTTAAATTTTATATTTTATATTTTATTTTAATTAGTATTTTGTGAAAAAAAATTTTTAAGTTAAATTGTTTACGATGGTATTTATATCTAAAATTAATATTCCGTTATCAAATCATACTTAAGCAGGCTCATTATTCGGTATCGTATCAACAATAATGGCGGCTCATGGCCCCCAATAATTTTTTTTTTTTGGTATAAAAATTATTGGGGAAAGAAATGAGAATTTCTTCAATTTAACCCCGCTGCGCACAGAGACGAGTTATCTCGCCCACACGGAAAAAATAAAATCCTTGCAGCGTAGCTGAATTCAGCGATATGACGATGCGAACAGTTATCGACGCTCCAACGCAGACTTTTCATCGTGGCGAGGCAAAGTCTGCGTCGCTCCGACGCAAAGTTAGCTATAGCGTGCCTTCCTTACCGACAGCGGCGGAATATGATTGTTAACTTAAACAATTATGCACTGATATAAAAAATACTTAAATTAATTACAACTATCAATAAACACATTTTTTTATAGTTATGCTGCCGTAAACCCGCGATAGCAGAGAGTAAGTACACAAGTAAACGAGCGTCAAGCGTGAGTCGAGCTCTGCTACAGCTGTTGGTAAGGAAGGCACGCTATAGCTAACTTTGCGTCGCTCCAACGCAGACTTTGCCTCGCCACGATGAAAAGTCTGCGTTGGAGCGTCGTTAACTGTTCGCATCGTCATATCGCTGAATTCAGCTACACTGCAAGGATTTTATTTTTTCCGTGCAAACGAGACGTCAAAAATGCTCGAGGACGAGATAACTCGTCCAAAATACACGCATATCGAAAAGTGTGTGCATTTTAGACTGTTCAAGTCACCGGTATCGATGTCGCAGAGAGGTTAAGGTGCGGTTTCCTAGGGCATATATAGCTAACCTAAAATATAGTTTTATGCAATTTAAGAATAACCTTTAAATTTGTACGAATTTTTACGATCGGCAGAACGATACCATTTAAAAAGTTGTAACTTCTTAGCTCAGTATCTCAAAAAATACCCCCGCCTGGGGGTATATGTAAAATTTTAACGTGTAGAGGACACAAAAAACTAACTCTGTGCAGAGTTAGAAATATTTTCTAACAAACACTAAAACTGTAGGGAACCACCTTAAAATTGGAGGCGCTGTAAACCTCACTCCGAACCTCATTAGATTGTAGAATCTCCTCGCATCATGTATAGGAGTTTCTCCTATTTGTTCTTTTTTTTACCCACAATTTAGACTATAAGATTTTTGGACTAAGTTAACATTCTCAGAGGAGATTCTCGTGCCATTATAGGAACTAGAGAGCAATCTTCCAGACTCTGGTTAGCAGATCGTGTATGGTAGATACACCTGGAGAGCATATCCATGGACCACTACTCGGTCGCCGACGATGGTCATACTTGGGAATCATCTCTAAGAACTTCACTCGAATCTTTTTCAATATGATTTTAGTAATGATCTGTGAGCTCTGAAACACCATCTTAGACCTGGACAACTATGTCAGGGATGACGGCTATGGGGACCTTCAGAAATGAGCGGCACTGGAGGGCGTTACTGGCAATAGCCTCCTCTCCCAGCAGTTCGGAATGGAACAAATGTTTGAGTGTGTGTGTAGTCTCACGCATGTACAGCCAAACAAATGACTGCTCCACGCTAAACTGCTGGGAGAGGAGGCTATTATATTGCCAGTAAATAAAAGTCTTGTGATTACAATGGCGAAATAAAAAATAGGGATCACCGGGCTTTTTGTTGAGAAAACATAATTTTAACTTCTGTATTTTTATGTGTAGGCGTGCAGAATTATTTGCAGACCTTGCTCGCAACATTTCTCTCTTAATCCGTGACGCTCATGCAGTCAGTGACTGCGCTAGTGAGAAAGGTCTACAGCTAAACCCCAAAAAAACTACCATCATGATCATGGGATTCAAGACCTACTGGAAGAAGATTGACTACGACCTTCTCCCCCTGTTGTACTCAACGGAACTCACGTTCCATACTCCACACAAATGAAAATACTTGGCATTTACCTTAATCAAAACTTTATTTGGGATTGGTATATTAACGAGACAACCAAACGCGTACAATTTTCACTCCGTTGCCTTCGATACTTTCAAAAATCATTCCCACGATCTCTCAGAACTCAATTTGTAGAATTTCTTGTACTCTCCCTGTTCGTCCATGCGGTTCCCCCACTTAAATCGCTTAAAAAATACCAAGCTGAAAGACTTTACGTTCTTTATAACACCTGCGTTAGACATGCATAAGGTAACATTCCTCGTAACTCGCACGTTACCCTTTACCATATCGCTTGGATGGCTGTCATCAGACTCACGCAGGGAGTATTTCACTAGTTCATTAGCTTTTTCAGTGGTCAAGACCGCTCAACCCCTTTATCTTTTAGATAAATTCACACCTGATCCCAAGCTGCACCTAGTTTGGAGAACTCCTTGCCCCCCCCCCCCCCCCCACTTATCTGGTCAGCGCTCTGCACGGATTCCTACTTCAAATCTTTTCATATTCAGTCAAATATCTCAATCAACAAACTTACAATTATTTTGTTTGTGAATCCCGCGCTGGATTCATACAAACCGGCTCTAAAACGCACTCTTCACCCGCGATTGTGATGAATGGACCGCGAGGGCGGTGATCCATGGTTTTGTTCTTATTCCGCAATCTATGGCTGCGGTACTACCACAATTGCTAGGTTAATGGTATTTTGTTTCACTAGTGAGGCTCTGAGCCGGGCAATGATCCACAGAGCCGAAAGAGTGAAACACAATATTTTATTTCACGATTGACGTGCAATCTACACTTTCGCCCTCTATACAAAATCAACTTCGATTTAATTATAATGATTTATAAAATCCACTTTACTTTTTACTATAAATTTCAGGCTTGTAAGTGCAAATATTGAAGACGCTCAAATGAAAGTGATCGGTCTAAGTTCAGTTTTCTTATTGCTCAGGTAGCAGAAAAACGCATTACGTGAATTTTCGAATTTTTAAAACAAAATGCCATTAGTTAAAGATGGGTTCAACCGACAATGTAGGTATACAACCGCACTGCAGGACCCATTATAAGACATTGTGAGTAGCGTCGAGAGGTATACCTATAGATACCGATAGTTCAGGTATAAGCGTCTAAGTTTATTGGGGGCGGCCGCTGTAACTGCACTGATGGCTGCGTTTTCAAAATGTGAAACGAGCGAGCAATCTGCACTTTGCTCGACTGTTTTGAAAACAGACGAGCAAAGTGCGGATTGCTCGCGCGTTTCAACAGTCGGGCAAAGCAGTACTTTATTTGACTGAAAACGGACGGGCAAAGTGAGGATTGCACGTCGGAGTGAAATAAATTTGTTTTGTTTGTTAATCCGACTTGTTTTGCATACGCGAGGCGATCGTGCACACGAACACTCCGAGACATTTATCTAGCTTAGCCTGCAAATAATAATAAAGGATGGAACCAACAATCATTCAAAGTCTAAATTGAGAGCTAAGGCGGAGAGAAAAGAATAATTTTTTTGCTAGTGATCTAAAGACTCTTGAACTAGATGATTTGTGAAAATTGCCTATTACTACGTATACATATATATACTAAGGGGGCTTCCCCCTGCTCGCTCTGCTCGGCAACCCCCTAATTTTAATTGACTACAATATTATTTAATGATAAATAAAATAATCTGTAGCAAAAATTATAAGCACAACATCTAAAGAGTAATAAGTAAGCTCTATGTGTGGTTATTAAATAATCAAAAGACTAAATTACTAAAAAAAAATTTTTAATTACTTACGCTGAGAAAAAAATGCGATTGGGGAAGATCAAATTTAGGGGATAAAAATAAAAAACGCTTTTCTCGGTACAATCACTCTTTAAACTCGGTTTCCTTTTACTGCCACACCCATTAACCCTCAGACCTGCTCTACCTAAACCTCCGTCAGTCACGTATTCCACTCTCTCTCCTTTTGGCATTCTTAAGGAGACCACACGAATAATCCGTGTGCCCTAAGAATGTTGCTTACGGCCGCTTACGGCCCCTTGTGGCTGCTTACGAACATCCAAGGGCGCGAGAACATAACCTCCAAGAGCAGCACAGAAAGTTCTGACTCTCATAGAATCTTTGCTATTCTCGTGCTTGATCAAGAATATACTATTCTGCCGCAGAAGCATATTGAAGTGATTTTGTTTCTCGGTCTTCAACCGATTCTCGGGCTGTTCATCGACCGACTTTTCGGCTTTAAACTGAAAATATCGGTCGAGCGCGGGAACATTATATTCTTGATCTTTAGGCGAGAGAAACACTCGTCAACCGTTTTACTTAATAGACTCCTTTTTCCATTGTTTTTATGGGAAAAATGCAAAACAGTGCTACAAACAATCTGAGTTATATGACAAAAAATAATTATCACTGAATTTTACATGTTTATCTTGAAATAAACACGTTATTAATAGCGTTTTATGAGTAACTGTGAAGAAGTTAATACATCTTATCGAGAATTCGATACTTAAGGTATCTTTTAAGAAGACCTTTTTTCAAAACCGTAAATACTATACTCTTGACTCTGCTTTAATTTGTGTCTAATTTAAGGAATATAAAATGAAATGAAGAAAATCTTTTGATCGTGATCAGATTGCCCTGGTTGAGAATTATGGTAATCAATACACACCGATCATTAGTAGCATGATTATTATTTTTTTCTTTTTACTAACGAGATTTAGCTAAAATATTTCGTATGGTGAGTCGTAATCACCAAAAAGAAATATCAACACGGAGATAAATCACGCTAAAAATTGTTATAAAAGCATTATCTGTTCCAGCCATATTGAAAATCTTGCACATGCGCTCCTGTCCCGACTTGTAGAAAACCAATATGGCTGACAACGAATTTTTTTATCCCTTCCACGTTCAATTCCAATAATAAAACCGGGCGCTCACACTTAGATTCTGCGCAGTATTTGCTGAATGTGCACATCTGCTACATTCTCTTTCCAGTTTGATAAATTCACTTAAAATAAAATGATTATCAATATATAAATTAGGATAATGGTAAAAGATAAAAAACTACGTTTGCAAAACATTTATTAATCTTGGCAGTTTGCCCCAACGAGCATATCGATCGAACAGCGTTGTCATATCGTAATGGATCTTGCTATAGGATTTATTCTCACTTTTTTCGCTGATATTTTAAATCTATGAAGATTTTATTCCATAATTTGCCTATACATATTGTTTTTTCATATATTTCTTTTTTTTGTTTTTAGATTTAATTTATATTTATATAAAATAGGGTTGGCAACCGGTACTTTAAAAATATATTTTTTTAAAAGTACTCGATTTTTAATGAATTTCAACATTTTTTTTAGAATTTTTAAATCGAAATTGAGCAAGAAGAAAATTAAGAAAAGTTTTTAAAACTACGGGTTGATGACGTCATTAACCCGAAATTCCATTAAAAGTATATTTATATATATTGAAATTTTAAAAAATTTAAACACTTGTAGTTCTTTTAATTTTAGTTTTTTTTTAAAAAAGAAAAAATACATTTCAATTATTTTTCGATATTTTAACTAAATAAGCAGAAAAATATTATAAATTTCAAAAAGTTGCCAACCCTATTATTAAATCCAATAAAACCCGTTTATCAATACTTGGGAAAGTATAAATTTTCACAATTTTATAAAAAATATTAAAAATATCCATGTATAAAATTTATAAATGATATGCATCAATTATTAAGTTTTTCATTATTGTACTTATCGATCTTAATCAAGATTTAAATGGCATGTATAAAAATTTACAAATTTTAAGGAAGAATTGAAATAACCCAATTTAAAGAATTTTTAACATTATTTTGATTTCATTTTTTTAAAGATATATTATCAGATTAATAAATTACAATTGAATTTTACAAATTTATTACCGCTGCTTAAAATATTTTTTTTTAAAGTTATGAATCAATTAACTTTGCAGTCGATTTTTCTGCAAATTATTGGATTTACATTCAGTTATTAAATCTGCCATGGTAATATTACTAATAACAGCAAGGGTCACTAGATTTTTACTAAAAGTTATCCAAAATTAGTAAGCGCCTTACAAGCAATCTCTATTCGGGCACTCGTTTTCGTTTTGATTTCATTGACAAAAAAATTCCCTTCTTTTTTTACCAGGTAAGCTTTGAAATACGCATGCGCTCTCATACTTTGCGTAAAACAACATTGTTGCAAAGTTTTGCGCAGGTATAAAGCCTAGAATTGAGATATGACATAGTTTCGTCTGTGTTCCATCCACTGGATCGAGTAGAAAAAATTGTCTTTTAGAGATCGTCATTATTATAGGTACTTAAATGATTCGCCGTTAATTTTGTCATTTTCAAAAAAAAATTTTTTATTGAAAAAAAAAAAAAAAAAAGATAATTTTTTTCTACTAGTGATGTCCAAGATTGGATGAGTCATTAGTAATCGAAAGGAGGTCATCTCCTTAGGTCCTATTGGGTCAAAGGCTCGCGGCTCGGTCTCATTTGATATTATATGATGCATCTGGGCTGCTGCTCACGCACGTGCGCAAGCAAATTATTTTTTGCCCATTTTCGGAGCTCAATTTTTCTCTCATTATACTTATTCCCACTTTATAATATTTTCTCATATTTTAATCAAGGTAACTCCAAATTCAAAAAGGGTAAAAACTCAGTCAAAGTAAGTAAGAGCCCTGGGGGAAAACTGTAACAGTTGTGAGTACCTAACAAATCTTATTTGATAAAGCAATAAAAAATGATAATCTTAGAGTAAAAAAGTACACATAAAAGAAAATAAAATCAAATAAAGAAATTAAGAGAGAATATGAGAAAAAGAAAGAGAAGATAAAACTGCGCTTACTTACAAGAGCGAGAGCGAGAGAGAGAGAAGTGCGCGAAGGGGTCGCGGGGGAGAGGAAATGGAATCCAAAGAGAGACAGAGCTAGTCTAGGACCGTGTAGGTACCTACCCGGAGAGCAGTGTACTCACGTACATACACCCATACTCGTAAGGCAGCGCGTAAAGCAGCGCCAGACAGTGCTCGGTGCTGCTAGCGCGCGCGGTCTCGCTTAGCGATTGCTCGTTGCCGACGTCGACCTCAGCCATCCGCGACGTCGTCGTCGTCGCTTTTGTTGACCTCCACGTACACCAGCTCTTCCTAGCAGATTCGCGGCGTACGCGAGTCTCCTGTTGGGCTTTTCTCTCGTTAAGATCGAACGGTTCTTCGAAGCTCGAGCTTGGGTCTCGGAGTGCACCAGGAAGTGTCTTCCAGAGGACGACTGACTCGGAAGCCTCAACTTCGTTTCTTCGGAAACACAAAGTGGACGCTAATTGTGCACGAACGTGCACCTAACTACGAAGGAGGAAACAACTATAGATAATACATCCGCTTTAATCCACCAGCTCCTCGACGAAGAGCGAGACGTCGCTGGCGTCGTTGACTTGGCGGCATCCTGGTCTCGTGTTCGAGGCCACCAGGTGTACTGTTAATTTAGTGCGGGAAATTAGTGCTTTTGATATTGGTAGTTGACGTTGGTGTCGTGGCTTATCCCGGTGAAAAACTCCCAGAGACCGTTAGCGGACGACGAAGGAGCCGAGAGATATAACCTCAAAAATACACTTGAAGCATTTTTACCAAATGTATCTATAATCATCGTATGCCTGTCTCGCTCGCACTTGTTCGCGTTCATAGAAGCTGTCACCGGTGCTGCTCTTGTTCGCGAGGAAGGTGTGGTTTGTCGTTTTCCGATGTTCGTGACTCTTTTCTTAGTGTCAAGAAGAGGCCTGCAATTCCTAAAATGCCACCGTGTCCTTCGAATGCTCGAGGAGAAGACGAGCATGCCGGCTAGGCAAAGTTGAAGAACATCTTTTTTTTCCTTTTTTTTTTTTCTTTCTTTAACTGCTGTTTGGAAAAAAGTTGATGGAACAGTAAACATGGAAGATCGTGGGGGTCATGCTACTGGGCTGACTCTGCACGTTACTAATGTGATCTTCTGTTTTTAAATCGAAATTTTAGTGCTTCCCTAAAAGTTTTGTGAATTTCAAACAAATCACGAATACTTTAGTAGCTTTTACCACTGGTTTGTTGATTTCATTAAATGTGTACGAGTGCATTTAAAAACTTGACATACAAGCAATCGAACTTATAGGGTTTTAAAAACATTCGACCCTACAGTTTAGCTGAAGTTGAAAAATAGACCGTAGATTGGTGTAAAAAAGAGAGAGTTTAGAGAAAAGAGTTTGGGTAAAAGCAGATCGCCGCCGCTGTTGCCGCATCCCCGCTTTCCCGATGTACGTTACGGATGACGGTACGTTTATGAGGATCCTGCTCGTCTCTATTTACTCTTCTTCATTAATTCTAAATTCCTAGTCTTGCATTTATCTAATTTTCTTATGTATCTCCTCAAAAGATCAGTAGCTGTTCACAAATCTTTGAAATAAATTGACAAAAAAATGTTCTTTCCTCTTTTTTACTTGTTTTTGAAAATAAATTATTCTAATTTGTATTTGTAAAAATGATTTAAATTGAAATGAAAAACTACATAATACATACATTCAGTTTTTTAAAAAGGGTTTTTTTAATGTACTTAGATGCACTCTTTAGTTTTAAGAATACCTACCCTAAAATTTAAAACATTCTAGTCAAGCTACTAAATCTCATCATAAAAATGATCAATTACTATAATGGCTCTTATAATTTTTATTTTATTTTATTTTTTTATTTAAGTTTATTTATTTATTTAATTTATTTAATTTAAGTTTTTATTTATTTATTTAATAATTGTTCATTTTTTGGGGTTGATTCAATAGCTTTGCTCAATATTTACTTTGTTAAACATGATTTAAAAAAAAAAAAAATTGTAATTTCATAAAATTTACTATACTCTGTTGTAGTTTCTTGTATGGAAATTTTTAAAATATTGACTAAGTAGAGTATCCTTTGAATTTATTCAAAACTTTTAATTTGATAATTATATATTTTATTTGATAAAATACATTTAGAAAACCAAGATTATTAATAGATTTTCAAACTTCAAACTTTCATATTTTAACAAGAATGATTACTGTTAGGTTAACATTAATTGTTTTCAGTAAGATGTTGAAAATAAAACTATCAATTTTTTATTCCAGCATCTTCTAACAAAGTGCCAGTAAAACAAGAGCGTCCAGATGAAGCGGAAATCAGGGAATTGGCTGCCAAAATGGTGGAAGCAAACAAGGCGAAAATGGGTGCAGCTGCAGCTCAAGCTGTTAACCTAATGCCAGGAAGACCACAAAATTGCAGTACCAACTTGTCAGGATTGCTTGGTTATTTGAACAAAAAACCAGCAACCCAAGATGTAAATACAGGAAAAGTTTCTCCAGAAAATAAAGTACCGTTGGATGACGAGAGTCAAAGAGGTAGATTTGGATGGACAAGTTTTGGCAACACGCATATTCCATACATATTCAGAGCCAGTGAAAAATATTGTGCGGTTAGAATATTGGAGTCTAAACTACTTAATAAGTATCTCAGTTATCTACATTCGGACATTTACAGTTGCACATGCATAAGAAGTTACTACATTTCAGAAGCAGAAAGCAAACTTTTAAATGAAATAAACATAAAGCATTGTGATTATCAGTTTGGTCGCGAACAATTTACTTGCAAAGACTTGGTTGTTCGTTTGGCTGATGCTAAAGAGTTTTACACATTTCTAGATGTATGTTACTCAAAATTAACTTCTGAAACTAATCAAAACTTAGTCAGCAGTCACAGACCTGACAAGTGTGGCTTTATACGCATAAACAAAGAATCTGTAGTACCTTACACAGTTAAAGGAGGTCTTAAGTATGTTCCTCTGTTCTACTTTGAAGGCGAAACAGAAAATCTCAAACTTAAAGCAGAGAAATTAGAAGGCTGGGATCTATCTTACTTAAAATTTTGCTGTAAAGTGCAAGGCATCAGGAATGAACTATTTGCAAGTGAAACTTGTTCGGTGATCAGTTTAAACGATATCAAGAGTTACTTTCCTCCTGGTACTGGCTTTGAAGATTATTGGCCAAGCAAGGTCATGGATTCACAATTGTTAGTGAATTGCAAAGGAAGTGGTAGCGGTGGCGGATGGACAAAACAACCGCCCACTCCTCCAATAACCAAACCTTCGCACAATAATGTTTCCAAGACTTCCATTAATGCCCGAGGTGCATCGCTACAGAATATGTTACCGCGTAACTCTATACCAGCTGGTGCTACGATACAACGAGTTGGTCAAAGGCCAGTGGTTACAACATACCCAGTACATTCGTCTCCCGCAGGCGTGTCTACAGTTCAGAGGAACAATCATATTTCTCAGCCTATTGCCAATAATATCCCAAATGGCTGGGCAGGTTTGGTTGGAGGACAACCAACATATCCAACGCCAATGGTTTCTCAGCCCAGTTCTATTATCAGAATGGCCCCCAATAGCTTGAATATGCATAATGTAAGTTAACCTATTAATTTTTCACTTTCACTAAGTTTACATTTTATTTTTTACTTCAGTTTTTATTAAAATCATGGATTATGAGTAAGGATATCAATTTTGTGCCCTTGCAATTATTGGATTTTCACAAATTTATTAATTTAAAGAAAGTACAATCTTATCTAATTAATAAATAATTTCCGATTTTTTATTGAATTTTTTTATTTGAACTTATTTCTAATTAATTTAATTATTTGTATTAAGCAACTGTAAAATTTTTTGTTACCAGCAAATGACTGCAGCAAATAAAAATTACTCTCAGCAATCGTCTAGAAGCAGAGGGACCACAGGATCTTCTCAATCATATCCAGTGTATCCAAATAACATGCAAACAGGTGTTCCACCTCTTATAAGAACTACAGCGCATTCCAATCAACCTAATTTAGGGTAAGTGTAATATTCATTTATTTATTTTATTTATTGGCATTTTTTTCAAGTAGAAATAAATTACAAGAGTTATTTTATTTTATTTTTTTAAACAATTGAAAATTTTGTTTTCAAATATTTATAGCTTGTGAAGGATATAAAAAAAATAAAAAAAATTAATTATTGTAGTATTAGATAATAGACATAGATGGGTGATTACAACTGTATTAGATTAAAAATTCTTGATGTATAGTCAATCATAATTGACTACTCAATTTCATAAATTATAATGAATTAAAAAAAAAATTTTCAATTACTAGAATTTTAGAAACTACACAAAACTGGATGGTAATTAATGAAAAAACTTAAATTTTTTTTTACTTATTTAAAAAGGAAAAAAAAGAATAACTTAAGTATAAATTTGATAGTAAATCTGTACTTTATATAGTTTAAATAGTTGGAGAAATAAAATACGCTTAACTTGTTATATGTTCTACTTTGTATATATTATACATTTTTTTTAATATAGTTATCCAACCTATGGGAAGGATGACTGGTGAGTTCCTGTTTAGTGTATAATAAAGATACAATATAAAATACAAACAAAGCATGAACTAAAAAAATTTAATAAACAAATTTTACACATACAACTTAGTACTATAACTGTGTTTGTCATTTATGACTAATTTTTTAACTGTTTCATACATAATTTTTCAGAAATTATGTTTTAGAAAGACATTTACAGTATTTTTAAATGTTTACTTTGTTAAAAAAAACAAGTAGAGAACCTACTGCATGATATAAAAATAAGATTAAAATAATCTCGTCATTTTTTATACTTTATTTTCTTTGAGTAATAAGTATGCATATGACTTTAAAATGTACTGTCCAAAACCTTAAAAAATAATAGTATAATATTTATTATAACTTTAAAAGTCTTTGAGGAAAAAAAGATTTCTTCAAGTGTTCAAGTGGAAAAGTACAATCATATTTAAACATTAACAAATGAGAATGGGTGCTACTATTTTATTATCCTTCAAATTAATTAAACTTTACCTATAAAAAAATTGCTTTCAACTAAAGTAAATTGAAATGATATCAAAATCTTTAAAAAAAAGTTTGCTTTCTATAAAACCCCTCTAAATGTACAGACTCTTAACAGCTTTAATTTTTACACATTTTTAAAATTTTTTAAAATTAAATTATTATTCTATAGCTTAATTTAATTGTAAGTAAAAAAAAAAAAAAAATTTTTTTTGATAGTAAAGGGAACTCTTGAGTACTTTCTGTATTCTTGAGTATTTTGTGGATAAAATAAATGTATAATGTCAAAAATTTTCTAAATTAGGAGCATTTTTTATCAATTCCATTAAAAGAAATTGGATTTTTTTGGAGCTTTTAGATTCCCTTTTTGTCTTTCTTTAAAATTTGGCGTGAATTTGCTCAAAATGGCCTAATTGATCTAATATTTCTCAAGGTATATTTTTTTTTTTATAGAAATTAAAAATAAATTCTTATCAAAACAAAATTATAAACTTTCAAAATTAAGAAATTTTAAAAATTTTCCGTTCAAAAAACGAATTTGAAGAAAAAATGTTTTTGCCATACTTCATAGAACGTTACTATTTTGAAAATATATTTCAGACCCTAAAAATATTTTTTATCTGAGCACTAAAATTACATTTGATGGTTGCCTTATTATCTAATATAATTTATTAAAATTATTATTATTATTTACTGATCTACAAATATAAACTCTGTTAAACTGTTTTAATTCAATTATTAGGAGTGTTAAAAGAATTTACAAAAAGACTAGTTTATTAAGATATCCCAATAAACATTCACCTTTTTTCAATCTAAATTACATAATTTTTACTGTTTGCTAAAAAAACCATAAACTAGTGTTATTGAAAAAATGATATTAAATAAGTTATTTTAAAACAAATAAATTAATTAAATTTTATTTTTTGCAAAAATCCAATTGTTTGTATTCATATTTTTTGAACAATTTGAACTTTTTTATTTACAAATTAAATTATTAAAGAGAATAGTTTTTTAAAAACTTAAAAAATTTGTTTACTTACTGCACGATTGGTATTTTATTATTACATCTTATAACAATTACAGAAATAAATTTTTCAATTATAAATTATTTTCTTTAATTTAAATTAATTTTATACCAAGTATTTACTAACTGTTTTATTTATTTATTTACTAACTGTTAAATAAAAACATCTGTTTTTTTTTTTATTTTCCTTTTGATTTTTCTATTTTTATAAATTTAATTCTGATGGATAATTTTAATTCATGGCAAAGTTGAAGTAAAATATTTTCCGTTATTATCACTTTTTCTTTATGTGTAATTAAGATATAACTTTTTTTTTTAACATTATTGAACTTTAAGTCAATTTTGTTATCTTCTGAGCCTAAATGAACTAAAACAATTTTTATTTGTATTTAAGAATCAGACTTTTTTCTAACATTTTTGAATTTTAAGTCATTTTTCTCATTTTCTGAGTCTAAATTAACTAAAACTATTGAGTTTTCTTGAATAATTTTTCAAATAAATGAAATTGATGCATCATTTTTTGTTGTATAATTCCAGTTTTTAGAAACTAGGTATTTATCTTTTGCAAAGTAATTTTATTAAGTGAATTTATGAAATTAGAGATACCTTTACTTTCCATAAACAAATAAACTTTAAATTTTCAAAATGAATTGATAAAATTAACAAGTAGTTTTCTTAAAATTACTTTGTTATATGAATTCAGTCAACTTTTTAAAAACTTTTCAGTTAGAGTAATAAGTTTTTTTTTTACTTTCAGGGTTTCCACAACCTACACAACACCAAGTTTAGGTGTACCTAATCCTGTAACAGCAAGCACATATCCTCAAATGCTGGGCTTAAGTGCCGAACAAGTCCAGGCTTTAATGCCTCAAACATCTCCTCAGACAGCTCCATTGATGCATCCAGCAACGCAAAGACATACACCACCTAACCTAAATGCAAGCCTCCCTGCTCATTCAAGTTCCAACACAACACACTCTTCAAATCACAATAAATATCCACCACCTCTTTTGCCAGTTAATGGAAGCAACAACAATTCTAGGTGAGGCTTAAATCATATCAAGGAAGTTAAAGATTGTTGGATGGAGATATATAAATATATATATAAAGAACAAAAACAAACAAAACAAAACATTTTAAAGTGTTCTATGTAAAATAATAATTATAACTAATGTTATTCATTACTATTTAAAAACATTGTTTGTATTTAATAAGTGCCTAATAAAGTGTTAGATAATTACATATTATTACTTTATTTTATTTTATTTTATTTTATTTTATTTTTTTGAATTTGGCAAACGAAAGTAATAAACAAAACAATTACAGAAGTGCAAGTTGCAACAATCACTCTTGATTGAACAAGAATGAATCGTTATGTAATGTGTTAATGTATTTTTAGGGATTCCAGAGGTAGAAAAGCATTGATACCTATTGCAGATAATAATCAACTTTCTCAAAATTGTCAAGTCACACCTTACCAAGTTCAAAAAGCCTTGGTGGAGGAAAAACTAGTACCTTGTATCAATTTCAAACCCTACATTTACTCAGAACTTTTGATGACATTGCCTGATTTTGTGGCTCAGTATTTTCCTACCTGCGATATTGATTATTGTAGGGATATTTTAACTAATGTTTTGGCTGTTGATTTGTATCAAGGAAACAGGTACATTTTACATTTATTTTGTGTGCATTTTTTCCAAGTATTTTGTTGCTTTATAATTGTTTTTTTTTTTTTTCTTATGATTTATGTGGGTTTGATTTTTATTTATTCAATTCTGCTGAATTATTGAATTCTGAAATAAATATTGCTGAACTATATAGAATTTGCACTCATTAGTTTATGATTACTGATATCATCCTTAATGCTGGCTTTAATTTCTTGCAGTAGTTTTCAGTAACTTTTAGAATTTTTGCTTGTTTACAATAAAGACAATCGCATGATTTGGCTGAATAACTAGGAAATTAGTTCTTTCCACGCTAACTTAGGATTCATTTTCTTTAATACTTCCATTTATCAAGATAAAGAAAACCCAAAAAATTAATTTCTCCATCTAAGGTTTGAATCGGAACTTCAAATGATTAAAATTATAAAAATAACAACATATAACGAGAGTTAGTGTAATTATAATAATTGTAATCTTCCAAATGAAATTAAAAAATTATTGCAAAAAGTTCTTGTTAATCAAGAAAAAATGTAAATTATTTTTGTTATTAATGGTTTTTTATTACAAGTATTGATAAATTTTTTTTTTCATATTTCCTCTAAAAGGAATTAATAAGTAACATTTTTTTGTTTGAAGTATAATATATTTATGCGTGTATTTGTTTTCTTCAGGTTGCAGATGGAGATGCTCATGAAAGCTGGTAAATGTTCGTCTCTTAACGAGGAACTACCCCTTATTCAGGTACGAAACATCATGAAATACATGCCTCAACTGAAGTACATGCTGAACAATAGAAATATGGTGATGCCCGGAACACCTCAACCTGCTCACTCTCAGTCTGCATCCTCCCCTACCAGTCCTGACGAGCTCCATGGAAAGAAACGTCAGCGTACCAGCTAGGATTGGCTACAGCCTTACTGGCCGACCTACAACTATTACCCCTCTGCTTTCTGAAGCAGATTTTTTGGAGGCGGAAAATTATATTACTACGTGAGGCTTTCACGACTTCTACATAGAGTGAAAAGTGCGTTAGATCGGTTTTTATTTAATTTTTTTTTTTTTTTTTTTTTTGCAATTCGTGAGTGATAGTTTGAGACATCGGAAGATGACTATGTTCGAAAGTTCACGGTGCAACAAACATGACCGATTTTATTATAAAATTTATAAACTTTTTTTTTAAACATTACTATTTGAGCCTTGGTCCAGTCCCTTGATAGGGAAAGTATCTCGAGATAATAATGTGAGAGTGAAAGAAAGAACGATAGAAAATAAAAATCGTGCAGTTTTGTTCTATTATAATAAAAAAAGACCTCTGAAGTAGAAAAACGTGTAAATACAATTTTTGAAAAAAATAATCATTAACTAACAGAGGTTAAGCTGTAAGATTTTGGAAATCTTATTAGTTTAATTCAATTTGGTTTGATCAAATTTTAAGAGTTTGTAATTTTGATAACTTGTAGAATGTCAGTCAGATGTGAAAATCAGGCATAAGTTATTGAAGTTGAAAAAAAGGTTTTACTTTTTTATATATTTCTACTTTGAAAAAAAATAATTGTATAATAATTAAAATTAAGAAATAAAATTGTTTTTTCGCAACTTCTTTATAATTTATGTAAAAAAATCTGCTTAATACAACATAGTTGTAACACCTAATTGAATTAAACCAATTTGATTTGAAAAATTCAAAGCTTCATCAAGTTCCTATGTACAACATACTTAATACGACGCTGCAAGTGTCTTCTTAAGTAAAGCAATGTCGGAATGTAAAATTACTTCATTTCCAGATAAATTAAAAATAAATTTATTTTACTAATTGGTACACCATTCACTTCAATGTTTGATCCAAATAATCTTTATAGCTACTGTACACAGTTTTCAAAATTAGCTTATTGAACTGTAAAAAGTAGAAAAAGTAAAATTTAGTAATTTTATATTCCGTCGAAAAAATACGTTATTAACTATGCGCATAGATTAGTAACACGGTTTCTTAAAAAAAATTCCCATTATGGAAAAAGTACCTCCTTTTTCTTCAGATTAACATCAATTAATAGTTTTTATCATAATTATTTATTAACTTGTATAAGTTAAATATTTGAAATTTTGGACTGTTAAATTTTGTTGGTGAACGATTATTTTTAGTTAATAACAAACTTAGATACTAAAAAATTATTCGAAATATTCAAGGTGATTTTAGTTTATAAAAACTATGGAATTTAAATTATTCATTTTTTTTTTTTTTTTATTTATATCCAATACTTGATATAAATTAAAAAATATTGTGAAATAATTTAAAATTTAGAATTGTTAAGCTTCCTGCTGAAATATAAACTGAAGATAAAGGATGAATTCAATTTGATGAAACCATTGTACAGAATACTTCAAAGCTGCACGATTGTAGATTATATTGAAATAGAGATTGTCCGTTAAGTAAAGGCTTATCTATGATCATTTGTCAATAGAATTAATAAATAATCATGGAGTAAAAAAAAAAATTGTCGATCAGAGAAAATTAATTATCTGGTAAGAAAACTAATGCTGACTGAAAGTTTTTGAGTTTTGCTAAAGAATTTGTAATAATAAGATCGAAATATGTACATTTCAACATGATAAAAGTGTATATATTATTTGATATATTAAAGTATGCTAGTGAGTTCATACCAGTTTTTGAGTTCTACATGCATCTCTGACATGGGCAAAAAATGAGTCGAAACTTGTTAAGCCAGTAAAACTTAATCAAACAAAAATCGAATAAAATTTTATTGCAGTAAAATGACGAAACTTTTTATTTATATTGAACAGCTTGTTTTTTTAGTCATAATGACTTAAAAGATTCATTTGCCATTAAAAAGACTCTAAATGACTGGCTTATTAGGCGATTTCAATATCGTCAAACATTTTTTTAATGTGTATTGTATCATTTTTTATTAAAATTATGTAATAACTTATAATCCACGGGATTACAGGGACAGGGTAACAAGAAATCATTTTTTTTTATTAATTAATTTTTTTTTTTAACTTAGATTTCAGTTAATGTCTTTAGAGTATCTAACTTCCTATTATCTGAAATCATCATTAAATATAATTCTTGTAACAAATTACAAGCCTTTAGTTCAAAACAATTGTAACTTTATTAAGCACATTAGAGTGAACTTGCTTTTTTGCAGAGCATTTTTTTAATCTTTGCTTAGATGAGTGTGTAAATCTAATTTTGCTGTAAAGCTTCTAAACAAAAAATAAATTATCAAAATTCAGCAAAAAAACCTTGGTCAGGAGAAAAATTAAGACTGTTTATGAACTACAATTTCCTAAACCCTGTTATTGTATTGAAGTTTCTTATAATAATACAGCTTTTATTTTTTCACTTGAATAATTTCTTGCAATTAATTAAATTCTCTGATACTTTTTAACTATCATTAAAATGACATTTTGGTTATTGGCTCTATTTAAGCTTAATATTGCAATAGATGTAATTTAATAAAAATTATACAAAAAAAAAAAAAAAAAAAAAAAAATACTAAAGTAAATAAATAAAAAAAAAAAAAAATATCTTCTAAGTTTGATGAAAACGCGATAACTATAAAAATCGCTGATGGTATTTTGTATATCACTGAATCTCGAGAGAAAAGAACTGCGAGGCCCTCAAGTCCAAAATGTAGAATTAAACTGTAATTATAAAGTAAGCTATTAGTTTAGAGCATTTATTTGTTAAACAAAACTTGTTAAAATAATACGTGTATTATAATTTATCACTTCGTCATTTGTAAATATATCTCATAAAAATTAAACTAGAAGTAATAAATATTTCAAATAAAATCGTGATAATAAACATGGCATTTTCATTGAAACTCCTTAAATTTGATTATCCTTCAAATGTTGAAAGAGGCTAAAAAATTCGTAAACATGATGAAAAAATCTACTAATTTTTGCTATTGATTAGCTTATAATTTCTTTTCTTCATCTAAAACATGAATAATTAAAATTTCAAATTCAACTCATGTTAAAGTCAAATAGTATCGAAGCTAGCCTCCGTCATCGGACTTGAATTTTAAAATTCTAAAAATTTTCAAGAAAAACTCAATTATAATGATTACTTTACACAATAATAACAAAAATTTTGAAAAGATTCCTGTTCAGTTTCTTTTGTTTATTTTAGGTTATTTAATTTAATAAGTACAAAATTTATTTTTTTTTTCATGTACTTATTTTTTTTATCTAAAGGATGTGTTTTATCTAAAGTCGCTATTTTTATCAATTCAACGCGTAGTCGTTACGACGCCAGGAGAACAACCTTTGATCAGGATCAGACCTTATTGTTGTTGTTGTTGTTGTTGTTATTATAATTATTATTTTATTTATTATCAACGAACAAATGTCCTTTAGCAAAAAAAAATTATTATTATTATTGGTAAGGAAATTTTTTAAATATAAAGTTTTCATTCAAATTCGAATTTGTTTTCAATAACTGCATTTTATTTCAAAAAAACTCAAGAAAGAGCTTGAAAGGCTAAAGGAAAGACAAAAAAATTAAAACCAGTAAAAGATTTTTTTTAATTATCCTAGGGTTTGACACTGATTTAAATAATTGATCAAAATTTTTTAATAGCTTTTACTTATAAAATCACTTTAACAGTCAATCAAAAGTTTAATTAATCAGATTTTAGTTAGTTTAAAAAAAATTTTAAAGATAAAAATCAGGTTTTGATTATTTCTTTCATAGAACATGCAACTAACTAAAATACTTAAATGTTTCGATCAAACTTAATTTTTTGATAAATTTCGCCCAAAAAAATTTATTGACTTTCTCCAAAGAACTCAAACATGATATCATGACTAATACGATAGTGATTATTAACGCAGAGGTAGGTATAATGATGTTTTTATCTTCATCAAACAGCAGGATGAATATTATCATAATAATATCATACATAAAAATTTAAAAATCTGAGCTCAAGCGCCATCTGGTGGAGAAAGCCAGCTGTATCCGCGCACTGCATAAGCCCAAGCCCCAAGATGAGATAAAACGCGAGACTGGCCCCTTTCGCGCAAATATAATCCGCTCGTGGCTCGGCTCGGGTCGAGCGCTCCTCTTTCGCTAGCCATCGCTAGCTAGCTACAGTAGTTTGCGTGTGCCGCGTACGTAGAGCAGTAGCAGCCAGCAGCCACCGCAGCCCACTAGGTATGGGCACTCGATGTTGTAGCTGCTGCGCAGGTACCCGTCCTCCGTCGTCGTCCTGATCTCCGTTAACGAGGCTTACTAAAGGTATCAGGGAAGGTGAGAATCGCCGTAGGACACTCGCTTGGACCAGAGAACAGCGAGGAGAAATAGGAGAGGAGCGCACCGACCGTCTGTGCTGTACCTACACATAGGCGCCATTTTCCTCTCGGCGCTGCTCTGCTGCTCCTCGGCACTCTCGTGCAGCTCTTGCTTGCTGCAGCCTGCAGGCCAAAAACGAGTCGCGACGGTCTTTTTTTGTGAGGAGCCAGCCCTCCCTTTTGGTCAGTGGTCTCTCTCTGTCTCTCCCGTGAGCCCTTCGAGGGACCATACAATACGGGGCCCAAAGCAATAGTTTGGATCTCGGTTGTGCAGTGCGATATACGCCGACCGAATAGTTTTTAGTCCTGCTATAATCGAATTGGTTAAGGAGCCAAGATCAAGTTTCACTCTTGAACCCGGGGTTGACTGTGTGTTCAAGTCGTTACCCCCTACGAGTCTGTTGTGATTAGACGAAGTACGATGCGCTCGTGATCTCGGTGTGGGGTGAAGAAGGACAGGAGAACGGCGTGCAGTGTATGCTGCGGCACGATTAATCGAACACCTGATCGCCCATTCCTTTGGCTGCCCAAGAAGTGTGTTCTTTTCCTCGTGGAAGACGCCCGTGCAACTTTTTCGGACGACCGACTGGGGGCAGCTCAACAGTGTGTGAACTTTTTTTTTTTTTTTTTCGTTTTGTTTTTTTTTTCTTTTTTTTTTTTTTATGCGTGAGTGAAGGTGTCGGTAAGACCAGCCAAATGGCTTGCCTAAATACCCTGAAGCAAGAAATCAGGACCCTGGAGTCCGTATTTCCAAAGCACCATGAGCGCTTCCAGATAATGTCGGCCAGCGTCGACGAACTCAGCTGTCGGTTCATCGGCAAAAACGGCAAGAAGTACGACATTCACGCTAACATTACGGTAAGTGTACTTATTTACTTTGCTGTCGAGCATTTTCCTTCGCGATACCTAACCGTTTACCTGTCCGCTGCTACACCATTGTTTCTCGCATGCAGGTTTGCCTAGATAATTCGTTTTGTGCGTAAATTTGTGTTTTAGTATTTGATTTTATAAGTATAAAAAAAAAAAAAAAAAAGAATAAACAATAATTCATGCTTAAAAGAAGGAAGACAAGAGGAGGAGAGACACGAGATTGTGGTGGTGAGCCTTTGTTCGGGCCAAATCGGTGAAAGAGGGCCGCCCGACATTTCCCGTCGATTACTATAAGGTATGTGTGTGAGGGAGAGAGAGACTTTCCGTCTCTCTTCTTCTCGCTTGCATATACGTGCCGAATGGGTCTCTCTCTTTGTCGTCTTCGTCTGGTTTCGAAGAATTAAATGTTTCATCTCTTGTTCATGTATCCACATTCTGCATAAACTTTTTACTGAATCCAATCAGATGAGATTTTTTTAAGGTACATTCTCAGAATTCAAGTGCATTCCAGTACTTCTGTAAAGAAAAAATAATAATGAGCGTCGTTACTGCCGGGGGATGGGAATCGATGGGGTGCGTGGGTGGACGATGGTGGCGGTGTCAGCGGCTACATGTGTGTGAGGGTGTGTGCGGTGCGCTAGAACCTTGGTGTAAGGGAGCAATGGTCAATGCATTGGAGGGTATAAGGCCCCCGAAACAAGCGTGAGAAAAAAATTTTTTCTTCGAATATGGATGTTTTTTCTGAAACTTTACATCGCGTTCGTCTTCATTAGAACAGCTCGGTTTAATTTATTGCTTGTTCAGAAAATACTTTTTATATGAGATTTTTAATAATTTTTAATGAAGTAAATAAATTTTTTTTTCTTTTTTTTTTTTTTTTTTTTTTTTTTTTTAAATACAGACACTTTTTGGTTATCTTTATCATACAATACAAAGTAATGAAAAATAAGATGGCACATGCAACTTTTTTCTAGGAGGCAAAAATTCTTAAAATTTTGTGGAATTGTAGATAATGTATCCTAAATCAAATTCCTGCAAGAAAAAATATAGGCAGCAGATCTCAATTTTGAGATAATTCATTTCAAAAATTTTTTTCTTTTACAAACATTCATTTTA